>JACCHZ010000104.1:1795000-4195000 GCA_018907045.1 Wiebesia pumilae
CTCTCGCATCCGCAGCCCAACACCCATTCATGCAGATTTCATTCGTGGAATTTCCGTGGCCGAGGCTTCGCGGAAGCACCGAAAATGGAAATTCCCGAGCGGGTGCGAATCCGGCTTGCTTCCGTTCCGAGAGCGAAGGATTGAAAGGGAATATGTGAGGCAGGTCGGGGCTGGGGAATCGAGTGTCGGACGCAGCTTATCTCCCGGTCCGTCTCTTGCTCTGCAAAAACACTTAATCCACGGTGACGCGGCGTCGACGGCAAAGCCGGGAGCGGAGCCGATTGTTGACGGAGGTGGGGACGAAAGAATAAAATTGAAACTCAATAAGATATAAGGGAAGGGTATGCGATTGGTGAACTCGGAGCGAGACAAAGGGAAGCGTTGGATATCGAGCTCGTGTTGCGCGGACATTCGAGCTTGGGTGTCCTCGCGTAATAGTGAAATTACGAGGGTGCGGGGCGGCGCGGGGTGGTGCGGGGGGGGGGGGGGGTGTGGGTGGGTGGGTGGGTACCACGGCAAGAGCAGCCATTCGAGACGAGCGATCGCACGACGGAGGAGCAGTTTTGCGGTTGCTTCCTCCACTTTTCATTTTAACCTTATCCTTCCTCGTCGTACGGCCGTCCGCGAGTACGTCGACGGTACGTCGAGAGTACGCCCCGATTGCCTCTTCTTCCAAGAGCGATCGCTTTCTTCGCTTTTGCCATTATAGTTACAATCGCTCGATGTAACTATAATGTACGAATGTAAAGAAAGTCGTGGTCGATCCAATACGTGACCTCCGTGACCCGAATCACAAGATTATCCGATTACATAGATCGTTGTTTGCCAAAGGACAAAGAAGCGACGTCTAAGCTGATAGGCCGTTTCGTGTAAATACGGCAATCGGTGACCAAAAGCCGAGCTCCCGAGGCCTTCCTCGAATAAACACATCTAACGACATTGAAAGACTCGTGCGCCGATTCCTTCCTCGCGTTTTCTTCTCTCTTTCCTTTCTTTTGGGTCGCGCCACGGCGAAACGCGCGAAGGGGAAATTCACTCGGTCAAAGAAACGAAATAGGCGACAAATCTCTTCCACAAATGGGAGTGTAATAAAACGAGCAAGGATGATCGTTCGCGCGTACGAAACCCAACGCCTAATGTATATAATATATTGTAATCGAAATTCTGTACAACGCTACAGCCGCTTTATTGTATAATTCGCTGCGTTACCTGTCACTTTTCGACACGTTATTTCGTTATATCGTTATTCCATGTTCGTTCGCGGAATCAAGCACGTCGATCGAACCCTATGTTTTAGGCGTGTTATTACGTCGCTCACCAACGCTCGTTTGTTCTTAACAGTTAATTTATGGCGAGGTAAATAACCGTAGCAGCCGAGTAACGGCACGTCTTTGTGCAACGTCATCCGAAGCATCTTTTATTACGTACACCGTTGACCGATGTATTTTTTTTCTTTCGCTTACATTACGCCAATCTATTACCAAGAACTTTATTACAATTGCTTACTTATCCTCCTCTTCGGTAGAATCCATTCGCCTCGGATATTCATACAAGAGGATGCAAAATTGCCTCGAGTACGTATTTCTTCTTCCAATTTGTAACCTCCACGATGACTTGGAATGCGGAATTCAAAATGTAATATTTTCCGAACATTTAAGATTACGTTTATAATGCTCTAGGCGACGACAATCGATCAGCGTGCGCAGCGTGCGTTCGTTTTCGCACAAGTATAAAGTCCTACTCGTATTTCAAATCGTAAACCAACGAGGATATTTCGACTATTGCTTTCGTAAATAATTAAAAAAAAAAAAAAAAAAAAAAAAAAAAAAAAAAAAAAAAAAAAAAAAAAAAGTTACGTGACATTATCATAGGCATTTTAACATTCGCTTGATTGCATTCGACGTGTCCGTAATTAGATTTTCTAAATAAGATCGAAAGGGGCACATTTGCTGCTTAGACTCTCGAATTCAAAATCCGGGATCTCGGCAGTTCTTTTCAGGGAAATTTCTAGACAATTTTTCGAACGACTTTGTCACACTACGCGAAAAACGAATGGCCACGATAAATTGACAACGATAAATGAAAAAATGTTAATTGAAAAAGATAGCATTTCGCCAATAATAGTGCCCGCGTGTGTAACGTGTATATTTAGATTCGATGCTAATGATAAGGAAGCCTCGCAACTTGAAATTATACTTCGATACGTCGATTTGCTCGCGTAAAATTGTATCTGGTTGGAGTTTGAGTTTTTGTAGTTATAAGGCGTAGTTACAGCCACGATTAAATTACCGTGTATACGTTTACGATCATTAGCGGTTGTAATACTTAATTACAAAATGAGCTCGGGTAAGCGCTGCATCTACCTTTCGTTCGTGCGTCAACTCCGGAATACATTACGAGACTCGTGGTAATATTTATCAAACGCCTTGCCTCGTCTTTTCTAAAAAGTCACGAGTATTTGTCATTACTTTTCTCCTTACGAGGCTACGGATCGAAGATTAGAAAAAGTTGGGATAAATAGCGAGCGGCGCTCAATGACGGTGCGTTTCATTGTTTGCGTTTGCGATCGCAAGCGGTTATCGCGCGAGGCAGGGCGAATCGGGGAAGGGAGAAAAAAAGCATTTCCAAGCAAATCCACGGGGAATGGAGGCGCGTCTCCTCGGAACGAACGCGGAGCCGCTCTTTTGGGATAAAATAAAAGCTCGCAAAAAGCAAGGGTGGAACGGTGGAAGGGGATCGCTACGACGGCCGCTTACGAGCGCCGAGGCACGAGTCGAGGTCGAGTACGAATTTTCCATTGGGGGGGGGGGGGGCGCGCGCGCGCGTTTAGTAATTTGCGAGGCAGGGCCGAGTATTACGATGGCATAATGAAAGCAATCTCTTGCTCTCGCTAGGAGAGGAAGCTTAAAATGCAAGATAAATGAAAAGGAAAGAGCGGCGGGAGGACGAGGAGCGAAAAGTAAAAGTGCGGGCTCGGAGACGGAGACGCAGACCGAGAGGATAAATGGGAATGAGCGAGTAGACAAAAGTTGGTCGGGAGGGGCAGGAAAAAAGTGCAGAATGACCGAGCGATGGTGGGGGGAGAGAGACGGCAGTCGGAACACGGCCACCATCGCAGCGGCACCGACTCACTCAGCCATCGAAGCCGAGCCTCGTCGAGAGCTACGTAGAGTTGGCGCGGACGCGGAGTCGTGCGGACGTGCTCCAGGCGACTTCCTGCCAGCTTCGGTCGTCTCTGCCCCTTCTGCGCCAGCCCTTCGGTCGTTTCTTCTCCCCCTTTTGCAGCAGCAGCAGCCCCTTCCGCCCGGCGGAGCGTCGCGGCAGCGCCACGCGCCCGCACCCGGTGCCTTTGGCCGGGTGGGCAGTCGCGCGCGCCCAGCCACCACTAGGGCGATGGACCTTCACCAACGACCTTGAGGGATGTCGCCTTGTTCCGCCCGAGTCCCGTGGAGAACCCGCACCATGCCGGCGAAGCTCCTGTTGCTGCTCGTCCACCTGCTGCTGCTGCTGCTGCTGCTGCTGGCGGCGTACCCGGAGATGGCGCAAGGTGAGCCATCCACTCGGAAAGAGTTACGAGCGCGTGTCTATCGTATTTTTAGATTGCCCCCCACCCTCTCTCGCTCTCTCTCTCGCTCGCTCTCTCTCTCTCTCTCTCTCTCTCTCTCTCTCTCTCTCTCTCTCTCTCTATCTCACCCCTCGAAACTGATCAAGTCGCTTATGGCTTTCGCGATTTCGCTCCCGTTTTCTCGAGACTACGCCGATGTTAAAGGAGCGGCGGCGCCTTCTTAATGCCTCACTTTGGCCACAACCAGACGTCACACGTGCTCGATGCGCGGCGACCGAGGAAAATTCCTCGAAAGCAAAAAGCGACGTCGGTGCATAATTCAAGCGAAATACCTACTTTCCTTCCGAGTACTTTAATTATGTACGGAGAGTCGTCGCGGCTTAGAAAACCGTGAACAAGGTCGTTGTTCGGAAAAAAGGAAAGTTCCCGATTGAAATCGGCTTAAGCGCTCGAGCCGAAAAGGCATTATCCAATTTCGGACTCATTGTTGGCAAAAGCTGACCCATTCGCAAGGATCGGCTACTACGAGCCGCTTGTATACTCCAGCGTCATAAATTTAACGAGAGACGCCCGCTTTGATTCACTAACCCGGCTTTGAGTATCCGCTCTGTCGAGCCTCGTGTTTCGCTTTTCTTTCGCTCCCACCCCCTCGCTCGGCTTTTCCGCATTCCTCCTCCCACCAGCTCCTCCATTCATGGCTAGGGCTCCTGCTCGTGGCCGGGCTCAGGTGCGGGGCTTCCAATGGCACTGCTGCTGCGTTCGGGATACTTGCGACCGATGGACCGACTTTCCGGCGCTACCCTCCTCCGCAGGGCGCGCACCAGCGGAAGGAACCTCGGCGAAAACGTCTCTCGCGTACCGGCTCGCGATAATAAGGACGCGCGTTTGTTTCCCGAGCTTCCGCGGGAAGATCCCCCGTGACGGCACGAGGCATTCCTATTGTTCCGATGCACCGAGGTCGAAGTGCGGAAGGCGAGATAGAAGCTCGTCGCGATGGAAAACCCATCAGCGAGGAAGAGCGAAAGAGTCGAATTAGAATCGCTCGCTCCTTTCTCCTTTCCTCTTTCTCTATTTGCTCTCGCATCTCCTTCGTCTCCTTTGCCCCCTTTACGTCTCGCGTCCGTGCGATTAAGTCGCGCACGCTCGCGTCTTCCTGCGCGAAAAAACTCCTCGCGATCGCGATCGCGATCGCGAGGAGTTGCCGAGGACTCGGGATACGGGTTGCGTGGAATTAAAGCGGAAGTAACGGTTAGGCCGATTAATTTCCAATTTATCTCCGTTATGGTCGATACGCGCGCGAGCTACTCGACTGGCTTGTAGCGGTGCTTTCTTGAAAATGCTCGTTCGACGACACCCGGCGCTGCCCGGGCGTTCCGCGAGCCGATCGGACGATAATACGCACGCCACCCACGTCTCCGGGTAAACGGGTATGGGTCAATCGTGCGCCGGTGTTCGCTTCGGGGCGGAAGTTGGCGCGTAGGTTCGCATCCTCTTTCATCCCTCTGTCGAAATGCGTGCCCCTCGTCGCTCGCACTTTTTCGGGAACAATCGGCGCTTACGCGACGGATGCGGCGGCGGTTCGGTGGGAGAAGGACCGAACGCCGGTTAATAATCGCATAGCGTGTATCGGGGCTCTGGCTTCCTAGCAGATTTCTTTCTACTCGCGCTACGTAATTCACCGACGAGCTGTTTTCTCTCGGTCGCTCGAGTGTGCGATTCGTACTCGAGGATCGGCGGAAGTATCCGCGTAACGTCCATGCGCTTAGCCTCGCATGTCGATATTAAGAATGTGCTCTTACAAAAATCCTATTTCCATTGCGACGTATAATACACGGAGTTGCTATTTATGTGCCATTATATTCTCACGGAGCGAAATATATATTACAGAGACTTATGTAAATTCCGTTATCGCGCTCGGCTCGTCTTGGTTGACGCGCGAAAGCGATAGTCGCGTCCTGATAAAAGGAAGAGAAAAAATTCTTGCCAAATTCCTCGAGCCGTTTGCGGAGGTGGCGCGACAAAAGAGACACTTTTTGAGCTTTTGATTAAGTTATGGAAACCATTTGTGTGAGCTTTCTTGCGTCGACTGGTCAAAGCCACTTTGCGTCATCTCTTACATTAACAGTACAGTGTACAATTTGTCAAAGAAGTACTCGCACTTGGTGATTCTTGTTGAAGCTCGCGTCGAAATTACAATCAATAGTAAACTTAAGGTCGGATTAAGAAAATACGCACAACAAACTGTTTCCCTCTTACGAATTGAGAAAAGTGTCGTCTTACGTCAGCGTTCGATCCTTCGACACATCATGATTCACGTTATTTGTCTTTAGCGCTGTTCTTTCTTCTGGATTAGATATTTGTGGCGTACAATGTGAGTACTTGTTTTAGCCTAAGAAAAGAGTAGTTTTTTTACGAAAAACTTGATTTATAATGGTATATTGAGAAACGCGTTAGAGGCTCGAAAGAGCATCTTTTGTTGACCCTAATACAATAAAAGGAAAATGCATAACGGATTTTCCACCGATAAAAATAATATCGCTGGGATGAATCGAAAAGTGACGGCAGTTGCTTGGATCTGAAATAGAAAATAAAAAGGTGGAATAAAACAAAAGTTGTACTCGAGATGAGCCAAGAGCTGAATGCTCGAGGAAAAAGAAAGCCGTTACAGGGAAAAATGAGGGGCTTTCCGACGCAACGTAATTAGATCGTTCGCATTCACCCGTCGTCCGAAGCAAGTTTACGTTACGCGCACACGCAGCGTTAAGCGTATACATAGCGTACACGCGCGCGATCTCGAGAGGAGACGGAATAAATCGAAAGGACGAATTAGGACGAGAAGGCGATGGTCCCTGGTACGAATAACATCGACATGACATATCGCGCAGCTCAAATTTCTTTAATTCCATTAGAAAAAGCGTCAGACCTCACTGCCGATGGAAGAGAGAACAAAAGATAGAAACGTACACAGGGGCGGTGCAGCGGAGGAGCGTCCTATCGAGGTACACGTGCATTTACACGAGGGGACCCCCCAAAGGCTCCGGGAGATAAAGCAACTCGGTGGCGCGCCTCGCCCGAGCTTACTACATTTGCCCGGTCGCCTCGCGACCGGAAGTTCTGCCTCTATCGCAAAATCTCCCCGGCTCGATCGAGATCGATATCTTCCTCGCGTTTACCTTCTGTCCTTCCCACCACCAGGCTTCGCAATGCAAAGATGTCGGATGGGCGAGGCTCTGACCCGAGATTTCAGGGCGCGTCTAGAACCCCTTCAAAGTCATCGCGATTCGCTAATTTCTAATTAGTCGCGGCCAGGGGCAACGATCCTCGAATGACGGGATCGCTCGATCGCCCGAATGTAGTTTTTGCGTTTCGCGGTCGTGTCGCTCGCACCGAATCCCGCCGCGAGCCCCGGGCTTTTTTCGCGAAATCGCTCTCGAAGGTTGAGAAGGGATCGCGATCGAGGAGGGCAAAAAACGGAACGAGGCGGCGAGCGAAAAATAAGAGGAGGAGGAGGAGGAGGAGGAGGAGGAGGAGGAGGAGGAGAGGAGGAGAGGGTTCGAAGCTCGCAGGAGCGTGTCGCGGAGCCTTGGAAGCGGTCATCCGACTCCAGCAGCACGAGAGCGCGTCCTTCCAATATCCGGACGATAACTGTCGAGCGTTCGTCGTGAGCATCGATAGAGAAGAAACGCGCGCTCGAGCGGCTAATTATTTAATCGACCCTGAGAATCGAGCTGCGAATCTCGTCGTCGGCATTTTCGCCGATCCGTCGAGGCGATGACGAGTCCCGGCCTCTCCATGCCCGATAGATAACGCGCTCGCGCTATCAGTGGTTTCGCCAGGCCCGCGTTTTCCAGGAGCGGTTTCCTGGTGGAAAGTGCGCCCGCGCTCGAAATCGCGGAGCAGCTGCGGCTCGTTAACGGGTCTAACGGTCCCGGACAAATCGCAGCTGCCCACGCGCGCGTTGACACGCACGACGAGCCCCTGCGAGTGCGCCTTCGCACGACTGGCTGACTCGGGAAATTGCGTCTCTTCTGCGCTCGTCGCTGCCTCGGATAAACGTCGCTGCCCCGGTAGTCCTGCGATTATGCGAGCGCACGAACTCTTCGCGTCGCAGGGAGCGCCTTTCAGTCCTTTAAGAGGACAGACGGCGGAGAACGACGTCGCGCGCCCCCCGCCCCTTTCCCTCTTGAGCGTTGATTCGTCCGGAGAGGCGCGCGATTCCAGGTGTCCGGGTGGCATCTGGGGAAGCGGGGGTCTCCACTCGTGCCGAGTGTAAAGTTTGCGTTAAGCCTCGTTTCGATGCACCGGACAATAACAAAGCAAAAAAAAGAATCTTGACTGCTCGACGCTCTGATTTACAATGCGAGTACCCTTACGAACTTTTTCCTCGACGACGCATGATTCGTCCGATAAAACGAGGGGGACCGCCGATCGATTTTTATTCGCGTAGCGAATCATTGTATCCCGGTACACGATTCCGTACGACACGTTCCATTAGCGCTGTAACTGGCGTACGTTCGACCATCTTGATAACGATGAGAAAACGAAGATTTAGACGAACGTTGCAAAGTAAAGCTGTCCTTGATAGATTGCAATTAAAGAAACTAGAGAACGCTTTAAGTGCCGAAGCTGGGCAAAAGGTGTAAATGAGATGCTGGCGCAGTGGCATTTGCGAGAGCTGTGGAAGAGACGTACGCGAGTTACAGTACCGATATTATTTACGACGGCAACGTTCGCTTAAACTGCAGCCCGTTCTTTTGGATTAAGAGAGTCGGTATCTTTCTCGTTATCAAAAACGTAGCGACGCATTTCCGGGTCATGGATTTTTACCAGATCGCGAAGCCTGGGATACAATGGTGTAGGGTGGCGGACATATTGGAATTTCGTTTCTCGGTGCGCAACTAATGATAAGTTTGCGCGGCGCGCGTTCCAGGGTCATCTTGGATTGTTTCCTTAGCGTAGAAGGAAGCCGCGCAAGCCTGGCCAACTGCAAATTATCCTTATCCGACACCTGCGCACAAGAGAGGCAAATGCAGTCGTGAAAGTGGCAAAATTACACGAGTCCAGGCCGACGGGTTGGCTGCGGTAATTTGGCGCCACGAAGAGTATGGTTTCCAAGGACAGAGCACCGATCGGACGGTTGAGTACCGCGACAGATGGCACATGCATGGTACTGCGTCGGCGGTGGTTCCTTAGCCGTTCGAACTTTTTTCGCAATGTACACAGGCGAAGGAGAGCAAGAGGTTCCAACTCCTCGCTCGATCAGTCTTTATCCTAGGGAAATATCGCCTATCCGCCCGGGAACGAAGACTTTGTTCAAAAGTTGATCGAAGGCGGATAAGATATCGCTGCTCTCAAGGCCTTCGATGAAATTTTATCAAGTTTCTGGCAGGGCCGCGCACGAAGGCCGTTAACTCGTGTATCTTTGTTTCTACGCATTGTTTCTAGCAGGCGTCACACGTCGTGTTTGCATTCGAATGATGGTCGTCGAATGAACGCGCAAAGGACCTCAGGCGTGAATCGTTCCACATCGCCAGCAGCGGTGGAAAATATTTAAAAATGTTTAGACTACTGCAGGCGCGGCATAAAAGTGTCGTTTAAAAATAATATGCAAATAAATAAAGAGAGAGAGAGAGAGAGAGAGAAATGTCTATAAATAGAGACTTGATTAGAGGAGAGGAGCGTTTGGAGAAGCTCAAAGTAGCCGCGTGATTGATGGCGTCGGGTATAAGTTGGACAAGCGTTGGAGGCAAGGAAAATGCTCGGAAAGAAGTACGAGCCTGTCATATTTCTATAAAAAGCCGGAGCTTCGCTTTTAGCGGCCGACAAAGATGAGCGCGGAAGATGTAAGTCTGGAGCGACTCTCTCAATCTTAGGCGATACTTTGCGAAGGTTACCAAGACACGCGCGTCTTGCATTAGTCCGTATATAGTAAGAGCGCGGGCGCTCGTTCGTTCGATAAATTTAGACCGTTTGCGGGCGAAGCTCGCTATTCTCGCTCGTCATTTCCGTCCAGGGACTCGGTCGTGCTTTCGCGAACGCGCGCCAAGGCCTAACCGATTTCTCACTTTGCAATTTTCTCGCGAGGCCTGACTCATTTAGAGCGATTCCCCTTGAAACTTAGCGAACGCGCGCGACCCTCGAACCAGCGAATGGCATCCCTTAAAGTAACCGCGTGCACGCGTGTCCACGATCGAATTAAAGTCCATTTACGGAGATTGTGGCGCCTTTGAAAACGATAATGCGCGTGGTTAACGAGGCTTACGTTGCGAGCCTAATCGAGTTGGTCGTATCCGATGTACGGAATCGCGCGCGATAAATCCGTTATGCGCCTTTCTGCCCTATTCGCTTGCGTTACTTCTGCGTGAGAGGAGGAGGAGGCGCTTTTTGACGTTCCCGTTCGCTGCACCCGCAAATAATTCAATTCGTGATACAAAAATCAGGTTCGGAGAAAGCCTCGGAAACCGGTAATTAAGCCGTATGATTAAGGCTCACTTTCCGAGAGGATCGCTTAAGTTAATGAACGTCCGTAGAGAAATTTCTGAAATTTCAGCCCTCGATGTGCTTGGCAACAGTTTCCCTTGGCCGTGAAAGCCTTGCTTATAGGCAGTAATCGAGGTTAAAAGAGAGGCAGAGTGTAACGCCCGTTAAACAAAAAAACAAATAGTTATTTAAAAGACATTTCGTTTACAAGTTTGTTTGGTCCGGCAGATAACGACCGTCACAACTGCTAACGGTTTACCGTGTACTCACCTCGAGGCATATATAGGCTTCCTAGAGTAAAGGCGATTTTGGAACCAGAAATTGCGATAATCGCAATCAATTTCTTTCAGCGAATCGCTTTTCATTTCTTACTCGACTTTTTACAAAGATTCTCGCTGCTTAATAAAGTCGCAACTGACAATTTACAGTTTCCGAATCGTGGGCACACGATAGCTAGTTATTGTTTTATCGACAAGCTTATTTTATGGTTATCACGCGGAATTTAAATGGTAATTAATCCTAAGAGGTTACTCGTGCTATTAGGGATATAGCGTGTGGTAGCGCGTATGCAGGTATAGATATAAAGTGTCGATAAAAAGAGAAGTAGAAGAGACGAGGCAGAGGAGAAAGAGCGATCGATGAGGCGGAAAGGTAGAGGATGAACAAAAAAGTCGGCGGGTAAAAAGGGCGAGTAAATTGGAATTCAGGGTTTATAAAGGGGGTGGCACGACAGGTGGCCGAACAAAACAGCGGAAGTCGTGGCGGCAGTTTCGTTCCCCGCGATTAGATCGGTAATTTTGGGACCGTCATCTCTCCATCTCACTCGAAAGTTCGTTCGTGTTGGTCCGATCTTCTGGATATAGTTATAGCGTATACGGGATCGACCGCAGAAGCATCGTCATTATCATCCGGTCTCTCCTTTGCCTTTGTGTAAAGAGCCCGTTTTTCTACCTTTTTTCTGTATTTGCTTTTCAGCTTCGTTTAGATTGTCTCTCCCCTCCCCCGCCCTCTCACGGCCAGTCGACCCGCCATCCGTCGCTCTTCGTAATATGTACTCGAGCGTGAGTCAGGTTTTAACGCGAAAACTGATAATAATAACCGAGTTACATGCCTTATGTTCCTTTCTTACCCGAAAACTTGGAGCGATACAATTTTCGGTTTATATTTTTACGCGCACCCAGCGACAAATTCTCGTCGCTCTGCGGCTTTCCTCGTTCTCCCGGAGCGCGGTAATCCAAGAAGAAAGTCCGCATTTTTAGAGAGCGCGAAGAAATCAGAGATGACGCTTACGCGAAGAAAACAATGGAGCTTGGATTACTTCCAAGAGCGACGGGAGGAGCATCGATTTTCGTGGATTCCGCGGTAGTTGGGCGCGAAGTAGCGAGGAGGCGCCGATCCCGAGACTCGTCCCAAGGTATCCGCGAATTTTAGCTCTCTAGAACTGCGCTCGCGGTCGCGGAGCGGAGCGACCGGAGGTACGGGCGCGCGTAGAGGCGCACTTCCGGTCGCTCGGGATCCGCCTCGGGCGCACGCAGGATTCCTTTCGTGCGCGCGTCCGCCCGAGCGAGGGATCGCCGAGGACGACGCCCGTGGAAAGTCGAAAAGCGGCGAAGGCGCCTGGAAAAAGACTTTCGCACGAGCAGCGGCGGGGGGCGCCACGCCTCGCCTCTTCCCCCGGGGCGATGCTCCTCCGCGTCCCGCCCTGACTCTCGAGTGCGCCGCGCGCTCCCAAACCCGTTTCGCTTCGGTAGACTGACCGTGCGCTTGCGTCGGGGAGCGGTAGGGCGCAGGCGCGCGCGCGATTCGCAAAAAGGTCGCGCGAGGAAAAGCCGCCGTCGCCGTCGTCGAGCGTCTCTCCCCACTTCTCGGCGCACCTCGATTAAAACCGTGGGATAATGCTCGAGGATTTCGTTATTGCTTCACGGGTGCGTTCGCTCCTTTCCTTCTCCGGTGGTGCTCTTCTCCCCGGGTCCCGGCATCATCCTTCTAATCCCCGAGTCTCTTGAACCTGACGCTGCGGCACTTCCTCCTACCTCTTTACGGCTTCCTCATTACACTTTACGGCTTTGCAACGAGGTTCGAGCGAGCGGCGCTTTTATTTTCGATCGAGTTACCGGGCGGCGCAGCCATTCGACGTCGACCCGTCCCTCCGCATCCGACGACCGGCATCGACGAGGATTAGTTTTTAACGAGGAAACGTTGCGCGATTACGATTCCTCGGTCGCAATTTAATGAAATAATTTTTCATAAGATAAATATTTACGCTTCACTACCCAACGCAATTGAGAATTTAATCTAAGCGATTTAATCTTAATGTGGCGCGTCCGATATCTCCCTTTATTTTAATGCTATATAATTACACACACACACACACACACACACACTCTCTCTCTCTCTCTCTCTCACACGTATAAGAACGTAGAACGTAAGAATGTCATCTTATTACGAAAACAAGAGTTTTCAATCTTAGAATAACGAGACTAAATTTGGATGAGATTTAATCGACTTGAGTAGCTTACGTACACAATCGAAACAAGAATTGCAGAGGCTTAAGGATGTTCGTGCGAGTACCATCCGCTGTTATCCGTAACGTGTACCTATTCATATTCGAGAGCCTAAGGAAATTTTTAGGCCTTTCGTATGAATCTGTACGCGTAGGCGTGAAATTTGAAAAGGTAACTCGAAGCGTAGTTGAAATTTCAGACCTTGTTTCATCGAACGCGTAAACATGCTTTTCTCGGAACTTTATCCGATGCGAATTTGAAAGTCGCGTCGGCAAAACGGCATAACGAATGACGAAATATTTTCATTTTTCCGGTGCTTGTCGTGTGATTGTTATTATTTCTCTCGCGTCTCTACACCGAGGAAATGTAAAATTCGAAACTGGTCGGGTCCAGTCTAAGAGTAATATTCCGAAAGGGTGAGCGTATTTTGAAGCGTAGAGCATTAGAAGGAAGTTTTCTGCGTCGAAAGGGGAGAGTTACAAAGTTACAAGAGCCTTATAATGGTGAAGCATTATGTTGGAGTGCATTTCTTAGGCAATAGGAAGCAGCTCGATGAAAGTGAAAAAACGCACGCATGCATAAGGAGGAATTGTGTACGTTTTCAGGCTTATCGACGATCGCGACCGAGGAATTGCAAAATCACGAGCTGCTGGAATTCAAGGCGGGCTGTTACTTTTCCGCCGAGTATCAGGGGGAATTCGTGATGCAGGTAAGCAGCGGCAACAGCATCGGCAACACTAGGGGCAACGTCAACACCTTCGATGACGGCGAGCCCATAGTCCAGTACTCCACCCTCAACATTACCTTTGATGCCATCCCCGTCTGGGGATACTGTCACAAAAAGATCGACAACAAAGTCTTGCTTCGGGACAGGTACTCTTGCACATTCGATTTCGTTGTTATCTCGGCAGCTCCCGGCTTCTTTCGATTGAAGTATAGGAAAATTAGAAACACCGAGGAGATGCTTAATACAAGTTCGTTCACTAAATTTATTTTACATTTATTCTAGTCATTGTGTTTTTTCTATTTTACACTTCAAAATAGACGAGTGATAAAATCTCTCAATCCTATTCAACGCATCGTATCAAACGGTTCGTTAAAAAGAAATTTATACAATGCAGTCCTTCACTCGTATAAATGTACAATATATAAATATTAGCAGGAATCCTTTGCACTGAGAAATGTCGTTCTTTTTACTTAGTACAGTCGTCCAAATGCTTAGTCCGAATAAAAGGTTTGATACAATGAAACGCATTTTCTTGTACGACTACTCAAACAAGGTTTTTCCTTCAATGTTTTATTTTATAATATTTACTTAATCGTTATCAACTGTCGTCATTGCTTAATAAGATAACAAACGTATACTTGTATCAAATACAGTTCTTAATTTTATCTCGACAGTATCGACTTAATAATACTCTTAAGCCAATGACTTATATACGAATATAAAAAAGAATTTGTTTCTTAATTCAAGAAAATGAATTAAAGTTTTAACCTTAAATTTAAACACTTTTGCTTGAACACAAAAGATTCTATTATGATTCATGTTTTATTCTCCACGCTTCTTTTAGAGATCCTTCGATCTCTTTCTATCGCACATCTACATCAAAAATAATATCTGTAATATTAAACATCTACGCAAACTTTCCATTGGTCAAAAAGCAATTGATTTAACAAGTTTTTGTGTACAACTAGGTTCGATATCCAATCATTTTATTCGACAAATCACTTTCGTGATTGATTTCATGATTATCGGAGAGAAAATTAAAAGCGATTAATAAAATATAATTCTTTTGTTTTTAGTGATTTTTTTTTTCAAGTATTCAATCGTTAAACGATACATTTTCATTATTATATGCTTTGTAAAAATAAAAACAAAACTAATCTTACCTTTTACTTTTTATATTTAAAAAGTCATACCTTAGCTCTAATAAATACGGCATAGACTTCAAACTTGAAAAATGAAGTTCTATTTCACGTTTCTCGATACGCCGGGTAATTCCATTTTAAATGCCTTTAATATATTCTAGCCTGATTATAATTTGGACAATTTCTCTAGAATTTTCGTCTATTTTTATAACAATAACTCGATTTACTCCAGCCAACAACGTAATAACAAGTGGTCGATACAAATTGTATATCAAAATAAAAAACGATCTCTTTTGCATTTACTCCTTTCAAATAAATATTTACATAAAGCTTATTGTATAAATAAACGCGTGTTCTCTTATAAAATTTAAAAAATTCACTGCATATGTCCACCGCGATGTTATTACAAAATTACTTGAGTACTGCGTAGCAACTTTTTTACGTTTTACATCAGTGCGCGAAAATACATTTATGACAAATTCTAAGTTTTATATATATATATAATTATGTACAGGCGGGGCGGATACGGCGAGTGCATAAGGTGTTTTCAACTGACTCGCCGATCGCGCAATATTATCGAGGTTTATTCAAAGGATCTCAACAGGTGCTTTACGAATGAAACAGTCGCAATCGAATCGTGCAAACAACTTAACTCCACTGCAATTCTCTATCGTAAGTAAAGTTAAGCCATTCGATAAAGAGTACGTAACAAGTACTAATACTAATACTCGGCACACTCAATGAAAATCCCTACTTTCAAAGAGGTTACACAATGTTTCATTACATACGTTGTGCTCTTATTTGCGTAGGTACTAGCGAAGTTGGGGGTGAAAAAATAAGGAACGAGTACTGTCCGTTCGCAGGAAAATATCGTTTCAAGTACAGCGTGAGCTACGACTTTGACGTCCTGGAGAACAATGCCGAGACAAAGGACGAGTGTAACTCATTCTCTTCTGACTTGGACAATTGCCCGATCGGTTCGTTTTTGCACTTACAATTCAAACGATGTTCTTTCGAGGATCACGGTAATTAGCCATCTCGACATTTTCTTTCTTACTATCAAGTGCCCACTTTTTTCGCTAATCTTGCATTTACTTATTATCTACTTTCGAATTAAGATGTCACCTTCGAATGTCTTGGCACCTGGCCAACTTCGAGCTCAATGACAGGAAGTGACGCCCCCATGTACGTGGCCCTTTTGGACAGTAGAGGTAGTCCAGACTTTGCCGGTCCTGTCAAGCGACGACGACCTCGTTATCGCTGTGGGGTACGTGCTTATATTCTGTGAACAAAAATATATTCGTCAAATTACCGATGGTACACCGTTAACAGACTTTTAAAATTATGCCTAATAAATGCGGACGTATTGGAACCCTCTTGCTAAAGTCGACGTAAAAGACATCGACTGGTGTAATCGGAATCGTTTATAAAAATTATACCAGACGATGCATATCGCAGCATATATTTACGTATAGTACGTGAAACATCATGTTAAAAAATATAAGCTAGATACAAACGAATAAACGCTGTTACGATCTTGTTTGTGCATTCGAGCACGCAACGAGCTTCGTACATTTTCTCTACGAGTTAAATCTATTGACAGTGAGGGGAGTGTTCTTGATGTGAATATTTTAAATTATAAAGTCAATGAAGTTTCAACTTTTTAGATGTACCACGTTGACAGTAAAACGACCAAAACGTATCTCACACTTAGCAGCGATTCGAGTTGTTCTCAAAATCTTCATAATTCAACCAATGGTTACGAGAGTCTCGTCCTCAGTAAAACGACAACTCAGAAGAATATGCCCAACTACGTTATAAGAAATCTAGCAACGTAAGTTATTGCAGATTAACCCCCCCCCCCTAAATACGTTTCAAATTGAACTTTCAGACTAAGCCGTATGAAATTTTGTTATTGAACAATTAGGTTTCCTTCGTGGGCTCAAGGCGAATGGGAAGAAACTCTTATAGTAAATGGAACGATGACTTTTAACGATTTGAATGGTTATAAGAGTTTCACGTTCGTCACCGTCGATTCGAACGAAGAAATCGGACGATACATCGTTTTCTCCCGGGATCAATGGTAAATGTTATTTCTTACGCGAATCCAAAAAAAAAAAAAAAAAAAAAAAAGATAAAAGATAAATACAATAATGTCATTGATATTAAACATCAATTTCGGATTTCAGCGAGCAGGAAGCCTACGTCTGTTTAATAATGAAACAACGCAGTGAAAACGTTTTGGAATTCATAACTGGTGAGTATAAATTACGTGATTATGATATAAAGGCTGTCCGTATGTCGAAAATCGTTTATTAACAGCGCTTTAATAAACTTTTCTCTCTATATAAAAACGAGACAAGAAACTTTATTTCATTGTTTCGCATATTAATCGAGGGGCGTCACTGTCGCTTTGATAATTCTTCGTCTCTTATTAATTTGCTTACTGTCGTTGCAAGAGATTTCTCGAAAAGATAACTTGGCTCGCACAACACAGCAAATCATAAAACATAATCTTACCTTTGCCTTGAGTTGCCATTGTCATATTTTAATTACTTCTTGAACTTTGAGACCATTTGTTTTTCAAGGCAATTGTTTCACGGCACTATCTCGCGGTAAAAAAAGCGAAGCGGCTGTGTTACATAACTAAATGATGCGATGCGCGAGGTGTTTACGCGATTTATCGTCCTTCAGGTACGATGTCCAGTCCAGTTTATCAATCATTCCTCTGCAACGACACGAGTGTTTTGTTGGATAGATCGAGCGCGGTCTGGTGGACTCTGGCGCGCCTCGAGCGGACGGTGGAATCTCCATGTCCAATAACAGGCCAGTACACGGGACAGAATACGGATTTTCCAGGAATGTGCGCAGAGTTGAGTAGTAATTGCAACAACCGTCAAGTCATGTATTACAAAGTCTACGACTGCGACTCTGGGGAGCTGTTCGAGGGTAAGTTGGCATTGCTGCTGCCCCTCTTTTCCGTCTTACGTCTCATCTCTCGTCTCTCGTCTCTCTTTCGTCTATTCCCAATCTTGTACGCTTTGATTAGTCAATTTTTACTGAGCTTACACGACTTGAAACACCGAAACAGAGCGAACCTACTTGTGTCTGGGACAATGGGAGGAGAAAGGGGTGACGTACACGTATACGATGAGGAACGATACCGGTACGAATGAATGCTTCGTTGGGACCATCGTCAATGACGAAGAGATTTACATAAAAGAAGCTGGGGATTACTGTATACGAAATATAGATCCAAAAACTGAAGGGATGCGATTGTACAGAAAAGGTGAGACAAGTTTTATTGGAATAAAACTTTCGAAACGCGCTCAACGCGCTCGTTTATAAGAGTTTCACAGTAATCATTTCTTTTTTTTTTATCTTACAATACAATAAAAACGTGGAGCAACATTAATTGATGTTTTATTATAAAAAGGCCAAACATTTCGTCGCGCTTTTTCAAGCGTATGTTTCAAAAACGTTTACATAATTTTATTTGCAATTGAAAATATTGCGATTGGATATTCTAGGCCAGTGTTACGGGAATTCATCTAGTCCTGCGCCAACGATACCGACCAAACCAAGCCCGCACGTTCCTATTATGAAGATAACGACACCCGTGAAAACGGTAACAGCAAGAACACCAGTGACGACGAGATCTCGTGGAATTATTAGAGGTTATTAGGATACATTATTATTTCTTTTGCATTTTTAATCATCAATCTTCGAGTAGACAAGAGAATGAAACATTTTCCTTGATTCTAGGATATACGACAACAGAAAGGATGCCGCCAAGCATTAGGTCGTCGTCGTCGTGTTCTCCGTACGAGAACAAAAGTACTATAATGAACCTCGTTTTTATTTTATCGGTCATTTACGCATCCATCACCGGAATTTCTTCAAGGAGTGTGAGATTTCATGCATAAGGATTGCGAATGCCAATTAAATGATGATACCGATGAGAATGTTATTGAAAATTGACGTCTCTTTACTATTAAACTCATTTGTACATACGTTATAGATTGTTTATAATAAAGTAAAGTAGGATCCCGATACGTAAAAAAGCATTTTTTCTACTTATTTAAGTTGTATGTAAATACGCAAATATCACATAAAACTAAAAAAATATTATTTTATTTTTATGGTCGAAATAACTGGACGATGTAAAAATAATAACAAATTAAAAATTATACACTTTTTAATGTTTTTTTTTTAATTAGTAAATAAAAATTGTAAATATTGTACTAATTCGCATAAGTTATTAATTTAACGTATGTCAACATTTTTTATGAAAGAATAATGTTGTAATTAAATATGTCAAAATAAATATCTAATAATAAAAAATTTCATAATTGCATAACTTGATTTTAGCAATTAAATTTTTACATTGCATTGTAATGTAAAACTCATGTCGTAGAAAATAATAACAAGAAACTAAAAAATTGAACGCCTTGAAGTCAGAAAAATTTCTTATCTAATCTCTAATCTAACCTTATAACGTGAGACTTAATATCGTATGGTTTGGCACTTGTATTCAAACGTGCTACAACTCCTCGCGAACGAGCATCTCGTAGTAAGTCACTCCATGTATTGTCTCTCTGAAAAACAAAAGTAATCGTAAAATTCTTTTGCGATAATAATTGAAAAATTTTTTAATATGAACATGAAAATAAGGCAATTATTCAAAATTTACACATTCATTTTCGATCTAAAGATACGATTTAATAAACTTTAGACGTTTTTTCTTCGAATGTAGGTAACTCAAATGCTTTCGCGTTTCTCAGTATTTTTAATAATTTATAACACTATAAATACTAAAACAAGTGTATAATTCGACATGAGCTTCATCTTATTAAAACGTAAAAACTTCAACAAATAAATATTTAATAGTGTTCTTTTAAGTTGAGAATGTAATTAATTACCTGAAACGTGGTAAAATTTCCACATATAATTAAAGTAAATTTTGCTCGCGTCAATGCAACGCATAATCTCTGCTGATCTGATAAAAATCCTATTCCACTACTTCTTACACATGACATAATAATAACGTCTCTCTCTTGGCCTTGAAAGCTATCGATAGTGTTAACTTCGGTTGCAAACTGACCTTTTATTTTGTCAGGTACATTTTTAGTTCTAAAAATAAAGTTATGTCAAATACATTTATCAATACTTATTTCATTTTTTCTAAAAACTTACTGTTCTTTTATTGTAGATAAAATGAGTGATTTCTGATTTTGATATGGTGTAATTACTCCTATGGTAATCTTTTTATCCCATGTGCTCAGCTTGGCACATGTCATCAAACAGTTTATCAAGTTACCAACAAATACAGCTTCACTTGTATTAGAAAATTTAATGTCGTCTTGTATACCATCAAGATTTAGAACTCGGTATGGTTGAAAGGGAAAAGTTTGCTTATTATTTACAGCGTCGATTAATTTTCCTCCATAGAAATATTGATTTGGCCAATGAGATATAGCATTGACCATACGATATTGTACATTTAGCATTATTATAGAATCATCATTATTTTTAATACGATTTTTGTGTTGGGATTCTAGAGCCTCTTTTGCTCTTGTAAATAATGATTTATCTAATCCAAGTTTCTTTGCATCCTATTTAAAATTATTTGAGAATTTAATTTTTGTGTAATATTTACACAATGTCTTGAGGTAATTCAATATTCAACTTACTGTTGACATAACTGTAGCAGGCAACTGATTAGGATCACCAACTAAAATAAGATTTTTGACACCCAACATTAAAGGTATCAATGTTTCAGCTTCACAACACTGTGTAGCTTCATCTACAATGCAGGTTGCAATTTTATCGGAATTTCCTCTAAAAAATCAATACCTATTCGTTATTGCACGTAAAAAGCTTCCGATGTATCATTTAATATTTTAACTTACCCAAAAATAGTTTCCATTTGACTAGTATAACAAGACGACAGTGTACAAGCAATAACATTTGCTTTTTGTAAAAGTAAAACTTTTGCAGAGTTTTGTAGCTTTGACAATTCTGCAGCTTCAGCTTCCTATATTAAAAGAATTATAAATTAGATATTACGTGTATTTGTTAAAATAATATTTATTTATTTCATAAACTTACTGGACTTTTGTTCGTTAATTTTATATACATAGCTCTATAATCTTCGAGATCTCTTTTGTATATTTTATTGTTAGGATTACCGGCCAAAAGTAACTCTAGAGCATTAATATCATTTTTTAATTTGTGCTTCTGTCAGAAAAAAAGGATATGTTGTATTATTAAAGACATTGATAGGCTATTATTTCGTAAATATTAATAAAATCTACCTTGTGCTCAATACTCTCTGAAGTTTTATGTTGTTGCTCAAAATACGTTTTCTGAGCTTCTCGTTTTGCTAGTTCTGTAACAGATATTTTTTTTACTTCCTCGTGCATTGATTCTATGCGTCCAATTCTCACCATTTTAAATCTGTGTTCTATAAAATTTATATCTATATAGTTTATTTCATTAAAATTATTATATTTTAGGATGAATGAAAATTGAATAAAACCTTTGATTGCTCCTCGAATATCAAGTAGACGTAAGACAATTTCGTCAATAGCAGCATTAGATGGGGCGCAAACTAAAATTCTTAGAGGACGTCCTCCAACGTATCTACCATCTCCGTAAAGTATTTGAGTAACTAAATTTGCAATCACCTTTGATTTTCCAGTTCCTACACGAAGAGTAAATACATAAATACATACGTACATGTATCATATTTTACTGTAATATATTATTTTATTCTATTTCCTTTGATATACCTGGGGGCCCGATAAGTAAGCCAATTTTTGGTTCCAGTCTTATGGATGCATTTGTAAATTTAATAATTGCTTCCATTTGTTTTTCGTTAAGTTTCTCCTAATTTAAAACAAATGTTAATGAACGAAATAATCGTTTTATATGCAAAGTAGCTTATACGTACTTTTGTCACGAGGTTGAAATTGGAAATATGTTGTTTTGTTACAGGCTCAAACTGGTATTCATTAGCGTCGACTTTTAAAATTAAATCTCGAAGGTCTGAGTGAGGTACATATTGTAAACCTTGAATTAATCGCAAATGAGATCTCACGTACATAATACTTCGCAATCTGGCTATTTGATCAAATTGTATTGTATGCTCATCGATTATTCTTGTTTGCACGGTATATGTCAGTAAAGCTTCAGGGTTGGAAATATATTTACCTGTGAAATAACATTTAATAATTTAAACAAAACTTATGATATCTTGGGCAAGGTAATATACTTAAGATATTTCTGAAGAGGGCAAAATACCAAATTTTCTCGTTCTTTATTTTAATTGATAATTAACTCTAAACGTCTACAATACAAAAATACAATACTTGCAGGGTGTCGATAGCTGGTGCAATATGTAAAATTCAAAAAATGGTTTCCACAATATTACAAGACAGAATAAAAACTATCATTTTCTTCTAAATATACGAATTATGTATTAAATGAAATTAATTTTTATGTTTTAAATTTAATTGTCAAAAAATTTGGTATAAAATTGTAGTTGGTTTTCCAGGATATCATCACAATGATGGTATTCTGTAAATACCAAACATTTTATAAGTTTTTTAGGTATACTTATGAATGATGTGATTCTACTAATAGAAATGTATCAAAATATTTGTTTAAAATAAGTATTAAGAGCGAAGATCTTTATATTTATATCTTTGTCGATGAAGCATCAGGAATTTAGTGCTTTAGCGCAATCTATAAGGAGCTTTTATGCGACAAATTTCTTTTCGTTGAATAATAAAAGAGAATGTAATAAGATTTTAAAAATTTTCTGCCTTCTTTTTTGTTGTTCAACCTTACCCGCTAAAGGTTAGTACTATGCACATTGAAATTTCAAACAATTTAATCTAGACTAATACGTTTTTGCTGATATTTTAGAACGAATAAAAATTGTTTCAATATAATGATAAAATCGTTACTTACAAAGTTGTTCATTTGATCTTACGAATTTCAAAGAATTTTGTTGTTGAACCTGTACTATATATGCAAATGCTCTTCTCATTTTTTGGAAAGTCCCTTGTTTGATGACATATTCCAAAATTATCATATCTCCATAAACTGGGTGATTTTGTAATCGTAATTGGTTTCTTGTTACAAGTGTATTAATAAGCACCATTGAGTATCTTAAGCCATTTGGTGTTTGCATCTGTCTTATAGAATGCCTTACAATCTTACATGGTAAAACAATTGATGAGTTATACCTTAAATATCAATTTTATTACATTTAATAAGTGTTTTATGATAATTTCATGATTATTTTTTATTGTCAATATATCATATGACAGGTCTAATGAACGGTCACGGATTTTATAATTAACATGATTTTTTCTTCGTATTTTTCATTTAAAATGTATAGTTATATAAAATATTTTAATGTAAAACATCACATAATTACAATATTCAAAAGAAGCTTAGAATGAAATATTTATTAAATTATAATTCAAAGTTATCTGTTCTAAATCTCATTTAAATACTTTTTATTTATTCTTTATATTTGCACTGTAAATTCAAATATTAAATGAATTTTCTCGAAATCAATAGTATTGTAGAATTTTAAAAGAATTAATACGTAAACATCTAAAATTTTACCGATACCAATATGAAAGTTGTCTAAAAGTCAAGACTAAATTACTGTATTTCCAAAGGGCAAATATTAAAATAGGAATACTTATAATGATTTTGTAAAAAACGTAGACAATTTTTAAAGGCATTTATACTAGTAGGATTATATTTATCCAATTATTAATAAATAATGTACTTAAAACGTCAAAATATGACACATTTAAAGTTTATCTGAATTCTCAACTAGATAATATCGCTTTTTACGTACCGATTACCCGTACATTCGTATTCTTTAAGCAATTGTTGCCATGTTTCTAATAATAACAAAACTTCCATTTTTTTGTAATAATCTTCAAAAGAGTTAAAGCTATTTGGTAATTGATGCATGTCTGCTTGTTTCACAATTGGTGGGAGTACTTTTACAGTTTGCTGTTGTTCAAGCCAAACAGGCTCCCATGCAAATATACGAGCTAGAAAGTCTTCGATTTTCAGTTCCATTATTTTATACATCATAAAATCTTTTTTCGTACTTCGGATTGACAATCCATTTTTAACATTTCTCAATTTATTACCTTCTTCAATTCCAAACTCTTTAACGTCAGCAATGTTTTCTTTAAATGAGACTTTTTTTAGAGTTGGATTGAGTATAGATGGTAGCGTTAAAGAAGATTTTACAGGTTGCAATTTGGAAGATATATTATTATTACTGTTTAAGGGTTGTACTGTTGGCGGCGACTTACATTTGTTCGTGCTAGACACATTTGATGGAAAGTTTATCTGATTTGCTGCATTAGATAATACCGAGGATGTAATTTGTTTATTGCAAGATGTTGAAGGTACATTATTTAATTCATTGTCTTCAAGAACACGATTACTTATTAATGTAGATGATGGTATCTGACGTCGGGGAATGACAAATGAAGAAAAATGAAATGGTTTTGCAGAAGCTTTTGATGTTTCTGCTTTAGAATTTGATTTTTTTATATTTTTCTTTGGCTTTGGCTTTAATGTTTGCATTGAATCACAAAGCATATCTCCACGTGTTTTTGTTGAAACTTTTACTTTAACTATTGTCGTTTTATGCCTAGGTATGGTTTGTTTTTTTACTTCGGAACTTAATGACTCATTTTGAACTGAATTAAAATCAGTTTTATCATGACTTTCATGATTCTTTTCATTTTCAGTTTTATCTTTGCTATTTTTAGAACTAATCGACGAAGAACTCTTATTTTTACTACTTGTATGTTTTTCATCTTTACTTTTTGATTGACGACTCTGACTAAACTTTTTAGAATGACTTGATGATGAATGATTTTTATCCTTTCTTAGTTTTGTGCTTTTTGATGATTCTCCACTTATTTCTTTCGTAGTAGGAGATGTTCCGAATATATCTGAAAAATGCTTACTTTTTTTAATAGATTCTTCTTTACTTTTAGATTTATGTTTATTTTTTAATTCGGTTTTCTTCTTAGGTTTCATAAAGTGTGGTTCAATAATTTCAGGTCCTTTTTTTTTTATTTTGTTGAAAGCAGGGAGATCTTTGTTAATTAATGCTTCTGGTAATTTTTCCTTATGTGATGAAACCGATGCTTGATTTTGTAATAACGTATGTGATTTATAAATATTTTCAGTACACTCTAGCCTTGCATCAGATTGCATTTGATCAGTGTTAGGTATATTTATATTGTTTGGATATGCACTTTCCAATACAGGAATTATATCTACAGTTGTCTCTGGAATTTCTAAGTCTGATTCAACTTTTATTTTTAATGCTGCATCTGTTCCTTGGTTTATATCATAAACATTTTCATCATCACTATCTAAAATAGTTATAACGTTTTCATCATCATCATCAAGAAATAATGATGATTTCTGTAAGCCATTATCTTGATCTTCAAGTTCTTCTTTTATCACAGTTTTATCAAAAAGCTGTGAAAATGGAAATATGCTTTCTTCATCGTCGTTTATTTCTACTAAATCGATCTGTGAAAAACAACCCCACTCGGGTTCTTGTTTTATACAAATTTCATCATTGTATTCGGTAATGGGTTGTGGTTCTTGTTTAATATTTATATTATTTTTTGATATTCCATTATCTGCATGAGTGTTAGTTGCTTCACTTTTATTATGATATATTTGTGGTGCAAAATCAATTTCCATATTGTCATTGTTACTTTTAAGCAGATGAGATGTTTGTACATCTCTTATATCAATGATTTCAGGCAATTGTACTGGTGCAACATTTGTCATTTTTGATTTTAGAGCATTTTGATCAGAGAGACATTTAGTTATTTCTTTTGTTTTGTTTGTTTCTTTATTACTTACATCTTCTAAATTTATAATTTTAATACAATCGGCCGTTTCTTTTGTTTTACTACATTGTTCATTTTTTACTTTTACTGAATTTGGAATGTCAATGTGTTCAATTATTTCTATATCATTGTCATCATCAATATTATCGTTATTTGAATTAGGAATGTGATTCCCAACTATTAGTTTATGTTCTATAGCTGTTTTAGGTATTTTAGTTAACACCTCGATGTCATCTGATTTACGTGATCTAGATTGCTCCTTACGAGCAAGTCTTGAGCATTGTTGTACATTACTACTAGAACTACTATTATTATTCTCGGGAACAATAACCTGGACAGATAAGAAATTATTCAATAAAAGTAATCCTTAGTTAAGATACCTGAAACAATGATTTTTATGTTTTTCTTACCCGATTTTTAACTTTATAAACAAACATGGATTCGGTTAAATTTACAATATCAGCACAGCCAATACCAATGTAATCATTCTCTTTTAAAAGAAATTCTTTTTTTGGCCTTATTTGAATTCCGTTTACAAAAACACCATTGGAACTCTGTAATTATATTTTATGTTTTAAGCTTTTATATTTTATTTAAATATGTTAAAAAATTTTTCTAATGAAACTTATAATAGAATAACTTACCCCTAAGTCAGTTACGTATAAGCCATCTGATAATTTAGTAAATAAACAATGCTCTCTGGACACTAGCAAGCTAAGACACATTAGGTCGCTTTCTTTCATTCGGCCGCAATAAAACTATAAAAATAATCATTTCTTATAAACGATTGAGAATTTGTAGACTCTTGTTAAGTACGTAGCAATAACAAGAACCAAGAGCATAGTATAAATTTATCATAAAACAATTCATTCGTGTGAAAATGATGAAAATGTGAAAATTTTTTAAAAATATTCATTATAAAAATATCTATTAAATTATGTTGAAATGCAATGTTGATAAATTTTTTCAAAACATACAAGTGGTCATTTACAAAATCACAAACATGAATATTAAACTCCAACATTATCACGTAAATAAAGAAATATTTTTACAGTTATGTGTTGTACATAAAAATGAGAAATGCGTGAATAAAATAAAATTCTGAAATAATAGTTTACACAGAGGATTTTTTTATGTATTTATGATACACGAAAATATAGGAGCAACGTTGTAATTGTTGAAAAAAAAAACTAGATAATTCAATACGAATGAAAAGTAAACAGATAAAAAATGTATGAAAATTTTTAGATGAACGTAGTATTAGAAAACTCACAAAACTCTTATTGATTACTATTTCTTCCTGGGTAGAGCCGATTCGCTCTAAAACTCTTTCGACTTCCATTGGAAATAAGTTTTGATACCCTGGGACACTTCTTCACTGAGGCCACTCTTACAAGTCAAAAATTTATTGTATTTGTAATATCGCTCTATACATTTTTCACTTTCCCGCGTGTTCGTGTATCGAATTCGGATACGTAAATATTATATCTAAATCGAGATATATTATTTGATCATTATACCAGCTGCAATTGCTACCTCGTTTTAAAGCACAGAAAGGAGACTAAAAGTACTAAAACGACGTTAAGAGACATGAACGTTTTAAAGTTAGAAACTTTTAACTCAGTCATAAATATCTTTCTGTGAATCAAATGTGGTACCAGGGCCATAAGGAATCTATTTTGTACATAAACTCTTCATTGTGTCCCATTCGTATCTACAAAATTTCACACTTCTTTACTAAGGTTTGGTTAGAACGTGGTGTCAAGTTTCTCGACCAGTAATCTGTGTAACTGAAGTTAACGTCGAAGACTTCAATCTGGCGCCGAATTCTAATAACTGAAATAAATTTAGAAAGGAAAACCAATTCGCTTTTTTAATAATTTTACTCTTTATCGATTTATCTAATATTATGAATTTAAGATTTAGACAAATTTAGTATATTTATCGTATGCGTTCTAGAGTGTATTTAATCTATAATTTATCAATTCAAATTTATAAATTCAAATAATCAGTCGATATAAGCGTTAATTTATCTTCTACTGATCGTTCTCTTTAAGAAAACGATAATTTTCAATTAATTTCCTTTAATATAAGTTTGCTACTAAAATCTTTTGCATTGTAATACTACGTTGGATTGAATTTTGTCAATTATTATTATTTAAGATTATAAAATGAAAAATATAAGTTACCTTACTCTGTATTTTATTCGACTGTTAAAAATCTTCTTAATTACTTGGACGTATTTATATTGCGTATTCGCATTACCACGACATTACGGACACGTATTAAACTATCAGGGATATAGATTTGAGCCTTATACAGAAATTTTATTTCTCGATTATAATAATATGTATCGATCGATTGATATAATAAAATAAAAATCATTGGAAATTTGAAAGACACTTTTATGAAACATCAACGCTTTTTTGGAAGTTTCATTTTTTACAAATTCCTCGTAATACAATCAGGATAGACTAAATAGCTTCTATTTTATTATCATTATTATTATTGTTATCATTTCTTTTTACGCTGTGTATTTTAATTACGATGAACTATTTATCAATAAAAAAAAGCATATATAACAACATCAACAATAATAAAATTGAATCTATTCGATCTATTATTCGATACATACATATATATATATATATTTTTTTAAAATAATTAAGACGAACTGCATTCGGCTGAGACCGTACGTGCAATTCTGCCTGTGTTGTTATTTAAGAAAAAAGTAAAATATTTAATTATCGAATCATAAAAAATTGTTAAATTAAGTTTTAACAATAAATTATATAACAGTTTTATGTTGTATATGAAATACATTATTGCGGTTTGTAGTACGTAGTTTTCTGGGTTAGGTTTACAAAGCGTTTAAGTTTGTTTATTTGGTTAAATTAATTTTAGACGTGGTTTTGTGTAATGTATTTGTAATTATTACCAAACACAAGCAGTTTTTTGTATGTCGTTATATGTGTTTGTAAAAGGCGTGGTTACAGTTTGTGAGTTCATGATCGTTTAGAATGTTATTGTTTGTTTTATAAGGAAATCTTAAAGGAAATGTTATAATTTGTACATAAATTGTTTGATAAAATATTTTTAGTTAAAAACGTATAATGTTTGTTGTATAATAAATTATATATAAACTCA
This sequence comes from Wiebesia pumilae, assembly GCA_018907045.1. NCBI lineage: Eukaryota > Metazoa > Arthropoda > Insecta > Hymenoptera > Agaonidae > Wiebesia > Wiebesia pumilae. The sequence continues at coordinate 1,823,494 of JACCHZ010000104.1, forward strand.
ATTTTTTTAGTGTTTAAACTTTTTCATTTTTTGTACTTTATATCATATTAATTTTTGATTGATTATTTTGATTGATTCATGTATGCAATTAATATGTAATTTTTATTTATGTTATTAAGCAACATTTGAGTATTATATTTTTCTGATTCGATTAGCTTTGTATTTAATTTGTGTATTTTTTTTATAATCCATAGCATAATTTGTATTTTATTATCTTAAAGCAGGTACTAAAACAGAGTTTATAGAAAGTTCTCAATTTTTTTTTTCATGACATTAATTAGAAAGTACATATATATACATATGCATGCATGCATGATTCATATTTTATATTCAGAAGAATAATAGTTTGATAGGAAACCCAAGAAAAAAATAGAAGGCCGAAGCCTCCTCTTTTCTTTCTGATTTGTTCTCTTGTGAGAATCATAAATAAAATTTTCTTTTTACTTTTTTGTTATGCCTTAATATCCGCAATACCTCACAAGTACTGATTTCAACCCGATAGATTAGAGGATGTTGATCAAGGAAAAATGATATCACGGAATAGGAATCTGTGAATTTGTTTGATAAATCGCATGAGAATACCACAACAACATTCGCTCCAGTTTCAATTAGGATATAATAATAGGGATATATCACAGCCTTTCCCATTCTTCGAGCATCAATGTTAATCTTCCTTTCTTCACAGATTTGTCGCAACTGTGCTGTGTACTATAAATTTCAAACCTAAACAAACAAATCACAGATCTCAACGCGTAATCGCCATCAGCAAGATTTTATATGAATTTTTTCTTCTTGACGACTATACAACATGAAACTAATTTATGGCGTTTAATTTAGGATAGCAATTACACTACTTGTTTTTCTCTATTTGCTATTTACAAATCTATAAAATTCCCATAGAAGAATAAGAGAATATGAATTATACAGATGTGTTCAAGCAAATATATGTAGTTTTTCCGTTTGAGCGGAAACTATATTTTAACACTGCAACTTGTAAGAATTTTCTGCAATTTTATTCTTTTCCAGATAATTATTAATAAAAATAAAAACTTATCTCTTAAGTTCAGTATTATTATTAAGTAATTAAGTTTTTTTAAAGGGTTTTTTATGTAAAGAAGAATGAAATAACTTTTCTGATATTTATCTGCTGCTATTGGCTACAATATCGAAATTATAAATAAAATCTATTATTGAAATTTATAATGAAATTATTTTAACGTGATTTTGTAAATTATCTAAGAATCGAATTCGTTGAATTAGTTGATGTATTTTAAAAGTGCTAGCACGATCGATCAGCTGATGAATTATTTAATCGTTACAATAATAAACGCTCAAAGTAATTACTAAAATTAATACATTACATAAAATGTGCACCAAAATCACAAATAATAATAGTATGCAAGGTTATAATGAGCAATTGTTTAATTTTCCCAATCGCTTTTCGATAATTACCATAAAAGAAAACATTGCGATCGGTATATTCAACGATTTCGATTCAATTTATAATGACGCATTTGAATTATCCGCATTTTTCGGAATTGTCATTATTTCTATAATTTTGCAAAAGGACGCATTCGGAATAAAAGGTAAGCTTTTAAACTTGGAAATAATGTTTAGGAGGAGTGATTTTTTCATTAGCGTCGGCTCAAAAGTACAAACTTTGTATCGCGCAATTGGATTTATTTGTTATTGATCGCACTCTCGTCGCTATGAAAGTACTGTACTCAAAGGATGCAGCGCTACTTGGCAATATCAATTATAAAACCGAATAATCTGCATCGATTGGCCGCTCGTCAATGACGTTTTGTTGATCGAGCTCTAGAGACGTCTATCTCACGAGCAATTTCAACTTTTCAAAAATTGCAATAATCTGATTTGATCGAAATTTTAACATGTCATTTGTCAGAACCATCGATGCTCAATATGCACCTCTTTTTTATATTTGTAATTTTCAATCCTCGTAAATCGTGCCGACCCAACAGAGGGTTAAGCGAACGTCCGAATGATAAAATATCGCTGCAGCTGGGACCATAAAAATTCTAGAATCCTTGGACGACCGTGTCCTTAGGTCAGTTGGCAAAAACTGTAAGGACGTACTCAGTCGAATATAGTCATAAATTAAATGTTTCGTACAGTAGAAAAACACCTTTTTTATTCCTATTCATCTGGATTCGAACACTCGTGCAACTAAAGGGTTACTGACCATTAACAAACAGTAATACCGGCGTCTCCCTCACACTATAATGAAATTAAACTGTCGAGGATAAAGGAAGATTTCAATACTTCATTAATCATTGATTACCTCTGCATGTAAGCCAGTTACTACTAAGATAGTTACCGCTTTACTCTTAGCTGATACATACATTAAACGTTCGTGTAAACTGTCGAAACATTTCATAATTTCATAATAATTTAGGATGACTTTTCAATTATAAAATGTTTATTGTTTCAGAAGTCTGTCTAATTTACTTAAAAATACAGTTATAGTTTAATTGTAAAATCAGGTTATTTTTGGTCTCCTTAGCAAAGAAAACCGCCCTCAGATCGATGAAAAAAGTTGAACACATCGACGTTACAAATGAACGATGATAATAATTTAGAAATTTCTGTCTTTTAACTTGCTGTTGGTCAGATTCAGAAATTTGGCTGTAGTTTCAGCACCAACGACGTTTATACTCACAATACCCATACCGTTTTTATGAATAAAATGATGTTTCGGTTATTGTGAGAATATCATAAAAATTAATAATTCGTTTTATTATGGTTTGACAATAAAATAATTTGACAATTCAGTAGCTAGAAATAATTTTGGATTCTCTGAATGAATCGTCAGTTTTCAATTTAAATTAATACAATGAAAAGGATACGGGAAGAATAATATACCAATAACAAGGATCGTCAGTTTTATTATATCTGTTATTTAAAGAAATCTACTTTTGCTCCTAGTAAACCTGATCGAGAATTAGAGCGTTAAAACGATTCTCCCAAATTTCAATTTCTAAAAATAATTATGATAAAGTTCAATTCGAGTTTTAACAATAATAATTCAAAGGATAATTAAAAAAATGTTACCTCATTCATACTTCAAATATGTTTTCAAACATTACCTTACAATTATTTTCATTCTGATATTCTCAATTTCTGATATTAAAACATTTATTATTTTTACATATTTCCATTACTTCCAGGACGTAATTGCCCCTTTTGGTCTATACAGTTAAATATACTAGTCAGGGATGGGCCGCGATCCTAATCTTTATGAAATATTATGTTAACGACAAGCGTTGAATCTAAAGGAAGCGTTCAAGAACAACAAACGCGGCACTAGAAGTTCTCTTTAATTCGCAATAGTAAAATAACATAAAAAAATTTTACGAGAGAAACATAACGACTAGACGTTGTGTCTTATCCGCAATAATGTTGGAAAAATACTACAAGAAAAACATTAACATTTAAATCAGGAGTGCAGCAATTATAAAAACGAGGATTTTAAGAAAAAGGAAGAAAAGATTAGAGTCAATCCCCTTTTACAAAGTACTACACAATGGTTTGTAAACGTATTTATTAGTTAATCCTTGTAGGGATCACTAGGTCTATTTCTAGGAGCGAGATCTAAATACGAACTTTTTTTTGACATGGAAAAATGCGCCACTTTTATACAAAATGTAAAGCACAGGCGGTATAGGAAAAAAGGAGATTTTCATGACTCTTCCCGGAAAAGTCTTATAGACTTTTATACATTTTCCTGTACACATTTTCTAATTTTTGTTAAATAATTCGCATTTTTACTTGCTTAGTTATTTAGTTATTTATGAAATTAGAATCCCATTTTAGTCTTTCGTAGTTGTATAATTTTTGTTTTATCAATTTGTTAATATTTAACCTATTTTTGTTTAACAATAGTAGTTAAATTAATAATCATTTGTGTTTACAAATAGTGTTTTCAATTTTCGTGAAATGATTACTATTAATATTACCGTTCTCGTTATTATAAATATTATTATAATTTTTTTTATTTTTACCTGTTTATTCTTATTATTGTTATTACTATTATTTTCTGTTATCGTTATTATTTCCATTACTATTATTACTTTTTATTTCCCTTTTAAAATATTTTAAAAAACGTTTAAAATAATAATGATAATAAATGGGGTATTTATTTCGATGATACTACTTATTTTATAGCTGCTTTACAACAATTAGTGAAATTCAAATTGTTTTAAAATACGAATTGTATACCTTTGTACACACGCACGCATAGATTCACGTATACATATTTATTATTATTAATTATTGTAACGAATTATTGTCAATGTTAAAATTAATAGTGACGCTTCTCTGCTATTATAATTGTCATTATTTATAGAAATGTTTTATCAATAGATTTTTTTATAGTTTTCGTTAGTTAAACTCACGAGCCATACAAGGAACACTTGAACGCTTGAACACTTACAAAGGAAAAATTCTATAATTAATAACAACTCCATTGTTAAGAGTAATTTCGCAGTTGGAGTGCACGTGTGTATGTTTATGCGTAGACGCCTGGATACTCAAGAATGCAAGTGCGATCATAAAAAGGTCGACTTTTCCGGTCCTAGGTGATGACTTTAGACCTTTAAAATTTTCCTATTGGAGCGAGAGAGAGAGAGAGAGAGAGAGAGAGAGAGAGAGAAGAAAGACTTTTCTCTACTGATATTTTTATTTTCTCTTTTTTCTCTTTTTATTATAAAAAAGCAGCCTGGCAAGGCAGCGCCGTAATATTGTGAAATATATTTTATTTTCTATTAAAATTGTGGGGGAATAAGTGGCTGATTTAGTGTAGAACTCTATTATTTCAATAAAGTAGGCGACACAAAGAACAAGAGCGGAAGGTATTTTATTTTTAATACTCGCAATACGCGCTTTACGCACTAGTTTATAATTCTCTGAGTGAGAGCGCAGCTCTTGCCCTACGTTTGTAGGATTAATTATGTTAATTTTAAGACAGTTCTGAATGTAATATTTCCCATTTAATGTAATATTAAATAAAATTATTTAATTTTTAACGATTTTAATGGTGAAGATTATTTTGGATTATTTTGATTCGTTACAAGTAAGCTTAATAAGCAGGCACGCATCTGGATAACCATAATGGATAATGACAAACGATTAGCCATTAACTGCAGCTATTGAACTTACCGTCGTTCAGGTTTACTGGCATACCTTGATTATATTGACGTTAAAATGCATTCTTTAGAATAGTATTTTGTTGACTTATGAAAATAGAAATTTAACAACAAAACCAAAGTAGTGTGCCAAATACGCGTTGAGAAATGTTCATGAGATTGTACACTGAAAATATTGTGAAAACATTGAATATTTCAGTAATATCGAGCATATCGTATCTTTTCAAAATCTTTTTAAAATTAATTTGGGTACCGATTAATCCACATAATGTAATCAATGCCGTAATAGCAATAGGTAGTACACGTGAGGCTATATCTTGGAGTTGCTGATCGCATTAGTATCTCAATCTTAACTTGATTGCTATTATTTATTACGCGTACGCACATTATAGTTAAAAGTTATGAAACAACTGATTATTGAGAATAACCGTAAATAATAATTGTAAATAATAATTGTAAATAAATTTCACGATTATTACACACATTGTATTTCCAATTTCAGAAATGTGAGCGATATGAGAATTACTCTATAGAGGCTGTTACCGATGTTAATATCCTAAGCTAGAATTACTCGAGAAAGAGCGACAGTATTACAACAGATTTATTGCTTTACGACAAGGCCGACATTATGCCGACTTTTTTCGACGACTGTGCGTGACCGGAGTTCATTCCTTCGGCTCGAAAACATTTTAAATATTGTTGGTGATGGGAGGTAGTAAAATGGATTCGAAACAACAAATGACGAGTCGATATTTAGATTTTGAAAGGTTTAATTTCAATGAATATCTCGTTTAAATATAAAACATAGTTATTTTATTTATGGCGGTTCTTTTATGTTTCGGCGTAAATAAGAGTGATTTTGCCTATCTTTGGTAAATAATGTTATTAATGGATATTAATAGACCCATAAAATTTGCCCCTGGATATATCTATTTTAAAAGAGCGAGTTTACACAAGCGACTTTGTCACCCTGTACGTGCGTACAGCACGTGAAACTTTGTTAAGTAATGGCTTTTGTATGCTTTCATTTATTTCGTTGACAGAAGATTATTAGAGATCTTTTTCTCTAAATCTCTAAATCTCTCATGGCACTCCGGAGGTGTTTTATATTCAAAGTATAAAAAAAGCTTACGATAAAATGTTGAGAAAGTCATCCGATTTCGAAACTTATATAAACTAAAAGCGGCCAAACTTAACCTTATAAATTTTAGTTTTCGAATCTTATCAGCAGTTTAATGGTTTCGATAATAAGGCATATTTTGCAAAGTGTATCGCGAACAATATTTTTTAAGAAAAGACAAATTGCAATTACAATGGCTTAGGTAGCGACTTGCCTACAAAAACTATTCTCGTGTTCCATTAATTTAATTTTTACATAAAGTTGCTGGATGATCGACTCGCTTTCTAATATTTAATTATATTTTAATAAGATACTTGCATTAATTTATTCTTGAAATTAATAAAAATTTTCCACACACATGCGAATAATCTATGATTAAATACGCGTATTGTTTACTTGAATGACGTCTTGACGTTTTTCATTATTCCTGATTAAAATGTTAAAATTGTCGATAAGAGTAAAATATCCAGTGATCTGTATTACTGAAATATATGTAGGAATACTTACAGCGCTATCGAATAAATAGCACATAACTTGTTGAGCGAATATCTATTGTAAATACTGAAATATATCTTTAAATTTTATTTCATAATAATTTTAAGAGTGTATCATTATGGTAATCGGATTAAAACTTGGATCGATCGATATAACCGAGACATTATACGATATAAGCCGTCATTGATTGCTCTTCCACAACCTTAATTCTAGAACTAAAATCTGCCGAATAAACGATAGAAGATGAAATAAAATACAGTACAGCGTATCGCTACATTCAATATTGACGGATACTAATTGCTCTATAAGGAAATAAATTCGTTAATTTCCTTATAATTTGCTTATCCCTGGCGGATAATTGAAGGGAATCCTTTGAAATAGGATTTGAAAAATAAGTCTGAATTGGAAAGTGCCGGTAGAATCTCTTTCCACGTAAAAGACCGCATCTCATAACTAGCCAATGAAGCAAGATAAATTTGCACTCTAGTACAAATCCTGCACGATTAGCTTCCTTCATTCGATTCATTCTCGGTTGTCCCGTCGCTTCTGACAGTCATTCTTGCGCAAATAATGGTACAGGAAGACAAGTTCACGTGTCGTCCATCGAGTCGCCACCACCACCACCACCATCCAGCCACTCGATTTCAATTTCCTAGCCAAGTACTAGGTGTTCTTCTCAAAGGGGTTCATCGACGTCGACCCGGTGTTTCGTCGAAACGTCGTTTCGCCGGCTCCACGCTCTCGTTACAGGCGACAAGCGAGATGAGCACGAGGTGCGGAACAAAAGCTGATTATTTTCGCTCGGGCAAGCGCCTCGATGGCAAGGCCATTCGAGAGCGCGGCTCCAAGAAACAATAGCTAGAGCGACAGCGATCCGGCCAACGATTCGTCGACGTCTCGTGACTCGCCTCGAGCACGGCCTGGAAATTAAAAAAGAGTACGAGCCGTTCGGTGATTCGTCGTCGGCGCGATCGTTGCGCCCAGCCACGATACGAGACGGTATAAGACGCGAGGCGCCGATGTGGCCGTCGTATTTTGCTGGGCCGAACCGCATTCGCGGGTTAGCCGTTGCTGGTTCCAGGACGCGCTCCATGCATGGCTGCCCAAGGAAATCGGGATCGAGTTGTCGACTCCGCTCGCTGGTCCTGAGCCGAAGACGATGACGTTCCTATCATTTATACGCTGCACCTGGTTCCTCGTGCTCTTCGGGTTCGTGCTCTGCTCGCTCTATCTCTTCTTCTCGTTTCTGGCGATGAGCGACGAGTTTCGACTGTCCCGATTGGGCTCTATACGCAACCGGTCGACGGATTTTCTGGTAAGCCGCATAACTTTGAGTTAACTCTCGTCACTTTTCCAGCGTCTCTTGACAAAGCTGCAAATTCGTTATCCATCGACTTTGCCCCGTTTGACTGAATACTTGCTCTCACCCTTAAGCACTTTCCCTTGAATTTACAATGTTTATCGTTCATTCTGTCTATGGGATGAGGCTTAGGTGATTAATAACTCGACTGTAAAAAGTTAATATGCGTTGCCGCGACAAAAGTTCGTAAGACACACGAGCGATACGGAAGATCTAATTAGGTGCCTAAACTTTAGTAACGTTGCAGATTTCAAGTTAACTTTGAGAAAACACTGGACGCGCTTCATGGACGGCTGCAGATTATGGAAAAGCAGAAGGTTAATTATTATTTTCAACTTGTCGTTTAATACACTTTTTATCACTGGTAGCCTACTTTTTTCTCGACATTTACCATTTAACTGTGTGAAGAATGTACGTATAGATCGCGTTGGACCATTGTATTTCTTCCAGTTTTACTCTTATCGCGTGATTTTACATATTTACACGCTCGCCAAATAAGGTTTAGGGAATACTTAAGATTTCTTGAGTCTGAACGTGACGACTACGAAAAAGTTCTTGTTTATATTTCATAGATGTTCAGATTAGTAAATCGCATACATGTTACACGAATTTTTGAACTTGGAATGATAGGCAATGAAGTCTGTAGCGGCGATTAAGATTTCAAAACAAAATGAAAAATCCAGTTTATTATGTTCATGCTTATAAATAATACAAATAAATATGGCGAAAACTTTCTTAATATTGGATCAACGGTTTAAAAAACGACACGCGTGAAATAGTTATTTGGATCTTATGGATGAATATGTACTGCTAATTTGTAAAGTAATTTTTCTTCTTTGCTAATTGCATCTGTGAGACTATGATTCCATACAAAGATTTTGTATATTTTAAAGTGCGTTCTTTGTATTATAATTTGATAGGTGTTTTTTAAGTTTTTTTTAAAAATTTTTGCAACAGTGGTGTCAGTTTTTATTAATAAAATATATTTCATTGGATAAAGTATGATAATCGATTCTTTTATTAAAACATAAATTATTCAATTCAACTAAAACCAACAAGGTACATTTTTATCCAAATATATTATAGAAAATAGTCTAGCCTTTTAATTAATACGTATTGAAAATACCATACGTACTGTACAATGAATTTATTATATTGTTAATAGTTATGTCTAATAATCTTAGAATCGTAATGAAGTTGCGATAATATTTTTTAAAATCCAGAAGTACGGATAAATTATTTTACGCGAAAAATCTTATCTGTATATTTAAGAATATTACAGGCTATATCATAATAATTATATATTAAACAAATATAATTTGCATAAAATACGCGCAACAATGAAGTAATAGTACAAGTTAATTTTTTTAACGATCGACTGAAATTCAAGTGAACATAAATTTTCACCTTAACTGCACATTTACGCGAAGATATTTTTTTTGTGATCGACGCATTATTGCAGCAGTCGTTGTACTAATAAATCAGGAAGTAATCATGAAGTACTAATCGAGCACTAAACACTGAAATGGCGAATCTCATAACGCTCTACTTACGATACAAGCCATTACCGTAAGACTAAAATAAACTTTCTTAATGCAGTTTACTAGTGTTAACTTATTTGCGTGAAAATGTCAATTATTTTTGTATGTAAAGATATATTTTTCAAATATTCATTAATCGTTGATACATCTAGCTTCGTTGTATTTACTAAACTTATATGCTAAGTTTAGTTGACAGCGCTTCTAGAGTAACTTTAAATACAACTGTATAATGTTATTAGTAGCCTCTCAAATATAATTTGTTGCAATACTTTTAGTTATTTAATAAATTTAAAACTTTTGGTGGCATGACTTTCATCAATTATATAATTTTCAATGCATATTGAAGAATATATAATTTAATAAATAAAAGAAAATATAAAAATAAGAATATATAGTTCTTATATAACTTATAATTATACAATTATAAATGTTTTAAATATTTTTAGATTTTAGCCATATTAAACATTATTTAACGCAAAGACAAATATGTTTGAGATTGACAATTTTCCTATTTACACGATAAGAGCTTATGAATTTACAAGAAAAGTGCATATATTATCATTATATGTACTTTCTTATTTCTCACGCGTCTGTAATTTCAATAATTCTTTTTTCAGAATTTTTATTTATAATATTATCAAGTTTAATTGTGTGCTGTATAAGAAATATAGTATCAATGTGTCATTTATTCATGGATAGTTACAATAAGTTGCTATTGCGATTGATTTACGTCAATATCAACCATAAAATCCTGTGTTCAAATTCTTGTTGAAATTTTAGTCATATAAAGAAAATATTTACATCGAATATTTTCATAAATGAAATGGTTAAATTAGTTTTAAAAACTAACGATACTTAGAATAACATGCGTAAGCATAAAAGAATATTTTTAAAAATTCACAGAATTTTATTTAATATAAAAGTTATAAACTGTGTACTTAAAATATGATTTTCAATAATTTTGATTGTAATCGCATAAAATATCCAAGTTGGTACGACGTTCAATAAACTTATCTAGGCATAAAATCTATCTAGCACATTTTTAACTTGTAATAAAAATTGTTCCACTTTTACCTTTGAATTTGTATATTTCTATTATTAGGTGTAGGAGTTAAAAAATTCTGCCTAATCATTTGCTTAATAAGTTGAAGTAAAAGTTTCCTATATTTTTGTATTGGATAATATTCGATATCATAATATTAGAAATTGCTTCAACATGAATAGAAATTCTTTGCGAGTCGAGTGGAATTCTACTAATAATTTGGTTAATTTACACGATTAATATTTTAACTAAGGGATTTACCACGTATACTTTGAAAAAAAATTAAATTATTTACTTACATTGTATACACAGTTTGAAGGTAGAGTTTAAATTTTTATAAAGTGTTTTCAAGTTTTGGGCTCTTTTTCAAAAATACTTATTGACTAATCTTAATCATAAGGTAATATGTTTATCTGTATATTTAAATTAATTTTTCAATAATTTTTTAAATTTATCGAATAGAAATTTTCATATCATCAGGTATTTACCTAGTTTCTTATTTTCTAGTAAATTTGATTAAACTCAATTGAGTAAATTAAATTAAAAGATTAAAAAATTGAGTAAATTCAATAATTAAAATAATTATATTCAAATTTTGTATTTGTGTACATAAATAACACATTTTATGGCATTTTATACTGATGTTGTATGTTCAGCTGTTGAATTTCTGCGTAGCATAGAAGTTTAGAAAACGAAAAATAAATGAAGAATCCACGTAAATTTCTTGAAGTATTGAGAAGTTCGTCGATGAGTAAGTAGATCCGCGATAAAGTAGTACTCGTGATTAAATTTATTTCTTTGTAGAATTTTAGTTTATTACAAATCAGATGTATAGAGAGCATGGTTGTTATTATCTGTGAGAATATTTTCATTGGTACTACAGTAGCGAGTTATTTTTTATGTAGATTTAATTGGACTTCCTCCAAGAAACAAATTTCTAATCATACAAGTACCTAGGTTTTATAAAAAAAGACACGAGTTGGAAGCTTAGTTAGAAGCCGAGTTAAAGGACAGAAGCTGAAGCTTAACTAAAAGCATTGTCAATTACGATCACCACATTCAGCCAATAAACTTGTTCACAATTTTCAGAGTGTTATAATTTATCACTTAGGGCAGTCTTAAGATAGTGTAATGATGCCGTCGAATCGAGAAAAGGAAATTAATTTGAACCTAAATCCGTGTATTTTTCATTTGAAATAGAAGAGAAAAAGTACTACTTTCGAAATCGAATATACTACAAAAGGCATATATTTAAAAGTAAGAGTGATTGTTTACTAATCACTTCCTACTTACACAATTGTTTACTAATCCGCTTAAGGCATATATATATATATATATATATATATATATATATATATATATATAAGTAATTACACAATATTCACGCATTACTTGACGCATTATTTTACATATTAAGATTAATGCAATACATGTACATAAGTACATATGTAAATATATAGCAGACAAAATTTTGTGTAACAAATTACATTGAAAAATCAGTGACTAAAATAAAAATGTATACCTACTGAAAAATCGCGTAATTACTTTAATAACCGATAGACAAATCAAAACTACAGACAAAATTATTATAAATTTTACGAATAAAATTTTAACGAATGCATGCTTCAAAAATAGTATACGCATTTCTAATTATAAATGTACGTTTGCGCATGTATATTTATATAAGAAGAATAAAAAGACAAACAGATAAATAATCAAATTAATCGGTTAATTTCGCCAATCAATACATAATTATTTATTACAATGTACGTGAAAAAAATAAGCAAAACCTTTTAAATAAAACCTTATCTAGTCCTTATTGTTATCGTGTGCACATTTTTGACACAAGTGTGCCTAGGAAACATTAAATCACGCATAAAATCATACAAATACACGGTACCACTGGAGTTTTAATTCTGTAAACTCACGTTGGTTTAGGCTTCCCTCAAGATTTCAAATTTCTAAAAATGCAGAGAAGTAAGTTTACTGTATGCTATCTTTTTCATCATTTAACACTAACGATTTTAACTATTGCATGGTTTGACTTTTACCAGACTTGGTATTTTAAATAAGTTATTAAATGTATTCTCTATAAAAATTAACTCTCTTTCTTATTTGATAATAATTCTTTACATATACATATATACATACACACACACACACACACACACACACATATATAACATACGTATATATATTATTAACATGTATATTAAACTATTATGTGATCTAGCTTGTACTAGAACTGATAATTTAAAAAATAATTATAAAATGTACTCTTTAAAGAGTTAAGCCTTGCTTTTATTAATTCGTTGTATGTTATTAATAACCTTTTACAGGGTCTGTCTTTTACCAAAGATAGTGTTTTAAATAATAATAATTAGTTCCATTTTCTTAAAAATTAATATTTGTATCATCGCTATCACCGTATAGCAATTCCTGTTGCCTTTCAGCAATGGTTTACACATTGAACTACATACTTAAAAATAATTTATAATTTATATATTTTTTGCATGTTATTTGTATAAAAATTTATTCTATTTCTTATGTGCGTAAGCTCATAAGATTTTATAAAAATATTTGAGCTTTTCAAAGAACGTGAATTTTTATTTTATTACAATAATCTAAAGCGCGTTTTTCTTGCAGATTTCTTCGGATTTCTTGCAAATTATTTGTATCGCGTTTTATATTATGCGATGATAAGAAATTATTAAATTTATGAAATTAATTCACTATTTTCATTATTCGATTTCATCTATTAAATTATTTATAGGATGAAATTTTAAATAATTTTGGCAAATTGGTGTGTTGAATTTTTTTAGCATCAGCAAGTTCAACAACCAATGGAATATTTTTCATGGATAAGACGTTTAAAAACTAACTCAACTTCGCTTGCTAATTGGCTTTTAACCGAAGAGGATAGTTCTCCCCCGACAAGAACGTCTAACAGATCCAGTCCTTTTCTTATTCTTGTTTGGGAACATGGCTTTCTTCTTGAAAGGCGGCATTTAAGACGTTTTTCCAATAAAAAGTAATTATTTCTACGTGCATTACGTAAGGTGTATGTTAGAGCGCGTATGTTTACTCAAACTTAACATAAAAAATGTTAAAAAGCCGAGGCACTGTGTAAGGAGACAATAAGAAAATTAAGTTTTAATGTGTTATTTAATTATTCATTTCAATATTAATGTACTCGCTTAGTTTCGCGCAGTTTTTATGGTATATAATGAGATAATAAGTTGGTAATGTTTTATGGTTTTACACGTTTATATTTCACACAAGTCCTGTATTACCGGTTTTATTTGCAAAGTAACTTTAAATAAAACTCTAAAGTTTAAATCAAAAATTAAAAAATTTGATCTATAAGAAGACAACTATGAGTAACAGCTCTTCGGGAATTCAGAAACATTTATGAACGAAATCAAAATTTTTCAAAATTCCACTCTTACTCTTGATGCATCCTAAGAGTAATTTGTTTTTAATAAATACACGAAAAGTTAATCAGGATTTTTCAACGTACAAATGCTCACCAATTTATTCATCAGTAGCTAATAGCTGTGAACAATTATACTATATACAAGTTTAAAAAAGGGTTTTCTTTAATTTCATTTAATGGTGAGTGCAATTATACTGTTCATAACAGTAACCATGATTATTTTACAGATGAGTAAGTTATTACTCTCAAAACGATTATTTGTAAATATTCGCTATCAACAAAAAAAAAAAAAAAAAAAAAAAAAAAAAAAAAAAAAAAAAAAAAAAGAATGTATCTAATCTATGAATGTAACTCTTGAATTTTTATTACTGTTGTTTTCAAAATAGAATTGAAGTATCACCTGAACTCTTTATTAAATTAAAAAAAGTTTACGTTACGTTATTATTAAGAAATTTTTAAGTTACTGCCGATTTGGGATATAAACATTTGCTTAAGTATCGATAAAAATAAGGATTCTAACGCGTTTTCTTTTTAATCAAGTAAAAACAATTTATAAATTAGTTCTATCTCTAATTTTCTTATTAAATCGGTAAATACTTTTACTTATCATGTCTCAACAAGGGCAATTAAATAATAATCCATTAATTTCAAATATTTAAAAAGTACTTCATTGTAAAGAATATAGATTCTTGAAGTATAAAAATGCACGATTTACAATAATTTGAATACTAATGTCTCTAATCGCTTAAATTAAGAAACAAGAGTACTTTTGAATAATTGCACACTGATTTCACAAGTTTTCATTATCTTACCTTAAAAGCACGTGTCAAGCAGAATAGCTAAACACGAAATATATCCACAGGCTCTAATATATTTAAAAAGTATAATAAATTTTATTTGATTTCTTTTTAATGAAAAAATAAAGAATTAATTTTATTGATTTTCTTAATTCTTTAGTCTTAATGCCTGATGTTTAATTGTTTTTTTTTTTTATCCGAGGGCACCAGAGTGCGAACGTAAAAAGAGTCGTAACAAAACAATGAGTGACGTACAACACAACGGGTTAAATTCAAGAAACAACGTGATAGAGTTATTTTTATAGATAATTAAAAATTAAAATAGTTAAATTTTCTCAGGTATTCACCTTGGGAAAATTGTTCGGTAAATAATTGTCGATTGACGTACGAAGCCAAGAATTTAGACTTGGCGGATGCGGTGATCTTCCACCTTCATTTAACAAAGGGCGTGAAATCGCTTCCACGTCGGCGGAACCCGAATCAGCGGTGGATATTCCTGATCGACGAGTCACCCATCAACACGTTTCTCTTTCGAGGTCAAAGCATCTCCGACTACAACGGGCTCTTCAACTGGTCTATGACGTACCGAATGAACAGCGACGTTCCAGTGCCTTACGGGAGGACCGTATTTGCATCGTTTGATACGATGCTTCCGAAATCGATGACTTCTTCGACGAGAAAACGCGACAAATTGATCGTCATTCTTGGGAGTAATTGCTCCGGTCGGAACAACCGATGGCGGTACATCAAGGAGCTCAAAAGCATTTTGGGTAATGTATTATTTATCGGGCATACCACCTTCCCTATCCATACACTTGTAATCGAACTTATTCAATACGTGGCTGTAGATTCCAGAATGAAAAACTGTTACTTTGCGCGAACGTTACAAATAATCAATAATAACTCAAATAACGTACATTCCCTTTTTTCAAAAATAAACGTTCGCTTAACGTTCGTGTAAACGAAGATGATTCTCAGAGAACATTGTTGGGAATAGATGAGAGAAAGCATTTTTGCATCGAAAGCTCGAGCAGCTTTACATTTACGCGTCTGACTTTTAGCGAACAAGTAGCTTGCAGTAGAGCTTTAAAGTTACGTAGAGTGGATCTCCGCTTTTCTATTATCTATTGCCCAACGTCGGATCGCTCGGGCGCATCCATTTGTACTTACCGGTTAGTTAATTACGCATTCGAAAACAGGTGAAGATTTGATAATCCTGGGCCGCTGTCTCGACGGCAACAGGACTGCCTGTCCTGGACACTTCAACGTCGACTGTCCAGTACTCAGCGAATTCAAGTTCTACCTGGCCTTCGAGAACTCCAACTGCCGGGAGTACCTGAGCGAGAAGGTGTTCTGGAACGCGTACGAGAAGCACGCGGTGCCGGTTATCATGGGCGCGCCGCGTCTCGACTGCGAGCGACTGCTGCCACCTTCCTCTTATCTTCACGTCGAGGACTTCGCGGAACCGGCCTCTCTGGCGAACTACCTGCTCTACCTCCACCGCAACGACCGGGAGTACGAGAAGCTTCACGCTTGGAGGTCTTCCTATCGCGTCATCAACGAGCACGGATACTTCGGCAGCCCTTCTAGGCACTACTGCCGCGTCTGCCAAGCGCTTAATTACAACTCTCCTGAAACGAAGGTCTACCAGGACCTTCAGCAGTTCTGGAACAAGGAGAGGGACTGCTCGCGCTTTCCCTTCTAGCCTGTTATCATCCTCCTGGTCAGCGCTTCTTCGGCTTATTTATTTATCAACAAAAGTATAAGCTTTCCTCTTGCGGTTTCTTGTTTATTCTGGTCTCACTTAGCGCAGCGACGAAACCCAACGTTCGATCAAATTCAAGCGAAACTTCAAACGACTTTCAAACGAAATTGGAGCTTGCGAACTGGCTTAACGAAAGTAATTAACGAAAGTCTTTGCGCTTGCGAAGGACTTTGTTAAAAAAGTCCTTATGCCAAGCTTTGCGTTGGGAAATGGAAAGGAAATTAAGCGAATAAGCGACGACTTTTTGCTTGGTTAAGTCGTCGATCGCGCGTCTTTTAAAATGCGCGCAGTCGCGTATGCATACAGGCATGCGCTCAGAGTGGAAAGTATGGCAGCACTTGTCGGTACGTAGCCTGTGCACTCCGCACTTTGAACTGTGATCTGCGACATCGGCAGAGACGATAAACGGACGTAGTAGCATAACGCAGGTACGGAGTATAGAGTCGCGGCCTAATGTTTACCAAAGCAGTTGTTCGTTTGAATAAACGAGGTGGTAAATTGTTCCTCGCTACTATGGCTCAGTCGCAAAATAAGTTTCGAGGGCAATCCGACCGATTTAATGGAATAACTGTCGATTCCCAACTTGAACCTTGCGAAGCTGCAATATTTCCAAATCGTCTCGAAGGTTACACCCATGTTTTACATTTTTCTAATTTTGTCGAATTTGCAATGGTATCGCTTGTGGTGCTGAGATGTTTTTGTAAAACTCATCGACCGATTTTTATTCCTAGCCTCGCTCGACCAATGGATTAGCGAGAAGAGGAGAACGATATGGTTTCGAGTAGATTTGTCTCAGAGTTATTGGATACCCGAACTTACCAAAAGAGGTTTTCAATTCCATCATGCTAAACAAGAGCAAGTTATGCTTTATCGATGGCTGCCCAACGTTGAGACTTGCAATGTGCCACCTTATGCTCACACGAACTTGGGCGTAGGTGCAGTAGTTTTAAACGACGAAACTAAAGAGATTCTTGTTGTTAAAGATCATCATGGCATTTCTTCGAATTGGAAGTTACCAGGAGGATACGTCGAGCCCGCAGAAGATATAGAGGCTGCTGTGGAAAGAGAAGTTCTCGAAGAGACCGGAATTATAGCTAAATTTAAATGTTTGCTTGCCTTTAGGCATGCTCATGGCTCTATCTTTAATTGTTCCGATATTTATACTATTTCTCTTTTAGTACCGCAAACTTTTGATATTGCCAAGTGCGATAGAGAGATCAGCGAATGTAAATGGATGAAAGTTAGTTTCGATTTTTTGACAGATCAAGAAAAATTTTAATACTTGTTTATATTAACCGTTAATACAAATTTACAGCTGGAAGAATTTATATCTCATCCTCGTGTTCATGAAAACAATCGTTTATTAGCGAGTAAAGCTCTGGAATACATTGATCATCGCGTGGCTTTGACTTTTACAAGAGCTGTACATCCAATCACCAAGAAACCTCTTTGTGTTTTTAGTATTTCCGATACATCTAAATCTTAAAAGTGTAAATAACAACTGGAAAATTATTTTAGACCAAATTTAAACTGTGATGTAGTTGCCTGAACAGACAAGTACAAATTTGTGCAATGATTATTGTTAAAAGGATGTAAAATATTTATGCTTAACATTTTTCTTCACGTGTATTCAGTAATTGGAATTTATACGTCGGTAGTTTTTGATATTTTTAGATTTAAAAGTTTTTTGCGATCGTGCGAATTAGAAGTACAAAAATTAAAATTATGAAAGTGTATTAAAACTAAGCTCGTAAAACCATATAGATTGTAATATTCTTTCGTTTTATATATATTTTAATTACATATTTTAAATTATGTATTGTTTTATGAACTGTTGTTATATTTGTACCATATGTTGTACAATATTTTACGCAAACTGAGTTTTATCACCGGTTTATTTGTTGAATTTTGTAAAAGAATAAATTTGATATAAAATTTATAAGAATCATTTAGTATTGTACCTAAATTATATATCGTCGACACTCGAATGATAATTTTTAATTAATGTATAATAAAGAACTTATTCGAGTATCTACACAATCTGCGAGTCAGAATTTAATACAAGTTATTTTAATTTTAATGAATGTAAAAATTGGAAATTATAAAAATTCATATTTTCAAATTAGCAAAATGTTAAAGCACCATAATAAAAATTATTTTGAATTATTCAAACTAAAATATAAATAATTAAAAAGGAAATTTCTGTTTTGTAATATTCTTGTGTACAAATATTTGTCTGAAAATTGTAAAAATATTAGTACGTAAGCACTTGGGCTGCGGTATATCACCGACATAATATTATTAAAAAAATATTTTTTAATTCGACAATACAATAGCATTTATAATAATTAATATCATGAAATTTTACTCCATGCTTTTTAGTCTCCAGATTTCCATAATAATAATCCAGATTTCCATTTCAATAATCAATTAGTGCGCGTAAATGCTTTATTTCAAATGCGTTTACAGTATAGAAACATTTTATGGGCTATTACGTGTGAAACAATTAAATTAAAATGTCCAGAGAAAACGAGCTTTTGGCGAGCTCAATTCGGAAAGGATTTTCACAAGTATTATGAGCTGCGCATGAGTTCGTATTGCGCGGGTTGCCGTTACCAATGAGTGTAAAGCGATACAGTACGATACAAATGTCTTTTCATCACTGGTCAAATTCACGGTCATCAAAGTGCTATATTGTTATAGTCTGCATTAATAATTCTATATTTGGCATTACTAACCTCAGCCCTAAGGACCTAAATATCTGCTATGAATCAGGTGAAAAGGGTATAAGTTATAGCGAGCCGTAACTTTCAATTGTAAATTCGGAAATATTGAGTCTAATGAAAGCAGCACACAAAGACGAAAATGCTCAACAAAATTCTATAAGAACAAGAATTCAGTGCGTTTGTCATGTCACAAGATAAATCAATCTTTTCAGAATTCGTTTTTACGTCTTTGTTTTTATATTTGTTTTAACAGTAGAAATATTATGCTTTAGACATAAGCCAAAATATAAAAAAGATCGTGTAGCACAGGCGTATCTGTAGTACAATTCTCTTTAAAATACAAAGTGTCTTTAACGCGCAATCGTTATTGTAAAAATGAACAAAATGTTTTCCACTGCTAATCTTACGGATAAGGAATTAAAGGAGCAAGGAAATCGGCTTTTCAGTCGTCATAAATATGAGGATGCAGCAAATTGTTACACGAAAGCAATTGTGAGTATCGTACCGAATGCACAAACTATTAAATATTTACCTTCTCTATTGTTGTTGTTTCTAAATTTATAGATTAAAAATCCCAATCAAGCGCACTATTTTACAAATCGAGCTTTAACATATTTGAAATTAAAACGCTGGGAGTCTTCTTGTCAAGATTGTCGGCGTGCATTAGATCTTGATCCGTGTCTTCCAAAGGGTCATTTTTTCCTTGGTCTTGCTTTACAAGGCTTGGAACTTTTTGACGAAGCTATTAAGCATTTTCAAAGAGGTATATACTCCTGTTGAATATTATAAATATTCAGATATCTTACATTGTAGTATTTTATGTACGTATATTGTTTTAAAATATATGTATGGGACTTAAATTATGTCAATTATTTTAGAAAATATTTATGAAAGTTATTTTATATTTGATAATATATGAAAATAAAACATTAGAACTAATAAATGTTCAAAGAAGATGATTGATGTTAAATAATCAGAATGTTGTCGTCGGAGTATATTTTTATATTTTTATGATAATTCTGTTTATTTGCTTGCAAATACGTCTTCGATAAAAAGTCCTAATATAAGCAATTAATACGTATAAAAAATAATACAACTTAATATTAAAACATTATTTAGCTGTGGATATAGCCAAGGAGCAGAAATTGAATTATGGGGATGATATGACAAGTGTTTTACGACAAGCTAGAAAAAAGCGCTTTCAGATAAAGGAAGAGCAGAGAATCAATCAAGAAATTGAGCTTCAGTCATATTTGAATCGATTGATTGTTCTGGATGCAGAAAGGAGTTTAGCGCAACTCAAAGAAAAAGAATGCCAAGGAAATGATGAAAAGAATGAAGATCCTACTTCAGAATCTAAAGTAGCAGCAGTTAGACGAGAGGTTGAAGAAAAAAGAGATTTGTCCATTAGTCGGCTAAATAAATTATTTGCTAAAGTCGATGATAATCGAAGGGTAAGTCATGAAATATAATTTTAAATAATTTGAATTAACTCCATTTATGTCTCAAAGTCTTAAGCAAACAAGCTTTTTTATATATTTATATATTTTTTTCATGAGTATATCCATTGTAGGTATATAATAAAAGTAGACAAGAAAATAAGTGAAAATTTATATATTAGTATTGCCCAATGATATTTCAAGGATAAAAGCACATTAAAGCATTAAGTTATTTAGATATTTAACATTTATCATAAAAAAAACAGATAGATATTTAATTAAATCTAAATATGCTAATTTTAACGATGATTTTGTGATTTTTTCAATGTTCATTTTTAATTTAGCAACATATTTTCTTCTTAAATAACAAATTAAAAAGTCAAAATCGTTAGATTTCTTTTGCTTGCCTATTCGATAAGCATTATTGTCTAAAAAGATTGTCTATATATAGATTGTCTAAAAAGCAGCTGCTTATATAATATTAAATTAATACTTGGAAGATAAAAGATATAAAATATTTTGTTCACTTATTTCTTGTGCATATATATTATTTTCAGAAAATTAATAAGAACTTCAGAAAATTTATGTGCATTTTATAAAAACAGTAGATACAAAAATAGTATTATCGTATTATTAACGATCTAATGAAAAAATCAAATAATATTCATGATTTTAGTCTTTATTAATTTCTAATAAAAATAAAAAACATCCTAAATGTTTTTCATGCAATCATTACTAGAAAGTATAGTTATTTAAATAAGGGCTCAAACCTTAAAAACCAGGACTTTTTAAATTCTTAAATAGAAAAACTAGTAGTTAAAAAATACAACTTATTTACAATTTAATATTACGTCAGCTTTCAAACAAGTTGCTGATTTGTTTTTATATGTGCGTTTGTATTGAATTTAAAAATTACGCATTTGTATTTTTTTTATACATACGCACATGCGATTGAAAACATATGTGTTACACGATTTCATTTGCATCATTCTTTAATATAATACTTTCTTGAAATTGTATTTCTTTTTCAATTATTGAGTATTGCTTTTAAAATATTACGTAAAGCCACAACAAATTAAACAAATTATTTATGTTATTTCGTAATTTATATTTAAATATATGATTATTGTTTCATAATAAAAATAGGAAAATAATACAAAGACATTTAAATATCAAAATTGAATAATATTTTATAGCAATATTTAAAAAATTATTGAAAATTATAGGTCTACTATTAATAAATCATTGCAAAGGGAAACTAAAGAATTCTTTTAATAATAGAAACGAGAAGTACCTGATTATCTTTGTGGTAAAATCAGCTTCGAAATACTTCAAGAACCTGTAATAACACCCTGTGGTATAACTTATGAAAGAAAAGATATCGAAGAGCATCTTCAGCGAGTGGGTCATTTTGATCCAGTTACACGAGTTCGACTGACACAGGATCAACTTATACCAAATTTGGCAATGAAGGAAGTAGTAGATGCTTTCTTGCAGGAGAATGAGTGGGCCCTTGATTACTAGGTAACAATAAAGGAAAGACTAAATCTTTATTATGATGAACTGTAGCTGCATAATAAATTTATTTTTTGCCTTTAATGTTGAATTGTATATTATATCATAATATTGTAAAGGAAAAATTTTCTTTAGAAAATATTTTTGTTTACAGATTTAAAATATAAAATTTACATTTGTAGAAATTTTAAATGTTAATGAATTCCCATACAAATTAATACTTAAAAGGTGTAATAAAAATAAATTTTTAATTATCTAAGTAATAATAAAAGATGTGAATAGTAAGCGAACATTCTATTCGTTCTTGATAATTGATGGGGCTTCAGCAGGATGCAATATGAATAAACGATGCTGATGCAGTGTAAAATAGAGGAAATCCGTCGATTTTTAATTAGATCGATGAATCATCATTGCTCTAGATGACGACGCTTGTATCGGCCTATGTAGACGCGTAAGAACAGTGGAATAAACAGTGTATAAAACATTAGTATCTGAGTCGGACGATAAAGCTACAATGATCATATTTAACTGCCGTTCCCTATCTTTTTATTTTGGTTACTTGACCGCCTCTGTCGTAATTCAGGTTCAATTATTCCAGTTTGTTTGCTCGTTCCCTACTTGAATAGGTCGTACGGTCAAATATTTTTTGCGGCTTTTTCATCAATTTGCTAAAAATATTCAATACGTTCTTCCTAGAGCGTGATGTTATATCACTAGTTATTATTGTCCAAATGATCGTATTTTCGTCAAAGGCATATATACAATTTTTGTTCGATATAAAAATCTTAGTGAATTAAAATGATATATAACCTTTCCTGCAAATATTATTTTTTTATAAAAAAGAGCCGTATGTTTGGATTTAAATCAGGTCAAGAAAACAATTTAAAATAATAAAATATAGTCAAATCTATAATTGTGATAAGAAAACATTTTGTAATGAAATTTATTATAGAAAATTAAATTTTACACAGTTTTTAAACGAATTTGCACAAGAGCATCGATGATCTATTGTTTGTTGTATAATACGTAAGTTTTGCTTTCATTATTTACGACTATTTTAGTACTATAATTTCATTATATTGCTATATATTTAAATGAGGTTTCTATTTACATTACACGATATCACAGATAAAAAAAAATATTATCACAAAATTTATTACAAGCGCAATTAAATAGAACTGTATCTTTATGTATAATCATGTAATTAATATTTCTTACAAAAGGACGGTTTATCAACGAAAGCGTTTGCAATTGAAAAAATAAATTAATGGAACGTCATGCGATCGAGGTTGATGATATACATTATCTAAAGTCATAATTACTTATTTTTGTCAGAGCAACAGTTCTATAAACGAATGCTATTGGGATATATCACGTGTTTAATAAAAGTCTGATTGGATGACTCATAATCGACAAAAACTACTTTTCATTTTCACGCGAACAGTTAGAGTATATTTTCTCCGTAATATGTCGTCGAGAAAGTCGCAGTTACAATTACACTAGAGAGAAATATTATTTTCATTAAAAGTCACAAGTACTACATATGCTTTGCCCTTCGAAGCTATGCTTTTCTAAATACATTACAAAAAGGTGTTGTGATAATACGTACCAAGTCGTATACGTTTCGATAAGAAATTCTTTTTAAATTTTTAAGAAAGTTTTTTATAATCTGTTATTGTGTTATAAAAATTGTACAAAATAAATATCAGAATTTAATTGTCAAAAAAAATATACGTAATATCATTATTTTTTCGTCAGACTCAATCAATTTTTGGATACGTAATTTCAATACGTATACTCTTATGTAACTAAATCTTATTATGTAGATTTCTTATGTTAAGAAAAGAAATTTGTTAACTTTTTAAAAATTTGTCCAACTCTTGATAGAATTTGGTTTTTATAAATATTATAAAAATATTTTAAGAACATGCTTTTTAAATGAAAACAAAAGCTTATCTGAAATTTTGAATTCATTAAATGTTTCTTTTTTAATTTATTCTAAATGTATAATATCTTATAAAAATAGAATTTATTTTCTATACTAGGATCTCATTCTCATTCGCAATTTGCTTTGTTTCACTTGTTAACAAATGTTTAGGCAATTTAGCGTTAAAATAGGTTCAAAATATATGTTAAAAAATTGAAAAAATATAAAAATTTCGGAAGTAATTAATGGTTTTTTGCACACTCTATTTTAAAAACTGCACATTTCGTTTAAAAATAACGTTAATTTGAAAATATGTAAAATCTAACCGGTTTATATTTAGCAATTGTAAAAGATAAATTTCAAGTAACAATATTTGCAAAAAATAAGTTTTACATATCGTTGAATATTCATACAAGGTACCATTTTTTACTCTCCTTAACATTGATATATAACTTTTCGTGTAATACAGATTATACATTTAAATGTTTAGTATAGCACTGTATATTCTTATAATGAACTGACTAATTATTTGAAAGTAATAATAAAATTTAACCATGGTATTTTGATGATGTTAGATTACAAAAATATAACATGCTCAAAGAAAGAAAATACGGACATAATATTTCAAAATATATTTCTTAAGAGCCGTAATAAGTGCAATATAGATTTTTAATCTTTAATTTAATGAAAGTCAGGATTCCTAACTATTGAAATCGTCTAGAAGCATTGAATATTTTACTTTGTTAATTTTATAATACCTTTTAAGAATATGGTTAAAATTTTGTTCAGATTCAAAATTTTAATGAATTATCTTAATGATTTTTTATATTTATTCAAAATACAGTTTCCCATATAAATTAAAATGATTAAGATAAATTATCTGATTTTCTGTGTGTAATGTTAAGGATATATTAATTTTAGATTAATTATCAATAGACTAAGATTAATAGTATATTACAAGAAATATTTAGACTTCCATAATCAACTACAAGTTTTAAGAAAGTGAATTGAAGACTAATTTTCGTTATCTAAAAAAATATTAATGTGAATGAATGCAATGTCTATTAATCACAATTTTTACTATGTCACATTTTTAGTAACTTTATAATTATAATTAGATAAATATTAACATATTACAAGGTAATATATATTTTATTTAAATTTTAAGAAAATCTTTAAGAGGTGCCCTATTACTTTTGCATTGTAATATTATCTGAATAATGAATTATCAATTATAATAAACAAATAATTCGATTTATTTAACATTCTAATTTATTTCCTAGTTTCCTCCATTAATATTTTACAGTATTAAATATGATTTTAAAAATTTCAGTACATACAAAATTTCTTATTTTAAACTTAATTGAATAACGTATTAGTTCACAAAGTACGAGATTTTAGATTTACCATAAATAAATAAAATCTATACGTACATTACCAATCTCAGTCAATTCACAAGCTTACTGACCGATTAATTATTATTACATTAATTTAAGAAATTTTCTATCAAACACTATTAAATGTGCAGTGAATTCAAAGAAATTAATACAACTATAATTGCAAGACAAGGTGTAAAAGACCAATAATAGTGAGCTCCATTAGACGTCGCAGTTATTATTAGTGCTATCCAACCTAAGCAACGTAATAATGTTGCTAACAATTTAGCTTTATAAGTATTAGTAGATTCTGTTGGAATTTTTACTAATCCCGATGTTCCACATGCAACCATAATGATCCAACTGTACAAAAATACTTGATCTTCCGTTACTAATCTCGTACTGAAACTAAAAAAAAATTTGAATACAAATTATATTATATATACAGACTTTGTAAAATGAAAATATATATTAATGATACCTAAAATTTTTTGCCCATACAAGTACTGATGGTATAGCTGATAGAGCAGAAAAACACCAAAACAGGAATAACAATACTTGATTAAATATATTTTGTCTTGTTAAATCATTGGATTTATCTTGATTTTTATCGCGTTTTTTTAACAAGTTGAAATATCTCATTGATGCAAACAATAATTCTTCCAAGTAATCTTCATACATACGCGTCAGTCTTAAAAAGTGCAGAAAAATTGAAAGTAGCATTGCTAAAGCTCCACAAGTAGCTGGTATTATAGAAAGCAGAACTCCAGTAGCTACAATCGGTAATTGATTTACTATACCACCGAGCAACCAATCTGACCAAGTTGTAGAAAAAGTTATAACCCTTGCCAGAAATCTATGTAAAAGATATGTAATTATGATTAAAAATAATTACGATTACTAACAAATGTTAAGTTCCGAACAAAATTATTGTGGAATTTTATAAAATTTCTTTATTTGTACAATACGATTCTAATTTAGTGTTTTTAATATTTCTGTAACACTAACAATTCTCAAATTTAATGTGCAATTATACTACAAAAAAGTACATTTATCCAATGTTTTCATTTGTGATTGACTTTATTAATTTATTAATAGAAAAAAATTCGGAAAAATATTGTCATTACTAATTAAGTTTATAATTAAATAATAATTTAAAAAAAATTGGCTCTTAATGTCATTATTCCTACATAAAATTGATAAAATAATTATAAATTTTGTTTACGATTTTTAATAAGTTTATAAGTTAAATTATTACCTCACAGCGATATTGTGAGCCACTGATCCAAAAAATACTACAGAGAAACAAACTCCAATAGCCAAAATATGAAGCATTACTATACAAACACAACATTCTATAATTAAATTTAAGCGTAAACAAAGAATCGTAGTAATAATAATTATGGCAGCAAAGCTTGTATAATCTGTATTTTGAGAGTCAATTCTTTGGCCGATAATTAGTAAAAGTAAACCAATCGTTATTGGATAAATAAATGTCCAACGATCTCTTACTAAACAACTAATCCTTTCAATTAAATTTGCTCTTTTTACATAAATATTATATGAACACACAGGATCTAAAAATAATTTTATTTTAGCATTTTGAGATTTCATTATTTGCAATTGTTGAGAATGTACTTGTAATTTTATTACTTTTGAGTTGTCACTGTAAATTAATATAAAAATTAGTATATTACATAAATGTATCGATAACTTACAATTAAAATTTTTATAATTACTTCTCAACAAAAAAATGAAATTGTCTTGATCCAGGTGCCCATGGCTCGAATAATTCAATTAAAGGATAATGGGGATAAGAATTATGGGTACAATTCAAATTTTTAAAATCAACTGATACAACATCTGTTATACCATCCAATATAATGTGATAACGAAGATTTCCAAGTTCCGAAGTCCAAGGTTTCATATTACTAACTCGTTTAAATCTTGACGATCGTAAATATGCATCCACTTGAATAATTTGATTATCATCATCATCGTCGTCATTTTGTTCATCATCTTTATCATAACGATTTGACGTTTTTGTTTGAACTTTTATAACTACATGAGAAACACCGAGAGTTCGAATTTTATTTAAATTTAAATCTACTGAATACTTCCATGGTTTTCGAGTTAATCCAGGAATTATTCTTGTGCGATTAGATAAATTCCAACCCCATGAACTGAAAAGAAATTAAAATTAGTGTTTATTAAAAGAAAAATGTAAAATTGTTCATGTATATAGAATATGCTTACCAAACTCTTGATTGTTTATGTATATTAGAAGCAGAACAGGCAAAGATCCAGTCTTTAGTTTTTAAATGTATAGCATCTATTGATAAAGTATCGATAGATGCATCGAGCCTAATCATAAGAAAAACTGTACTAGATCTTTTTGATTTATCCAAAGTATAATTCTTGCTACTCCAAACATACTGTCTATGAATATTTTCTATCCATTCGCTTTCTTCATTCGGAAATTTAACTTTTTCTTCATAAGCAATACGAGGTAGATGTTTTTCAAAACTGTAACGCTAAAAAATAATATAATTAATTCAAATAATATTGATTCGTGAAAATTTTAGAAATTTACATACTTGATAAAAGTGCCAATTAAAAGCTTTCATTCTACGATCATGATTTTTTAAAATAGCTGCTGGTCTTTGAGAAGTATCAACACAATCAAACAGTGATCTAACAATGTTTAATATCAATTGCTTACACCATAGTATACATAAATGATCCATTGATCTCCAAACTCCTGGAATATTTGTTGTAAGAACATTTAAATCTGCATATTCATCAAAGGTCTGAGAAGAAGGAACTAGAATGTCTCTTGGACCTCCACCAATAGAAATTACAGTTGTTCCATTTTTCTTTAAATCTCCCATAGAGTTGGTTAATTCTTGATAATAATTTAGAAAAGTTAAATCTGGATAAATTGAAGGTTTATGAGGTGTTGCTAATGTAATTAAAATGCTAGCAACACTACTGCTAATTTCAGATACCAATAACAGAGATCCTTTAGCGATAATTCCACCCTATAAAATTCATTTTTTATTTACGTATGTACTTTTATTAATTGTTCTTTATAAAACTTGAGGTTTCAATATAAATTATTCATTCTAAAATTTTGTTTAATTAAAATACTTTGCATAAAAATTATCTTTAGAATTTAAAAATATCAACATCAAAGTATATAAAATAAAATTAGTCAAAACATAAAAAAAAAATAAATAAGCAATCTCAAGCAATAATTTAAACAGTATGTTTTTAACAAACCATTGAGTGTCCAATTAGAATAATAGTTTCCACTTTACCCTGATATAAGGATAGAATTCTTTGTATGCATTTGGCAACATAATTAGTTTCTTCCTGTAATACACCTCCGTAAAGAGCTGAGTAATCTTTACCAAATGATATTGAAAAGTAATCAAAGTGAAATGGTGTGCGACTTCTTAAACTTTTCCTTAAGCTAACCGAAGCAAGAGAACGAACTGAAATAATGATTGTTTTTTAAATTTCCAATAGAGTCTTTTATACTCTATAAAACTTTTAATATAAAACCTTGTTCATGGGAACCGGCATTTCCAGGAATAAAAAGAACAGGAATACCAGAAAAGTGCATTCTTCTTAAGCGTTCGGTAACAAATCCTTCACCATAAGCAAATAATTGAAATCTCGGAAATAAATAATCTTCAGATACACGATCATTCTTGCTATTTAAACCTATCCTCTGATAACATCAAACATAATGTAAAGTTAAATAACTGTTATACAATATTTTAAATAAATAATAATGAAAATTAATTATCATAAATTACCAACCACATATTGAGGATATTCAAACATGTAGGTCATATCACAGGTATTTTCATCATGATCTATGAGATAATATGCTCCACCAATTATGTAAAGCAGAAAAATTAATGACGAGATTGATAAAAAAATTCCATAAATAATAGATCTTTTAACAAAGTGAAATTGCATTTTTTATTTACTTATATAAAAGAAAATATAATTTTTATAATATTTTGATATTTTCTACTTTCAAGCCAAAATAAGAAATTTCAAAAGAAGGATTCGTCATACTCTAGCTGGTTTTAGACAGATATTTTTGCCAAAACCTTGCATTTGAAGGTTAGATTTAAATTTGAACATACTAACGCAAATATGAATGGATGCAAGTAGTTCGTACGACAATGTATAGATCATATACATAATCAGATGCACACGTACGCTTTACATTTAACTTTGATTGGGAATAAGAGCGTTTCTTACGCTTTTTACTATTTAAGATTCAATTTGAATTACTCAAGAAAAAAAGAGTATATTTATGTACAAGAATGATAAAATCAAATCTATTTTTAAATACAGGTTTGAATGTATAATTAAAATTTTTTAAATGTTAATTTTAAGTCTCATATGCTAATTAAATCTTTTTATTATTTTTGGAAAATATGAAATTTAAAACACCAACACATTATTTAGTAAATAAATTTCTTTATTCTTTTTAAATTTTTTTTTAAAAAATTGTAATATCCTGTGCGCAGTCATGGAAAAATTAACACTACCAGATAAAAGTGTTAATTGTCAAGTTCATTCAAAAGCATCATCTTTAGTAACACTGAATGGTTCAATTACAGAATCTACTCCACAATCTACAATAACAACATCCTTTACTGGCCGGTCCCGATTATCTGTCTTTGTTTTTTCAATCTTCTTAATTACATTCTGTAGAAAACATGCAGTGATTTATATTAATAATATTATTTAGCAGAAATTTAAATATTTTAACTATAAATTAATGGATTCTTACCATTCCTTTAATAACTTTGCCAAATACAACATGCCTACCATCAAGCCAAGGAGTTTGCTTAACAGTTATAAAGAACTGCGAACCATTGGTATTTTCACCCGCATTAGCCATTGATAACCATCCAGCACCATAATGCTTCAGTTTAAAGTTTTCATCATCAAAGTGGGTACCATAAATGCTTCTTCCTGATAAGTATAATTATTGTATATTAATAATTGTAATATTTTTTTAATTTACCACTAATAATTTATACATTTATTAAATAAATTATTTAAAAAAAATAAAAATTTTAAGTTTAAATTTTACAATGTTGTAAAATACATAATTCAACTTTTGTAAAATGCTTTAGAAAAACAAAATAATTTTCTCCAATAGTAGGTAATATTTTTATTTTAAATAAATGCTTCTTCTTAGAACACTGGTATTAAAAATACATAGATATAGATTGAATATTACGTATACAATAAGAATCGGTGAATTATCAGAAATATAAGAAAGTTGAATGTAGAACAAATTTTACGAAAAACATTTTAGAATTATAATTACTAACAGAATAATTTATTTAAACATATTTATTATGAGAAAATATAGTTACAAAGTCGGTTAGATAATAAAAGCTGTACAAAGAAGATATTAAAATAATTTAAGATACAACGTTAATATTATGTCATAAAACTTTGTTCAATATTGTATTCGTTTAATTAAAAATTGTTATCAATTATTGGTTTTTACTCCGTGACACATTTTAAATCAATAAACTTCTCGATTATTGATCAAAATAAATAGGTAAATGTATTTGAAATATGTACTTCTTTATTATTAAAAAATTTGTGCGTATAAGATAAGATATGTACTACAAACCTCCAGTTCCGTCGCCTTTGGTAAAGTCACCACCTTGGATCATGAAGTCCTGAATGACTCTGTGAAATTTACTGCCCTTGTAACCTTCACCCGCTGGCTTTTTCGTCAATTCAACAAAGTTTTCGACAGTTTTAGGTACGGTTTTGCCAAAGAGGCCAATTTCGACTCGACCGGTTTCTTCGCCTCCAATTTCTATGTCAAACCATACCTGCAAAATAATATTTGTCAAGGTCGCGAATAGTCAATCGGCCGTTGCACTCGCAACCGTGTCTGTTGAAAACGGCGAATATTTAAAGCTCACCGTAGTGAATAATTTTTCTTAATAAGAAAAATTTGAAAAATCACAGGTTTTCATGACAAACGTATGGTTGAAATCCGATCGTTGAAAAGAGCCGAGGAGTAGAGTTTTGATGTGTATAAAATTAGGGAGCTTACGGGATTTAAAATGTGAAATGTATACTTTACTTTATGAGTAACTTTGGGTCCCTTTCTGCCGGTCTCTTCGGAGTCCGATTCTGCGCAAACCACCGCCACCACGATGCAGAGAAGCACAGTTAGACTTTTCATGACGTCCTGGCCTTAAGAAACGCGTGCTTTCTTAGGATTCGGAGAGTCCTCGAGAGTAAAGGTAGGACGGCCAGTAAAAGTGTTTTCGTTCGTTTTACTGGCGACCAAATGTGTCCACGGAGCGGCATCACATGTGTATATGTATACGCGATTGCGCAGCGTTTCGCCCCCACGGAATATACGCTGGAAAGACGCGATTGGTCCGTTTCAGATTTTTCGTACACAAACTAACACCTCAACGTTACTTTTTAGCCAATGCTTCCTTTTACGTCGGCATTTAAGGCGGAACCACTTTGATTTTCAACAACAAACAATAAACAAATTATACAAACATACTGTTTATAAAAGCAACATTTTCCTGCACTATGTTTAAAGATTTAGGCACGAATTTCCTTAGACGTGATATTTCACGTGTTTCTTCAGCAAATGTATTACTTTTAAAATATTATAAATTTAAATAAGAGTATGCGAAGTTGATGTCACCTATCAGTTTGAAACTTCCTTTCTATTTTCATTGCGATGTAATCAGGGACATATGACACTTATATTTTAGCGTCGTTATGTTTATCGCAACATCATATTTGCAGAAATTTCTTTTAATTGTTATGTAAGCAGAGCTCGCCTAACGCGGCTTATGCATGATATAGGCGTATTTTCGCACATGGTTTATGCGCACACGTAAATGCGTATTGCAATTATCAATTTTTATCGCTATATTTTCTAATAAAAGAAGTTAATCGAACCGTTCATTGGCTTATTGAAATCAAACATATTTTGTGTGATATCGATGCTTAGGTAAACTTATTTATTATTTCTTCTTGTATATTCTTGTATAATTCATCATGATTTCATTGTAAATTAAACATTTCCGTTTAAATTGTTAATAATTCATAATAAATAATAATAATAATAAGGTAAACATACGATGCGTTTACAAACGGTTCAACGGTAGAAAATAAATACTTCACACTATTTTAAGTTTGCACGTGCACTCAATTTATAATATTCGTTTATAAGAAAATAGGTATCAATTTTTTAGTGTTACCTTTATATTACTTTCAATTTTGATCAATTGTGAAATAAAAGTAATTTGCTTAATATTTCTGAATTTATGTAATTTATAGATCCGATTATATTAGCTGTTTACGTAACAGTTACGCTCATACAAACTTATATACGTATACAATGTAAGTTACACGCGTACGATGTGTGCAGTTCCAATTAATTGCTTCTATTGATGAATGTGAAGTCTAATCTAATATTCAAAAATATTTACCAAGCTTCGGATTTCACTTTATACACGATAACTGTGTTCTCCAGTATACTTTCCGAGTATGTATCATATATCTATAAATATATTCGAAAAAAAAAAACAAATGTAACTACATGTACAAATACTTATAGTAAGGTTAAATACGCATAATTACAAATGTAATCGAAGTTATTGGTAGTAGTAGTGGATTTATACTGTCTCAGGCTAGTCAACGATTTTGCACGTGTAACTGACGTTATAAGAGCTTATAAGAGTTTTTTATAGGGGTTTCGATCATTGGTGTATGTTTTATAAATTTAAAAAGATAAAGTAATAAGTAAGTATTCGAAAATTTATCAAATTTTTATTTAGCTATAATTAATTTAATAAATAATAGTTATTGTACATAGTTCGAAAGGTTCAATGAATCGTCATTTTCTTAATAATTTTTTTAGCATTGCTCAAGTTCGTTTGTAGTTGAATCAAAGCAAGGATAACAAATTTAATGATGGAGACTGAAGCAAACTTAGTGGAAACTACTTTTCCTGTACCTGACGAAAACTCTACTCAATCTGACTTTACTGAGAAGGAATTAAACACCGATGTTGATACTAATGATCCCTCAATCAAAGAAAATTTAAATGACCATCCTGTAAATGAATGGATGGATATTCTTGGCAATGGACAATTAAGGAAAAAGGTATTAAAAGCTGGTAAAGAAAATTCCAGACCTAATCGATCAGATCTATGTGTTTTAAAATTAATTGGAAAATTGGAAGATGGAACCATTGTCGATAATGAGGAAGAGATCACGATTCAGTTAGGTGACGTGGAAGTTATTCAGGTAAATTTAAGTTAATAAAAATGCAAGTTTAATAATTACTGTAATGTACAGTAATCAATTTTCATTACTGGATAGATAAAATATTTGAAAATTACACAGTAATTTGATGAATTATATTTATCGTTATACAATATCTTATAATAATGTATTTTATTATTCTTGAATTTTTATCACATTTTGTATTCGGAAAGCTTGTAATTTAAAATATTAATTTAAATTAAATCTTTATGTTAATTGAAAAATTTATATCATTTTTTAGGGTTTAGATTTAGCGATCGCATTAATGGATGTTGAAGAAGAAGCCGAAATTGAAATTAGCTCAAGATTTGCGTATGCTGCTTTGGGAAGAAATTTACCACTGTTACCAGAAATACCTCCAAATTCAAACCTTATATATAATGTTATTCTTAAAAGTGTACAAATAGAACCTGATATCGACGAGCTGTCATACAGTGAAAAACGAAGAATAGGGTATAATAAATAATCCTTGTTAAATTTTTTAATATATTTAATATCTGTGAAAGCCATATATAAATATCTTTATATAAACATACTAGTGATAAAATATTTTGCAATTTTTTTTTAAAAGAAAAAATTTCTGTTTCAGCAATAAAAAACGAGAGCGCGGAAATTGGTGGTTTGCACGAGATGAGTGCACATTAGCTATTCAATGTTATCGAAAAGCATTAGCATACCTATCACCATCCAGAGAAAATGATGTACCCGATGAGAAAAAAAATGACAAAACTGTAGAAACTGTAACTAATATTGAATTGCAAGCAAATCTTGAAGATGTTTTAAAAGTGCATAACAATTTAGCTGCTGCCCAACTAAAATGTGAAGCTTATGATGCTGCCTTAAAAAGTGTGGAAAACGTTTTAAGATGTCAACCACAAAATGTTAAAGCTTTATTTCGAAAAGGTAATCTTAAGAAACAAAAAAAAAAAAAGTACTTAATGTCATTATTTAATTTTCTAGGAAAAATCCTTCATTATAAAGGAGAACATGCCAAAGCTTGTTCAGTATTAACACAAGCTTTAAAAATTTCACCAGAAAATAAAGCTATTCAACAAGAATTATTGATTTTAAAGAGAAAAAGTGCCAAGGATGCCCGACATGAAAAGAATCTATATCGTAAAATGCTAGGAACTGTACCAGATACAAAACAAAATGATATTAAAAATAAAGGTAATAATAAAATAACTACAAAACTCACCTGGAGTTTGTTGAGTGGAACTATTGTGGTAGTTGTTGGAATAATTGCCTATAGATTTGTGTCATAAATTTCAATATTAAACAAATGCTTGACTAGCTTGGACAAATTATCTTTACATATTTGAAATTTCCTTAAAAAGGTGACTGGAAATTAAGGAAGACATTCCGATTGTCGGGAATAAATTAAACATTACTTTTGTTAATTTTGTTACACTTGTTCTGTGTTTGTACACAATTGTATATTTAATAAAAAATGACTTAAAGGTATAAGTTTTTATCACATAGCATCATTGTGCTATTCAATAATGTATTAAATGTAATATGTACACAATTATTTTTACAAATTCATATTAACAAAATATTCAATAATAAATAATTTTATTCAATGTTATTGCTGCTGCACTGGACAGTAATGTTGTTTTATTAAAGATCGCGCAATATCAATGTGTCCTAAAAGTACAAGGAAAAGGTTAGTTCATATAAATAATATAAATAATTTGATAATTAGTAAATTAATAATTTACGCATTACCTAACTGCAATTCTATGTAAAGAGCCAACATGATGACGTGAATTGGAACATCACAGTCAGGTCCTTTAGATGTCCAAACCTAAAATTGGCAAAGTTTCATTTTGCAAGATTTTAAATCATGTCATAAAAATAGTCTAATAAGCGAGCTAGATTTCATAAAATACCTGTTTCAATATTTCTCCAGATTTATCCAGCTCTCCGCGGATTGCGTAAGCAACAGCTAGATTATATCGAAGAATGGATTTTGCAGTAGCTATGTTTAATGGGTACCATGAAACTAAAAATAAAAATATATAAATTAACTTCCATATTCAAACTAATAGAAAATTAAAAAAAAAAAAAATTGAAGTAATATATATTTACTTCTGCTTGGTTTTTGTTCAATGACTTCTTCAACGATTTTGTCTTTATCTCCAATTACTTCTCCTATAGGAATATAAGTATTAATATCTTGAAGATTATCAGGCTTTAAATGCTCTAAAGCTTCGTAAATTCTATCCAAAAAAATAAGACTTTCTGCTGCATACAGATTACCAAGTAACAAATGTGCACCTGGTAATTTTTTTATACTAAGCAAGGACTTGGCATACTCTAATGCTAATAAATAATCACCTAGGCACAGTGATATATAAGCACTGGAAGTTAAAATACTTATTTTCAAATTCAAATTCTCAATTACAGTTGATTGAGATGGTATTGTTCGTGTCGAATTTTGAGTGGAATTAGCGTGTCCAGTAGAACTAGCATTATTACCTGTTAATAAGAAAATACGTATAAATATATTAAAATAAAATAATAAATATAGATCCCTGAGCGAATTCTTCTGTTCACGTTTGTTTTCTTGAATTTATCAAATAATATTATTATTCGAGTATTATTTACATCTTCATAAAAAAGTAATCAAATTCATTTTAAAATATTGACCACGGGTTAGAGAAGAAATTGTATTGATGTTATTCTGAATATATAAAATCAACACATTGTTAATATATAAATTTAAGTAAAATGTTGGTGTTTAATGATTGAAAATACATATATTAATTTATTTACAAATAAATATTTTAAACTGTAAATGGACTTTCGAAACATAAACATATTACTACCTAATTTATGACTTGCTGTAGGTGTTAGAGATCCAAGTAAACTAGTTTGTTGCTGATGTCCAATTATTGTTTTCTTTGTTCCATCTTCAGTTGGTAAATTTGTTATAGGTAGATTTGTTTCTTCACAATTTGTTGTTGGTAATAAAAAAAATGCATTTTTAAGGCACAGCATTCCATACTCTAACGTCGGCTGAGGTATTGCATATGACAATCCTTCTGGATTATATTTACAATTTCTTGATAAAGAAGTTGCTAAAATAAATTTTCTACTAACACCGCTGTTATTACTTTCTCCTATAACCTTCTCCACTATATCCTTACGTCTTCCAGAAATATCAAAATCAACTTTGTTGGACTATAAAAAGTATGAATATAAATAATGTTTAAAAAATAAGTATTTTCTTTCTAAAAGAAAGTGTATACTTACAGGTTTGTGGGAAATTATACAACACTCGGCCATTCTCAGCCATAGTCTTGGATTATTGTGCAGTTGCTGGGCAGCTTCAATAAAACAATCAAAAGCCTTCATTGCCTGACCTGTATACAGAAAACTAACACCTAAACTGTACATTAATTCATAGTGTTTGTTTCTTCCGAGGTCATGAAGTGTCACTGGTGATTGTGATAAATCCACCATTAAATTATTTGTACCATCTGTTCTTACACTATTAACAATTTTTTTGTTCTCTTCTAATGCAGCTTTTAAGTAAAAGCATGCTAAGTTTGGCTTACCAATTGCAAAATGAAGACTTGCAATGTTATTATAATACAGAACAGCAATACACTCTCCACATGTTCTAGATATTAAAATTAATTAATGTTAGTCATTCAAATAGACGAAGTTATATTTTGTATTTTTAAATGGCTGGACTCACTTGAAATCTGGACATGTTTCATTATTGATAGTATTCAGAAGTTTCATAGCTTTTTTAAAATTTTTTCTTAAATATTCTAGATTTGCTTTCAAAAAAATTGTTGAAAGATTCTAGAATTAAATTGTAAATTATTTATTTTTTCATTAAATTTTTCTTTTAAATACTCACAGTGGGCATTCCTAAGGACACTAATGTCTTCCATTCTCTTTTGCAAAGTTTTAACTGAAGAGTCTTAAGATAAATTCTCAATTTATACTTTAAAAGTTTTATTCGAAAAGCGTCTGTTGCTACATCAATACTATCTTTTTTCTGTTCTTTTTCAGATACGACAGTTGTTGGTATTCTTGTACTAGATTTAATTATTCCTTCGTGTTTTTGAGTTTGATTTTGTTCACTTAATGTTGACTTTGAAGAATCTGCAGTAGATGTAAATTGACCTTCTATATAATTTACCAGAGTTAAAGCGGTGTCTGGCCTTTCTAATGTCAAATGGAGTTCAATAAGTAGTAAACAAATTTTATGCACAAAATTTTCCTCTGTAAAATATATATTTTTTATTAATATTCTATATAAAACTTAATCAGTCTATCATACAATAGTTGAAAGTTTTCATGGAATGGAAATATATATTTTAGCAAAACTTATTTATATTTTAAATATTGCTGTGTAATTGTCTATTTACGTATATCTGTTCACCATTACCAGTGGCAAAGTATTTAATAGCTTAAACTATAAATAAAAAAGTTCTTCTTTTCATAAATAAAAAGAGATTATTGCTTTATCTAATGTTATACAATTACTTAAGCTTCAAAATAATTTTTAAAAATTTATGTGCGTGATATTGTAACGATTTTTTGTAGAAGAAAAGGAAACCTATGAAAATATACTTACATACTTCTGTACGATAGACTTCGTTATAAATAAATTAACTATAATTTATTCCTACCCATTGGCTCTATTAGAGCAAATAAACTATTTACAATTTCTAAAGCAGCCAAATACTGCCTCGAGTGATAAAGGATCACTGCTTGATTATACCTCAAGACGCTTTTCTCGACTTCCTCAGCTTCTTGCGTTTGCGACATTCCCGTTGATACCGTTGAAGTAGCCGTAGTTAACGTCGATGTTGCTGTCAACATCGTCGCCGTAGTCGTTGTTATCGTTGGCGTCATTGGTGGCGGTGATGTTTGTACACATATTGCTTTCAAACTTTTTTTCAAAACTTCTACTTTTCGATAGTCGGTGCTCCTATAATAATCAACGATGATCTTGTTGTGGGTTACTTTTAGGTCTTGAGGTCTTAACATCTCGAGCTTTTCGAGTAAGTTAGAACAAGTCAAAAAGTCACCTTTTGAATATTCAACTTGAGCTTCCCGAGCCAGTTCACGTTCCTGGTCGGTCACTGTGTTCACATTGTTCTTCGATATTTTTGACTCCTTACTCAAGGATTCTGCGATTAATTCTCCGCTATTCATCATCTATGCACTTTTGTTCTAATGGAATTTAAAATTAAAAGGAAAGATTAGCGTTTTAATGGTGCCTTTTTTTAAATTCACCAGTTTCTTCCGTTCGAGCTTAATGTTCTCAATCGTATCTCGAGAGTGAATAAAGAATTCAACTAAGGTGGCGTTCAATTTTTTAAAATTCTCTTTCTATACTTTCAACGACGTTTAAACCATAGACATGTACATACAATTTTAACTCTTTGAGGTTACTTTATACAAGAGGCCAGCGCATGTATGTTTATTGTTGTCAAGATGCAGTAAAACAGTGAATCAAGGGATGCAGATAAATAGATGAATAGATGAATATACGAAAAGATGAATAGGCGACTAAAGTGTTGGCGCGAGCGAGAAGAGGAAGAAGAGAAGAGAGAGAAAGAACGCTAAATTCTCAGATCTTTTCTTCATTCAAGTCCAGTGATTGTTAAACTTATTGGCGTACATCTGCTATTTCGCTTCTACCGAATATAGATATAACTACTTTTATCTCGATGACGGAAAAGTAATTTATGTTAAAAATAGGTAAAATACACGAAATATCAGCATATTGTAAATACTTATAATAATTATGATGTTAATACGGAGTTCAACGCTCCGTTGCGAAAAAATTATTTATTATTTTATTACATACTTTTTAAATAACTTAAATGTATAGCTTAAATTTTAGAAAAAAATTTTTTCTGTTTTATGAAATATGTTCAGAAATTTAAATAAAATACAAAATTCGTCGATTTATTTATATTGACATAATACCCCTATACTTGGTGTTCTGGCTACTATTTAACTTGCGTTAAAGTTTAATATTATAAATACCAGAAGCATCACTTTAATTGTAAGATATCACGAGGTTGTCATACATAAAGTATTACAATTCAACTTTTAATTTAAAAGAAAACATTTTTCCTGGCGTTTCAAAATATCTTGAATTTTTATACAGTGACAAAATTTACATTTGATTTTCTAGTTTTGAAGATATATCTTTATAGATTTCTTTTAAAATAAGCCTACTTTTTGAGAAACCATAGAAAATTACACAAGAATTGTGAATCATTGTCGTATACGTGAACATGACAAAAATTAAAATATTTATAACCACTATTCAATTTATACATAAACAAGCGTTTGTGGCATAATCATTAGTCATTCGAGTTTTATTTTACGCAATATAACGTAGCATATGAATAATTTTACCATTAACTAAACTGTTTTTATATACGTAGAATACGTTATAATAATAATAATAATAATAATAATAATAATAATAATAATAATAATAATAATAATAATAATAATAATAATAATAATAATAATAATAATAATAATAATAACAATAATAATAATAATAATAATAATAATAATAATAATAATAATAATAATAATAATAATATAGTAGTAAAAATAATGATGATACATTTAAATATGAAAAATATCATTCTAAAAAATGAACGATTAAAATATGTGTTATAGAATACGCGTGTAAACATACGCACGCGTATATTAACGATTTTCAATAAAAAATTTGATATTAATAAAGTATTAAATAACTATTAAACTTCGTTTAAATACCAATAGTCTGCTTGAATAGTAAAAGAGTAAATTTAGTAAAGTGTTTGGCAGCAGTATTTTGATATTTATGTGCGATTGAATATTAATAACATTTATTGAATAAATACATCATTTTGAATAAGTAAAAACTAAAATTAAAGATATATTTTATTCGAAACCTTTTTTTCTTTAATTTAAAAATATTTCAGCTTGTAAAAATACTAGGAGTTATTCATTATAGGAGCATAACTTTTATTAAATCAATAAATCCAATAAATTCGTCTATCGTTAATGATATTAAAAAATGAAAAAATATTTTACTGAATTTTCGTAAAATATTCTAAGGTTTAAGCATCCAAGAGTTCTCTGTAAAAATTTCACACTAGTATGTAACATTCTTTTTTTAGAAATTTATTTTTCCGCTATCAAGTGTATATACAGCCTTTAAATCCAACTGAATTACATGTTTTATTTTTTTCATTGACAAGTACTGTATGTCTAATTAAATACCAGCGCATTTACGGATTTTGTTTAAGATTTAGAGTAAGTCTATCTGCAAGAAAAATGATGTTTTTTGTGACAATTTTGTATGTTTTTTTATTATTGTGTTGAACCAAATTCAAATTCCCATGTTATTTTTATGGTACATTTCATACTAAAATTTAAATCGCATTAGAAAATTGCTTTCAAATACTAACATGCACTAAGTTGCATAATTAAAAATTTAATGCGTATATCTAAAGTAATTAAAGTAATTTTAATCTCTTTTAGTAATATTTTGAAAAATATTTTTTTTTTGAGTTCAGTAAAACATGCATAAACAGTCTTTTATATTATAAATATACCCTGAAGCCGAAAGGTTATGCTTCCAAAGTTTTGATTTGTGCAATATTATATGCAAATTATTTTATTTGATCATTATACGTGCGTTAATTCATTTAATTTTGATATATCAGAAATGACAGCAGCATATTTATCTGTTAAGCATAAATATTGAATTTATAATCGGAGAATTTCGAAAATGTGGTATTCGTTCCATTTATAAAATGCATAACGGGCGATATACGTAAAGAATTTAATATTTAATGTAAAAAACAAAAGCATATTGAGATATTTGAGTTGAGTACTTATCTGCTCTCGTTATGACTCTCTAAATGTTATATTCTATACCTTTCCATTTTGCAGTTTTGAAATAATTATGTATACTTTCTAGTAAGAGTTCTATCAAGTCTAAATAAATATAATGTGAAACGACATCGAAGTCTGCTTAAATATTATAATATTGCAAAATACGGTACTTTCAATTTTCATCACAAAGTAATAAAAAAAAAAAAAAAAAAAAACGAAATGCTTTCAGTTTAAAATAGAATGATGATTTCAAGCGAAATAATAATAAATAATTTTGGCAATCAAGATTGTTACACGTGTTACAATGTGTAATAATGTTATAACCGTTAAAATGTGTCTCGTCTAATATAAAACGAGATTAGTGTGAGTTTATACCTAATTAACAAATTTTGACGCCCGTCACACACGCATATATATATATATATATATATATATATATATATATATATATATATATATACATTAATTATAACGTTTCTTTTTTTTTTTTAAATTAATGTAGTAAGCCTAAAGTGAGCAAAACCGAATGAATACTGCTCCAAAATCTTTTAGTTAATTCGTGAAAGGACTGAATTTTGTTTATTATCATTATTTACGTAATGTTGGCGAGTAGTAATATATGCATAAATGGAACACGAATTACCGGGTTCGATCAATGTTGTATAAATAATTTTGTTGGCGGGGCATAAGATTTTCATTATTTCTTAATTTATCGTATGTGATTTCAAACGTTCACGTTTGATTAATAAGATGAATGGCAAGTATAGAAGTACCGTTTCCTTTGACTAACTTTGACTAACACTGCACGTAGGCGATGGAAAGTCGAAAAATCAAGATAAGCTTATCCATATCGAATATTCGGATACACAAAAGTGATATGACAGATGGTTTATCTTTCGGAAAAGCACGTACGCAATGATTCGGTACGAAAAAATCCAATAAAATAATCCTCGAGCGTGAGCGAATGCGTGCGCGTGCGTGTGCATGAGTGAATAACGCAACGTTCGATCGACGGAATTTCATCGGGACGCGTGCATTACCTTTAGAGAAACACATAATGAAATAAATAGTTGTAGACATTGGTGGAAAGGGTATGCAACAATAGTGCAGTAGGCGTGGGGTGGGCTGAATTGACTGGAGAGTGCGCGTGCGCGCATAAAGTATAATGTTAAAAGCTACCGATGCAAAATAGTACGAGAGAAGAAGCAACAAAGGGTCAAGGGGTAAAGGGGGGCGCGACTCGACCGCTCACAGATTCCAGTACTCCAGCGACTACGTTCATACCGCGGGAGCGAAAAGACTGTGTGCGTGCGTACGAGAAGGAGAGAAAGTGCGGATCTCGGCTTTTTCAGCAGCGGAGCATCGAAGGAACTGAAGCATCATCGAACGCAGCGTCTCGATGGCGCGCGTCTTCTGCCGCGAGCGTAGGACGGCTGAATCTCTGGTCTGGAACGGGAACCGAAGGGGAAAGAGACAAGGGCCGATATTATGCGTGGCCGCGATTTAACGCGGTGCCTGGTACAGGAGTCAAGACTCCGTGTGCGTCGTTCATCGACTGAGAGAGACAGAGCGAGTCACTGTTTATATACGTATGTATGCGAGTCCGCGTAGGGTTCGCCGAAAGTACAAACTTTACAGTCCCGACTGCACCGCGATAGTGCCTAGTACTCGATACGTGGGTGTACACATGAGAGATAGAGAGAGAAAGACGCGTGGGGAAGACTGGAGTCAGAGTCGTCGGAGAGTGCGCGACGCCGATATAATATATAGTTCGTGGGTGAGCCAAGGGGGAAGGCGGGAGAGCGGGAGAGAGAGCCTGAAATAGGAAGTTAGAGCTACGGAAGGAAGTGCTCGTGCCTCTCTCTCTCTCTCTCTCTCTCTCTCACTCTCTCTCTCCGTTTCTTTCTTCTGCGCTT
The DNA here is from genome assembly GCA_018907045.1 of Wiebesia pumilae. NCBI lineage: Eukaryota > Metazoa > Arthropoda > Insecta > Hymenoptera > Agaonidae > Wiebesia > Wiebesia pumilae. The sequence goes on from JACCHZ010000104.1 coordinate 1,867,356, forward strand.
ATTGTCGACGAGACTCGTCGCTGTCGGCTGGCAGTCGTGCTGCACACTTCCATTCGCGGTCCGATACTTTTCGGAGAAAGGGGATAAACATGGACGCAACTGTAGAAAGGGATTGTAGCGCCCTGGGTTGCCTCTTCCAGCAAATCATCCAGGACATGAAGGTAAGCCAGATTCTTCTTCGTTATCTTGAGCGATCTCTTGGTCCGCTTTACGCGTCTTCGTTCAGTAGCGCGCGCTCCGCGACTCTTCTTTTTTTGTTCTTTGCCTCCAATGAGTTGTAATTCGAGACTAATGGCACAACTTTTTCCATTCCCAACTACTTCTCTTTCGTTCTCCTTTTAGGGCGAATTAGTCCCCTTCTTCTTTCTTCTCTTCTTCTCATCTTTCTAATCACTTCTAGCGGTCATTTGCCTTTGTCATTTTTTTTGAAAAATGAAAAATCATCTGCACGTAGCTCGGTTTTTCTATTGCAGAATGGAGCGCCTTTATGGGAGGATCTCATTTCCAAGGCAACAAAGTTACATACTTGTTTGAAGTGAGTGAACTTTTGCAAATTGTTATTTATTCGCAATCAACGATTTGCCTCTATTTTTTCAATTTTTCAATTTTTTCTTCTTAGAGCTGCGATTTTGGCGATTTCCGCGTACCTTGAAGCCTTTCAAAAGATCGCGGATGCTGCAACAAATGCTAAAGGTTTGTTTGTTTGTTTTGTTTTGTTTTGTTTTGTTTTGTTTTTTTTTTTTTTAAAGGAAAAGATAAATAGTAGTTTGCCCTTGTGCTGTCGATGCATCGTCTCTTTAAAAACTGGCCTCTGTGATTCTGATATTTTTTTAAAAAGAAGGCGGCTAGTGCATTATATATAATTAAGCGAAACGATATGCCGAGGGACTTGAAGTTGGCTTATTAATGCATCAACACCGAACAGTGCAAACAATACCTGCGAAAGTGCGTAGACTGATCTTTGCGACGTTTGGTAGAGTTAGTTCCTCTTTAATTTCAAAAATACGAATGGATGAAATTTTAATTCAATAATTATTATTAGCAGTGGTCGGGCTCTACTTACTGTGAATTAATAATTTTTCAATTTTTCATTTTTACCTTATAAATTAATTTTATAAAATAAAGAAACTGATTTTGATAGTTTGAAAACAATGTTGTTGATTTATAACGTTGATGATTCACAAGGCAGTTTTTGTTTTTTGATGTACTTGCAGCGATGTAATTTCAAACAAAGGGGCATGTGAAATTTAATGAAATAATTGTTTTCAGGAGCAACTAGAGAGATTGGAACAGCCCTTACAAGAATTTGTCTTCGACATAAAGCAGTAGAAACAAGAGTTAAATCATTTACTAGGTAATTTTAATCATTTAATAAGTAATTTTTAATTACAATTACATTATGCTTTTGAGATATAACGTGTTTTATTTTGTGTCAATTTTAGTGCTATCATGGATTGTTTAGTATTACCGCTTCAAGAAAAATTAGAAGACTGGAAAAAGTCATTGGTTTATCTCGATAAGGAACATGCTAAAGGTTTGATAATTATGATATTTACAATAAAATTAATACGTGACATTTTAGCAATCTTTATTCATTCTATAAATATTATTTTAGAATACAAAAAAGCTAGGACAGAGTTAAAAAAAAAATCTAGCGATACATTAAGACTACAGAAAAAAAAAGCTCGCAAAGGCTTACAGCAACAACAGATTTATGGCACTTTGCCACATGGTATTATTCAAGGTAACTCGTCCAATCTTGCCGGTGACGTTGAATTAGGTAGATTGCTCGAATCGTCTGCTGCTGTTGTTCAAGAGAAACGGCAAACATTAGAGGAGACTGAAAGAAAAGCAGTCAGAGCTGCTTTATTAGAAGAAAGAGGGAGGTTTTGTCAATTTGCCAGATTTTTGAAACCTGTGCTTGTAAGTATTTTTTTGCTAATAAAATTTTGGAAACATACAGTGAAAAGTTTTTCTCGTATTAAACTGTCTCGTAAAGTTTTGTTAGTGTAATAAGAAAGTTAGATCGATATAAAGGTATTTAAATTAAAGTTCACATTAATGCATTGTACTATTTTACGAAATTCTTGATCAGGATGAAGAAATTGCAATGCTAATGGAACTGACGCATCTAGAAGAAGTTGCTGAACAATTAGAAAAGCACGCAGCATCACCTCAGCAATTACCACCAGCCTCTGAGCAGGTGATAATGGATGTCAAAGGTCGTGATGTAGCCCAATGGTCATTAGCCACACCACCTTCGAGTCCATCGCTGTCTCTCGGATCAAGAAAAAGTTCCGTTTGTTCGATTAGCTCATTGACGAGCAGTAGTAGTGGCTCGTGCAAAAGTCATCCGAGTCCTTCGGCTGGACATCCCTCATCGGTGTGGCATAGATCTATTTCACAGCAGGTAAAACCTGAAAGAAAGGCTTAAAAATCTGTCACACTACCAGTTAATCATTGTGGCGACTCAAGGACAAGCACATTTTTTATTTATAATGACTAATTCGTATCATACAACAATTAGACTGAGTTGTTGCAATAGTTCATTGGGAGTGTGAGGTGTGTAAGTCGTTGTTAGATATTAGTTGGACGTTACGTAAGGCATGCTGTTATACGGCATTGGTAGTTGTTCCACTTTTTTATACCCGTTCGTATAGCGTCTCAGCAGTGACAGCCGGAAAGAGACTAAAGAGATCGGTGAAATGGGGGTGGCGGTACGCAACATACAACTGCTTAGAATAATTTTTAATGTAGTGGTCAATGTTGTATCTACTCTTTGTAGCCTTTCAACGGTATGGTGACACTGCGTTACCGTCATTCGATCAACAGTGGCTCTCGCGACTCTGGCTTCACTTCTCTTCAGGAAACCCTCTATTCGCAACCTATGCACCGCAAACAGGTACGGCGTAGCGTTACTTTTTTCTCCTTGTTCGCATGCTCATTATTGTCAGTGTGTTTGAAATCTCGATATTTCTTACTTCGATAAAATATTTCATTAAAAATTTTTACGATTTAACGATTGTTTAGAATAATTTCTAGTACAATAATATACCAGTATTTCAAGGCGATTGATTCATTTATGTCCATAATACAAATAATCATTTAATACATTTTTAATAAATTACATCTATTATTTATTACTTAAAAAACAGCTTAAAAATTTGTTCATAATGAAATATTTTATTCAGATATAGAGCGTGTATGTTTAAGCCTATTTCATAATTGGCTATTATTTTGTAGGTGTCCTGTACTTTGTCCCAGAGCGAGCGAAATCCAAGATCATCTGCTACATCAACTTGGCCTGACCTACAACGAGAAGCGGCAAACACTCAATTCGATTCACAGGATCAAAGCTCCACAAACGAAAGGCCTCATACAATTTCTACAGGTACGTTAATAGACTAATATCATGTACACACGCCTTGGTTTTCGATTTAAACATTTTAAAACTATTCTGAAAAGAAATGGCAACATTAAATATTTTGTTTTTAATAAAAATGAAACCATTTTTTTATATACTAGCTTATGAGAAAGGACATCAAAGACCAGCCCTTAGTGTCTATACATTTCAAGCACCAGATCAAAGTAGTTCTTATCATAGTCAACCTGCTTCTCCAGTTTCTACTTCTGCTGCCAATAATCAACAAAATGCAGGAAGATTGCAACAGAGAAAAAATAGTAGTGGAAGTATAGGTCGTGAAAGGCCACCTATTCCAAATAGGTGTTCCAGTTTAGAAAGACCGTCGGTTCCGTCTAGAACTGACGGAGCAGATACGTCTAATCAGCGACATGGCTCGGATAGCCCTAGAGGAAAAATTAAATTACCCATACCAGCTCATCTTGCGAAAGGTTTGTTGTTTATTTTTCTATTAAAAGATTACCTAGTATGAGAATTTATGAGGCGTATCTTAGAACATTTTTTTAAAAGCAAAAGGATCGATTAACCATTTTTTATTTATTATGCTACATTTTAGTATTACTGGTTTTTGTAAAAATTTGGTTGAAGTTATAAATTGTATATACGAAAAACAAATCTTTCGTGACATAATGTTAATTGTTTTTGACATTAAATGATTTAAACGTGTTCAAATTTGAATAAAAATGATTACTGTCTGAATAATTATAAATAATACATCTTCATGTACAATAACATAGCATTTGAAAAACAAAATCTGCATTTTTTTATGTAAAGATATGGTTTTTTGTTTGATAGCAAATTGCTAATTTTTTAAAATTTAATTCTAATTATAGTTCAATTAAGAAAAATACGCATTGAAATAAAAAATCGGATTAAAAACATTATCAAGCAGATATTTGAAGACCGTATGGTCTGTGTGGGTTTTTTAATTATTAGATCTCCAGTTGTCAACTTTCTTAGTCAAGTCAAATAGCAATCACAAAAGATATAAATTTTTATACTTCATCCTTTTATTTTTCAATTGTAAGTCCACGTTGAATATAGTTCCTTAGTATAAATATATGAAAGTTAATAGTTGTTTTAAAGTTTCGTGCGATCTTCCTACTGTGGATTATTCTATCAAACTGTGCAATGCCGCTTAGCTTGTAATTCTAGAAACTCATTCGTTATTTAAATTTAAGAAAAATTTCTTTGAATTTTATTTGCGGAACATTAAGTTTTAAAAGCATATGAAAATAACTTAATTCTTGGGTGCTATATTTGGAAGATCTATAACTTTCACAATGTTGATAAACCCAAGTTGTTGATTTTATAAAGTATTAAATAAAAGTATTTATTATTTTCTTCATTTTTTAATTATAGAATTAGCATCGCAACAGCCATTATTATTTCAACAACCAATGTACGTAAATATGCACGAATTAGCAAGTTTAGCAGCCAGTCGAGCTCAAGAAATGCTTCCTCCTCCTCCTCCGCCTCCCACGACGACCAGTGATAGTGCAGTAACTGAAAATATTCCGGAAGTAAAGGTACAATGTAGTTTTGAATGCATCTTCCTATTATTTACCCATTAATGTATAATAAATAAATATTTTTTGTTAAACAAATATATGTTCTTAAATAACATTGTTACTGGTTCATAATGAAAATTATATAATCTGGTTTACAGGTTTCGGCGACAACGAAGACTGAGAGTGGAGTAACGAAATCAAATACAGAATGTTCCAGTGATCGAGTTAGTGTAAGTTCCATGATACAACGCAGAGGTTCATTGCAGCAAACGAATAGGCCTGCGCCACCCACGCGGCGAATTTCCGCGATCGTCGCTGAAAATTACGATGAGCGTGGAGGCAGTCCGAATGAGGATTTGGAAAATCTGCCTCCTCCTCCAGCCTTCTTATTAGAAGGTTCGTCTCCACCGAGTGCTGCTGGCAGCCCCGCAACTCAACGACGGTAAGATAAAATCAATTATTTAATTAATTTATTGTTTAAACATCTGAAATCTTATCTTAAGAAAAATTTAATTTTGAACTGAATGCCTGTGTTCTTTTTAGTATAAATAAAACTAAATAGTAAAACTGATAAAATAAAGCTATAAAATATAAAATTCTTTATAGTATAAATATTGTGATACTATTCATGAAGGTTCTTGTAAGAACAATCAAAATATACAGTTCGTATTAATAACAAAATTTTAAAAACATTACGTTTAATATGAGATATTGAAAATATAATACTTGTATGAAAAAAGGTTAATATCTATATTGTTTTGCAGATCGATGTCCGTATCGGAAACAGTAAGGACGTTAACAGAATTACGACACACTCCAGCTAGTCCTTCTCTCCTTAGACGTAAAATTGCAGCCCATGCGCAAGCTCAAGCACAAGTTCACACACAGACTTCGAGTACCGTTGACGAGAAAAGTTTGGTTCGAGCTGGTAGTAACAGCGCTTCAGCGGTCATGCAAATTGCTTGTTGTGCAATGGAGCGCGCGAACATGGCTATCAGGTACTTTCTTAGTATATTTATGTAGTTAATTAGTTAAACATACATTTATTTTCGTAATTGATAATAAAAGTTTATCTAAATGCTTTGTGCGATATTATGGATATTAGTAATATTAGCACTGTTTGACGTTAAAGTAACGAAGATAAAGGAAAGATATTTTAACGAACAAACTGAAAAAGCATCGTGTACTGATTATTGTAAGTTATTGAATGAAATAGTGGTGCCAGTGGTAGTAGCGGTGGCTCTCAGGGTCAACAGTCAAATTCGGGAGTGATCGAGAGCTTTGGGAGCCAAGGGCCAGGTGGTGTTGCCCAGAGTTTCATGGCAGTGCTTAGTGCCAAACTCACGAACAGCGTGACCCTGGGATCTTCGAGTTGCAATTCTGGGATCGGATCTTCGGCTGGAAACAGCCCGAAGCTCACGAGGAAACAGTTAACGGACCTTCATCACCAGCAACAGCAACAATTACAGCATTATCAGCAACAACAACAGCAGCAGCAGCAACAACAACAACAGCAGCAGCAACAACAACAACAACAGCAGCAGCAGCAACAACAACAGCAGCAGCAGCAGCAGCAGCAGCAGCAGCAAAATAAAAATTCTAAGACTTCCAATGAGTTTCTCGAGACGCTCAACGCCAGATTAGCTCAGCAGCAACGCGTTATCAGTCAGGGCGGTGCTAGCATGAGGTCGGCCAGCGTCAGGCGCATTATGGCTAATCGAGTGCCCATCTTAGATCCACTACAGGTGAGAGACTCACTTATGGATCAAATCCGGAGGGGTACTTCACTGCGCAAAACTGCAGGCCCCATTAACGACAGGTCGGCACCCAAGATCTACTAACACACGCCGACTATTCTTACCGAGCGAACATTACGATTCGATTATTACGATCAGTCTTGCTTATAGAGTAAAATGATTACGCCTCACCTTAATTACCTAATTCTCTTTGTTAGTCGTGCTTTATATTTGTTTAAACCTGAATAGACATTGACTTATGTTACATAAAGTTTTTAAGTTTCATAAAGCAGCCTTTTTAATTTTTAATAATTTATTTGTACTTAATGCTTTCAGGTTATGTTTTTTCTTTGTTTTTTTTTTACAGCACGAGTCATTCGCAAAATGATGATTTAATTTCTATCTTATATGTTATATGCTATTCAATTCTTATCGAAAATTCAAGAGAATCGACGAAAATGATGAGTTTTTATTTTTTATAGTTTCCAATGCAATTTCATTTGTAGTGAAATATTAATAACAGTTTGAAAAGCCCTAATTTAATAAATATATCGCTTTGAAGAAACAAAGATTATTCAAGTATTTTTATAATAATTTTCTTTAAGAATAATTTGTGCAATTTATGAAAGGCATTATCACTTTTTCTATAAAATATCAAGACCGCATCTGATCAATTTTGAGCAAAGAATCAGCTAATTATGAACGTTTATTCGGTAAGAGAAATGAAAACGTCCATATCCGTAGGACAGGAACGAGTGTTCAGTCGGTTTGTAACGACGCAAATGTTCCATGTTCTCTAACCTGTCCGTGACAGGATTTACATGTACCTTCATTTTTTACTCTATTAATATTTGTTTCCATTATTAATATTTTTCAAAGTTTCGTATTTTTCTTTTTCATTCATTATATTTGAAATGAGAGACTGAGCGCGTACGAATCAGCAATTTTAGCGAGTAAATGTCATTTTTCTCTTCCCTAAATTGAGGACTCGAACGCTTTAGCGTCCTAGTATTAATCTTGCGACTATTTACATTTTTCTTTTGCGTATCCCTGGTAAAGTTTATCCTTTGAGAAGTGCAAAAATTGAACAAACAATGCAATTCGAAGGATGCAAAGATTTTATCCAGGATCACCGCGTGCGACCAAATATTTCGTTCGCGGAGGCGTGATATTAACCAAATAATTTTTAGTTTATAGATTTTACAGAACCATAAATTATGGTTTTTGTACTGTAAGAAAACTAATTAATTCATATGTATTTCTAAATGAGAAAACAGAACATGATATCAAATTGCTTAGCATATCAGATTTAAGTCTTACGCAAAGTACAAATTAAATTGACTATAATTATTATATCTTCATTTTTAGAATGGAAAATTGTCATTTATTTGAAACTTGCTTACAATTAATAAAGTAAACATTATACGTAGGATATAAATAATTAAGATATTATAATTTTAGCCGATTTTCCCGGTGCATCACTTAAATTTGACATAATACGTAGATTTGAATATTGCAGTCTGAGTAAATGGATTCAAATACATTGTAAAACATTGTACGAAAACTCTCGTTTTGTCATTATGTATTATTAGCGTATCGAGGCTTAAGGAAAAATCATATGGGAACAGGGACATATTTTACACACACATAGACTTATGTATATTTTGCGCATAACTCCTATTTTTGTATAATTTCAATAAATGATGGAAATGATATCTGCCGATTTCCCTTTTCCCTTATAAATCCAAATTTCTTCTCATACCTCCCCTATAAACATATACAAATATTTACAATTGTTTTGACAAAATTTATGAAGTTATGGTTATCGATGAAATGTCGAACAGTGACTTATAATTAAAGATTTCTGAGCAACCTAAAAAAATATACCCCTTTCGTTTAAGCTTCACGTATTATCACTTATATTCATAGTTTGATAAACAATGATTGTTTAGTAAAATGTGAAAGTCTTAATAAATGTTAAGAAAGTGAGTCGATGATTTAAACAAGTTTTTGTAAATACTAAAATATAACATAAGAAGTAACAAATAAATTATTTTGAAAGCTCGATAGATGTTATTGTAATAAGCATTAAAATTACTGCGCGATTTTTTTGTCGATACTATTAGAATTTCAAGAATTTTGTTAAGAAAATTATAATCGCTACAGTAGCAACTACTATTTTGTACTTTTTCATTGTGTTCCTTTTGACATGGGACGTGCCACGATCTTCCTGTCATGATTATTCTAATCAGAAATTCGTAATTACGATGTTCGTATTATATGAGCAGGTTTAATAAAGTGCAAAAGAGATTATAAAAAGCCATACAACGTCTTGCGAGTCGGCGATTCGTGAATCAAAAACTGCCAATTAAGTAGAATTAATAAAAAAAGAAGAAGATGATAATAAAATAGTTTAAGTGTAATAAGTATGTGAATGATATGACCGCTGGTATTTAAATAAACAGAAATGTTTTAATGAGAATCGCTGATGCGCTGGACGATGGCGTGTCTTCGCGACGCTTGACGCGTGAATCTGCTATAAGAAGATAAACTATATTTAATGTAGCTACCGTCTAAAGGGTGTTGTTAATTTGTAATAATAATTACTTGTATATCGCTGTGTCGGCGGGAAACGCAAGGTTAACGAGCAATGAATAAGAAATAAAGAGATATCTGAATAAGTTTTTGTGCTACTATTTTAATCACGTTTATTAACATCCTTATTTCTTCTTCTGTTTTTCTCAAACTATTTTTTTCTTTCAAAAATAATACATAAATGCATATAACACTTGCGCATTACTCATTTGAAACTTCTTTGTACAAATACTTTGAAATCCAATGAATATCGTAACCCTCATTGTATTCGTATGCTACAGTTTTTGATAATAATGCTTTGATCGTCAATACGGTTGCCGTTATAAATAAAAAGCAAAAGATCGATATTAATTGAACAAATAGCGCCGACGTAGCTGCTAAATTTTTCTTGACAAATAATATTGCTAGCCAAATCAATCACACTCGCGAGTAGAATGTGAAGTGTCCATAAGCTGCAGTATCGTGCGACCATGAGCCGATCGTGTATCGTAGAAGTAGAAAAGCTAACGGCGCTTAGAAATGCATGAGTATAATAATGATTAAAAAAAAATGTACGCTTGAACGACAGTGAATAATTCGGAGTGAGCCTCGGCAGATGACACAGACTTTACCACAGCACTAATCCGTGTAATATCTACGTCTTGAGCGGTATCGGGCACGAAAGTCGAGCCTCCTTTATCTCGCGTGGAGTTCCAACGGAAGGTTGCAGCGCGAATAGGGAATTACTGTTATCCAGATGGGCTTTGGTCCTGTGGGTCGATTTGGAAAAATCACGACCTCTCTCCGAGCTCAGCAGCAATGCCATGATTCCCGCTGTAATGTAACGTACGAAACGAATTAATTTCATCAATTATCCCCTATGCTCCTGTAAAATATTTACACGATTTGACCGATAATTAGCTGACGATTTTTCCAGAACTCACGTCTATCGAGCGGTGCACAGGAGCATTCGGGCCTAAGGCTCAGCTCAACCGTAGAACGAAGTCTTCTTGCCTCGTTAAAAGAGCTTAAATCTAAAATCAAGCGAGCTTTCCGTGATTGCCTAATGACAGCTTTAACGACACTCGTCGAAGAGCAGAAGAGTTCCTTTATATCGGATGGCAATTCTTCCGCACATCTTGGGCATCTCGAGAGGCTTTTCGCTTCACCTATTATCTTTTACGGAAAATAGTAGTATGATTAGCGCGCGAATATTTGTTCTCAGAGACAGGACTGCTTTAAATTTACATTGATTGGACATTGAAAATATTTGAAATGAATAGATCAAAGATCATCCTTGACCAAGAATACGCGATTAAGCAAGGTTATCAAATTGAAATTTAGTTGCGTTTATATACAAATGCATCTTAATGAAAATCGTACACAAGCACCAAGCAATTGAAAGTTGTACCTCTGTCGTTGAGGAATTTTCAGCAGCCGAGGTGATGCTGATTAGGGTAGTCGAATATGGTGGCTCAACGTAAACTGGAACAGGACCTTCGACTCCATTTGGTGTTTCGAGCTCGTGATCGACGTTGACAAAGGCCGATTCGGCCAAGTCAAAGCTTGGCAAAATCGTGTTAGATGAGACAACTTCAACTTCCGATTCACCGCTACTTTCTTCGTGCACTGCATCATCATTTTTATTAAAAACCACATTAACCACGCGTTTTAAATTCTCTTTGCAAAAGCCCAAAATATCTTCAATGAGTTTAAGATTACATTAATTTTATCCACAAAAAATTCATTCCATGTCTACATTTGAAAAATGCATAATTAGATATGTTAATGCCTTTAGTGCCTCACGCATAAAAAATTCTTCCAATCTTAGAATTGTAAATAAATTAAATGCGATTTAAATGTAAGCTTTTAAAATAGTTCCTTCTTTTACTTTTCATCATTTTCTTTGCAAAATATCGAGTAGATTTCTTCGTATAATATTCATGATCGTTTAAAGAAATCAGATTTTCCATTTTTACTCGCTGATAAACGACCATACTTTCGTAATTTTTATATTTTTTATTTTTGAGGAAAATAGGTTTCGACAGACATTTACGCGAAAAAGAAACAATGTGCTAAATAACTGATTTCTAAAATTAAAAAATTATTTTGCGTTACTTAACAGTGTTGTTTCTTAACAGATAAAGTAGAAATATGTTGGGTGAAATATAACGTATAAGTCGATAAAATAGTTTTAAAGAAAATCTAAAGAATAAAAGGTAACAATTCATTACAAAATATCTGCTTTGAAATTTGAGTAATATCTAATAATGCAATTATTGAGCTCTGTATTTAATTACTGTATAATACGTTACATTTTGTTCTGCTTTTGCCAAATATTGCGACAGATTTTTGCGTGACCGAATAATGTGAACCTGTGTTATTGAATAAATAAAATGAAAATATCTTACAGTCTAAAACGATCGGTTGTAAAGAGACGTTCGAAGGTTGTTGTTTAAAAATTAAAGAATTAATTTTCTCCTCCCTTGTCACCTTCTCGAAGATGTTGTCGATTTGACGATGAATTTCATCGGTCGACATTCGATCGTTCAGCCGACGATCGTTTTTCTGCTGCATTTTCTTTGCCAGTGGCTCATTAACGTCACGATCGCTTATAGGGTGTACCTTTGTATTCTCACAAGCGCCCATGAATGTATAGCTCTACTCATAAAACACAACTTGTGAAAGTAGCATCTGTCGTGCTTAAAAAACTAAATTACATACCGTGGAAACTGTAAGCTCTTGCTGGTAATAATCGTAAAGATTAATATGTCCAGGTTCAGTGTTATCGACAATATTTTCACGGTTCGCCTGGAAAGAAATACAAGTCTTTTGCGCTGTCAGCTTGTCAAAGTAAATAGCTACCGTGTCATCGTTTTCCTCGAATCGCTTGACACCTAAATCGCCATAATGTATTAATAAAAATCTTAATAACATAAAAATGAATTTATATTTATAATTTGAATTTTGGTCCTTTTAAGCTAGCATAAGTGTGAGAAATTTCAAGTTAGTTTTATTTCATTGCAAAGACATCGAAAATAAGAAAATATTAACGATTAAGTTAATAGATTAGAAGTGCACTTAATAATGCAGTCTTCAGATGTTTTTGCTCTGTTGCTAAATCATAGCTGCTAAATAATAAAAGTCATCTGAAATGGAAAACTTATAAAGAAGGTTCGATGCCGAATGGTACAACACTCCCTTGTCACTCCCATTTAGTCCAGATTCATTAACATTAATTTTTATAAGTTTTCACGAATCTTTAGCTAAAAGGGACAAGGGAGTATGATTTTTAACGATTTTGTCGAAAAGCATTAAAGCGGATGTTTACCTGTGCGTGGATTCGTTTTCGTAAGGAGCAGGATCTCAAGATGACAAAGTGTCGTGCGAGTTTTTATACGGAAGAGACAGGCAAGGACCACCAGAAAACGACCAAGTAAAAAACTCACCGGTTGCGTGTTCGTTCAGTAAGTCGTGCAAAGATGCTCGATCGGGAACGAATCCGCTGACCATGTTGACCTCGAGTACGGCCATGTTGCTCTCTTCGTCAGGCAACTTATAGCGAGAACAAATGTTCAGCCGCTGCACCGAACACGCATCGTTGAGGGTCTCGAGGTTCGGCACGGAGACGCTTTCCGTACTAGCCGATAGATCGAATGCCTCCGATCCCGAGGCCTTGACCTTGTTGTACCTTAGGCTACTCTGCGTGCATTTGTCCAGGAAAACGTTAGATCGTGGAACGCTAATCGAGATCGGAAAGAGAGGGTGCGGAAGAGTCACCTGGACGAGGAGGCATCCGACGCCGCCGGCGAAGAGCTCCAGAGTCGTAGGCAAAGTGGGCAGCTCGAGTTGGTTGAGCAGCGTGCGGTTCTCGTCGCCGATCGCGAAGACGCGGTCGACGTCCGCCGCGGTCACAAGAACGAAAAGATTGGTTGCCGTGGCGTTGGCTACCGCAAGCGCATACTTGGCGAGTGCCTCGAGGCCAAGGACCGTGTCTTGGGTGGAGCTGAAGCCACCCTGGGCGTTACGCTTCTTCGACATCCAGCGCACAGCCCGTAGAGCCTCCATCGTATTCGCCTCGCCGCCGAGCTTCACGAGCGACAGCACCGCGTAGGCGGTCGTCTCGATGCTGAGGGCCAGGGAATCCGGCCTGCTGCGGTCCTCCCACCAGATGGCGTCCTGTTGGAGCGATACTCGTTATTCGAGGTTTAGGTTCGTTCGCGGGTTAGGACTCGGGGAGACGCACGTTCAAGCGGGAGGCGCGGCTCAGGAGCGAGCGCAGGCTCTCGTTGGCCCGGGGGTGCTCGAGGAGAGCCAGGGCGTAGGTCGCGAGGGCACCTGCGTAAGGGCTGTCGGCGATCTGATCCGAGGCGCTGGCTTTCTCGAGACAGTAGAGAGCGTTGTTGACGAGGGCAGCACTTAGGGGGACGCCGGACTCGAGGAGGGCAACGAGCACATAAGCCGTCAGCGCCGAAGACGAACCATCCTCTTCGCGGAGTCCGCCCTACGATATTGGGATAATCATTTGAATATTCGAAGGTCGTCGGTTTCGGGTTTTCGTTCGGTTACTCATGGCGCTTCTCACCTTCATGTCCTTGTGGAAGACTTGACCAACCACGGGAAAGCAGCCGTTCTCCAGCTGTCGTCGCACGATCCACTTGACCGAGAGCTTCAGATCCCTCTCGTCGATCTGAATCATGGATCGAGCTTGGGCAAAGGATTTAACTACGAAGGCGGTGAGCCACATGGAGCCGCTTCCGGTTTCATCAGCCGCCCCGAAGGCCGAGTACGATCCATCCGGGTGCCGGTAGTTTAGTTCTCTTTCGTAACCTGTGTACGTGCGCTCGTTTACGTTTTCAGCTCTTTTTGTTCTCTGTCGAGTCTTAAAACTAAACTTAACAACTTTACAAATTCAAAATTTGAACAGTGTTTCCTTTTTCTTCGAGATATAATTACTCTTATGTGCTTATTATCTACCTAAGAACCTAGGAACCTTAAGAATCCGAGAAGATATCTTAATTTACCGTAATTTCTTTTAAGTATATGTATAAGGACTTTATGATACTTGTGTCATCATAGCGAAAAGTGGACTCATCGAAGAAAAATTTGTCATTTGTATGATATCAGAATAAGGTATCTATAAAACGAATGCTATATTACAAATTAATTTAGTCGAATAAAGATTTTTTTGCTTCGTACATAAAATTAGGTATTCGTTTAATTATTAATTGATCAATCGATCGGTTCAAGTGTAAACAAATGTCTCTAGTATTATGCTCCTCGAATTTAACAAGTGCATTTTTTGATGTATTTTATACATAAAAAAATGTATGTAATTACAGTTGCATGATTTACTGATATTTTTAAAAGATGGGCTGCTAATGAAAGAAAATTATTTCAACTCTGTATATGTTTCCAAGTTCTTTAAAAATTCGTTAATCTAATCAACCATCGAATCTCGGTTATTGTAGCTCGTGTAAAATTTATCTCCTAAACTATACATGTATTCATACCTTTTCTATACATGTGTACAAAACTATGAAAAATTCTTGTATAACTGTACGATTTTAAAGGTTGTTTATACATAAAATACTTATATTATCTGAAAGATCTGTTTAGACAATTTCTTTTAATATTTCTCAGGCTTTATTTTTATAATTCAAATTTAAGTGAAAGTAAGTACAAATACGATGTCCACATGTTTCCATCAACTTTTGTTTTATCATACTTAAACTGGTAATTAAATTCTTTTATTTTTATAAAGTTACCTAATTATTTTATATGGATTATTTTATAAAGATACCTAACAACAATTTGAAAAGTAATATTATATTAAAAAAAGCAGGTGAGCGAGTATGTCATTACTCGACTTTGCGCATTTACTTTATTTTTCACAATTTATGCAATTACTAATAGGATGCCACTTAATATTAATATAGAACTGAAGAACAGTGCAAGAGAGCATGCGAAAAACCACGATGACAATGATATTCAATCGCACAAAGACACGGCAAAGCCAAATTATAGAAAACCTTTTTGCATATTCCTGAGAGCCCTGGTTCTCATCTCGGATCCGGCGTGTCGGTTGATGGCATCGAGGTAGGCGATCGCGTGGATATTGGGTACGAAGAGTATCATGTTTTGTTCGCCGCAGCCCATTGGCAGCCGGACGAGCCGATCCAGATTATCGAGCGCTGGTCCCAGTACGTCGCCAATTAGCGACACGTGGGCCCTAGCACTACCTTCGACTAGCCGTTCATCCCCAGACTCGCTGTTCGGCAGTTCGAGCTCCCACACGAGCGACGAGTCCTCGCCAAAGTCCATCGGACACAGGAAAGCGGATCTACTCAACTCGACCGGGAAGCCTTCGGCTTTCACCAGTACCGGCTTTATGACCTCGTCCCTGTTCCGCGCGACAAAAAGGATTTTTTCAATTTTTCCCTATATGGGACGTGACGTAGCATCTCTTGTGCCACTCGCAATATTTGCCTTGCCTCGTGTAGATGAGCGTTTCGGGTCCGCACCCCTCGACGCCCGGCTCGAGCTCCGCGATGACGCTGACGTTGAGATGGCCTAGGCGCCTTGGAAGCAATAAGTACTCGTGCACGACACTGTCCTTGGGACCGAGGCAGAAGCGAGCCTCCGAGGAGCGGTCGAGGTCGAGCTCGAGACCGTCGGGAGCCAGCAGTCGCACGAGTACAGGTAGACTATGAGGTACGTAGTTGAAGAGCGAGACCTTGAGACGCAGCTGCTCGCCTCGTTTGACGCTGAAAGGGAGGCTGAAGTCCAAGAAGAAGGGCTGAAAGGCCGTGAGCCGGACCGGCATCCCGATACCCAAGCCGTGCCTGGTCGAGATGCAGACGGCCCTGCCGATCCACTCGGTCACCGCGTCTGGCAGTTGACGCTCGACGCTCACCCTGCCGTCCTCGCTATCACCGCGTACAATATGCGATCAGCGCATAATCAAACTTTTGCAGGCCCGCGAGCCAGAAGGTAAGAAAATGCGTGCAACGATACCCGGTAGCCACGAGCTCCCAGATCCACGTTTCTGGAAAGTAGGACCTTACGATGTTGGTAGTCTGCAGCTCGAGTGACGCTGGGTCGATGTAGCCCACGTCCTGGCCAACGGCTGAAGTCTCGGCGGCTGCGCCTCCGGGAGCGCTGAACTGGAAGGCCAGGGGCATCGCCTTTACGGCCTTAAGCATCCTGTCTAGAATCATAATCATAATAAGAAAAATAATCACCGATAGAGTGGGTGCAAAGCACTCGTTTACCTGGCTCATCCATATCCTCCTGCGACATCTGGTTTAGGGGAAGTCGGCCGAAGCTGGAGCGCCAGGGTGGACACGGTCGCGATTCCAAAGTCAGGTCGCTCATCACTATAGCGCCAAAATCCTAAGGGAAGTAAAATGTTAGAGCTAGTTATCATTGAAGATATATAGGCGACTTGATAACTTACGTCGAAGGCTTGAATGGCGTCTACGTAATTGGCGCAGGCGTTGTAAGTGACCGAGTGTCGTTTACTACGCGCTGTGGCAGCTGCGGGTCGTGGCAGATGATCCATTTCCTCCTCGGTACCCTCGGCTCCTTCTGCGCCAACCTCCGCACCTTGGGATTCTTCGAAAAAACTCGTTTCTTAAGATCGGCACTTGAGGTTAATCAATATACAAAAGAACAATGATAAAATAACGGTAAAACCAACTATCGCAGTGAGCCCAAGTACTCTGTACGGGTAGAGCTTCGGGCGGTAGATGGAAGGGTTTGAGCCGGGCGAAGGTGCTTTCAGGATCGACCAAATTGGGTTCCGAGTGGGTGGCTTGGGAAGATCCGAGGAATCTCGTTGACTTGTCAACGGCTGAGAGACCGCAGAGGGACCGTGGCGCCGCTTCCAGATATAAGCGCGCCAAGGAACCAGGACTCTGCTTGTCCTTATGCCAAACTGTCGTCACTTTGTTCTCGAAGCAATGGCCCGTCTCGATGCTTTGGCTCGATGTCACCACCTCGCCATCCGAACGTACGTAGTACAGTAGAAGCTCCGACACGGGAGCCATACTTGCGGTTATCTTCACGTTTATGGGAAATCTACGATGATCGTAACCCACTTCAAAAATAACTCGTTATCATTTTAGGGGGTGGGGGTGGGGGAAATTTGACATAGCTATTGTCTTTAGATTTTGACAGGACTTGAACATTGAAATTCAATAATTAAAAGACGTCGTCAGTTGTTGTTTCGGGGATCCTAAATTTGTCACCTCTTATTCTTTTACAATTTTGATACCAAATTGAACCTTCAAGATTTCGATTCTTATTAACTCTTAATCATATCCAAACATACTGATGCAGCATACAATCTTTAGATTTTCATTTCGCCTTCCAAATTATTGAATTCCGATGTACTTTTGGAAAAATGAACTAGTTTCTTAGTTTATCGAGTACTTTTTCTTGATATATTGTTTAGTTTCGGATAAACTCGTGATAATGTAATTTTGTGTGGTTGATCATTCTATTTCAACGAGTCACCAAGAATACGCGGTCTGCTATTAAAATTGTTGTCAACTTTTTACCTTGAATAAGTAAAAGTTTTATTTTTGAAAGAAAATAGGTAATCAGTTAATTGGTTTAAAAACTTACTCAAAATAATTTTAGTATTATAATCTTAACTCTGTTTCAATTCATACATTATTACAAATCGTTACCGTTATATTAATCGTTAGCGGATCATCATTTTTATAAGCTGAATTTTAATTTTCACATTAAAGTGTTAACATAAGAAATGATAAGACCATAATTTTATTACGACTGAGTAAGAATTTACTTATTTATACCGAAAAAATCGAAGCGCTTTTAATTAAAGTATTAAGTAGGATCATTGAAGAATCGATGAATAGCCTAGTATTGCGATTTGGCATTAGGGTATTAGTTTAGTTGAAAGAAAATAGAGAACTTGTACGATTAGATACATTTTTGTCCGTGTTTTTGTCTTAAGATATAAAATTTATGTATTATTTTTTTTTTCATAAGTAAATGTGGGTACAGTCCATAATTTGTATCTTATTATTCGTATTTATCTTACTTTATATTTAAATATCAAGTGAAAAAATATCAAGTCATATTAATTTTAAATTATGAGTTTTAGAATCAATACGAATGACTCTAAAACAATAAAACAATAACTTATAACTCTCCTGTTCTAAATTTAAACACCCATTCCTGAATTATCATGATTATTCAATTTAGCTTATCAGAATAAAGCATCACATTCGCTTTAGTGCGACGTATATTTTATATTTCAATCCATCGCAATATTGAATTAAAAAAAAATTACAATTTTTTGCATGAAATTAATTGATATAGTAGTAGCAGCGATAAGTTTTAATTTCTTTATGAACGACATTTTTATTTTTATTACGTCAAGAGTCACCGGGTTGTTTGGTGCGTTTAAGCGAGTAGATTACTTTAAAAAACCGCTCTCTCAGAATGGATAACTTTAAAGCGTCTTAAGTGTCGATATATGTTATGAAAAAGACTAACGACTACTAGATGTTTGTACCTGTGTATTGTGGGATTCATAATGCCAACGTTGGATTGATTGATTGCGCCGAGTAGATTGCCAAATTCGGAGTAATCAAAAATCATGTCCTTACGTGGCTTATATTTGACATGGCCAAACACCAGGAGATCGCCTTTCGAATTTATGGAGTAGTGAAAGACGATGGGCTCTGTATCTTCGTGACTGACGCTACCACTGGTGTACATGACATTAAAGGCATATTTCTCGCCACAGACAATTGGTTGGTAACCTCGCGTCACTGATAAATAGCTGGAGGACGGTGAGTACCATGGCTCCACGTCTATGTACGCCGATGGCTGGTCGACAAATACCTTTACACATTTTTATACTCAAGTTTTGCTTCGCCTTAATATTTCTTTTTTAAACGACCTACTGACTCGTTACATTTTTATACATTAACGTTTAATATTTATAATTATTTGTTTTTACCCGCCAGCGTTTGTCAGGTGAATAATATTTGGTGGGATAATCAACCGCTGTCGCCACGAAACTTAGGAGAACAATATTTTTGTGCTGCGATGGCACAATGAAATCTAAATATCCTTCGGCGTTTGATGAGGTAAAATTGCGACATTCGACGACTGAACGTTGCCACTCGTCTTTACGGCGTATTCTCAAACATAATTGAATTTTTTCGTTGGGCGCCGGGCTCGAAGCGTCAGGGTGCAAAACTCGTAACTAGGACATGTAAGGTTTTCATTGTATTCACGATTGCGACATGTTCATAAATTAAATGTGAATATTTGTTAGGATCCACCTTGCCATGATACGGAAGACCAGGTTTGAAATATTTTGGAGTATGCGGCGCAAACTCGAGCTTAAGTGGCTGGTGCAGAACCAAGGTACGACTGCTCGCTGTCTCAATAACTCCGCTTTTAGCTTCCGTGAAATTAGCCAGCAAAACGACGTTATTAGGCGCAACTTTCCAGTGCGGTAAACCGAGAGTTTGAGCGCTTACCGTATAATTTGTGCATCCGTCCGACGAACTGTCAAACTGTCAACAAATCTATCATTGTTTAGCAATCCAATTACTCTATTTCCTCTCGCTTTTAACTCATCACCTTTTCTTCGTACTTAATTTCGGCAATCGTTTGTTTTCTTTTCCATATGGGAGTCTGGGGCCGTAAACTCAGTAGAAGTGTCCCCTTCACAGGTTCGCCATAGCTGTATCTACAATTGCCAACGCAAACGATGTACATCGTGTAAATTATGTACACTTATTATTCTTATACTTACCAATTGATACTATTTGTAACTGATCTAACCGAGAGAACAGTACTGATAATCATATACGATAATCAAAATAATCTAGTTTGTTATTTTAAAGACTTTCTTTTGTTCGATAGGAAGTTATTTAAATTATCTTACAACGAACCTGACACACACTTTCCAAGTAGCATCTTTTGCATCAGCAAGGATATAATTCGGAGCGATGATCGTAACTTGAAATCGTGGAAGAACATATTTTTTCACTTCAAAAGTTGAAGTATGTATTAATTGGGGTCGCATTTTTTCCACTTTGATCCTCCATATTCCCTTTAATTAAACATTATTATAAGCATTATTACACAATCAAGATTGATTAACCGACAAAAATGTTCATTATAACCAATTTACGAACAGAGCTTGGTTCGAGTGACAAGGGAAACGAAAGTTGGACCATTCCATTTTCTGTAGTTACATTCGTCCATTGAGCCACCCGTACCTCAGATGGATTTTCGATCCATATTTTCGATATCTATAAAAGTTGATAAATATGGGTAAGATATAAATTGCAAAAATGCATGTGCAAATGCGTTGTACGACAATACTCATAGCATGCGACGGTTATGGATTGCATTTAATTATACAATAGGTAAATAAGATTTCGCAAATTACTTAAATCTGGCGCCTTGCAACCACGAATTGGGCTATCCAACCGGATAATAGAGTTGGTTATGGTTAAGAGTGTTAATATTTCATTCCAGCTTACTTTGTAAAAAAGTAAGCTAAAGTAGTAAATAGATATTACTAACCGGCTTCATCCATGGCTTCAGATCGTGCTTAAGAGTTAACACTCTGATATTGACATCTTGACCAGATTTATAAATGGCTTTATCTGTTTCTACAAAAGTCACCAGTGCGTCGTGTTCGATGAAAACTTTCTTTTCCGCGTCAACGGTGTATTCTGGATGTTTGTCGAATTTTAAGCGCAATTTCAATTTGCCAACACGATATTTTGTGCTACTCGTCACTCGTAGCTCTAAGCAAGTTTCTATTCCTACAAATTGTTTGGACTCGTTGTTTTATGGATTTCGATTGTTGATATCAAATATCATTGACAAGGTTACAATAATACATAATAATAGTTATGAGCAAAACATCTGCCAACATTTTAATATAATATGTAAATTTTGAAGTGATCTTACAAAGAGTATTTATTTTTTGATACCTAGTAATACATGAATTGGTATCAGCCAAGCGAAAGAAGCAAAGACATTCGCTTAAAATATTAAAGTGAATTGTATCCCTAAGAAAATTGTTTAACGCGGTTAAACAAACAATTGAATTTGAAAAAACTTAAAATTCTCGATTTTGCATGGAATCTTTCAGAGTGAAAAGATTATTTTGTAAATTTAAGAATTTTTAAGTATGTCAGTTGGTTTGAAAATTACTTCAAAATTTTAAATGTAAAAATAT
Source organism: Wiebesia pumilae (assembly GCA_018907045.1). Lineage (NCBI taxonomy): Eukaryota > Metazoa > Arthropoda > Insecta > Hymenoptera > Agaonidae > Wiebesia > Wiebesia pumilae. Next base: position 1,888,848 of record JACCHZ010000104.1, read on the forward strand.
CGGTAAAGATCAGCAAGTACTTGTTCCCAGCAAAGGAATTCGTTATTAAAAAAAGCAAACAAGGTAATGCACATGCAGGAAGGTTCTAGATACAGGTCATTGACCTAACGCAACGTTATAATATCAAAATGTTTCATGTAAATAAACTTGTCTCTAAAAGTGTGCATGCGTATAGGTACATTTAAATGTTCTATAGTGCGTAAGTTCGTTACAGTGTACTCGAGTGAATCTTGCTCGTCAAACTTGTCGAAGCGAGATAAAATAACTAAAGCAGTAATTGGCGTCAATATATCGTAGCTTACTAGGCACACTTGTAGGGATGGGGCATGGAAACTTTCAATCAGCCCGCTACCGACTCCCCACCGGAAGTCACGGTAATTTCAATTTATCACGGTCAGCACTCTCTCCCTCTCTCTCTCTCCCTCTCTCTCTCCCTCTCTCTCCCTCTCCCTCTCTCTCTCTCTCTCTCTCTCTCTCTCTCTTCTCTCTTTCTTTCTTTCTATCTATCTCTTTTCGTACACCACACTATACTAATCCAACATGAATATCATATGTATAATGGGAGATCGTCAGTGGTTGTCCGACGACTTGTATCTTTGTAATTTTCCAATGACTCGATGACTGTTGTACATCTAATATCAATAAAAAGCTTGTACCTTGTCGGTATAATGAACTTTGCTACTTCTACAAGTATAGGAGTTTTTTTCTTGATTCCTTAAAGAAAAATTTTCGATTGCGTTTTTAATCTTAAAATGTGCGTAATGAATCGAAAGAATTGATCGAAACGGCGCATTCAACTTTCAAAACAGAACAATTTGCACGCGATAGATGCGATTTTACAATGAAATGTTAAAGGATCGTTACACAATGTCCATTATAAATTAGGCCGAATAAAGCGTTTAAGAGAATATATATATAAAAAAAAAAAAAAAAAAAAAAAAAAAAAAAAAAAAAAAAAAAAACATTGCTCGTGTAAAAGAATCATATAAATATAAAAGCAAACACTTGAAGATTCTTTAAAAATGATTTAGACAAATAAATTCCTTCTCAAGTGAAGCGTTAATGTAAGCTTAAGCGCTGGGATCAATTTGAAAACAATAAAATTGATTACTTTTTCCAGCGAATTTCATTGTCTTAATATAATAAAAGTACAATTACTTAATATTGCTGGTCTGATCCTAATATGAGATATTACTAGCAAATAAAGTAGAAACGTTGCAGTGACAGCTTAAATTAAACATTATTAAATACATAGTGATGTAGCCTACGTGTCCTTAAAGAAATTGAAAGCACATGCTTCTGAAATATTGACACGTTATTCTGAGAGTATGATTTATAAAAGGTCTACAGATCGAAGCGTTAATTTAAGTTGTTTGCCTTAATAATGGTCCAGTATTGAGTGAGATAATCTCGTCCAACTATCCTTCACAAACGTATTTAACTCTTGCCTGACGGTTTTTGTCAATTGGTAATAAAAAAAATTGGTAGAAATTGGACATGCTGAATAAGTTGAATAGCTTGGAAGAGTCAAATAGATTAGTAAGCTTGAATACTTGTAAAAGATAGAAAAGTGAGATACTCTTGTATTTTAACGTACCGGATTTGAGAGTCGTCTTGACGCTGCCGAGAATGTCATCTTCGAGGTTGGTCGAGGGGGTTACGCTGATCGGCAGACTCGAGGAAGCCAATAAGTCGACACTTACGTGAACCGGTGGCTCCAAATTGTGCAGAGAAAGACACACGTTTTCTGTCTCACCCGCTATCAGTCTTTTCGGCGCGGTAAAGATGTACCCTCTACTCCTTCACATGTTTATTTACAAAATCACTTACGTAAAAACTTTTATTTCGCATTAAAACAAACAATTTCGCTCGACGCTTATTTTTATAGATCTTTATTGCGTTGACAAATATAAGAAACAAAACGAGTATTCGTTATAATGGGATCTGTAGTTACGTTTGGTAAACGAAAGTTGTTCTTCGATAGAAAAGAAAAAAATATACCGTTCTGGATAAACTTCTTGTTGACGTATACATGTCTACGTGCGCATGTACGTTTAAACATCATACTTTTGAGCTTTCGTTAAAAATCATTTGCTTTTTTACTTATGAGTTTAGATAAATGGTTTACTCGATGAAAAAACTCAAGAATAGTCTTGTGCAGCATTAACGGTTACGAGGCGAAGAAGAAAACTAATCGAACGCAAGCAATTACAGTGTCAACGTCTTTATCTAACTTTTAAGATTTATAAAAAATCAAGGAGTGAATTAATTTTGTTTCGATAGATACATCTTTTGTTTTACTCGCAATTACTTGCAAAAAATGGTTGTTTTTTTTTTTTTTTTTTCAAATCTATCGATCAGTCATTAATGCGTTAAAATACCTGCATTAAAATAATATTAATGGTAGTTTCTTAATTAGAATACGCATGACAATTTCTTATCGTATATGTAAAACAGAAAATTAGCTGGTTTTGTGATTTTAACGCGCACTCTGTAAATTTTAATATTCACTAATGAGTGAAAAATTTGAAGATAATATTTTGATTAGATTTTTAACCCGTTACAACTATGTTTATGTTTACGGTACGTTCAAAATAAGAATGCATTAAGTAGGTATGCAAGGAGTATTAAAGAAAAATACGAAAGCACGATGTTTGCATAATAATTCTTGCTTTAGATATAAATTAGTCACGAAGCTATAATGCAAGAGCAAGTGTAATAGATTCTTCGTGCTTGTGATAATCAATCGAAGCAGTAAAGATAACTGAACTTTGTTCCGTAAGCGTACGTTACGACTAAAGAAAGAGTTAATATTCATTCGATAACAAATTATCGGTGTGTCCGAAGAGTATAATAATAATAATAATGATAATAATGATAATGATAATAATGATAATGATGATGATAATAATAATATTAATAATATTAATGAATGATTATTTTGAACGGCTTCGATAACGAAAGGCGGGAGGACCTTTTGCAACGAAGTAAACGCAGTATCCGAGGCGTAAGGGGTCGTTAAGGTTGAACGCACCTGTTGACGCCGGTGAGTCCATTGGCCACGGTGAACGAGATCGTCGCTAGGCACAAGATGAAGAACAATCGAGGCATGATGTTACGTGGAGCTCCGATAGAACTGGAAACTACCGGCAAGTAGGCCACCGGCATCGCCCTTCCTCGCCCCAATCCTCCTCAGTCCTCCGACTCGCGATTCCGATCCGAAGCCTTTTCAACAAAATAGCCCCAGTCTACAGGACTCTCCCGTTGCTCCTCGCGTGCCTTTACGTAACGTCACTCTCAAGGAATCCTAATGCTTGAAGATAATGTTCTCCGGGAAAAGGTTGCAGCAACGTCGGGGTAGTCGCTTCAGCGCACAACGATCTTCGTAGCGCGAATCGCCACGAGTGTCACGCTTGCCGCCATTCCCACGATTGCCATGGCTAAGTGCGCGTCGATTATGAAAACCAGAAAAAGAAAGAAAAAAAAAGAAAGAAAAAAAAAGAGAAAAAAAAAAGAAAGCCAAACAAGAGCTTGCAGTGTATCATTAAAGTATAGTAAATTGGTGAATAAAGCGAGGAAAAAATTTAAATTTAATTAGGCGCAGCGTATCGTAATCGGGGGCTGATATAAGGAACAAGACGCACATAGATACTTACGCGAATACAGAGGGGAGGCCTTCGCTCGCGGAGATGAGCTTTTTCGATCGAAGAGAGCGAAGGAGGAAAAGTGCGAGCGGCGGAAAGAGAGATAAGGAGATATCGGCTCGCACGAGAGCAGACCGAGTAGCTCGAGTAACCGCTATCGCGGTTGTTCGCTTGTTCGCTTGTTCGAGCCTCGCCGTCGGCACCGACCTACTGCCGTCTTTTTATCGCTTCGCCGACTGAGCGACCGAGCGAGCGGGAGTCCGATCTCGACCCTATCGCACCAGCGCGTTACCAGGAGTAGTATATTGCTTGTAATTGGCCTTTGTTATTCAATGACGGCTCGTCGACGCGTACGGCCAAGTTGACTGAACACTGGACATGGACATGTACGCGGCCACGAGTTGACGATCTCTTTCTCCCTCTCTCCCTTCCTCCTTTTCTTTTGCAGCCCTCGTCCTCGTCCAACGCGTCCACCTGCGCTCGTTAACGACGACTCGACAAACGATTGATTCCGAGTTCCGCTCGCTACTATCTTACCGTTTGATAAGGTGATCCGTTTGATAGAGATAACCGGCATCCACCTTCTCGTTGTACAAACACGCCCACACCCACGATTCCACGCTTGCAAGGGTTCTATCTCGAACTGAAAAGAATTCGAAACCTTGAGCCTCTTTTTGGCCCTTAATTATTCAATGGAAAAGCACTTGAATCCGAGGGTAAAGATTTACTTTACCCTCTTAGTCGCGACTTTATAATGAATGCGTTTAAGCGGTCAAGCGGCTCTCGTATCGTTGTTTATTACTTTTCTCAGCAACTTATTTTCCTTATAGCTGGAAACGTTTTCTAGATAGAATGGAAGAAACAGAGATAAGGACTAACGCGATCAGCTCTCGCTGTTAATGAACATTTAGAAATAAAGATTTACTCGCGTCTACCCATTCTTATGGTGCTGGTTATTTTTTAGCATAAAAAAAAAAAAAAAATCACGTTGTTAAAAAGTATTAGGCGCGCAATATTAATTAAGCCACGGTTGCCTTTATTTATAGTTAAGAAGAAGCCTAATAATTTAACGCAACGGAAGGCAGATTCTAGGGCGCAATTATCTTATTCTTAACTTTAATCTATTGCGTTGTTGTTCTATCGTACTTTTTCCGTTTCTCGTGGCTTGTAAGATTCGCTGTTAAATGCTGCAGAGCGTATTGATATTTATGTGTTTAGTTGGATGCAGAAGAGAGACTAATAACGAATGAAATAAATCACGTTGAACTCGGTACGAGTATTTTCCTGGGAGTACTATAGAAATTTATATTCACTCGTACATTATAAATTTGATAATCGAGAGTCGACACTGTCGGGAACCTTGATTACTAGATTATTGACACTTAAAATCTGGTTCGAATTTTTATGTCTCCCTCTCTATCTCACTCTCTTTTTCTCTCCTTATGTTCAAATGGCTAGCTAACTCACACATGCGCGCACACAGGCACACGGTGCGTGAACGCTTGCGTGCAAACGCGAACGTTTTGCATTGTACCAAAGCAGAGAAACGCCCAGTTTTAGACTGCGAACCCTCACTTAAATCGATGAGTTAGGCCGATCAGCCAATCTTGATATATTTCCCACTCGATCAGTCCTTGTAGGTAATTTTTTACTTTCTTCGAAATATTTCGAACGTATTGTTTCCTTACGTTATTTGATGTTTTTTTAATTTCGTCGTCGATATTGCTTCTACTGGAAATAACTTCTAAGATTATACAGATTCCTAAATATTTCAAATTTCTTTAATTCCCAGCGAAATTAATATATTTCAACGCGATGTTTTGCGAATGTGGACCTTTGCGAGTTCAGTTAGCCCCTAATTACGTGAGCTCTGAATGCATACGTGCAAATGTATGAGCTCTGGATATCCGGTGTTTTTCAAGTTGTAATATTGACAATTTGGCGCCACTCGAAATCGATTCGCGTTGCAACTGCTTGATTCGCGCGTCGAAGAATAGAGTATCAGACGAATGACGTTTCTATTGGTTTGGTATTTTAGGAAAAATCTCAAAGTCCCGTTCGAGATTGGGGCGTGGGTGTTGAAGACGGGAACTAAAAGGAAATCCTTTTTGGTAATTTGGTCGTAAGATTGAAGTGCAATGTTTATGATCATTTTATTGGCCGATAAATGCTACGTAGTTTGACAGATGGCTTTCTGGATTAATATTGAACTACTTTGGTACAAATTATAGTCGCGATATATTATTGTACACAGTTGTTTGCTGGCTAATAAATGTATGTATCTGACGTTTATGAACGTATACTTAACCAATCCTAACTTGTAAATTTAGATTTAAATTTATAAATTTAGAAGTAAACAGTATATTTATTTTGTTATTATCAAAGTGAAGGCTTTATTTTTATGTCTGTCAATATGTTAAACAGCTTTGATTATTTACTGCAACAATTTTTGTATTGTTAACGAATTTTTTTAACAGGCTAATATTATACATTTGTTTTTTTATACATTGTTTTAAAAGAAAAATAAATATACATATATTTTTTTTTTATTGCAGATGTCAGGAGTATATCCAAAATTGCCTCGTGCTGCTGTCAGAGATAGCTTCGACGACGATGACCCAAGTGATGTCGATGATGAAGTATTTATTCGAGATGGTGCGAGTGGTATTCTAAAAATTGATGATAATTGCGGAGCCAAGAGACCTCTTATGGCTCCACGTAGAAAATATAAAGCACACTTTTCCAAGACGTCGCATTTATCGTATAAAACTCTTTTTGCACCATTTTGCTACACTTTGTTAGGTTTTTTTATAATTTTTGGAATTATTATACTGTGTATAATAATTATAACTCGATTTCCTATGCCTATTAATATACTGAAAACTTGGTTATCTGACAATAAGGAAAAGACATTTGATAAACAACATATTATTCCGTGTACATCATTGAATTCTAAAATTCAGTGGACCCGAACCTTACCAAAGCTAACATCAGAAGCCCCCTTAAGAAGTAACGATGTTAATGGAGATAACGTGGAAGATATAATAGTGGGCTTCAGTACAGGTAGCTTCAACTATAAAAACCAATATTTTTCTGTTAAATACTTTGTGTAATAATATTATCTTTTAATTTTCTTTACTTTTCACAGAGATATTTTGGTTTATGTTCTGTTCCGTTATTCATTTTGTAAGATGAACTTTCATGTAATTTTGATTTTATTAGTCATTTTATTTGTTTCAAGTAAATATATAACTGAAAGCTATAATTTATATTTTATTGACTTTAATTTTAAATTTTTTAAAATAATTTTCACCTAATTTTATTTTTCGATCCAAATTATTGGTGGATCTGTAATAAAGATTTGCAGCTCTTATAGTAATCTCGTTAGTTTTTATTCTACTGATATACATAGCAAATATGTTTTGCTTTTTATAATTTGTATAAAATTCATAAATTATAGAGTATTCACTGAAATAAGAGCAAGTTAAAATTTGGCAACATTTAATTGTTTGCTCTTTTCTACTTTACTAAAAATATGATTATTTTTATAACCTATCTCATTATCGAGCAAAAAATCTTTAAAAAATTTTAAAAAAAGATAAAGTTATCAGTTATACATTTATTTAATAATTTTGGTGATTATATGATCTTATTGAGAATGTATGTGCACTAGGTTTGGACAAAGCAGATGCTCCCGAATATGTTTGTACGCTGAATTTTGATCAAAGTACACCTTGCTTAGGAGGTGTTTTAGCCTTAGATGGAAAATCAGGAGAGATAATTTGGACGCACTGGACTGCTCATGCGGTATTTTCTGTAGATTGTGGTCTCGATTTAAATGGAGATAAAGTGAAGGATTGCATTATTTCTGGACGGGGTGGAATTCTTCATGCCATTAATGGTCAAGATGGATCTAGCATATGGGAATTACCTTATAAAGACTTGTCCATGCTCTCTCAGCAAAGATATTATGACGTGTACGATGCAAGGTACATAGCTGATGTTGACGACGATGGAATTGGTGATGTTGTTGCTTCTCATACATGGCTGTCTGATGGATCACAGTCGGAAGTAATATTAGTATCGGGCAAAAATGGAAATAGAATCAATAGTATGGATTTTCCTGGAAAGGAACAATTATTCGTAGCACCGCAAATTATCGTTCATCCAGATGGAGAAACTTATTTTATATTAGTTGCTAGTGATCAAGAAAAGGCTGGAGGTCTTTATATCATACCGCATTCAAAATTACTGAAAGGAAAATTCGTAAGTTATATAAGCTAAACACTGAATTTTATTTAATAATAAAATTAATGCAATAATAAAGCAATAGAAATTTCATTTCATTAAAATTACAAATTCGTTTAAGATTATTGCGGATTTAAAAGAAATAATTGTTTTAACTTTTAGGAGTTGCAGCAGCTTTACACTGGCAAAGGTAAAGGAGTTTCGCTTCCTCCTCTTTTAATTGACATCAATTCAGATGGAACAGAAGACATTATCGTGGCAATGTTTAATTGTACAATAATAGCATTCAATGGCTTAACTTTCAAGGAAATTTGGAATTTTACAATACCTAATTCTGAAGTTATTAGTATTCCTATTCCTGGATATTATAATGATGATAAAATACCAGATTTCATGGTGAAACATCAAATCGGTCCCGGTTTTCCTGTATACTATTATTCAACTGCTACTATATTAGATGGAAAAACTGGTAAATCTCTATTAAAAACACCAATGGAAGATACCTTAAGCGCACAGATGTCTGGCCTCTCTGTAACAGTTGATGGCTTTGGCAATGATTGGTTTTTACATTGGTCTGCGAATTGTTTTAATAAAGAGGGGGCAAAAGATGAATATGAATTTGTAGAGAACGCTAATACCGATGCAGATTTGTGTAAACTACGTTTCAATAGTACTCTTGTTACATCTTTGTTTGCTTTTAGCCAACACATCGAACCACCAGGATTACCCTTGTATCGTTCTGAAGATTGGGAAACCTTGGAATTCAATAATTCCGATGATTTTGTAAAAGAAGCTGAGAATAATGCTAATTCACGTTTTGATTATAGTAATATTGATAATGAAATAGTTTCAAATAGATCTCCAAATAAACTAACAAATAATAGAAATAATAATGGAGTTCAATATAAAAATATTGAGGATGATGATTTTCGAGAAAAAGATAAGTTTTACCCAGACAATATTAAATTTGATAATTCAGAGGATGATCAGCAAGGTGAAACCTTTTTAGATAAGGCACTAGATCAGTTAAATAAAGTTGAGTGGAAAGGAAATAAATGGGACAATGACAAGTCCAAGGAAAGTAACGTACAAACTGACGATAATTATGATGATATGTATGATGACGAAGAAGAGAGATTTATAACATCTCGTCAATTAAATGAGATACGTCTTCAAAGAAGCGAAAAGAGTAATGTCAGATATATAAATAATGATACAAACGATGTAGAGAATCAGTTGGATCCTAGTATGGATTATACCAATGGTCAGAGTAAACAAAATAATTATTATTCTTCCTTAAATTTTAATAGATCAAGTAATCTCGAGGACAGTTCCGATTACATGAATATTCCTGACATTGATTTTGTTGATAACATTAAAGATGCTGAAGCTCTTGATGACAAAAGGAAACGAGAAGCGGAAATGAGTAAACAAAATGAAAGTAACATAAACTCTTATACGACAAATGCTAGTTCTTCGCAAGTTAATACAAGAGATGCAAATAAAAGAATAAAAAATCGACTTCTGAAAGCAGTTCATAAGAAGAATATTAAGAACATTTTTAATATACGATTTAAAAGAGAAGATGAATCTAAAGAAACTCTTCAACAAATGAAAAAAGTAATTGGAATGCAACGTCAACCACCAGCAGGAACTTTACTTCCTTCTCTAAATTCTGCAAAGAAAAATTCTGTAGATTTAATTTTTTCAACATATTGGTTACCACCTTCAATGACCTCATTTGTACTTTTACCAAAAGATTTGGAATGCATACGAAAAACTGAAAAGAAATTGGGTAAAAAACTTTTATCCACAGAAAGAAAGACGGTCGCTATTAATTGTTTAGCGAGCAGAGGAGTTAATTATCAGTCTTATCAAGAAGGAACAGATAAAGAAAATTGGAGAGTGGAAATTGGACAAATGACTTTGTATAGAATGCAATTGCAATGCGTTTGTCCTGAAGATGTACTACGGGGTCAAACGTGCAAAGACATTTCTAAAATACAAAGTTGGCCTGGGCATTTGGGAGCTTCTGGAAGTGGATATTTTGAAATGCTTAAAGCATAAAAAACTTTCATAGAGCTACTATAATGAGTCAATAAGATAGTGACATGCATGTGATAACGAATGAAAAATGTTTAAAGAGTAGTTTAAATCTTTGTATGGAGTTAAAATATCAATGTGAAAACAAAGTTATATTATGAGAAACCACACATAATTGTATATAGTCACGCATAATTATTATTGAGTTATTGATTCATACTTGATTCAAACTCGTATACACTTTCAGATAGTTATATCAAAATAAAGTTAAATTTTTAAAACTATTAAATGAATTTATTTGCATTTCTGCATATTGTTACTTGAATATGTTATGAAACAGTATACAAATTACATGTATCTTAAAGTGACAAAAACACGAAACTGTGTATAATTCTATACGATCTATGTGCAATCATTATATAATCAATATATAATTAGTTATACATTATTTACATTTTAAAGTGTCAAGTAATATAGGAATTTGGAATCTTTCTACGATTTACAAAATAATACATTTTTATAATGTACTATTAGTAACCCCAACTATAATTATGCATAATATTATTTAAATTAGATAATAATAATAATTACAATGAAAGTCAAAATATAATACAATAATACATGTAAATTGTAATAGTTTTTATTAAAATGATGTTTATTGTGATTATTGTGGTCATTGAAATGTTGATTTGAAAAGTCTGCTCGCTTGGTGTTAGTTAATTTTCAAATTTCTAAAATCATCAAAAGAATACAGTATGACGTACAATGTACAAATAATAAATACTAAAAATATCGTGTAATAGCATTTCTTTTTGTGATTTTATTTACCTTGGCAACAGCATAACATTATAAAACTGTTTGATCTATAATGGTATTGTTCTGGAAACATTGTTAATATTTAATTAATATAACAGGTAGGTATTCGATCTTTGTTCCATTTTTAACTTATTTTTTATTTTCATGGCTACTTATAAGGAAAAGTAATTATCAATTGTTTTAGTCGACAATTTCTCATTTATTGAAATTATGTTTTGTACTGTATAGATATGTATGTACAAGTTCAACAGATTTTCTAACCAATTTGATTTTTTACTAAACCACTTTGTCAACAAAGATGGGTGAATGTGATGTTACGGATGTAATTTTATTTATAAAATAAAAAGAAAATATGAAAATTGATTTTATTATTATAACAGTGTGTTAAATTTTCAGGGGCAGCTTTTAGAAAGTACGGATAATATACATCAAAACCATAATCCGTTTATTCATGAAAGTGTGTAAAACTTAATTTTTAAATTTGGTTTAGATGTTTAAATTATTGATTGTAATATGTAAATATTCATTGACAGTAGAAATCCCGTAAAAAGAAAAGAAAGAAAGAAAGAAAGAAAGAAAGAAAGAAAGAAAGAAAGAAAGAAAGAAAACTCACAAAATTATTAAAAATTAGCAAGATCATCGGGTACGAGAATTACCATGTGTAGCAACAGAATATCTAGTCACCTAGAGGGGAGTATCTTAGGGAGTGCAGTAAAGTCTGTCTATAGACAGTATTATGGTTTACAAAATTTCAGTCAGCACTTAAAAAATAAGGCAATTCAAACAGATTATAGAGAAAATGACTGCCAGACTTTACCATGGGAGCCGCCTTATGAAATTGCACCAGGTAGCGAACTAACAAATGTTGAATAATATCAGCTGTATGCTCGGCATATTTTTCAGCGTATTCATTTTAATTCTTTTAGAACAGAATCCAGAGGTCTTAATGTTAACGAATTTCACATGGGGTCAAGGATTACCAGCTGGAGTTCACGAAATGGAAGTAATCAATAGAATGAGAATGAGAAGAGCATGGGAAAAAATAAGTCCACCGATGGACACACCTGCTAATATTAAAACGCGTTCTGCATTAACAACTGATCTTGAAAATGACAATTGGGCTTTTAGAGAATCTGTACGATCTTTAATTTTATTTTCATTCTACGTAGCACAAACTTTATTAAGCTTTTTATACTTTACTCTTGCAGTCAAGATCTTAACAGTTTTTTCTTTAGGAAAATTTTTATTGAAATTTCGTTTTCTCCAGTAATTAAGAGGAAATTTGTAAATGTCAATGTTTTCCTTTTTTTCCATTTTATTTTCTTATTTTCTGCGCTTACGAAAGTTGCATCGTGCAATATACACGCTTACAACTAGTTAGATAATTACTCCATTTACAAAATTGTTCAAAGTTTGTTCCTATTACTTATCAAAGTTGTGCTGCATGGGAAATCCTCTTACAAAAATGTACTAAATATTTGTGTTATTATATCACGTACACTTATAAGCCATTCGTAAGGGCGTTTAATTCATTTTAAATTGACTCAAATGTAATATTGTGTTTTCGAAGGAAATACAACACATAATGGACTTGCGAATGAATTTAGATGGTAAAATAAGGCAATTGAAAGATTATGAAAAACAGAAAATAACCGAAGATAGATTTAAAATACTCGATGAAGAACTTAGCAAACGCAAGCAGCGAGAAATAAGTAACATTAAAAACAAATATTCACGAGAGTTACGTAGACTGAATGTGAAGCGTGAAACAATCAAGGCCCGACAAGATAAATGTAACATTATTAAATTCCATACCAACAGGAATTTAGATTTCTGCAATCCAAAATTACGTTACAGAAGTTCTCAAGCGTCACCGAAAAAAAATTACTTTGAAGAGGAATGCGTTAACAGTAAGATTATTTAGAAAAAATTCGAGCATAATTCCCTTAGATTGACAAATTTTATATAGCGTTAACACGTTCAAATGTATGCATACATATAATATTACTATCAATAGTATCAGCGTATGTAGAACAGTGAAATAGCTTTTACATCCAATGTAATCGCGTACGAAAACTTGCAAATCATGGGTACTTAATGGCAGTAATATTATGTACATATGTTAAATTTATAAGTTCGTTTACATGATTTAATATGCGACCTTAAAAATGATTTGATTTTTTGTTTTAATTGCCTTAGTCGATGAGCTCGAGAATGAAGCAATATTGTCAGATTGGCTTTCATCTGCAAGCAAACAAAATTACAGCGCATCAAAGCCTTATATGCCAATTTGTCCACGAGTATCCAGAAGAAACGAAAAGAAATTATTAGAATTAGATCGCCATCTAGAATCCATAAAAATCAATGACCAATATGCTAATACTTGTAGTTTACTGAAACTAAGGCAGAAAATGCCACCGTCTGAAGGAATTGAAGATAAAGTAGAAATGTCATCGAATTTACTTCAGGAAGTTGTCAATGAATGTGATATGCAAGGATTGGTAATTTACGAGTTTAGAACAAAATTTGTAATTTTTAAGTCCATTAGTGAATCATTTAGATCTTCAAGATACATTTTATCAATTTAAAGTACATTGACGATTACGTCAACAAGCTTAATAATATTATTAAGTTGTTCTAATTATTACGATATTTTAAACGTTCCTATAAGTGTGAAGTTTTTAAAATTTACGTTGAAGTAAGATTTCATTTACATGAAATACGTGGATGTTCAATTTGAATAAAAATTTCTAGATTCTCGAAGAAGAAAATTATTATGGAGAATCTATCGAAGAAATTCGAGCGGCCGAGGTATTAGAAAATTCAGAGGACTTATCGAGTGAAAAAATGCACCTGACGCTCCAGCAGTTTGACGAAGAATACGAAACTTTGCAAGAAATATCAGAGGATTCAGAAGGAAAATCGATCGCAAAAGCACGAATTTCCGTAAACAAGGTAAGAACTTTCACTTCTCGATGATAAAAATTAATGCTAATGTCCTAATAAAACTTATTAGATCTTTCAAATTTCGTACTTTGTAATTGCGTGTCAGTTTAGTCATTGCAATAAATGTCATTAATGTTTAATTAAAATTCAACGATCTCAATAATTCATAGATACGAGAAAGACGAAATGTAATTTGAAAAATACTTTATTATAGGAATCTACGACACTTCGTAACGAGAAAGAAGCTTACACATTATTATTCCTTTCCGAGAAGAACAGCCAATCAAGTGAAGAGCAGCTAGACACAAATCGTTCCGAGGAATCGGATGAGAAATACGTCATTGTTATGGTCGATAAAACCAGTGCTACTGCAAAACATGTGGAGAAAACGTGAGTTTTAGCATTATTATTTACTCGAATTATTATAATACGCGATAATGTATTTGTAGTGCTGAGGATGTAAATGTGGAAGAAATAGTGACAGATTTGATTTATAATTTTGTGTTACCCAAAGTCGAGAATGAATTGTCTGATATACAGAAAATCTGCTTGTGTACTCCTCGGTCATTTACTTCGAATAGATTTACCGAAGAGATCTTGAACACTTCTGAAGATCGATTACTTTCTAACGATGCTTCTTCGGATTATTCAGATGCTTCTTCGGATCGTTCGAGTTCTTCTACGAAAATATCTACTCCTTCTGGATTAGTAAGCATATTGAATATTTTTGTTAATTTTGTTATACGAATGATCTAAAGTTAAATATTAAATTTATAATTGTGTATACGTTAGGAAAATTACGTGATACATGAGACGAAGACATGCGATGAAATTTATAGTAGCTCCAATGCTTTTAATGATAAAGATTCCCTTAAACCCATTATTGATCTAATTATGGATTACGCCATAATACTAGATGGTAATTCATTTTTAATTAATTGTTGGTAAATTAATTTTTAAGGTAATCGAGATATCGTTTGCTTTTTAGGAAAAAAAGACAAGCAAGATGTTTATAATATTTTGGAACAAATGTTATGGGATGCTAGAGAAAGAGTCAGTGACTTTCAACTAAATAGTAAGTTTATTGCAATGCAAATAATATAAACACTACTGGTGTGTTACAAAATGATCATGTGTTACAAAATTTTTTATACTTCAGAGAGTTCGTCATCGCGATTATGCATCTGTTCGTTTCTCAGCAGTTGTACAAGTAAGTCAATCAATGATTAATCAATATTACATGCGAGCATTTTCTGAAAATATTAGCATAGTATTGCATCAAATAATTCACTCCTAAAAAGTTTTTCTAACTTTCTTTTATCATTTGAAAAATTTCGTAGTCATCTTTCTTAAAGAACTAATGCTTGTAAAAGTTTTGATAATAATTTATATTGCTATTATCTTACTCGTAATATTAGTATATATTTTAAATTATTAGCAATGTTATGCCAATATTAGTTGCAAAAACTTTTGAAAAGCATTGTGTCATTAAAATTTTAATCAACCGAAACGTAAAATTATCCGTTTGTTACAGGTTCAACTTCCGACACTTAAAAGGATGAGAAAAAATTAATTACAAAGAAATATGTATTTCTTCAGACTCTTTCAAAAACACTTTATTTTTTGAAATATTTAATGCAATGTATTAATACTATATTATAGAATTATTGCATAAAATTGCAATACATTCAATTTACAATTCAAGGAAATGAGTATTGCATAAATTGTGTTAAAAGGTAGATACAATGTGTTAGCTAAGTAGTACCAATAAAAGGTAAAACAAATTTTTTTTGTCTTTTTAGATCTCCGATTAAGCAAGTAATTTATTTTATAAAAATAAAATAACTCCATTGCACAAAGATCATTTTTTTTTATACATTATTTTTATTATAAGTATATTTTAAAAAATTTCTACTAACTATTAATTATCTAATTCACAGAGCATACATGTATTTTACTAAATCCTTGAACTTATGTACAGAAATATACTCACTTGTATAAATTTCAGATATTTATTACGCATTTAAGCATTGCTTAATGACGTTTAACTTAATCTATTACATTTTCCATATGTTTTTTAAAGCTCTTTCTTAAAATTTAATTGCTATCATTAGTATTTTATGAATAATTTGTAACTTATTTAACATATTTATAATATTCAAAAGATATGTTTTTGCTTAATAATATGAGCAATTTCTTTTCTTATTGAAGTATTTACATAATTCAAGTCTACTTTGCCATTACAATTATTAGATTTCAAAACTATAATGAGTATTCAAATTCACAATTGCAGGAATTTGGTTTCACTAATTAATAAAGTAAAAACTACATGTTTACAAAAATTTCGTGGTTCAACGAGAAGCTGATGGGTACTGTCCAATGGAACTATCTGCAAGAAGTTCTGACATGAATTTTTTGAATTTAATGTCTTGAGCATCGGTAGATGTTTTTCTTTCTACAATTAATTTCCGTTTTTTGGCTTGAAGATCTTTTGTCTTAAGTAAGCTAGATTCACAAGAAACTGAAATGTCTGCAATTTTTCGTTTGCAACTCTCTAATGAATCTGACTTTTGCGTTTCTTCCCTAGCACGACTTAATTCAGCAGTTAAATCTCCTAACTTCTGTTCCCACTCTTCCAAGTGTTTTCTCATTTCTGCTAATTGAGAATCTTGATCCTGAATTTTTTTCGTGTGCTCTTGTAATTTCAAATTTTGTAATCTCATTTGAAACGATTGCCTATTCATTCTTAATTTCATTTTACTTAGTTGTCCTTTGACACACAGTACTGTTATTTTATTTTTCTTAGTACGACTATAAATTTTTTTAAATGCTTGATTAAGTTTATCTACACCAAAATTATGCGGCAGTGGTGAACCTTTTGAATTGGAACCATGATGAGATATCATTAGGCTTTCGTACGAGCTTACATTGGCAACAACAGAAGTATAAATACTATGCTTCAAATTTGGTAGAATTTTTTCATCAAAGTGTTCCATTGCCATGCAACTGATATCCCGTAATTCTTGAAGAATTTCAGGAATTCTTGGGGGTGTCTTAGAAATTCTAATGAGACGTAAGACTCTAAATATTTCATCTATAACCTAAAATAATGAAATAAAATCGATTAAACATTTGCAATGCATAATTATGAATAACTTATGAATTCTAATCATTGCCCTTGATTTACCTTTCCAGGTATGAAACAGCAGAGATTTAAGTCCACATATTTTGTAAACGTCATGGACAGCATAGAGATTCTCGTTTCTACAGCTGTTAATATATCACAATGACGCGCAAGAGGATGAGTTCTTCTTTCTGATTCTCTGCGAGGCAATTGACTTTTGACAGCTCTTAAGCATCTTGCATGATATTTCTCCATTAAGTTGAACCCTCGATTGAGTAACTTTTTACATATATCATCGAATGTTTTACAAACCTGTTAAAAGATTGTAGGTTTCTATAAAGAATTGTCTTATGCATAGCTAATTAAACTCTATGGGAAACTCATTGCCATGTTTTAGAATGAAATGTGCATAGTAAAAGTAGATTGTTTTTGTTGAACTTGAAAATTACATTTGGATGCTAGTTCGTTACAATTAACACGATTTAGGTTGTCAACTCTGCATTACGCAGTCTATCTTAGGCAGAAGATATCTAAGGAATAAATGTGCAGCGAATGGGCCAAGTAGTTTTTAAAAAATTTTTTATTGTATAATAATTTTATAGTGGTGGGGAAAAGACAGCAAAATAACGTACGTTATACAAACACGGAAAGTACACATGCACGCGCGCCCACACACACGCGCGTATGTGCATCTTTTAGTTAATAAAGGGCAGTATGCTATAGGCGTAAAAACGCAAAAATATCTTACGATTCTGTTTTTAGCGATTTCATCGTAGGTAAGATTAGAGAGTATCGTCTCTAAAGCAATATCAGGAAGATTGATCAACTGCAATGTTGTTCCTTCTTCCTTCATTTTAATTCCTTGTCTTATTTAACAAAGTTATATTATCTGATTAAAAAACTTAATTAGGCGTAGGCTTCAGAGTTCTGTTCCAAATTTTTTTGACACTTGAATGTCTGGTTAAAAGTCACGCAATCAAGTATCAGCTGAGGCAAGAGCCAATTGTCGTCGTATTATTCGTTTTCATTGCTTACGCGACTTTTCGAAAAAAAAACTCGATAAAGAAGCGTCGAGAATAGTCGAGGGCTGTTGAAACTCACAAGCTTCGCGAAGTCATGAAAGAGGCGTATGTATAATGCGATGCGAGTCAAGGTGCGCGCATACGCGCAGCCTGTACAACGCGATAGCACGTGAATAAATGGAACGAGTCACTCGAATCTGCTTTTTCCGTTGCTGCGGAGAATTCGCGAATGCGAAAGTGTTATCAGTGCGTTATTATTTGTCACGGAATAAAGATAATCAGAGAGTCGAGTAGATAAGCTATAGAGTAGAGCTTGTCAGAGACTGTCGGAGAGCGTAGACGTAAAAACGAATCGGACCCTGAGCAGTCAGAGTTTGGGCCAGACTACTACAACTGAGACGGTCTGCGTAGCTTTTCCATACGACGTGCACGTACATCCTCCAATCTGCACACGAGAATAATTCACTTCGATTGTTTATTCAGCCGCTTGCGATATATTCGGCCTTCAGATCGTTCGGAGTAAGAAAAAAAATGAGAAAGGTCGAGAACGTTTCTTTCTCGAGAAAATCATTCGTTGGTCGTTGAACTTTAGACTGGTCCAGGCGCAGTCGAACGTTCTTGGGGCGCATGCGCGACAACATTGCTCTTAGAAATGCGCCTTTAAACGGATCCACCAGTGCCGAGATTTAAAATTTATCGCACGGCCTCAAGGTAGTCAAATCAATTTTGCTCTTATCCGCGGTCGCTCGAAATCATATAATTTCATCGGTATTCCCAGCTTTCGTTTTCAGAAAGGAGTCGATGAAATTATTAATGTAGAATTGCCGATTTTCGCCTCAACGATGTATTTCTCGTGCATCACTAGACAGCAGCACCGAAAATTAATTTAAAAAATGCGCTGAACGTTGTTCGTTATTGCAGCTTCGATAACTATTCGGAAGATTGGATGGAACCGATCGATGCGACGGACTAAACTTGACAAGTCGAATGGACCGGCAACCAACAGCTCGCAATGGTAATAACGTTTCTCAATGGAAGGTAATAAAAGATGTTAACGATTTGTTGTCACATACGACATTTTTTGTCCGTAGTTCATGAAATATTTGTTATGGTGGCAAAGAGTGCAAGGCGAATGAAAAATGGTCCTTCAGCGTGTATTGATCGTGATTCGGGAATGGCGGATCCAGAGCGAGTGCTGACGATGAGAAAGGTAAAGGGTGAAGGGTGAAGGGAAGGACACGAGCCAAAGGGGGCGCGAAGTCGAGTGCGAGATATTCGCCAGCGACGTACAGGAACGAGAGAAGTTAGGAACTTGGGAATTTAGGAATTTAGGAATTTAGGAATTTAGGAATTTAGGAAGGATGGTAGGAAGGTAGGAAGGTAGGAAGGTCGGAAGGTCGGAAGGTCGGAAGGTAGGAGGGCAGGAGGGTAGGAAGATCGGATGGTAGGTAGGTAGGTAGGTAGATAGGCAGGTAGGTAGGTAGGTAGGTAGGTAGGTAGGAAGGAAGGAAGGAAGGAAGGAAGGAAGGATGGAGCAGACCAATGGGATGGTCGCCATGTTGTGCGTGCGTCGAGCGCCGCCTGCGCAGTCGCTCGACGAATCCGCTCGCAACTTTGCAAGTCGCAGTGACACTGCGCAGCTCGTCCTGCTCGTCTGCACATGGTTCGTCGTCCGCCGTTCGCGGTACTCGGTTAATTCGCTAGTCGTCTAGTCGGTCTGGTCGCCGTGCGCCTCTCGTCGTCCCTTCTATCTGGACCGTCTCTCTCTCTCCTTTCCTCAGTGGCTCGGTCTCGCGAAGACGTCGAGTGCTCGAGTTTGCTAGACGACGGCGAGTTAGTCCCAGGCCGCTCGCGCGATCGTTCGCTACTCGGAGCCGTGACTCGCCGACAACCGAGGAGAGCGCAAGCCATCGCCGCGTGCGCGAGCGACGCGAAGAGCAGCAGTCGGTGGACGCCAGCTTGACTTCCGTAGCAGAGTCGTCCAGCGCCGAGGAGATGGCCTTCAACGGGGACGGGCCCCACTCCAAGAGGCAGAGGCTCGAGGAGTCCGGCCACAGGGTGAGCACGAATAAGCTAGCTGTCTATTGGCTCGCGGTCCCTGGCATTGCCTGGCAACGCGCATGAATAAATGAATGATGCCAGAGACTCGCGCGCTTCGGTCTCTCGAATAACCAAGAGACGCCAACACTTGCCTCCCCTTCGCTCCTTGCCGTCCATTCCTCCCCGTCCGCCCTTCAGCCCTTCCGCTCTTTCCGCGAGGTCGCTGCTTTTTATCGACGCCGAGCAGCACCGAGAGACAAAGAGAGCAGGCAATAATGGAGCTCGTTGCGTTTACTTCGTTTTACGCTACGAAGTCTGATTTCTCGCGGAGTGCGCCAGTGAGTAGTTCGCCGATTTCTTCGCGTCCCCCCCGCTCTCGCTTTCTCCTGATAAGAGACGCTAGTACTTCTCCTTGTCTTGCTCTCTTTCTCGCGCGCGCACGCACAAGCGCGCCCACACACACACACACACACACACACACACTCTCTCTCTCCTCTCTTTTCTCTCTTTCTGCGTGGCTGCTCGCTATCAGCGCATCGGACGCGCACGTACGCGACGTCGCCGAAATGGCTTCTGCTTCTCTTCCTTCTTTATGACCCGCGCGCGTAAGCACGCACGCACGCACGCACGCACGCACGCCGGTACGAGTAGCGCGCCTAGAAAGCACGCGCGCGCTTTTCGGAGCATCGCGAACAGAAACGGGGAGTCTTGGCTTTTCCAGCTTCCCGCTTTCGCGACAACCTGTTATCTATACGACGTGTACGCGAAGAACGAGGATGAGAGAAGGCGAGAGAGAGAGAGAGAGAGAGAGAGAAAAGAGTGGTACTGGCGAAGTAGAGCCGTAGAGGGACTCGCGGCGAAATATATTGATTATTTCGTGAACGTCGATGCACGGGGAAGCCGCGGGCGTCAGCCTCGATGGCTAATCGCGAGATCATTGTCTTCAGCTCCAATCCCCTCGACGACCTTTTCCCATCGCTGCTATCGCTCGCCGCGGACTCTCCTGCATTTCTCACTAGGTTTTCCTTTCAACGCTAACCGCTCGGTCGGCTTAGGTCGGCTTTCCTTCCGTCGCCTCCTCCTCGACTTTTGTTTACCAACGCTTTGGCAAAATACGCCTTTGTAAGAGCAATTGCTTTTCACAAGTGGATAGATAAGTCTCTCGTTAAAATTAATTAAATAACGGAGTTTGCTCGATACTGCAAAGATAACAATGCCGGTGCTTAGAGCGAGTGGAACGAGTTTATTAATGGAAGGTCGGGAAGCTCGTAGAGCAAAAAGCACGAGAGCAGAGAACAGAAATGGATATACATTTGAGGCGTAAAGAAGAAGCGATAAAGCGCGAAGGGAAAGGGTAAAAGTATCGCGTGGAAAAACATGTGGAAACTCGTATTATACATCACAGTGTGTCAGAGGCCAAAGACCTCGTCATTCTAGCAGCCGACGGAAGATTACGTGGCATTCCGTTGTTGTCACGACTTGCCAGTGGATATCGATTGCACCTCATCTCGCTTGATACCAACCCGAGTCTTCTTTACCCCCTCCACACACACACCTCCCCTACTTTTTCCGTGATCGTTATCTCGCGGGGGTTTCATTTTTATTTCCCTCTTCCTCCTTTTCTCTCTCCGCCTCTTTCTTGTCAGTTTTTTTCGACTTTCGATCGCGAGTGGATTCGACTTGCCGGTTGAACTAACAGGGATTGCTTTAGCTGATTGCTTTGGCCGATCTCTCGTCGGTCTTTTCGCATTTTCAACAAATCGTTTGGGGCCACCGTCGGTTTTCGTTCGTGCTCTCGCGTTTTGCAAAATTCTTGCAGCATAATTGTTACCGGAAGAAGTACGCTTTTTTACGAATTTGCGGGATCAATGTTAAGAATTTGATACCGATACCGAGTCTTTAAAACATTTTGCTTTTTCGTATGATTTCGTCAAAAATAACTTGCGCACCTAATGTAAGGTACACGTATCCTATACAAAAATAGCAGCATTTATTTTTAACCGAGATGCATTCTTTTGCTTAACAAATTGAAGAGAGAGAGAGAGAGAAGTGACATCGATTCTTTATCGATTTACGTATGTACGTACGCGTACTATTCTGGTATCATTATGTTGCATGATAATAAAATGCTGGTGTACTTCTACTGTTCTACGTATATGTTATAAATAAGACAAAACATCGACATTTATTATTGTATTATTCAGTATTGAAAGGTAAATAGTGGGAATTCGCGAATTAATGTCGATAGTCTAGCGATAATCGACGTAGATGCATACCGAGTTTAGTCAGACGGTCTATTAAATCAAAGTAGACAACGCGCGTGTATTATATTTTTTGAACTTTACTTAAATTTGCCATCACATTTCTATACAAGAATATTTGTACAGTTTGTTTAATTCATAATGTTCTGGATGATTACATTAATGTATATTTAGGACGCTTATCTTCAAGGAGAACATTACTGGAGATTGCATTTGTTTTATTCACACGTGATAATCATCTGTGTCATCCACTTTCCCATGCATAATTTGTTTTGTACTAGTTAGCAAAAAAATAGTTACACCGAGATAACGATCGATAAACTTATTATTTGTATTAAGACGTGTTGACCACACATAAAGTATTAATAACGTGTCTCTTATCATTAATAAAAGTGTGAAAAGAGGAAACTCTTTTAGATTGTACGATACTAATTATCTTTATGTTGTAATCCTTTTGTTATAATAAGAGGATTAATTTTGCTTGGAAGTCAGTAAGATTATCATTACTTTTTCGCTATTCTTCCTTGTATAGAAATGTTAGCGCATTAAGTTCATGTTGTTAAAGTGACGAATTCAAGAAAACATATATTATTATCAACTGTTTGGACTGTTTTCTATAAAACATAGCAGACAATATATAAAGTGGTACTGCATTACAACGTGTAAAAATAATAAACGTTAACTGAAGTATTGTATATTGTAATCTTAAATATGAAGCTTTCAAAAATTTGCTCATTGCTTATGATAAGCATAAACTGGGAATACTAAACGCCTTAAAATTTTCTATTTAAAATACGTTATTTACATTCTTCTTCTTCTTTTTGTTTTTGTTTGTTTGTTTGTTTGTTTGTTTGTTTGTTTGTTTTTTTTTTCTTTCTTTCTTTTTTTTTTTTTTTTTTTTTCGAGACAAAGATTATCGAGTTACAATCGCAAATTCAGGTGCTTATATAAGCGTATTAGACTTTGTATAGTTTCGTTTGTAATACTTTGTTTTATAAGTAACAAACTTTGGCAACGTGCATCCAATAAGAATGATTTTTGCATTCTTTTCGACACCATACAAAGTCTTTATTTCTTTCGATCAGTAGCCTCTTGTTAATATTTCTTTTAATATTAACGTACCGTTCAATGTGGAGTTTTAGCCCCTTGAAATATTGTTCGCCCTAAATACTTAATTTAAAATAAGCAATGCGAAGTAGTTGTAGGAATGAAGTGGTAGCTGAGCATGATGGTTAGACAGTATGATTTATATCTATAGAAAGTTCAACTGGTGAGCATATTTGATATGCATGTACTTACGCACAATATTAAATGTTACAGAAATAAAATAAAGTCCATGTGGGATAATTGCAGAATTATGATCGTACTCGATCAAAGGATAAACAAAAAGTCATTTCAATAACTTATTATATTTCCTTCGTACTTCTCATTCTAATTTACGATCGAAACGGTGTCAATAATATGATCTATTGATTACAACAACTTAATAGCCTTTTATACGCACAACAATAATGTAGCACATAAATTAATTCAATCGGAAAAGTTATGAATTACGTAATACCGATCACTACTCTACTACCTGCCGTATCGACCATTAATAGAAGTTGTAATTAAAATATCTCAATTAATATGATGTTCCGTAGAGTTTTCTAATACAATAACCTTCTGTTATATAGACTCTGAAACTGGTGCATTATTAAAGTTGAAATACTATTGAAAATCATAACAATGAATAATATTATTTAGTTTCGAATATTTAATAAGTGTATTTATTTGATATAAATCGAGACACTTTATAAAATATGGACATCCTCGTGATAATTAATATCGCTGGCCGCATGAGAAAAGTTGATCTGGACCTTTTCTGTCTCTGGAATATTAATTTATAATTCGAGTACAGTCTATCAAATTTTTGTATTATTAAATTAAAAAACAAATAATTCAGATATGAAAAGTTTCAATTATATCCCTGTATTTCTTCGCTCTTTATTTGTTATTACAAATAATTGTTATCGAAGGTTTAAAAGATGATAAAAGTTTAGGTAATGTCTGATACATTGTCATGCTTTTTGTGGCAAACCAAACAAGACTTCAAAATCTTAACCAGTATTTCAAACGTTGGAGAATTTAAAATTTGCGTAAATTTGGTTTAAAAGTATTAAGTGTTTTTCCAAGCCTATGATGTAGTTTCAAAATAAAGATTTTGTTTAGAAACATAAATATGCATGTATAACATTGACAAATGCAATCAAGTCTACTAAAATTATTGTTTGTCTATAAATTGTTCAATTGCTTTAGTGTCATTTGTAAATAATACGGGTTCGCTACTTTATTCAAATGTTATTCGATAAGCTTTAAAAATAAAAATGTTGAATTACACTCGATGTAGAATTAAGTATTACACACGTGAAAAGCTTTACGAAGCCTTGTGTATAAGTCTAAAACTCAGAAAACTTGAAATATTTCTCAAATGACAAAATGAAATGTACATAAAAAATTATGTATTATTTAATCGTATTATTTATGTAAAAAGTAAAATAATCCATCTAATGTCTCATCCGAGGCCTTTAAATTGTACTTACTTCTATTCGAAGAACGAATTTGAAAAATAGTAAAAGAAGTCAATCTTAACTATTGTAATTATGAAATAATTTTGGGAAAAAATGGCGATGACTGTTTAGCGAATAGAGTCTCAGTGCATAGATGTAAAAGAAAGTAACGGTGTATCGAAGCCGACGCGATCGCAAGCTACAGTGGACACTCATTCGATTACCTTTTTTGAAAAATATTTTACCATACTGATAATTATCGCGATTTCCTGAGTCAAGAGTCTTTACTCCCCCGGTTATTACTTATTAAGACATTCTATTAAATATCGTTAAAATAAATTTCTGGGAATCATTTGGGAATCTTGGCAGTTGTATAAAATCATCGGCGTCTCGGGCTCCGTATAAATAAAAATTTGGCAAAATTATCCATCAGCCTAATTATTGTTTTCATAATAATTTAATTGAAAAGTACATAAATTAAAAATCATGTTAAATGAGTTTTTAAGGCTTTGGATAGATTGCAAGTGTCTTAATGACTACAGATGTAAGAGTTATATGACAGAAAAGCCACGAGTGCCAGTTTGCCCATGAAATATTAGTGGCCCGAAGAAAATAGTGAAGATGATGCAGGAAGGAAAGTCAGGCAGAGAGAGAGAGAGAGAGAGAGAGAGAGAGAGAGAGAGTGAATTGCATACGAAAAGAGCAGCCTTGCCTCGAGATCGCCGTGCCTTATTATTAGCTTTTGTCTCTCTTTGAGGCTTCTCGTGACTAATGACTGCATATTACGTTATGCATTTTCATTCACGCGTTGGACTGCCCGGAATCTTCTTTGTCGACGTGTATGTTCGCGAACCATCATAGAAGAGAGAATAGCTTCTTCCTTTTCTTCTTCTTCTTCTTCTTCTTTCTTCTTCTTCTTCTTCTTCTTCTCTTCTTCTTCTTCTTCTTCTTCTTCTTCTTCTTCTTCTTCTTCTTCTTTTTATGCTCTTTTTCGTTTTGCTCGCGAAAATTCGTGCCAGCCTCGATCGATTTTTCCTTTAGAATCTACACGCACGTATGCCATTCGACGTTCTTTATTCCTTATATTTTTATACAATTATCAGATTTGCTTGTCGTTATTTTTAAGGAAATGAACGCGTATGCAAATACTACTGCTAAAACTGTTGTATGTAAACCAGAACGCAATGACAAGTAATGCAAAGATCTGACTACAAGAGTGCCTTGGTGTATGACACTTTTACAGTTTATCTTCTTGCTCTTACGTTTTACTCGATAATTTTTAATTTTTCTTTAACTATAAAGAATTTCGTACATTGCAAACGAAGAGCGGCAAATTGTAAATATGCGCATTTGATTATTAATTCGATTAAAATATAAATTGTCAATATTTATGAATAATTATTGAATGAACCATTGTATTATTATTATACTCCAAAACAATAGATCACAATTAATTTTTGTAAAAGAGAAATAAAGAATAAAATTCCACGACAGCCGTCTCATATCTTATTTCCTTACAAATAATTAACAAAACAAATTCTTTTATTTTTAATAAACTCTGTTTGTGTTACTTGTTACTTGTGACTTTGTTACGTAAATGTTTAGCTACGTGTAGCAAATTCCTTTTTACAATGGCGTTTTCCATAATTCTAGTGGCATTTTTTGTTATTAACGATGAATTTAGCGGGATTTTTTTCTACCTTTCGAAATTACCAATGTAAATTACTTTTGAAAGTAACAATCCGGTGCATCTCAAGAAATACCTCGGAATTAACGTTATTTTAGGATTGCAACCACTTGTAAATAAGTTCAACATCAAATTCACGTGGCAGGCAGTAAGTACGATGAGTGCGTAATGAAATTTCAAGAGGTCAAACTCACCAATGCCGTTTCGTCTTGATGCCGAATGCCCTGCTGCCCCTCTTGCTAATCTTGACGTGTCCGAATCAACTTCCATTTTTATATGGATATTAGAAGTCATAAATATAAACCGCGTTATTCCCTCCGTTTAATCGATCCTTTTATTTCTTACGATTATTAACTATTTTTAACCGTTGCATCACTAGTCAAATATATCTCGACCTTGTGACTTTGGCGATTTGAATTTTCGAATTATCGTACTTGGACGTCAAATTTGATTTTCACGCGTGTCTTTTTTATACCACCAAAGTGGACTCTCTATTATTATCGGTGTAATACTTAGGCTGTTTCAGCCCTTTTTGAAATATTGTCTATTATTTTAAACATGCCGGTCCAGCTTGTTGTAAGTTCATAATTTCATAATTTATTCATAATTTCAGCATAGAAATTAATGACGATTATCATTAAAATCTTTTTTTACTTTAATAAAAAACAGCGGGAGACACACACACACACACACACACACACACACACAGAGAGAGAGAGAGAGAGAGAGAGTCGTTAATGCTCTTGATTTAAAGTTCCCAGTTGAGGGAGACTTTTTTCTTAGTTGTGCAGGCGTTCAATTTGTTGTATTCGTTGGTTTTGTCATTTCAGCCTCTTCCTCTTTCTTGTTATTTTTTTTTTTATTTATAGAATTTTCCTACTTAATCTTGTAAGTTTTTTTATTAATTCAATTTTAATTTTACTTTGTACAAATACGCAAAAGTTTCATCTGCGTTCGTTTTGTATTTATTTTCAATGCTTGTCGAACTCAACTAGTAGATATGCCTATGGATTTTATCGCTACGAAATGTTATCGCCGTTGTAGGTAGTGTAAGAAGATTAAATATTAAATAATGAAGGGGCAGGGTTAGATTTGGAGTGTAAGGTAAAGGTGATTATTGTGTTTCAAATTGGAGCTGATTCGCTTATAGAGTTAATCGTATTAGTCGTCATATGCACGTTGCGAATAAGCCGTTGTCGAGAAAAGCTGTTTCCTGACACTTAAGAACGTATGTGCAGAGATTATTCTAGTTAGTTCATATGAAATTATAAACAGCGATTGAGAACCGACAGTTTTGTTAGCTCTTTTGCCAGATGAATTTCCACG
This sequence comes from Wiebesia pumilae, assembly GCA_018907045.1. Classification (NCBI taxonomy): domain Eukaryota; kingdom Metazoa; phylum Arthropoda; class Insecta; order Hymenoptera; family Agaonidae; genus Wiebesia; species Wiebesia pumilae. The sequence continues at coordinate 1,916,554 of JACCHZ010000104.1, forward strand.
TGGATTATTTACTTTTATCGTTAGTACAATTTTACTCGAGAATCGACTCTTTTTACTGGCAGTTTTTCCTTAAATGTTTTTCTTCTTCTCCAAAAGCTTAACAAATGAAAATCGTTTTAGTTTTAAGAATTGTTAAAAAGGTTTGCGTAAGCGTTCTTTGCTTGAACAAGCGGGTTTATTCTTAATGATTTTGAAAATTTTAAGAGTTGGTTGAGCTTTGTATGAAAAACCTTTTCGGTTATCCGCTCGAGATCTACTCAAATCGAAAACGACTTTTGCCTAAGACTTTTTCGTTTCAAATTTAATGGAAATATACTTTTTACGCCTACACCTTATAATTACTGTCTTGAATAATCGAAGAGATCATTTATTAATTTCATGTAAGAACGCTTCAAAACTTGTACTTCGGGTACTTCTACAGCAACTTCTTAATTAGAGACCTTCGTATAAAAAGTGAAGTTTGAGTATAACAAGTGAGAAAATCACAAGGAGGACAAAGTATAAAAGCGCGTTATGCAAAGGAATCAGTAGTTACACATTTCTAGAGATTTTATACGAGTTACCTTTCATTTGTTTATTACATTCAAAATTCTCGTGTACTTCATAAGGCTTTTCAATCAAACACTTATTTACATATTTTATATTCCGGTTACAATACGTTAGGGTTACGGAATGTAAGTATTGAAACTTCACGACACAGTGGACACAAAGTTGAAAAGAATAGAATATCATACGCGCGGAACAGCGAAAGTATTTTATATATTTATATACAAGCGTTACAGTAAAATTATTTGATAGATCGATTGAATAACATTTTTTGAAAGCACGAGTTTCGCGGTTGATTGATAATGCGCGTCACGGAGAGATAATTCGCGTCAGAGGATGTACCTCGATTATTATCACACCGTAGATGCGATTTGTAGTTCTTGTTAAGAGTTTAGTTGATACGTGGATAACCATCACCGATGCATCTGTTTATAATACACATATCAGTTTCCGGGATTTTACGGTCGCTTTAACTACGTACTTGCCTTGCGTCCATGCTCACAAATTATTACTGAAATTAAGGTACAAAAATCACAAGAGAAACCGTTACAAAGATGGAAATCGAAGATGTCAAATTCGTGTTAAAAAGTCGACTCAGAAGTTGTTGACGATGAATCGTTGATTCTTTCGTCGCAAATGCTCATTGTAAAATAACAGTTTGAGGTAAGGTGGACAGAATGAAATTAGAACCTGGTATTTAGAAAAAATTGGTTAACCCACTTGTAAGCGTCATGGCAATCACCTGACGAGACTCGGAATCGAAATGACGCCTAAAAGGCTCGAAGCTTTTCTCGTTCACCTTGACTTGAATAAAATATTAGTTATTTCCAATGACGTCGCTTTCGATGATTTTTCGAAAAAGACCTCGAGGAACCTCGAGCACTCGGTCGGGCGTCCGGCATAATATATCTCGTTCCAAGCGATCGCTCAGCTATTCGTAAACGCGTTAAATCCGACCGGGCAACTGCATAGGATACCGCTAGTCTTCCTCGCGCCTCGATCGATATAGATAGAACGTCAGCGCGAGATTGGAGGAGGAGGAGGAGGAGGAGCAGCAGCAGCAGCAGCAGCAGCAGCAGCAGCGGCAGCGGTTGCAGTCACCTGAAAATAGAGCCGACGTGCCTTTACAAATTGGCTACGCACCTCACGCTCGTCCCTCAAGCTCGTCCCTCAAGCTCGTCCCTCAAGCTGGACGATAATCGGAAAGCAAATGCGCACTAGAAGGTCCGAATGCAGCGCGACGTGCATCAATCTAGGGGGAGGGATAGTTTGTTGAGTAGGTGCATGTGGTCTGTGCCAAGGCGAAAAGTCACAGGCCGTCACGGCAAGAAGAAGACGAGTGCGTCCAATCGAATAGCGCGCTCTGTCAGACCGACCGAAATATCTTGGTTGCCCTGGTCTTCGCGACGCTGCACCTTCTGCAGCCCGAGCATTTTCGCTCGTAGCGGTCGCGGCCCATCACCATTAGCGGCACTGACGCGCTGGACGTCTCTTTGCGTGCACCAGTGCACCAGTGCACCCGTGTGCGTGAGCGTGCGCCTGTGTATTGGCCCGGACTGCCGCCACTCGCCTTCCACTCGCCTACCACTCGCCACCGTTCGTTCCACCGCTTGCTAACACCTGCCGACACAGTTTGATCAACAGCCTTTTAGCGCTCTTCACTTAAACCTTCTTCCTTTCGGAACGGAGCCAAGCTTTTGAGGAGTTTGACGGGAATGTTGATGCAGACCGACTATTAATGACTTATTATTAATACTTGTGTAAATAACGAGTCTAACTTAGTCAACGAGCGTTTATTCCGTACTCCGTCAAACTGCCGAATACACCCACAGCCCACAGCCCACAGCCCCCACACACACGGACACGCACACGCACGCGCGCACACTCCCGTAATGCAGGTCGGGCGGTCTTCGAGCATCGAGTGAAACTTCGATTTCCGCCGAACGAAAATTCAACTTCTTCTTCGGTTTTCTTCCATCAAAGTCGAATAAAAAGAGCGCAGCGAGCTTTCAAGCACAACTCTCAACGGAATGATACCGGAACGAGTATCAGTGAAGCGTGCAGCAATATTTTTAGATGATTTGCCTTGGGCTTTTACGGGGTAAAGCACAGAATGCTGTTTTCAACTCGTCGTAAGCTCCCTCGATATAAGACATCGCATCCTCGTAAATTTTCAAACGGAGGCATAAAATTCTCGCTCACGCTTCGATTGATTTCGGTTTATTCTAAATTAAGCTTCGTCGCACTCCGTGATTCGGTTGCAATATTTTTTTACGGTTAGAGATTATTTTCGTATCGAGTACTGCCGTAATCGTCCGCTTACGATTACAAAAGCTCGATTCTTTCATTCGACAGCGACACTCGTTTGTACACGTTATTCTCGACGACGAGATGCTGTACGTTCCTTTTAATAATGACGTGCATTCGCGTATTTGCGACACCCACTCTACACGCGAAGTACGAACGTTTCCAGTCACGTATGGTGCGTATTTCTTAATACGTTCTTTTTTTTTTTTTTTTTTTTTTTTTTTTTTACGATATTTCTAAATTTGGAAATGGACTTGAAATGTTTCTCCTCGAAGAAACTCCGAAAAGATATTCATTCTTATTAGATGGAAATTCGCGAACACTCGTCGGTATTAAAGCGCAAAGCAAACGAAAAGCTTCCACCTTTTGAAAGATTTTTTCGCTTTGTTTTTCTTGAGCGAAGTGATCAGAGCTATCGGTAATAGTGCTCTTGCATCGATCGAGAGGCCTCCGCATCAAGTATGAAGATGAATGGAAGGCAAATGCGATGCTCGAGATTCTAACAGCTAAAAGAGAAAAGGGTGACAGGTGGCAAGTAGGTCAGGAGGGAAGCTCGATCGAGGGGGTAAAAGTTGGACAATGCAATAGACGGACGCAGAACATGAAAGTTATGTCGCGCTGCTTAACTCGGTCGTGAGATAACGATGTGCTCGCACCTGTGGTGCGATGTAAATGCGCTCGAATGTTGTGCACCTGCTGAATGCCAAACAATACTAATATGCTTGATTGTTCAAGGCAAAAATCTAGTCTCCGTTGCAGCGCGGACGTGGTTAAATCTGCCGTCGTAAGTTGTAAATTCGTCATTAGTAAACGACGAATTACAGCTCGGCTTGCTCAATTAGGGAGAAAAGCTGGCTACGCTAATAGGCCTTAGATTCGATAGGCATTGTCGGACTACGTTTTCACGATCATTCATTACCTTCTGCAGCGTCTTCCTTTCTCTCGTTCTTTCGGTTCTTTCGGTTCTTTCGGTTCTTTCGGTTCTTTCTTTGCTATGTGCTATTTGTGTGTACTGCCTTTGTTTTCATCTATGCTGAAGTTTTTTCAACTTGCCTCGTTATGCAACTAAATTTAGAATTGTGCTCTGGCTATTGTTAATTATATAATTCATTCATTTATCGCTTTGCGGGGGTGCGTAACGACGTCTTTGGCAATTTTCTAAAAGTGATTGTAATCTAAGCAACAAATGGAAATGATTTCTCTTTAGAAAACTCGATTCGAAGTTTCCTTTAAAATATTGGCTGTGCAGTTTTATAATTGTGTTAGTTAGTTCGCGTGGTTCAATGCGGAAAGTCAACTAGAACCAGGAGAGATTATTTGAAAATTAAAAGTTAACGGTATTTTCGTAGAAAGTCATAATGCATATGTCAAACGTATAACTGCGCGTGAAAATTATTTTTTTTATCTTAAATCGAGTTGCCATCGATAAAAATAATTTGCGTGGGCAGAATAATAATGTGCCGTGACCAATGTTCCTATTTAACGTTTTTTGATTAACTGTTTTTTTTTCATTTTCCTTTTCTGTATCTCTCGTTTTGTTACAGAATTAATCGCAAATATATATATATATATATATATATATATATATATATATATATACACGAGCAAACAAATATCCAAGGATAATATATAAATGCGAATTTCTAGGACGTTCCAAGCAATTGGTTACGCGAGATTACGTTCTCGCTTTAAAAATTTATCATTTACAGATGAAATGCCACTGCTGCAACGAAAGAAAATCAGTTACTTAATATTGTTTCACATTGATTCAAGGTACAAATGTTCTCTCAAAGCCGATTACAATCGCAGATTCGTATTCTAAGAAGTAAAGATTGTATTCAGCTTTATTCAAATTTATAAGTACGTTATCGAGTGCCACCGAATTTATAAATCCTCGATTTTAAGCATTATAATGGCATTTTAATAAAGTCCACTTGTTTCTTAATGATTTACTTATTTTCAATACGTAGCTTAAGAAAATATTTCGAATTAATCGTCGTTAAGAAATGTTGCTTTTAACAAAAATAATAATCGATAGAATGTTATTTTACAATATCAACGCTACCTTAAGGTCTTACTTGAAAGAGCTATATAAGATGATATTTTTTTTTTTTATTTTCTTCAAGAATCCTGGCGGAAATTATAATTGCCTACTTTTATTTATATACTAAAGATTTTATTACATTAATTTCATAAAACTATATTTCTTAAAGTGCCAAGCGACTTTTTAAGAAACAATTTAAAGTGCTTTTCCAGTGGAAAAGTCTCTGTGTAATATTCTCAATGTAAACGAAGCTATTCAGTAAGTTGTTGTACAGTGTATCGTCTCATTAAGCACGAGAAAATATATCAAGTTTCAATCTCTATTCGTGGTAATGTTTTAAATTCATTATGAAGCCTTCAAGTACGAATGAAACTTATAAAGATTTCGACGTTGTCGTTCTCGAGTTGGCATGAAGGTTCGTGAAAATTTTCAGGGCTGGAATCAAGCTTGAAAATTAATTATCACAAGTAGAAAAGAGTTGAGAAAGGAGAAACATACGTAATATTTCAAGTTGCAGCTCACGAAAGTCCAACCTACACTATCGCAGATTTTACGTCCGGACGTCTGCCCAACCCTTTTTCTATCTTTTTCCATATTATCTTTTGTCTTCCATTCCGCTTATCAGTCTTCGTCAGGATGCATTAAGTAAAAAGACTCGCATTTGAAGCTACGCAATGTAAATGAAATTTTCATCGAGCTTGCTATAGAGTTTCGATGCAATATTTATTTGGTTTTGTAATTGTTATAAGTCCATTTTTTCCCGTACTACACTCCCGACTCAGTATGTATGTAATAAGCTTTCAGTATTAAATTAACATGTATCTCGGTTAAATGTAGAGGCACTTAAATTTATTTCCCATTTTCTAACTAAACGTAGTAGCAATAACGCTCAAATAATGCTATAACCAATTAAGCAGTACACGTTAGTTTTAACGTTTGTAATTACGTTGAATGCGAGAGTGGTATTGACTTCACACCGATACGTCTAAAGATAATTCCTTTCTAACGTCAAATTTCGTTTCTATCGATGTGTACGCTAAGATAAATATTCGAGATATACGTTGGATAGAAGTTTTATTTAAAATTAGTACGATTGCCGCTCGACTAATTTTATCATTCTCATCAACAAACGTACCCGAAAATTTGCCCATCGAGAAAAATGCGAATGTTACATTCGATCAACCTTGGTGTGTACCGCAATTACAATATTCAACGTGCTCCTTTTTTAATCGCGCACTCGACGTCTTCACGCTTATCTCCTTTGTTAAAAAATACGCCAACTACAGTTGAAGGAGCTAATGAAACTTTTGATGCTGAATAATATTACGGTAAAGTACATTGAATAAAAGCATTTTAAAAGTCTTGATTTGCTGGTGCAATGACGTTACCGAGTGCTTTAGTGCAAATGTAATCGGCTGATTGCAGATTTATCTTGCAGAAATCCTTGGTTTTGCATTTTCAATGGAACACCCATACTACGAAGGCAGACACGAATACGCGCTACCTGCATGGCAAGCAATTTCTCGATCCTCTTGCATTTCCCCCAACCTTTCCATCCACTTACATCCAAGCTCGTCTGTGCTCCCCGTACTATCCTTCTCGGAGAAAATTATTTTCGTTGTTACGGGCGATTGGACACTTTGGATTCTCCCTCGACCTCGATATTTCTAAAATTTACATACGCATCCGGATTAAGACGATCTGACCCTTTTGTCTCTTAAATCATTATTACAATGTTGGGTAGCGACTGTTATTATTTTTCTTCCAGTTCACATTTTAAATTATATTTTTAACGAGTTCGAAGATAATTAGCACTTTACGTTCATGCCGGCCATACAGTTTTTGATCGTATCCGTAAGGCCAGTTTCGTTTTTATGTACTCCGTAGTTCGGAAAATAAGAGGAAAAATGGAATTGCGCCGCAAGGAAATTTTCATGGAAAATATATTAGCTCGTTGAATAACGTAAATGCACCGGCGTAAATTCGCGCGATAATTTTTCACTGTAACTTGAAAATTGTGTACTTACGCTTATGTACGTAAATTAACTCCCTGATCCTCGCAATAACGAGAAGCTTATTATTTTTAATTTACCGTGTCTCAAAGCATTATGAAAAATTATTTTCAGCATTCGGGGTAAAATAAAAGAAAGTTGATCCGAATGATAAGTTTAAATCTTTGTGGCATATTCTAGAGCGCTTGACGCGGTTCCCTTAACTTCGTTATGCTTCTTTTCAAACCAGAACTACAGATACAGCCGTAGGGTAGTTTCGAGTGAAAGCGATATAGACGTTGCTACTTCTGACTCAAAATTAAGTTTTAAGTTCATCCGTGCTCTACTTTTGGCGCGCGCTTTTCTTCTGCGTGGATTTATGTTCCTCTCTTGAAGTAGTGTCCACGTGTGATGCAGCCGACGGTACATACGCTGCAGAGACGTTAATTTAATATACAGTACGCGTGTACTTTCAATGTTTACGCATATTTTCCTTTCATTATGTTTCTTTTCCAAAACGCATAGCCGACTGATGATAGATGGGCGAGCATGACGGAAAAAACAAAGACAAAATGAGAGACACATTTTATTTTTGGATAATATTATGGATATTTTAAAAAACGATATTCGTAGTTTGCTTCTCGCGATTACGTAAAGTATCGGAAGTGGCCATAAAATTGAATTTCTTGTGCTTTTTGTTTTTGTTTTTTTGTTTTTTTTGTTTTTTTTTCTTTTTTTTTTCTCGACATTAATCCCGACTGCTCGGATTAAATTTCTACACTTTTCATTTTGGTAAGGGATTATGCAACGAGAATAAGAGATCTTAGTAATCAACGGTTTTCAATTTTAAAAATTACTTCGGACAGCTCAATCGTTTCTTTATTTACAAAGGCAAGACAATCAATTATAATTCACTATTCCGATGACCGAAAGGAAATGACGTTCGTGAATTTTCAATCGTTACGTTCAGACTTCTGCACAATTGTGATTCGCTTAGCTATTATGCTGCAAGAATTAAGGAGTGTACATTAGTGCTAGAGAGATTCGCGAGACAGTTTTACATTAAGAGAGGGAGGGTGGATGGGAGGGGGGGGGGGCGATTAATAAAGTGGCAGTAAAAATCGAACTTTCTTTGGTTGAGACTTGCGATATAATTCGACCGATGCATTACTCCTACCGTCTTTATTAAGCTCGTTGATTGTTATCTTGTAAACCGTATGCTCGACGTCCCAGCTTTAAGATGTTTATTGATGGTTGCAAGTCAGTTTAGATGACTAAAGCGTTAATTGTACGTTACCTGGCGGTATTTTTTGATTTTCCGTAATCGCAACAGATAATTTTACAAAGTTACTTTAAAAGTTAAAAAGTTAAATTATCACAATCAGTGGATAACTGTTTTAAATACTTGTAATTTCATTCTTGTTATTATGAGAATTAGGATTTTAGGAGCTTATAACGTTATTTTTATAACGTGATTTCTCCCGAGGATATTAAAATTCATCGTCTAAAATTGATTTCTTCGTTAAAAACCTTCAGTATTGACAGAGCAGTATTAAAGTAAGTCTATCCTAACTTTCGCGCTGTATATTTAATGATGTTCTTGCTTTGTTCTTGTGCTTGCCTTAGTTTACACTGTAATAAATACAACATAAATGTTTTAATCTTTCTCACGTACAATATTAAAAAATATAAAAAGGAACGTACGTTGTTTTACTACAGTTGCATTTCATTCGAATGGAATCACTCGGGTTTCATTAAACCGAAATGAAGTTTGTTTCCAAGATTTTATATCCGAGTAGAGGGAGAATAATTCAAGTACCATAGGGAATGATTAATTAAAGCGTCCTTAATTATAATTGACGCCCTTGCTTAAAAGCATTAAAGATCATTCGTATAAGGGAAGTCGGGCGTTTACGCGTCGTAAAGGTGCACCACCGTAAATGCAGAGAAGCAGTTGTTATTTCGCTTGTCCAATTGGCTTGAAAAATTAGTTCAATTCGTAAAATTTTTGTTCGTATTCGAGCGGAAAGCCGTAATTCGTGATTTTTGCCGAAAAAGAATTATACGTATTTAAGTAGAGGATGGAAAAGATTCGCAGCTGACGCTTACTCGTGGTAGTAAACTAACTCAAAACAAAAGTTAAAACGACTAAACTGAAACGACTTCTAGAGTCGAGATATTAGCGGCAAATCTTAACGAAGAAAACCGTAAATGTACATTTTACGAACGATCGGTATTTCTAACGGCGATACTCGAGCTCTGCCCGAGTACAAAATGAAGAAACGTCGGTGAGCGTAAAGTGTATTGGTGCCTAACGGAAGCGCAGCGCGCATCGACTTTGCTCTACTAGGCTTCTTCAGTTTTTGTTTCTAGCTGGGGCTGCAGTTTCTTGTCAACGTAATTACTGTTAAACATACAGCGGAGAGAAAAAGAAACCAGGTACTTTTGCATAATCCGCCACGGAGCGGCTTCGGTATTGGCGACGCTTGAGTCGATTCGCGCTTCGTCGGCAACTCGCATGGAACTTGAAAAGACGACGAGTGCATCGCCATCTCAGTCTTGTGATCCCTTGGAACCCGTACAAGACTAACTGGATCGTATAAACGACAGTACTGAAGCTCTGATTTTGCCCTATTGCCTTTTATAAGCGCCATCACCGAGAAAAGCGCCATCGCTCTTCCACATCAAAGCATCGGGCGCTACTTTGGTTCCTCTCTCTCTCTCTCTCTCTCTCTCTCTCTCTCTCTCACACTCTCACTCTCACTCACTCTCTCTCTCTCTCTCTCTCTCTCTCTCTCTCTCTCTCTCTCCCCCTTTATCGTTTACGCGTAGTGACGGCGCCCGAGCGTTGTGCCTGGCTTGTTCCAATTATCTTGTCCACTCTGAATTACGCGCATGTCCTCTCTCCGTCTCTTTCACTCACGACTGCCTAATTCACGCATACGTGTTACCCGTGAACAAATGATGCACGTAAGAGGCCTCATTCGAATTTGTCACGTCTGTTTGATACGTTAGTGAAAAAACTCCGACAGAGTTAGCGTTTGGCTTTGATACGCGAAACACGAAACTTCTTCCTTAATCATATAAAATTGGTGTATATAAAATTGGGATTTTAAGAATTTATTATAATTTCGGATTTAAGAATTTATTTATTTTTACTTTTTCTTTATAAATATTTAGAAAGAAATACCATTAGGTCTTTAAAAATTATTCATTATGTTTCAGTGATACATGTCAATGTTAATGTTTTATTATGGCCATACGAAAAAGTATAGGTGCTGATAAATTACATCAGACTAAGAAATAGGGTGCGTTTGTTTAAACTGTTTAAACTTGATAAATTGTATTGGACACTTGTTTATATGTGGAGTGCCGTATTGGAGTCTGATGTAGACAATGCACAAGCGAAATTGCAAATTTTTGATAAAAATATTATCCTGAAAACTTGTGTTGCAAATCCAATTCGTTGGATTCTCACATATTATATTATAAATAGAAATATTAATTTGAGTCAACAATGGCTTAGAAGATAATATCAAATAATTAAAAATACGTATGGAAATTATTAAATTAACACTTTTTACAAATTTTTCATTATATTCCATTGATAGTGCAAACAAAAGTATTCATGAAACTATTTCGCGCAAATATTTATTAATATTTGTAAATTGTCTTGCAAGCAAAATATTTTTTGCCCTTATACGTAATGAGTTATGGTTATTACTCTGACGATGTTAACAGTGAAATATTTGACTATTAAGCAGTTTATGCACATAAATTCAAGTTACATCAACGTTTGTCGAAGTATACGTTTCGGAAGCTTTGTTACTGTACATAAGAGCAAATTACTTGTAAAGCAATGAAAATAAATGAAAATTATTGATTAGACGTGAAAGTTCAAGCTGGATTTATCAATTAAGGTGTAACGAATGATAGATACGTTAAGGGCTTTTTTGGCAGTTAAGCCATATAACATAAACATGGTTTCCTACTTAATCTTTATCAGCACGTGGTTGGCTCGATGCCAATCAGACTTTTCCTCTTCGGCCTGTTGTGCGCGACACTACCATTTTCTCTAGATGAAATATACTTTTTCCTATTGAATATGCATATCTATGGATTAAAATTGCACAAAGTCAATGAACATGAGTGCCTTAATGATCAAAACAGAAAACAATGTTTTCTACATGTCTATCAGCAAAATTTGGGCAATTTTCATGTATTAATCGTACAAGTAATTATAAAAAAAAAAGAGGAAATTTAAAAAGTAAATGCTGTACAATTTTTAACAATTCCTTTAGATTAAAAATTGACAAACTGATAGTTTTACGGAAACTACAAATACAGTCTTACGGTTTAAATTATTTTGACGTGTAAGGTTAAGTGAAATACAGAAATTATTAAAATAGCCATTCACTAGTCAATTTCAACAAGATTCGCATTTTCAATACTTTATTTATTAAATTTAATTTCACATGAAATAAATTACAACGTGCGCTTTTATTTTTATTTTGTGTAATAATGGACGTGATTTCACATAACGAGTTATGTGAAAAAATAATAATCATCGTTAGAATTTCAAATGCATGCTTAGCAGTATATAAAAATACATTAACTATGATTGTGAAAAGAAAAAAGTTTTTTAATTTAAAATTTGATTTCAAGCTTCATATTTTCTATATTTATGCCCTAACACAAGGCTGAAAGATAAAATATGGCGACGGAATTCCGAGAAAAATGATTTTGTTAAATATATGTTTTTTTTTTTTTTTTGCATTTGATGATTTTTTTATTATTCGTAAACGAACAGCAAGGAGTTTGTAGGTCAGTTTATTGGAAAAAATGAAATTAGGCTTTTATAACGAAATCGTTAAGGAAATGACAAAATTAAATCTTTCAAAATTGCTTTAAAATATTTACAAGTGCTTGTATTACTACGTGAAATACAAAGTCTAATAATCGTTATTGAAGCTACAAATGTGTTTAAAGGATGAAAAATTTGCGTAAAACGTAGTCATGCTGCTTTTTTCTCGAATTGTCGAAATTTTAAAAGGTTAAATATAGCCGCTTAAAAATTCTATTATTAGCTTATATACATAAGAAACTCGGTAAAATTTGCACGTGCATATAAAAACATTGTACGATATTTTTTAAAGTTATCTAGCACGAGGTTCGTATTATCCATAATAGAACTGAAAGTAATCTGCTGATATGCAAATAAGTTCACACGTATAAAATAGTACTTCTATTTAATATCCAAATTTAAATAAAACTGAAAAAAAGAGAAGAAAATGAGAAATCTATTATACGATTACTTGTTTCAGAATAATATTTATGTTTTTCATGGTTTGCGATATTCACTTTTAATTACGTATGAATAGATAAGGCTTTACATTTACCGCAGGCATCCTTTTTTGAATTATTTTTTGATATATTTGATGTAAAATGCACAAGAATAATTCAAAATTTTTAAAATTAGAAGAACCATCAAAGGCAATTGCAATGTACACAATTTTTCATTTTTTTACTGCTCTGTAAAGGGAGTACATTTTTTAAATTAAAAATAATAAATGAACGCGCCCGCGCCCCCCCCCCCACCCCCCACAACGTAATGTACAGATTAAATCTTAAGATGAAATTATGAAATTGTAGGTTTAGCATTCTGAGAAAATTATAATATTTCTACGTCGATGTAATTTAGAAATACTTTCAGTATGAAGAAAAGTTGCAAACCCGAAGAAAAATACAATTACAACGTGGAATAATTTCTTTTTCCCAAAGTGGATAATTCACGGAAGTGGAACTCACATCTATCGCCAAGTATTTGATTCTTACGTCAATATTTTTATCGTACGTTTAAAGGAACGTAAAAAAGCGTTGACAAAGAAGATCTAAAAGATATCGAGAACGCAATTACAATCTTTCACTTGAGCATTCGATTGTCATTCCATAAATTCGTGCTTTTACCCAAAAGAAAGTATAGGAAGGAGTGTGATCATGAGGGTTGATATAGAGATGAAGTGTTTTCGATGTGATCTCTAAGGATTCATTGAAAAGCCTAGGCGAACCACTTGGTTGGCGATTTGCCAATCGTATTCGTTCCAGAGTTATGTTTGCCTCTATTTGCGTGTACGTAGTTCTCTCGGAGTGAAAATGCGTTCCCGTGATATGTTTACTCACGAAGAAAAATGATAAATAATTTCATCTCACTTATTACTACTGTAAACTTATTACACATTTTATTTCTTTCATTATTGGACTTGGAAAGTAGTATTTCTCTTTATTAACTTTGACTTGTTTGTAAAAATATTTCTAAACGCGTTTCGTACTCTTTTGTAATTACGCATTAGTATAATTTTTGTTAGTATTGCTGAAATGCAATCAGTTAAAAATTTAATTAGTTGTGAAATCCTTGCGTTGTCGTTAATTAAAATTATTTCTTATAAAAATACAAAGGTTAAAAATAGTTATAATTTTTTAAGCATATTCTTTATAACGAAGCCTGAAGTAATTATCGTTTTGTTTCCCCCCCCCCACCCCACCCACCCACCCACCCCCTCCCCCCGATAAGATAATAAGCGAACCTATTTGAAATTTAAAATAGATCGATAATTCCGTTAAAGTTGTAGCACGCGATTAGGTTAGAGTTCATATAAAATTTGAAATGGAAAACTTGTTTGCTTTAAGCTTTCAGTATTCTTTTATACAAACATGTACAAATATTCGCATAAGACGATATATCCTTTCTTTTTTCCTTTTCATTGTTTTTCACCCTATTTATTTCTCTTTCGCCTGCATAGCTTTGTTCTCTTTGTCTGGCTACTAATATTTTTTAGCTTTGTCACACTTACACAGATATTCTTATCATTACTAGAATTAAATTATTTACTAATCAGCCGCGCGGAAACATTATATTTGTTATTTAACGTATTGTCAATGTTTAAAAAATTGAAAAGATTTTAAAGCTTAAAGTATAGTTAGAGTCCTTGACAAATAATATAAATTTTGAGTATAAAAATCGCATAAGCTTACATGCAATTTTTCGTGTCGTTAATGTCTGCAGATTTTTAGTTTACGAAATTTAAAACGTATAAAAATAAATGCAATTCAATTGAATCCTATATAATTGTTTTTATTACTGTAAATACAGTACTGCTAAGATTAGCCAGAATCCTTACAGACTATTATTGCTAGAAGGAAAGAGTACCTTGTGTATTAGGTAAATTTTGCATTTATGGTTTTATCGAAAGCTAAACAGAATACAAATCTTCAGATTTTTTAACTAGTTATAAATCTTATGTTGGTACGTATATAAAGCAATGAGCGTATGAACAGTCAATTTTGGGTGGAATTGATTTGAAACGTGATTTACTAATTATAAGGAAGTATGCAGTGGACTATATATTAATAGTAGTAACTCGATAGTGAAGGAATTCAACTATAAAGCTTAAGTAACCTCGAATTTATGTGTCAGTGTCTTGGCATGCATTTTTCATATTTTGAATGTTGAATTTTGAATTCATTAATATCACGGTAATCGTAAAATACATAATTATTAATTAACCATTAAGAATAAAATTATTCTTTTAGTCCCAAATCATAAAGTTAGGGAATGAATATGCCATTGTATCATTGATAAGTTTAATTAATTTTAATAATTTAAACGCCCTTAACGATGACATCGTTAAGGGCCTTACATCGAATAAATGGATTATTCTTTATTAGTTTTTTGATGTTTGCACGGAATGACATACGTAAAAGTGGTATAAATTTGATATAGATACGTGACTGATAATTTTACAGATTTGGTAACTTTTAAGCTATACACTCAATTCACTAAGGTATTATGAAATAAAATTAATTGCTGCGCAATGTTTATTATTATAGTTTTGTATTATATACAATGTAAAACAATTGACAATAATAATTGATGACGTTGTCGGATTATATTATGAAATTGGTCCACAAAAAACATCGGGCTTGTATTCGTTAAGATACGCGATTCCACGTTACGTTTAACCGTTGAAAGTCTCGAGACATTGTTAAATACATAATTTTTATTACAATGTCAACGATTATATTTATTAATATTTTAGACACTAGATTCAAAGTAAGCGACTTAGTCTAGAATTTTTTACGTAGAACTAGGATTTAGTATAAACATTTTATCTTGCGGCCAGAATCCGGTATACATTACGAACACCTTGACAATTATTGCTTTTTATGATCTCAGCTGCGAGTGTTTTTGCGCTGACAGTTCAGACTACATATTTCAAGAATTCCATTTAGACGTGCCTGCGGAGTCGAGAGGATCCGTTGAAAGTGGATTACTGTTTATCAGTCAGTAATTTATTAGCAACATTAACTAAACAGAAAAGGACGCATATTCGCCAATCGGTCTAATCGTTTCAGTCTCGCTTTTCTATTCTCTCTCTCTCTCTCTCTCTCTCTCTCTCTCTCTCTCTCTCTCTTCCTTTCGTTGATGATGCGCTACCAGGTGATCCGTCGATAAAAAGTTCGTCACCTGATTGCACTTTGATATTCGACACGCACTCCTCTCAATTTTCCAAGAAATTGTCCACAAAAAATCGCCACAGAGGAAAGTCCCAGTTACTTTTTTATCTCGTCCAGCACCTTTGGCAGTTCATCGACAGCTGACTTATTTACTTTCCTCCTCTCGACTTCTCCAGATGCTCGAATTAGAATATCTCTTTTCATGCTCGATTTCGTTTCCCACTACCTGCTAAAAAAAAAAAAAAAAACTGGTGGCTCAATTGAGCGCACTTTTCTATCTAAGTGTGCATATCGCGAACGACGAGTTAAAGAGAAAATAAATTCTCCTCGTAATCCAGCGATTCTTTTTATGTAAAATTTGCTAATATTAACGCCGATGATTGTATTGTTTAATATACTGAATTATCTATATATCGAGTAATAAAAAAGGTTTTTTTTTTTTTTTTTTTTTGTAAAATAATTGGCGGCGCATGAACTAAAGTTGATAAAAAAGTTTATATCGCGGCTTAATGGGTCTTGTCATTAATTGTTGATGTAGAACGCCGCAAATATTATTTAAATCTATATTCAGTTGAGTTTTTACAAAAGTGGCAAGCATTTTGAACAACAGAAAATTTGTTTTTTAAGTAAAACTTCAATGTACATCACTGGAATATTTAAAGTGCTTATGTGTTCATTTTCTATGTTAAAGTTTAAAAGTACCCTTTTTAACGCTTAAACGCTCTGAATCATCGAGATTTACTTCTCAGAAGATTGGAACGAAGCTGTCACGTAGGTGATTCAAAACTTGGAGGTATTAGAGTTTTCCAACGTAGAACTGTGACAGTATTATCTGGTCGATTTTATACTTCTTTTTATCGATTTGTTTCACTATAAAAGCGGCCGCTTTCACGTTTTGATCTTAGAGTATCGATACTACTAAATCATACTGTGATTTAGCGAATGCACTTAAAATATATTTATAATTTCTTCCCTTTAATTCTTAACTTTTGAGTTAATGGATTTGTGGTGGATGATAATAGAAAAAGTGTAGCCGTTGACTTAGCCAGGATTCGAAAATTTCGATCTTGCGAGACTAATCAGTGGAGTAATTTTTTTCGAGTGTTATTTGTCGAAAGTAACCTTCTTTTAGTAGCTTATTGTTACTTGGTAGCTCATACATTACACGCGGTTATGCAATTTCGGTATTTTTTTGTACGATGATGCATCAAATATCTATGCCACGCTTCTTCGTTGTTCTCCTTTTTTACCAACAAACGATAAGCTTTAAGTTCTTTTTTACATCCTAGATTCTCAGTGATAGTAGCATGCTTTTGTTTTATTAAAATTCCCTTTATTCGTATAAAAGAATGGGATACGTCAACTCACGTATGGTTTAAAACAATATTACCAGCGGAATAATTAGTTTATTCAAACCAAAAGTATTTTTGGAATTGTTTCGAAGTATCGGATGCCATCGTAGTAAATACTTTTCGTGTGCCGGATTTTATTATAAACTCTTCACTTTTTCCTACTTCAGTCCTCGCTATGGACTTGCATTTATGTATTTTATATAAAAAAATGTAGCCCTTCAGATTAATTTTGATTACGCGGATAAGATATTGAGATTTCTCGAGGTTTCGTGAAAACGTATCAAAATTATCTTGATGTGATATATATGTCCTTCCAATCTTAAATAGCCAGTAGATATATTGAACCGGAAAAATGATTCCCCCATTATTTCGTAACTTTACTTTATGGGATATGCTCTTAACACCTTAAGCAACATCTGAAAGTAAGGTTTCAGCAACCGTATTTGAGAATTTCCCACTAGTATTTAATGATTATTCATGTATGATTTATGTATGATAGCTCATCCATTAGTCCGTTGCTTTTGTTGCTCATCAGTACACGTTTAGTTGTTTCTTTCTAGTGAAAACAGAATACCTACACGTTAAAGCAGGCATTGCATGCTTTATGCAAGAGATGGTCGAAGGAAACGATCTTAAATATTTTAACGAAAAGTTGTTTGCACTTTTATGTTTGATCAAATCCATTACGAAAGAGAAACATATCCGTAGCCTCTTATGTTATTGAGCAGTTGAATTGCTTGGCATGCTTACGAAATACGGTTATCATTTTAGTTGACTATCATCACTACTTGCACGCAGCTAATTCGATGACCTTAGTTTACGGAAGATAATTTTATATCCTAGGTCTAACGGATTTCTCTTTAAATACTCACCCAACCTTATCTAACATCGGTATTTTTTAAGAGACGCGATAAGTTCCGCTTTTGTTACTTTGTGTACCTACGATATTACGCTCCGATCATGTTTTCTTAAAAGCTTTGTTTAAGTTTGATTAAAAATTTTTTTAAGTTTGTACCCACGTTGAAGATGCCTCTTTATAAAAGAAATTTCATTTTTAATAGCAGTACATTTATTAGCAGATAGATTTAGATCTGTAAATGTCGACGCTTGCTTAGCAATTTTGTTTTACGCAGATTCTTTAAGAATTTTGAGCTTTACTCGATAACTCGCAGACATTCTCTTCTTCCGTGATTTTTCCAATTTTAAGAAGACATTTAAAAATTGCCATCGCCATCAACATTGCAAATGATGCTTATAATTGTTTATTTTTACGAAGTGTTGTATTATTTTTAGTCGATTTATTTTTGTTAACATTTTACTTTTTAACATATTTACTTTGCAATATACTTAATCGCTGACCAAACCGAATCGACCATCACGCAATTTTCTCCCTCAAGCAAAAAACACTGTATTTGATATATTTGATTACATTTGATATATACATTTGATGAGACTAATTTCGAATTTTGCTAATATTCTGACTGATCTTTAACAGTGTTGTATGAAGTTATGTTTTTTTAAATATTTACTAATTAAAATTACTAATTAAAATTTGTGTATTTAATTCACGGCTTCGTTGAGTTCTATTATACTACGTTTAATATAGAGAATTATATGGAGAAGCGAGGATAATTTTTGCGTTGTGATTCCGTTTATCAAATAAGGCATGACCGTCGTAAAAAATTTCGATTAAAGGTATTCATTTGATTATTCCGTAACAATTAAAAATTGTACATAGAATATTGAGAAAATGAGATATTTCTTCCGCTACTGAATTACTCTATTGATTATTGTTTTTTATGTTTATTAACTTTAGTATTTTTTAACTGCTGTTAGGAATTCGAAAGTTCATCGACTCGTCAACACATGCATGCTACTGTTTTCTATTTTGTGCCAATTCCATTCGAAATACTTAGTCATACCCTACTTCTCTTAAATCTAATTTAATATTATATTCCCGTCTTCGTCTTAATCTACCTAAAGGTCTTTTACTATCCGGTTTACCTACTTAATTCCTACATGTTGCTCTTTTACTTTCCACTCTGGCTCTGTCTCTCTGCCCATCTTAATTTGCGTGATTTAATAACCCTTATAAAATATTTAACGAAATACAACTCTAACGTGTCATTATATCATTACTCTTGCGCTTTGCGCTATATTTAAAGATTTTCCCGAGTAATGAATATTTAATCAAAGTCAAGGAGTAGCAAACGAAATTTGTGGTTTTACGTTTGAAGATGGTTAAGACGTTTGTTTTGTATGAATAAACCATTAACTTTGGTTGCTATAAAACTTACCGAGAATTACTTATCTCGATAATTCTTATGTGGCGATGCACACTTTTATAGCATTAATGTGATTCTTGTTGTCCAAGCAAGATAGACGGCAAAATGCAGTTGTACCACCGTTTCACAACAGAGGTACAACGAATAAAATTTAATATTCCTAGTTCGTTTAGAAGAAAAAAACGTACACCGTAACTCTATTCAATTGTATAAAATAAGTACGAAACAAAGCTGTGCAATTTATTTATACGTCCGAGTATATAAAGTACTAGTTTTTTTTTTTTTTTTTTTTTTTTTTATCACTCGTGCGTCGTTTTCTTCCTTCATTTAAAAGTAGTGAAGCACGAGACAGAGTATAAAATTAAAAATGCAGGATCGTTGAACGCACTGCCAGGTGTGACCCTAAGGTTTCTTACGTGTGCACTATTCTAGTCGTTTCGGAGTATGAGCACGTGGACCTGTTATTAATAGTTTTTGGTGTGCCGAGACTCTTTTCCCTCCCCCCTTTTCTCATTCCCTTTCCCAGTCCTTCTCCTATCTATCGCTTGTTCTAGAGCTTATTTGCTCCCTCTTCGTTGCTCGTTTTCCTGGCGCGTGCAATTCTGAGTTGAACGGCTGCTCCCGTATTGCACAATCAATCTTCGCGGAAGAAATGTGCCAGACTCTCTAAATTCATTTTCATGGGTTTCGAAGTGTCGTTCGCTTTTTACGATTTCTTTTCTAATTATCATAAATTAGTGTCATTGAGCTATACTGCCTTAGTGATTCATGATTTGGTGCATGGTTTTCATGAAATTACCATGAACGGCCCCTTTTATCGGGAAAAAGTATATCGAGTATATCGAATGTAGTTTGAATATTATTAATATCCGCGCGTTCAGTTGAGCACTTGGCTGACAGACTTCGCGTAGCGTCACACACGACTTTAACTATATTTTGTAAATGCATATCGATTAATGCGTTACGATCGAAGGAAATTCCATAAAAATTCCAGACGACAGAAAGTGGAATTTTTTAAAATTAATTTACGGTTTAAAAGATATTTCACGTAAAACTTATGTACCTTTGTGGGTTGAACTACATCGTTAACTTTGAATTACATTCTCAAAATATTCTTGCAACTCAACGTATTTCTTGTATTTTACTTGTATTTTAATTAAACTTCTTAATGTCATGGTTATTACGTACGTCCGTATATATTAAATTCATACGGGTGGACCAAATACTCGCTCAAAAATTTAAATGTAAGGCAAGATTGTAAGGCAAAATTGTTTTTTATTACATTGCATCAACGTAAGCTAAACATTTATTTCAATGAGTTACAGTAAGTATTACAGCGCATCTTGTTTAATTTGTTCAAAACCAGACTCGATATTTGCAACGTTAACAATCTTTCCTTTATGTGTTTTCTTTATACATTAGAATGGTGGTGTGCAGTTAATATAAATATTGCATTTAACCGAAGTACATGAACTAGTAATACACAAATTAATTTTTGGTTTTAATTGAAAATATGTTAAAATGAATAATATACAGTGTTATGTACGGGTTTTGGTTCGTTCTTTGTTTGGATGGGAACTATAAGCAACGCAGATACCTCTACTTTAATTAAGGATTCATAATTAAAAGCAAGTACTTAAAGAATAGTCTCTCTTATTAATGACAAACAATTGTTTCGGATGGACAGTAGTTTCGGTTTAAAGCTAAAGCCAAACGTACGTCTTCGTATTTATAAATGTTGCGTCTTCTATAGACCGTGTCACCGTCATATGTACAATACATTGTAATTTAATACAGCTATTTGAATTGGAATTTAAATTAAACAAATCGTAATTTTGAAACTATGGCATCATATGTTAATACGAGTAATTTTTATGTAGAAAACTCGAATTAAGTCGTATGATTAAAAATGCATTTTATTATTAATGAATAACGCAAGTGTCAGCAACTTAAATAATATAGTCGAATTGTATATTTTCTCTTATTTCTTTATTCAATCAATTATTATCCTTTTAACGTTAAAAATTTATTTATTCACAAGCATCATTTTTTATTAATTTAAAATACATTGTTTTATGCTGTAAATACTGTAAGACTGTTCATTGCTTGTACATATTATAGGAATGTAAGTAATTTATAATATGTCGTGAAATTGGTGATAAAAGTATAAATAAATATTTACACAGTGTTTCGAAATACAATGATAAAGAACGTTAGTAGAAAGAGTGTATGGATTAAGAACCGAAGTACTGATTGAGCACGTAAATACTAAATACCTACAGGGAAAATTGCACGTTCGTAAAGTGTTACATTATACTTTTCTGTACACATACATCTGTGCGTAATGGTGATACAATAATTAAAAAATTGGAGAACAGGTGTCGGTATCCTAATATTCTAATTATGCGAATGACTTGTGCATTTACTAGAGTTGTGTATCGAGGCAACGATCTTACTTTGTTACTTTGTAAACTCCGACAATGTCAGAGGAATTGCCTCTTCGGTCGTACTACATTTTGCGACTTCTACCTGTAATTGCAATTGCAATTGCAGATGTTTTTCGTATATTCGCCGCATTTTCTTTTCTAATTGGATATTCATATTCATGATTGGCTTACAATTTTATTCGCAAGTCTCGAGCTTTCGATGTCTCGTTTACACTCTATGCGCGTGTCCCTAAAAACTTTTTAAATCCGAACATTTGCGAATTGTATATTTGATCGTAATTAATGATAATTCGGAAATTTTTACTTATTCTCGAACGATAAGATAACATTTCAAAATGTTGATCGCCGTTCAAGCATTTGAGCTATTTAACGTGTGGCGACTTACCTTTTGGCGAAGAACAACTTTTACAAGTACAACCTCGGTGTATCAGAAATATATCTGACGAATAAGACACCAGTATGAAACAAATGATTTAAAACGACGATTTAATTAATTTAATCGAAATTTCGATTTATTTTTTTATTATTTTTATTATTATTATAATAATTAAGGAGTTACGACGCAAAAAAAAAAAAAAAAAAAAAAAAAAAAAGAAAAGAAAAGAAAAGAAAAGAAAAAAAAAAGACCATTAAAAATGCCTGTACTAAAACGAAGCCTTTGTTGTTTCAGAATCACGAGTACAGCGGATATGGAGATGAGCCCCGACGTAAAAGGTAAGCTCGTAGTCTCTATCGCTCGTATTAATGCGAGATCTGTAATCACGTGCGGCAATAACAGATGCTCGAATGTGGAGTAAGCGGCAGCTAAAGAGAGAAAGATCGCGAAGGGATGTGGAAAGGCGGCGAGAACAATGGACAAGCCGATTGGATGAGGGAAGGAAGATACCTCGTCGTCGTGCTCATCGTTCCCTTCCTTGTCGTCGTATTCGTAGTCGTTGCCGCCATCCCATATCGCGTGCGCACTTAACGCTTGGCTTAACTCTTATTATTAGACTTGGCCAAAGTGCCTGCGTCGTACTTGTGAACTTCGGCATAACTGCGGGCTACGAATGGCGTTTTAATTAATATTCCTCTATCGGTCTTAGGCTATCGAGGGCATTTTGCTGCCGCTGCTCCCGGTTATCAGCTCTTTTATTAATTCCCCGCTTGACTTTTCGACTAATTGCACATCATTGTTGTGGTTCCCTTGGATGCGCTTTTGCCTCTCTCGTGTTTCGCAACTTTTATTTCTTATTTGTGCCATTGCTCACCTTGCGCAGTGACTTTTTCGTATTCCAATGGCACACACTGTCCACATGGGGTTTCCGACCGATCGCCTAGTGTAGCTAATCCACGCGATAAATTTATGCAATTTTTTTTAACTGCTCATTGTCCTTTAAATGTTATTAGATTGAAGCGAGGCATTCGTGCGATTACCTAATCGATTTCTCTAACGTTTCAATTAAATTACTACATTGCACTAAATATACGGTAATTCTTTTAATACATGACGTACATACACATGGCGTATAAATTTAAGGAATGAGTAATGGTTGACAGCTTGGAAAGAGTAGATAAAGGTAAAATAAAGCGATTACTGCCCAAATTTATTACTTGTTCTCGTTTTTTTTTTATTTGAAATGCAGAGAGTCTATTTACGTATAAATGAGACCATTGTAACGGACAATGAATAGTATGAATAAAGAAACGATTTTTAGAATTAGCATGCTTGATAAATAATTTTATATAATTACATGATTTCTTATCAACGTGTGTTGGAGTATTATAGACATTGTAATACCACGTAGAGCCATTGTCATTAGATAATTATGGTACATTTGTATTACCAAGCTACAGTAACGAAAAGAGGTAAATCACTGATTACCTTTCTTATCGTAGATATATTTCAAAAATAGTCTTACCGACGATGTACATCTAATAACATGCTAGCGTATAATAACTGCATAATACAGCCACTGCTGAAAGAACAAATTTTTTAATGCATCAATTTTATTTCCCGATATCTCACAATATTTATGTCCGTTTTATAAGATAAAAATGTCGCGATAATAAAAACATTACTTCAGGTAGAACCTCAAAGTGAAAAAGGTTTTAATGGAAAAAAAATTAGTGTTTATCTTTCAATTATAAACAACATTGAGTTTTTCCCTAGGAGATTTGTAAAATTTTTCATTGGTAAAAATTAAATTTTACTATAAAGTACTTTAATAACTAAAAAATGTAATATTTGTCGTACGATTTCCGTTTTCTTTAGGTATTAAATCGTTTTGATGTTATATGATAAAAGTTATGATAAAAAATTCATTTGATCAACCTTCTAGACCAAAAGGACAGTTAAATTTCAAATAATATTTTATTTCTGTAAAATCCCCGTTTTTCTCCTTTTTTTAATATCCTACGGATAGAATAAAATGTTGTACTTGTATTGAAGAAATTTCTCGATCTTTTTTTTTTTTAACCAAGTTACAAAATATCTATTAATTTTTCTATAAGTATAATATGTAAATTTAATCGGAAAGTGACAATTTGAATTGTTTGGAACATGGATGCAAGTTCTTTATAATTTAAAGTTTTTACGTTTTGTTTATTAAAAGGCAAAAAAAAAATGACAAAAATAATTAAATGCATACATAAGGTATCTACATACCAAAAAAACATATATTCTATTAAAATAAATTTATTTTTAAAAGAAGATTTATAAAAATATTTAAATAATATTTATTAAAAACATTGAATATATTTAACGAAGAACGATGCATAATTAAAACGGATGTATAAACATGTATCGACTTTATGTAAAAACATGTTTATTTAACCTCGATTCGCGTAAAGTAATATAAGCTACTCCATTTTAAAGGAACTTCAATTATACTTTTTGGATTTATTAAACTACTTTTAAATGTAATGTAAGGATCCAGAAACAGTACATGTTATTAAAATCATATTTAAATACACCTATTACACTGTTTCGAAAATGTCTTTAGTTATTTTTTAGCTTACAATTAGCCAATGTTTTTGAAAATTACGTTATACTTCTCTATGATTTTCAGCTTAAGATTTTTTGTGTTTATAAGTACGAGCGTGTCTAAGAAGCTTCTGAGAAGCATATAAATATTTAATAAAATTATCTGAGAATTGAATAAATAATTTTTTATGAAGCATTAAAAAAAATGTTGCATGTCCAAAATTGCATGTATTTAATTCATGTAAGTACAATAAAATCTAATGCATGAAATGTAGAATTTTTTCATTTTCTTCATATTGCTTTTAATATTTTAGTTTTAAAAAGTATTCTTGATTTAGACGCGACATGACAGACAAATTACATAAATCATGTTTTAATACTTGATGAACAAGTCTAGTTATTTTTTGTTACTAACTTATTGGTAGTTTTAATTCGGACTTTAACTTCATTAAATGTAGACACAATTTAAATATAATTATAAATTTTCAGATGATTGAAATTTTTATTTAATTTAAGATTTTAATTTAATCTTGTTTTCATCTGGATTTGATAAGAAGAGTTGATAAAATCGAAAAAATTTTCTCTTGTACATTTATAAAAATTAGATAAAATAACATTCAATTTAATAATAATGTCTACGTGATACCATGGAAGTATATGCATATAAAGTATGTACATATGTATGTATCATATTATCATATTTTAATCGAAATAGCAATAATGCTTATTTTTATTTTTATGTTAATGCAATAATTTTTTAATGTTTTAGTAAATTTTCCTTTTTTAATAAAATGCACTAAGAAAGAGTACATTAGTGAAAAATTGTCGTAGACATACAATGGAATAAGACATTAAATAATGTAATGTAAAATTTGCTTGCTTTTTTCCCCATGTTTTAGGTTTTGAAATAATAGTTAGAATAAAGTGATAGCTAATACTTGTGAAAGAATGTAAACAACTACTTCAACAATTGATATCGTATCAAGAAAAAATTACTTTTAAATAGTTAATAGCAAGTCTTTCTAAAACGATGTCTTAATCTAAATCTAGTCGTTTGACAATGTTCCCCATAGCAAAGTCATTTTTATTTTATAAAAATGACGTGACCTATGTAAACAAAAATTAAAGTATTAGTGATATTCAATGTACATTATGATTATTTTTCAGAGAAGACAATAACAAGCCGAATCATGTGCTACTTTTAACAGTCATCAACCCGGTGTACCCTATAACTGTGGTAAGTACAATCCTCATATGAAATTAAACTGCTAAAGTAACATGGAAGTTACATTTAAATAGTTCCACTTTTTTTCTTCTTCTGGCTATATATTAAATTAATTCACGATATAAACGTAAATGAGTTTTGCGACGGAATCCGAAGACTTGTTGCACATTCACATTCGGTCTTGAGCTCTGAAGAAGAAATAAAAGTTTGGAAAAAAAATTAAGAGAAACTAATAATAGATCGGTATGTCATTCTATGTCCTTTGAAGAACTTTTGTGCTTCTTTCTGTTTCTTGCTCCTGTCCTTAGTGACCGTCGACTCTTGTTGTAATTAAAGATCAATTCCTCTTCTATACCTTTTCGTGCTGTTTTCTTCTCTGCTACCAAATGCCGTTGACTGGCAATCGAGGGATTTCGCGTGATCATTTGCTTCTTGTATTTCTGCTCTTTAGGTTAACGTTGATAGAAAAAAAGATTTCTCATTGGAATAAGTGTTGTCCTATAAACTAGGATCTGAAAATTTCTTAAATACTTAAAAGAAATCCTTTAATGCCGCTACTGTTCTCAAAGTGTATGGATTTTTTAAACTGTGCTAATTTTTTTTTTTTTTTTTTTTTTTTTTTTTTTTTTTATTTAGTTTAAGACTGTCTGACGTTGATATTGATTGCTTTTCCAGCTAAAATGGACTAATCTAATTTCATTAATCCTAGAAGTGCTCGAGTAAATAGATTGAATTTCAAAAAATACAACAAACTCTCAACAGATTTCTTATTAGAACTTTGAATGAAAGTAATTTTTCACAATATTACTTAAAAATAATATTTATTTATTGGTTGTCGCAGAAAAAAATTTTCCTTTCTATTTTTAGATTATTTTCTTTTTTAATATATTCATTCTTTTTAATATGAATTTTATGATCGGTTAGTTATTATAGCTGTTCAGTGAACAACGTTCAACGAGCAGAACTTACTTCATCAATTAGTGTGATATTATCATGATCGAATTTTCAATAAATAATGAATTAATTTAGCCTCTTAGGTAAATATTTAAATATTACAAAGTCCTTGCGAAACTTGAACTAAATGATGAATGAAAATTTGAAATCAAGTTAAAATCAGCGATAGCTAAATAACTTGGTAATAAGTAAGCAAGTGAATAATTAACTGAATAACTTAAAATTTTAGCGTTACTGTAATATTATTTCGTGAATATTCTGTGGAAGTTATTTTGTTATTTTCTTAATATCTGAAAGAAATTTTCATTTAAAGCTGCGTACATTCAAGCTTCACCCAGTTTATTTTTTTCAACATGTACATTTAGTGTAACTTGATAATTTCTTTTAAGCTAACTGTCAGATGTCTTGTTTAATTTTTATTGGATCGGACTTCTGCTTCCATGTAATGAATTACCAGTCTTGCTAATGTTAAAATAAAATCGTGTTCTGCTAGTTATAAAAGTTTTTTAGAAGTACGATATAATGATCGACTTACATTTCGATTAAATATAAAATGAAATTCTGTGCATGTCATACTAATAAAACTCACATTCAGAAAATACTTTACGTGAAGCAAATTTTGATACGATTAATGTTCCATGTGACGAAAATATTAAAAATACACTTTCATTGGTATTTTATTGCTTGTAACTGTAATCGTGAAATCTATTCAAAAGTTTTCTATTAAAAACTTTTTTCAGTACTTGCTAATTCAATTCTACTTACTAGAGTGCAGAATATTATATTAAATTGTGCAACAACTTTTATGCTATATATCTAAAGAGCACTGTATACTATTAAATTGTTAATGTTCTCACCTAAATTTTATTACTTTGTAGAAAGTTCATATGCATATCTAAATAGAAAATAAATTATTATTACCATTGGTGGCTATTAGCCGAAGAGGATTAATGAAATATATGTCTATTGTTTCAACTTTTCTTCCCTAGCTAATATAATATAAAATCACGTTTATATATGATGTCAAAAAAAATGATTTATTAAATAAAATTTAAAATATCTGTATTTAGACAATTTGACAAAGATAATATCTTTTGGTAGAATAAAATATATTAATATATCAATGTACTGGATAGTAGTTGAATACATTGCTTGTATAATTATAGTAGTAAATACAAGGTTATCATTCAAAATTATACGAATTTGGTTAATTAATATTCGTAAAATAAAATTATTTGCGTTGACTTTAATTGATGAAATATCCAAGTTTTATCCACTGTTCTGTAACTGTGATATTTAGCAGTGGATTTAATAATACGAATTACATTGATCAGTTGTATCAAACGAAAATAATGTATGAGTAGAGAAAGCTTAATTTCAATATTCTTGCGTTATTCTGCCAAAAAATTAATAAAATTTACTTTGGTTTTCGTAAAATTTTCGACCGATTTAAACCAGGCTTTTATCAGTTAGTAGGTATTTTGCGGTTTCTAAATCTTTTAGATTATCAAGTATGGAATTGTAGCTATCAATTGAAAGTACAAATTTTAGTCGGGTCACGTAGATATACGATTGCAAGACCAGCAACAATAATCTGACCTTATTTGCATTCGCTGAGTTGGTCTAAGCGTATCCAATTACATGTGATGCCGACCTTTAAATGACTACAAGCGAGTATTAATTCATAAAACTTTTCATTGTATATTGTTTACTATTAATTATTCGGAACATTATTAAAAAACTTCCATTAAATCTCAGAAAAAGTACGATACTCGTGTAACTGATAATGAAAAGTCAATTCTTTTTTATTCTTGGTGCAGTTCACGCAGAAAACTTTTCTTTTCAATTCATGATTTTTTCCAGTTGTTTTTTTTTTTTTTTATTTTTTATTTTTAATCTAGTTGTTTGAAGTCTCGTACTACAAAGGAAAATTTATTTTAAGAGAATTTAATAGGTGCTTACAAATAAGTTTGTAAACCATCATTTTCATTGACATTACCAAAGGCTATGAAATATTTATAAACTTTTACGCGTAATTATTTTTGAACGTTGCGTCAGAACTGTTTTTTCCCCCTACACTTTTATTACTTTTTACTCGGATTATTGTTTTAATATGTGATTTTTTGAAAGACTTTGCTAAAGTACAAAACCGAACGATTCCTCAATTTTACATATTATGGATTGTGTAGCCTTCAAAATTTAACACAAAAAAAAAAAAAAAAAAAAAAAAAAAAAAAAAAAAAAAAAAAAAAGATTATTTAAACGAAAAAAAGAATATAAAAGAAACTGAAACACAAAACGTATTGCAGTGATCAATGTAATTTATTGGCGATAATTTCGTTATAATTTAGTAATTGTGAGATAAATTGCAATTAACGTCAATTGAATATATAGTAAGCTTAAGGCAAACATGTGCGAGTGGCGACTATTGAATCATAACAAGTTTTAAACAATTCTTATACCGCAAATCTTATAATAAAGCTGGTTGGTCATAAAAATAGTCGATTAAATGACTGTGATTAGTATTCTATGAAACGAAAATTAACATCGAATGCGCTTATTAGTAATTTTTAATTCTCAGAAAAGAGAGACAGAAGGAGAAGTGTTTATGGATGAGAATAGAAAAGCTTGAAAATTGTTGTGCTGTTGCTTTTAACAGTTCACTTTCAACAGAACTTAGTCAATATATATGAGTAGCAAGCGCCACTAATCACGCTTAATTTTAATTCAGGTCTTTACTTACAAGTATAATTTGACGAATACCGTTACTCCTCTGTTGTCTCTCTCTCTCTCTCTCTCTCTCTCTCTCTCTCTCTCTCATTTAATTTCGAACTTTTATAAATTACTCGAATCACTCAAATTTAATATGTATACGCTATAAATCATCTGCTATCAATATTCTACTTTTATAGTTTTATTGATTGATGATGTTAGGATGTGTACTTGTAAATACTTATCCGTATTCTCTTATACGTATATTATTTAATTTTGATTAATGAAAATACATCGAGTATAATGCATGCTACGTAGTTTGAAATTTTGCCGGATTAATAAACTTCCCTGTTGGATGGTTGTGGAAAGGCCTATTGTTAGTGCTTTTAGAGATTAATTTCAGGTATGCAGATCCTTAGAGATCGTTACGCCTTCTGAACAAGCAATTCCTTTATTCCATCTATCTTTCATAATTGTGCTTGTATTATATCGTCCATCGACCGAGGACAGAATCCCGGGGGTCCTTGTTTCGAAGCCTCGTTCCAATCGCCTTCTTATTTATGAAAAATAAAGTTCACGGACATTTAAACAGTTATTGTATCTCTTCTAACTGCGTGGTTATTAAAATTACTCATGCCGCATAATACGGTATTAAAAAGAAAATTTTCAAAATAGTATCTTGCCGATTTACTTGTATAAATAACAGTATACAGACTTTAACAAATGGTTTGAGAATACAAAATTTCTTTTAAGTCTAATCTGTTATTCTTACATTTTTAAATCGATTCACGTTAACTGTGAAGAAAAAATAGATGTGTAATTTGCGATGTCGTTACTTTTTATCTTCATAGAGCATTTCAATACAATTTCTGCGATTGTTTGTACAGTTTTATATTTTATAGATAAATATTCTTGTGGGATAATTGAAACAAGTACTTTTGATAAAAGTAACGGTTTCTTCTTTCACGTAATTGCAATATTCCTGACCTTATACTCTTTATTGTAAAGTTTTCTGCCTGTACATTTGATTTGAATGTAGAGAATCTCTTATTTTTTATTTCTGGATTTACCGACTTCTTTTAGCTGCACTAATATTTAGGAGTACTGCAGAGTTGTATATTTTTACGGAATAAAGGTTCAGAATTGGTTTCATTATGAAATGTCAAAATATAACGAAAAAACAGTTTTCAATGTTATTTAAATGCATTTATGTAGTACTCGTAAGAAAATTTGATTGTACAATAATATAAAGTCGTTTTCCACTAAACATGTTTGCATTTATTTATTTATTTATTCAAATAAAAAGAAGGTATAACACATAAAGTAATGAAAAAAGATCAGCGTATTATCCATTAAGTATTAATGAATTGTAGTTTTAATTAATTTTTTCAATTTTTTCGGATCTTTATTTCTGTTGCGTCACTTAATAGAGTATGAGATTATAAAAATTAAACATTGGAATGGCATTATTCATTAAATTAATAAATTCTTAAATCTGTAAGCAAATTTTTTCATAGGTTCGGTTCATTTTTTACAATATGGATTGTTGTTAATGCTTAAGTAATTATATAAGTGAGTAGGTTAAATTTTTTATTTTATAACTGCATGTCCCAGAAATTTAACTATTAACATAATTTTCAGAATTGTCGATGATAATTATTTCTTGATGCAGTTGTACTGGTCTCGATCGAAAAGGCTTGGAAAAGGCAGAAGGGTAGTTAATGTTACAGATTGAATTTATTAAATTGACAAACATTAACTATCATACCCTAATTCGTAAGAGTATGTATATGTATGACTATTATTCTATCGTAATGTCAGAGGTGCTGTGACTTTTCATCTTTTTTAAGTCATTTATGTTATTTGAATGACATTGCTTTTGAAATTACAAAAAAATCTTATTTCAACAAAAGCAGTTGAATCTTGCTTCAATTTTTGAAGTTGATGTTATTATCTATTCCAAGGTAATCTATAATTTCTTAAAATAGATAGTAAAGATTAATTTTATGAATGAAATCAGCTATACTTGACATTAAATTATGTTAATAATAATGATCGTGATAAAAATGTTTTTATCTTGGATATTAACCTGAAAAGGGTTTTATATTCCACATATCGAATATCTAAATTAAGATATTATTTTTCAATTCATAGATTTATAATTTCACATATTTTTTCATTTGAGTTAGAACTAATTAAAAATGATTCTATAGTTATAAAATCGGTATATTTTCTTTGAAATAAAGATCTCGAAGGAAAAGCTTATTTTCATCTGCTGGGGGTATATTAATCTTAATTTCACCCATTAGTGGTTTAACTAATCTTTGTAGTAGTAGCTTTTACAGATATCAGTAATCAACAAAGTTTTCGTGGTAATTTAAGATATTAATAAATTTCTTAGCCATATCATAAGTTTTAAATAAATTGCCCAAGGTGATTCGTTAATAAAATAGCGCCACTCTTCATTAAATTAACAATATTTTAATAAAGAAACCAAAGTGTTGAACGTTGCTTGTCTTTTACTTTTTTCATACCAAGATTCCTTATGATTTGGATAAGTTTGTACCTTTTTGTCTATATTGATTATAATATTTTAGCGAAGATTGAGTAAAATTATTTGGTATAAATGCAAAATAAATAAATAAAATTTGGATCAACTCACATTTTATGTTTTGCTTTCTTTTTACCTTTTTACGCGCTTCTACGTCATCTTCACTGTACACTTACTTTTTTCTATGCTTTAATTAAAAATGCTTTTTATTATTTACGCTTTACGATACTCTAAATGCATATAAAATATAGATTTCAAATGCACCAGTGTGAAATGGAAGTAAAAGAAAAACTAAGTCTTTCGTCTTATTGACACTGATTCATGACATATTTATCTTTTTGAGAAAATGTGCATAAGTTTGCTAATGTTTAATAGCCCAGGATGAGCATTGCCTTAGTCTGATAGATAGTAAGAAATGATTTCTCTATTTTCTTGAAGAAATATGAGGAAAATTATCGATTTCGAACTAATCACTGTATCGATAAATGAATAAAGCTTGTGCTCATGACTATATTACGTACTTTTGTTTCATTTGGAGGAAGAACAGAAAATCGTTACTTCTTCCATTGCGTGCACGCGCCCATATGTGCGTAATTCTATGTAAGACGTATGGCTTTGCACGTATGCATAGATGATTATGTCAGAAAGCTTCACGTTTAAGTGATTTCTATTGACATCTTCCTGTCTGCTTGTTGTCCTTCGTTGCACGTGGTTCGAAAGCGACGCGATGCAATCACTTCATTGGATAATTTACGTTACACTCCTCAATAGCTATACAAACTATGTAATCTACTGATTGCTATGCTTATTTTTTTTTCTTTTTTGTATTTCTTTCGATTATCTGATTTCCATTGGGTTAAGATATGGTTATACATTTACTTGAGATACAAACTATGTATTTTATTTTATTTTACTCAAAGTCGTCAGCATCAAATGGCTCTGGAGTGCGTATGATTAGTGCAATAAGAACACAGCAAACATTTGTGAATGTTTAATAATTCTTTATGTTGGTTTCTCGTCTTCGTATAATCATAACATCGCATGCAATAACCGAAGAAACCGTGAGCTTTGATTTACAAGTATTATGAAATAATGATACTTTTCTCCTCCCACGTTATAAATTATTTTATGTTCTATATCTTATGACGTATATCCAATGGTGGGTGCAGACTATATTTTTTACCCCCCCCCCCTTTTTTTTTTAAAGTAGAATTAGTTATAGTATGTAACCATTTCAGTTCATTTTATTGTAGAATAAGTAACAAATTATATTCGATGCGATAACCAGCTTTAATCGAAAGCAAGCCTTAAATAATAAAAAACTTAAAAAAAATTTGTGTATAGGCAAATACGTTAAATACATTACTGCAATAAAAATACGTATCATAAGTTATTGTACATTTGCTTAAATCGTAAAAATATCACAGTAATAACATTAAATTTCTCGATATATCGAGAACTATTAAAATATCGACGAAGACTGTAATCTTACATTAAATTATTATCAAAATTTAAAACAAAATATGTGCAATTATCTTCTTCCGTCATAAATTTATTGATTTTCAATAATACTTTCACCTGAAAAGGCTATTCTGTTTTAATAAAAAATTAACGCATGAAAATTAAATTAATCGTTCAATAAAATTTTATAGGCAAATAGAAACTGTTTATTTTGAATTAAAAATGCTGCATACGCACTTATTAGTTGCTTCAGCCTTTGACGATTATGAATTTATTAATCTACTATTGAAACAACAATAAAGTCAAGATTGGAAATCAGGTAATAGAAATATTGAAAACTGAAATATTGGCCGTGGGTATCAATGAGAAACTGTTTTCGTTCGTAATATAATATATAAAACAAAACTGTCAAAAACATATTAAAGTAATGCACATTAAAGCTTGTATGTAAAAAGTGCGAAGCTTTTTTAATTTCTATTGCACATTAAAAATTTATTTTACTATTGAAAAATAAAAAATTAATTTTAATATCGGTAGTGTTTACTTTAACACGATTACATGTAAAGCAAATTTTAACACTACTTAATAAATATACACCGTCGCGAAAATATATTTCTTTTTTTTTTTATTAGCAAATATATTTGGACGCTAGTGGATTGCGAAAGGCTTACAACAGAATATTGTGTCGTGATAAAAATAATTTATGCACACAGAGCATAATCTCAAATTTATCGTTCGTATATAATACTTATTAAATAATAAAATTCAATCTAAAAATTACACCACATATTCATTGCTAACTAATTTCTTCAAATGTAATTGTTTCAGTAAGTATCTGATACATTTTTAAAATTCAGAAATAATAGCTATAACGGTTTAAGAAAAATTTAAAAATCAAACGTTAATTCTTTGGTACGTAGATACGAAATTTTCTTTAAATTTGGAGTTTCATATTTAATTAAGTCTACAGAGAGACTTTTATTTTATAAACTAATTGTGTAAAATTATATATATTGATATTTTTATAAAAATTTATTTGTAATTGCTGTAAGTCCCTCGAATCTAATAACCTAATTGAGATATTTTAAATTGGGTATTTTCACCTTTAAAAATATTTACAATCTTCTATTTCTATTTACCATATTATTTGTTCGATGATGATGTTCCTAGTAATGATATCTGTAGTTGGATAACGAATAACTCTTTGTTTGAGCACAAATCATGTTTTTATTTATATCAAAATTTTATCATGATTTTCTTTGTTTTTAGTATGAGTTTCGTACCTTTTTTTTTTTTTTTTTTTTTTTTTTTTTAATAGCGTATAAAGAGCTCATATAAGAAGCATGGCAGCTTTTAATTGTAATAGAGGTATTAATAATGCAAGCACCCTCGTCAATTATTTGATAACGTTTTCCTTTTTATCAAAGTGTTGCGGTATTAAAAAGAGCTAATTCATTTAGATTTAGTCGCACTGATAGTTTTCTATGTGAGTAACATCTTTTCTTACTTTTTGTAGTTTAATAAAAAACTTTACGTTTCTTTTGTAGTACTTACGTACGTTACACTCATAGCTCGTACTCGCAAAGTTCTTGACGAAACGGAGATTATTATGATAACTGAGTTAGAGACTTTGAACATTAAACCTTTTTCGTGATGTTCATCACAAAAGCATCGCATGATAAATTTAATTCGCCTGCCCATCTTTCGGACCTATTGTATAAACTTGCATCGTTTCAAAGGTACTTTATCGAATTTTCGATAAATTAAACCCTCAGTAGAAGGTTCTAAAGATTATTTTTTTCAACATTCAGAAATAATATCGATCCATCTTATCAAGGCAGACAAACTAAAATAATCCTTCTGATACGAAAATATTGACGCAAAATAAATAAATAAATATTCCATCTTAATTTTTTACATTCTGAAACCATTCGCATCAATAAAATAAAAATAAAATTTAGAATGCAAACGTATACAATTTAACGACAAATAAGAAATGTACGTTAAGCAGAATCCGTTGATTTTCTGGTGTAGAACAATCTCACTCTCTCTCTCTCTCTCTCTCTCTCTCTCTCTCACTCATTCACTCACTCTCTCCCTTTTGCCCTTTCTATCAAATGATTAATTCATTACTCTTTTGCGAATGTACAAGTTAAAGACTGAACTGTCATTTTTGGGGCACTATTTTGGATCATAATTAGATAAATAAGATATTCCACGGTTGATGCTATCATATTCACTTAATTAATAAATATTTATAAATAGTAGCAGACAAGTACACATGGCTTTAATTATTTGCTTTCCTTATTTATTGTATTTCAATATTGCGTAGTCTATTAAAAGCATAAATTCTAATTATTTCTTGCGCACTTTTGTGACCATGAATTTGTGAATTATCACCTGACTCTGTAAGATTTAATAAATATTTGATAATATACTCATACAGTGGATATTAGTATCGCTTGCCCGTGCTTACTTTGTAAACAGAATGTAATTTCGTGACGTCAGCATGGTTTTTTCAAGCGTTCATCTTCAAGAAAATGCAGATTGTAGTTAAAGCAAAGTATTTAGATCCTGCTTCGTCTTCAAAATTTGATACATTCACTTTATTTTCACAAACTTCATCTTCTGCCAAAGGATTTGCCTGTCCAGTTTTTCCTTGATTTTATCATAAAGAGAGATTACTTTTCATCGCTTTTTCACTTTCGGTGCACCTTTGAACAAAGTAAGATCACACGCGTGTAAATCTTCTTTTATAGAACCCGAATATTGCGCAAACTTACTTTCAAATTGAACTACAAACTATGAAAAAAATTTTCACGAAAGTTTCCAATAAGCAGTATGAAATTCAAATTTCAACGTGGACGTGCATTACGTAAACAATTGAAAAATATAATTTGGAGAAAACGCGAGATGAAAAATGAGAAGGATTTACGGGGGAGTTGCAATTATTGCATTTGCCGTATAGAGTGTATTTCATATTTCCAAAGAAGCCTACTCTCGACCAGACGTTGATTAAGACATTACAAGGCAGACATTAACTAGGAAGTTGCCCGGGAAAATTCTTCATTCGCAATGTGGAAAATGATCTGTTTACGAATACTCGGTTGCATTTGAGCTTTATCTAAGATTACATCATACATTGACTTTCATTCTCTGATCGCTCGCTGGTGCTTTTACCTTCGTATCTAAATATAGATCGGAGTGCTGGAGGCAAAGTATGCGCGCCTTTTCACATTCAGGAAGAGCGACGACGCGAGAGATAGGGAGCGAAGCAGACTTAGTTTCATATCTAATCTTTTTACTAGCAAACAAGCGGCACCCACGTATACGCGAACACGGTTGCATTACGTAAAGAGGGGAAAAGATGAGAAAGAAGTTGTTGCATCGATTTGCTCCAGTTTAAATTTGATGTCTCGATATTGCTGACGAAGTCTTGCAAATTTAAAATGCAAATTTGTAATACCACTTTTTCTTGCCGTTACCTCCTGTTATTTTTATCCTCTTATCGAGTTCGTTTACCGGCTCTGTTTCTTGAATTTCAGCATTATCGGATAAGTTCGGAGCTGCGTCGTTTTAATCATTATGCAGGAAATCTCGCGTCATTAATACGCGATCCTCCGCTCCTGAGAAACATAACTAAGGCATTTGAGATCCTTTGTTGCGCGTAAACACGCGCGCGCGTGAATTTAATCCAATTTGCTCTGGCGCCCTCGAACGTTGCGGCGCTGGTGAATTTTTACTCAATTTTACGCACTTTTACCTTACTCTACCTTTATAATTCTAAGTAAAAAGTTGGAGCGAATATTTGCAAAGAAAAAATTTAAAACATGCAGCTTCTAGTCATGTAATGATGAATAATTTACGAACGTTGAGGCGAGGTTGGGTAGATTTGCAAGAGCCTTCGGTAAATTTTATCCTGCTTACTGCGATCTAGATTATGTTGAGAAAAAGTACGGATACACGTAGCGACGCCGAATCAAAATCTGCCAGTGCGACGCTTTTTATCCAATTGGTGTCCAAAAAAGTGTATGTAAAGATAAAAAGAATGTATCTGCGGGAAAAACTTGCCTGGCTATACAGTTGATTTAGAAGATGCAAAATATTCCGCGATTTAAAAATCTACTGCTTGGAGCTCTTCTACCTGATCGCAATGCTGATATACAAGTGTGTTACACATAACACTTTCATCATTCGTTCGCATCAACAAATATTTCAGAATTTTCATCTCTCGTTGCTTATATTCCTCGTGTTGTTCGGATTTCTAAACTTTAGACTTGAGTTATTATTTAAATTAAGTACTCAAAATTGTTCTCTTGCGACTATTATCCTTAAAAAATGGGAAATGGAAAGTACGCGTTGCCTCTCGAAAAGTTCTGGAAAATTTAACGAAATACGTTTACGACGTCTGAGCAATATCCTCATCTAATTATATTGCACTGCTATTATAATCATAATAACAATTATCACTAAATTAATTTCATTACTTTTCACATGTATTTATAATTAATTATTACTGTTACGTAGTACAACTAAGTATATAATTTACTCAATATATACTTTATTGATACATGAATGCATATTAATGGGAATATTACTTTATTTGTAATTACAATGTACGATTAAAGACTTCGTTTGATTTATTAATTAATTTTTTAGTTAATAAAGTAATTCAATAAATATAAATTCATAAAATATAAAATGGTCGCAATACTCAGGCAATGAAAACTGATGATAAATTAACGCAAATTATTGATATTAAAATTTAACCATACATTATGCACGTATAGTAACATATTGCAAAATGGATAACATTTCAATTTTGGAAATTAACTATTTACGCTTTACTATGCGATATTAGTATTTACTTTGGTCAAAAATATCTTCAGTTTTATTAGTTCACGCTAATAGGAATTTCTAAAAAATTAAAAAGAAATCATTTTTCCTTTTGTTTGCATTCGTACACCAGAGATCAATTATTTTAAAGTAACTGGTCGAAATAGTGTTTCGTCTTCACTTTGAACTAAATACGTACATCAGCCTTGTTCTCTTAGAATTATTATACTTTTTCAAATTGCTCCCGTTTCTTTTTTCTTTCTTTACCTTTTTTTATGCTTTTATTGGTTTTATTAACTGCAAGCATCAGAAAAGTTATTAAAGAATCGACTGATTCGCGTAAATGAAAATGATAGAGTAAGGAAAGGCGCGGTAGAAGTTTATAACAATCGCGATAAGATAAAATATGCATGAAATAATAGTGAAATAAAATATTGATATTTTTGTTGACAGTTTAAAATGATAATAACATTGAAAGTATTGATTGAAGTAGATACAATAAAGACCTTCTGACCAACTCAGAATTTCATTATTTATTTGAAACAGAATTTTTGCTATTTATACCACTTATTTCAAAATCTTTAATAAATTAAGATAGTTTGTAATTTATTTCTGCAATAATATTTAATAATAGACTGTAAATTGAAAATTGTTATGAAGAAAAAAATTAACATAATTCGTCAGGATATTTGTCACTTTCAACTTGACTTAGTTTCGTCATCTATTACCCATAGTTTTTGATTAAAGAGGAATAAATGAAGACGAAAAAGATGAATCAAAGCTTTAATATAGAGAATTGATGGAATTTTCTGTAACATCTTTGTATCAATTAATTTTGTACGAGACATTTTAGTTATGCTCAAATAAAAATATCATCTCTAAACTTATTTCCAGATAACTTATTTAATGTGTGTGTGTGTGTGTGTGTGTGTGTGTGTGTGTGTGTGTGTGTGTGTGTGTGTGTGTGTAATCTTAAGTTTTAATTTTTTCTTAGAAAGATATTTAATTATCATTATTTTAATAAAGTTTACAATAAGTTTACAATAAGCCATATATTTACAGTGCGAGCGTTATTTTTTGTTTAATATGCTCTAAATAAATATTCACGTGCTTCTAGTAAATAGTTGCACCAATTCATTAAATATACATTCATCGTTATAATTGAAAGAAATGCTATACAAATTATGAATTCTCGTGATAATAATAAAACCGTTATTGTTAACACGCGTCACATTATTTGCTTAAGAAACAATGCAATTTTTGATAGCACAAAACAGCTTCATTGACAAAAATTCATAGGAAATATTATTACTAGCCTTTAGTATTAAATTATATTTTTATATACATAATGGAAATATTCACATAAAATACCTTCATAGTAGTTTCGTAATAATTTTTTATAAAAAAAAAAAATGTATTGGAAACAGAATTTCGTTTAAGTACCAAAATTCAGCGTGCAAGTATTTTTGAATTTACTTTTTTAAGTAAATAAAAAATGGAAAAAATCCATCGACGGCGCGACTTGACGCACAGTTTTTCTAGCTACGCAGATTGATTCGTAAATCGATCGGTCTTAATTGATAAATATCAAAGTCATAATGCGAATGTGATTGCTGGATCGTCTGTTGCCATATATATGTATAACATCTTACAAGAACTTGTAAATAATAGTATTATTGGATTGTAAACTGTATATCAGATGAAATCATAAGGAAGAGAACTGGAATTTCGCTGACTGGAGTAACCGAAAACATTTTTAATTGTACCAAATATTTCTACTCGAAATATCTCGCTTCTACAGATTCTCTTTTTCTTAGTAATTTCTTGAAAGTGTGTTGTAACGCGTGTACCATTTTTTTACCAGATTTTTGAATCTGATAAACATGACTGAATTTTGCCGGTTTGAAAAGGTGTTACGTTCCCGGAAAATGTTTGTTTTTGGGGAAATACCTCTCCTCGTATGTTTTAATAAAACAACGAATGTATTTCTTGATTCCTCCAAAATTTCTTGAATCCTGCAAAATAAAAAGTATTTTTGTAAAACAATGGATTAATAACTTTATCTTTCCAAAGGAACAGGCTCAATTCGAAATAATTTCTAATAAATACCTATTCTTCATATTCACTTCAAATTACAATATAATAACGATGTAATACAATAATAACAATTTTCTGTTATCACTCTAAAGGGCACTCGATTCATTAAAAAGAGCACAGTGCTTTCTGTATTCTGCAAAAAGTTTTCATAGAAGAATTAATATCACAGTCATATATCGAGCTTTATTACTATTTATGATAGCATTAGCTTAATTAGGTCTGGTGCTATTGCTTTAATGAACAACTCCTTACAGGATCAGGCAATTTTCTGTGACCTTACAAACGATAAACCAAAAAATTTCTCATTTTGTCTGTGCAAATGTGTAAGGTAGAAAACTACTATCTCTGATAGAAGTAATTAGAATTCCTTTTATTTTAGGAACATTTTTTACATCTTACACCTTTTGTTTAAACGTTCGCGAATAAAAAATTATTTAATTAAAAGAAATTTTTCTTTCTTTTCTTTCCCAGTAAGTCTTAGAATTTTGATTGGTTTGCACATATTAAATAAAAAAGTTTTTCTGCTTTAACTTTAAACATTAGAACGAAAAAATTTTTTTTATATCAATGGATAATTAAAAATTTTTTTACGTAATTCATTAACGGAAATTTCATTTAAAAGCTTTACGTCACTTACCTTATTCCAATGAAAGTTTAATTTTTTATATCCCTTTATTCCCTTGCAATAAAATCAATATGATAAAATTAAGAATTTTAGAATTTGTAATTTTTTGTCCGTACGCGTTACTTTTAATTTAACAGTTTAATTAAAAATTTCATATTCTCGTAAAAGTTTTTATATAAAATATGATAATACTTTTATATGATTTTAGGTTCACTAGCGTTATTTAAAGATAAAATTTGAAAAATGCTACTTTGTAAGCGATAGCAGTCAATTCTCGGGTATCCCATTGTAATAAATGATTTTTTTTTTTTTTTTTTTTTTTTTTATATATATATAGAATGAAATTCAGAAAAGCAATTCGTTGTGAAAATTAATGTTCAATTTGTCACTTTAAATTAAAACGAAGGCTTACAAAAAAAAAAAAACTCTTGGAAAAAACAGGTCTCTTGCCGTTGTTACTTTCAGCTTGTGAAAAAAAGATGAACCACTGCAGTTATTGGGTGCATTGGAGACGCGATCGTACTCTCGAAATGCACTAAGGTATTTCCCTGGGGTATCATTTAATAATACACCAATCTCCGTGCCCACTATAGTCAAATATTTACTCCGTCCATTAGTTGGAATATTTAGCAACAATTCCTTTTCCTCAAGAATGCACTTCTATTTTTTTCTTTACGTTATTATCAATGCTGCTGTTCTATATTAATTCTATAATAAATATCATATAATTACATCGTATTAACATTTTAATGCTTTTACAAATAATTGTTTTATATAATTGAATTTTTCTTAAGCTTCTTTTCACTTGTAATTTAAAAATAGAAGCTTTCGTATGGCTTCGGTGCGATACATCTGTCAACAGCGTAAGTAGTTTTATATTTTTATTTGTTTCTCTTCTCACGTTAACGTGTCGTTAACTTTAAAGGGTAAGCTGCAGTCAGGCAACTAGAAAAATAATTTTTTACGATTTTTTTATCAGGCCATACCTACTTTTACAATTAATAACACATCAGTAACACTCGATTTAAACGATATTTAGTGAAAATGACAAATAAGAGTAGCGAACTTTGGCTTTGCCTAAAACTCATAAAAACAGATAAAATAAAACAGATTTAGGTTTTGTATGACGTTTA
Source organism: Wiebesia pumilae (assembly GCA_018907045.1). Taxonomy (NCBI): domain Eukaryota; kingdom Metazoa; phylum Arthropoda; class Insecta; order Hymenoptera; family Agaonidae; genus Wiebesia; species Wiebesia pumilae. The sequence continues at coordinate 1,958,599 of JACCHZ010000104.1, forward strand.
TATCTCGTACTTGAACCTTCATTTTAGGAACAAAATTGATTTTAGTTTGCCTCGATTGCTGGTCACGAAAAGTCAACACTTTCATTTGCGCGTAAAAAGTATCGATTTTGAAAAGTTGTAAGTATTCGAAATCTGGATGATCTGGATGATCTGGATGATCTGGACGATCTTCTACTGCAGTTTAATTAATGTGCAAGTTTAAAGACATAATACACTTTTTGATTAACAAAGAGTTGTAGCTTCCAGGCCCGTAAAGCCCGTGAAGTAACGCTTCATTTTCCTTTTTTGGCCTGTAAAACAATAGTTTCTTGTAGGCGACACACATCTTACGGCAAGCATTCTTTACTTTAATGACACTTATTTTGCCGATATGCTAGGAATAATCAACGAAACGCTGAAAAGAGAAATGTACTCGCGCCTTTGCCATGTTCCGTCATCTAAGCCAGTTCGCGTTCTACTTTCTTCCATTTTATTTTTGATTAGACTCTGCGAACACTTCTTGAATTGCTTTTTTAAAAAAAATACTTCAGCCACAGCTTTGCAATTAATGAGAATTTTCTATACAATTGTCGCATGCTTTTTATCTCGAAAAACGGCCAAAATCTTTTTTGATTCGTAACACTCGCAACGCAAATGCAAAGCAATAATTTATTTCATACGATTGTACCACAAAATTACTCGGAGGAATGTATCGACTAAATCAATTTTAAAACTTAGCCCACTCGTACTCGTCGTTTTACTATACTTTTTACAGCAATATCGTAAGGATCATCATTACCTTTGTGATGCACATGACTGCTGCTTTCGTCACGTAGATTATAAATATTGCTCTTTCGATGGATCTTGATATTTCTTGAGTTGTTCGTGCGATTGAACATGATCAGAAGGCGATTAAAAAAAAACAATCAAAGAAAAAATGCACGATAAATAGTTTAAAATTTAGATGGACAGAGTTAAAAATCGGTTAATACGCTCTCGGAGGCTTCAAAATTCAACAGAATATTTAAAAGAAATTATATTTTAAAACCGTGTGAGCAAAAATCGATTTTTTGAAAATTGTGACGGCCTGCAGCACTTTAAGGTATTAATTTTTTTTTATATTTAACAATAGACACTAAAATATAGCAGGAAATCGTGAAAATTGAATACGCTTGCATTTAGGTTAATTATGTGTATACCGAGAGAGAAAGGTTTGGAGTTTAAGGGTTTAGTTGAATTATAGTTGCATTATAGTCATAACTATATGAAATATAGTTGAATTTACATGCTTTTAATCCCAAGTGATGGATATTCTACATTAAATATTTGCGCTATGATGTTGCGAAATCGCGATGTTAATTTAACGGTTAATCAGTTAGATTAGACATATGTAGAATCTGACATATATGTACGTCTTTTTCACACGTCGTACACAATTAGGTACACAATTTTCACTCGTTAGTAGGGGTCGTTTAACATAACGACTTTACGCATAAAAATGTGTGTCAATACGAAAAAGTATTTTGTACTGACTTGTCTAGATCTAAAGTAAAATAGAGTAAAAAAAGATAAAGATCTAATTATAATATTATTATAACCGTCGTGATCATTGAATTTGAAATATGAACGAATTGATGTTACAAATGGACGACGAATTCAGTGAATCTACACAAACAGTCAGTCAGTCAGTCAGTCGGAGAGACAGTGAAGCAAAGTTTAAAAGCGCTTTTGGCCTACTGCCATGAGTCGTGCCATAAGTTGTATTAGCAGATGGTCAGAAATTTACCTTAGCTTCTCACTGGGCAGCTACAGGTAAACATACGCAGCCCTGGGCGTCTGATAACAAGTCCTTGTGTTTTCGCAATAAAGTCATGTTTGTAAAAATACCTTCGGCTAATTGAGGTGGATGGAGCCAGTATTTATGAAATAGCGAAGAATGGTAGATCGCGTATAAAATTCCCACTTCTTTTTTATGCGAATAATATGAAATTTTCATGGAAATTTGTAGAAAATTATCGCATACGCGTATTCGTATTCAAGATCTTATTGGTAGGTATGTTGCTGGCTAATAAAATTCTACACCGTACGTTACAAAAATAGAAATTGAAAATTGCGTTGGATAGAGCATGCGGTGCAAAGTAAATAATACGTAAGAAATACTTGTTGATGAACTGTATGCGATCTGCGTTTTAATATGAAAAATGTTATTGAAACTTGAGGATTAATCTCTCGAGTTGTTTTTTTTTTTATTTTTTTATTTTTTTTTTATGTCGCATGAACTTCCATATTCTTACAAAAATAGATTATCAATAATGCAAACTTTGCCGCATGAATTTTTTGTTGCAGGAAGTCTTGCACGCTATCAGCCACCAAAGTGGAGAAGTGCAACGTATCGTTATCTTTAAAAAGAACGGAGTCCAGGCTATGATAGAATATCCTTTTTTATATTATCATGTAACAACATCTGTAATACGTTTTGACATTTTTTCAAATCTACCGCCTCATCATCCCTTCTAAATGTATTTTTAAAATAATACAAATTTTGAAGCTTAACAAATATTATAATATAGTATCCATATTAAAAATTTGATTGGATATGCATATTTCTCATTTACTGAACTCTTTATCACATAATAAAGAGTTTTTTTTGAAAAAATTTAAAAGTTAAAATTTTTATAATTACAATTACACTCTTTACTCAAGTTAAACATGTTTCCTATTTATTGAAATTATTAAGCGGGTAAATACCTAAGTACTTAATAGTATATTGATTTCCATAAGAAAGTAATTAAAAAACGTTTTAAGATGTCAAGTATTCTAAAGTTTAATCGAAAATATTATTTTACTAATTTGTACTATTTTATTTACACTTATATCTTATTAATTTATAGAAATTTCTCTCTCTCTCTCTCTCTCTCTCTCTCTCTCTTTTATTCAGAAGTTCGTTAAAATATTTTATTTTATAAAGTAGATTTTTTATAACGCTTATTACGTTCAAGAATTCATGTCAGCATGATCGTTTGATACTTCTAATTTGATATTTTCCCTTATTCTTTTAAAATTATTCTACTGATTTTTTTTTTTTTTTTATGAAACGGTAGAAAGAGTTTAAATATTTTTTTATTTTTTAAATGTAAACATTACGTATTATGTAAATTTTATGTATCCTTTCTTATGTAGACTCGTATATACAGAGGCAATGTGAATATTTACATATTACATTTATTTGATAAAAACTTGAAATATTTAATTAAGCTACTTTTTTTAATACGCTCATATTAAGAATACTTTTCATTTTAACTTTATACGAGAATAGCCTAGAATCATATTAAATATTGTCATTTTTAGATAAAATATATAATTAGCATATAAAATAATCTTTATATTGGACTAGTGTATGAGCAAGAAATACACAAAAGTAAATTTAAAATCTAATTTTAGATTTGTAATTACGGGGACAATACAAGTGTTACTGTCGTAATATTTTGAAAAACTGCTTTGTAAATTTAATTTGCTTTGGAAGAAAGAATTAAAATTCTTCAGGCGGATAAGCATTCATCGGTCATTTCTATGAATATTTGAAACAGTAATAGAGATTTTTTGGCTTTAAATGCAACACGATGAATAATAACACTATAAGCTTGATAAAACTCAAGCATTTTCTTTTCGAAAACGTCTTGTTTGTCCTTTCCGATTTTTGGCGATTTTTATTATTTTATTATACGTACGTACATTTTAAAATGAAGAATCCTTAACTGCATTTTTTCGAAATTACGTTTGACTCGGTGGAGTCTGCTACAAGAGCAAAAGAGGCTCTTCATGGTGCAGATATATATTCAGGCTGCTGCACGTTAAAAGTCGACTATGCCAAGGTAAGATCTTAAATAATTTATATTATATGCTGCGTGCATATGAATTCACTATAATATTTTCATGAGAAATGTCTTACAAGTTTCTTTTGGTCCAAGAGAATCTAATTAACTTTCTTAATTTTTCATTTTACGCGAAGAATTACGTGCACATACGTAATTTTCTATGAGACAAATTTTAAATTAAAAAGCACTCGTTAATTTGACAATAATAGTAAATCTTTATAGCTTTTTCACGTAAAGTCTTAGGCTTGAATCTTTTGTAGACGAATAATTAAATTGCTTCAAACGAGATTAAATATGCAATGGCATTATTTTACGAAAGGTTATATTAAATTTAATTTGGGCTTTTGATTATGGTCAGCTTCGATGCGAGATTTAAAAATTAATTTCTTTCGCGCAATCGTAAGTTTTATTTAATGCGATTTATAATACGTTGTAAGTAGAGATTATTTATAAGAAAATTGAAGTACTTTTTTTGTTAAGCATTAGGTTATTGGATAAATACATTCGTACTTCATTTATATTAAATTGCGTTCTATTGAGAAAACTATATAAAAAAAAAAAAAAAACAAAGTTTAGTTGAACCTTTAGTTGAAGTAATACGGCAAAAAAATAAATAAGAATATAATAATAACCGACATGTTCAGTTCGGTATAATTCATTTCTTGTATAAAGCTTTATTATAGTTTTTCAGTTTTACGTATTTACATTTTTTAGACGTTAAATATATTAGAATCTTGTGATTTTAGATTAATTCTTGTTTATCCGCAACTTAAGTTTTGTTATACGTAATGAAATTATATGAAATTATAACGACTTATCGATAGATTTCAATTCAGATATTTATATACGTATATTTGAAATGGATGTAGTTCAGTTTCTACTAATTTTATCTCTTATCTTGAAACTAAATACCGAAAATGTAAGAGACTCCTTGTGATTTTAAGAAAATAATGCTACAAATTCTTCATAATATTTAAAAATATGCGTGCATCTTTTACGTTAATAGTCGCTGAATAATGTGCTTTAATAAGCACATAAACTAAGCGTGAATTTGGATGCTTATTTCTATATTTTGAAATAAATAACCAAAATTATTTTATCCTTTAGAATGATAGACTCTGGTATATTTGTTTACTGTGAAAATATCCTCAAGAGTGTAAATAACAATTTTTTTGTTACTTATGTAACGGCTTAAGAAACAATACAAAAATAATTTTTTAAACATTCCATTCTGAACATAAATGACAGAGAAATGCTCTACCGTTTTTACGTTGTTTTTCAAATAATTGTAATCAATTGCAGCAAAAATATTTATTAGAGTTATGTAATAAAATAAATAAACCGTGACTGGCGTACGTTAGAAGCGACGTTAAGAAATAATGCCAGTCAACCTCGGAGCAGTACGAGTCGTCAATGAAACTTAATTTAAACAAAAAGTAACGAATCGTAACGGTGAAGCGAAGACGCAGATGAAATTAATTTGGTATTGATAACGTTTTTAAAATATAAGAATGACAAACGAGCAATTATGCGTTAAGTATTTACTAAACTGCTAATTTCGTCTTATACGCGAAAGAAATTTCACGACATTCCATCTTAGACGTGCATACATATTTATTGTAAGTGCACAGATGGCGATTGAAAAAGGAAGCGACCGACAGAGTAATGGGGACATGTCGAGTGAATTTCGAGAGAATCTGAACTTTGTGTTATATTTTAAGTGGAAGAACAGCCGAGGTATTGAAAATTGAACGAGCACTAAATTATTAACATTATTAAATCCGAATCTCTCAGCGACATTATAATAGCACGATGTATTTTTATTCCTTGTTCGTCGACTCAGCATTTCATTTTAACTGAATGTTAAATATAAGAAAGATAATAAAGAGGATGGTATACTTCCGTTACCTCTTACAGAATGCAAATTGACGACGATGAAATATATTCGCGCATTCCTGTAAAAAATGAAAATACATGGACAACGCATTGACATCATATACGTTTCTATAGAATATGGAGATAACGTATAATAAATTGTTAGGAATAAAATATAATTGAAAGTACATACTTTGCTACGAATGTAATTTCATCTATTTGTTAGAGCTATACGAATGTAACAGTAACAGTAAGCGGATTAATGAAATCGTTACATTTTATTAACGGTGAATATTTTTTCAAATGGAAAATTTGTCAAAGCTTCTAGCAAAACAATAATTTACCGATGTCGGTTACGAAACTTTCATTTTCCGCTCCATTGCATTCCGTTACAACCTCGGATACATTTAACATTTCGTTTTATAGCCGGACTCACCTGATCGTAAGCCTCATTACGTACGATTCTCTCGTGCTCCTGTATTGATCGCTCGGTTAATTGGAATTAGTTACCGATGTGCCTACGGAGATCCAAATGTCCAGATAAAGGTGACAACAATAATGCATCGCCAGCAAGAGCTAGAACTTGCAAATATCTCGATTTTTTGATCAAATAATTTATCGGAACAATGGACGCATATGAATAACAATGCAATTGGATAAACCAAAGAAATATATTTGCGCGCGAGAGTACACGATGGCAGGTGCTCAAGAGCCTCTACTTGTAGTATTCCGACTAGATGCTCAATTAATAGTGCAATAAAATTACATACGATAAAATTGATAAAAAGCCGTTCCCCGGAGATTTTCTCTCTCTCTCTCTCTCTCTCTCTCTCTCTCTCTCTCTCTCTCTCTCTCTCGCGCGCTAGCTAATGTTCTAGTTGCTGTTTCGGCAGTTGATGCTTGCTTCGTATCCTTATGCCGATCCCGAGCTAAAAATACCGCGATGGTACATTACTTAATCCATAATATTGACTTAAGCTCGTTATACTTAGGTTATACTTTTTTCTCTTATATTCCTATCCACTCATTGGGATTGTTCGGTTTTTCCGCGGAATTCGACCCGAGCCTCACGACTTCGTGCTCAACGGCAGTCTGTCACCAGTGCAATACTTTGTTCGCGTGTAAATATCAGTCTGTCGTGTTCAACGCTCTATCTTTCACGCCTCGCCATTCGTTCGCAACTACGTTAATTTTGGGTGCAACTGTCTTCTTCGCTCTCTCGCCAAAATGTTCATCTATGCGCTTTTTCACGCTTTTATTACAAAGTGTACTACAAGTGTACGTCCGTCGCTAGACACGCATGAACAAACTCATTCTCGTCTCAAACTGTCTCATTTTTAAACGAACCGTTGTTTTTTTTTTTTTCCTTTTATTTTCATAACTTTTTCAAGTTACGTCTCTCGGACTAGAAATCCCAAGATTAAATGTATCGGATAAACAAATATAAGTAAATTGCAAAAAAAAAATAATCGGTCGAGATTTATTTAATTTTTTTTTTGTTATACAAATTAGCGGACGACTAATCCGAATTAAGGTTACGTAGCGTAATGAAAAGTCTTTCTTGAATGTGAGGTAATGAAGAGAGCCTAATGTAAGCGCCTGGAAATTATGTAATACGATTCGATCGATTTGGCTGAAGGTTTAATATAATCTTGGTATTATTTTCATTTTTTCTATTTAAAACGAGTTCGCTCGAGCGAGAGCAATATTCTGTTCTTCCTTTTAATGCAAGTAATACTTTGCAAAGAAATATCAAATATTGTCATCTGATATTAGTTATTTTGCACATTGAATTTCTCTGTTCTATATTTCACTTATTAGTAAGCTTTGCCTCCTCGGTGTTAGTAAAGTCGATTTCGCAATGAGTTAAGAACAACAATTCGATCGAAGTAAATTGATCGTAATATTTTGAAATCTAAAGTAAATTTAAATCTTCCAATAATAACTCGGTATTTGCAGTGGTAAACGCAGATGATGTGCTTTCTGGAAATTTCACTAGAAGTATTGGATGACTTTATCAGATGCAAAGTATTATTGGTAATAGTCGTCGTCTCGTTACATACGGCGACTCGAGGCGTATTAACAAAAATATGCATTACTACCACTCTTACGCTCGCTGCTGTTGATACGTAATATAACTTTAGGCTGCTCATTAATGATGGTTTATGTGACATCTTTATACTTCTCGTTATTTCGTCTCGTTCTTCATCTTTGTATGTTTATATTTTATAAATTACATCGTAAGTAGCTAATGAAGCTTATTCAACTTTACTAATTGTAGCTAATAGCTAATTGCTCACATCGGTTTGAAAACTGCTTTCATAATTTATTTCGCAATGTGTAGAGACTCTTTAAATTTTTGACCTAGATAATTCTTGCAGTTGTTCGTTGTAATTTATTGAAATTTTTAATAATAATTTTAAAATCGTGAATAATGTACAACTGAAATTGTCATTTGGATTTCTTTTTTATGAATTCTGTTACGATACGTTTGGTATTTATATTATTTAAGAACTACTTTTTTGTATTTCAACTTTTGATTCGATTTATACGAAAATAATATTAGAAAGTAGGGGATATCGATTTTAAATTTAGTATTCACGCATTGTATCAATTTAAATTTATGAGTTTCATGTGCTGCATCAATATTCTAATCATAAATGTAGGACTGGCATTTTATTTAGCATACGCAATCGGTATAATGCACTGAACTTGTTTAAATAAATTATAGAAATTAAAACAAGACGTTTTCATTGGTCATAACAACTTTGTTGGTCGAACTTTTATTACATTTACCTACGTTACAAGTATATTAAAATCTCGATACGCTCGTTTACCGTGTAATCTGACATAATCAACGATACAGTGGATTATTGCAATTTTTTAGCATTATAAATTTCTGTAAAGGTGATGTCACATTTGAAAAGCAATTTTTTTCCAATACCTTCTAGCAGGAAAATTACGAATAATCTAATTAGAAGGATAATAAGTACATTTCTAAGTAAATGCCAAAAACAATTTTGACAAAGCTCAAGTAACCGATGAATTGTTTTATTTAACTTGCGCTTAATTTACCGAAAAATATTAATAATCTAATCGTAACAAGTGTAAAAGTAATTTTATTTAGCCTACAAGGGAAAAGAATTAGTTTTGCCGTAATCCCTTTCTATTAATAACGAGCGTAATAAATATTTTTACAATACATATAAAATACAGGTGCCTGGCTCTCTTGTTAATTTATAATGAATTTAGTTGTCTGCCCGTACTTTCCATCATAAGGTAATTACCGTGGATTACGCGATTATACTTGAGTACAGTGGTAAAACCGAAAATAATTCAAGTAAATAATAATGGAAGATATAGCTTGTAAAACGCGTTGGCACAATTGGGTTTAGAGCTCGAGTCGGTTGTCTAATCACAAGTAACCTTTCGTAAATGCTGCCATAATCTGCCAGAGTGTTCCAGTTAATAGACCAGCATATATTTTACGGTATCGGATACCCTCGACTCCTTTGTATAATCTTTATATTACATTCGAAAGCTCAAAATCGTTTTGTCGACACACGTCTACATTTCACGAGTAATCGTGGAGATTATTGGTTTTTTAAGTTAAGTTCTCAGTTTATCTACGTTTTGTTCTCAGTGTGTACAGATGAACGAAATATATGTTGACTCGAAGTAAAACGAGGAGGAGATTAATGGCCAGAAAATATTTATCGTATATTCTAGAGACTAAAAATTTCTCTTGCATATTATCAGAAGAAATAATGGTTAAACTTTTTAAACGCGCTATCAAACAATATAATGTAAATTCGACGTACGAAACTAAATAAAACGATTAGTCAACAAAATAAAAATCAAGTGCTCGCAGTTTTTATTATGCGTAGTGTAATTAATTTATATTACAAGTAATTAAATCGTATGCATTAAAATTTCCCATTTCTATCGGCCACTGTAATTTAATATTCTCGTTTTAGAAGATCAGCGCTTTAAATAATATCGAAATTATGGAATCGGCAGGATTTTTTCCCTTCCCGTGGATAATAAATTAACCGAAAATTACGAGGGCAGTAGGTTTATTTTTCTAATTTAAGTTCACGCAACGCATTATTCGTAAAAACCATCCTCAAAACAAAATCTTGGTAAATTACAAAGAAATCCATAAGCTTTGTCTTTATATAAAATTAGCGACGAATGCTAGAATTATGCAGAAATAAAAATTGTATCGTATTTAACGATAGAGACTGTAGTCATCTAAAACGTACGATAAAGTAGTCGATTGATTAAGAATCTCAAACCATCAACAGTGCAACTATCATAAAGGCTCAACTTACGCAAACTTGACAATTGTTTAAATTTTAATCGTGCCAGTAAAGTAATGCCGACAAATAATAATTATCTGTACGCTAATCAAAGCTTACTCGCAAATAGATTTTGCTTTACCGTCATACAGAATTTCGGTAGTTTACGATATCGTAGTGGTACAAATTTATTGGCCCACACCACTGGTACATCGCTCTTTCCTTATATTAGAAACATGCCTCCGCTGTTGAGGCAGTAGTACGGCCAGTAAAACGATGAAACAACTTCTATGTACACGTATTGAAATAAAAATCGAATGATCGATTTAAAATTACTCGGAAGAAATGAATAGCTCCTGGAACGAAACAATCGATACTAAATAGAGTTTATGATGCTACGCTTAAATATAGTGCATAAGGGACCGCGATTTCCTGATTTCGGATATCGCTCACGTTTCTGGAGCTTCTACGTAGTCACAATTATATCAGGGGTAGGCATTTTCTCATTTTCTCATTTTCTCATTTTCTCGATCCAATAAATCTTCCTCCGTGATTTTCAAATTAAAGATACAGTTTGTGTTCGATCGTTAGAAAATTCCTTTATTAAAATGAAGTGCAGGGATAACGCGTGAATATTCATCAATGCATTAAGTAATGTATTAAGTTAATTAATCGATGTATTAGTAGCGACGCAGTTGCGTCGCTAATACATCGCGGAATAAAATTTGAATGCAGACACGAAAGCGGATTGTCTTACGCATCCGGATTGGTAAATCGAGCGTTCGATCTACATACGATAGACCTATGCTATTGTAACTTTTGTGTAATAAGCCAGGTATATTGGCATCAGGAAATTGTTGGTTAAGGTCGATACGCCGTCAGAGGGGCGTGGAAAAACATTGAATGACAAATGAACAAATTGAATTAAACGAGCGGTGATTTCAAATGAGCTTTCGGTTATTCGGAAAATATGTAATTGACGGTTGTGGCCAACTATTCTGAATAATAATGAAATTGAGTATTGCTTTGTGTGCAAAGTTTCAAACTTCGAATGCTACATTGCATCTTCACGGGATATATAAAAATCCTTTACGAATGCTGATTGTAAAGTTGCGGGCTTGCGTTTTTATTTTATTAGCGAATGCATCGAGAATACGCATGGCCTAATTCGAGATACAATTGTTCGAGGTTAAATAATGTAAGAAAAAAAGAAATAAACGAGCAGCGATTCATTTCGAAAAGAAGATCTGATTATTTGAACTTGGGGCAATTTGTAGCGTTATTGTGTTTAGCTGACAATCGATGGTGTACGACTCGTATGTCTTGCATCGAGAAAATGATTTAGCGCAAACATATTCCTGAAATTAATCCACTCAACTGGCGTGGGAGCTGTATCGGCAAACTTGACATCTCATATTTCAACCGTAGACCTATGCCTTGTAAATGAATGATACTATTACAGCGATGCACTTTTCTCCCATCGATACACTAATGAAGAGTTCAGATTTGTAGTTCAGGGGTAGGAAGTCGGACATCGCAATAAACGCGAAGCCTGTATTTGCAGAAAAGCGTTTAAGCTCCATTTAATCGTCGTACAAAAATCCGAATTTAAAATTACAAATTGCAGTGGAACACCGTCTATGTATGTTAAAGCGTGCGTTATATCATTAATTTTATATTAAATAAGAAACAACTGTTAACTGTCAGATATACTTAAAAATGGATTATCGGTCTGGTTGTGCATGGTATAACTGTGGATTTTTTCGTTTGACTAATATTTCACGAGGCTATAAGCCTTTTCGTATCTATTCTAATTCGTTCGTCTAATTAGAGGTCTTGCAGTGCTATCGGTCAAATGTCTAAGTAGACATAAATCTATCTCGAAAGCGATATAAAGCAGATGTAATTCATTTCTACGGAGTGGCAATTTTTTCACTTGTGAACAAAATCGTAACGAGTACACTGTAGATTATAATTGGTTATACCTATACGGAATAAATAATCTCTCGTGATTACAATTTAGGTGCTCTGACTACTTTTTATCATACTGCTCTCAAGAAGACATAATATTGTCTTTTAATTAATGTTAAACATATTTCGTTGAGCGATTACAAGTTTACTTGGTGTTACCGGCCTGAACTCGGTACGGAAAAACTGGGGAAGTACAAAGTAGAGTGCAGTTAATTGAATTTTGATGCTCGAGCCGAGTCTTAAAATCGGTGAAACTTGTTCGATCGAGGAAAGTGGATTTTATCCACTTCCACGTTACAGTGTTGTTGCGCGACTAAGATGGACTTAGTTTCAATCCTGATAAAAGGTTAATTATAGCCTCTGCTCGCAGGAAGACTGTTGAGGATAAGGAGATATCAGGCTATTCATAAATTTTGCAGCGAGAGAGAGGGAGGAGGGGCGTTGAGAAGGTAAAACAAAAAAAAAAATTATAAAAACACCGATAATTTAATTTCTTTCATTTCCTTTGATCCGAGAGTCATAATTTGTGCCAATCTATTCTTTATTTACTTACATTTACCTTTAATTTACCTTATTTAATGATCATACAATAGATTTCTTTATTTTTTTTATCAAATTTTTAATAAAGGACAGTAAGTGACAAACATAAAATGAATTATTAGTTTAAAGACAGGGGTTAAGAAACTGCGTTGCGTTTGTACGGAGGGTATTATTGTACACGAATAAACGATGACAACCGCGATCATTTTTATTCGACTACTATTTTCCAATTTTTTTTTTTTTTTTTTTTTTTTTTTTTTTTTTTTTTTTTTTTCTCTAATAGATTTCGTTGAATGACGAACACGATGATAGTTTGCTTGAATAAAGTAAATAGCTCGATTAAGATACGATATTTCTCTAACATCCGATTGACTCTTCTGAAGCTATTTTACTTATATTCTTTCTGTTCTGGTAGCGACCTGCGTATATTTTCTATCAAGGATTTGGATTTGTGAACAGCATTGTTTAATTTTTTTATCTTGACTATCACTTTGATTTTAACTGGCCATTGTTAGAATGCTAAATGCGTATAAACATTCTTTCATTGTGTGGGAATGTAATTTTATATCGAGAACCGATATAGTAGCACTAGCTATCTGTAATAAAAAAAAGTAGGCAAGCGCAGGCAAGCTTTATTTGTAGTGGCTAATTTTAAATTTGCGAGCTAGATCAAAAGTTAATTAAGAGATGAAATAAAGATTTTCAAACGAACCATCGTTAAATAAAATGCACAGTTAGCTTGTTGGCCTATTGTTGTTAATAATGAAGGGATGTATTAATTAAACAAATGAAAGCCAATTCGAATTCTCGCGATCGTCATATTTTCCAGTAAATACAGTTTACGTGTATTATGTTTTAAGCGATCCACTCTGATCATAAATCCATCCCTGTTCGAGTATTTCAGTTAATTTCACAAGTTTGCTACTAAGGTACTGCTAAAGTTTATTAAGACTGTTACTTTGCAAACTTTTAATTTATACTTCTCTTTTACTTTCGAGTAAAATTCACGAATACTAAGCTTTCAAAATGTACTTGAATTTTTGTTATATTTTCAGATGACCGATTGGATTCATCCAAATACCGTAACGCAATTCTGTGCATCTTAGATGTAAAAAGTAATAATTTGTACTTGAAATTTTGAGATGATATTTAATTTATTTGTAATTTTTATGCATCCATTTACACATTTCTACGATTTTCTGCGATACGCGCTAGACGACGCACATCTAACTGTACTTGTATTCAGATCCTTGCCAAAATAATTAAACGTTGAATTAAAAATACTAGATCAATATAGTTTTATTTTAAGCCTGATACTTTGCGATACAATTTAAAAAATATATTTCATAAATTTTTTACTAGTACTATTAAGTACTTTTAATAATAAATTATAGAGTAGGCCTTTTTTAGCTGTAGAATATGCACAGTTGTTTAGAAAGTGGATGTTTTTCAGAATATACGTATTATTGTAATGTAAGTAGACACTGCAATGGGAATTTATTCTTATTGATAACTCGTATGTAACGTTGCGAAGTGTTTATTGTGTGGTAAGGGAATGAGTGTTTGCGCGAATTAATAATCTTCGCGGGTGGAGAAGTTTGTCTGGTTTTAACATCTGGCGAAGTCACGGCGGTCGCGGGGTTACGTGGGTGGCGTATTGAGGGGCGGGGGGGGGGGTCAGTTAGTTCAGAACCGTCAGAAGTATCGCGCGAAAAGAGAATAACTTTTTCTTTTCTTAGAGCGTAATTCTATCTTGGCCCCCTTGAACATTACTTCTGTGCATGTTGAAGAACTTTTACTGCAATCGCTTCATCCGTTTTATCAAAGAGAAACTTAGTTTCTCATAATTGATTAAAACGAAAAAGTTTCGGCTTCGGTAAATGAAATTACAAATAAAGGATGGTATTAGCATTGTTTAGGAATGTTTGGTAACAAAAGTTTATGGAACTTTTTAAATCTCAATTGCTAAAAGAATCAAGATACTTTTTAATTAATAATTTTTAATACGTAATGTGTACGTGAAATAAGATTATTAAAATTTTAATAATAAAGTACGTTGGCATAAGAATAGATTTCTGTACAAAAATAAATATAATTCTTCGTATTTAATATTGGCGTATAATACTTTCAAGTACTTGAGTTACTATCACTTTAATCAAACCACTATCATCTGAATACGCAGTGGCCCGAAGTTCCATCAGTGTTTAATTGAAAACTAATTTTTTTATCAAATCTTCTTAGGTAATTAATAATTACAGTGTAATTCAATTATAAGCCCCATAAATTCTGACGTTATTTGGTTATAATATTGCTTTCCAATGTACCTTAGCTACAAGAAAGAAAAATAATCATTTAACACGTGTAATTTTTTAATGTAATTAATTGTCCAATAAGAAAAATTTATGTACGTACATCATTAAAATCATGAAAAAGCAGCGATAAATCTTCGAATATTATAATAATGGCAAATATGAGGAAAAATGTACTACTCGCTTAACTGATAAGTTGTGATTATAGAGCGAGAAAATGCTTGCACGATTTGTTCAACTTACCAAATACCAGATACATTCGCGTTAACACTTTTTATTTTATTTTATTTTTTTTTTTTTCAAATATTTAATTCTCCTATATACTCATTTTATATTTAAATTCAGATATTAAGTAAAATACTTGTGGCACTTTTCATGGAATGAACACGCATGTAAAAAATTATATTTGATCTCTTTTAATAATTAATAATTACTTTGGGCATCGTTGCGCGTTAATTTATGGACTTGAAACCAGCGGTAAATATATACGTCCATTAATTTTGTTGTTGATAAATTTCAGATTCTTTGTTTACTCGAGTGGCATAATTTCTGTAACTAATATTTCAATCGACGCATTCTTACGTTATGTTTCTTTATAGACCATTATATAATATGTTTACTAGTTATTACATTTAATTAGAATAATCGACTAGTCTTCACAAATTCCCTAGTCAAAATCTGGTTGTTAAAAAACGATTTTTTGGTTTTCATTATAAGGATGTCAATTAACTATTTGTATACTGCAAACGTATTATCTTTTGGCTAACTTCCTCTTACTTTTTCTTAAAACGTCATTAGGCTGCGCGATTACGGATAAAGATAAAATGAAAAAGAGTTATATTCGTTTAAGGTTCACTAATAAATCAATAGTTTTTTCCAATGGATAACTATTCACACTTCCTTTATGTACCGTATAATTGAATTAACATCGCGTAAGGATAATTTAAAAATATAGCGTTTCATCGAATAAAAGGTATCCTGCAATAAAATCTAAGGAATAGTAGCAAAAAGTGTCAGAACTACAAAAAATATTTTAACTTGTTTTCCATCATTCCTTAGGGACATCTTGACTACATTACAAAACTACTACTGCAAAACACTCGTTAACATTTATTCAATCTATAAATTTTACCCTAAGTATTTGACGTAACGAGAAATTTTACGTACATATACATTATAAAGCGATAACGTTCATTGATAAAACTGAAGAAATTAATCTTTTGAAATAACCCAAATAAAATGAAAAAACTTTAAAAACCCATTAAAATTCTCTTAACGCGATTTAATTTTTTTCTTAACGTTCATTACCAAGTTGATTTTTTTTTTTTTTTTTTTTTTTTTTTTTTTTTTTTTTTTAATACAAAATAATACCATTTGATAATAAAGTTTAAAATCTAGGAAAGATTAAAGGCAAAAGAATGCTGTAATCTTTAAAATAATATAACTCTGTATATACATATTTATAGGAATATTATGCATAAAATAAATCATACGAAATGGCACAATCTGTACTACTTGCGTAATGTCGGTTTAAAACTTATTAAAACATAAAACTCTTTCCACTTCACAAAACTCACCACAAAACCACTTTTGCATAATCTCGACGTATAACTTTCTTTGCTTTACAACTACAGCACATATTATAATATTTATTTATACTGCCCTCGATAAAATTTATAATAATAACAGTATTACTACAGTTATTAATTATAAATAATGTAAGTATGGCACTATAGTTGTTATAGTCATTATACATACTTAGTTCGCAGCTAATGTGTAGTTAATTTGTAAGTTTAAAATTCAGAATTTTATGCTTATTAATTTAAGTATTTTAACAAGCTGTTCAAATAACGGGATATTTGAAAGAATTAATTTAAGTATAATAATGTAAGAAACACTATTTATTAGAGTTTGCCATTTCAACAATATTATCGGAAGTGCACATTATAATAGCATAATTTTAAAAAGTTTTTAAATGCTTTTTTTAATGTTGAGCTTCACTAATCATTTGAAATAGAAAGTATTATACGTGTACATAATAGGTAGGAATAATCACTTTCCTTGAAGCTAAAAGCTATTAAGACTAGTTAATTAATCATTCTTACAATTGGCTCTGACTTTATATTTATTCAAATAATATTTGATTATTTGTAATAAAATCGATAAAACGGTTACAAGCTAATAAAAGCAATAAGTTTCATCGTACAATGAACAAGTGAATATTCAGGCAAGAGCCTGCATTTAAAAGTAAATATAAATTAAGCAAAAATGATAATTTTGCACGACTATATTTTGAATTAGATGATTGTATCAAGAACACGTGTAATTGTGTTTTTACTTATATACGTTAACAAAGATAAATCCTCATAATTAAATTATAGTTAATAATTATTGATTATAATGTATGAATATGATTGCTATGGTTGCTTGGAGTCATTTGTGAATGATTTTTTCTTTAAAACATAAATTTTTTACTGTATTTTTGAAACTACGATATCTTAAAAACATTCTGTTCTATTTTCAAATCGATCCGACTAAAATTTCCTTGTAGCATGAACGCAATGGTCAGTCCCTAAGGTTAAAAACAGCGCTACTAATGACTAATTGTAAGTGATTACCGACACCCACACTCTCGCAAATTTATCAAGTACCATAAAGATTCGCTTATCATTAATAAACAAAAATGCATCGTTAATCCACCCAATATATTTTATTATGTATAATTATGAGCTCTTTATCATTGATTAAGGACAAATTGATCTCGAATTGATTCGAAGGTAAGCGAAATTGGCAAAAAAATGATGTACCTTTAAGTAACAAGAGTTTATCTTATACATTGTTTACAAAATATAAAAATATGTATAACATATATTTAAGTTAAATACGAAAATATAAATGCGCTGAAAATGGAAGTGGATGAAATCACCAAAATGTCTGAATACTTACAAAGACTGATCTCGTGTGTTTTACCTACCGTTGACTCGATAATTTATGCAGACATTTTGAAAGCATCTGTAAATGGTACAGAAACTAGGATTATCAAGAAAAAGTATATCCGATGTATTAAAAATTAAATGGCTAGCCAACTTCGCGAGTGAATGGAAAACGAGAGCTTTTTAGCGAAAAGACAAGTTGAGTGGGAAAATTGTCGTTAGTTCACCGTATATATTGCTTAACTAATTGTAGGAATTGTAATTTTAACATAAATACGAAAAAAGAAATACGGACACCTTTTCGTTATTATGGTTCAATCGATGAAAGTCGAAATCACAATTACTATCCTGGATCTTATCAACGAGCTCGAACATAATAAATAAAAGATCTCAATATTTATAAACGCATTTATCACTTATTAACTTTAAATATATCGTCAAATATTAGGGTCGTATATGAATATCTAAGCAATGATAATGTAATAGGAAGATACAATGGTGATTTACCTGCAAAACAATGAAAATTATAACAAACTTATTTGAGTAAATCGGAAAACGGTGCCAAATATTGTGACTATTATAAAAACAACTTAAGTGATTGTGTTTTTAATAAAGGCGTGGACTAATTATTAACAGTGTTATATGCTGTGAGAATAAATTGCGGCACGAATATGGATGTGTACGTCGCGAAGCAGGACGTTAATCGGACAAGGACGGAATAAAAGCGTATGTAACGTATAACTCAGGAACGAAGAATTTTTCGTCGACGACAACATTTAATGTATTAGAACTAGAAGTGGAAAATACAGTTTTACTTTACGTTAACTCTATTAATCAAAAAGTGTATTTTGTCTTTAAACTTGCACATTAATTAAACTGCAGTAGAAGATCGTCCAGATCATCCAGATCATCCAGATCATCCAGATTTCGAATACTTACAACTTTTCAAAATCGATACTTTTTACGCGCAAATGAAAGTGTTGACTTTTCGTGACCAGCAATCGAGGCAAACTAAAATCAATTTTGTTCCTAAAATGAAGGTTCAAGTACGAGATATAAACGTCATACAAAACCTAAATCTGTTTTATTTTATCTGTTTTTATGAGTTTTAGGCAAAGCCAAAGTTCGCTACTCTTATTTGTCATTTTCACTAAATATCGTTTAAATCGAGTGTTACTGATGTGTTATTAATTGTAAAAGTAGGTATAATCTTTAGATCGTAACATACATATTATTATCGTATGCAATTGCTTTAATTTAGGCGGAAAATATAGATTTCAGCAAACGTAATTGTTTTAAAAATAAAATTCAATTAATTTTACATAATTTTTAAAACTGGAGCATCCGTGTGTTTTTCTTTTAATTTTCTTATAATTATGTTCAAATATCAGGAACAAAGAATAACCATTAAAAGAGTTATGAGAGTTAAAAGAAACTTTTGTTCCATAAGCAAAGTATAAAAAATAGAAATTAAATTGACAAAGGACATGATTTGCTTCTTGCGATGCTTCTGACTAATATTACTTTTCAGCTTTTATTAAAAAAGTTCAGTTCATGAACGGCTGAATTCAAATTTCGTGAATGGCTTACCTATTTTATGTCATTTTATTTATTTATCTTCACTATTCTTTTATGCATTATTAATTTATACATGGTTTTTATCGTTTCTAATCTTTAATTCATTTGATAAATTATTATACTCAAAGCTTTGCAATTTCAACAATTATTACTTTAAAATAATTCAAGACTATTTATTTTATTTTAAGTTCAGTCATTAATAAACAGTAGTGCAGGTAAAACCATTATATTTGTATAAATATTAGATTTGAATAGACGAATAAATAAGTAAAGTATTTCAATGAGACAGTTATTAACGTCTTCACTCGTCCTACTCCGTCTTTCATGTCCTTAGCTGATCAAATGAAAATTCATGTTGTCGAATGAAACATTGTAAAGGACGTGAGCAAGGTTTTAGCAAATGGTGTGAATTTTCGCGTGAAACTAAATGGTTCATAGTAACGTGAATAAATCGCGTTTAATCGGTCGAAACAGCACGCGAGTTTGATTATCGCAAAAACCATGCACAGAATTTTTATTAATACAGTCACACACATGAAAGCGATACTTGACAGTGGAAAAACAGCTCCTTCTATCCCAAGCGACTGTACAGAGTCTCACTCCTGATAATAAATAATTTTATAACGTCTGTCAGTTACCGATTCATAATGGAATCGATAATTCGTAAATCAAACTGACTTGTATTTCAATGTTCTTTTAGACTATCAGGTCAAGTCACCTTTCTTGGCGTCGTTCAACCATTCTGTTTGTGTTCTATTCTGTATAAACTGCCCAAAAACTCGTAATAAGAACTTATAATTTAAGAACATTAAGTTATGAAATCATTTTGTAAGATTACAGCCATCATTTTACCATTTACTTTTTGCGATGAAAATTATATTACTAATTTTCTTACCAATTTTTTTTTATTTCAAAAGTTTTACATTATTTTTTAATTATTCAAAGAAAATATCTATTTTATATATTTGTCATTACCTGTAATGAATCAAATCGACGGTTAGCTACTCGATGTGAAACTATCAGAGATATTAAGATAAAACTGTATTGTTACAACTTATTTAATGAAGAGGTTAAAGAGACGCATCCTTGTGACCCAGTTCGTACGTTCGTACATATTTGTTTGTAGGTATGCGTAGTGAGCTTTAACTAGTAGTAGGCCATTAACTTTATTATGACTTTGACTATGCTTCCTAGAAAACCTTTTATTACATTCATTGCACTTGAACTAGTCATCTGACTACAATACATTCCATCTTCTTACATTCGTATATACGTGGACTTTCTTTTAATTACTTTCCTCGTATGTTTTATCTACTTATTAATGCTTATACGAACCAACTTCCAGAAATAAGTTTCCTGTTAATTGTTTTAAAACATTCTTACATTTTCTAACATCATGCCAACTTAGAAGAACTTAAATTCCTATTTAAGATTAATAAAGTCTTAATTTATTAGTAAAAGATTATTAGTCAGTTGTCTCCTGAGGTGTGTTGAATGCAATATTTTTAATTCAAAGTAACAAAATGATCATTGCATTTTTTAAAAATATTTTTTAAACGTATAGAACACGAATTCCACAAATAATCAATAATCACTGTTTGTATGCACTTACATTATTTTCGAGCGACTTTTGTAAATATTGTTTATATGAAGCTTCTTTTTATATTTATATATCGGACCTCGTGAAATTCAATTTCTCGATGAAATATTAAAAATCCTATTTAATGCAATTTTGATACTTTTCGGTAATCCGAATTTAAACAAATATTTTTATGCGAAACCCCGGCATGAATGAACTCGTATTCGAAGAAAAAATATGAATCTAATGCTTGGTACCTTGTAAATATTTACTTTATTCGAAATAATACAGATAAGAAGCATTGTTTCCTCTAACCTCCTCTAACACGAAAGTGAAAAAATGCATTTTAACACCCTATTTAGGCGCTAACAATTGGGACGAAGTGACTCATAAATATGTATTGTAATCGGAAATTATTTTTTCATTAAAATCTTGGATTGTTGTGGATAGAGGCATATAAAACTCGTGCACCAACAATTGAGACGTGCAAGAGGCTTCAGCGTGAGATAATAGTTAGCTTAATTTAATTGTCTGCTAAAGTCAACAAGAAGAAAATTGAGGGTTTGGCGTTGAACTAGAAAAAGGTTTGAGTCAAAAATAGGAGCGCGTGAAATGTAAGAAAGCAGGACGAATCGGTTAGGTACTAATAAAAATGTCCAAGAAGTGAGTTTAAAGGGTTGTGTGAGAGTGTGTGAGAGAGAGAGAGAGAGTGAGTGAGTGAGAGTGTGTGTGTGTGTGTGTGTGTGTGTGTGTGTGTGTGTGTGTGTATAGGTGGTTGAGAGAAAGAAAGAAATGTGAAAAAACAAAGTGTCAGTTTACGACAATAATATTAGTTGTTCACAGGTTTAGTGGTACCTTTTGTAATAATACATACATGCGTGAAAACGTAGTTCGCCGTATTGGCGTGGAGGCTTGCCAATTTATATTTATTTATTTATTAACGTTAAATAAAATATCTCGTTGCTTTATTATACTATAATTGTGCAATTAGAATAATTATCATTGAGAAATAAAATTGTGGGCGGAACTAATGTATTCTACGTGAAAAAAGTTTGCGTCGACAATTTTTGAATAAATAGGTTCGGAATGACAAAAGGCTTGCTTTAGTCGATTTTAAAAATCATTGAAATATTTAAAAATGATCCATGAAACACGCACATCGTATAGCGAAATTATAGTTGTAGCTATGAAGCGAGAGTCTGATAAATTACTACAAAACACATGGTTTGTAACATCCGCACATTAAATGGTTCATATTAATTCCCTATCTGTTATTTTATACCAACATATTGAACAAAATAAATAAATATTTTCATGATTTAAAATTAATACGCATAAAAAAGAAGTAGTTTCCGATTTTTTCATTTATAGAATTCAGTAGAATTGAATTGCCAGTACTTTTGACGTAAAAGACACAAATAAATGAAATGCATTGTGTTGAAATATCATTAAATAAACTATTAACATCCACGTTAAATGTTTTTATATAAAAAAAATTGAATAACTGTTATCTACATTGATTAGGTGTGAAATTTTAATAATACATCTAAAATCTTTCATTATAAAAAGTAAATCAGTATTTAATATAAATTATATAGACTATTTTTATAAAATAATCGTTGTTTATTACGAATAGAAAGTTCCATTATATTCTTCTCATATTAAAATTGAAACTTAATAAAACAAGACTTATAAATTCAATTAATAAGTAAATTGAGTGACTTAAAAAATTAAGCTATTATATCATCATAAAATGAATTACAGTAAACACAAAGATCCTAAGGTAATATTTCAATAACTATATATAAGTTACATTATATCAACGTGGCAATTATGCTGACAGTTATTTCGTAGATTGGAATAGTGTATAAATAATTTACGCGCACATATTTTAAGTAATTGATTTGAGTGAAGATGAATATATAGTCGGGCGGAAGAAAGAGCGCGAGAGTGAGAGAGAGAGAGAGAGAGAGAGAGAGACAGCTGATTAAACCGGGAATAGTTCATAGAGAGAGGCTAGTTGTTCAGTGGGTTTGCGTTGCCAATGTCCTGCCAAATGCCATAATAGATGCACTAAGCTTTTGAAAAATTAACTGTTAATTTTCTGAGAATAAATTGCAATCGTAGGACTAACTAACCATGAAATATATAACTATTTCATACAACATTAAAACATGTGTCGGTAATATAATTATCGTTGATCATACTATTTATCTTAAATATAAAGTCCATCATCCTGTTTGTCTTATTTTCAGCCTAAGCAAGGATGGCTGAAATATACTATTGCGTATGAGTTTAGGTTTTATACGTGTTTATGTGAAAATTTGAGGCAACACAGCTACTTTTAGAGTAAACGAAAACGACTGGTTAAAATAACAGTCTTGTTTATTAATGATAAATAACTATACTTAACATTTCATCAAAATAGACTCTCCGGAGAACTAATGCACAAAAGTTTAGAAGCGAAGACTAGATTAAGGGGCAAAAAGAAAAAAGTCCTGCAAATTGTGTACTCTTGCCTTTTATAATTTTCAAATGCTAGGGCTTCCGATTATTTAGTGTCACACCCAAGTTTCTCACTAGTGCACGTAACAGTACAAATGCAAGCGCAGTTGACATAATTAAAATTGTAAAAAAGCAATTGATTAAGGATTTTAAATTTTCATCGTACCGGGCAAAAGGTTGCAATGACCCACTGAAAACATCGAATTTCTAATTAAATTATTGATTCTAATAGTAATAGTTTTAGTTCACGATTGTTCTGCTGAACAGCTGAAATAGAAGTGACGCGAAAATCTGCAACGTGTAAAAAGCCCAAATATGCGAGGCTGCAGTTCTCCATGCAACGAGGAATCGAAAATAAATCGAGAAAATTTATAGATACCATTTAATCAGGTTAATTAGAATTGTAAGCTAACACTGAGAGCGGCGCAGTTTAGTAAGGCATGTGTGTCCAAATAAATTAGCAAATCAGTAGTTTATCATTGCTATAAGAATTTTCTCGTGCGAATAACGACGTCATGTAAAATGCGAACGAATATAGATTTCTCATGGAATATTGACTGTGAATGAAACAAGAGTTTGACTATTATTTTTGGATGTAAATGTTGCATTGTTGCTCTGAAGCATAAATGAAGTAACTGCATGCCACGAGTCATGTATATCTGCGGTAAGCTTGCGTCACTACTTTAAAATGGTTGTAATTACAATAGTCAAATGATTTAAACAATCTAGCATTGTTTTAAATTGCATTTTACCAATAAAGAAATTGTTTACTTTTACCGAATCAACGAGTTGACGACGGCGCCTCGGAATAATTTTCTTTTCCGGTTCTTATCGTTGTGTCGGACCCGTATCCAATAAATTTCGTAAAGAAATGACAATATATAGCAAGTTTCAAGCTAAATTCTGAAATTTGTCTTTTTCGGAGTAAAAAGTTGGTTTATATTTCTGGAATATTCACTCATGTGTAGATTAAGTTTGTTAAATTGTGAACCCGTTCGGCTTATCGCTTCTGTTAGAACTAGAACTCTCGACAGAGCAAAGAAAATTATTTTAAGAAAAACGAGTTCAAAATTTTCATTACAAATTTGTAGCATATAAATTGAAATTTATGATGCGTAAATCTAAACAAAGTCCAGCTTGTTTTTCATCCATTGTCTTGCTTCAATGAGGTATGGAAATGTACTGAAATTACTAAGAACAAACTTGTGCTTAGCTTGTATACGATTTAACGTATGTCAAAGCTTCTAAATTGGGAAATACTTTAAATACTTTATTCTGGTAAATATTCGTGTAAAAATTACAAGAAAAGAAGTCGGCTTTACGTTTCTCCACAATGGAGAAGTGAGAGAAATTCAATTCAATTCGATTCAATCTTAAAATTTGAGAAGGTTATTCTCGATGACATACACCAACTGAAAATGTGAAAAAGAATTTTTCAAAATTGTTCTGTCTATCGCAGTGGAACGATCTCTTTTCATTGTGAAATGTGAACAAGTCACAAAATTATGACCTTAAAAAAGTGTAGATTGTACATTAAAGTCAATAAACATTGTACCAAAATGTTTAAATTCGTAATTTCTTTATACAGACACCGACTACTAATGTAATGAATTAATAAATAGGTATAATGTGATTAATACAAATAAAAAATATATCTGTCATAACAACAGCATTTCTAGATGATAACAACAAGATCTGGATAACTAATTTATCTTCTTGCTAAGAAAATATTATCCTCTTTGACCAGCTCTTAATGTTACACTAAATATTTCAGCAGATTGCAAGAATAGCAGAAATTTCTAGCTAACCTAAATAAAATAGAATTAACGGTCACGGTGTGAATGACAACATTTTTGCTAATCCGTACAATCATTTTTTACTATCATCAAAATCTAAGAAGTAAAAAATTGTACCCTAAAGAAAATCTCGACACTGATATTCAATGTTAATACATGATTTTTACGTATTACTTGATAAATGTACTTAAATCTATTTCTTTTCTTCATTGAAAATTTGTACATGCACATGTAGAGGATAAGGTTGCCTGTGAAGGTTTCGAGCCCTCTTTTCATTTTTCCACTTCGCTTACGACAGATGTATTACAAATACGTAATACAACTCAAGAAATTTAATTCAACAAAATATAAGTAAATATTATGAATAATTTAATATTATATATAAGCTTTTCGTTGACAGAATTTAATTCGTTCACAGTACCTTTGTTGTAATAAAAATTAAGCAAACGCGAAGAAATAAAAGTTTGCACTTGAAATACTTCTCTGCTCCATCTCTTTTTCTTTTTTATGTTTTACTCCTCTTTGTAATTAACTATATAAACTATTATCTCTTTAACGCGTGTATTTCCTTTACGTACCAAGAATTATATTCATTTTCTAGAAGGTGAAATTTATTTTTTCCTCTTTTTCTTTAAATGAATTTCTACAAAATAATTCCAATATTTCGCAATACATAAGTACGTAGTTTTTAATCACATTAAATACTACTTTTAAGAGAAGCTCAAAAATATGAGTTTTTTTCCAAATGTAGACTAAATTTGCATTAACACGTACATATTGGAACATTATGATTTATAATCAGACATAATTATAATACTCGAATGATGTACTTATGCAAAGATAGCTTTTATAGATGAGTGTGTAGATCTTATTATCACCGTTATAACAATGCATTGTCAGTTCAATAAGATATAATTTGTTTGGAGAAATTTACGGGTCTTCTTCAAGCTTGTTAAACAGTTTTCAGTTGACTTGTTTCACTGATCACACCCTCGATTCTTTCTTTCTTTATTACGTTGCTGTACTTATTTTGATGCAAATTTAATTTTTTCATTCTGGGCTTAAGTGCCTATCACATTTCCATTTGTACTTATCATTTTAATAAAAATATCCATACAAATTTAAGCGGGTGAAATGTAAATAAATATCGATTCACTTTTTCAAAAAAAATTCATTATTAGATATAAAATACGATTTTTATTTTACTTTAATATATTTGATACGTAAGTCAAAATGTCATAAATGTATTTTGATTTTTAATTACAATATGTTTTTAATTGCAAGTCTATCGAATCTTCGCTTTAACTATTTTAAAACTGATCGGTCCAATAACTCAAGTAAAAATAGATAACTAGAAATGAACAATTATTCGGTGTATTTTATATCATAGTTATCAGAGTTCCTTTATTAAGGCTAGTTAAAATTAAACCTATTAAAAAATAAAATTCAGAATTATTTTTTTTTACCCAAAAAGCAACTTTTCGGTTGGTAAATGTACAGGTAAATTTGCATGGTTTTCAGAATAAATTCCAAGTTTCATTCGTGTATTTTGATTATTATAACGTGCGAGATGTGTATTATAAATAGTATTTATAAATAATATATTTAGAATGCCCATGCCTCACATCAAATTATTGCTGATTTAAAGTTGTTTAATTTAAAACTTATTGTTGCTTAAACAAGAATCTCAACGTTATCTGAGTTCTTAGTTTATCTTTAACGTTGGAATATACGGACTAGTAATTTTTACTTGTTAAAAGTAAGATTAACTACTTCGAACATTTTTTTACGAATTCTAATCAATACTAAGTTATATAAGAATGTTTGAATAAGCGAGGCTAATTTTCCGCGAGACTTCTCCATGAATTTAATAACTACTTTTTAGCTTTCCGATCGAAGCAATATTAAAATTAATTAATTCGTCTTCCTTTTCTGATAATATAAGTGACAGCTCTAGGTATAGTGTTTATTAATTAGATTTAAAAGCCATTTAAAGAATAAAAGGAAGTTTCGAAAAATGTGTCATTTAGTTAATAAGACGATATGAAACGTTAGAATAATAACTTGACTACAAATCTACTTTTTAGATTTATTTTTAGGGCGCATTAAGAAGATATAAACAATTGCAAAATGATTGAGTTTTCGTTTAATACGTTACAAGCGAGTATATTTATTGAATTTTAAGTACAGAAATATTGAATCTATCTCTAAGAATAATTATGTTTATCGTAAGGTACTCATTGCTTTCTATTATAATACTCCTTTTACAGTGTAGTATAGTTTTGCAAATAATAATGAATCTATTACATATAAATATTTTTTATTTAACTAAGTATATTAATAAATTAATTTCTATTTATCTATGTTATAGCCATCAAAGTTAAACGTTTATAAAAATGATTCTGAAAGCTGGGATTACACTACGCCTTCATTAGGTGAGTCTTATTAATTTCTCGCATGTTTTTTATATTATATTGTACAAAGCTGAATTAAAATCAATAACAAAATTAAAACGTATAAATTGTCGAATTTATTTTTACTTCTTATTGTGCGTTATGCGTTTCATTCGGTTGAATAAGATACAACGTATTTTTCCACTACTTAAAAATAATGCTCTATCATTAAAAATACATAAATAAATAAATAAAACGATGCTATTAAAAAACAAAAACATGAAAAATTGATAAATGAAAATATATAAAAGACATAATAATACATAAAAATTATATCATACTTAAGATAAGCAGAATTTATATTAATTTTATTCATTTGAATACTTTGAATGTAAGATGGTTCATTGAATTTAGATTGTATACGGACAAATTTGTAAAATTTACATCTGGAAATTGTTGTGGAAGTATAAATTAAAAAATCGAAGAAATCGCCAAATTATTTTGGAGACAACAAATAATCTCCGCCTAAATTTTGTGCACATGACTGTTGGTCCTTTTTTATAACATTCTTTTCAAAATAAATTCAAAAGAGCGATATATTTATAATATTTAATAAATTTTACATTATATTCTTTCAGTTTTATATTTAAAATTTTTCATCATTACTTTTTACGTTTATTATCCTATCGTAAATAAAAATATAATGTTTAAAAATGAATAATTTTATTCCTACTTATTTAAGAAGGTCCCAATATTATAATTAAAAATTGATTAAGTTCATTACATAAGTGAGCATTTCCAAAGAAATGCGATTTAATGATTGGTTTGACCTGTATGTTACATAAAATTTGAAATTTTAATAACTGTAACGATAACTAACTAAATAAAATAATTGTCATAACTGCTACTAATTAAATAAAATTACAACCGTAATTCAAGGTGATCTTTTACAGGATTCAAAATTCAGAAAATAATTTTAAACCTTATCTAATTATTTTGATTTCCAACTTTGATATATCGCAATTCTAATGGCTGATTGTTTCAATATAATAATAGCCTTTTAAAACATAAAACTCTTGTTCTATTGTTCGGTTTCTTTAATAAATAAATAGTTCTTATCTAGCTTTATTAAATCGCTTGACTATTCTTATACAATAGATCTTTTTATAGATCAATATATATATATATATATATATATAATTTACTGATCAATCAAACCTGAATAGTCGTTGTTTAACACATTTTTGGCTTATTTTATTATCTAAATTTCTTTATTTGTAATCTGTTAAAAAAATATGTTGTAAACGTTTAGTTCTAATATTTTTCAAATCCAAATAAATTATTCTTTTAGACGCGAAAACGATTTTTAGTTATATATTATATATATCATACCACATCTTTTATATTTTTGTATGAAAAATGTTGTAATTAATTAGATAGAACCAAAACAAATAACGAATAAGATTTTTCATTTTGCCCTGCATTTGTGTGAGAAAACACACAATTATGATGATATAACAATTTGGTTAGGAATTGATGAAAGTGCGGTTGATTTAAATACAAATAAATTATAAATTTATGAAATATTTAATAGTAAACTTCCATATTTCTTATTTACAAAGTATTATTGAAAATAAAAAATAAAAAATTTCCTTACAAACATTACTGAATTTCATTTTTAACTTGAATAAATTGTACCTGAAATTTTTTTTTAATAAAAATAGATTTATTATTAAAAATTATAAACTTCAAACATTTAGTAAACTTTTCAAGATTCCAAGATTACCAAATAATTTATATCGTTCTTAATAATTATGACAAAAGTTATTTTTACTTAAAATCCACTTAAATTCCTTAACTACTCGCATTATAATTTACAAAAATGCATAGGTACAAAAAGTAAATTCTTTAAATATCGTTTATTCGTTATGTTGAGAATGATTTTTGATGAATGCACTTTAAGGTAGCAGAAATCTTCCAATAAACAAAATACTATTAACAAATTTTCTGCAAAATTTGCTTGATATACAAAAGTTCGTTTAAAATTTAGGTTATTAATAATAAGAACCAAGTATCATTAACTTTAAAATACACTTCTGATAATTTGATAATTTCACTCTTGATAATTTCAAACAATTTCAAACCAGTAGCTTGATCATTACGATAAAGATACACTTTTATCCCATAGATTTTCTGAACATGTTGTTTTTAAATGAAAAATACATCTAGAATGTCTAAGATTTCCAGAGATATTTGATTGTTTATTTATATCTTTAAAACTGAGTTCATAAAAACAGTATAATTAAAAAAAGAAAAAAGAAACAAGTAGAACGATGGTTTCCTATATCGAGTTCGTGAATAAGTAGGTGAATGTCGGGGTGTGAAGTTAGTATTCAAAGAACGCGTTCCAATTACGGCTGGAACCCTAAATTATCACTACACGCAAATAATTGTGCACCCAATTTGCTCCTCTTTCTTCCATTGCCGTTTTATCTGTGACCTATGTTGCATGCACTCGATATACTAATTATTGAAAGCATTACCTTTACAATATACGTACACGTGTTTGGAATTTCTTTATTCGTCATTCGTACGAATCGTTATTTAAGTTGACAAAAGGCTTTTAAGTGATTTTTCTTTCCTTTATTCGTTAAATTATTTTACTTATGTCTATTATAAAACAACCCGACACTCGGTGATGATTTGATCACTCAATGATTTCTATCATAAATATTATTCTTTGCAACTTGTTTTTTGCTCATTTTATTTGATTAGTAGCTTTGACAGTTTCTACATACGAGATGCCAATTATATCAAAATTAACACAGAAAGGTAGATTTTGTAAAATACGAATGTAAAATAGAATTTTCGAGGATTGCTGTAATAGGAAGCACAAGTTTTTTCGCATGCGTATTATATTTGAAATTATCGAGGATCAAACTGTTCATTAACTCTTCTATGTTAATGGTAGCTAAAAGCTTTATTAAGAATCGGTCAAGCACTTTTTTCAACAGTGCTAGGATTAGAGCATTGAAATTAGAGTTAAACCATCCCTTACCTTACCTCTCTACCTCTCCAGCTCCTATACTCGCATCGTCGTTGCCTCGTTAACGCATTACTTACGCAATACTTACGCGTTCTTTTCTTTAAGTTTATTTGTACGACCGAAGAAGTTGTTGACCTTAACAAGAACGAACAAGCTGACTTTCACTATAAATATATCGGATATACGATAAACAAATGTAAATCTCTCTAGAAAAATAGAGACCAATTGCGATAAATTATATTATGTATTGTCTGCAGTACAATTAAATGTATCGCCACTGTTGTATCTGCAAGCGAATTTTATTATTCACGCGTAAAAATAAAAATTATCTACGATCGGACTATCAGTTTTCGCACATCGTACCAATTTTAAAAAAGTAATTTCGGAAAAAGGCAAGTTTAAAATTTTGCATATCATACGTCATATAGGCGCTTGGCGATATGGAGCAATTTCTATGCTGTGGATATTTTACTTTAAAACATTATCTTCAAAACTTTAAAATATTCTAGAGCTATAATTATTAGCAATTGAAATATAAAATAAAAAATAAATTTTTAGGGCCCAACTATTTGCCTTCGTGCCTTGAATTTCTATAAATACGTATGTTTAACTATTAATAATTCTCTTTTCAATTTTTATATTGCAAATGAAGTATGTCAAATATTAAAAAGTGTGCGTGCCATCGCGCGTTTAAAGAAAATCTCTCTAGATAAATGGAGAGCAGCGCGATAGTCTTGATAATGAAGACAATGCAATTTTATGTGCTTTCGAGTTGTTGTCGAGTACTTATCGGACATTGAAAATATTTTTTAAGTCACGTGTACATTCTAACTTCGTTATTTTATATGAAAAATTAAAGCGATCTGTGTTCTTTCGTCTATCTTCGTAAATACAAACCTAAAAATCTTTTAAGTTATTCGATCGGTTAATTTCCACAATTTCATCATTTATGATGTAGGAAACCATCACTTCTGCATTGAAATTATCTATGAAAGAGAATTTAATAAATTAATAGAGAACCTGTCCACATGCTTTTATTGAAATTTATTGGAATGAAAATTGTGTCGTTTACTTCAGATGGAATTCAGGTTAATAGTAAAGTGTTATAAAAAGCTGTTAATAACAAAAATTGATCATTCTGTAACAATTTTACAACAAGTTTGTTTTCACTAAAACTCAGTTTTAACTTTATAGTCACGTAAATAGCCCATTGTGACGGTAAGCCCATTGTTCGATCGTGCAAACCAACCTACAAGGTACAGAGTGTCATTTATCAGACCAGAATACAGAATGATTATTGTGTAAATAAACGTTACTATTAAGAAGAAACCTAACGACACTTACAGGTACAAAATTACAAAAATTACTGTCTCAATGTTTTCTATCGATATGCTATACCTAATGGAGCAATTATTCAATAGTATTTTGTTTATTGATTAACGTTTTCTTTAAGACAAACTATTTAATAAAAATATTCAAGTTATTTTAATTCTGTGACACTGACATTCTTTCAATTTTATAGAATAATGCAAAGAAAATTTTTTAATTACGATTATTTAAACGCACAGCAAACCGCCTAAGTACAATTTATCTGTCTGCGAAATTTCATTTTATTTTCTAATTTTAAATCTTGTGAATCAAGAACGATTTTTATTTAACGTATGGTTTTCTTTAGTTTTAGTAATAATCATGAATATTAATCGAAGTTCAACCTTTTACTTTTGCAATTTAAGAAATGTTTCTTACAGTACCGATTTATCTACGTTAAATATAACGAAACGCATATTATTCATTTTTATTTTTATTATTTTTATTCTAAAATATTATGAGAAACGTAAGTATATAAGTATAGTGATAAGAAATGACATTCTCATGCAGATGCTCTTTCCGACAAATGTATAAAATTCAGATGTTATCGGATATTTTAACAATAGCTAAGGAAAGAAAGGCAAGTAAGTCTATTTGATATAACGCGGCGAAGAGTTACAGTTATAAAAACTAAAATTTAACGAAATTCTTCAGTAAAAAAGTAGCTGTAAGTGCGTAAAATTCTTTTTTCTTTTTTTAATCTAAACGCAGATTATAAATGAAGTCAAATGGTGCACGAAACTTAAACTCCTTACTAGTTATTCGACAAATGAAAGATCTTCGAGGGTACCTTATCGTATTTGTGCATTTTCTCAATCCTACACTCATTCCATAAAAATAAAAATAAGAACAGGCTTATCTCGTAAATTGTTAAATTGTACGTCATATTTACCATACGTAGCGTTTCTATTATGAAACTTAGCACTGAAAGGGAAAAGTCCTCTAATGATGCGCATCATCGACCAAGTCATCAAAATGTCACAAGTAACTACAACTACATCTACTGTATGCCTGAGAATAAAAATACCTAAAATATACACGACTGGAAAATCGATCGAGAGCACGACACAACGAACACAACGCCAGAGGATTCAAACAACCACGTCACTGCGTACATCACATACTGTTTTAATTACTAGAGCGTCCTACATCGTATGGCGGCGTTTATAAAATGCCTGAAATACCTACGTAATTTATAATTTATCATACGTCTGGTTCCAGGAAATATCTCTTTTGCCTCTCTGCTGTTTTTCTTTATTATTCTAATTCTAATATAAATTTGAAAAAGAGAAAAAAATAAAATCTCGAGGCTTAAGAGGCTGCACTCTATAGTAAACGTATCTTCCAGCACTATGATAGGTGAACACATATATATGGCTTTTAGACTTAGCGGTATATTCACAACATTCAGCTTTGCTCACGTTTATTTGAATTTATATTATTTTTCCTTCCTCGGTTGTCATTTTATTTTTCTCGATATAAACTTAACAAGATCAGCTGCTCCGAATGAGAATGCTGTACTTACAAGTTACTCATAAATTACTCATAAATTACGGGTTTTTTCAATCCTACCTTTTGTATCGTCCACGTTTTCCTGTGTTTTTTTTTTTTTTTTTTTTTTTTTTTTTTTTTTTTTTTTTTTTTTTTTTTAATATCATCTCGCAAGAAGTAAAGGAAATTAACAAATAACATTGAAGTCAAGTTCTATCTAATTTGTCACTCTCTATCATAAGAAGAGATTTAATATTTTAAAGTGACATGAATTAGCGAGACCGATAGATAGATTGACGAGCAAGTAGATTGATAGCAAAAAACAGATGAAAGGAAGGAAGGATGGATGTACGTAGAAAAGTTGATAATATAAATGAAAGTGACCGTTTCTATTATAATTTACTGCAAGTTCATTTAAACTCTCGAAAGCATCAACATTTGAAAAAATTGTAAAATCTTATGTTGTGCATAGTATTTTTTCACTGCTATCCTTTTGTTTACCCTCCTCCCTTCGCAACTATATACGTGATCATTATTTGATTTTAAAATCTACAATTTTTATTTAAATCACTTTTTTCCTTTTACAATTACAAAATCATTTCTAAGAAAACCTCCTTATTTATATCGTTGTCTCAATGAAATCGGTTAAAATTTTCGATAATTCGTTATTATTTTATTTGTTTATATCAACTATATTTATTTTTAATTGATACCACATATCGCGCAAAGCTGGAAAGTATACACAGAAGGTTTATATTATTCTACTAAAAGTACGATAGCGTACATAATGCGCAGCTCACGCCGATGGAAAAATTGTACACTATCCACATAATTCTCAGTGCAATTAATTATATATATACAAAATAAAGTAAAAATATTAACTCTCGAAATGGTTATAAAATTTTAACGAGTTTCTTCAGTGACGTTTATTTGACTTCTCGTCGTAATACATTTAATTCAAAAAACATATCTATATATATATATATACCTGGAAAAGTAATCGTTACCATCATTATTAAAATATTTTTATAAGTAGCTATAGTTGATGTAAAAAAAACCTAAAATTATTCTTTGTTTCTATCAATTTATCAATGTCTTTATGAATAATTTAATCGAATGCAACGAAAGGTGAATGAAGTTCAATAATAATTTATTTGGCCTTGAAACACTTTTTATAAGACTCCACTTTTTTCGATAATATTCCATATAAGTGAGTGTTTTTATAATTTATCTTTTGCTACAAAATGAAATCACATTCAATACTCATAAGATCCGAGTCACAATCCATCCATTGATTGTGGATTGACTAATGAGATTAAAAATGCGTACGACGTTTCATAACAACATATATTTTGTACATGCGTGTAGAAATGAATGATATTGTTATTTCGAGTGCTAGAGTCAAGAGTTCGCTTTGGTCTTTCCATGTGGTACATTCAAAGATAGT
Organism: Wiebesia pumilae; assembly: GCA_018907045.1. NCBI lineage: Eukaryota > Metazoa > Arthropoda > Insecta > Hymenoptera > Agaonidae > Wiebesia > Wiebesia pumilae. The sequence continues at coordinate 1,993,585 of JACCHZ010000104.1, forward strand.
CTAAATCAGCGACATTTCTGTCTCTTTAGAAGGGCTACCAAGGCACTCTCACAGACAAACATTCAGTCGACCACTGATTCCCAAATTAATGCTAAAAGTATCTTACAAATTATCTTTTCGTATCCACAACTATGTATTCACATATGTAAAATTACGTTAATAACGCTCGCACATACGCATACACATACAAAAAAAAATATACATATATATATATATGTTTGAAATTTATGTATGTACGTATGTATATACTCGAGCGGGTGCGTGCGTGCGTGTGTGGGGGTGTGTGGATGTTCATATTGAGACGGAAATAAAAAATGTAATAAAATGTAGATGAAAAATGTAAAATTACCATACACAACTAGCTAATAATCTTTCCTCTCGCTTCAAATTCATAACACCAACAACACAACAACTACCACTACCACTACCACTACCACTACCACTATTACTACTACCACCGCCACTACTACTACTAGTACTACTACTACAACAACAACAACAACAACAACATCAGCATCAACCAAAGAAATCACGATCGAGAAAAATGAAATACATGCGCAGAAGCGTGAAAAGTGTGAAAAGAACGAAAGACAGAAAAAGAAAAAGAAAAAGAAAAAGAAAAAGAAAGAGGGAGGAAAGAGGTGTTATGTTGGAATGTTTGTCTGTGTGCAGATGCAGCCATCTCAATTGTTGACATGAGGTGATCAGACGGGATTCAGAAGCGATGGACAGGAAATGGAAAAGGATAAGGATATGGATAAGGATAAGGAAAAGGAGAGTGGGAGACGAGAGAAAGAGAGAGAGAGAGAGAGATTGAGAGAGTGAAGGCCCGATGAACGAAGAAGGGCTTAGGTGTTTTCTCACTGTGAATTCCTCGACCGTTGTCCGCGCTGTATCGTCCACTACTTCACGCACCCCCGAGGGCTCGCTTTTGGCTCTTGAACGTTATTGAGCTTGGCTGCGAAACAGCAATCAATCAGTGGTAAGTCCAGTATGTGATGATAAAACATCTGATCCGTAACAGAGTAATCATTCATTCACCAATACATCTTACTGTCTGCGAATGGAATTACTTCAAATTCCTAGACAAAAACACCAAAAACATCAGTTACCTCTCGACTCAGCATAACATTCCAATGTACAAGCGCAAGAATCATTTCTGTGTTATGAAACGTGTTATGAAACGTGCTATTAGAACGTGTTATGAAACGTGTTATTAGAACGTAATTTTATGTGATGCCACTTACTGATGCACGCCAAGCGCCACCGAAGTCTTAATTTACCGCTGAAGTAACACAGAAATTATTCTAGGACCAGAAAAATACGATTTATTTTGTACACTCGATGTAAAGTTAAATTTTATTTTGAATAGCCTTGATCGATGAGTTTTCAAGGTACAATAAACAGTACGTTGTGCTCACTTTTTACATTCGGAATTACCTGGTGCCCCGAAAGCTGATCAATTACATTTTATTCTAATCCACAGATCAAATTTCTCGTTCAAATCCTAAATATCTATAATGTACGAATTCGAATTACGCAGATGCAGTGTCTTTTCATTTGATTTTTCACGAGAGTTAAGACAAAAGTTAATTATGCGTAAGATATATTATTCTGTGATGACTTTCCCAGTTTTCCTTCGCACACGCATATACGTAAATGTTAAACATTGACAGTTTGACAGTGATACCGAAACGCTTTTATCATAAAAGCAAGTATTTCAGAATCAGTATTTCAGTGCAAATTTAACGAAAGCATTTAAGAATACATAAATTTGTATAATTGCAATACGATCAACAATCACAAGTGACAAATAGATATTGTAATCGTTTGAATTTATTTTGTAAGATGCGAGGATGAATAACTTGAGGCAACAGTCGTAATTGTGTTAATAAGATTCCTTCATTTAAACCGAATCATCGACATACGAAATGAAACGTTCACGTAATATGCCTCTGTTGTGCCCCCTGTTTTTAATTATTCTTTAAGCAATAAAAGTTGCCTGGCAGTACTACTTTATTATTCTTTCACCTCGAAATCTTTGTTTCATTTCATGAATCTGCGAAGGAATCCGAAGAAGAAAAACTATTTTTTCTCGATTAAAACAAGTTAAGACCGTAGGATGAATATATTATTTAATATTTTAAAATATGCGTATGAGTACTTATCCTTATACATAAATTATTAACATAAATAACTCATGTGTTAAACTACAAGATTTCAATGCTTAAATCTTCGATTCAATTCTAATTAAAATTTAAAGACTACAACTTGTCAAACTGAATACTTTATTTATTTAGTAGAGGCAGTGGTTTAACGAGTAAAATTACTCACTTCGCGTGAAAAAAGTACATTTAGCAAGTATAGCTTTAAAACTTGTATGATTTTCCGCAATAAAGCTTTATTATTGCAGTAAAATATAAAAGTTTATTAGGCAGTATATTATTTGGATGTCACAGAAATTTTACTAATTTGTACAATATCAGTTTAATGTAGCGGTAAATTATACAATCGTAAACTTTAAAATTTATAATTTTCATTTTGCTTTTAGACAGAGTTTGAAAAATTTTCATATTCTTATTAAAAATTTTGTAATAAAAATATGGCAAAATAAATTGTTCGCTTCCTTGAAAACTCCAACATTATATGTGCATATGAAAAGGGTAGACGTAGCGGTAATACGGCTAGTTTTTTATTATTATTTTTTTTTTTTTTTTTTATTTAAACTACGATAACTTTGCGGCAATTTTCAGAAAAACTTTATAACATAATTCGTCATATTATTTTTCCATTAGGAATCCACATTTTGTTGAGGTTTCGATTCAATTTTAGCAAGTGACTGTAGTCAAAAGTTCCATTAGCATAATTATTCTACAGACACTGTTAAAAACATTTATGTAATTGTTCCAATATTTAATGATTTATAAAGCGTTGTATGTCTTAAGATGCACGAAGAAAATTCATTAAGAAACGTATTTCGTTAAAGAATATTAACAATATTTTCTCTTGAAAACACGTTACAAAAATAATTTACTTAATAATTAATGATCATTACCTTGCATTTAAAATAAAACATAGTTAATACAAAGTTGTTTCCTTCTAAGATGTTGACATTAAAATATGTACTTGTTCTATTTATGATTTTTGGGTTAATATTTACATGAAAATAATCAAGAATTATTGTCAAATATACATAATGTGTGTTTATTTCTCATGTTAATTTAAAGAAATATTTTGTTTTTATTTTATAAAACGTAAAACGATATTTAATTTATAAATACAAAAAATGTATTATCTTTAACGTGGGATTTTAAATACGGTACATATTATTAACATTTTTATTTTTGTGTCAAGTTATAAAGTATTTTATGCGATATAAATATTCAGAGCTTAAGAAATAATTTAGTTTTTTTAACGATCATTTCGTAATAATTTAAAAAATGTTTACAACGTGTAATTCTGCATCTTTAGCGAACTAGTAACAATGAAAATAAATATAAAAGTAAAAATTTCAGTTGTATGCAATTTGTTACAATGAGCGATGAGTTTTCAAACATTATTCGAATAATGAAATACTAACAAATCGCTGCAGCTGGAAGTGAAAAAAAAATTATTTTTTTACAGAAAATTTGTCTTACGTAGTATAAAGATTGCAGGCTTTTAATACAAAATCTTCCTTAAAAGCTATTTTCCGAGCGATATTATTTGTAAGATTTTTGTTGATTGTCTACAGTTAGTGTAATATTTTGAAAACTCATCGTCCGCGAATACGAGAGGTAAAAACAGTTCAGACGTTTATTCGATGTCGCTAATTCGTGCTGAATTCTTAATTCTTCTATTAACAAATAAACAACTATTTCTCAACAACTGCTGATAAATTATCATCTATGAACTAACTTAGAGAAAAAGAGAGAAAAAGGGGGTAGTTGTAACTCATTTTTTTCTCGGAAGTAAGTAGATGTTCAACCTGTCAGCACGAAAAACTTACCAAACGTAACCAAAAGTTCGGCATGATTAGCCACACTTATGTCCACTGCTCGTGTGGGAATTCGGTATATTGAATAGCATCTAGCGGTGCTATTTGATATTAACTTTGTGCTCAACAATCCATTGCACGGAAAACTTATTTTCGAAAATTTTTCGATCAACTCGTATACATATTTTAACGTTTCTGAGTCCTGTCTCTCATTTAGCTACATTGTCGACTGCCGAGCAAACTAAAGTTTCGTCCGATGTATAAAATCTAACATTGATTATTTCTAATTACTTACGAAGTATAATTTGAATCGAGAAAGTATGCTCATATCCTTACCGACCTTGGAGATTTCTATTATAATTGTAAGCGCAGTTTATTCCATACATAATGTGGCGTTAACTAATTGCATGCTAACAAGCGGTCATTCAAGGAACCAGGATAAACCGTTATGTAATTATATAATATAGCATAGTGTCACCTTTATGTGTATAATTAACAAACTACTTGAAGTACATTTAATTTACAATACATTTACAAAGCTTGTCCGATTTTGAATATTTAGCAGACATTGTTAATGAAATTTGTTCGTTTTCTTACAATATCGTGGTGTTAGCGAAAAGTTTAAGTATGTTAAAATTATATAAATGACTAAAAATAATGACATATATAATTTGTCAAACATTTGTGAAAATACCTCCACAAAATCTTTTATTCGATTAACTTTTTTTCTCTTTTTCTTTTTTAATATACATAAATGCAAATATCCTATGCGAAGAAAGAACTAGATCTCAATTTTATTAAAAATTTTATTAAATGTTTTCAAATATCGTTCGCTGAATAAAAGATACGATTTCTTTGAAGACAATGAAGATGGAACACGTACGTGGAACTGAGAGCAGTTGCCGAGAGCAGTTGCTGAATGAGTTTGTATAAGGCTATAATAATGTTGCGCAAATTAAGCGAAACTATGCGAAATTACTAAAACCGTAGATAGCTATAAAAGCGTTTATAGTTGAGTTACTCATATAATATTTTTCCTAAAAAATGGCATATACAAATATTATGTTCATAATGGATGCATTACCATTGACAGCGTTGAAAACCTTACGCGAAACGGTATATTTAGATGCGTTTATTCTTAATTTGCAACACATTTGGCGTCGATTCATAACTTCTATTACAATTAACTACATTAGCATATGAATGGAATACAGTATGACTGATAAAAGAAGATTGAAGAAGCTGAAGAACGTTCTAACACGTTTGTACGGCCATTATTTCTCTTCTTAATTTACAGAAAAAATCATTCTATTCGACTTTAAGAGACTGAAGTAACGTTAAAGTAACATTAAAGACTAGTACATAATGACATAATTAGGTGTTTGATGAAATTTCAGCACATTTCTTTGAAATTCGATAATGTATTTATATTTCTCCATGCGTTATAAAAATTATACACACCAAATAATTAATTGTATTATAAATAACTCTGTAGGGTGTACTATAAGAAGGTGTTTATTGCAAGGTTATATTTCGATGTCCTCGTTGCAAATGCAACTTGGAGCTTTCCTGGAACGTTATCTGCATATACAATGACAGCAACGGTGGTTACGTTCACAGTGGGTATCATTACGTATGTCCTACTTCCTTGGCACTCGGATTGACTGTAATGTATTTTTCGGCTACGGCTATTGGATTATCTAGTTTATTGGATTATCGCACGTCTTCGAGCCTTAATAAAACAGTAAACAAATGGGAAACGAGCTTCTCACGACTCGTTTACACTTTTCAGCTGCAGTGGATGATGTAAATCATCTTATGCATGATACATCTTTTTCTCTTGGAAATACAGACGCTGAAAGTTTTCCCTTGACTCGGCGACTTATAAAAACACGTGTCTAGGCCGTCAGAGCAAAACGCACTCGTGCTCTCATCGCTTGTGCACTTGCAGATAATGCACTTTCGGCTGTAAGCGGATGATGGATTATATACCACTTCTTGATCCTTCTGTTACGGCTTCCCGTCTCGAAGATCCAGTGCCTGTGACCGAGATTTCTCTTTTTACGTTAGCAGGAGAGATTATTTTCTATTTATTCCGAGAGGCAAAAGTCAATGAACGGACATCTTTCGAGGATAGGGATTTGTGAAGATCCTATGCTCTCCTTCCACCTTCTCTGTTACAATATACTAATATCAAGAATTGCGTGCATTAAGAGTTTTGAGATCTTGTTTTTAAAAAATGTAGAGAAAAAAAAATGAAAACCTATTTTGAGTATAAACGTGAATTTTTTACTTTCATTGATAACACGGTAAATTGTGATTTATTTTGCTCATAAATCTCATAAATATCTCATAAATATCTCATAAATACTACATACGTACGGTTTCAAATGATTTCAAGATGCAACCGAATACCAGCTAAGTTTTCGTCGACGTAGAATTTAACATTATCGTTAAATGTAATTGCTCGCATTTTCATATAAAAAACACGATGTATAAAGAAGGGTTTCTGTATAAATTAGCATTTACCACCGAGGAGAGAGCTCGGAAAAGTTGAAGGAATAAATGACTGGCAATTTCTAAATTGCCGGTCATTTCCATGCCATTTAGAGAATAATACAGTAAAGGTTCGAGGGAAGCTTGTATTCTGAAAGAGTAATTATTACGTAATTATTACAGATAAAGAAGGTTAATGCCGAGCAGTCACATCAGTTTCATGCGTTACGTTACTAGAAAATACCGAAGAAAATTTAATGACGAATAAAGGAATGAAATTCAACATGTTTGCTTCTTTTCCGGTCTTCCAATTTTCGTGTTGAATTTGCAAATATATTTACTAAGAATCCAGGAAAGAGATATCGTTATTGCGTTCAATGTCCAGAACATTTACAGAACATTTCAAAGTTGTGCGCGTTAACGCCTTGCTAAGCGTTAATATTGATTAAATCCTTTTCTCGTTATATACTTCGGTCAGCGTGTAAAAATAACAAGTGCTATTAATGAAGTTAGCTATTTCTACTACACGTTTCGTCAATACATTTGAAAAGCCCGGCACTGTGCGACTCGAGTAAGAATCGAGCGTTTGATTTTCGAAGAACCGCAAGCTTCTATCGACATATGAATTCGTTAAATTTGCTTGAGCGAATGGGTCTGCCAATGGATGAGTTATCGTTAGACTGAATCGATACCAATGGGACTAAAATGAGAAAATGAGAGAGTGGCGGAGATAAGCAGAAGAGATCGTAAATCCAGCCGAGTCAGTTTGAGTAAAGCGAATGAAAATCCAGAGCTGGTGAAAGCGACGGTGAGAGCGACGGTGAGAGCGAGGGTGAGAGCGACGGTAAGAGCGAGGCTGAGAGCGAGGCTGAGAGCGAGGCTGAGAGCGAGGCTGAGAGCGAGGGTGAGAGCGAGGGGTGCGCACCGCTAGTCTGCGTGGCGTCGTTCGAGGTCGATACAGCACTCGACCTCGGCATCGCCCATTGCCGCCAACTTGCCTACCTAGTTCTCGCTCCTACAATTTTTCCGTTCTCAAGAGTTGGCGAGATTCCTGCATCTTGCTTATAATTTCGTACAACGATGAGGAATACCGAATGATTCGGAGAGATGAGGTATTTCCTTCTTCCTCTGTCTTAGCTACCGGCATCCTACCGAGATCGTTATTTATTATTTGTATCCATTCGTTCGTTCATCGAGATATCTCAACTTATGGGTTATTCCATAGTTAGTGAAAGATCCTAAACCTTGTTAATATTATTTTGATTATTCGAAAAAATTATGACTCTGTTAATTCGTACTTAATTCGTGCTGCGCTAAAAGGTAGCGAGGTATCCTTTGCTTACTTTAACTCGCTGCAACTTTTTCTTTTAAATAAACTTTACGATAATCTTACACTTTGCCAGAAAAAGAAACGGCGAAAAACGTGGCTTTGTGTTTTACTGCGAACTAACAAAGCTATTTCAAGTGGCAAATAAAACGAGTACAATACACTGTATGCATACACGTGTAGTTGATTACTTTGATTACTTTACAGGAATTTCTGAAAGATTTTTTCGTTGCGATTGCGTCAACGAAACTTTACGATAAATTGTCAATTTATGCTTGCGACCTTGCGACTACCAAATACACTGCACAAATAAAAATTTAACGCTTTCTTAACACAACGAATTTTTAAAAGATATTTCTTACATAAATAATTATTTGTATAATACGTGAACTTGTTTAAATTTGGAATTGCGGCGTTACGCGCTTTCAATCGATAAGAAAAAAAGGAAAAGTAGACGATAATACGCGCTAGGAAAATAGCGTGACAAAAAGAGAGGGGGAATAGACAAATTATTGAAAGTACAAAAGTTAAAAGTGATACTTTTGTTTTATTGAAAATAAGAAGATTTCTTTTTAATTTATTTATTTTATCAACTGAAACTCGATTATCGATTATAAGAGTTTTTCCTTCTTTTGGCTTGAGTATAAATATCAAAAACTAAATTTAATATTCAAGTTGTAAGAACGTATTCCAGTTCTAGATACTGCACGTACCTACGAAAAATTATTATATAGTATGATTGGTGATTTAAGCAGCTTTGCGCGCAGAGCAAACGAGTTTTTAAGAGAAATTCCTGACATTTTTAAATTTGAGAGCCTTAGATAACTAAAGAGATGTATTTGCTTCTGACGTCGTACGAAACAATAAGTTTCGAGTCATTAACTATGTAGCACGCAAATATTTGTCTTAAAACAATAAAGTTTCGGTAAGTATAAGCAAATATATATAATGAATTACTCAACGGAAATCTTATTATTTTTGGATTAATTTTATTTTTGCAAACGAGACAATAATTTAAACAATTAAATTATATTTTTTAATGTTGTAAAGAATTTGACTTTATCCAGTAATAATTACGAAAATAAAACGTAGTAGATTAATGGTAGAATTAAATTCCAATCAATATTGCCTTTTATAATTTCTACATTAAGCTGCTACTGTTTAATATAAATTTAAAATAAGCTCGTCTCTAGTTATACAATGAAAACATCAAATAATAATATATGTAGACCTCATTATAATAGTACCCGGTTTAGGTATTTGGTATAATATAAAGAGCGAGAAATAAAATATAAACTGATCTGTTTTTCTTTCACTCAGAGGTTTCATCTTTTTTGCGTTTGACTTAATAAGGAAATTTTGTTTATTTTACTTGTTTGAATATCTAATCTAACTCTCTCTCTCTCTCCTCTCTCTCTCTCTCTCACACACACACACACACACACACACACACACACACACTCTCTATCTATTTAATTATTTTATCGCAAGATCTGATTAATCGTGCGAGTTCATCAGATTGAATGGTTAAAGTAATAGTATCGTTTAACAGATTTTTATTTTGAAACTAACAAAACCTTATCAGATATTCTGTTTTTTGTAAATGAGCATTAATCGTGAATGTCACATTACAGATTATTTTGATATTGATAAATTAATCACCATTCTTTCTCAAATGATCCGTTCGATCGCTATTATGTCTTTCTGCTCTTTCGACATAAAGTTCATTAATAATAATCTTTTCGATCAATGTTGGCATTTATACGTATGGTTATAATTTTCTCTACGGCTATTTTTAACTCGGAGAATGATAATTCTGCAATAAAAAATATGGCATTAGCATTTTGAGTTTTAAAATTGTTACGTACTAATTTAGTATCCATGTTAATTACTAGTTGGTTAATTGGTAAGAATTTCATGAGAATTTAATAATGATTCACACGAATAAATCGTCATAGAAAAGCTATAAAAAATACTTAGATAGTACAAAAGGGCGTAAAATACAGTACCGTTTGTTAAATTCGTGCAATGAAATATATAAAAGGCTCTTTTTGTTTATCTCTACCAGGAGCAGGTACGCACAAAAATGACGCTACCGGAAATGGAAGACCGGCGCCTCTGCTGGCTGAACCTCGTTACGGTGCTGCACCACAACCATATGGTAAAAGAAATATTATAATTATTCATCATCGGTGCAATTATTGCATTTATTTTTATCAACTTCAATACTTTCTCTTATTTTCATCCTTTAAAGTAATTAAAGTCATTTTTATTGTTTATGCTTGCCTAGGTTCATCATGCGGTGTTTCTTTACTAAAATTCTTTACTAATTGCAGAGGTCGCGCATGTTGAGTCGATCGAGTATTAGATGTCTTTTGCGATGATTTTTATTCCGGAGGAGAAGTCGCGTGACGTTACACGGTTCGGAATTGCATTCGTGATTTTTCGTTTTCGGACGGATACCGTTTCAATTGAGCTACCGATACTTATGCATTTCTATCTTCAACTCGTCCTTGTATCTTAGTTTCAGCGCTAAATCCGACAGCCACGTTACATCACATACATGACACGAATTACAAGTCACATAATACGAAATAATTTTCAACTAATTTGCAGTTTAACGGAAAAAAGTTGTAAATGTTTAAAAGATACTTTTAGTTAAAAATGTGCAGGGTTCTTAAGGTTTAATCGAAAAGAGGCAGAAAAAGGTAAATATCAGCGTACCAATTGAAATATCGTACAACAATCTAATTTTTGGTGAAAAGATTTGGTGGTAGTGCGTACATACATAAGGAGAAAAAACACGCGATTTAATTTACATTATAAAATCAAAGGTGTGTTAACTGCGCGCAGGCACTTTGCTAAGTTATGTCGCGCCAACTCACGAATCTAATAATTTTAAGTTCGTTATTCTCGAAAAGGCTTTCTTGACTTTTTGCCCGGAAATACAACTTTGATAAAGCTCCATCGATATACTTGAAATGTTAATATGTATAAAAAGACGTACGGATTGCGACGTCTAGATTCTTTTATTTATTATTAAGAACTGGTCAACGATTTTGTACCAAAGGCATTATTTTTTCCTCAAGTAAGTGTATCATTTCATTGTAAATCGACTTTTTCTCATCTTCTCGTATCTTTAGATAAGTGTTTGGCTTCTTATTTCGAGTGGAAAAGGTGTCGGTAAGCAATCAATGTTGTTGAAATTAAAAGCTTTCACCATAACCGAATTTAACCATTGCCGAATGAATGAATGAAAATCGACTTTTTGCACTTACGTATTATTTGAAGGGTGTATTTGTGAGAGCACTTTTAAATATGGCGTTGCGCCTTCGATGGCTGCAGGTTCAACGGTCGCAGCTGGTGGAGTGCAGTTCGGAGCGGGCACTGGAGCACACGACAGATACGAGGATAGTTTCAATGGCCCAGCAGCGTACGCCGAACCATACGTAGAGCGCTACGGACTGAAATCAGCCGCAGAGTTCACAGGACGTGAACCTCTACATCCGACGCCACCTCGTCCAGGTTACGTTCCGGCCCTCGGGCAAACTCCAGCCACCAGTAGTCAGGGCTCGGTTATGATGGTGTATGGTCTGCAACCCGACAAAGTCAACACCGATAAACTCTTCAATCTCTTTTGCCTCTATGGAAACGTCACTAAGGTCAAGTTCCTTAAGACTAAAGAAGGGTGCGCTATGATACAAATGGGTGACAGCATAGCAGTTGAACGATGCCTCCAGAACCTTAACAATGTCACCATTGGTCAAGATGCTAAACTTCAACTTGGCTTTTCCAAACAGGCCTTCTTATCCGACGTCACGAATCCTTTTGTTCTCCCTGATAAGACGCCCAGCTTTAAGGACTTCACCGGCAGCAAAAACAACAGGTGCCCTGTTTATCATTACTTTATTATAATCAATCGTTTCTCATTAAATCGTTCAAAGTACGTCTGTTAAGTTAAATATTTTGATACTGTAATTTACTGGGTACTTCGGCTAGTAGATGATAAACTTAATTAATTGTAATTATCATTTGTTTATTTTCTGTATTCTCGGATTTTCATATACGCATTCGACTATGTCAATACGATATATTGTTCACATGCTTATAACCACGACTTGCGGTTTTCGAAATATCATTTGGCAAAAAGATTTTTATCTCCAAAGCTTCGAAAACGAGATAGAGAGGAAGAGTAATATTGCGTCACCATTAATACCTAAAAAACGCTTAAAACATCGTTTATTAGTAGCTCATTTGCTGGGCATTTTTTATCACAATTATCAAGTCCAGTGCGACACATTCACTTGCAGCAATATGTTCATATGTGTATAAACCACTTGATCAAAAGCTTGTTAGTAAAAATGGAACTAAAAGCACAAATATGTAACTTCGTGTTGAACGGCACAGTATCATATCGTAACTTCCTGTTTGCGATTCGTATACGATCGTGTATGGACTTCATCTCGACCCGATCATCCGCTTAATGTTATTATTGACTCTTTTATACACGGATGTAACTTTTACCATATCATACGTGAATTTCTTACTTTAAATTACAAGTTAATCTATTACAAATAATGTTGATTTGTCAATTTTTGAACGTTCCAACGTTAAATTGTAAATGGCAATGCGTCGAATCAAATCAATCATTCCACCCTTTTTCTTTAAAAAGTCTGGAATTTGAACATCGGCTTCTAAAACGGACCCAAGACCATTTACGCGATCGCGAACGAATCAAATTCGATAAATCTAACTTCTTGGCGACTTTTCGAGTTGTTCTGCAATGTTTGCACCACTAGTACCATTGCTTTCTATCTATCAGTTTCAATTGGCAAATTTGGACTTGGTGCTAAACTAAATTAGAACGAAATTAGATTGAAATTTCAACAAATAGCCATATTTTTGCTGCCGCTTATACCGCATTTTCGCCCTTATGATAATAAAATATTTTAATTAAAAAGTACTTATTACACGGAACCTAACAGACACTAAATAACGTTTAAAATATCAGTTCAGAATGATTTTCCTGTTTCAGTAAACAGAGTAAGGGTGGTTATTCGTGGACACCAACGTCATCGCTATATGAAACATAAAATTACTTTCCGAATAATCCTCTCTCTCTGTGTGTGTGCGCGCGCTCGTGTGTGCGACTAATGAACGTTATGCTACATCCCCGTATTACTTCTTTTCAGGTTTTTGAATCCAGCGATGGCGAATAAGAACCGAATACAGCCACCGTCGAAAATAGTTCACTTTTTTAACACACCACCGGACCTAACAGAAGAGACGGTGAACCGTGTATTCGTAGAACGTGGAATCGAACCACCTACGACGATCAAACTCTTTCCACTCAAATCCGAACGATCTTCCTCTGGCCTCATCGAGTTTAGTGGCGTGGGTGTAGCGGTCGCAGCTATCATGGAGTGCAACCATACAGCTCTGGAGAACAGCAGTGAGTGTACTTTCTTAGTGTACTTACGAAAAACTTACGAATAACTCTCTATGCCGGTTTCTCCATAATTTTAACTTATATTTATAACAAGAATACCAAATTAGAATTGCTCGAAAATTAATACTTCCTGCAGATATACGGGGCTAATTTTATTAACCAGTTTAATTTGAATTTTGATATTTGTCCGACCAAGATTCTCGATCGATATTAACAAAACTATTATTAAACACTAGCCGGGTTTTACGAGCTATTAGTTTGAACAAAGTTGCCTACGATAAAGTTTATCTCGTATTTTTCACCGGTACTCGTCGAAGCAAATAGCAAATAAAGTAGTCCAGTTGCAGCTGATGCAAATCGGTACCTCATTACAGCATCCGCGAGTAACAGATTGTCCGAAAAATCTTTTTTACGCTTTGTATTCGAGACCAAAGGAGAGAAGAGAGAAGGTGTCATTTGGTATTCCGATGTACCGCTCGCGAAGTAAATTTATTCTTTAACTAAATTCGAGACCGAGAAGTTAGCCAGGCCCTAGGATAATGAATAAGCTTCGTCTAATCTAATAAAGTATTAGATTAGACGAAAATTAATTGAAAATCGAGAGCATCGAATAGCTGAAATTGAAACGTGAGTTGCAGATGGAAAATTCCCGTACATAATGAAGCTGTGCTTCTCGTCGTCCCGCACCATACCAAGCAACTTTCCACCGAGCAGTGGCGGCAGCTCGTCCTCCGCTTCAGCCAACAATGGCCACGTCAAAATGCAGCAGGACTCGGAATAGAACGGCGAGGCCCAGGGTCAGCAGCGTCAGCGCCAGCAGCAGCAGCGCCAGCAGCAGCAGCAGCAGCAACAGCAGCGCCAACGGGCCGCGCTCGGTCTCGGCCTCGGGCTGCATCCTCCGCTCTGCGGTCCCCAGCAGGCGGCGGCAGCAGCAGCAGCAGCCACCGCTCTCGCACTGTCCCCGGTCTTGCCTCCGCACCCACCGCCCCTACCCCCGCCGCCCGCCTGCCTCCTCATCGCAGCGCCGACCCTCGCCACCCACTACCAGCCGCCCCCGCCCCCGCCCCTGCCCGCCTTCTGGCCCTACTAACGACCTGGTCCCTCGACGACGAGCTGTAGTGTTCAGATTGCGACGCCAAGCTTTTCCCGAAAATATTCTCTTATCGGTTACAATTTTGTATACATGAGCCATGCCGGAAAATTATGGAATTATCAAATGACGAAAGATGACAGGATTCACGTTATCGCTACCCAAAGTCCCACGGCCATATTTTCAGGGCCCGGGGGATCTTTTTATAAAAAAGGATTTTAGATCTCGCAAGCGAACTTTCGACTTTCGAAGCGAACCAAATGACTACTAATCTTATTATAGACTTGACTTGGCCATACGTAAGCGTAAGAGGATTGCTTTGAGGGTTGTGTGACAAAAGAATAAACAAAAAAGTAATGAAAAAAGGGAACGAATAACTTGAGCGTGCGAGAAGAGAAAGTGCGCGACACGAGCGCGTTTGTCCATTGGCGGACAGTGCGTGCGTGCGTGCGCGCGCGTGAGAGAGAGAGAGAGAGAGAGAGAGAGAGAGAGAGAGAGAGAGAGCAAGAGAAAAAAACATAAAGAGTGCGAGAGATCTAGTAAATGAAATGTGAAAAAATTTATATTCGAGGCAATATTTGTTACAATACGTTTAGAGCGTAAGTGGTTCACCGTGTGTAAAAGCTCACTAAAATAAAAAGGTAACGAAGAAAACGAGATTTAAGACGAGAGCTGCGATAGCGCTGAACGTATATTATGTGCGCTAAGCATTAAAAATACTTAGATTACGTAGGATACAAAGGAAATATTCTACATATATATATAAATAATGAGATGATATATACAAGTATACAAATATACACGGTGAGAAACCGAACAGGTACTAAATCGTGCGCCCATGTGCTGAAAAGCGTTTGTTCGTTATCTATAGTTTCCATTCCCGATTGTGGTTATGTTCCTCCAACACCCTTCAAACAATTTTTATCTCTTAATTTTTCTTTATTCTCTTTAGAGTTTGCACATCACACGTTTTCATGTTTTTGTTATCATCCTTATGATAATTATCGATTTATGTGTGATTATTGTGACTTATACATATATTATTATCCTAATATTAGGATTATGTTATATTGAAATTAATATTTACTTAGGTATATAATTCAATTATGAATTTGTTAACGTGAAAATTTTTATGAATTTCATACAAGTGTGAGAGCACGTAAGATAGCTTTTAAAATGTTAGACATAGTGTAAAAACTTTGCAGTAAGTAAATGCATAGGTGTATATATGTGATTACGACGAGAGCTGCTTTTTAGAAAATCAAGATGTTGTCATTTTGGAAAATAAGTACATGTATTTTGTAATTAATACTTAAGACATTCATTGAAAAAAAAATTAAAACTTATTTTCTCAGATAAACAATGTTTAAAATTTCTTTGAAATGAAATTTCTTTGGGACTTTGCTTTGGAATAACCCTCGACTCATGCTCGGAATAAATCAAAAAGAAATAGACAAAAGTTCCTTTTCCACCATTTGCATTGAGCATTAATGATCTACTTTTAGTTTTGCAAATGAATTTCGTACCAAATAAAAATTCACGTAAATATTTCACAAGTGCAGAGCTGATCGATCCGATGGTGCACTCCAAACTGCATTCGGTATCTTGTATTTAATACAGCTTTTACAAAAAATTAGGTGTACGCGCGCGAGTGTGTGTATGCGTGTACGCGCGTGTGTATTTTTACTATTTTAATCAAGGCGAAACATTAAATTGGTAACGAAAACAATTTCTCTCGTTTACAGAAGCTTCAGCACTTTGATCGTTTTATACGCGCGATATGTTGCACATGACAACGACACTCACACTTATTAGGTTGTATTTGTGATCTTTTGACTTGATTAATACCGATGACTTGAGCCTTCGCTTTTAAAATGTAAAAAAGCTCTATTCCATTACAGTATCTATTCGTTTGCATTTTATTTATACAAAATCGCTACAAAACAGTCGAAACTACACTTTTTAAACGAAGATTCTTATTTGTAAAGGCGAAGGGCCAAATCACTGTTTTATCGACTACACGTCGCTCTACGTCGTGTAACAGAAAATATGTCAAATATAAATATCTTTATACAGCTTTATATAACTTTATTATGATTGCGCAATAATTTCAATTCCTCTAGGCGTTTAGCACCAACTAAATACAAAAAAAGGGTTAATCACCATACTTTTATAAGAAATTTGAAATCTGCATATCTTGTCATTTATTGAATCAAATGACAAATTAAAAAGAGAAAATATTTGAGTCATTTTCTAATTCATCAGTTATACTATGTACAAAAAATATGAAATCGAATAAGATAATCGGTAGAATCGTGCAAACGATACAGTATTCTGAATTAATGCGTAACGTAAGGGGATAAGGGGGAGACCAATTCGCGTAGATGATATTGAAGCTCGAATCATTGTATTCGCGTACACATCACACTCAAAGTTGTATTGAGTGAAATTTAATCTGTGTCGATAACTACCTGTAATACATTTGAAATATGTCTAAATCAACAAACAAGAAATCTTACTAAACATATCTCTCAATCTATATGTATATATTTGCAAAAGCTTGAAAATACACTATATTCATTGAACGATGTAATTACGAATTATCATTAAAATTATTATTTTTAGGCAAAGATTTTTAAAAAATCGAATGTCAAATCTTAGGAGAGAAACGCGTATACATTTTCGAAGACTCGTAATTGCGTTCTGTGGCGTTAATTATTATAAACTTAAATGCGTCTCTGTAATTAGGTAGTTAGCAGCGCAAGTAGAATTACATATCGTTAAATTAACAACTTAATTAATTGATTAGATATTAGATCAATTAATTAAATAATTAATTATTCTTAATTGTTAGAATTTCAAAATATAATAATACTGCCAATGCGCTGTTTTTCTTATTTTGTAACGTTTGAAATGCCATGACCTTCATTGTCATTTCTTACGTCACGATTTGCGAACAATCAGAATTTCCTTACACATGTAGCCGATAATTTCAAAGGAAAACTATGTACAACAATACGATTTTTACGGAAATATGGTATTTATATTTTTCTAATTTAATTTTATGTCATATCATGACGGGTGGGTTCTACATGTCTCCGTGAATTCTGAGCCGCTCGCTAACCGACGGTAAGTAAAATCATTCCAGTAGCGATTCTATTAGATTAATAAGTAAACTAAAGTTAGTTAAATAATGAAACATGAAATGTTTGTGGAGAAAAATAGATACGCGTAAGATGCGTTACAAAATAAGCAAAAGCGCAGTAGCATACTAGTTCCCAAGTATTATAGGTGACACATACCTGTCCCACATATCAGAAAATAGACATCTAAGGCACAACATCGTGTCATATCAATGTCTCTAGCATTATATTTCAACGTTTACAATAAAGCCCGTGTGATTAATGCGTACATATATATACGTATGCATATACATATATGTATGTACCTTAAAAAATCTACTAAAAAATTATGTAGAGATACCCCTTTCTTCGCTATTGTCATTTGACAGTTTTTTTTTTTTATTTATTTATTTATTTATTTTTTTTTTTCCCCTCCCCCTTCAAATTGTCTTATTGCGAATTTCACTTGTTTATCTTTAATTGCATTGTTTCATGGAAATAAAATATCGCATAGGTATCGTTTGAGTGACTAATTTTACGCAGAAGTACATCATTAAAATTTAATGATTGGATACATCACTCTACTATTACCATCATCCCTATTAATACTTAACACTGTTTTGCTTCTTTTTCGGTTATGTTGGTTCCTCAGTGATATCCGTGACTCTTGCATGATGTTTTCCACAAATTTTACCGATATTTTGCATATTCGATTATTTTTGTAAAATAAGTTTAATTTATTATAATGACTCGAGAAGATTCTAATTTTTAATATCTGAATAATGTAGTCGTCAACTATTTATTTTATAAAAATGAATTTTTTACTTGATATAAAAGGTTGTAGATAACCAAAATATATTATGTACTTTGAATGGATTTGAATAAGTGTTGGAATTTTCTTTTCGTAATTACTTAATATATTCTAAAATTGTACAATACATTACGTAAAATAAATGAAGATGCAAGATAAATTAAGCCTCCATCTGTCCTATGTCTGTTACACATTTGAGCCAAAAGGGTCTCTAAGCTCTGTCTTCCCATTGCTACGTCAAAAGACAAATTAGATTCGATAAGATTTGTTGACTATACATAATTACGCATTAAAGAAAAGTAAGATCAGGTATCGTAAGTGGCGCACGTTGAGTTCGTGGATCTGCGCTAATAATGTGCATTTCGCGTTCGATACTTGCCTTTGCACTCGAATTTCGAAAATGCACCAATAGATGTCTCAAATTCAGTAGTTTTGTACAAATTATTTTATTTTCCATTTAATCTTGGCAGTTTTCTTTGCACGTTCATATTACCGTGTAAAATTATGCTTTAAATGTTACAGAAATTAGAATGACATTGTATTGAGTTGTAGATGTACTGCTCCAAGTAACTTCAATGATATATGTAATTGGTTCGTTTAAACAGATTGACTCACCAAAAGTCTAATTATGTAAAGTAAATTATTTGTACATCTTAACTTATTAAAGATAAAGAAAAATCACTTTTCTTCATCGAAAAACGTAAATATACAAGTGGAAACGATATGTTTTACGGACGTCGTGAAATGGTGCTGCGCGAGCGATTACACATATGTTAATGTATTTTAAAGAAATAGTTTTATCTCTAGAAGAAGAAGAAGAAGAAGAAGAAGAAGAAGAAGAAGAAAACACTTCGTATATCACGCAAGTGAAATCTTTTGTGCGTCTTTAATGAGTCGATGCATTGTTTGCTTAAAGAAGTTAAGAGCAAAAGAAAGAGGGAGAGAGCGAGAAGGAGAAGACTTTTTGACACGAGACCACACGCAGAAAGAGAAAGCAAAGTTGTCGATTGTTCAAGGCGATTTTAGCTCGCAGAAAGACAAAGGATCCGATATCAGTAGCAGGGAAAATAATAATGGAAAAAAGACATAAAAAAAAGGGGGAAGAAATGTAATATGTGTATCATACTGTATGTCGTACGCTGTAATGTTGTTTGAATTTGCGAGTCAATTATTATCTGTGCCTAGCAGCCCTGCGCACCTTACCAAATGATGTACCATCGTTCCGATGATAAAAACAATTAGACGGTAAAAATTACTAAGTATTCAGCAGTTTTAAGTAAAAGACGGATTGAGAGAAAATTATTGAAAGAAAAGAGGAGCAGACGAGTAGAGAAACGAAATTTTATGAATTTAACGAATAAAAAGGAAAAGTTATACGAACTAATAATACGAAAGTTCTCTTAGCAGAAATAATACCATACTTTTGCTTATTTTAACTTTTAATAATATGATCTCTGTATCGAGCATGGGAACAAAATTAAGCTATTTACGATTCTCAAGCAAATCAATAAATATTATTACTGTAAAAAAATTTTTTCAAACTATTCAAATTGCTGAAAATATCATTAATGCTTGTGCCCTTACGTACTTCTACGCTAATTAGCTTTTTCACTACAATACAGCGCGATCTCTTTCTATTTTTTATAATATTCAATATTAAAGGAAATGCTATTCGATAGCCAAAAGACAAATTTTAAGGTGTACATATTAAAACATAAAGTTTAATTGTTTACGCGCACATTACCTTTTGTTTCGATGGTAATATATAAGAGTTCTTTTTATAGCCATAGTCCAATTAGCAATAGAATTTTTAAGTAAAGAATATTAAAAAATTATTGTCAACTGCTGCCTCTTTAAGCCCGCATAAGACACTTTTTACTCGTTTAACGAGTTTTTAAATTACATGTGCGTATGTGCGTGTATATACATATGTTATATGTGCATATCCATGTGTGTCCAGTTTTGCACAAGTCCGTTCCTATTGCAATGTACATTGATAATCGGGATCAGTCTAGTGCTGTTTCTCTGCCATTTCTCTCTATTCCTCTCTTCTTGGAATTGTCAAAAAATCGATAACGGTAACACTGGAAAATCATAATGTATATCTATGAAAAGAACGACATGGAAAAACTAAAATACGAAATACAAGCATTAAATTGGTTTCTAAATTGATACCCTCCGATAATTTACCGTTCAATCTTATGTATTCTTTCTTTTTATTAGGTTAGTAGAAACATATCCAAACGTGCTTCTTTCTGTTTTCTTTGAAGTTTATTTTATTAACATATGCAGACATACATTAAATAAGTAATAAGAACTTTTCATCTAAATCTTTCAGTAGAAAATGTGGCTTTTCGGGCATCGCAGAAAAAACTTGGCTTGGAAAAGAATTTTAACTTGCGAGTAATCTCACCCGCTATTTACAGTTTGAATGGGTCAAAAAGTTAAAAGTTTTGTGTTTAAATTTGAACGCGTACATGGATTTCTTATGCAATTTACTATTTGAGAAAATGAAATAAATTCAGATCAGCAGGTTTCTGTATGTTTCTACGCGAGATGTATTTTCTTATAATGATATTGAATACATTAAGCAAACGTTGGGGATAAGCAACAAGAATAAGAAAGTGAAAATAAAAAACTGCAATAAGCACATGAACATAGCTGCCGCATAAAAACGAAAAACTCGCACCTTATTTATACATGTACCGTGTACGATGTAAACTTATATAAAAAAAAGAAGGAAAAAAAAAAGACAAAAACAGTAGCAAAGCTTAAACTCGCATAAACTCGTCACACACTGAACACAACAGCACAATACCCACATTAATACATGTATACAAAACCAAAATTTAAATTCATATAATTAGAAGCTCATGTATAAATTGAGCTAAATATTTAGCGCGATCTCCACTAATATTCCAAGGTATCGATCATAATCATTTCCATAACAAAAAAAGTCCCTCTACGTTGTACATGCCTTTTCCAAAACAGTTTTCGACCTGCAGCCCGATATCGAGAGTAAGGGTTTTTTTTTTTTTTTTTTTTTTTTTTTTTTTTTTTTTTTTTTTTTTTTTTTTTTGTCGTTTTAACCTTTTAACCACAGTAAAAAAAATACCTGCTTCATTATCGTAAAATATCCTACGTACAAACAGAAAGTCTGTTTGCCTTTACACAATATTTTGCATAATATTTTTATAGATATATACCTAGTTTCCCATTTCGTTTATTATCTTTTATGAATTTAGTAACGGATCGTATTCTTCTCTCAAGTCGATTTGCACAACGAAAATTATAAACTTGCGTGCTTGTATGTATACGCATGCAGGCACGTTCTATCAAACACAATCACGTAAGACTCGCACGCACGCACGCACGCACGCACACGCATACACACAGGCACGTACACAAGAAACCTACATAGAATTTTACATCAATGCTTGAACATCTAGCGCTGCATATTAAAAGAAAATTAATAAAGAATGGAAAAAAGAATAAAATTACTAAACGCTAGACTATATCGCTGTATAGTCGCTGTATCGACATAGATTTGTAGTCTGTTCTCTAGATTTATTTTAAGTTTCTCGTAACTGTAATGGTTATTATTAGATTTATTATTATACAATATTCACATTACACACTGTAACACGATTATTATTATAACAAATATCTACTTGTGCATAATGACATATATTATAAAGTCACATCATTAAACATATACTACTCAAATGTATTCAACGTCAACGACTCAATTCATTAACACCCACACCATGTCATGCATCATAAATATACCAATATCTCTGTCCAATGCAACACAGGATCGATAGTTTAGTTTTATTATTTCTTATAATTATTATTGCATTACAACGGTAAAATGTAAATTTGTACATTAACACTTTCACAATGACTGTAACTTGAAATCAACTGATTATCGAGTTCATACTACCGTTATCAAAAGTTTTCTTTATTAAGTTATTATCGGACAAAGCAATTAAATAAAACAAAACGTTATTTCTTTAAATATTTATCCTTTGATTTATATTTCGAAGCTTTATGTGTACTGTTTGTTTATATATTGTTGTTGAACACTAAATATATTATTATAGGAAACATTTTAACGATGCAAATATTTTATGTTTTTAGATTTAAAGGGCTATTTAAACTTCATTTTACGATATTGAATAAAAGAAAAAAACTTTGAAGCAAAAACATTGAATACCGACGTTTAATAAAACTTCACTTTCGTAGGCAAATTACGAAATATTTATTGAAATTAAGATTACTGTTTCGCAATGTCGTAAAATTAAGACACGTTTTCTCAATTCTGTAAATATATCCTTAAAACTATTAAAAGAAATATTTATTTAAATTTAATCATTTTGTTTTCAATACACGATAACAGATACGAAATGAGTAAATTCATGAAAAGCTCTCAATATTTCACAGAGATCAACAAGTAGACTGTTCTTACACGCTTGTAAAAACTCGATTAGAAAATTGCTTGAGCGTTAGAAAAATTAATTTATACAAAATACAGTTTATATCCTACGAGTAGGACGTATACTCCTCAATACGTTTCCAAAAAAATATTCTACATTAACTTATTCACAAAACAAATATACATATTTTTTACGTTATTAAACTTAAATAGTTAATGTGAAAAATTTTATAAAAGCTCCAAATACAACGAAGAAACAGCTCTGCAGTTGATATAAAGTTGTTGGTATTTAGTTTTTTATAATAACGTGTGAAAAAAATCGGATGAAGCTGCAACTAAAATTTAGAAGGCTCGGCGACAGATCTTTATCTTATCACCTTCGAGTTTCAAGGAAACATAAGTACGATACGAATAGAGGAATCCCTCGAGTTGAAAATTTAAAATAGTTCCGAGCGCACATTGTCGATTGAATAATTGATTACTCAATTATATAAATATTAACTTTCTGGAAAAATTTTTATCGCTAACTCTATCATCTGTCAATGATTTTTTTAAGGAAGAAATTTTTTTTCCATTATTTTTTCAAACCACGCATTAAAATTTGTCCCCTTTGCTTCAATTGTCTTTCACTCGTTTCACCGATGTAACGAGGAAGGGAGGCTGTCGAACCCAATAACCACAGATGAGTCTATTAACAATTCAAACTGTTACGCTAGATTCTCCCGCTTAATTTTCCTGGTAACATATTCTAACACTATAGCAAGTACTATATTCGCAATGTATCTATTGATCATAGATAGAGAAGATGTTCTTTTGATAATGCTCTGTTAACTAGCACATCATCAAACTTATACTTTTCTTGTGCAATTTACCTAATCTTTTTCCCCTGCAATCTTCACTCTTAGCCATAGGATATTTCAGGTTATCCCTACATCTTAGTACCTATCAAGAGTTCATCCTAACGCTGTAAATTACATCTAGGTTTGCTGAACTGTCGGAATAGGTAGTAATACACACCTGATTTCTGTCCCTTGACAACACGAGTTCGCTATCATTTAATATCTGGTTGAAAGACAGTGCCTAGTGAAGCATCCAGCGTGCGTACAATCTTGTCAGGACTTCTGCTCCCAGGTACCACTATATTCTATCTTAAACGTTCACAAAGCGATAACCTTAAAGTATATTTTGAGTAGGTATCCGAATGAGAAGGCGTTGCATTTCGCAGTAGACCTTCGTGGAAGTGCTCGGACGTTGAGTTTTTTTTACAGGAAGTCACATTAAACTCCAACTCATAAGCCTAGAGCAAAACTGTACGACTGAGCCCTGATCTATCTTACTTTATCTGGTTTTAGGTTTCGCAAGTTTACGAAATCCTGCTTACAGGCTTAGAGCGTATTTATATATCCACTGCTACTTTCAGACAATCAGCTTATTCGATTTTTATAAGCTGGTGCTCATTTGTCAACTTCACCTTGTCCTGCGCTACAAACAATGAAACTTTAGTTTTAGACTCGGAGCCAATTGATACCTCTATCAACCAGCATAGTAATTCTACAATTTCAAGACAATCTGCGCGAATGAGACGAGAATGCTGTAGTAACTTACTTCTATCAAGATAAGATGTCGTTTGCAAAGACAAAGATATCGACTTTTTTTAAAGTCGATCGTCCATGGCCAAATACGATAATAATAGAGAAGTATCCTTTCTTGTGGGTATGACCTGTTCTACTGACAAGATCGTAGTTAGTTTCTTTTTTTTTAAGCACAGCATACTTCATACTCACACTTATTGAAAATAGAATTAAATTATTGTCCGCAATCAATGGGGCTAGGATTATCAATCTTTTATTGAACACTGCTCTTCAAATGCAAGTATCTATTTAATATATAATCAAATAAGTATATATTTTATTTTTATCCATTAAATATTATTTTAAATTTATGTTTTCGAAAATAAGAAAATATTTCCTGCCCTCGGATATCATGTTCGTGTGCAAATACAAGACTTTCTTTAAACGTATACTTTGAAATGTGTCATTTGCAACTGATGCAAGAGCCAGTCGGGGATTTCCAGGAGACAAGTCAAGCGACAAAAGGAACAACGATGTGCACTCTGCACTGTACATCTAACGGATGGAAGCGACGTTTAAACACACTATACCGTAACCGTTGCCAGCAATCGAAGTGCAGAAGTGCAAAACAATATAAAAAACACTTACATATTTATACATTGTGGTCAATTTGTTTAAAGCGGTTTTTTGAGATTCTTTTTTATTTCACGTGCTTTAAATGCAATTAAGTTTTGAAATAAGTAATAAATTCAGTTCATAAAATCGTTATTGATAAGATTTTAAATAGACTTGATAATAGGAATATATTTTTTTCAGAATTATTTTATATTACGAATAAAAATGAATCTTGGAATTTTCATCTTCTTAATTATGTTAATCGGAATTCAATTTAATTTAAGAATCGGTTCATTTTGAAATTGAATAATTTTAGAAAATACAAATCTAAAAATTTTAGGCTAATTGGCAAGAGTAATTTCATACATCGTTAATTCAAATGCACGATATTTTGAACCTTAGATACGTTTATAGATGTCATTCGCAATGAGGAAGCAATAGCAATTACAAGTAATTTTAATTTACTTTCTAAAGTATTTCTAGAGATCTAAATGTACTTATACTTATGACTTAGTCTTGAAGAATTCTATAAAACCCTATTTTAGTTTTTCTTCTGTTGTTTCTTTACAATCTTTCGATTGTAGCGATAATAAAAGTATTTTAATCATTTGAAAGACCACAAAGAACCATTATTGGTCCTTTGAGAGTACTACCTCGTGGTGGTAAATTAATTTGAACCTTTACTAAAATCTAAAAACAGGTGTAAATGAAAAGTTATAATAAATCTCTGCAAGATGGTTGTGTATAATATGTACGCACGCTATATTTGTATTAAATGAACGGTATCTTGCATCTCGTTGTTTTGCCTTTATAAAGTAAATCCAACATTCTATCTTAATCGTGTGTTCACTTTTACTATATTTAAGTTAATTTGTAAAATTTCTAGGTTCAGGTATTTCTAGGTCGAGTCTTGAGATAAAACTGATTTTAAGTTTAGTACATTTCAGTATTTTTTATGTACTTTTTTATTGTTGAACCATAAATAACTTTATCACGTTGGAAACATAATTGGCTTAGTTATTCTTTGGCGTTTCTTATTCTTTGTAATGATTTCTACTTACTATGTATAAAATCTCACGGACATAATTATTACTTTTCTTTCTATGTTGTTTTATTATTTATTATCATTAATTGCGGTATTCGCGTAATCATTTCTTGAGAATGACAATAAATGAATAATAATAAATGATGATACTGCATTTCAAAATTTATTATTTATACGAATGCAATAAGTAAGCAATCATCTTGAATATGATAAAGCTCGGTTAAAAATTAAATTAAAAAATTTATGTAACAATTTTTTAATGTGTAGAATTGGAATTATTATTTTATCATCTATTTAAGGATACCAAGGATCTCGTATAAGAACAAAGTACTTCTCCAGGTTTTAAACTACAAATTTCCTTTTTCGAAAATGAATGACTCATATTAAACAGTTTATGTCTCTTCAATGAAAAAAAAACTAAAAATTTTAATCATTTTAATGATTTTAAAGTTTGTACATACACGCACACATATATAATATATAAATATTTGATTTTTCAAAAAGATATAAATTATTTTAATATCAATAGACTTTTAATTTTGTATAGTACAATCAACTTGTTATTAATTATGCAACGAATTATTGTAGAGTAGGTTTAAAATATATGTAAAATTTGAAACATGGCTTACTTAATATTAATATATAAATACGCATTAGATTTTAGATAAATTTTATATAAGCTTAATTTCATACCTTCTTTATTGAATTAAGAAAACAAACTAGATATAAAGCGGTACAACTGTTCAATTTATAGAATAAAACTTTAGTAATCTATTTCGTTGATAATAGCAATGCTTTAATATACTCGAAAGAATCCATAATATTTATTTTCGTTCGAAGCTAGGAATGAATTTGTGGAATAAATTGGCTATTCTGTGAATAACTATTATTCTGAATAAATTCAGAACTATGAAAAACATTTAGGAGTAATTATGAAAGATAGGATTTTTCTGTAAATGAAAAACAAATACAATTCATTTAAAAAGTGATGTATAATGCAATATACCTTCTCCAATTATATACACATAGTTAATGTTAGTCGCATGTATTTAATACCAGTATGTAAAAATACGAAATATGCTTTCAAAAGGCAAAGCTCCGATTGGTTATAATTTAAAAAACCACCGCAACGTCGATATTTCTTTCATTTTGGCACTCTGCCAAACATTCGCTTCACTTTATCGCATAACGATTATTTTCTGCAATTTTTTCCATTGAAATAGTGCGTTTTCCATTGAAAAAAAATATTACGCGTGAGGTGCTTTCATTGAAAGCGAAAAAATTTTCCCACACAAGTTTACTGCGCACTCTTGTTACGTTAGTCTCTTTTTGTCTTTAACTTTTGATTTTGATATTGCTGATATTTTCATTTATATCATACGGGGGAGTAAAAAAATTTCCGTTTTTGGTATAAATAGTCCTTAAAAAATTAAATCACATAGGATTCTCTGCACTCGGATATTCGTAAACAATGTTGCTTCTTATAGCAATAGAAAAAAAGTATTATTATTATTATTATTATTATTATTATTATTATTATTATTATTATTGTTGTTGTTATTATTATTATTATTGTTATTGTTATTGTTGTTATTATTATTGTTATTATTATAGTATAGTAATTGAAAAAATATAAATTTCTATTCTATATTATAAATATACAGATGTATTAGTAGGATGTGAGAATTTAAGGTGAGATTCTTTTTCATAAATCCCTATATCTTCTCAAAAACGAAGATGATCGCTGGCCAAGAAAAAGCACCCGGAGAACAGTTTAACGAGTCCTGTCTGTTCCTCGAAGGGGTTGCGTGGGTACACCCGGTGCTGGAAGAGCGGCAGTTTCCGGACCACCTCTTGCTTCGGGATCGTTCGCTATCGCTTCCGAGTCCTTGAAACGCTTATATTTTCCTAAAATTAGAGGACCGTTACATTTTCCAATAGCCGCCTGATTTTGAAGAATTTTAAAAATGAATAATTCCGAATGAAAATTGGTCATTGAAGAGCTTACTGGCAAGTCGTATCATAGTAACACCCCACCAGATACTCCAGCCCCAACCAACGAGGCAGAAGAGTACAGTGAACAATTGGCTGATCCCGACGACGAAATTCACAATTAAAGCGCCGAATCTCGTCTTAAGGCTCGCAACTGCGGAGAATCTCGGCTGTCCCAAGCAAATATTGAATAACCCGCTGAAAATGGTACCTGCACAAGTGATCATTCTGCACAATGAAGTTCACATAGTAGTGACATTTGCATAGTCTAATTGGAGGTAAGTGTTATTACCAGAACCGGGTAGAAGAACATTCCACATGAGGCAGAACCAAGCGACGGGTAGCGGAAGACAAGGGATTGCACCGCGCATGAGCGAATTGTGCTCAACCAGAACGTCCGGTATTTTGGGCCTCGTCTCCTGCAATAATGAGTACACGACAAATGCAATGTCGGTATCAGTGCAGTGCTAAGGTGTATTATCGTAAGGACGATGGTTAATTAATGATACCTCGGAGAGTGGCGGTGCTGCAACGCTTGTCAAGCTGTGCTTGGTGCGAACGGCCTTCGCGCGTTGGGATTTCTTCGAATAGCAATTGCAGCAGCAAAAGAATTTTCTGCAGCCACCGGTTAGGCGCCGTTTTGCTGGGCAGCAACTTTTCTCCAGGTTTGCGGGTGCAACCTGTCGATGCTGCTGACGTTGCCATCGCCGCTGTCGCCAGTTACACCATCGACCCTCTGGCACTTTCGCACATCTGTTGCAATATAAATCAACAAAGTCCTTGTTATCCGAGATCTTTTCATTAGATAGAAACCATTTTCTTTTCTCTCTAGTTCATTGACACGTATCATCGTATGACTTTCCGAGAGTAAATTACCAGGACAATTTTTTATTGTCCTATAACATTGCATATTGGTTAGTATATTAAAATTATAGAAAAAGGTAAATGCTGTAAAATATTTCATTGATATTAGAATTAAATATTAAAATGAAATTTGTATTTTGGAGTTGGGTTTGGTTGTAGGCAAAGTTACCGACTAAACTGTAAACGTGACCACTTTCCAATAAATACGAAATCGCAGAGGTCTATTTCAGAATTGAACAATAAAAGGCATTTTATCAAAACATGCGTCTATGACAATAAGCTTCCATTCAGCGCCCTATCCTTATGTGGAATAATATCATTAAAAATGTTAGAAAACTTATCATTTTTAACTTATTCGTAATAGAACTAACTCGTATTATATAAAAAATTTACTAAGGGGATGGCGATTAACTCAGTATTGCGGCTAAGAATATGTGATTTTATTATGAAATCAGAATGTGTATGGAAATCAATTTTAAATTAACAATTTTAATAGAAATCCGTAATTTCAATGGATACACATATGATCCTTGGACCTTCTAGACGTATTAAATGCCTTATATTTCAGTAAGAAAACCATTTTTGCTCCGTTCATTACCAATTTCCCAATAAATCATTGGAAGATGTTACGAATGATTTCGTCAACCATTTATCAGACGCGGAATTCTCAAACGCTTCCATGTACACGTTGTTCACACTTCCTTTATCCTATACATTTCAAAATTCAAATTTATTCTGACATTGTAAAAACGATATACCATGAATAAAAAACAAGTACCTTTTCAATATAAAAAATTATGTCGATGGCGATATGGAAAAAAGTATCGCCTGATTCTATCGTTTTCTCAGTTTATTGTCAGTGAACACACAGTAATTCCAATTTCGACAGCAATCAATTATAATTATCTTTTTTCACGTATCTCAAGGAAAATAAAAAACAAGTAATATTATTAATTTCGTGCCGCATTTCAACGGCGTACAGTCACTTCGCATCCAGGTCTCTGCTCTTTTAACTGCTTATGATAATTATCAATGGATTCTGACAAGTTTATCTCATACTCCAATATTTTCGAGTTTCACAAGATATGCGTAGTTTTTCCGTGGCAACTAAAGTATAAATGTAGGTAAATATATTTTAGGAAGCTTGTTCTCGTAATAACGATGAAATATGGAAATTTGGAAATGCAGATGAGTTCCCAATCCCTCGTCTATTAACCTATTATAAATATCCTTATAATGATATTATATTAACGATCGCGCGAATTTCGTAGGCTCCGTAAACGTAAATATTTCTTGATAATTAAAACTCGACAATAATATAAAATAGTATAGAAATATTCATTAAAGTAAATCAGCTATCTAGATGCTACACATTGCATACCTTTTTTAGTCGTAAAAAATGAAAAATAAAAAACTATTAAAAGAAGATCCAAGAAATTGTAAAAAGAGCCACTGGGAATTCAGTGAAGTTATCTAATTGTATTATTTATCGTTGGATCGAAATTAATACTCATTTTTCTAACGTTCTGCCAATCTCCCATTCAAATCTCGCAGATATTACGTCTGTGGAATTAAATTCTCGTATTATAATTTTGTAAATAAAAAATAAAATAACTTCAATGGCTTATAAAATTGTAAATGTGTCAAAGAGTCCTTTGACGTTACCTCTTATTTTCAGAAGAATATGTAAATTTTGAGCGTAAAAAAATTGATGCGTAAATATAACTTTTAAATACATGTTTGACATGGATAGCAATTATTAATTATTACCACCTACATTATTGTTGATATTATTAGAACACGTATCTATGATCGTTGTAACGATTAAAGAGTCATTGGTAAAAGTCACCGAACACGTAAACCGTACCTGTATATAGTAGTCAGTACTTAAACTAAAGCGTCACTATTGTCAGTCATAGTCAGTCGTATCTTGCGTTATCGTTATAAAAAGAATCCTACAATAATGCTCGAACCCTCTTAGAATGCCGTAACTGGGTCGCTCAAGGATAAACGCGTTCGATGGCGAGAACTCACACCTGAGAAATAATACTAGCAATAACGATAATAAAAACAGAAGCAATAATAACTATTAATTAATAAGGGTATTATTTGAATAAATTACACCGAATGCAAAGCCTCGGTAAATCAATCGCTTTAGCGAATTTTTCAGAAAAGCATTATAGGTATGTAGTGCAATCGCACTGTACCAGGTCATACATAGGAATAGAACATGCGACTAAATTTATGGATAAGGAATGTTTATAGATCAAGAGAATAATAAAAATCACCTGCAAGCGTCTTTAAGCTTCTCCCACCTAGTCAGCGGTTTATCTCGTTGATCAGCAGTAAGTTGCGTTGTGGAGATGCCCTTGGCTTGTTTTTTAGGCCATAACTGAGCTTTGGGGTCGCGTTTGCACGCGAAGCAACGCATCTTGGGCCAGCAGCTGCAGCAACGCCTTCCCAACCAATTTTTCGAGCCTGTTTCTTGTTTTTTACAAGCAAGCCTACGTCGGCAGCGATCCTTCAACCTCTGCCACCCCGTAGTCACTCTAGGCGCTCGAGCTCCAACACTTTCAGCGTCGCCGACGATGCCACTGGGTACTCTACGAAAAAGAAAAAAAGCGCTCCGCTTAACGTAACATTATGTCCACGACGTAAATTCGCTCAAAAGTTACGGCTTTGCGATGCGTCATTATGTGTCATTACAACTTTAAATAAAAACAAACTCGCGCGAATGACTATTACAATATTCTTTTCTTTTCAAATCACCACTACTGTATTGTTAAGCAACTTAAGCAACGACGAACGCGACGATTAACCGACCGACGACAGATAGCAGCAGCAACGTAAAACAACGATACAGTGTAAAAAGTTGAATTCGCGCATACGTGTGCAGAAGCGCGAAAATCCGCAAAAGAAATGCGCACCGAGGACGTTGAAAAATGTTATAATCAAGAGCTTGCGAGAAACTCCGTAATTGCATAGTAATGAATGCTTCTTACTAACCGGCAGGGAATCTCCTCGAAGAAATTACCGAGGTGAGATCCACAATCTCATCGACGCTCGGAGATCTTATTCTCTTTGTAAAAGAATAAGCCGAGTGAGAGAATGAAGCGGGAGAAAATGTAGAATGTTCGCTGAGTTTGGCTAGTGGCAGTCCGAGTTGGCAAGTGACCATCGGCCGACTCGAAGATTGCGGAACGCTGGGGGTAGCGGTTGGTCGAAAAAGCAGGGTGGAAACCAGCACGTTGGTCACGCGAACGTGCTGGTCGGCTAACTCGACCCCCTGCGCGTACATTATTATGTACGTTAGCGTTTCAAGAGCTGGCCAGAGATCGATAATTCTCCTTATGGCCTCCTACGCGAGTGGTACTCCAGTTGATGTTCTTGATTCGGTTTTCATTAATGAGCGCTAGTTTTCATTTGGATTACATTCTCGGCTTCTTACATTTCTTGCACACCTCGAACTTACACTCTCTCTTTCCTTTTTACTTGTTCCCGAGTAACAAGCTGATTCCGACTCTGAGGAGGTCAAGGTCGACGCTAGCCACCGGACTATTGTGAGAAATCGCGAGCAACATTTTTAGGGCGTTTATCGATCATTTATGAACGGCTAGCGTTCCTCTTCTCGGATCACACGGGTGACGAAAGTCACAACCGACAAAAGTAATCGATACTTGCACTGACAAATGAGCTTATTACTTGAGAAATC
Organism: Wiebesia pumilae; assembly: GCA_018907045.1. NCBI lineage: Eukaryota > Metazoa > Arthropoda > Insecta > Hymenoptera > Agaonidae > Wiebesia > Wiebesia pumilae. The sequence continues at coordinate 2,026,090 of JACCHZ010000104.1, forward strand.
TAAAGTGGACCGCTAAATTGCCACTACCGCTGAAGAACAATTTTTACTAAATTGTTACTAAACCGTGTGTAATGATAGTACTAATGATTAAGCTTTATGCTCGCTTGAGCGTTCGCTCGTTAGACTCGCAGCGTTCAATATCGTAAATATCCGCTGTAAATTTTTACAGAAAATTTAATCACAAGGGAAAAGTTGCCTCGTATTCGAATTAATTACTTTATGACTTGTAAATAAATATGAAGTATTCTCGTTATCTCTATCACCGGAATCTTTTCCAGAAAAAAGAAATTAGTTGTCTGTGCTGCTGGTTAAAGTAAACAATACGGCTATCAATCGGAATAATTGGCTTTATTTAGATATCGAAGAAAAGACCTCTTACGATGATGTAATGGTAGATTCGGATGCAATTATAACTATAATCTGAGTTTATTCACGTACTTCAGAATACCCCGTTTATACGAGATGGAATAAAATTCACATTCTGTATGTTTTAAAATATACTGCATAATGTCCTTGAGCAATGGTTAAATCTAAAGGAACGAAAATCTAATTGCATACAAAGTATACACTCATCAAGATATTGAACGTTAATTTTTAAGTGTACGTACTTTTAAAATATTGCAGAGATTTTAACCTATTTATTCTGAGTTTATTCTGACCAAAATAATATTATCAAACATTATAATTATGATAGGCTGACTGATAGTTAATCAAACTTGTGATTATTGAAAATTTTCACAACGACAATAAACATTTCGTAAAATCCTCTTAAAACATTAACAAGAAGTATTATCCTTTGTACTTGGCTACGAAGAAAACAACAATGCGTCGTTTCTAGTAATTATTATTACTAAATCAGTGTTTATGTCTTAAGCACAACTGTTAAATATTCAGATTAAATTATTTGTTAATCAGTTACACCCTAAAGTCAAAGAACCACTAGGAAACGTATTGCATTATGTACTACTTAATGTAAGGCTAAGGCAGTAATTGGCTTTGAGTAAATTATTCCTCTTGAATAGCTTAGAAAAATTACACAGTAGAGCTTTACAATACTTTCGAATTTTATCTAACATAAGTTCTTCCCATTATAATATCTTATTTTCAATGTCTAATTTAAAATTGATTACTTACGTTGTACTTAAAAAATTGAATTGTCTTATACAGATTAAGTGAAAAAATTGTATTTATATATACGACCGTTTTCGTATTCTTTTGAATTAAAACGAAGAAAACTTAATACATTATTGAATTAATATCTTCCAAAAACAAAAATTGAATCATACGACAATATGAAGGGCTATAATAGCTTATATTTCATAAGCACATAATAAGAGAGAGAGAGAGAGAAATAAAACGTGAAATTTTACGTGTAATTTAGTTTTCGTTTAATAATTCATACAATTTCACTTTACATACGCATACCCCCTACACACACACACACACACACACACACACACACACACACACACAGAGAGAGAGAGAGAGAGAGAGAGAGAGAGAGAGAGAGAGAGAGAGAGAGAGAGAGAGAGAGAGCTCATACGCTTGCAATATGTACGTCAATCCTTTAGTTCTAAATTATCTTAGTAGTCTAAGTAAATAAGTGATAAGACACATAAATATTTTTTTTAATTATGTAACATCAAAGTGATTAAGAAGTATCGCTATAATTATAATTGAAATTTTTTCAAATATGCAAAATTTCGAATTCAAATAATAATTATCGAAAAATATTGATTATTGATCTTTTAAAAAAGGAAGAATGAAGATTGTTTCGTGACCTGAACTAAATTATACAAAATTATACAAAATTATACAAATTATTATACAAGTTATTATTTACACAAATCTTAAAAATTAAATATTTCTTTAAATTATACAAGTGCAAAATTAAACACTAATTCCACTAAGCTTAGAAGATACTTATACATACATATATAAATGATTATGTAGAAATATTATTAATAATAGAAAAACGTAGAATTAAAAATGAATGAAAGGAAAACTATAAAAACAATCACTAACGATTATACACAGATCATTGAGAGTCAATCTAACGATTATTTATAAAATACTTAATCTTAATAAGGTAAATATATTCTAATGCTTCAGTGCTCTAACGAAAAGCAAAAAGAAAAGAGAACATGATATGGAAATATAATATCCAAAAAGTACAAGATTTTATTCTATTATGCATACGTAAATCGTGATTTTATACAAAACATAAAAGTAATTAGAATATTCAAAAAAATTGTAGAAAAATATTAATTGGAAGAGAATGGAAGAAAAAGATAATATATGAAATTATATTTCAATTAAAATACAGAAAGCATATTTCGAAACAAGAAATTACAGAACAACATCAAATTTTAATTCAAAAACAGAAAATGAAAATGTTCTTGATTAGATTATGATACAGTTAAAAAATAAGATAAAAATATATTGATAAGAAGTATCATAAGAATGAATTCCATAAATAAAAGTATTATCTAAATTTCATATAAAACTTACAAAAGAATCGCTTTTATGCTATTAAAAATTAATTTTCGATTTTCTGAAACCATTGATAATGATAACAAGGGCAAATATACATACGCACCATTAAAATAAACACTTATCATAACTTTACTACGGTTGATATAAAACTTGAAATATCGTCCTTAAAAACATATTTATTTATTTAACTTACAATCTCAAGTAATAGTTGAAAAATATACGCTCATTTTCTTATTCTATGTATTATTTCCTTACAAATTTTAGGTTTCGATAAGAAAACAGCTACATACACGTGCGCGTGCGCGTTTGTGTGTGTGCTTTAACGAGCGGCGAATCTCTCGTTGATAATATTCAAAAAGGTCGTTGCATAACAACTCGACTTCACACTTATTAACGCTTTAAGAGATTCGAAAATTCTTTATAAGAAAATGGGGGAGAGTGGCGTAAGAATTCGATTAGATTTCGTCGGAGCAAGAATAAAAATAGAATGGAAATTTGCCGAGCGAGAAAGCAAATAAGACGCCTAAAGTCTGATTGCATTAACATTTTTTAGTACAGCAATTGACAGCGTATCTCTGTTTTTGGTATAATTAGTACCAAATGTATTAATACCAATATAAAGATAAAAAAATTCTACGTCAGTCTGCGGAGCCTAGGATGCGAATCTGTACTGATGGAAGCAACAAGGCGGTATCTTGGAAAGGATATTTCGTCTTATCGATATTTCCTTCTTACTTGCTTTGGGTTATCAGAAAGATTTCAGCGAATTTTGAGTCCGAAGTTAGAAAAGTATAAAGAAACAAGATGAAGATTCCGCGCGTGCTTAATAAATAAGCTATTTATAATTGTTAATAACCTTTCATTAGTATGATTTTACACTGGTTAGTGTTAATCAATGTTGTTTTATTCGAACAAATTCATTGTTTTTTCTTATAAATTCATTTTAACTGCTGCGTTTTCCCGAATTACACAATTTATTTTAATATTCTTGCGAATATCGCCACATACGTTGATATTAGAAAATCTGGTACACAGCTGAGCAAACGATAACAACGTCGGCGCGTAGAAGTAGAATTATCGTGAAGTCCTATTTATATTATCACGGAACATTTTGATTTAGATATTACTTGACTGAAATCACCTCTTTGCAATCTATACAAAAGAATGGATTTTAAGAGATTGTATCATTCGTTAGTGGGATAAGTCTATTATTACAAATTTATGCACCTGTGAATATATATATATATATATGTATGTATGTAAATGTATGTACAATATATCGATGAAATAAAAACTCTACTTATACTGGAGGCCACATAACGCAAGGACTAAAGTCCTGAAAAATAAAAGAATTCGTTTCTCCTGAGTTTGGTGTAGTACTAAATAATGTGAAATTGAATGTAATATTTAGGATAAAAATCAGTTATACTTCAGTTTATTATGTGCTGTAAATCTGTAATTATCTGTAAGTCTAAAAACGTCATCAAACGTTTACATCTGCATATTACATTAGCCGACAGATATTTAACAACTTTTAAAAAATAAGCACATCTAATAAAGAAATGTTTGCACCGTTTTAGTTTTTCATTTTCTATCAATGTCGATAAGCAGGAACTTCGGAGAACTTAAACATTTATTATATGCAATTGATATAAATTATTCTCTTCAGGATAGACAAATGCTTTACAGATTTATTAGAAACTCTTGATATAGTTTCATAAAAAATATACGCCTTGAGATGCATGTCGATCCATCATAAAAAATTATGTTCTGTAGCGAAATTGATTAGATTAAATCGAATATACAGATGAAGAAATTTACATATAACATAACTGTACATAAACTATATACCATTATCGTATAACCATACATGAGCCATTGAAGTTTTCCGTAGGCTTTTCTCATTTTAGTTAATAAAAGAGCAAGAAGAAGAAAAAGAAAATCTGACAGACTAAACTTAATTCGCTTATTTGTTAATATAATGAATCGATTGAAATATTCGTATCCTGACTGCATCCGTGTCACAAATGATATATCCTTTACATCCTCTAATACAAGCAATTGTCAGAACGAAGATACCGGATTTTAAGCTGCGATGAATTCGCTTTAACGTAAAGATTTACCGAATTCCACTGACATTAGTGGGGGTACATTCTAATTTATTAACCCTTGGAACCGAAGTCCAAGTGCGACGTCTTTGTCGACGTCTTCGCCGGCGATGCAAATTGCGAGTACGTCAAGGGGATCAATAATACGCGCAGCGCAGTTCGCCACTTTTGCGCCTTCACCACGTTGGGCATATCGACGTCTCTGGGGTTAAGGAACTCTGGACCTTTGCTCCTTGTTACCTACCTGCTAATTAATTCAACTTTTATTACCTCCAGAGACTTGAACTTCCAGAACTTGAATTGTACGAGCTCGATTGGAATCTGATCGTCGGATAACGCTTGATTTTTCAATTTTTTTTTCCCTTTCCTTTTTTTTTTGTTTTTTTGTTTTTCGTTTTTTGTTTTTTCCTCGCTTTATTCCATTATTAGTTTGATATTTTTCGTCATAAAGCACTAAATGTCATAAAAACATCATGTGCAGCATTTTTGAAAACTTTATCCAGAGAACTTCGAGTAAAATTTTGTTTATCTTTGCAAATTGTTCGAACCTTTATTACCGTTTGACGTGTTGAATCTAAACGACGGACATTCTTTTATCGCGATAAATGAATCAAATAATAAGAAACACACAGAGTTTGAGAAAATAGCACGCGTGTATCTCGGTAATAAACTTTGGTGAGGCTTTTGAGATTAACAGGTAGATTTAGTCGTAAAAATTAAGTGGATGGATATTCCACTCGGATAGTTCAATATTATGGAAAATCACAGGAATTTCCCTTTTCTACAGAAAGCAAAAAAAAAGGAAAAAGAAAGAGACGGATAAAGTAAATTTATGGATAAACTCACGCATTTTCGCCATTTTTATCGATGTGAACGATATTGCCACTGAGCGTTTCAATCTCGTCGGATCGTTTAATAAGGTGCAAGCCCGTCTTCTCCTTCGCCGAAGATATTCCTTTCACAGTATTAACGCTAACTCCAGTGTCATTCGAGCGAGTACTTCCTAGAGACTCGGAAGATACTGCATCGGCTTGCAACTTGAGCGATGTTACGTTGTTTGTCGTTGCTCCTTTTGGATGTTTCGTCGTCGCATCCGCGTCTTCAGCTTCGTGGACTGCGTTGGCAATTGACGATGGAGAAGCCTTTTTGGAATCGTTGGTCGAATTCGTTGATTTGCTCGTAGTTTTATCCACGATAACTCTGCTATCCGTTTTTACATGATTCGATGTAGCCGTTGCCGTTGGACGCTGCTTATCTTCGTCTTCCTGTAATTCCGGAAATTCAGGCTCACGTGCTACATCGCGTACTCGTCATACGAATCATTTAAAGTCGGACAAACTGTCAGGAAATTTAGAATCTTATTTTGTGTTTCATTCGTTTAATGGTAAATGTTAATATTTACGTGATTAAGATTAAGGATCCGAATGAACGAAACATTTAGGAAGCAGTTTTCCTTTTATAAAGCCTATTTTTTCATTTTACCTAATGAACTGTGGCATTTATAATGCAAATGCATTCTCTCATCTATCTTTTATCCACTTGAATTGTCTACGGTATATCAACTTTTGTGTCAAACGATCATTTAGCTTTAGAAATTTTTATCATAAATTCGGTTGAAGCTTTATACGAATAATAAACGGAAAGCCGATCTATGGTTTGCAGAACTGTTTCAATATACTTAATATAGAAATAAATAGAAAGAAATTTATATATACTCAATATAAAATTATATACTCCTTAATAAAAAGAAATTTAATAAAAGCTTCAGCACTCTTCTGATAAATTTGAAGAAAGGAAATAATACTTGTTTTCAAATATTTTTCAACTACTTTAATTGCAAACATTTTTGAAGCATTTGTTTGGTAAAGATTAGATGAAAATTTTTGGCATTTTTACGAAAAAAGATCTAAAGTTCTTTTAAACGAGATGTACATTTTCTCAAAATCGGCGGATAATGTAAATAAAATACGATAAATCTTTCTAACCGTAGAGCGCTTGTTTGACTTCTCTTTCGTTTTCTCATTCTCAGACGTTACATTAAACGTGTTTTCGGTCGTCTTGGCCCGATCTTGCCTTCTTTTATCACTGTTATTATTCAAACTATTGCTCAAACTTTTGTCTTCGTTAATAGAATTTGGCCCAAAGTGTTTGATCATTGTTTGCGTGACACTGCTATTTTTTGAGCTATTGGTTCCGTTCACTTCGTTGACTTTATCCTCGATCAAATCTGTTTTCGCGGTCTCGCTTTGTTTGCTCGTGGGTAATGTCGTCTGTTGACTTTGCGTGGAATTCATTTTTATCTCATTTCCCTGGCTCTTCTTTAAATTCGAAGACTTTTGACCATCCGGACTTTCGGCGCCGATCTCGAGACTTTTTTGAATCTTCTCTAGATTTGTAAGCTTTGCGACGAGTTCACCCTCGGCAAGAATTGGCGCAGTGTCTATTTGAAGTGGTTGAACGGCTGTTGTTGTAGTTGTATTTACAACGCTGGAAGTACCTGTTGCGCCCGATGACTGTTTTAGAAGTTCTATCAAGCCCAACTCTTCCTCTACAGTTGGTTGTACGACTTCTTTGGGTGTGACGTTTTGGTTACTAGACACCATCTGAAATATAGAATTTATACGCTTTATGTCGGTAAAGAAAGTTAATTTTTTATACGTAAAATTTCGATTTCGTTTAACCTTTTAAAGATTATTACTCTTTCTTACGAACGCAAATTAAGACAAAATAGCCACTAAATAACAAAATAACATCCGCGTTTCATTTGAAATCTAACTTAAAAATTTCAATTTGTGTCAAGTTTACTAGCAAGTGGCCATTGACAATACGACAATATTAATCCATTGAATAAATTGTTAACGTGAAAAATAAGTACCTCCAAAGCTTTTTCACGAGACGTATCATCGACTTTTTTGGCCTGATTCGAGGCTTGCGCTTGATTAACAGGCTTATTAAATGTATTCTTCACTGTAGCGTCGGTAGGTTTAACTGGCGATGATTTAACTAGAGAACCGATAGAGTTTAAGTTTCCAGTGCCTCGCATAAGTGGTATTTTGGAAGGTGAGTCGAGTGCTTCTGTGCTAGAGGACTTGTGTCGAGGAGTCGGCGTCTTGGCAGTAATGAATCTCTTGACGTCTGGCACATTCTTCGACGACATTAACAATTTTTTGTTAAGCCGTTCATCCGATTTAGCTGTTCTTTGACTATCGAACTTTCTTGGTGCTGCTTTTTGTACATCCTACTTTTTTCGAAAAAAAATTCATGCAATTAGAAATGACTTGTTCGAGGAGATATTTTTCGCTGAATCATCAATCCCGTTTTAGGCCTAATTATTAGGCCTAATTATAAATTTTTATTATCACAGATAGTCGAAATTTCAAAAGTATACGTTATATCCCGTGGTTCGGAAAGTACTCATTCTACATACGGAACGTATTCATTTCTACTTTAAATAATCTAGTGGACGTAAGTTTAGTAAAAAGAAATATTATTTTTCGGGGCTGAAAATTTAATTTCAGTTCATTGCTGTTCGAGAGAAATTTATCGAAAGGAAAACAGCGAAAAAACTACAGCTATTTATTATATACGTTGAAGTTTATCACGCGTTGTATCAAATCTTTGTTTAAAAAGCTGAACCAAATATACCGAACGCACGTACTTTGTTTGAAATTTTTCCAATTTTCAATTGTAAATATATTTGTAAGTATTTAAAATGAAATGTCATGTCTTTCGTTTTGTAAATGGTTGTGTATATTTTCTACCGTATGGTTGTACGCGGTAAAAAGAAGACGTTGCACCAACTAATTGTAAACAAACGAATAAAAATGGAGACAATTTGCCAAATAAACTTTAAGCTCTTTTAATGACTTGAAACCCTTTTTTATACGATATGCTTTTTAATTAACTGTTAAAATAATGGAATTAACGATATTTCTTAAAGAAACGGCTTTACTTATACAGTTAATAATTAACAAATCTTTGGATCTAAAGAACCAGCAATTGAATCCTCGTTCCGTAAATTCTTCTCTTTTGATTAAAATCTACGTCAATCACGTGCTAATATTTGCATAAAATAAACGTGTATAATCTTTAGAAAAATATTTGCATAAATCTATTCATAGTTCGTTGGAGTTCTACATTCCATAAAAATTATGAGCTTTGACGCGTATTTCTAAAACAATATTCCATAGCACACTTTGCATACTGGTTTTTACCTCTTTTATACATTACGCACAACTACTTCAGTGCTATTATCTATCTGAACAAGTGTAAGGTACTTTTTTTCTCAAAAGATTGATATTGGATAAGCTTCCTTACCACGCAATTACGTATTATTGTGATCATTGATATTTGTGCTATAGCACCGGAAGTAACACGCAAGAATATGAAAAAGCAAGGCCTATGCAATTACGATTTAACATTCATTAATGATGACCTTGTTGTTCAACTTGTTCTTAGCAGCCGAGGATATGGGCGAGAGATCCGAGCGTCTTTTCGGATCCCGATGCGACGGTCGTCGGTGGTTGGCGTCGCTGCTGCCTATGCTCGATGTGTATCGATGGGTTGCACGACGACCAAATCTTGGCGACGCTTCCTTGCTCGAGGATATGGCGCGACTCGGCTCGGCTCTTGGAATGAGGCTGCGTTTGGGGCTGTTTTGTTGAGAAAGCGAGCCTACAAGGGGAACGGATGCTCGTAGAGGATTAACACACACACACACACAGAGAGAGAGAGAGAGAGAGAGAGAGAGAGAGAGAGGCGTAAAAAAGCACCTGTGCGCGGGGGTCTAGCGTGGATAGTGCGTTGGTGTGACCCGTCCGGGGGTGAATGCGGCCCATTGGAGAAGTTCGAACGCGGTGGTGGGCCCTTGAAGCCCCTGCCCCGGAAGGGTGAGAGTCTTCCCGATGAGGGTGGTCTCGATGAGGGTGAGAGCGTCTGTGCCTCGGCTATTATCGCGAAGCTCGACTTGCGTTGGCTCCGACCGCAACCGCTGGCCTGTGGTGCGAGTTTGTAGGGCTCGGGTGCCCGGGGCGGCGGGGGTGAGCGCAAAACAGGCCGCGGGTCGTACAGGATGCGCTCGCCAGGAGAAAGCACCCGGAACGGCGCCTGCTGCTGGTCCTGCTCCTGTTCCTGCACTCGCATTCGCATCCTTCACGCGCGGTGCCTGTGCCGACAAATACCAATCTATTTCTCTGCAAATGCATAATGTACCTGATAGCTAATTTCCAGACAGAGTCGTACACCTACTAGATATTCCATACGTTTGCATTATCGTTAACGTGATGCATACATGATCGATCGGAATAGTCAATTTGAATACTCCGATTCTATATAAAATATGATCGTTTGTAATAAAAGGATTTTGCATAATTTACAGCAGCGATAAATATGAAAGTAAGTAAATTATTTTAAAAAGATTGAAGAAAATAAATACCGTCGACATCCGAATGACAAAAGGAAGAGTATAACCGTAGAAATATCTTATTCGTCAGCATTTGAAAACTGAGAATATCCGAGCTTGAACTTGTGATTCGGATAACCTCAAGATATGAATGATGATTAAGATTAACTGCTCGTTCAAACAAATACTTCAAACAAATCACGCGTTGAAATATTTCTTATAAAGAGAATTCCTGAAATTAATAAAGTACATTTCACGTAAGCAAAACAGACAATGGACAATTTAAGTTTATCTTAAGAATGCGATTGCAATCACTCGATCGTTGGTTTTAACGTTCATTCGGAAATCGTCCAAAAACTAAATATTTCTTTAAAACTTGAATTAAATAATTTGCATGGTATGCCTCCAAGATTACAAAAGCATCCGAATGTAATTCTATTACTTTTTCGTAATAGTACTATAATTTTATAAATATATAAAAATTAGTGGGAGGGTTCCGTACTTGTTAACAGTTTTATCTGCGCACTTATAAAAATCATGTCGTTTATCGTTGTCGTCGATTAATTTTGCTGTACTTGGGCACTGCTAAGCAGAATATGCAGCTAAATGCAAAAACTTCGCGCGCAAATCGTTTTACTATTATTTGCAATCTTTTAGCGCTTTATGAATTTCTGTTTTTATGCTTATAAAGAAACTCTTGAGAGTATTTGCTTATTAATAATGTTGGCATTTGCTTACGAGCATGAAAATTATCAAATTGAAACTCGAAACATATGGACTTAATGTAACGTAATTAATTTGATGCTAGTGAAGAAGAATTTGGAAGGCGCGTAAACCATTGTCATGGTTTACGCGCAGAGACAAAAGAAAGCATAGAAATGGAAAAGCGAATGTTCTTAAAAGAAAGAAAAATATAAGAATTGAATCGACGGCATTTGCGAAATACTTCTGTTGGAAAATAAAAGGATATTGAGAAATAAAAGGAAATAAAAGAGTATTAAAATTATTATTTCAAGTAACGTTCTAACGTTCGGTTAACGTTCGGTTAACGTTCGGTTAACGTTCTTTTGCAGGTGAGCGAAGGCAGGATTTTCCGTACTCTCAAGAAAAATATTTGCATTGGTGAATTAGCTGCTCACTAGGGAATGAATACATAAAAGAAAATAATAATTTTAGATTATCGAGAGATGAAAATTCAGGAGAATATTTACTGGAATGGGAGCGCTAGAGCTGCGCTGCTATCCTTATGGTGCCTTCGCGCTCTCATACTTGAGATGATGATCCGTTGGTAGGCTGCATACGTTGCACCTGTGCGTACGCATAAGCAGAATAGAAGACTCGGAAATCTGCTTACCGTACAGTCATCTTTAAATTCTGAACTGAGCCATTAGGGAACTTCCTCCTCGACCACCTCGGCACCTCATGCTTTTCTGGAACTCTGCTGTAATCCTGGCTAGAACATAACAATTGAGCTATAAAACTGCATTATTATTCAAATAACGAGTTGCTACTATTTAATGGAGCGCGATTTTATCAATTACCCGAGGATGTACTTCTCAAGAGCTATTATTTTAGCTGAAAAATCAGCCTAAAAGAGAAGCATCCGTAGCCTACGAAGTTGTGTTTCATGAAGGGTGACAAACGATAGAACGGTAAAGTAACCGTCCAATTTATCCGAAGTAAGTAGCGACGTAAATATTTAGAAAGTACGAATGAGATTCATCTACCGTAAATTACTGGGCACTTTTACAATCTTGAGTCGCTAGATGTGGAACATTATAAGACATTATCTCGATTAAAAAGTAAATGCCCGGATGCCCGGATTTAACCGTTACGTCGCATTGCGTACTTTGTTTACTTTGTTATTTTGACCAAAGCATCTAATGAATCGAGAAAACAGAAAATTCGAGCGACTGCTGATGCCTCAGAGTGTAAATCAACGTGTAAGTGTGTAGCGACACGAATACACGTATACTGATTTAAATCTGTCGGACAAGTTGCGCTCGGCCTCGGCAAGCCACTGATTTACTTTTCGTAAATCCCGTTTACGACCACATGCGCGCTATTTTTGCACGCTAATCGATACTCAAACTCGGATTATTAATAATGCGCAATCCAGGAATACGGCATTCTTAAAAGCTGAATTTCAAATAGAAATTTCATTCGAAACGGTAAATGAGCGTTTTAAACTGAATAACCGAAAGAAAAGGCTGTTCGCATGTATGTCCGGTTTTTACTTAGGATTTAGCATTTTCGCGCTCTCTTATTGTTCCCGATGCAAAAAAAAAAAAAAGAAAAAAAAAAGAAAAGAAAAGAAAGAAAGAAAGGAAGAAAAAATAAACTTTCGCTCGCAATAAAACGGAGCGAAGAAACCGTATTCATTAGGTAATCAAATATCTTTCTCCGTTATATAAATTCAAGTTCCGACGCACTTTTCATTGTTCTTATTGTACAGGTGATGCGGTTGAAAAGACGAAACTCGATTCGCTTGTTGCACGGCCTGTAAAGTTGTCGCTCCTTTCGGAAGACTTTCAAAATTATCAGCTGAAGAGCCAAGCCTTTTTCTATACGGTAAAAATATTTCATACATTATTCCCAATTCTGATAAATATTTATTGCTTAGCATTAACGTGAAAAATATCCCTTATAAAAATATCCCTTTTAAATGACTGCTTCGAAAAATACAAATGTTTTAATCGATGCTTAATAAGATTTATAAGCACACGAGCTCGGTGAGTAATTCTAAAAACAATGACTCAAGTATCGGGTCATTGCAAGTAAGATTACAAAGTATGGCAGAATGTAGATGCATTAGCCACAGCGTCCAACTCTAATAATCGAGGAGTAAAGCAAAAGAAATCAAACAAGGAAAGCGAGAGAAGGAGAAGAGGAAAAGCATTCGTAAATGTAGCGCAACAAGGAGGCGAAGGGCATTTAGTATCAGTGTACACTAGTTGTAAAAAATCAATACTCGGAGCGATGGGCGAATGAGAAGGGCGAAAAGTCTCGCGGTTGGCTTATGTCGATTTCATGGTGCCGCTGCACTTATTCTTTAGAATATAAACTCTTAAGGGGATCCGCAATACTTGCAACATTTAGAGCTCACCTGGCGAGACTAATGAGGGCCTTAATGAGGATCTTACAAGAGCCTCAGAGGAACGGTGCGTGCATCAGCCCGAGGAACAAACCAAGGTAGACTAAGCACAGAATGCAACCTGATAATTTCACCTTTTCTCCAATTTCAAAGGGCTTTCTACGTAAGGAGATTAAATTCTCTCTCTCTCTCTCTCTCTCTCTCTCTCTCTCTCTCTAATATATAGCGTCATAATTTCGATATTTTATCATTTCAATTTTGAAAAATTCATTAATACAGCAGGAATCTACAATTATACCTTATTGTATAACCTATTTCATATCAAAGTGTTGATCGAAACGTAAATTATTTTTAGCAAAAAGTCAAAAGAATTGGCCTAAGTTTAGTTAAAACTTTTGTTGTTGTCATTCATTGCTATAACTATTTGTTTTCAATTAGAAATGTCTTCTATTTTTCTAACTATTTCAGTTTTTACACTCTTAGTTACACTCTTAGTTTACTACTCTTAGTTTACACTCTTTGCATTTTGTTCCTAAGTAGTAAGAACTTTAATAGATGAATCATTACGGAAAATAATTAATAAACCGAACAAATTTTTAACGAAGACTAGAGTATGTACCTGAAAATTTAAACTATTCGAGGTTAAAGACTAGATACTATTAAAAAATCACTCAAGTTCATATGCATCCGATAAAATTATATTATTCATTATATTCAGTTATGATATCTTGCATATACTATTAACAATGTAAATACAGAGTACTTTATAGATTTAAATTATTTATATTTAATTGCCAAAGTTAATTTAAATTTTAACATAATGTACATAAAATGTGTGTGATATTAAGAAATTATTGATTACGTTGCGTACAATTTTATCGTGAATATATTTGTAAAAAAAATTGACAATTTTAACTTTATCAAATGTTACTGTTTTAATGATGAATTTGACTGTAGCTGAATTGAACATGAATAACTTCAGCCTAATACACGATAAGGATAAATTCATTGTTTTTTAAAGGCTAAAATTTTCCCACGAATCTAAGCGATGTAACAATACTCGAAATAAATAAGGCAGTAGTTTCTTGTTGAATAGTAACATCGTTAACGTTTAAATATTAAATTTAACAGTTTAAATTAAATTGATCCAACTACATTCTCCTTTGACGCTCTTACGTTAATACACCTGCTGTCGTCTTTATTTTTTAATAGTATTCTATTTTACACAAAAATGTGAAAAATTTTGATTTTTCGGATGTTCACAGTCACAATGAATGATTAAATTATAATACAATTTTTGATTTTTAATTTGCTGGATGTAGGTTTCTTTTCGGCGTTATAAATAAAAATATAAACTCACTCTTATTTCCCAAAGTATAGCAACACTTTCTTATGAAAGACGGATAATTTCAGAACAAGCTGACTAAATAGGACAAACTGCAATATTTGTATGAGTGTATGAGTGCGTTAAAATAAGTTTCCTAAAATAGCTGAATTCCTTCGGAACGATTAAAATCCCTGAGCGTGCAAATATCCGTTAATACGCAATGAATTTTTCTTGCAGTTAGGAAAAGTTTTTCCTATTGCATTTTAACCACCCGATAAATAATATCGTTAAAAAGACAGTTTCTACAAAATTAAGACGCACGTATTTTCTATCTTGGCAAAAGTCATGGAATAAACGTGGATGCTTAATTGTTCAGGAATCATGTAATATTACAATACATGCAAACAATTCGTAAATATAAGTACGAAAAATAACGGGGAGACTCGATCTACGTAATTATTTAATTATTATAGTAATTTAATTACGATTATGGTAAAAAAGAAAAATATTTGAAAACTAATGGCAGGAACGAATTGATTGCTTATCATGTCGCCCAACAGAATGAGAATTAAAAAGAGCAACAACAAACAAGGAAACAAGGAAACAAGGAAAAGTCGACCTGGAAAGGATTTCAACTCTATGATTTTCTGGTAAAGTGAATTGTCAATAATTAGGTCATCGCGGCGTATCGAATGTTCCTTTGCGTAGAAAGATTGAAACTTCAGAAATAAGTCTAATTATAAAAGCAATTTATTCGCGCATGTTATTACATTTTATGTAGGAAGTGCGGGTATCCTTTCTCATTTTTTTTATTTGCAAAATAATTCTGCAAGCGTATCATTACACGTATATTTGCTTTGCTTTCCTATCATTTCTCATCGCGAATACTATAAACACAAGGACACTGCAATTTTTTGCAATTTTTATTTTCACTGGCTTTGCTCTCCAAATATTATTACTTAAAGTAAATTTATAAAATATTGTCGTAAAATAATTAATTGCTAGATTATAGAAGTTCTTGCAATTTTCGTAGTGTGTTACAGCTGGTGTACATACTACTAGACTTTTCAAAGTTTGGATAACAAATGCGATGCGAACAATCTATTAATTTTACGAAGGTAAATTTTCGTCTCTTGTCTAACTGCTTATTTAAAAGAAAGGCGAAAAATAAATGTTTTTCGATGTATTTAATAATGTAAAATAGTACTTAAAATTTATGAAAAAAAGAAAAATAGAAGAAACAACTTTTATAAAGAGGAGAAGTCTTTTACGTCTGAATTCTTAAATGTAAAATGTCCAAAGTCGTCATTGGACATTTTGGTATTAAAGTATTCAATAAATTTAAAAAGTGTTTAAAAAGTAATTTTTGATATTGTTTTATAATTATTTCCATTAGTTGGAAATTACAAATTCCAGAGAGGATGTACTTGTTATTTGGATGGCAGAAGCAAGTGATTATTACTTACTTAATGAAATTTGTGCATATTTCTCATAAAATTAAAATACACGATTCAAAGAAGCTTATTAACTCAGAGCTGATACTCGTACCTTCGATAATTTAATACGTGTAATAATAGCGGAATCAATTCCTAAGATAAAACTTAAATACATGAATTACTAGAACATTATTATTATTAATAGCATCTACTTCCATTCATTAAATTCAACGATGGGTTAGATAATCATTATAAAATATACTTACACTTAAGTACTATTATTTTTCATAATCTATAATCTTGTTTTATTGTGCAATTCTTCGCATTGATAATTCCGTGTTATATTTCGTATTTTGTTCGATATCCCTCTCTTCTTATATGTGAGATTTTCTAATCTTTTATAAGTTTAATTATAAACATATTATGAAATGATTACTTAATTACATCACGCAGCAAGTCGAAAGGAAAGAAAAAATTAAATAATGAAAAGAATCAAGAATAGTGCAGGCTTAAAAATTATTTAAAATATCTTATCTTTCAACGATAAATATAATAAAAATACAGCATATTACACCAATTAAAGCAAGATGGCACATACAGCAGATATGCAAAGTAATTAGAGAGCAGAAAGTTTTTCGTAAAAAGTAAAAAACCTGTTTCATAAAAGTTGCAATGCATCCATAATGGTTTTCAAATCTTCTTCGCTACATTTACGAATACTTTGCCAAACGCGGATGTCTTCATAAAAGAGTCTTTACATTTTCATGAGCAAGTACAGTGTAATATGATTAGGAAAAGGGATATATTATTTGATTATGCATGCAACTTTAACAGATTGACGAATAAATAAATAAAAAACAAGCGTTAACATGAATTATAAAAAATTGATCTGTTCTTTATTAAGAGACACGTTAATATTGGGTATTCGAACGTCATAAGGTTAAATTAACGATTGCATTAAATTGTGTGCTAAAATTGCGTATCTATTATCGAAAATATTTTTTTAAATTAACTCGCAAAGAGAAAAAAATATGTATCGATAGTAAAAGTGTTTTATGTGCGAAGAAGGAAGCACCAACAGCGGCACGTGTTAGACATTGTTTGAGGACTTTAAGGAGAAATTGTAAATACACGAAGTAAGAATATTTGTGATCAGTAATTACACGAAGCAGAAGCATTAACTGTCGGCGTCAAGTCGACGAAATTCTCGAGTGTTCTTGCATAAAAGCTGTACTCATAAGTAGTAAATATCTCGTGATAAGGGTTGGAGGCTCGCGACGCTACGGTCCTTTTATCGATCTTTTTGAAATCACACTCGAGGAAAGTTAGCCCAAGTAACCTGCTCAACATTCAAGAAACGTTATACGTAGTGTGTGTGTGCCGCTCGCACATGCACTAGTGTATGTATTTGCGGACGGACTAAGAAATCAGCCGCTCGAATCTTTACTGACCGTTTCCGTAAATTCGAGGCGCGATTCAGTGCCTTGAAAATCAAAGTCCGCCTCTTCTTCCGAAACATTGTCCCATCAAATCGATCACTGATGCGTTTAGTATACGTACGCACTATTGATACCACCATAAACACCATATCGATCTTACTTTCAACTGTGTACGCTTTACTCGGCTACGTGCACGTCGCATGTTTTCTTTAAATTGTCGGCAAACACATACAAGTCAGCTGTTCATTGCGTTTCCTTTTCTTTTTCCGTATTTTTTTTTTTCTTTTCTTTTCTTTTCTTTTTTTTATTATTGATCTTTAACGTACATAAAGTATGAAATTGCCAATTCACGTCACTTGCACATTTTTTTGACAGAAATTCGGAGCTAGGCAATTCCTTTGCGAGTACACTCAATGAGTCAAGCGTACAAACACTTGTAGGCTGTGATTTTGTGATTAAGAAAGGTAACTTTAATCCGCAAATTAGATTATTAGGTAAATTAAAAAAAAATTGATTAATTACTATTAATTATTTGGCTGGTTTTAAAGGAGTCATATATTCAATGAAAAAGAAAACAATATTTTGCGACCATTTGTTTAAAAATTTATTTAAAAACCATCGACATTTAAATATACGTATTGGCATAAAGTTAAATATATCCTTCCCTTTATTTTAAAACAAAAGCGTTTCATAACGAATAAGTAGATTAAATTTACAAAGAAACAAAAAACATTTGAAATCGTACATTTGGAAAAGGCAGGATTAAGGACAGGATACGTTGATTGAAAAGTAAGTACGGCAAGTCATTCGAAAGTAATGAGAATAATTAGAGGAGCCCCTGAGCTATGAAGAATTCTGTACAACTTATAGGAAACGAAAGATAATAATTTTGATGGTGCGACGGTTGCCAGTAAAGCGTAAAGAGTGCAAGTAAGAGTGAGAGTGAGAGTGCCAATTGTTATTAACAACGATAGTTATTAATGTTAATTGTACGATATTTACCGGTTGGCGAGAAAGACGAGGCTGACGAAAGCTAAGCTACTCAGCTCAAACGTGTTGACGTGAGCGCGAACGCGTTCTTACTGGCTAGTTGCTAGTGTCTGGCAGGCTTAGCTGGCTTGCCTCGACTTTTCGCTCTCACCGTGGAGTGCGAACCGAGTGAGAAGTCTGAAATCACAAGGGGTGCGACAGCGGTGCAATGCCGGGGCGGGGGGCGGGGGGCGGGGGGGGAGGGGTGGGGAAGAATGGATGGCCGATCTGAATCTGGACCGATCCTCGACAACCCTTTAAGCTTAACGATGCTTCCCTTTTCTCTCCATCAACTTTAATTGTCTTATCTCTAATCGTTAAATCCTCTTGAATCGTGGTCTTTCGTTTCTTCGCTTCTTCACTCATTCTACGCACGTGCATGTACACGCGTAGTAAGTTTATAAATCGAGGTATTGGAGCGACAAGTTTATAAAAGCACTGTATAAAAGACTTGCACGCTTAATTGTTCAGCACAGGCATTAAATAAATTGAAATACTTGTGTTATTGTTAACGTGTTCTTCTACAAGGTGAACAAGCCTGTGCGTCTCTTGCTTATCTAACATTTCTTTCGAAACAGAATTATCACGTTTTGGAAAAGAAAACACAAGAAGCTTTATAATAAACTTCGCTTTAAAAAATATTTATAATTTGCGAAAAGAAATTTATTGCAAAAAAGTAACGCGGATGATGAACAAAGGAACGTCATTTTCGAGAAACTTACAACTATTCGTTGTACTTTGTTTATTCATAATTCTGGTTAAGTGTCTAAAGCCTTTTGAATGAATTTAAAAGGCAGAACTACACGTATGCCACAAGCACGCGCGCACGCATTAACGCGCATTAACATAAATCTAACGAAAGCTTTACATTTTGAAGAGACAAGTGTTCTTAAATCCCCTTTCATTTGTCATTCGCTGAAATTTAAAACCATTAAAGACTTTGGAAATTATTAATTCGACAAATTTCAAAAATGAATGAAATATAAATGAAATATAAATATGAAATACACGAGTCAAAAGAGCCAGAAGGCTATATCAGGCATAATGTATATTTTTAGTGTGAATGCATTTATTACGACGTACAACGAATTTTCTTTTAACGAGTTCTTAACGTGTTCGTAAATATTGCATTTTCAAAAATGGTGTGAACAGCCATTAATGCAGTTACCATCTGGCACAATAAAAAACTGGTAACGATATGCTATTAACGAATGGTATTCAAGTCGATCTAACGAGAATTTGCGTACCGGAAATTATAACATCTTATAAGTATCGTTTTATAAGCCAAGTGGGCGTTATTTTTCTCGCGCGCACGTTATGCTTTAGATATTCATAAATTCGTGGTCTTATTCTTTTGGGAGCTTGATTTGTATTGCTTTAGTATATACGCACGTTGTATCGAAAGCTAGTTGTACTGCGATACGACTGGTGTGCTTGACCTCGAAATGAGATGTAGGTCGCGGAAAAATACTTTAATATAGGGGGTTTAAATTACTTCGAGACTTTGAGGGTAGGAATTGTCGTCTCTTTTGAGGCGCACGCAGCCACCCCACGCATAACTTAAAACGAGCGACCACTACTACTATCGCGATGGAAAAAAAAAACAAAAACAAAAACAAACACTGTTCGATCGATTTCAACGACTCTGACTCTCACACTTCTTCAAATTATAAGCTTCGGACTTCTATCAAATTCCTCGCTGCGACACTTGTCGTCCAAATAATCTTTCGATACAGGCGTTACGGAGTTGGGATTATTCGGAATTACAAATTATTGGATCCGTTAAGAGCAATTTTTGCAAAGATCCTTTCTTTGCAAAATTCTAATTCACGGAATTGAAAGCTACTTCGTTGAGAACCAAGATGAAGTGTAGAATAAAACGATAAACAATAAACGGATCAAATGCAAAGAAAGTACTTTCACGTAACACAATTAGTCATCGTAGATAATCGTGAATAAATAAAAGTGTTTCAAACGTATACCTCTGTTTATCTCAAAAGAAAAGAAGTACTTTATGAGAAATAACAAGTTACAAGCGAGTAAAGCTCATACGTAAGAAATATTAGTACAAGAGAAATACAAATACATCGGTTCTTAATTAGGATGGATTAATTCAAGCAATAACTAAACGCTCCGTTCTCTTGTAACAATAATCCTTGTACTTATCACGAATATTTACATTGACCCATAGCTTCTTACTTAGGATTACCAACTTAAAATCAAATAAAAATCTCCCTAAAAGTAAATAAACTTCCTTAAATTATTCCATTCAAAATTTATTTCATGAAAGGTTCATTTTTTTATTTATAATACGTAATTTTGATCACGAAAACGTTGGGCTATTTATGTGAAACCTTGTGAAATTATAATGACAACCGCAGAGGGGAGAAAGTTGTATGCTTAAACCGAAGCATTAAATATCAATATTAAATTTATTCATTAACTTGCAATTCGAAAATTACTATCCAAAATGTAATAACATTACGAATAACCGTGTGCGGATGCAGAACACGAGTGACTCGAAATATCAAACAAATGAATTTAGGATGTTTCCAAATTATATACAGATGTAACAAAGATGGTGATAAATGCAAGACCTTTGTTTGATTATAAATGAAACTTATGCGCTTCAATTTAAACGGGCATCTTTCCAGATCATTAATGTACGCATTAATCATCCGAAGTGACAATTTTTGCTGGCGACGAAGCATTTTTTCTTTCTGATTTTCGTTATACCTATTGTCATTCGGTAACAATTTACCCTCATAGAATGCCGAAGAAAAATTTAGCTACGAAGCTGCAGCCAACTTAAAGTTTTACAATTAAAATAAAATCATAAACAAATTTTGTTACCGTGAAAAGCACACAAAACCATGATTATTTCACGTACACGATTCGTATAATTACTTAATGGTAAGTACAGATTCTCATATCTAAGATCATGGATGCTCGCTGCTAACATTCCTCTCGCATCCTTTACACTTTACAAGATTAAGCAAATTAAAAATTCTGTATTCTAAAGTATTGCCCCACAATACCGCAAAACGCTCTAACCTAGTTCTCTAGATATTTCTAAAGCCCGTTGTTTCTTCAATATAGTTAATCCTCTACACTATCTAGCACTATCATCAAATAATTAGAAAATCATCAAGAAATTTTGAAATGTTCCGATGTCAGTGTTGGTCTTAAATTTCGTGTACTTGCACATTGACATTGGGTACG
Source organism: Wiebesia pumilae (assembly GCA_018907045.1). Taxonomy (NCBI): domain Eukaryota; kingdom Metazoa; phylum Arthropoda; class Insecta; order Hymenoptera; family Agaonidae; genus Wiebesia; species Wiebesia pumilae. Next base: position 2,047,642 of record JACCHZ010000104.1, read on the forward strand.
CTTTTACTTAATTATGAGGAGGAAATCTTCTCTTTCCAGTATATAAAATATATTCGTACTTTCGAGCTATTTCAAGTAAATTGTTACTTGATTTATGATAAACGTACCCTTATAGCGTGCGATTAATCAAGGATAAAGTAAGTCCGGTAGCTGGTCCGCCTGTAGCGGTTGGTTTTGTGTCGGAAGACTAATCTTTTCATCCTTGCTGCTTTAAAAGTTGTAGTCATACGGATTTGGAAATTTAATAAAGAGATATTAATTTAAAGAAAATCTCGCGTGTTACAAAATTCTAGAATCCAATATGTAAATAATTCATTTTCCTAGTTTCTATATTGAATATGAACTCTTTAATTAACGTTGAAGAAATTCTATGAATCTTCTTGTGTGTGCGCGTGTGCGTGTGCGTGCGCGCGCGTGCAGACATACACGAATCTCTTGTTATTTTTCCAATAAATATCGCAATGTTTAATAAAGATTGCAATGTTCATTGACGCGTAAAATCATAATATATTTATCGTAGTCGCATCTGCGTAGATGTTAAAATATTTATTTCAAGTATTACTACATACAGATATTAAATTTATCATAACTTTTTCACTACATAATTTTACTTTGCTCTGAGCGCACGGTTGTATACCTGAATTAAAGCTTTGCTCAAACTTTATTTTAATGTAACGGAATTGATGTGATTCAAACTTTTCAGCGCAAAATATCGTTAACAGCAACCAACCTAGACGTCTATTTAGACTCAGTGGCATCTATTAGAAAACTTGGCCAAGCAGAAGAAAATTAGAGTATAATAAATAACGATGATGAAGTTGTTTATTATAGGTATAAAGGAATTCGATAATGCGTTCATCATAGGTTAAACGATATATATGCACGATGGTGTCCAATTTAAAAGTGATGGCAGTAGCTTTATACTAGTCGCGGGCGTGAGCTTCCGACTTTTATAGCTAATAATCAGCATTAAAGGCGAGGCCATTTATTCATTCATTAAAGCACTGAAGGCTGCACGTACCGACACCGAATCATTGGAACATTAGCCTGATTGAACAGACGGCCTGGGCTCGGCCTTTCTATTTTCAACTCAATCCAATACATGTTGAGTCGTAGCTTTCGCACACGACTTGCAGGTACAAAACATGTCCACGAGGGCGGCAAAGAAACATGTACCGTACATGCCGAGTTTCCGAGTCAGTCGCGATCGAGTATTCGACGTGTAACCTCGACATTACGTACAATTCCGATAATATAAATTATTCTAATAAATTCAAAACAAGGAAAATCGATATTCTTACCAATATGTTATTTTATATTGAACATCTTCGGTAGTTGGAAATCACGTTGTTATTCAAATTGACATTACCCTCGCTAACTATAAAAATATGCTAAATCCTTTACATTTTGAAATTCGCTTTTAATTTAAAAGCATTTTAAGAAACTTTAAAATCAATTGAACTTCCAATTGAATTTCCAATTGAATTTTCAGTTGAAGGTATTTTACAAAACTAAGAAAAATTCAGTTTGGTGCAGCTAAAAGAAAACACATGTTAATTAAATCGAATATACGGATGTCAAAATTTTATTAATTTTATTTATGAACTAAGCTACCTTTGATAATTTAATAAAATTAATGGAATATATAATTATATATTTTTGTTATATTTATATGGGATCCTTTATAAAAAATTATATCACTATTTGAGTATTCTTCTTGTATCAGGATACGATTATTTTATAATCTTTATAATTTTCTATCAATTCGTTAAAAATTCAAGTAAATCTTCTTTCGCCAAGAGTCTGTCATAGACTTTTCAATATCTTAAAACTTATTCACGAAATTGATATTTTTTTATATGCTGCGTTACAGATAATAGCGACAGATAAATATTTTTGTGCGGTTGTATTCATTGTGTAAAAAATTAAAGCAACTGAAATTTTTCTTTTAAGTACGTCTGATTTATTGTTGCGTAACAACAATAAACGTTGAAATATTAATCATTCGTTCTTAACTGTACTAACACCTACCGCAGTTCTTTAACCTTTTGAAAAACTCATTTTGTGTTTGTTAAGTTAAGTTATATGCTCCATCGGTGAAGCTTCTCGGCGCTAGTCTTTTGGTCAAAACAAATTTTATCATCATTCAATTACAGCAATTTTATTATCGTTATAATTGCTACATCCCTTCGTATATATTAGCGTCGATATCAGTGATTTTTCAAGTGGTTTAAACCAACACGCAGTATTAAAATTTTGATGTATCTCTCCAAATACGTCGTTCAATGATCATCCATGAAATAAATTATAACAAAGAGAACAGATTTTTTTTTGCTATGCTGACTTCAACAACACGAGAAGATGCATAATGATGGTTGGTAATTGATCAGTGACTTGAACTTTCGTGCCATTCATATAGGTCATTGTTGTTGATACAATACAAATAAATAATTGAACAACTGAGTGTTGATGTCGTGGTAATTTAACAAAGAAGCAAGAACATAAGTAAAACTGAACGTTATCGTTAGGAAAATCGAAAAGTAAAAACACGTATATAAAAGAAAACTGTTATTTTCATTGAGACGTCTAAAAATGCAAGTGCGTACAGTGACAATGTTTACAAGGTTTACGTAGAAAGAAATTAAATAAACTATACGCTTTTATTAGTCCTGCATTTGATCGACATTTTCCTGTTTTTGATTGCGAGCTCATAAAATTCTACGTATCAGTCTTTGGAACTTCGTTGAAAATATATTTTTCAATTATTTATATATCGTGTTAAGTAAAAAAAATTGATTTTTTGTATTCTCTAAACCTCGCGACTACCTTAGGTATTTGAATTTCAAACATCTCAAAGCCGCAAAATGTGCAACAACATCCTGTGTATAAACCAGTCTTACTTGAAAGCTATTTTGTACTCGGAAAAATAATATTTGTGCCTGTGCGTGTGCGTGTGTGTAAGTGGCTGCGTCATTGATGCATGCACAGTGTATAGTTGTGTCGAGGAACTTGTATGCGAATTTATAAGTACATGTACTAATAATTAGAAAATTATTTTAAAAAAATACTATTTTTGAATTAAATAGATGCCACTATTATAACTTTCACAAAAATTGTTTCTTTTTATTATAACTTTTTTTAAATTAACAATTGTAATATAAAATGTATGCACTCGTTCCTTTTACGATTTATTATTTAAGCGAAAGTAATTATATATTTTCCGCTACCATAAACGTCATATAATACGATAAGAATTATGGAAAAGCTATAATGTATTGTCTTTGATTTTTGTATGCGCAATACGGAATTTATCACAGTAACTATTAAGAAAAGAATTATTACAAAAAGGACATATTCGGTGCAACTTTTTCTTACAGTATTGTACTCGAGCGCATAAGATTTTTGTATTTTTAAATTTATAATTTCTTCTCGTTCTTGTTAAGTAATTCGTTTCACTGAAACTTGACGAATTCATTTACTTATGCAGCTGCATTAACTAAACATTTTGCATCATAATATTCAAAATATCGTAAAAGTAATTGAATACTATTTCGTTTTTAATTTTGTACACATTTTCGTATTGCAACAGTTTGCTTACCGTTTCATTCTTTGCTATATGCGTACTAATTCAACAGAAATCTATTTCAACTAAACACCTATCATAAGTATTTAAATTATAACACCGCCTTGTACGTACTCTTCACAAAATGTACCAGTACACAAATTTTATTAATAAAAACATGTCATTTTACATCAGACGCTTACATACAGAATGTTTTAAAAAAATTACAAATTAATTTTGATGTAGATTTTCATTATTACAAAGTACATTTCCTTGAATTTTCACTTGTAAAAGTACTAGATCTACTATATTATTAATGATTAAACTCAATGAAAATTTGAACAAACTAATATGATACTCCATTAAAAGTATATTTAGAGTATTTTGCATAAGACACTTCAAATACATGTAAGAAGAACAAGAATTCTGTTCAAAGGAACAAAACGCATATTTTTATTTGAAAAATCTATACAAGTGTTTTGCGGAAAAAGTAAATACATAAATAAACATTATTAGTTACTTTGGAAACAGTATATTTATACACGTACAGAAATATAATGCAATTATGGTAATTATTCAAAAGAAATAGTTTCTACAGTAGAGAAAAATTATCACTTTGAAAAAAGATTTAATATTACATAACTTTCAAAGTATAATATAAACACTATAATAAATGAAATTATTTTATCTCTTTAAATGTAAATTAAAAATTTCGTCACAAAAATATGAATCTATGTTAAATTATTACATTTTATATCATTAATTTTCTTCGGATTATTTCTTAAGACCCAAATGCCTAAAAAGAGTTTTCTAAAATGCATTCATCTACATTTATATTCTAGAAACCATAACAATCCAACACTGCATTTTAATTAGGTTCCAATATTTTGGAATATAGACAATTGAAACTGCATTTTTATATTCTATGATACACGGTAGTTTTAAAAGCTTTTTTTATTAAACGTTAGGTTGCTAATAATTTTCATATAAAAACTAAAAAGTAAAATTCATAAAATAAATTCCTTTGAACTTTCAAAGCGATATTCCTCTTAATATGAATTCTACAACTTTAAAATATATATATATATATATATATATATATAACATATATATAATAGTAACTTAATTTCATAAAATTCACGTTAAGTGTTGTAAATAATTACCGTAACAAAAATGAAGTTATATTTAACAGATACGCCATCCATCGAACACAATATTCCACTACTGCAATGCGTAATTTTATTACAGGATTCAGTATGACAACAAACAAATTACAATTCGGTTAAAAATTCACGAAGAAAAAATGCATCTTCGTAGAAAAAAAGATTTAGTTAAATTTAAATTATAATATGGTATAAGTATGGTGATACATCGTATGTATTATTATGCTACATACATTCATTTGAAATTATTGCGGTTGCACTGTAGAAGAAGAAATTATATGTTCATTTTTAATCCTCGCTATTCTTAAAATAATCCAATCATATAAGCCCAGTTTTATGACTGGCAAATATTTCATAATGCAACATTTATACAGCTTAATAAGAGAATAATAGTTGTCAGTATGCATATCAAACGTTTCTCGTTACTATCGCTGTAACAGTATAACAAAATATTTCACATCTTTATTAAATAAAACTACTCGTTTGGTTCTACATAAAATGTATATGTACATGCCTTATATACAGAGATTCTTACATGCAACAGATCTAATTGTTCGGTTATACGAATATCATGTGCATATTATTTAGAATTTTATATGTTACAGAACGCAGTGTGCTTCTGAAAATTTAAAAAAAAGCGTCCTCTTATGAAACTCAGAAATGTTGCGATATGGAAGACAAATTATCTAAATAAGAATGTCGTATTATATACGTTAAAGATAGATTTCCAACGTGAAATATACGTTAAATTGCTTGAGCAATTTACAGATTTCCTGAGTAATCAAGTAACAATCAAAAAGAACATTTTATTTAAAATTAACAGTAACGAAATTTTCCCGATTTCTTCTTGGCTATTAATCACTTGTCTGTGACTTAAAACTTCTTTAAAAAATCTAAATATTTAATAACTTTTCATTACATTTACATACTTAAGACCAAATAAATTATCGAATAAATTTATAATAATAAATGTAATTTCAACAAATCGATTTTTCTTTTTTCTTTGAACATAATTTTTTTACTATTACACTTATTATTATTGTTGTTGTTGTTGTTGTTTTTATTATTATCATCATCATCATCATTATCGTTATTATCATCGTTATAATTCGACCTAATTAAAACAATTATTACAGATAAAAATTAGAAAATAGTTGGTGTATTTATGTTGTTGTAGAGTTTAAAAAAATGTTTTTTTACGGAATTATGAAAACATGTTGCTAACATTATTAACCTTATATGATTTGACTGCATTTTAAACTATTCCTGGATATATAAAAATACATACAACTAAACATTAATATTCGATCACACAATTTATTATATAATTATATATACTATAATCTAATGACGACGATGTAAAAATTTCAAATCGCTCGTTTAAGAATAAATTATCACTAGAGTCGCATGTTAGTTAAATACTTACAAAATTCAATTTATCATCAAATATCTATTTGGTTGGCTTCTCATCATCATTATATTTTATTGCTATTAAATATATACCAATTTATTTTCTGAAAAAATTTTTTATTATTATAAAAGTTTAACTAAAAAATAAAAAATAGTAGACATGTTTTGCTTTAGTTATTTTTAACCATAAGATTTTCATTACGTTATACTTTTATAAAAATGAATCGACGAATAAGATTTTTACATTAAATAACATTATATTTAAATATATTAGTGTGCAGATCAATTGAAAAGCACAGAAATATCGATATATTTTCAACTATAATTTTATGTTCATAAAAACTTTTAATTTAAAAATCAATTTTCATTAAATATTCAGTAAGTACGATAGATTACGATCCTTTTTATTTTTTCTGCACTTTAAATTGAATTCATTGAAAGACAATTTATTTAATTGGAGAAATTTTTTTTAATTATATGCAAGAAGTTAATGACGTCGTACACACGGAAATAAAACTAAAAATGTACAACAATTATATTATTTATTTAAATACTTAAAAATAAGATTTTAATATTTTATTGTTATTAATGCAAGTAAATATGAAGTATTATAGTCGCTGTAAAATACTTTATTTTATAGTGGTTCAATTTGAATTAAAAATTTAAACAATTTAAAATTATCTGAATAGGTACAATATATTATATATTATTAAAATTGAATTAATATAACATTTTAATAATTAAAAAATAAAAAGAAAGTTATATTACTATTAAACGATTAAGGAAGTCACTATCGCTTGACCAAGCCTGTAAGTTTTTTATAAACTAAACATTTATTTCTTTTATTTGTACAAATTTATTTACATTTTGTAGTTTACTTTTATCCGTAACAAAGTCAACAATAAAATTCCATAAATTTTGAAACTTTTGTTTTAATTATTTAATTTTTGCTATTGAGTAAAATGTCTTGAAGTGAAAATACTAATAAAAGAAATTTACGACGGTATCGTATTAAAATTCGGCATTATATAAAATATACACTACGGAAGTAACTATTATCTTAATGAAAATAATATTTTAAACGTCAGCATAATAAATAAAAAAGTACTATTAAATCGAAAACCATTTTTTACAAATGCAATATTTCATGTCAAATTAAAAACATTGTGATCTGATTTAATAATTTAATTATATCGAAATGTTATCAAATTATGTTTTCACAATGATGTACTAATGTACATCTGTAATAAGTTCATTAAAAACTTGTCCATAATTGCAAAACGCTGTTTTCAAAATTTACAATTTTATATTTTAACAAAATTATTTAAAAATGCGTATTTCGAAAACGTTTTAATGAAAAGTTAAATTTAAATTAATAAAATGAAGTATAATAAATATATCACCGCAATACAAAAAAAAAAAAAATAGGATTTTATAATAATAAAGAAAATATGAAAATAATAATTAATAATATCTTATACGTTCTTAAAAACAAAATAATGCAGATTGAATTTTCTTTAGATCGTAGCAGAAATAATATATACTTATATGAAAAATTTAAATGCAAATAATGAATATTTGTAAATCAATTGTAATTCATATTGTTAATAGAATTGGAATAAACTGACGTTTTTTCATTTTTATAAAAATTTAAATATTAAAAACTTTTTAAGTCATTCTGCGAAAAAGAGAATTAGATAGACATTATCTGTTCAAGAGAAAATGATTTAATTACTTTTCATCGAAATACCAAATAATTATGTTCATTGATCCTTCATTATTGAAATTTAGCTCATAAAAACAATTGTTTGAAATATTAGTTGCAGATTTTATGCCTTTGCTGTTCGCATTCAACGTAATATCTAATTACAATTTTTCTTATAGAAAAATTACTCAAGAATAACGTACGTTATAAAAAATCTTACAAAGTATAAAACTAAGCTTAAATTTAATTTTAATATAATAAGCAAAGATTACGTTTTAGAGTAAAAGTTGGCATGCGAGCTCCTGTTAGAGTGTTTCTGTTGTTTCCTATACTTTTCTAAAGTCATCAGGTCAATATCCTCTGTCTGTATCAATCGTAGATTCAATGGATCTAAACTCGCCGCTAGTTTTATATAAGTGTCTTCTATATCCTTAGTTATGTTATCTTGGTAAATATAGTCAACTGGGAACTTATGTTCGTCGTCGCTAGAGCCTTCAAAAGTTATCAAATCTGCTTGCTGTTCGATTTCAGGGGAGAGCGAGTCATCAAGTTCGCTAGCTTTGAGATTAACGTTGATCAGCGAAGGTTCGAAGGAGGTGTCAGGTGCTTGCGTACTGTGAGAGTGACAGTTGTTAGATAATGTGTCTACCCACTGAGCCACTCTCTGCAAATGCGCACTTTCGTGCATAGTGCAGGGCGCATTTTCTTCGCTACTGATCGATGCGGATCTGCCAGATCTTGAAGACTTGGCAACATGTACCAAGGCCGTGCTTGGCTTGCTACATCCACTGGTATATAAGACAGTTTGATAGGCACCAGCATTGTCGAGGAGAATATTTTTTGAACCTGGTGTAACTCGCATCAAGCAGTTTCGCGGTCCGTTTGTGCGATCCTTTTTGTTCGTCCATTGCGATTGATTAAAAACGAAATCGCTTGAAAGGCTAGAAGGATCGGAGGAAGAAACAATAATGCTATCACCACTAAAGCTCGGACTATTGGTAGGTTCGCGTTGCATCTTTTCGCTTTCATTCGTTAAATCGTCGGAGCTTTTTACTTCGATTACTGTTAACTGAGGCGGTTTTGCCAAACCTCTATTATTGTTCTTCCAAATCCGCTCATTTATCACCTGTAATTGTACTTCGCTTTCTTTAGTGCTTTGTACACTTTTTGAATTCATCCAGTTGCTTTTCCACAATCGCTCATTTATCATGTCTATCTTAGCTTGGTCATCAAAATTTTTCATTTCTTTTGATGATTTTCTATCACTTGCTGACTTTTTATAATTACTTAGGCTAGTTTGTCCATCAATTCTATTTTCTTCATTTATTGACTTAGATTTATCCATAACATTAACATCGTTTGTTGCATCTTTATTTTTATTTGAATTTTTTAAATTTAAATAAGTTTTGGCATTAGAGGTATTTCGATAAGATATTTTTAAATTTTCACTATTCGTACTAAGCTTCGATCCTGCTATTTCGTTCGCACAATGATAAGTATCACATTTTTCATTCAAATCATTGAACTGAGAATGTCCTTTGCTATAGTTAAGACTCATCTCTCGAATATCCGAATGAGCGGATTCTTTTCTATTTTTCGTACTCCTTAACTCATTATAATCAAATGCCTTAAAATAATCCTTAGTACTGGGAAGCCTACTTTCATCTTGTTCTTCAGAAGTTTGGCTTTCATTATCAACTTTCAAAACATTTCTATGACACGTACAAGTATTACAGTGTCGAGCAAATATTCTTTCTTTTTCTCTATCCTCTAAAACTTTGGCCATAATAGCTGCTGATACCATATCTATAGGAGGTTTTAAATCATCATCGCTATTAGTATCTTGTTTGTCTACTAATGGCTTTGCAACATTATAAACCATAGCTGTTGGAGGAAAGGTAGATATCGGAACTGTTATACTTTTAATTTCTGTAGTTGGTATTTCACAAATACGACTTTTTTGTGCAACATAACTTCTTACTTTTGCTTGAACTTCTGGTGGTAGCTAAAAGAAATATAATCGTAATACATAAAAATACATTTTTACAATCTACTCTTGTTCATACACAAGAGTTCATACACATTTAAGATTAAATTCTACTTATTCTTTTTAACTTTTGTATCGAATTCAATTTAATAAGCTAATCTTAAACAATAAATAATTTCACAATAAGTATTTGTAAGCAGATTTTTAAAGTAAAATTATTATGAATTTTTATTTATTATGTGATTTTAAATTTTATTCAGAAATTTTCTGATTTTTATATCAGATATTATATATTTTTTAATATTATATATTTTTATATTTTTTTTGTTTTCTACGTACCGATTCATATTTTTGGCCAATAAAATTGGATGGCTTGCATTGGAGTAGTTGAATTGCTAGATTTACATCAATTCTATATTTTTCCTAAATAAAAGATATATTATATTTACAATTAATACTATACAAATTTTTTACCACACATAGAACATAATTGCACGAATATTGTAATATTTTTAAAAAAATTTTCATTTCGACTTATCTGTTGTATTAAATTATTCCGAGAATGTACATAAATAAATAAATTCTATTTTTTATAAAGGAACTAGATTTATCCTTTCTTTTCTGTTACAAAAACGATTAAAAACTTATAAGATTATATTCTACTATAATTTTCGTATACAAATTACTTAATTTTTAAAAAAGAAATTAAAATAAAAGTGTATCAATTATATAGGTGCACTGCAGACTTATTATCATACTATGCCAGTCACACACTATACATATTTTTAAAAATTCCTTTTTATACAAAAACCAAATTCATTTTTAGTTTTTTATTAAAGAATACTTCAATGACATCTTTGAAACATTTTATACAAAATATTATTAGAATGTTTAAAATTCTTTTTAATAAATTATAAGTGTCTAAGTAATAACAGTCCATTAAATTTAGATTGTGCATAAATTTTCTTTATAAAATTAATATTAATATATAATTAATGTAACAAATTATTTATTAAATGCTAATATTATAAATGATTTTAATATAATAATATTTTTAATATACATTATCTTACATTATCTTGTGTTAATCGATGAATAGTGTAATTAGCATCAGCCAATTTGTGAGAGAGAGTAGCTATATCCTTTGTAAAGGCACCTTTCTCAGTCTCACATTTGTCAACAATCCTTAATAACTTATCTTCAAGATTTTGGTTAACTTTTTGAACGCGCTTATGAGATTCATACAACCTTGTATATTTATCTTGCCAAACAAGCATCTCCTCTTTCAACGAAGCTAATTCTCCATTAGGAAATTTTTCGGCTTCGTTTAAGAACTGTGTTTCCATTGTTACAATATGATTATCTCTTTCAACTAGTCGTTGACGCAGATTTTCTATTTCCACGTGCAAATGCATGTCATTATGTTTTTGGGCATATTTGTTACATTGTTTGCACGTGCAACCACATTCCTTTAAAAATAAGTTTATTAATAAGTTATCGCTAGCAAATAGCTTTATTTATTTTAGCAATTAATTTCGTTGGAAACAACTGAATTTATCTAAACAAATGGAATATAAAGTATTCATAAATTGTTCATAAATGTTATATTTTATTTTAAAAATTGTTTTTAACTACTAATTACAAATCGATAAATTCTTTATGTACTATTTCTATACTTATATACTCTTAAATGTAATTAATTTAATTCACAATAATTATACTTATATTATGAAATGGTTCGTAATATTTGATAATTATCAAGTAATGAAATCTGACAGATATATAATTTTTATTATTTTTATACATAAGTTAACTAAGAATAATGAAGAAAAGATCACTTACTTTGCACTTATCTGCCATAATAAATATCGAAGGAAAAAATAAAATAAATAAAATTAGAGAAAAAATACAGATGAATAGTGGATTGTCTGTGATTAAGCCTCATAACCCTATTGAGTTTTCTTTCAAAATTTTATGATATGCTTTGAACAGCTGTTAGAAATTTCCTGAAACTTCAAAAATTTTAATATGTTTAGTCGTCCATCGATATCTTGTCATTTTTTAATAATCATTTGGTAGACAAAAACGTAGAATATTAGAGATATAAATTGGATAAATAATTTAACTCTGCATGTAGTGCAATCGTATTTTGCAACTCTTCGATATAATAAATAAGTAAAGGTAATCAGCACAGATGTACAATACGGTTCAACCTCTATGCATTCAAATATCACTTCAGCATTACTTTTATCATAATCGTTATTTATTGTTTGCCACGAATTACCAAGTACTATTTGTCATTCACTTATCACTAAGGTTTCATAAACACTGCCAGCTACTGAGGTTGTTACATTAGTAGGATTTGCAATAATTTCTTAATGATGCACGCATAATTAAGTACACATATGCATATCACGGAGTTTCGCAGATTTGTTTGTAAAATTCACCATTATTATTCATCTAAATTAATAATCGTTTATAAAGGTTCTTCTAAGAGGGCAAAGTAAATAATGTACGAACACAAAATTTATCTTACTCGTCGCGAATCATTTAATAAAAAAGCCCATAACTCCGTGTACACTTTTGGGATTCTGCCAGAGATGAAAAAGTGACGTCACTCTAATCAGTTTACCAGTCGTGGTCCGTGAACAAAAACGAACTTGCGACTATTGCTGATAAAGCGCAATGAATAACGTATGTTAAAGTGATCAGAACTTGGCAAAGATGAATTTATAACCTGTTTGCATGCACGCGCGAATCGATAATATTGTTGTTGTGGATCCCTTTTTCGTTGATCCGTGTCACTGGTACATGCAGTGCTGTACATTTTAAAATATTTATGCATTTACCGGACAAAAAATGATTACCACTAATAGAAAATCCCCGAATATTTTAATTACAGGTATTTCAAGTACATGCGATTGCTTTTATCTTAAGAGTTTGTTTCACGTAATGAATATTCCAATGGATCGACGTATAATTAAGCGTAATAAAGATATTCGTGTGTAATTTTAGGTACTCCAGGTGTTGGCAAAAGTGAAATGTCACGAGTACTCGCAGAACGCACTGGATTAATGTGGTTAGATGTTAGTAAATTAGCCGTTGACAACAAATGTTTAGAATCATACGATCAAGATTATCAATGTCCAATTTTAAACGAAGATCAGGTAATTTATTATCCAATCAGACTAAACCGTATCAGTATATTATGTTAATAATTCATAGATAACTTCTATATAACAACATAATTACAAACTAGATTTTTTAATTCATAAAGTAATTGCGAAAGAAATGTACATGTATAAGATCATTTAAAAATTCTAGTTATTGGATTTAATGGAGCCAATGATGTTGGAAGGAGGAAAAATTGTTGACTATCATGGAGCAGATTTTTTTCCAGAAAGATGGTTTGACATTGTATTTGTTTTAAGAACTAACAATACTATTTTATACGATCGTTTAGTCTCTAGAGGATATACAGGTAAAAAATTAGAAGATAATATAGATTGTGAAATTTTTCAAACAATTTTAGAAGAAGCAAAAGAATCGTACAATGAAGAAATAGTTTATGAACTCCAAAGTGATACGTTTGAACAAGTAAATGATAATATCAATAGAATATGTCAGTGGCTTGAACAATGGAAAATAGATAATCAATAATTTAATTTTTTGTATACAGCGTTATTTATAATTATTATAAAATATAACTACTACAGTATTCTAATTCAATATACATATTTACACAAATTTATATACAACATTTTTATATTATTCAACAATACCCAAATCTTGTCTTAATTTTTTTAATCTTTTATCTATGCTTATGTAATATTTCATTTTTATTAAAAGATTTTTAGCTTCATTGATATCTTCATTATGAAATGCTTTTGATATTTGTCTGAAAATAAACAAATTAAATGAATAATTTAATAACAAAAATTAAAGGTAAGGTTTTATTGCAATTTTCAATTATTCCAATAATTGATTGATATATCAGCTGTCAAATTAATATAGCATTAATATTTAAGAAGTTGCTAAAATGATAATAAAGATTTTTAGTAAAATGGAACATTCAGTTTTATTATATTGGATTAATGCAAAAGCTTGTTCTATTTTTGGTGCTGGGTGTACTTGCATCGCGTAACCAGTGTTATCTACTTTGTATATATAGAAATTTATCTTGTCTAACACAAAGAATTTCAACGAATACTTGAAAAAAAAAAAAAAAAAATGATTTGAAGTTTCTGATAAGAAAAGTGTTTTTTAAATATAATTAAATAACGCAATTTTGTTCTTAAGAATTGTTATCAAACATCAAACCTTTATATGTATCAAGTAGATAACACTGGTCTTGTGATGCAATGGTACTTAACCAAAAATTGAAAAAACTTTTATATGAATGCAATTCAATACATTAAATAATTGAAAATTGAAAAAATGAACAAAATTAATAATACTTGGTTAACGCGGCTAAGGTTGTTCGATTTTCATTTGAAAGTTTTGATATTTTTTCTTTATTTTCAAATGCCTCTTCAATTTCTTCGTTTATTTCCATAATTTTCATTAAAAATTCTTGATCTGCACTGGTTGTTCCCTCTGGTATATAAATATTGCACAGTTGAAGCATGTATAAACCTCTATCTAATGGATGAATTAAGGTATTATAAGCTTTGTTGATTAGAGAAGAAATATTTGCTGAGATTTCCTTTTCTTCCTACAAAAATAATATATTTGTACACTAAAATTTACATTAAAAGATAAATACATATGCATTTATAATTTAAAAATATTATGCTTCGAAGGAAAGATGTAAATATACATTAATCTAAAACAAATCAATTTATATGCTTGTTCAAACCTAATTAAAAAATATTACAAATCCTATTAAAATTTTAATTTATTTAAAAACTATATTTAAAGTTTTCAAGAAGCACGTATTTTGTTGGTTAAAACAATCTATATTCCAAGTATTATCTACGAAGTACCAAATATTTATTTAAAAGCAATGCTAATAAGTTACACTTTTATTATAACAAAATTATATATTACCTCTGACTTTTGTACAAATTTATCAGGATGTAAAAGAGTTTGTAGTTGTCTATACTTTTTTTGAATGTCAGCAATAGTAACATCAAAATCTTTTCTAACTCCTATAATATCAAAATAATTTAAATCCTTTGGTAGTTTCTGCAATGTCTTACATTTAGAACAAAAAAGATCAGATTTGTATGGATAATTACATTGCCAACATTTTTTTGGATAATCACTAAAATGTAAAAGATTTCCTTGTTGAGATATTAAAATAGTTTTATACTTCAGAAAACTAAGCGAATGGATTTTCGTACGCGTAATATTTATTGTGAAATAAATAAAATTTTTTCTCAACAAAATCGATAGCACACTTTGAAAATTCATAATTTGTTATTGATATCATAACATAACGAAGAGAGTTGTTATTAATAAAACAATAGATGAAAATGGAGTATACTGAACACACTGCTGAAATAATTAATCCGTTTTAATCGCTGATAATTTTCAAGGTTGTTTCATGTAGATTGTAATTTTATATACATTTTTATATAGGAAAATAATTTATTAAGCCGAGATCCGGCTATTATTATTACTGGTAATGTGTTACTGCTGCCTCTTGTGGATTTTTACAAAACTTGGCTTTCGGGTAAATTAGAGTTAAGGAGAAGTATTCGAATAAGAAGAGAAGGGGAACATGTACGCATGTACCTTAGAACGATAAACGCCGAGAGCAACGAAAAGGAAAGCAAACTTACGAGGCAAATGAAGTCGAAGATTTAGATTGACGAGTCGACGACGCTTTTTTACTTCAGCTTATTCTAATGTATCCCAGCTTGGTCCCAACATTGTCAGAAGTAATGCTTTCGGATCTTTTTCTTTAAGGAAATAAAATTTTCTTACATTTATCTTTATATTTATCTTTAAACCACTTATTTCGTTTGTTTTGATATTAATTATACGAGGTTAGGCCTGTGCATTGAAGATACCTTGTTTTGTATTACGTCTTAAAATTTAAGCATTACAGAATATCTCTACTCGATTAAGACTACAACGAACAAATGGAACAAATTCTAAGAAATACAAAGAAATTTGTATACGTTCATGAATACTTATAAAAAGAATTAAAAAATTTTTGTAAGCGAATGCGCTTCATTTTAACGATACAGTTATTTTTAGTACTTTTATAAACTGATATGTTTGTAATCTTGTAAGTTTATTTACTTGATATTTATAAACAAACATATTAACTAAAAGAATTATTAAGAATGCTTGTAAAGTTATTTTTATATCATAAAACATCGTCAAAATGATGTATAAAATCTATTTAAAGAATATTAAAATTTTTCTAATTAAATATTTCGCTCCAATATTCAAGAATAACAATGGTGATAAAAGATTTAACATAAAATTATTAACGTGCTGAAAAACATTTTTTGAACTTTAAAAATATATTATTATTTATACGTTATTTAAATAAGGTTTTGTCAGGAATAATAAATATAGGCTTTGGTAAAAACACTAGCATCTCGCAATCATATAATTTAAACAAAAATAAATATTGAAATGTAACATGACGCTTATAAATCATAAATAAAGGCAAGAATAAAAGACAAATATTTGTTAACGTTTAATAAAAATATTTTGAATATTTTTAATTATAAATTAACAATAATTATTATAATAAGAATTATATTCGTTTTCATCAGAACGATTTTTTTAATGTTATTAAATTTACTGGACTCATTAATTAACATTATAATTAAATTTAAAAAATTGTAATTATTCTCCAGTAAAATATAAACAAATAATACTTATTGCAGTGAATTATTGACAAAAAATAAATTTGTATAAAATATTGAACTGAAATAATTAGATTTCTATTTTGAAGTTATTTGCGACAAAAAGAAATGTGAACGTATTAACATTCTTTTCATTAGCTTTAAATTAGTTATAATTTTTTGACGCAGTGCTGTGAAGCATTGAAAAGCTTCAAAATATTCTAGCTCTCCTTCTTTTAAACTGTATGATCCGGTAAGAAACAGTTTTCGTTATCCACATTAAAATCACACAATATAGCACACAATAAATGTACAGTTATGTTGCAAAGTAATTTCTTTAAGCATGCCTGAAATTGATCAGCCATCTTGTAACAACAATGTAGAATGGTAATTTCACGACACACCCTTCAGGAAAGTGCCGTTAATTTATCTCTTTGGTCTCCCAAAATCTCACCTAGATTTGTGATCGTACAAAATTGAAGATAAGGTATTGGAACTTTATCAAATAAGTACAAGATCGACTTATCGGAGAAATAGTATTCATTAAAATCCAGTGTAATATCGAAACTAGAGACACTGAAGAATTAACAGAAGTAGAGTTTTTGTAGATTTCGAAAAGCTCGACTTCGAATAAATTTCTATCTCACTTTAAAATAAATACAAAAATATTGAGAACTATAAGAGAGTACTGAAGAACCATAATACCAAAAATGTCTTAAGCTAGAGGCCCTTATCAAGCTTGACAAAACCAAATTAACTAGCTTCTTCCATAAGTTAAGGCTTGTACGATAACTTCTAAAGCGTGTATTATATAATGTCTGCCTAAAACAAATAGTGCAACTCCATCGATATTAAATTTATTATCCCTCTACATTACATTGCAGATATCTTCTCAATTTGAAGAGGATGAGCTTGCAATAATTGCGTCATCGACATGTGAATTATGGGTAAGTAGGTCTCCTCAATATTGTTGGAAGTGATTCTCGTAGCCGCCAGACATTAATCAAATAAAAATATGTGCAACTAGAATCTGTTATTGATCAACAATAATTACGAGAAGGTGAAGTCATCATTCTGAAGATATAAGATCATTAAAGTGTACCGCGAATTTTTTCCCTACTTCTCAAGAACTCGGTAACTTAGTGCGCAAAAAGCGAGTAGAAAGCACTGTAGAAGTATCTATTGTATTTGAACGGCCAGTAGAAATTAGCCGCTGAAAATGCACAAACCGAAATTGAAGTCTCTAATATGTCTCGCAAGTAAAAAAACATGTTCTCTGTCGCCTCTCCCTCTTCCGACACAGAGTCACCAGAATCGGGCAAAATTCACTTTAATGTTTCCGGAGCGTTAAGCGCCTAAGACACAAAATGTACATCCGCAAATCAGCCCTTAAAGAACCAGTGCACAACGTTCGACAGAAACTCATAAAATGCTTATTTTGAGCGAGGAATTCCAACGCAACTATCATTCATGAACGAGAGCCTTGCGTGGCTCTTTCCTAACCTATCAACGACACAAGTCCAGATGTCACATGAACCGCTCATATTTCAATGTCAAGTACAGAAGTACAGTAATTTTCAGAAGTTTCTTGTAATTTAACGCAAGATCTAGTGGGAAAGGTCAAGCTGTATCGTCCTTTCCTTGGTCCCTACGAAATTTGAAGTTGATTGAGCGTTTAAGGCGCTCGTAGTCAATAACCTTGAGAGACTTCCCGTTAAGATCGGTAAACAGATCTACGGTCTTATCAGTCTCCTTGGGAAATCGTGCATGTTGATCCTAGAGAGCCTTCCCTCGGGGATTTTGGCTACATGTTCACCTCGAGTAAAATTTGCGTAAACGATTAACTTGCGCATGTTCCTCTCAGAGTAGGTCTTCGTAAAGGCTCGATCATCCTTCAGAGGCTTAATATTTCTGATCCAAACACGTTCAACTGCTTGATTACTGAGAGGTGACAACAAAGAGATGATAAGAATAGTGTGTTTCGCAGAAGGAATTCTTAAAGAGTTTACTCGTAAACTCTGAACAGAAACTTATGAAATAATCCTTTAAATATGAACTGCAGGATTTTTCTTTTATTACTAACATGACTGAACACGGGGTTGCTACGTAACTGCAACTGATTTTGGTAATAATCGTTTATTTAGTGATAAATTTATTAATACATTTTTTAGTCTTCCTTCAATATGTCTAACATAAATTTGAGAAAAATAAAATCTCATGTAATAAGAGTTATATCGGTACTTCGCTCGGCAATGGCTTAAAACGACGTACGACTATTCCAAGCTGTTTGAATGATTAAGCCACACTACAAAAATATCTTCAAGCGTTTCTTACGTTGAACCGAATAAGCGAACGTGTTTTTATATTTTCTATTTCAGGACTATTTACGGTACCTCCTACGATCATAAGATTACATATTTTAAAATATTTTAAAATATTTAAAATGGACTCTAATACAGCACTTATAAACTTATAAATTACTTATTGGGCTGTGAAAAAATGTTAAAGAATTTTTTATTTTATATTTAATTTCCAAGGTTCAAACAACTTTCACAACTTATAATCCTTTATGTATTTAATATTTTCAATTATTGTAATGATTTGTATAATCAATTTTCAATGATTTGTATAATGTTAACAACCATTTACGTATAAAAGTAAATGTACACGTTTTTCGAATTTTTACAAGTAAGTAAAAAAATATTTGTCGCAAAAAATGACTGCATAGTTTTCTTTATATTGTATAAAAAATACCCATGAAAAACTTGAAAACTACTCATACATAAATTAGATAATATCAACAACTCAGATTTTAAAACTCATTAATAATTTCCACTATGTAATTAACTGCGTAGGCTAAGCATTCGTCTTGTATTATCTTAATTTGGTATTATATTTATATCATATAAATTCAAATATATCAATTGTTTGCGGAAATGCAACATTCTTAAGGTATTCTCAAATTTTACTTAAAATTCGAAATAGGTATATTACAGTCAACAGAGGTTTAATCTATTTAATAAAGATGGAACAAGTTCAATTACATCTAATAACGTTGCACCCACATGAATTCCATTTTGTAGTAAAGATATTATCAGTGGATCCTGAATCTAAAAATGTAAACAATTCAATTTTATTTGTATTTATTCCTAAAAAAACTATATAAAAGTCACAGTAATTGCATCATTTATTTGAGAACTGTGAAGTCAAAACTTATTTTTATCGTAACTTTTAAATATTTTAAAAATTATATTTCGTAGAACAGAAGTATAAAAATTAAATTCCTATTTTTCATCTAACTCAAATAATAAAATTTATATAAAATTAATTACGGTTTTTTATATTGTGTAATTTTTGCTTTACACTTAATTTGATGTCTATAACTTTATTAGGGAATAACACTGGGTTTTTTCAATTTACAATTGATTCAGGTAATTCAACAGAAATAAAGATAATACAAATAAATTGGACCAACAATTCCTTTAATTAATCATCGATAAATTTTTTTATTAGTACATATATTTTAAATTTTTTCCCTATAAATAATAAAAATACTTGTACAGAAGTAAAAATAAGTAGAATAAGACTTAATAAGTGTAAGTTTTGTGTTTTTTTTTTTCATTTTATGAGGTGTAACTCATGCATACCTAATCGCTTCTAGGGGAGCAAAAAGCCTTAGATGGTAAAAAAGTAAAGAAAAATAAGATTTGGTAAATGAGGTTTTCCCTTAACAGATCGTGTGACAACATTTTAAAATAAAATACCGCAAAAATAAGTTTAAAATCGATTAAAGAAATATATTATAAGATACAAACATTAATTTTACAGTAAAAAATAATCTTTTGCCAGAGAGTAACAATTAATTTTATATCTTATATTACAGAACTGTATTAGTACGTACTCTTAAATAAATTTTTCAGAGTATAGAACCGAAGGAAAGATGCACAAAAGACTACACGGGGAGCAACGCCAAAACACGCATCATCTGTTATCAGGAGAGCGTTTCAGTAGTGGAACATTCTCGAATAATAAAACTTATCTATCCTCAAATACAAAACTTGATTGCATTCAAAAAGATTATCTATAAGTTGATAAGGTTTTGTAATTTCAAACATGGGGAATTGTTTCCGTTCTGCTCCCTTTAACCAAGTATCTGTTGCTGAAACGAAACTTTAATACAATTAAATATTCTAAATTAAATTACATTCTTCTAATACATATTGCTTACACTTTCCAACTTGCTCAAAAACCTTTGTAACGGGTAAATTTTCAACAAGATGTTGATGTAAATGTGTTGCACATAAACTATAATCTTTACCTACACGCTGATAACTAAGACGGTAACTAAATGTAGAATAAGCTTATCGTAAATTTTACAAATTTTTCTGTCCCTTATACTCATTCATGGATGGTATTTCTTCATGAAGTTTAGGAGTGTATTTAATTCTAAACCATAAATAATTGATTTAGTAATGATGCAAAATGAAAAATCTTGCCCTAACGCAAAAGTCTGGCACATATCTAATGGAACAACGAACAGAGCGGAATCACTTTTGAGGGCTAAATAAAGTAATGGGCTTTCATAAATAGCATTCTTTCTTAAATAAATGGGTGACGCATTAATGGAAAGCATATAATTTTCTTGCATTTTAAATACGCGACCAGCAGAGTAATAGAGTCTCACAAGTGGCAAGAAATTATTTGATGAAATTTTTTACTTTATTCATGCCTATAAAATAATACAAACGATAATATAAGCTGCCTCAACTAATGCATCGAAAGATATTTTTATAACGTTTCCCATTTGTAAAGGAGTTAAGTCTGCAAGGCAAATTGTACAAAAATCAATGTTGCTTAAAATTTTGGTTATTTGGGAAGTATTATTTTTTGGAGTTTTAAGAACTTTTTGATTATAATATACGGTCGCATTTCCTAGTTTTTAAAAATACTAGAGGCTTTTATATGCTTTACTATAATCAGCGTTGAATTAATTTAATCGGTTACCGAATTGGAAAATTCTTCGTATAATCTTTCTTCTCTACGACTTGCCTGATGAACTTTACATTTATGTAAGCTCCGATGCAATACACTATAAATATTATTCATAATAGTTTTAAGAAACTTCTCTTTTACAGAATTTAAAATATTTAATAATTAATATTTTTAAATTCTCACGATATCGTAGAAATATTTAATTTATTATAAGCTTGTCCTTCTAATTTCAAACGTTCGTAAGACCACTGATACCTAGGAGGTGGTGATCCATTTTCCTGATACGTAAGGTGCAGTTGATTTCCAAGAGCAACGTACAAAGAGTCAGAATTGACACCGCAATTTTATGCGCGGATGAATATTAATATTTAGGAACTCTTATAACAATGAAATTGTTATCGCGTATGTGTAAAATAGATAGAACAATAGGTAGGTTACAATTATCTAGCAGTATACAGATTATTCTTACAGTACACGTTTTTATATACAATTCTATTGATAGTTTATCTCGTGGTGTCCTATTACTCATAATTATTTTATTTTGTAAGTATATTATCCATAAGCTATCGAAATCGAAAGACAAATAGGTTTTTATTTCTTTGTTTTACGTTATATTTAAGAAATCACAACAACTGGAGTAGTTAAGCTTTCAGCGACATATTGTGCTAAAGTTTTCCTACAAACGTTCTTATTTAATTCACCGACTACATCTATATATACATCTAGTGGTGAATCTTTATTAAACCTTAGTAGAGTTACATTTTATTAGTTCATTATAAAATGCCAAGAACATAAAATGTGCGCTTTTAGTAAAAAAGAGATATTACGGAAAATCTCTAATTGAGAAAATATATAAGCATCTATTTTATAATACCTTTTTCAATGTTATGTGTATCTAGATTTGTAAAAGTAAAACAATAAAAGTGTAAGTGTTATTATTCAAATTTATTAAAATATATAAATTTTAATTAACTATTGTAGATTATATGATTTTCTTAATATAGAAATTTTACATAACTTTCTATTAAATCTGATTTGTTACAGAAAAAATTGCTAATTTATCCGGTTAGCCATAAATATTTACCCATTTTAACTTTGTTTTATATTTATTGTATTTATTATAGCAGAATTGCTATAAGTCTCAGGCAGTGAAAGATAAGTAGACCATAGAATTGGAATCAAAACTAAATTATATTTATTAAAAGTAAACAAACTTTATGCACGTGTTACATTCCCGATCAACAGAAGCGCCAAGAATAACGACGACCCTTATACACTGAGATATTAGACCATTAGCTTCTCTTGTCGTCTCACTCTCTCACGTAAACGCAACGTTTTTGCGCCTACGCTCCTATAGTATGTAGTTTTATAGTATGACCTACCCACTGAATGGTAGACATCATGCATTTCTTTATGACGTCATGCTGTATTTTCTTCTTGTTTGATAAACTATTTAGAATAAGAGAAACGTGTTATTTTGTAGAACAAGAAAGAGTTCAAGTGAGATTGCTTTGCATGAAAGTGTGAAAATTTACCAGAATGCGTTTGAAATAACAACTGACTCGTTTCTTGTCGAACAAAATGATTAAAACTTAAAAATTTTCAAAGTATCGATAGATGTCAGTGATCAAGCGCACAACTACGCATAGGCGTAGATATATATAAAGGAACATTAGATACGTTTACGTACAATTACAAGAACAGCAATCTTAATTATTTCTAGTAATGTGATTCTTTATAATTAAAAAGGGCAAATGTCGGTAAGATGCAACTTAAGATATTGAAATCGTTAACGTTTAGGAAAGAGGAAATTTCTCAATTTTCCGGACAGAAAAATTGTAGCGTAGTACTCAAAAATGATTTTCACTGTACAGTAACGAGATATTAGGCGAGATATGACAGGATAAAATGTAAAGTTCCCTAGAGATCCACAAGAAAACTATTGATTTTTATCTTCGCAAAATGTAAGAAGGCTATGAATGAACAAGCCTTATAAATGAAAATATGATAATCTTACTTTTCTTGAAGCATAATAAATACGTTATCTATGATCGTACACGTAAAAAATATCCTTTACCGTAACAAGTGAATTTATGTATCGATGACAAATCTCCAATAAAGATTATACGCAGAAGAAAAACAAAGATATCAACAGATCGGTGAACAAGATGGACTCTAGTTTGTATAGACTTTAGACCCTCTGAACCCCTCGTCTAGTAATAAAAAGCATATAAATAAACGCGGTAATAGGTAATTTCGATAATTGAGAAAAATGTTAAGTACGAAACTCACGTTTAAAAAAAAATGAGAAATCTCTTCTCTTCTTAAACTGTTTCGAATAAAAAGTTAAAAAGTAACTTTAGTTGCCACAGACGAAACAAAAATTTTTGACATACGTTGGGCGTATCCAATGTTACCGCGTTATTCATATAAAACGTAATATACAATATTCCATTTATAGTTCCAAAGGCTTTTAGTTAATTTAGTAAAATAATTTATTTAATATTTCACAATAAATTGCACTAAGTAGCACATATATATATATATATATATATATACCAATTTAGTATTTCAGTTATTTTATTAACAAAGTTGTTTAATGGTATTTATTCATATTAGAAAAACATAGCATTTACAAAAATCAATACCTTAATACGTATTAAAACTATTTCCTCCTTATTTATGATGCTCTCCAAATTAGAAAATATCGAATCGGTATTAAAATAGACATTATTAGCTTTCTTTTTATTATGTTAACAACTTGCTTATTCGGTGATATTCTAAGTTTCTTCCATTAAATTTACTTTTGCTGAATTTAAATTCTTGTTCATAATTTCTTAATAAGTTATTTCGTGTAATATATAATTCTTTAAGATCGGAACTGATAACCTACGAGCTCTCACGTTCTTTTCTTCAACAGAATTGCTTAATAATTTTAAACATTACTCGTGACAAATCTTTTGTTTTTAACAAATGTATTAATGAAGAACCAAGTAGTATCTGCATTTAATGTTTTCTAAAGTTTGAGATAATAAACTTATCCATTTTTATAGATTACATTTTAGTGTTATAACAAAAAAATATATATATAAATTTACACTACGTTAAATTTTTATAAATATCTATGTGTACTTGTAAATAATTAACTTTAAGAATCATTATAAACACTAAGTTCATCTCAGCCTCTAATCTTATATCCTTCAAACAATATTTCAGAAATTTGCCCAAATGGTGAGTTTATAAAAGTAGATCAATGGTATGAACTGATCAGCTGTTATAAACAGTAATAAGATGTCGATCAATAACCAAAGTTGAGCCACTTCCTACTTCTTCTAAAATAGACAGTATTAAATATACAAGAAAATATTTCTAGACGCATATGATTTATTATTTAGAAAAATCTTCTTTGACTCTCGTGGCAATTTGTTTTGTAATATTTATGCACTAAAAAGTTGTTTTCTAACTTTACAGCTACGAAACAGCTTGTAGGCTCTAACTTCTAATCCGTGTAATCATTTATTACAACGCAATAACTCATGTTTAAGCTTCATTATTTAAGATTTAATTACTACTTGAAATAGATCTTTTAAGACATTTCTCAAGTCTTAACTTTCTCATGTGAATAAATGAGAAACTAAGGATATCGTTGAAAATAAAATAATAAATACATATTTTAGTCATTTGCTAAATTTGTTTTGAGGTATTCCTTGTGACATTTATACTTACTATAAATTTTCTTTTACCATATAGGCGATGTAATCTTTAGAAAATAAACACCTTGTTAGAAATTGAATAATTTACTTCATGAAAATAAATAAATTAAACTATATGGATATTAATGATTACTATTGAAGTTGTAGAGGATTGTACAATTAACGTATTAATTCTGGTCGTTATTTACCATTGAAATAACTCCTCATTAGTACTAATTATATACTTTTAATTTTTAATAATTTGGATTTGTTTTAGCGAATTATATTTATATCTATATGTACAAGTTGCTCTTTGAAATAATAAATTAGCAAGATAAAACCAAAAATACAAATACATGAAATAGACAATTCTCGGATCGGTGGTTTCAAAAACTTAAAAAAATCGCAAATAAATTCTTACTCGCATGTCGTACTCTCCTTCTTCTTTATTGTACCTGGCAATAAAGTACAATAGATTTACTTCAATTTTCTACGGGAAAATCTCCTTTCTGTATCCGAATTCTTTTTCTTGAATTGAATATATTTTTCTATTGACGAAGTATTTTTAAATAGATTTTTCTTAATTGACATCAGACTTTTATTTTTTGAATCCTCTAAGTTTCCTAATTGAAGCAGTTTATCTATCTTAAATGGTGCTCTAATTATGAATTCATTTTTAACATCGCGTCTTATAATATTCTTTTAATGATGCTCTAAAAATTAATGTTTAGACGGTACTTAATTATAGAGAATAAATCTCGATATTTCATAAAGTTGCAAGTTACGCATTGTCAGTTTCAATCAATTCGTAGAATATAATTAGAATAATAATAACCCTCGTTTTCCTAATTGGCTCTACGAAATTTATTAGGCCAGCAGCAATATATTTTTCCAAAATAAAACTTAGTCAATTTATGCTTTTTTCTCTCGTATGCTAAATAATTGATAAACAAAAGGTAGTATTCCAATGGGCAACTGTATGGGTATTTATCAAGTAGATAAAAGATTAACTAGTTGATATATACTTACAATACGTCGAAATTTATTTTGTCAATAACAAGATACGTTAAAAGTCTGAGGTGCGAATTTAGCTCAGCCTGCTTAATGCTATTTTGATTTGTTGCGGTTCTAATTTATTGCAAAAAGCTGCACTTATTATGCGCCACTATGAGCACGAATTAGAAAATTTATCATTAATACAAATTGCCAATAAAACATATGCTGCATATTATTTTGTATACGAGCTCTGTAACTTGTTTGATTGTCTTCTAAATATTCTATATTAAAATTGTCTTTTTAACTTGTATCAATGAAAGGGATACAATTTTATCCGTATGGAGTTTTATGTTACGCCTGGATTAGCACATTTTACAATAATCAAATTCACAGACCTCGTTTCAATATTTATTTGCCAAACAGTTCTAGCATATGTTGAATTCTTGCACTTATCACAATCGATGAAGTATTGATGAATTTTTTAATTTATTACGTACATAAAAATCACATGCACCGTGACACTTGCTACCAGATTATACAATCAACGCGTACAATTTTACCTTATTATAATTACTGGCATTTCCGCTCATTATCTTGTTGATTTTGTTACGACTGAATTGTATTCTATTTATAGTCTTTCGTAAAAGCTAACAGCTGTTCTCCAAAAATGTTCAATACTTATTGAGCTCTTTAATTTTTAAGTTAAATATACATTATCTAATAATAAATATTCTTTTGTTCAATAGTCTGCCTAAGTAATTAGGCGAAGGTAAGAAACTATTAAAAATGTACGATAATTTGTGGAGATCATTTTAATTGTTATGCATAAGTGCTGGTCGTTTCAAATAATCGGGATTCAACTAATAATTGTGATGAATCGATTAATTTCCATATTCATATTGCACTTTTACGAAATTCCACGAAGATACGTAAATATCTTCTAAAATGCTGAATAACTCAATAATGCATTCCGTGTCTAATTAAGTTCAAATATGCTTGATTTAGGCAAACAATGCTTCTTGTATAGTATAACATTTATGAGCAGTCAACCAACTGCCTTGCAAGTGTAACCCTTCATTTTCTTTATTAATTATTTCCTTCAATTTGGAAGTCATTTTATAATACGTATACCATAGTTAGGTATTTTAGGAATCCAGTTAAGACAGTCCGTATGATCTTTCATTTTCCATCGGTACAATCGCAAATAGGATGAAGGAGGACTATATCAACAACGTTTCACACGTCAACAAACGCTTGCTGCTACAATATTTAATTTATGATGTTTCAATAATTAAAACCATCCATTATTTAATTAGCAATACTTCATTCCTTTGAATATATAATACTCTGACATTTTTATTTAGTCATACCAATAAAATATTACACAAACGTTTAACAAGCACAAGATTCACAAAAGTACGTCACTGATATCCCGTTACTTGATTTAATCCAGCTCAAAGGACCGATTTCCAAACCTTGCGCTTAAAATGAAAAAATGATTTTATTTACAGTAACTATTCAATAATTATTATAATTTTTATCGAATTATAAAGTACAAATTTGATATGGTTAATATCAAT
Organism: Wiebesia pumilae; assembly: GCA_018907045.1. Lineage (NCBI taxonomy): Eukaryota > Metazoa > Arthropoda > Insecta > Hymenoptera > Agaonidae > Wiebesia > Wiebesia pumilae. The sequence goes on from JACCHZ010000104.1 coordinate 2,075,538, forward strand.
ATAATAGCAGGTAATTAATGTCGGAAACAGTACTACTTTCTTAACTTGTAAACTCTTTGTAATCGAGACTCGATTTTCCACCTACACAGCTGAAATTGGTAAATCATCCAAAACATAAATAAACAAATAAAAACAGACATGATTACAATCGGTGAAGGCAAATGTACGACAAAATAGTGTATAATGCACCTAACCTGGTGCACAAACTGTGAAGTTGTAATAAACTATACGCGATTGGAAAAAGGTATAGAAAACAGATTAGATACCAATTTAGGTATTATTCCTAGAATACTGGAAATCATTAATTTTAATTTAATATAATCCTATTTATTTTAGTTCCACTTTAATAAACTTTACAAAAGAAATCACTTGCTTTAAGTTAAATGATATTTCAAACTTAATTAAATTAAAATAATACACAATTTTAATAATGACCCTCTGTTTTTAATATAATGTTAATTTAATACCTTTTTTCATGATCAGAGTTCAGATAGAAAATTAAAAGTATAATAAAATTAATTGAAGTGATTATTTAAGAAATTTCTTTTTTTAACGCCATAGACTTTCTTGTAAATTTTAATTAGAATTCTCATATAAAATATAATTAAATTTTACCCAATTATCCAGAATGTAATAAATTATACATTTTTATCTCACAGTTTACACAAGCATTTTCATTTTAGTAGAAAATATGTTATTTAAACTTTAGAATATTACATTTTCTCATAATAAAACTGTTTGAATTTAATCTGTTTTAGTTTACTTAATGAATACTTATTATTTAAATGTAATCAATTAGTTTTAATAGAAATTTGATGTCTTAATACTTCCTACAAAAATAATTTAGTTTCTATGCTTTACATATAAGCAGGAATTTTTTTGTTACATACACATATATGTTTGTGTATTTGCAAATATTTGAGTATTTAAGTACATATGCAAATAAATAAATTTTATATAAAAATGTATCAAAAATTATGTCATTAATGACTATTTGAGTAAAAATATAGAAATTTTTTTTTAATTTTACATTTGAACTTATGCGTTTAAGATTTATTTTTAACCTGGCCTACTTTAAATTAGTTTGTTTCTCCAAATAAAATATATCCATAGTTTTTAATCTAGTATGTATAAAAATTATACAGCACAAATAATTATATTAATTAATGTATTACCATGGGTTTTTGTTTTATCATTCACCTCAGCAGTAACAATATTTCTTATTTGTAATTTAGAAAAAGATATAAACTTACGAAAGCATGTATGAAAAAATGCATATATTTTTAGTAAATTTACAATAATTTTTGAAAAAAAATTATACAAGCATATACCTTATTACGTATACTTTCTTAATATTTCTGTTATGGAAGTAATTTTTATAAAGTATACCAAATATTAAAATTTAATCAAAATGAAAATTTGATTTTATTTAAAATTTGTTTGCTAAGAAATACGTTTCAATCGTGCTAATATATTTTTAAATTAGGTACATTTATTGATATAAGATGATATTATGTATTCTATTATGTACAATTAGATATAACAAATACCAAAATTTTATTTAGAAAAGATTAGCGTAATTATATATACTTATGAATTAATAATGATTTATGTGCATGAATTAAAATAATTCTAGACATTAAATTTTTTAAAGAGATATCTAAATCTATCTATAATGCTTGACGTAGAAAAATATATATTAAAATATTTAAATGTACATCAAATTCATTTTAAGAAAAAAAATAGTTTGTTTTAATAATTTGAAACCTACTTTTGTCACAATGTAACAAAATTAAGACTAACGAATATTAATTATCAAATACATCAAAGAATTAAAGGAATAAATAAAGTTTATAGAACAATGTACTATATGATAAATAAATGGAAAAAAAATACAGAGATGAGAAACATTCCTTTTTATCAAATTACAATATTTATTAAAACATATGTTTCAACATTTGCCAGTATTTATTCATTTGAATCACATTAATATTTTAGCCATATAAAGTAAATCTTTGAAAGCTAATATGTTCTTTATTAGAATTTCTTTTTTTACATTTTTTTCATGAATTCTATACAAAAAAATAATGAAATAAAGATGGATACTTTTTACTTTCTTTCCAAATCGAAAATACTTGTTAAATCGAGTAATTATACAATATCTTTTGAAAAGAATTCAAGCATTACTTTGGGTTCTTAACCAAATTTGAATATAAGTAACGGTACATCTAATTTTATTTAAATATTCAAAATGACATTGAATTAAAACAATTATTACCTAAAGATTGATTTACTTATTGATTTATTGATTTTTAACATAAATTGTATAAAAATGTTTAAAAAAACAAGCGTAATTTTGTTGACATTGTAATATCATTATTAATTAAAAAAAAAAAAAAAAAAAAAAAAAAAAAAAAAAAAAAAACTCCATTTTGATTCATATTTTACTAACCTCCCTTCTGTTTTTATGAACACTTACTTTCGACGAGAATATTCAAAAAATCGGAAAATTTCTGTTAATAAGGAGCTGGAAAACGAATTTGTTGAAACAGATTTTAATTTAGGTTAAAATGACATTGACACGATCAGTATTGCCTCTATAATTATAGATGATTTTAAAGGACGCATACAACGTACAGTTACCATTAATAGTTTGATAAGCGAATCGCAGCCATTTTTAAATAGCATAGTAAGAAAGTAGTACGCAACGTGTTTTTGTAAAAGTAAAATATTTTTGTTCTCTTACAGAAAAAGCCTTAAAATAAAACATCAACACCAATCGAATAATATCCAGTGATCGGATAGACTTTTTAACGCGTTCTGTGATTCAAGGCGTCGACTGCGATATACCGAATAGCCGTAGTAAATCAAAAATAATAGTAACCCAACGAAATGCTCAAAAAGGCGGACGCGCAAGGAAGATAGGACGGGAAGGGATGGGAAGGGAAGGGAAGGAAAGGAACGAAGCGAGAGTATGGAAACGCGAGCTAATGAATCCGCTCCCCGTAGCTTGAAAATTTCCCGATAATCCAAGTGCCGGTGCATCCTCGGTAGCCGAGAGCACGTTTAACGATCTAAGATCGCCGTCGAGAGTATCAGGATCTCGGTTTCCCATAGACGCAGATCGTAGCCTCGTCCTCGTAGCATCGCTAATCGTTAGTCGGTCCGCTCAAGTCCGCTCAAGTCCGCTCAAGTCCGTGGCGCTACGTGGCACTGGTGCGTCCCTGAAAGATTAGAGGGGAAGCGGTAAGTGGGTTCTTGCTCTCTCGCTCTTTCACCCTCGCGTACGCGTGCGCGCAAGCGTGCGCTGGTGCAGCGGCGACTCTGTGCGCGGACGAACCCGTGGTCCGCTGGTCCGGTCGGTCCGTCGTCCGCCTTTCGCCGTGCAGTCGCAGCCCGCGGATCGCAGTAGCACTAGCAGTAGTCACCACCGCTCGGTTTCCGTACCAGTGTTCGCGGAGTTCGCGCTCCGTTGGCCTAGTGTGCGTGTTGAGAACGCGTGTGGGAGCAAAAGTGAAAGAGGCAAAAGACGAGAGGACGACTCACGACGACGCACACGTAATAGAGATCGCAGAGGCAGGGCCGCGATTGGGAGCTCGGAAGATGTCCGTGATCGCGCTTCCTCGTGCACGGACGAGCCGAAACTTGGAAAACGCGCTCTGCCAGATGACTGTCGAAGATTGAAGCTGTGCCGTTGCTGTTGCTGTTGCTGCTGCTGCTGTTGCTGTTGCTGCTGCTGCTGCTGCTGCTGCTGCTGCTGATGCTTGTTGCCCCGCCGGTCACAGGTCACTTTGCTACGACGAAGCACTGGTGTAAGCCAAGTAAAGAGTTCGTGACTGACTGCTCCGCGTTAATGCCGGATTCCGTTCCGGAACGGATTGCGGATTGTGGTCTTACGGATCGACGAGGACGCCGAGTAGCTCTCGAGTAGTCGTCGTGTATTCGTCGAGTATTCGTCGAGTGTCGTCAGTGTCGTCAGTGTCGAACATTGTCTTACCGAAAACTGAGGCTTCGGAAGTATGACAGTTAAAGTGTTATCGAGAACTCGTGCGTCGTTGTAATACGTAGGCCTACGATAGCGTGCGAGTCTCTACCTATAGAAAGCTGAAAGTCAAGTGGTGCAAGGACTCGCCGTCCACCGATGCCGCGTTCCTGAGCGTTGGCCAAGGCTACGGAGTCGCCGTTTTCGCATCAAGATGGTCTCGAAACTACATGGGGGAAACAACAGATATCAGTGCACGGGCCCGTTCATCGACAGTCTCGGGGCGAGCAGACGGGCCACGGAAAACTCGGCTATGGGCCAACGAGAGGATTTTGAGTTCCGAATACCGCCCGAAGCCCCGGTTTTCGAGCCAACGAGCGAGGAGTTCCTCGACCCCCTAGGCTACATCGCCAAGATACGGCCGATCGCCGAGAAGTCGGGCATCTGTAAAATTAAACCACCACCCGTGAGTAGAACTTTAATCGCGCGTGTACGCCGAGTTCCCAACCCCCTTTAATTTAAAACGCCCACGCACGCACGCACGCACGCATGCACACGCGTCTATGTCAGTTTATTAATTTTGGTAATTCGTCACCCCGTGAAACTAACGAGCGCGATCAACGCAACCATTACGAAAATCATTATAAGCATAACAAATGCAACAAATATAACAAATGTGAAAATCATGAATAGCATGAATAGCATGAATAGCATGAATAGCATGTAAAACATGAAAAACATGAAAAACGCGAGAAACATGAACAATACGATGCACGAGAAATATTTTTCCAATTTCGAGCTTTTGTGCAATGGCTCCTTGATACATCCATAGGACTTGTGTTTTATTGCGCTACACATCGCAGCTAATAATATTATTTTTACCGGAATTTTCACAATAAGGCTTATTTTGAACGATAAATTTTGTCCGTGTAGACGACGTCGAATGCAATTGAAGGAAGAGCGAGTAGGTTTGTCGGCCAGCGAGGGCCGTGAGAGTTAACGAACAGCTTGGACGACTTTTCTAGCTGGTTAGCTTTCTTTCCTCTTTCGGCTTCTGTTGTCGTTGGTTTTATCGTAACGAAATGTGTGCGTTGATGGGCTTTAGTGGCGGTACCGACTGCCGCCTGGTGCCACACTCGACATTCGACACTATTCTTTGTATATCCTATTCGAAGTAACGAGAAATGAAAAAGAAAACGCATAGGGAGATAAAGAGGAGAAAACACGAGGGAGTAACGGTGATATGACATGGCGATGTGTGACAGGTAGCACGTTATGTAAGGGAGGATGAATCTTAAGAATGGGCTTCGAGTCGTGTTCATCGTTTTCTCTCTCGCTTTCTCCGAAGCATTCTCCATAAAACTAATATTTGATCCAAGGCGAATGTTCGAGTGAGAGGAAAATCGAGTTTTCGGGCAAATTCGATGTATCCTTAGGAAGTAGTGCGTCTTGTGTCGTGCGTCGGTTTTGCATTGTTTCTTTGTTCTATAGGTAGCTAACTGCTTATGTCGTTACACTTCGATCCTTTCCTTAATATCTATAAACTTACGGCCGATGGCTCATTTTCTTCTAAAAATGCATCCGCGTTGTAACATTTTTGAAACAATGAAGACAAGAGCGCGTCGAAGGCAACGGCTTATTTAATGAGAACAAATGAGAAAATTCATTTATTTTAGACGTTTTGCAAGTAATTACGCATTTGAGCTTTCAAAATTTTCTTATTATAACTTTATTCAGAATTACAACTTTCAAAACTTTAAGATTAGATTTGTGATAACTTCGTTATTGATCATTTATGCGTGAAATTGATACGCTACACTTGGCATCGTTATTTCTGAATTTTTCGAAAATTTAACTCTTTAAATAATACAACCGAGCTATAATTAAGTGGGTGACAGATGATTTTTAATGAATTGCCAAACTGCAACAATCGACTATTCGAATTCAACATTAAAGACATCTTCTTTCGATGACGAAATGTTCGCCGCCATTTGCAAACTCGAAATCATTTAAATTTTTCCTTTTTATGAGTCAACACTTCAACCATTCAATCTTTTGTAGCTTCAGCTAACTTCACGTTCACTATTTTTATTTTGTTCATCAGCAAGTTCCAATAACTTACAATTAATTTTTAAGTAAACTTGCTTTCAAATATTAGCAATTGCCACTAAAAACGCGACCTTCGTTATTTTGGTTTTAGAACAAATTTAATAATGCCAATGATTACTTCAATATTTATAAACAACTATTTTTTTAATCAGTATTTTTAAGAGAATAAAATCATTATTCCTATTATAATTACCGATGTAATTATATTTTTTTAGAATATATCTTGATTGCAAAAACTGAATCGCTTTTATTTTCAATTTAATTATTGCAGTTCGACTGTCATATTATGTTTTTTATTAAATTTAATGTATATATATATATATATATATACATGTACATATAAGTTCTTAGCTATATATCTTGTTATTGATTATAGTTTTTATTAAAATACGATACTAAAATGAGTATATATAATTGTAAACTTTTTCTTCTTGCGACAAATATGTATATTACATTGAAAACTTACATTAACCATCTTTATTCCTTCGATGATTATATCAAGATATATAATTAGATTTAGGCCCATCAGTGATACTTATAAATTGTTTATCATAATATTATTTGTTATACAGAGGGAAATAAATATAATAATAATTTTCAAATTGAGTTGCACTAGCATAAAAACAACAAACAGTAGTATATGAAAATAATGAAAATATAAAATGTTCTTGATATACTTTCAAAAAAATATATTTTATTGAAAATTACCACAAAAATTAAATCTACCGTTAAATAATACAGTAAACAATAAAAGAATATTAACAAACTTGCTAGATCGATATAATTTTGTTATTAATAATGCTGTCTTATCTTAAACTGTGTGTTCTGAAATCTAGGTTAATCATACGTTAAGTTAGAATGAATAGAATGAATAAAAAAAAGAAATTTTGATATTTTATTTTGGAACTGTATGCATATGTTCTACATATAGAATGTGAATTTTCTTGCTCATTCAATCAAAAAAACTAACAAAATATGTTATTTCAAAGTATAATAGTGACCCTTGTAGATTTGAACTAATAAAATAATATTTCTCGTTACTAGATTTTTTCAAATTATTTGGTGTACATTTTTCCTATTCATTTAATTTTTTAAATTTTCAATTATAATCTAAACTAATTATTCTCATTATAGAATCTGTATATCATTACGTATTCTACTATTTAATTATATATGAGTATTTTACTTATAGCATCAATAAATTTTAATACTATCAGATGTATGTACGTACATGTATAATTACATTTAATATTAGTTCTGTCAGTCATACTATACTTGTTTTTAATTACTAATTTTTGTACTGTTTACATGATTTACATCATGTAAACAGTACATCATTTACATCATCTGTTTACATGATTTAAAATATTCATAATTTTTGCTGAAAGAAAATTAGATCATAAATAATGAATTCAAAGTTTTATTAAGTATGCAATGAAAAATCACATATTTTTATTATTTCTAGAGTCATTGAAATGTTTCCACATACTTGAACATTATATTATAAAATATAAAATTATATATATGTATAAAGTATATTCATAAAAAAATTTGTTAAAATACTTTGTTATACCTTAAAGAGATACAAGTATTACTCACAATTACTTTTCTCCAATAATCGAACTGATATTAGTGCTAAAAAAATAGATCCTTAAAATTTTTAATAAAGTCATTGCAGTATTTTTTTATTAAATGAAAAAATATTTCAATTAGTGTAAAAAGAGTAACTATAAATTATTTAATTACTTTTAAATAAAATATAAAAGTTAGTTCCACATAAGCTTTACAATAGAAATTTGAATTCCAACATTTATTTCTACACAACTTAGCTATCAACATTATTTGCTTACAAAATTATAAATTTTACCATAAAGTAAGCATGTATTTTTGTACTAATATTTTAAATTTATAAAGAGGAATTTACTTTATCAACAAAAGATATTAATATTTATAAGTTTTGAAATAATTCTACTTCTTATACGATCTAAAGGATTTTTAGCACTTACAAAACATTCTAACAAATCAAAGCAATTAGTTCAGTTAGTATTGTTTATTATATTTTTATGGTTATTATTTAATTGACTTAAAATAAATTAACATTTGGTACTGAATAAATTTGGTATTTAAAATTTAACAAGAACTCTGTTTTCTAATATTGTTTAAAAAGAATTTTTTTAATCCAATTAATTTTTTAAGTATCAATAATATGAAATATACAAATATTATTTTTATTTATTTTTATTGATAAATATATCATTATATTTTTTTACTTGATTATTAAAAACAAAATAATATTTTTGTAGAATTGGCAACCACCATTTGCTGTGGATGTAGATAAATTTAAATTTGTTCCAAGAATACAAAGGTTAAATGAATTGGAAGCAAAAACTAGGATTAAGCTTAATTTCTTGGACCAAATAGCAAAATTTTGGGAACTTCAAGGATCTTCTTTAAAAATCCCATTGGTTGAACGTAAAGCATTGGATCTGTATTCACTACACAGAATTGTCACTGATGAAGGTACGTACATATGAAATAAAAAAATATGTGTGGTATATATATAATTAAATTAAATTTCTAATTTATTTAAAAATAAAAAATACAAATTTTAAACTGTCTATCACAAAATTAATTATTTACCAACTTTGAATTTTAATAGTAGGTTAAATTTTATCAAATAAATATAATTTTTTATACCATATTTGAATTTATTAAATGTAGGTGGTATTGAAACTGTGACAAAAGAAAGAAGATGGGCAAAAATAGCGAATAAAATAGGCTACCCATCTGGACGCAGTGTTGGAAGTATTCTAAAAAACCATTATGAAAGAATTTTATATCCATTTGACGTCTTTAAACAAGGAAAAACCTTAGCTGACATAGTAAGAATTAATAGTTGTTACGTTGTTTAATATAAAATTTGAATATGAATTAATTTTCTTCATTTTAGAAAATTGAACCTGATTGTGAAGCAAATGAAAAGAAAGATAGGGATTATAAACCACATGGAATCATATCGCGACAACAAATTAAACCACCACAGGAAAAGTTTTCTCGAAGATCAAAGCGTTTTTCTGGACAAGATGAGAAACAAAATGGTTGTCAATCAAGCATCAAACAAGAAGATTGTAAAGAGGAAATTGATATGGATTGTAAAAATAATATTAAAAGCAAACATATTATTGATTCCAAGGATAATATAAAAAGCAAAAATCTGATAGACACCAAGGACAATATTAAGGGTAATTTTAAAAGTATTAAAATCAATCCTTATGTTAATACTATAAAATTAATATTAACATTAGTAAATATTAATTTAGGTAAATGTTTACAAGAAGCAAAAGATGTTATTAAAACCAGAGGTGCAACAGCAGAAAAAGATAAAGAAAATAGTAAGGAGCTGAAAAAATTACAATTCTATGGAGCTGGTCCCAAAATGGCTGGCTTTAATACCAAAGAAACAAATAAGAAATCAAATAAAACTAGAGGAGTAAAACTAGTCTACGAATTTGATCCAGTACGTATTTCAAGAAGAAAATATTTCCAACATTTAAATTCCATAATAATTGTATATAAATGGCCTTTTCAGCTTGCTAAATACATATGTCACAATTGTGGAAAGGGAGATAATGAAGAAAATATGTTACTTTGCGACGGATGCGATGATAGTTATCATACGTTTTGTCTATTGCCCCCACTAACAGAAATCCCGAAAGGAGATTGGCGATGTCCAAAATGTGTTGCCGAAGAAGTATCAAAGCCAATGGAAGCTTTTGGATTTGAGCAGGCACAAAGAGAATATACTTTACAACAGTTTGGAGAAATGGCGGATCAATTTAAAAGCGATTATTTCAACATGCCTGTACATGTAATAAAATTTATTTATTTCTATTACTAATTTCAATTTAATTAAATTATAAATATGTGCATTTTAACGTGAAAACATTCCAATAATAAAATTCAATAGACTATTAAATATAAATATATATACATTTTTCAGATGGTACCCACTGAACTTGTAGAAAAGGAGTTTTGGAGAATAGTATCATCTATTGATGAAGATGTTACTGTAGAATATGGAGCTGACTTACATACAATGGATCATGGATCTGGTTTTCCAACAAAGACAAGTGTTAATCTGTTTACTTGTGATCAAGAATATGCAGAATCTTCTTGGAACTTGAACAATTTACCAGTATTACGCGGCAGCGTTCTTGGTCACATAAATGCAGACATTAGTGGAATGAAAGTTCCATGGATGTATGTGGGAATGTGTTTTGCCACATTTTGTTGGCACAACGAAGATCATTGGAGTTATTCTATTAATTATTTACATTGGGGTGAACCAAAAACATGGTATGGTGTACCCGGTTCTGAAGCTGAAAAGTTTGAGCGATCCATGAAATCTGCTGCACCAGAACTCTTTCAAAGTCAGCCGGATTTACTTCACCAATTAGTAACCATTATGAATCCAAATATTCTCACAAGTGAAGGTATAGTTTAATTATTATTTTTAATTGTGTTTATTTTGCATATTTGTTTATTTCAAGGTACAAAAATCTCTTTTAATAAACATATAATGAATAACAAGACTCATGAAATTTTTAAGAATTATTAATGATTAGATATTAAAATAAAGTTTTTTGTTGATTTAACTAATGAGTTCGATAAATCAATATTATCTTATTAGTTATAGAAAAATTTAACGTACGTTTGTGAATTAAATTCAGTCGATTTGTAAATAAGAAAATTTCTTACAAGCTTAATTACCACTAGTGATATGTGTGTTTTACAGAAAATTTTTAGAATAAATATAATATTGACAACATTTTCTACTATCCAATATAAAATCCTTATTTGTATTAAAAAATGTATCTGCCCTAGGTGTACCAGTATTCAGAACAGATCAACATGCTGGTGAATTTGTTGTCACTTTTCCTAGAGCCTATCATGCAGGTTTTAATCAAGGTTACAATTTTGCTGAAGCTGTAAATTTTGCTCCTGCAGATTGGGTAGGTTTAGAAAATATATATATTTTATATTTTACATCTTAAAATATTGAGATATATTGGTTAGCTTATTGTTTTTGTTGGTTTAAAGTTGCAGATTGGCAGAGAATGTATTGCACACTATTCAAATCTAAGGCGATTCTGTGTTTTTTCCCATGATGAATTAGTCTGCAAAATGTCTCTAGAACCAGACAGCTTAGACATTGGAATAGCTACTGCAACATATCATGACATGCTAACAATGGTTGAAGATGAAAAGAAGCTCCGAAAAAATTTACTAGAATGGGTAAGTTTAATTGTACTTTGTCAAATTATAATTATCATCATCAAATTTATAAAAATTAAATTGTTTAATGATTGAAATACAATAGCTATATTTATTAGATTTTTATTATAAGTCCTTCTAAAATTGCTATATAACTTTAATTAAGTTATTTAAATGGTAATTTTATTAATTATCATGATTTTGTTTTATTGTTTTTTTAATAAATGAAGTAGATTTAGATAGAATAAGCAGCATCATACAAGTAAAAAAATATTTAGACTATACAATAATTGTTATTTCAACGAATATATTGTCTTAAATTTTGCATCATATCCGGTATAAAACTGAATAAACTAACCAAGTTGATTAAAACGTTTTTATAATAAGATATAAAACTGGTTTTTGTAAATTACAAGAATTATTGTAAAGTCTACAAAAAACGTGTGATGCTAAAATGAGCCATTATTTAACAAGGATTGGTGTTTGTTGTTTAATCAACAAACTACTATTTTCTTATATTGTATTGTTTTTATAAATAAAAGTTTTAAGTGTGTAAATTATAGAATGATAATATTACGCATTTTATTTGTAATATAGTCAATCTTATTAAATTACTCCAAAAATATTTTCCAAATGATGAATAAAATATAAAACATCATATAGGTAATATGTTGTACTCCCATTTATGAAATGCGTGTACTCATGAGAACATGGAGCTCCTGATCATACGTGTATAAAAACTTCCTTATGTAAAGTAATTTTATATGCTCAGTAATTCTACCATAAGATACAATAAAAAAAATGAAAATTAAAAAATAAAACATTTTGAAGTAAAACTAAATAAAGGTTAATGAAGACTAAATAAAACATTTAGTCTTATTGGTACATAAGTTTTTGTCAATTGCTTTACAAGTTTACTTAGATTTATTTTTAATTTTACTGATAACGCATAAAAGAATTTGTTGCTGTATATTTTAATAAAATTTTGAATGATTAAATGAATTCACCTAAACAAAGTAATTAACCGTGTTATTTGAAAAAAACATAAAAAATGAATTATCACAGATCGCAATCGATTCCATAACAAAACCTTTACCAATGATCGAACAATGGTGAATATTTATATCCATTACGGTATTTAGAGCGATTTCATTTAGATTTTTGAATTATACGACACTACGAATCAGACCGAACTTTCGTATAACGATGCTTGTTGGGCGCGCATGCGACTGTATAATACGTGTTTGTTTTATATGTATACGTGCGCTTGGGCGCTCGCGCGCGCTTGTGTGCATTTGAGTTTGTGTAAAGATTGTTTTGTGAATTCGTATCCATATTATCATGTAATTATCATATAATTGTGTATATATTACACACGCGCAAAGCCATCCACGTGTATGTTGTGTATGAGGCGTATCGTCTTTCCTGAAATTATTTGCCGCGACGCGTTTTAATACACTTTAGATTGTCGCTTGGAACGCGTTAACGGAAGGTAGTAGTCGATTTTTTCTGACCCGTGTCTTTGTTTTTAGACTCACGAGTCTTCACAATTAAGTCAGTTTCGATCGAAAGCAAGCGAACGTTTTAGATTGCGTAGGACCGTGAAAGCTTGCGTGAAACTCGGCGTAGTAACTTAACCTTCTTTCTAGTTTGAATATTTCGTGTCGGGATTATGTAACTCTTGAGTAAGTATAGGTTATGTTTGTCACCTAATACGCTAGACGCATTTCGTGGTGCGAGAGAACGACCGGCCAGCTGCTTAATAATTCCGATAAATAATAGGGATTTAGGTACGCGATACTTCAAGTTTGGCATTTTCAGCATTTTCTTTCATTGTCAATTCCAGCACAAGAATTAAAACGTCGTAAATTATAGATTATGATCTTTTAAAATCATATGTGTATACTACGTAATAATATTGGCATTATGTAGCGCAAAAGTTTTTGTGTTAAATCCGACGTTCTTTATGTGTTAAGTGACCTATTAAGGCGTTTCTATTCGTTTGGATAATAATTGTCTTGGAAAAAGCCAATTAAATATGTTTATTTCTAATGTAATAGAAACTTCAGACTAAAAAAATCTTTCAAATTTAAGAAATTTATGCAAGTTTATTTTTATAAGGAAGCGTAAAAATCTTACGTTAAAATCTACTTAATAGCTTTAAGTATGTGTAATAGTTCATCGTTATTATAAGTTAAAATTTTTAATATTTCTATATATTCATGTGTGTATGATCATTGCTATGATCATAAAGAAGCAAAAATTTAATTAACCTATACAACACCAGTTATTTTAGTAGTAATAGTGAAAAAAATTATTTTGTCTAATTTGATATAGTTTAAAAAGAATACGCCATAATATTTTGTTATTAATCAGGGTGTTACCGAAGCAGAGCGCGAGGCTTTTGAACTTTTGCCTGATGACGAAAGACAATGCGAAGCATGTAAGACTACATGTTTCTTGAGTGCAGTGACCTGCTTGTGCCACAAGTCACAATTGGTTTGTTTAAGGCATTTTACAGACCTTTGTGAATGCTCTCCTGAAAAGCATACTTTACGATATAGATATACCCTAGACGAACTTCCAATCATGTTGCAAAAGTTAAAACTAAAAGCTGAGTCATTTGACTCGTGGGCTAGTAAGGTTAAAGAAGCTATGGATCCAAAAGGAGAGAAAATCGAACTGAATGAATTGAAAGAATTGTTAGATGAAGCAGAAGTAAAAAAATTTCCTGAAAGTGAATTACTCACTGCTTTAACAACTGCTGTACAAGATGCTGAAAAGTGCGCCAGTGTTGCCAGGCAGTTATTAAGTAACAAACAAAGAACAAGGTTATTATTTTAAAGAAAAAATTATAAAAATGTGTTTGATGAAATTATAAATTTTCTATTTTTATTATTTTTATAGGACAAGACAATCGGTTGATGCAAAATTTAAGCTAACGGTTGAAGAACTTACCTTATTTCATCAGGAAATTACAAACCTATGCTGTGAACTTAAAGAAGCTGATGGTGTGAAGTACATTCTAGATCAAGTACTTCAATTTCAAAGGGATGCAGAAGAATTAGAAGCACAAGAGATCGATTGTAATATCGAAAAGCTCGAAAAGTGTATTGAATACGGTGATTCAATTTGTATTGAATTACCGCAACTTTCAAGATTGAAGCAGGTATGATAAAAATTATAATTAATAGTTTTTATAATAACTTTTATGCTTATTATTATTATTACATATCCATGTGATCAAATACTTTTATATATATATTGCATTCATTTTTTATAGAAGTTACAACAATTACGTTGGTTAGAAGAGGTTAAATCCATTCAAGAAGAATCAAAATCCGTCACAAGACAAGATTTGGGAAAACTTATAGAAGAAGGAATGAATATACCTCCACATTCAACTGTTGAAAATGCTTTGGCTCAACTTCAAACTTTAATGATTAGTATCGATAACTGGGAGGATAAGGCAAAACTTTACCTTCAAGCTTCTAAAAACAGACAAACAATTTCATCCGTTGAAGAACTTATTACAGAAGCAGATAATATTGATGCGTATTTACCAGGATTAGGTAATCTTAAAGATGTTTTAAATAAAGCTAAGAATTGGACCAAAATTGTTGAAGAAATACAAGCTAGAGAAAATTTCCCATATTACGATACTTTGGATGAATTAGTTCGTAAAGGTAGAACTATTCCACTGCATCTTGCTGCTTTACCTGTCCTCGAATCAACTTTGGCTCAAGCAAAAATATGGAAAGAAAGAACAGCTAGAACATTCCTTAGAAAAAATTCCCATTACACATTAATGGAAGCACTATCACCTAGAATTGGCGTTGGGTTGCATGCAATGAAAACTCGTAAAAATAACAAAGGAGAAGATTCTATTGGAGCTGTATATGTTTGTGATACTAAATTGGATGATTCTAACGACTCTGCAACTGTTGTAGCAGCATTCAAATTAGCAGAACAACGTGAAATGGAAGCTATGAAGAACTTAAGAGAAAGAAATGTTGGTAAAATGGAAATTGATGATTCAAGGTTTTGCGTTTGTCGACGGTCGAAATTCGGCCAGATGTTACGTTGTGAGCTTTGCAAAGATTGGTTCCACAGTAAGTTGAAAATTCAAAATAGATCGCTAACAATAAAGACTTTCTTATTGAAAAATTAACTAAAGCCAATTTTAATAAAATTCCATTGTTTTGATTAATCAATCAGCTGTTTGCAATTACTCGTACAATAAAAATTCTATAAAAAATTATTTTTATTTTCAGCAAACTGTGTCCCTGTACCAAGAACTCCTTATAAAGGCAAACAGCAGAATTCAAGAGTGACTAAATTCTTATGTCCATGTTGCTTGCGTTCACGTAGACCACGTTTAGAGACTATTTTGTCACTTTTAGTAAGTCTACAAAAAATTCCTGTTCGCTTACCAGAAGGTGAAGCTTTACAGTGTTTGACAGAACGTGCAATGAATTGGCAGGTAAACGAAATTTTTTCTACTTTGTTTTTTCAACATCAAAAATTAATTCTATAATTCATTTCATAACAATCTTTTGTTTATAATACTTAATATTTAGGATCGAGCAAGGCAAGCTCTGTCTGCTGAAGAAGTATCTTCAGTATTAACAAAACTTAGCATTCTCTCTCAGAAGTTAACAGAAGCTGCTGCTAGAGAGAAAACTGAGAAAATCATAAGTACTGAGCTAAAGAAAGCAGCAAATAATCCAGAACTTCATCAAAGGGTTCAAATAATTGCTTCTATGAGTGGTGTACATTCTGATGATAGTGTAATAAGTATTCCTGTAAGACTTATATACTTGTATATTTATTTATAATAAGCATTATTCTAAATTAATTTATTATTAATTTTCACTCGATGCTTTGTAGGATGATGATGACAGAATTGATGAAGATGAGGATGATGACGATGATAGCGATGATGATATACTAACCATTGATGAAGATGAACCAAGTAGTAGTGCATTCAATAGCAATGAGCATGCTTATTCATCAGGTATAATTACAATACATTTTTTACTACATAGATAATTACAATATTATTACAAAAAGCATCGCTTATTTATTTGCAAGTATAAAATAATTGTTTAACTTTATTTTTTATCAAAGTGATAATTGTTAATATTGCAGCATCAAAATTCCCTTCAAAATCGTCATCTGGGGATGACAAAGACAAAATAGTAACATTATCTAGTAATACCACTACACACTTAGAAGAATTAATGATGGAAGGAGATCTTTTAGAAGTTGCTTTAGATGAAACTGAGCACATATGGCGAATTCTTAGTCAAACGTGTACACCCTCGAAAAGCGTACGTAAATACGCACCACTGGATCCATCATTACCCATTACTGAATCTAAAGATCTTAAAAAGCAACCCCAACAGCGAGGCCGAAAACGAAAATCCGATGAATTTGAAATGATGAAAAAATTCGGTCGTCAGAGAATAGACGAAAAGCCTGTAGTTAAGCGCAAAGGATTAAATAAAGACACGAAATCGACGATTCCAATTGGATCAATGAAGAGAGGTCCACGCAAGGTATACTTTATTTCTAACATTTATCAATAAACGTGTCTTAAATGAAAACTATTGCACTGTTTACATATTAGAAAATATAAATGAAAACGTACGCTATTCAATTTAATATTGATAATGACACGTGCTTTTATTTAAGGCACTTTTTTTAAATATAAAAATAGCCGATAAGGAACATTTGTTGCTCCGATTTCAGTTATATTTACGTTTTTTATTACAGATGAAACGAAAGGACAGCGATGAAGGCTCTAAAAGAAGAACTGGAAATAGAAAGAAAACCAAACAAGACACATCTGACGAAGAAGAAGATTGTGCTGCTGTTAACTGTTTAAGACCTAATGGTAAAATTAGTAAATAAAAAATGTGCTACTTTATAAAATATTTTGTTTTCATTAGAATAATATTTGTAAAATGATTTTCTTTCTTTCTTTATAGGACGCGAAGTGGATTGGGTTCAGTGCGATGGAGGCTGTAATGGTTGGTTTCATATGCACTGTGTTGGTTTGGATCGTACAGAACTTGCTGAAGAAGATGATTATATTTGCAGTAATTGCAGTGAAGCAGATGTAAACTCATCGGTAGGCAACGATAAGTGACAATGCATAGATTTAAAACTGTTTTTTTTCCGTTATCCAAATAAAATTGCTGGCAGTCTGTCAATTTAATACGTGAGAAATGCGTTATAAATTGCATGTGAGCTAGAAAGCCACATTATTTCAATTACCAAAAAGAAAACCTAATGTTATGAGCAGATATGGTGACTAGCCTAATTATTTTTTTTAATTTTCGATTACATATTTATAATTTTTCTGTAAAGAAAATAATCAAAATTTCTATGGCTTTCCACATTTCTAATCCCATAAAAATGAAGAAATCTCTGCATGTCATTAGACTGTGAGAGTAAGGAAATTCGAAGAGGAAATTGGAAATATTTGGAAGTTCAGTTTATTGAAGTGAAATCGGCTATTGAATGAAAAAGCTGTTATGGTTTCTATGGGATTGGAACCAAATATGCACATAGATGTACATATTTAACATACAGTTTTGTTTAAAGTGGAGGATGTGTAAGTAAGTGTTGGATGCACATGTTTACCCTTTCTCAGAGTCAACAGGATTACCATTCATCGCAGTCGTCGCACACTGAGGTCACCGATAATGAAGGCGAATTAGAAGAAGACTTACGAGAGACAGTCAGCATCATTAGGATCTATTAATTGGCTACATCGGCCTAAAAAGGAGACGATAAAATGATGTATCGAACAACTGCTACAGATATCTTTATACACGATAATATACCTGAGATGTGTGTACGCATAAATAAACACAAATGTAATTATTTAAATTTATACACAAGAAGAAGTATATTGAGTAAACTATGAGATGTTGCTGGTTGATATGCGCGAATTTCGATAACAAACTGTTTTTAAGTTAAGAAAATGAAAGCGATGTTAACGCGAACCGATAATGAGAGTCGTAAGTCATGACAGAAATTAGCAGCGTTACAGTAATGTTTTAAATACAAAGGACATAGATAGTATGACACATTTGAAGATCAAGTTTCTTAGTCGATCATGTCAAAAAAAGATCACACTTTAAGATCTTAGAATTGCGGTGTATCATCAATTTCATTTTCAGTAGATTTCAAACTCTAGTTTTACACTTATCATCATTGAAATCTGTGAAAATGCAATTTATTTTACGCTTATATTGCAGCATATTATTCATAAAACTATATTTTTCTAAAAAAGACAAAAAGGTTAAGTAAAAACCAACTTAGAGAATTATTAATATTATAGAACAGGATTTATTCCATTGATTTATACGATCAACATGTGTAGATTTCCAAAGGCAATTAGTTCTTCCTTTAAAAATTGGTTATGAAATTAATTTTGTACTTGATACATATTATTTTTATTTTATTTACAGGAAGGGAGTGCTAAAATTTTTTTATTACGCATTGAATTAATTATTTCTAATAATTTCGTTTATCCCTCTACTATGTGATTAAAAGTACTCATCCAAGAATAACTATTTCTTAATCTTATGTTTTCATTTACTTGAAAGTGTTTTCTATTTAATATAATACAAAGCAAAAGAAGAGTATTTGCACCTGTCAATTTTTCTACGAATAAAAGATGTCTGAAACTTTTCATCTATTGCAGAAGCTCTTCTAATTATTTAAAGAAGTCGATGTCATCCGTAATTTTCATACTGCATTCATTTTTTCATCGAGTAGAAAGGAAGGAAAAATTCTTCCCATTTTATTAAACGGATGTAATCGTACTTTGATGTACACGTGCATACATACACGCATTTTTCACATGCATGTGTGTATGTGTGTGTGTGTGTGTATTTATGTATGTTTGTTACATAGTCTGATCAAAGCATGTAAGATTGCAGCTAACGATTTATCGATATCACGCAATTGTAATTTTTGCAAGCAGAGTGCATTTTCTTTCATTAACTGTGTACTAAATTCGGATATTTAATCTTCTGAATGATGCAGAAAGAATAAACGTAAAATAAATGTACACACGTATAATAAAAAAGGCTGGACATTAATTGTATGGATAAAAGCAGTTGATATATATATGTTCACACGTACACAGTCATTATAAGTACGTATATATGATACCAATTCTGGGGGTATATACGTAACGATTATTTTACTATGCGACTTAGAGCCGAGGCTTATTTGACGTACATACAAGGTATTATATATATAAGCGAGATATCGATATTTATGATGAACTTTATATAAATAAT
This sequence comes from Wiebesia pumilae, assembly GCA_018907045.1. Lineage (NCBI taxonomy): Eukaryota > Metazoa > Arthropoda > Insecta > Hymenoptera > Agaonidae > Wiebesia > Wiebesia pumilae. Next base: position 2,095,227 of record JACCHZ010000104.1, read on the forward strand.
AAGAGAGGAGAAAATGCAGATAATAGATATTATTATAATTATTATTACTATTATGATTATTATTTTTATTATATTGTACGTATAGTTGTATAGAGAAACAAACATTAAGATCGGATTATTATATTATCGTAGAAATTTTGTGATTTCAAAAAAAAAATTGTAATAATAAACATTACCTACCAAATTCTGTATTCCTTATTCTGTGCCATGTCCATCAATGATAAAGTACCTTAATCAGCCTACGACAAATTCTTGAAAATGTAAACTCATTTTAAGAAATTTTTTACAAAGCATACATTTATACGAAATCCACATTTTTTTTCTACTAGTTACAATACCCTTGACTCACCAGTAAGTAAAAGTTTCTTGATTTTATACGAGGATTATAATAATTATTGTATTTTCGGTGATTCGTACTATAATTTTATGATTATATTAGTCGCAAAAAATGGGACCACTACTTAAAGTAACATAATTCTGTCTAATTTATATAATTCATTATTATTATTATTCAATGCACGTGCATTGTACTTTTGACATGCCATTTTTACGATGCCAATACAGCGTACAGTAATGGAACTGGATTATTACTAGCCTCTGTGTTATTGATATACAATGAATTAGCGAATGGTAAATTTACTGAATAGAAATGACACGCCAATGAGGTGAGTGATACGCTAAAAATGAATCATAATCATTTAGTCAAGATTGAATTAGAAATCACCTTACGAAAAACTTCGCAATCATATGAAAAAAGATAAGTTAACTTATGCAAATGCAGTTATTCAAGTGAGAGATAACATTAAGGGAGCTTTATAAATTATATCTAAAAATTTTCTTTACCTAATTTTTATTATACTTACGATATATACATTATGTTCAATTGCAATACATTTCGTGGTATTCTCGAATAAAAAATAAGTCGCACGATAAAACTTAAAAGCAAGAAAGTTACAAAACCGAAGACTCGTCTTTACAGATTTTGGATTTATGAATTTTTCAATAAAAACTTCAACTTCTACAGGTTTGCCAGAGTTTTTATCAGATGGCAATGTATGTGTTACATATTTAAAAGAATTTTCAGAATTTTGAAGTCCACGCGCCATTTTATCTCTTTTTCTAAGTCAATAATTTTAGAAACTTTTACACAAACCTAAGAGTGTTAAAGAAGTTACGCTTTTAAAAAACAATTGTTTTTTGGCTACCCAATCCACTTGAGGAATTACTATCTAGAAAGGCAGTGTTTGAATCGATTGTTTATAAATAACGAATGTACACGTTTACTTAGGAAATAGCTGTAATTCTAATGATATCATATTGAAAAAAATTAATCGTCACGAACTCATCGAGAAACTCATAAAAATTCATAAACAGAAATTGTAAATCACATGGCAGTTTAATTATATTCATGGTGTGTACTATAATACATATCAGCACACGATCAAAATCATAGTAGAGATAGGATTTTTGATAAAAGTGTAAGTGCACTCGACGTGTAATTTAATTAAAATTTATGTTAGAAAAAATGAATTTTAAAAATATACCGTCAAATTTTGAATAATGTTATATTTTGATACAGATCTTACTCCGTAAAATTGTAAACTGAACTGTGAATTGATAAAACTTCATAAAACAAGTCCCAATTTTAGACATTGTAAAATGAATAATATCAACCTTTTTTATATTTATAAAATTCTATTACATGGATGTTAATCGATCTTTATCAATATTGTTACGACTTTAAAATAATGATTAATATTGAAAGAGCTGGGTTGCGGTTTTAAAAATGAAAGAAGAATGACTGGTAATTTAAATGGGTGAAAGTTTTAGAAATTCACTTTCTTATTTACAATACAATGATTAATGCTTGTTAAATTATTAATTACTCTTGTAAGTAATATTTCAAAATTACCAAATCCTTATACATTTTTTTTTTTTTTTTTCACTAGCATTTTCTCTCTAATCAGTTTAACGAGCTGCAAGCAAATTAGTTTATTCTCAATCTTATACATTCTTCTTCCCATCTATTGTTCTCTCTCTCTCTCTCTCTCTCAAACAAGTTCGATCATACCTGTGTTAATTATTTTTCATCATATTTCCTCATTCTGGTGAAAATAATAGAATGTAGTAATAATATTTTTAAAACATTTGTATTTCTTTTTTTGCAGTGAACTTTTTTCTTTACACATACCGAAAATCTGTGGATGAATTTAATAACAAATAAAATAAGTTTTGAATAATAATCTCTTGGTCGGTATTCTTTAAAGTAAATATGCACCCGAAAGATTCATTTAAGTAAAATTCAATAGATTTTTTATACATACATTCTGATCCGTAAATAAAATATCGAATAACCAAGGATTGGCACATGGTCGCTTGTATGGTTATAGTTTGTTGTTTATTACTTAACGCGAGCTAAAGTTCTTGCAAGTCTTGCACAAGTATCATTATGCAAACCAGTAAGATACTTTTATTATCAAATATAGTTTCTTTATTATAAAACAGATGCATTTGTATAGGTATAATAATGGAAATCCTTTCTCATTTATAAATTATTAAATAATTCGAGTTTGAAATTTTAGTTTTACAATTGCCATTAGAAGATGAATTAAATTGCAATACACATTGCAATGGAGTGAGAAAAAAATTAATTTTAGCTAGCAACGCGTGCAAAGTCACTTTTTTAATTGGGCAGTCCCGAGTGAATATATTTTATTCGGCCCCTATATTTTAAATGCCTATATCAATTTACGTCAATTTGAAATGTGAGCGCGCCCTTTTCGTATTATATGCCGCATTATTTTTGTACGTGCAAGGGACTAGGTACGCCTCGTTAATTACGGAACATGTGTGCATGGGGCACACATCGGACGAAAGCGTCCAACGACAGACAACAAATATTACTTAAATGCAATTGAAATGCAATTAGAGTGCGCGCGTATGAGTAAGTACCGGGCGCGAAAGGGGCGTCGTTTAGTTTCAAGCTGAAAATTCACGAATTTACGCATTGGCCAGTAGATTAGTTTTGTAAATGTGGTAAGTAACTTGCTTTTAAATGATCGTTCAAGAAAGCAAGTATCGGTAATTGGTTTTCTCGTACGAATGGAACGCGGGAATTGATAGGTCTGTTTAGACGCGATTAGGTTTTAATCGGAGACCTGACCTGACTGGTTATTACGCGAGGTCACGACCACCAGGTTATCTTTACTGCGTGTTCCATCCTTTTCTTGTTTGCCCCTTTTGCCCCTTTTGCCCCTTTTGCCCCTTTTGCCCCCCTTTCACCGCTTTTTTTTTTTTTTTTTTATATAGAACGACATGGCGCGCGTGCACGGCGGCGAAAGCCAATCAGTACAAAGTTCATCTGCGCAGAATCCTGACTCCCGAGCAGCGAGCATTGGAGAGTCGAAAGACAACTCAGCAAGTCGGCAGACTTGGCACTTGGGCCACGGTGTACACTTGGTTGTTGGGAGTCTCGGAGTAGTCGAGGCAGGCGCGCCCATATTCGCTTGGAGGTCGCGTTGGAACGGTGCATTTGAAATAAGAGGCAGGCGGAGACAATCGACGTTTGATTGGAAATCGGTGTTCGAAGTACGGAAGCGGCGGTGCCGAGCGCCGTGACTGGCCGGACTATTATTTTTAAGTTATATACCGTAATCGGCGTTTCCTTCGAAAAGAGAAGGGAAAAAAATCGGAAACCCAAGGAAGGACGCGCTCACACGCTATTGACGTCTACGAGCCGGTGGCAGTCAGTGGTTGAGAGACAGGGAGAAAGAGGGATTTTTCGTTCGAGGAGGACAACATGTCCCGATTAACTTACTCTAAGATCAAGGATCGATTCAAATCGGTGAGTCGCTTATCTTACGCTATCGGCTCCGTTCGGATCTTTTATTGAATGAGTGTGCACGCGACCCTGCGATGGTAACTACCTGCGTGCTACTACTGTTCACCTGCGTGCACAGAGCGTGTGTGTACCTTGTGTTGCACCTTGGCAGACGATTTCATTCGCTTGGAAATAGTAAATATACGTGTACTCCTTTCTGCTTTGTCAAAGGGTGGAAAATAAACCGCCATATACCCAGGCAAGCCTTTACCGTCTATACTCCCATTATCTTACTAACGCTGATGCATGTAAACTTGTATATTGATTTCTCCGGACTTCGTACACAATCCAGATCTTTATTCGGAAGTTATGTAGATTGTGGTGAATAGCGTTATTTAGTTCATGTTAATCGTTTTGAATTGTTAATAGGCACTTACTTTACTTTTTATAATTATTTTTTTCGCTGCGTCTTTATTATAAATAGTCTCCTCAGGGTCTTTTATAATTTACTTGAATGCTTGGTATGAGTAGGTGCAATGAGTAATCGCAGAATAATTTGCTTTTATTTAAAGCAAATAATGAATGCGTGGTATGCGCGTATTATACATCAACAGTACATCGTCAAAATCTTTCGATACGAGATGTGTCATGCCGTTGTATCGATGAATTCGAGACAATAATTATTCGTTTCGTGATTTTGTCATTATTGCTTTGTTAAGTTATAATAATAATAATTTAACAAAGAATGTTATTTTAATTTTGTTATTAGTAAAATCATTTACTAAATATATAATGGGTAAATATCATTCAATACACGACCAATTGTTATTTCACCTATTTATATTTTTACTTTCTTGAAATCTTATAAATTATATAATTTACTGTATTAAAAATTTAAACGAGTTAATTAAGCATCTAAATGCGTTTATTTATTAAACCAAATAGTACAGAATTTGTAATAAAATGTACTTCTTAAAGCCACGATAAAAAAAAATTGCAAAGCTGAATTATTCACTTGGTGAGTAAATGAACAAACGAACAAATATATAAATAAGATACCGTGTATGATAAAAATTTGTTTGCTGCTATATACTTCGTTATAAAATAAAAATTTAGACTTTGTATTTCGCAAGCTTGCTGTGTCACAACTGTAATTTAACAAAGCATTTGACCAACTATTCAACTAATGGATTACTTATCTTAAAAGAATTTCATTTTATATATGTTATTTTTAGAATCAAAATAGCTGATTTCACTTTTACCTCAGCATTTACATGTAATAAAAGAAAATACAACCTTAGCTTTTGAAATAAATATAACTTCTCAAGAGCAAATTTTAATTAATTTTTTTTCAAATGTATATGAAAAATAATAATGGATAATCGATATTGCAGTGATTTTCTCGCTTATTCCATATTACAGTTCAATTTATTTTACATTCTAACATAACTGTTAGTATAAAAGAATCTTTAATACATCCGTCAATGTATCATAGTAGTTCTGAACTTCAAGTAAACTAATTGTATATTTGTATTTATAATACATGATTATCAATTAATGATATTAATAAACAAAATTAGTTATTTTATTACCGTGACTGAAGTTTATTGAAATTAACGCGAGTAAATATATTTTCGTTATTTAGTTATGTTAATCGTTTTGAATTTTTAATAGGCACTTGGCACTTGGATAGCCACTTTTAATAGGCAATAGGAAGAATGATAAATATAAACATACTTATCTTTAATAATATAGAGAATGTAGAAGATTATCGGTTGTATTGATGAGTCGACTCCAAAGTGTTGACTAAATGACCAAGCAAGTCATTTACTATAATTTTATGCACGATTGTAAGAAATTAACGTATATTGGTTTACTTCTTCTTGGATATTGCAGGACAGAATTCAAAATTTATGATTAATGTTATGATTTAAGTATTTTATAGTCACCTTGTATTTTTGTAATAATATAATTGAATTTAGTGTACTTTTTCAAGATTTATTTTGAGAGAAGTAATTTTACGCAATGAACGAAGAACTTATGGAGATTATCGAAACTATATTTCTTATATGATTTTATCCATATTACGTAAATGATGAGTAAGATTTCGAAAGTTCTTGCAACATATTTCCTAATACAAATTTTTCGGGATGTCGAACATTTGTAATAATCATGAAAAACCTATAATATATGAGAATTGAGTTACTCGCTTTGAATAATTACTAATAATGTTTATTAGATCGCCAAGGAAAAAGGTGGCTTTATTCCTCTGTCCGAGCTTCGCTTTGCTTTGGACGAATGCGGTTTCAAGATTCCAACTTATAAGGCCCGTCATTTGATGGAAGAGTACGACAAAAATCATAGTTCCGAGGAGAAAGGAAAATTGAATTATAACGAGTTTGAACTCATCTGCCGAGAGCTATGGGCGAATGATCCAAGCTCGACCTTCGAAAAAGCCGTTTCGAAGAAAGAGAATCTTGAAACACTTGGTGGCATATCAGCTGCTTCTAGCGAAGGCACTACGCACTCAGTCAGGCTCGAGGAACAAATTGCTTTCAGTGACTGGATTAATACCAATCTCGCTCACGATAAGGATGTCCAACATCTCTTACCTATCGATCCCGAAGGCAAGAATCTCTACGACAAGGTTAAAGATGGAATACTCCTCTGGTGAGCCTAATGTTAATTTAATTTTCAATTAGTTTGAAGTAATACTTGAAGTTTTCACTCAAGTAGATTTTGACAATGCTTATTTCAGTAAAATCGTCAATCACTCCTGTCCGGACACTATTGACGAACGCACAATCAACAAAAAGAACCTAACGGTTTACAGAAGTCATGAAAATCTGATTCTTGCTCTCTCATCGGCTCAATCAATTGGCTGTAATATCGTGAATATCGATGCTTTCGATTTGAAGAAAGGCTCGCCTCACCTAGTTCTTGGTCTACTTTGGCAAATTATACGTATAGGTCTCTTTAATCAAATTACACTGGAGAACTGTCCTGGTTTGGCCAGACTTTTACAAGATGGTGAACGAATCGAAGATCTTCTTAAACTTTCTCCAGAGGAGATTCTTCTTCGATGGGTGAATTATCATTTAGAAAATGCTGGAATTGGCAGACGCTGCAATAACTTCTATTCCGATATAACGGACTCAGAAATTTACTGTCATTTAATCCATCAAATTGCCCCGAAGGACGCTGGTGTTACACTGGAGGCACTGATGGAGTCAAATCACATGAACCGGGCAGAAATAATGTTACAGCAGGCTGTAAAAATAGACTGCCGAAGTTTCGTGACCGCTAGTGACGTTGTCAATGGTGTCCATAAGCTCAATCTAGCCTTTGTTGCTAATATGTTTAATAAATATCCAAGCTTGGATAAATGTAAAGAAAATAACATTGAAGGCTTAGAGGCGATTGAGGAAAGCAGAGAGGAGAAGACTTATCGAAACTGGATCAACTCGATGGGTGTCTCGCCTTATGTCAATTGGTTATACTCGGATTTGACCGATGGCCTTGTCTTTTTCCAGCTCTTCGACGTCGTCAAACCAGGAGTAGTTGACTGGAATGTGGTGCATAAAGAGTTTTCAAAATTGCGCGAGTTTATGGAAAAGCTAGAGAATTGCAACTACGTTGTAAAATTAGGGAAAGAAATGAATTTCTCATTGGTTGGAATAGCTGGACAGGATTTAAATGAAGGTAATGTTACCTTAACGCTGGCCCTCATCTGGCAGCTAATGAGAGCTTACATGATTTCAATGCTGCATTCTATTTTTCCAAAGAATGCAAGTACATCAATCGAGGCACGTTTGATAGAGTTAGTGAACAAGTTCACCTGTCACAAATTTTCTATAAAGAGTTTTCAAGATAGTTCAATTGCTGATAGTAAAATAATTCTCGATCTTATTAATCGAATAAAACCTGGCTTGGTTAATTATGATCTGGTTAAAGAGGGAGGCAACGAACAGGTATCTATTTATTTATAATTTTTATTATTTTTATTTCGCTGGCAAATTTATATATTACCCATAAATATACTTTCATTTTCTTATAACAGTATCTCTCTAATTACTAATAACTTATTTTTTTTTTTTTTTTTTTTTTTTTTTTTTTTTTTTCCTTTGTAAACTTTATATATAGAAATTAATGTAGAAGGCGCGTGTTCAGAGCTCACCATTCTAACTATATATATTTAGTATTACACGCTCGCACATGAACAGCTCATATGATACTTGTTTTTTCGCTACTATTATATCATTGCACCATCTATTATTTAATAAGATTTTAAATAAAGTAAAATAATGAAAAATCTTTCAAAGATAAATAAATAATTCTAGTACGGTAACATATTTTTTACAACTCACTGTCGATAATACAATTATACATTCGCGCGCAGCGATATGTACAAAGAGAAAAATTTGTAATCGTTAGCTCACAATTATAGCAAACATTATGAGATAAATATTTCAAATATTTACAATTTGTACAATTTTAATACAACAACAACAATTTATTAGAAAATTAGAAAACTTAAGGACAAGTATATATTTTTATTAGAAATTTAAACTGAAAATACAAGTAATATTAATCAAAGCACTTGATTATTTAAAAATTTCAATTACTCGACAGCTTCTAGTGAGAAGGTATCGATAATAATATCATTTAATCACTCTGAGAGAAACGAGTTTAGGTAGATCTTAATCGCGCAAGTGTCCTTCATTATCATATGTATTCGTATTGTAAATCGTATTGTAAAGTCATATGCATATTCTTATCTTAGTCATGTTTACAGGATAATTTAGAAAATGCTAAGTACGCTCTGTCCTTGGCCAGAAAAATGGGTGCCCGAGTGTACGCATTACCTGAGCACATTACCGAGGTTAATCAGAAGATGGTGATGACGATATTCGCTTGCATTCTAGCGAAAGTGCAATTATAGAAGACTTATCTTTTCTTACATCGATTTCTTATGCAAATGTATATTAAACACATTTACATCTTTCATCAGTTCATCCTACGAATATATGATTATGCATTAATTGAAAATGCTCTGTGAGTAGTGCGTAATTATATTTTTTTTATGTCAATAAATTAAGATTATATTATAATTTTAATTAAATATTAGACATTTGAAAAATATTAAAAACTGCAATACTATATAAAAATAGTTTTTAGATAGGTAGGTCCATTTATACCGATAGACAAAAAACAAATATTTTTCACTTTCGTTACGAAACAATACAAAATTTCTTTTTTGTCTAAGCTATGAAATTTATATTTATTACCTGCACATAATTTTATACTCCGTATCATTTATATACAAAAACCAATAAAAAAATATTCGTTTTGAAAAGTATAATTTTTTTTAGATAATTTACAAATGAATTATACAAAGAAGTAAAGTAATTTTTACTTTACTTTCATAAAAATGAAAAAAGTATCTTCCATTTATTATTAGTACATTATTTATAAGCATACTTCTTCTGAATTTGTTTTTCTTTTTACGATAAATTTTAAATCATTTAAATTGATGTCAGCAGTTAATAACTTGCAATTATAGAAGTGATGAAAGTTCATAAATGTACAAAAATTAAACAAATTCAAAATAATAATTTCCCTGTAATATTATTTAAATGAATAAACTTAGGCTTCTTAAATATTGTAGCAAATCTACAAAGTATTCGTAGATTTTTATTGTTTCATTTGATACCAAAAACTTCATGTATGTGCATCAATTTTTCATTTATTTATATGTCTACAGTTTTGTTACATTTTCTTCTGCTCAAATATTAAATCAGAGAAGTCTCTATAATTTGATTTAGTTTTCAATTACTAACTTTTATAATAAAAGTAAAATTTGTGTGAAAATATAAAGATTTCACAAAAAGATAGTACTCGAAAAATAGATGTATGAGCATACTATAAATTGTACTGGTAATTACGTAGAATGTGACATAAATATTCAAAATCACCTTTTTAAATATTTAAGATTGTATGCCTAATTCAAAAACCAATAAATAAATGACGAAGAAGATAGATCCACTTTTCTTCTACTAAGTTTGTACTAGTTTTTTGCATTTTAACACAATTTGCGATATACAGTAACTACAACAAATTTTGATAGAAACAAGATAGCGTTTATAAATTGCTTTGACAGCAATATCATGGATTGCATAAATATTGATTTATGACTACGTGTACGTATGCATTTGTATTTATAATCACGTATGTGACTAAAATAAAAATAATCAACGTATCCTTTTAAAAATATTTTCGTACGAATTATAGGATTAACAGTATTTATTATTTTTGCTTCACATTGAAGCTAATAAATATAGACTAATAAAGCTAATAAATTAAATACGAATAAATAAATTCATAATATTAATTTTGCTTTTATATTGCTATAGCCCATGTTTTGCATATATTTTGTACTCGTGAACTTCGTTTTATTGTTTATTTTTTATTTATGACATCTTTTACGTTTCAAATACTGCTATTGAATATTTTCATTGATGGTACAATGTAAAAGGTCATAAATTAAAGATAATATTATCTTATTATAAGCAAAATGATAAAATACAATATATTCCTATTTTAAAATGAATATTTCGTTAAAATCCTTTCTTGAATCTCTTTATCGTCAGAATATTTGGCGCTGAAAGCGTGCCCCCTCGGTAATTTTTTAGCTTATGGAAGCGGTAAATCACGCCCATCCAAGACGGACGTTCGATGGATCTTATATTATTGCAGATAGGATTATAAAAGTTCCTGAATCCTGGAACGATAAGGCCCCTTAGGTTGTAAGGGAAAGATATAGCATGACGCTAAAAGTTTAAAATATTTTGAACGGAGAATAATTTTTATTTGATTATCCTGACCTTAAGTAGCCGCTAATTAATGAAGCTGATATCAGAAGTGGGATACTAAATACGCATGTCCGTGGGCAGGAACCAGTGCATGTACGCGCGATAGATAACGAGTTCGTGTACGCGATCGGGGTTACTACGATCGTTTAAAATGTGAAAGTATAGCGCATCTGAGTGTTCCGTTTCGCTTATTGCAAGAAGCAAGAAAACAAGTTGTACGCAAAATTTTGAACGTTGCGCACGAAGATTTGATGAAGTCATGCTGTAAGCGTTAAACAGTTGAATGCGAAACCTTAAAGGTTGATTTCCGTGTACATAAATTATCGCTATCGAATATCATTATTTAAAGAATAAGAAAATTCGTAAATATGTGAAAATGTTGAATTCGTTGACCAGGTTGTTGGCATTTCTTGAATATGATTTCCTAAAGCAATGGCAATAATGAAAGAGGGAAAAAGGATAGAAAGATCAAAAGTAAGCCTGCAACATTCAGGGTCGAGATCAATGGACTACGTCACTTATGGGATTTGGATAACTCCTAAACTTCTAGCATCCGCGCGTTCAACTTTAATACTTTAATACGTCGACGACTGGTACGTATTTCTCATAAGATTCGGTGACTTTGGAAAAAGAATAACCAATGGTTGAGAAAGCAAGCGTGAAACCGGAATTATTTCGAAAAACCAGACTGGCACGCGTACGGTGCCTAGAAACTCGGTATTTCCACAGAACATTACAGGATCAAGCATTTTGCCCAGAACTCGAAGGTTTGCGGAGCGCACGTGATAAGCCAGATTAAAGTTGAGCGTTGGCGTCATGTAAGACCAATTAGTAACTGTAACAACGCAAAAATATATAGTTAATAAATGAAACGGGACGACTGACTAGGCGTATCAGCGATGTAAAAGTGAGATCAGGATCTCTTCCAATTTTCTTTTATTTATGCAGCAACCAACGAAGAACCGACAAGGAATTCGTGACAATGTGAATTAAATTTCTAAGTTAATTTTAATTTATGTAAAAATTAACAAATCGAGCCAAGGCAGACGTTCGACGGGTCTACATCGTTGCAATTGGGACTATCCTGGAATGACGAAGTCTCAAAGGTCGGAACGCGAAGATGCAGGATAACGCGAACAGCTTAACAACAACTTGCGTCAAATATTTTCAAACGAAAACAACGTCTTTTTTTCTTTATTACTACAGTATGTGCCTTAGACACATTTCCGATAATACTTATTAATCATGTAATATTTATAAATTATTTTACAAAATAATTTAAAAGAGTATTTTTAAGACTTTATTTTTATTGGAAGAGAAGATATTTCTTTTTTGTGCAACATATTTGAAAATTATAAACGTATTATAAACATATTATAACAGTACAAAAGAATAAGATGTTAAATTGTTCAAATTATTATTAAACAAGAAAATTTTGTTGTAAAAATTATTCACTAATGACTTATAATTGAAATGCACTAAGTACATTTTATCCTTCGGTAGATCGAGAGACTTCACTAAAAGAAGTTTTAGTGAAGATAATAACTTTTTTAGAATTTCTATTCTTTGATTATGACAAATTTATGTCAATTTGTTAAATGAAGTGAATATGTCAAGAGTAACATTATCGTAAGATCTTTTAAAAATCTCTGATTAAGATATTCTTATAATGAATTTCAGAAATTTATTTTAGAAATTATTTAAATAATAACAGTTACAATGACAGAAAATTACTCAAATCACTCCTCGAAAAGCTTTGCACAATTAGAGTATGTATAAAAGATTTGAAATAAAACAAAAAATATACAATATTACTTATTTTTGATTGATTTATTTGTAAATATTAATTGCGGAAATATGCTTAATACTACTTGTAATTTTCTCTTCATAGATTCCCTTTATTACCCTTACCTTTAGATGAAACAGCCACTCATTCAATACATATATTATTAAGTGTATACAATGATGCGTTTAACATAAATGTGTATTACTAATAATTTAGGCATAACGCAATAAGAATAAAATTATGCGTCATTATTATTTTTATTAGAACTTTTTACAAGTAATAAATTACAGAAAATAGAAAAACTGATATTTACAGTTTGCATACGTAAACGTCATAAATATATATTAAGGCTAAGACTCAGGCAAGTCCCAAACGTGTCGAGGAAAAACCGATCATCGACTTGCACTTCCTCTTGAAACGTAGACTAAGCGACTCATTGTAAAAATGTTAATGACCGATAGTATTGAAGAATTCAGAATTAGTATATGTATCCGTTGCAATATGTGTGCTGAAGTTTTATATGAAAAATAATTGATTTGTGTGTAACTTTGTTTTTTATTAAATAATCCTGACCAAACTGGCCTCCTATCTATATATAATGACTGATGACTTTTTAGAGTTTGTACGTTTTATAAAATGATATTTTAGCTATATGTTTAAACTTAAGTATTTGTATTTGTACTAGTAAGAAATAGATGTATAATTAGTTGTATCTAATTTGCGATAGCCAAAGAACATCGTATAATCATAATCGAATATTGCTTTTAAAAATAATTCTAAACTCGTACATAAAATGTCACAAATAAATATGTATTAATTATATAAAAAAATGAGATACGCAAATAAAGAAAGATAAATAATGTTTACTGATTGTTTTATTGAATATGGAAAATGTTCAATAAATTTATTAAAGATTTATCTTTAAATAGTATTATGTAAAAGGATAATACAAAATGTAGATCATGATTAAAAATAAACATAGTATCAAATTACACATTACACTACAAGATAAACGAGAAGTTATACTGGTTGACAATATTGGAATATTGATATTATTACTTCTTATACCTCCATTTATTTATTTGTACGTAGATTAGTCTATTATATTTATTATATTATATTAATCTAAATTTGGCATTGAGTCTTGTGATCTACTGTAAGCAATTACATATTCAGAAACAGATATATAAATAGCAACAAAAAGACCAATAATACTAGCTGCATATACATTGCGTTGTAAAATGATACCTGTAGCTATTGCAAATCCAAAATATGTGACATAACGAGTCCAATTTTCCTGAGTTTTGCGTCCTAAAATATCTTTATCTGAAATGAAATTAATTTTGTTATATTTTCTATTGCATTCGTTGACATTTAATACAAAAATATATTTTGAATACTCACTAACACACATGCTTCCTTTCTTCTCAAATCCTCGAGTACATTTATTGCACATATCTGGTCCATCTCCAGAACAACCATCACAAGATTTATCGCAAGCTGATTAAAAAATTATACATTATATTTAAGTTAATTATTAATGAAATATATAATTCAAGACGAAATTTTTTATTTTTAGAATAAAATGAAATTTCAAAAATTATTTGAAATTTTTGGAAAAAAAAATTATATTCACAAAATCTTAAGTTTAAAGAAATAAAATATAATTAAAAAATAAAAAATTTATGATGATATTTGTTGTACATCTAATTTAATTTTAATTCAATCTTTGTTATTTATTTAAACTTTAAATACTATAGTTAACAAGTTTTAGCAGTGTTTTAAAAGAAAGAAGTAAAGACTATTTTTTCAAAAGTACGTGCTATTTTTCTTTTTAAGTACACTTCTAATTTCAAAGATATTTTTGATAATTTATTATACGCATATATCTTATATGATATAAAAGGGTAATAGTTTTAATTTACCTATGCAAGAAAAGTTGCCTTCATTGTTAATGCAAAAATGATTGTCTGGACAACTATTTTCTATTTCAATGCATTCATCGATATCAAAACAACCTTTTTCCTTGATGTATTTCCATCCTGAATTACAATCATAGCAATCCTTAGAACTACCTCCTGTGCAAGTTCCTTTACACGCTCGATGACAAGAAGAACATAGTAATTTCTTTTCATCTTTATAAGACTGATAAAATCCATTGTCGCATTCGAAGCAATATTCCCCTACATAACCAGAATCGCAAACACATTTACCATTTCCTTTTCTAGTTCCTGCACCTTTACATTTTCCATTATTATTGCAAACATTATCTGGGTATCCTGGACATTCGGCACAATTTGGTCCATATTGATTTTTTGGACAACATTTTTTAGCTTCCTCTATACACAAATAGTCAAATAAATCTGGATTACTATCTTGTTTCTTAAACCACCATTCTTCTAAAGAACTTTCTACATCCTCTGCAAGCGATTGACACTGAGTTTGACCACGTTCGGTCTCTTTACATAAGCCTTCTTGAATTTCAATCAGTCGCACTTCACTAGTTTTGTAAGAACCAAGTTTATCTTCCTCCCAAGCACTGTCTCCGCCTTCAAATTTCCCCCGACTTGTTTTTTCAATTCCCTAAAAATTAAAACCTTAACAATAATGGCTTAATCCAATTTCTTCCATTAACAAGCACTTACCTTTTTGAAGCTTTCAACTAATAATTTACATGATGCACAAGGTGGAAGTAACATATTTTTATTTTCTTCGCTATTCTTTTGACTTAAAGTTTTATCACTACCACTGCTAAAAGAAGAATATACAAGCAGAAATAGAACTGTATGAATAACTACGTATACAAATTTCATAGTCCTTTTTTATGTTAAAATAGGAATTGCCACAGTATTGTAATAAAGTACTTTTCTGTAAAATATGTGACTGAAGTATCAACTATTTTTAAATTCCACTTTATAAGTAAAACTTATTTTATCAAATAAAGATCTAAAAAGATATGTCGTACTAATTGTTATTTTATAAATAATTCTCTACTTTTTTATTAAAAATTACTATAAAAAGATAAAAGGACAGCCTATGTTCTAATTATAATTAACATATATACAATTTTTAGTCAGTAAAAATTTTTGGTTATGATTGATAATTTTATTTTTATGTGAGTAAATTATTAAGAGAGCTTTGTTTAAAAAGTATAAAATGTTGACGAACTATTGTTATCGTAATAATTATTTCGGTAAAAGAATTATGGACTTATGCAGATTTGTATAACAAAAAACGCACAAGCAGACAAACGTTTTTCTCAGTAGCAATCACCAATCAAAATGCGACACTTTACCGGTAGTGATGCTGAGGATATGCATAGACCCATGTTGTACCGAGATTATGCGATTTAACTCCGTCGAAATTTAAATTGATTTGATTCTATCGTGCGCGCGCACTTAAAAATAAGTAAATATAATTGTTTAATAATTATATAACAGATCAAGTGTAATGGGAAATATTTTTAAATTAGGACGAATGTGTTCATGTCTACACAATTAGCTCAAATACATATATTTTATTATTTATGACAATGTATGCTAAACAAATTTGTGACTGACATTTTTGTTGAATCCTACTTCCCTTTGATTATTATCGCTGCAATTACTTATTCTTCTTTCTAATCTTTAAGAACATTAAAAAATATACTGATGGTCTGATAGACTCATTACTAAGGCCACAACAGGTCAATCCTGTCTTACACGTTGTCAAAGTAATCGGAGAATTCGCTACTGCTTGTTAAATGTAATAATCCTACATAATCCTTGCAATTTGAGAGCATTTCATTGGTAGCCGTCTGATCATAGGCTTCCGTATAATCTTACATAAAACGAGTGTATATAAGCTTATACTCTATTATTCCATTATTCTGTTTATAGAAGAACATCTCTACGAGTTCCTGCGAAGCTTTCAATTAAATATACATCACGTTCAAGCAAAACGTGGTTTTTTTATTCATTTTGAGCTTATTTTTATGTAATACATGCTTATGCGCGTGTTGGTTCAGATTAATTATATTGTTCTTTTTTGGAACAGTTGCATTTTAATTTCAAATAAGATTAATAAACAAATTCGTTTATTCGGTTTCTTAATGTCGATAAATATAAATTTCAATATTTATGTTTATATATTATTAATCCAATACTTGTATTGCTCAGCAAATGTGTATGTTTTTGTAATAAAAACTTAAAATGTCAATGTATTACGTAATTATATTAATATGAATACGCGTTGCACATTTAAAAAATCTCTGGAAAATTTTCTATGACTGCATTGGGAATCTTCATCGCCTCGTACTGACATCTATTGCATCTTATTAATAAGCGGGCTTCATGGTATCACAAAAGCTGAATACGCCTTGATAACACGCAATGCCGCAAATCTAAGATTGGCAAACGCTATTATTTCATCCGTGATATTATTTGGAATTGCCTTAGATAAAAATTGTCATCCGTCAATGAGTTGTCATATTAGAGATGCGATACAGTGATCGCTCATTCAAATCAAACTTATCGAAGTTTAGTTTAATTTGAATGATTGGCGATGAATCGGTTCTATCGCTCGGATAACTGATGTTAATATTTTACTTGATAATAAATAATCATAAATAATGGCTAAATGAATTATTTATTAATATATTAATGGCCTTTTCATTTTTACGGTGTGCGTAAAATTATATTAATTATCCTAATGCTCTACTTGTTCAGTACACTATAAAGAGAATATTATTAATATCTTTCTTTTTTTTAATATATTTTTATGAATTTTTTAATTTTACAATCCTGTTTATAATCTACAGGTACCTAATGTCTCATTTAAAAAATACTGTCTCGGTGCAACAGTCCTCTCATTATATTCGAATTATTATGAATATTTAAATAATAGATGTTTGTTTTGCCTCTCTTTTCCTTTTGACCATCTTTTATCTATCTTTCTATTTCTTCTACCAAACTTCATTCGTTGTTAAACGTGTTATGGATAAATTTATGACTATATTGAAAAGGCCGCCACATTTAAAAATTACGCCATTGGTCGTAACGCTGGAGCCAATAAAGATATTGTAAAAACTGACGTTAAATAGGCGTGACTTAGTCTGGAGTGTCGGTATCGTCGAAGACCTTCTTTATTATAGATCATTGTGTATAAAGTGACTTGTCACGTTGGTGCAGGCGACCGTCGCAGTGCTTCGTTCATTCGTCTTTACTATATAAAAAAAAAAAAAAAAAAAAAAAAAACATTTCATACAGCTGTAGATATTGCACTTATTTCGTCATGTTCTGGCTTCCAGTATAAAGATCCAATCTCTTATCCTTTGCTGCACTTGTGAATAATATAACTCGTGATTTATTATTATTTGTATTGTGTCCTCGTTTTTTTGTCCAACTTCAATAGTAACAGTATTTTGTATCATATTTTAATTTATTTATTTTTTCTACCTACTTACCAGTAACTCTTCCATATCTCAGTGAAGAACAATCAAAATAACTTCACACAATTTTTACTCAGTACAGATAACTTTCAAACAATCTAACCTCTATTTTATTGCATCCAACTTGAAAAGTATAGAAAAGTATAAGATGTGAGATGAAAATGTTACAATATTAATATTTCTCATATACACTTGTGCATCATAATAAAGAAATGCATTACCCAAGATATGAAAATAAGTGTGTGTTCATTTTTACTCTAGATTTGAACTATTAAGCCTTTTTAACCTACACACCTTGGAATCTTGAAAAAATGTAAGTATATGTGCATGTAGAGTTTTATTCAATAATGCTACCTTTGGTAATTATATCAAATATTGAAAATCATGCTGCATTCTTTTTAATATTTTTTTCATATAGATGAAAAAAATATAAAGTAAATATTTAAATAATACAAATGACATAGGCATAACTGTGCAGGCAAGTAGGAAAATTATCTACAATGAAAATATTTCATAATTTGTTTAGTAGATTACTAAATTGTACTATATATAATTCAATCGTTTGAAAATTTATTGATTAAATCGAATACCTTTTAATGTCCCTTTTCTTAGATACTATTTCCTTGATAAGATTAAACATAAATGATTAGTTTAAAGTACTGTTTGAAAATTCTACATATTGATTAATTAAAGTACTATAATTTAATTTAACCATTTTTTTAGGTCATTTATTTTATACAAATTAAGTTATTGATATTATTTAAAAGAATATCTTAATATATTAAAAATCATTTTATAACTCAAATTTCATTACAATTTTTTAATAACTGAATTTCTATTTTTTATTTGAATAAAATTAATTAATTATATAGAATATTTTAGTCGTGGTAATTATTAGTCATCTGTTATAATTTCTGATTTTTACATATATAATTAAAGATTGGGTTTTTGAATATATTTTTTTCATGGATATTTGTGACACTTAAATTTATTAATATATATATTTGAAATTGTTTGTATAAAATTCTTATAATATATTAGATTTCAAATAATTTTTCGTTTTTCTTGTAAAAACATGTAGTTTAAAAATATAATAAATTAAGAATTTGTAGACAAATAATACTTTAATTTAACACTCTTTACATTCTTTTTTTCACTTGCTATATGTGGTTATGCATACTTTCCTATTATATTTTTATTAATTGCAAAGCAAAAGAGCATCTAATTTTGCAAAATCTTTTTCCATTATTTTATTTTATAAAGACTAAGTACATTAATTTAATTATGAAATTGATCTAGAAGAACATAAAAAACACTGATTATTTTAGTTTACAATTGCTGGATTAATTTGTAGACAAAGTATTTTGGAAATAATTCTATAAAGTTCAACAACATAAAACATGACAATTGAACAAATAATTATTTTTAATATTTAATGTTTTTTATATTGTGTAAGGTGTTCAACAAATAAGCTTTTTCAAAATTATAGTTTGTATTATAAAAAAGACAGTGAAAATCTATTTACATTCTTTTCAAGTTTTTTATTATTTTATATTGTAAATCAAATATCTTACGAATCATGAATTAACAAATCTTTAAATAACAATTTAAAAGAATTATTCTTTTGTGAAATTATGACATTTGAAGTTTTAAAGACATTTTCATAAATTATACTTGACACAGAATTTTCTTCAATAAATAATTTACTAATAAGTAATCTCATATTAAAAGAGAATTTTGATGTAGAAACATAAATTCTATTTAATGCAATATTATTTTATTATTCAGTACTAGATCAGTTGATTGCAAGGTCTTATTCGTGAAAAAGATATAATTTTTAATGAAAGGCTACTCAAACTAATTCAAAATGGGATATTATTTATACTAACTTTGTATTTGGATATTAAAGAAAGATCTTTAATTTTTAGTTATTTAATATATTTAAAATAGCCTGGATAAATATGTAAAATTTTTTATCAATAATTATAAAAAATTCTGGATAGAAGTTTTTACGTTAATACCTATGAATAGATTAGCCAATGAAACTAATTAAATTAAATTAATTGGTTTCTACGACAGATTTTTTAATGGTTTTTGTTCAAGCGACAGCTAGAAAAGTACTCAGGAATGTAGCTAATCGTATTATAATTCTTAATTAAATAATTATCACATAGGCAAAGCTCATTAATAAACTTAATCGCTTAGTACATGGAGTTCAGACTATAAGATCTTTGTCTGCATAGTTCCAAGAAGAAATTATTCTATACCTTCAATAAAAAGCTTACAAATATCAGTCAGTGATCGATTGGAATGTTCTTTTGACTCTAGCTAGTGCTGACAATCTTGTGTATAAGCGTTTCTTCTATACCTTAGTTTGTCGATCAGAAGATAAACATAATTACAAGAATTTTGGCCTGCCAATGATCCTTCTCTGATGCAAACGCGTGAGTGGGAACGATATCTAATCAATTCTAATCAATTCGTTGTAGCTTTACATGTCTTGGATGAAGTTAATAATAAAAGTTAAACTCATAGAGCAGGGTATAGTCTTCATTTCAAGCGAGTCCACATTCTCGTTGCCTGTAATACCACTGTGCCAACTGTATTACCCCTAACCAGTCTATCGAGGTATGTACTTCCTTACATTTAGAAATCTAACGGGTGCACACTGACGTTATTCAATACCGATCGAATTATTATGCTATCAGAGTAGATAGTAAGGCTGCTCTACTTAGTAACCCCGGTCAGCACTAATAAAATTCATTCCGCAATGGCACTGATCTTCGTTAGAAATATGATGAAAAAAGTGGTATAGTTTACAGTTTGTTGGTTTTATTCATTCGCTCTTCTTTCCCGGATATATATTTTACAACAATTCTGTTAGAAGTAAATCGAGGTGGACCGACGTATATTTAAGTAAATTTTGCTATTTAAAATTAATTCTGTTTCATAAGGTACGATTTGAGTTTGGAATTTATAATTGCAGAAAATGTTAATATTTCCTTGTAATACGTTTTTAATCCTTGTGGGAACTAAATAAATTTTTTTTTATCTTAATTTCGTTTTTTCTTTAAAGATGATGATATTGTTGAAAAATTATATAATAGCGTGGAAATGTCGCTTAATAGAGATACGAAAACCTTTTATACGATGTAAAATATTGATTCGATTATTTATATTTAAAACGTCGAGTATCGTCACAAGTAAAATACATAATATTTTTAAGACAGCAATGTTTTTTAGGAAATGCATTAAAATTGGCTAAAATTTATTAGAGTTATATCGAATTATTGCATTATATCTTGAGCTACGAGTTGCGGAATTTTCAGAAGTGTCATTCTCTTTCTAATTGCTATTAAACTATAAATGTGACATCAATTTCGTCGAAATTGGTAAAGTTCTTTTAGAAATTCTTTTCCACCCCTAATTTTAGTGCATATTATACTTCTGTTTCCTTACCGTCAATTCTAATGTTCAATCTTATTCATGGGATGATCTTTAAAAAAAAATAGTAAAAATTTATTAGCATAGCTGTGCTTGAACAAGATTATTATTGATTAAGATTGCATGCTATAATTGAATACTTGAACATAATTTTCTTCAATTTTTTGTTTCCTGTATCCAACATGAGACCACTTTCACAATGTACGCATGTACGAGCGCGCGCGCGCGCGCGCACACACACACACACACACACACACACACACACAAACAAACAAACAAACAAACAAACACAAGTAATGGTTTTCACTTCCAGATTGAATACGCAATTCCGACGTCTCAACTGTAAGAATTTCGAAAAACCTAGTTTTGTTTCGTCTTAAAATTTCGCTTTAAAATTCAATAATCGTATTATGTTTAATAAAATAGAAATCTTTTCTATCATCGAGGTGAAAAGACTGAACTAAATGTATATCATATATTCCTAATGTATACGCATAATAATAATAATAATGTAATTGTTTTTAAAAATAGTTTAAATATAGTTGTCCACGTTCATAATTTATCCTACATGGGAATATGACACTTTGTGTCGTAATTTGATTTTCATATGGTGTTGAAAGATATTTTAACGGGTATTCAAATGAAAATGTTTGTTTTAAAAAATAACAGGAGTGTGAAAGTTAAGTTTAAATTTTTAAAAAATTTCCCTTTATAAATAAAAAAAATTATTTAATAGCATTTTCCATTAGAATTAGATATTTCGAGTCTAAAATATGAGATAAAAATAAAATCTAGACAAAAAAAAGCAATTTTAAATCAACAACTCTTACGGAAGTCCCTTGAGTGATATTAAAATGAATACAATCCTGGGACCTTTATATTATCATATTCAGAGCATTGTTTCTTAATAAGAAACCAATTTGTAAAGGCAACTTATTTTAATTTCTAATAAATTACTTCTTTTATGAAAAATAATTAAAATCACTAATTTTTTTATTCTAATGCAACGAAATATGTTACTTGAAAGTACACATTTTATAAATACAGAAAATTGCAGGGAAGCGATAGCAATTGTCAATTAGCGTCAGCGCTCTCAATCGCCTTTTTTATTCATTTTTAATTCGCTTTATATCTTCATTGACGATGTAGTTTGACGTTGAAAGGAAAGTGTACTCAACATTTGGTATGACATCATCATCTGTGCCATCATGTATGACTTCATCTATGACGTCACTTTCAGTCTGTATTTCCGACAATGTATTGTCGGAAAATAAAAAATTCACGTTGTAAATAGTAAAGGTACTATTTTCACGTATTAAATTATTTACCAGAGGAATTTCTGTCGTTTTTGTCTATGTATTGTAAGAACTTTAAAATCTGCTTGCAAGTTTCACGATCTTATTTGTAAATCTAAACGAGACGATCCAAGCTCGCACGAAATATTTTTTTCTTTAGAAAGGACTGTAACAGCGTCACTAAAAATTTATCAGTTCATTATTAAATATGAATCATTCAAATTGTTAATTATAAATACATATCGTATAAAAGTCAGCTAAAGAAACTTTTACGTGGTACCCATCGCGGTAGTATAAACTTTCTCTAATGAAAAGTGAGGAACTGCTAAGATAGCCTTATTTATAAAATACAATATTCCATTTTATGTATTAACGAACGCGTATAATTTTTAGTCACCTTCTCTTTTTTGAAGCGAAAACTGACGAAATATGAAGCATTTATATTTATGTAATAAAAAATTCTATTGTAATGATAGTCAACGGAAATACGTAGCCACTGGGTGGGGACTGTGTGAACTATAAATGCATTGGAGCCTTAATTATAGTTTTCAGTAATTATATAAAAATTGTAGTTTACAATCGTAACAATAAATATTTAATTACTTAGTTATGTAATGAATCACGTTCCAAAGGATTACTCGATTGAGCTTTTATTATAACTAATGCGGTACCGGAAATTCCCTCGGATTTATAAATGAATTGTTTTTTGAGTAACTTTTTAAGTCGCTTAATATAATTTTAGATATTTCAACTTACGTTACAGAAAAAATTCGAAAATGCATTGGCATGTGAACGCGTGAAAGTCATTGGTTTTTCGGTAAAAAGATCTGTATTTGCATTTATTTTTTAAAATCCCGAACAAATTATCTTCTTATTTAAAATTCACTCAATTCGTCGATTAAATTGCTTGTTTTCTTATTTGATTTTATAATAAAATCGTTATTTTATATTCGATTGAAACACAATAGACCAAAGTTTACCAATAGTGTTATTGAAGCAAACATTATTTATATTTAAGAATTTATTAAATGTCTCGTTGGTTAAAAAAATATATTGCCTGCAACGTAAGCTCCTGAGATGATGATGACGACGATGATGATGACGACGATGATGATGACGATGATGATGATGACGATGATGATGATGATGACGATGATGATGATGATGATGATGATGATGATTTAACCAATTGACTGATTGTTGTTTTATTAATTCACTGTTTGTTATGTGCGTCTTATAAATAATTATTATCGTTATGAATCTGCAAAAATTAATCCAATTTCCATTGTCTTTTTAATAAACTTGTTTTAAGTTTTACTGCTTGTGATCGATTGTTCAATTTCGTTTACGTGTGGTAGTCTGGCTGTTAGCTTTGCCGTGGTTCATCCGCCGACTTACTTAATATATAAACACCGGTGGAGCTTAAAGGCTTTCTTCTGTTATGTAAGTTATTTGCTCGTTCTTAATTTTTAAGATAAGTTTTAAGATAAATTTTGTTCTAGTAGTTATTTCTAGCTTAATCAAACCTCAAAGTTGATTATATTAGTTGATCATAGGCGAGTTCGATGATTGCTTATAATTTAAATATGTCGAAGTTTACATCTTCTTATCTAATTCTCCAATTTCTTTAAGAGTTTTATCTTTTTATCCTCGTTAATAAGAATTTAAGACATATTGCAGTAATTCATACCTTCTGTGTTACAATAATTATTCTAAATTCATAACGAAACATAATTCTCATTGACCGATATTGTTCAAAATTCCGTGCAGCATCGATAAGATCATCGAAAGTTGCTGCGTTTACATTAATTAACATAATCTTCCAACCATCGTGTAACCAAATTGCATAAAGTTGCTACTATTTAAAAATAAATATATCATTTCACAGTAAAAAAAATTGAATTTTTAAAAATTTAAATAGAACTTTTTTGATTGATAATAATAGAATAATAAGAGAGAGAGAGAGAGAGAGAGAGAGAGAGAGAGAGAGAGAGAGAGAGAGAGAGAGACATTTTAATTTTAACTATTTGTACGGGAAATAAACGTATAATTTGTTTTATACATTTATTAAAAATATTATTAACATTGTACAAAGGTATTATAAAATAGATATATCCCAGTAAACGAAACAATTCTCTCAATATACCTAACGTGATACACAAATTCATTGTAAATTTCGCTGTCTTGTGTAATGACAAACCTGCCTACACGCACACAATAATTTATTTTATCCGTAAAGGAAAAGAGTTTGACATCTTTAATCGATGTGCCGCATTAATTTTGTATTAATGTTCTAATTTAGGTACAGGCACATGGCTATAGATATATCATTCCTTGAGTCCTTGATGATATTTTAATCTAAGCGCGCTGTTGCAGATGTGCCATCATGTCCGAGAAAGAGGAGCGCTCCTCGCTCTACATATTTCCAAACCCAAGTCCAAGTCCGAGCCCGAGCCCAAGCTTAGCAACCTCGGCAACCCAACAAGATGTGGCGACTCCAAGGGTGATTCCCAACAGGACGCACACGCGCTCCGCGAGTCACGGCGGCGTTCTTGCAAGTGCGAGCAGGCCAAGCAACAACAATTCAGCGACAACTACGCGACCTTCAGCGCTCAAAAAACCGGGACACCAACGTGCTTTCAGTCAAGGTCAAGTGGTCGAGATATCACTCGTTGGACACAGCAGAGTTGGGTCCAAAACCGACTTCATTTTGCCTCCGGGTCACCGAGAAGACGCACCACGACTGCCCAGTGCCGGCAAGACACCCGCTTCTCGCGGACACTCCAGACAAGCTTCCAGATCAGAATCTATCTACACAATACGACGAAGTGCAACACCTCCGTGGTGGAGGAGAGTCTGGGCCCACTGTGTTGGCTCTCGACTAGAAGAGACTCAGTTGAGGAATATTGTGCCAAGCCATCTTGTACCACCTAAGACGCATCGAAGTTCCGACAACAGGTCTCCTCTTACTGTTTCCACAAGTGCTCTTTTATTACCTTTCAATCTTTATTATTCTCAACTGTTGAGATTCTGCGCCATCAATCCTTCAATTTTGCACGTTGGACTACGAATTCTCTTACACTTCTTCGTATTTATGTTACGTTGTTTTGCAAATTTAAAGTTTTTACTTGCTTTAAATACTTTGATTTGGATTTTTCATTTTGCTTGATAATATGTTCACGTCCGAATAGAAGCTTTTTGCGAGTGTTCTGTTACCGTTGTCAAAAGAAATCAATCTTATACTTGAAAATACTTTACTCTCTGTTCAAGGATGCCGAGAGGCGACGTGTCTCAAAAGTTTTATGTAACTTTATTTTAAAATCGTCGGTTCTAGCCATTTAATTACTACATCTCAAATATACGCACTTAGTTTTTTTCTTTATTTTTTTATTATAATCGTTCACGATCGAATAAATTGACCTAAGTTTATCAGTGTCTAACCGCGAGATTATAATATTGCGATAAATTACGTTCACTGATAATTGCATTTTATTGCAGGCAGCATTCATTACTACAAGCATTATTTGGCAGCTTGAATAATTAATAATAATGTGTTTCAAGAGAAAACGCGACTTCGTAAATTGAGATACATGCACTAAAAAGATACCCGTCGCGTGTAACGTTAAAGGCATAAAAAATCTTTGTACGTTTTGCAGTGCTTTAAATGAGATCCTTTCATAATTACATTTATATTATTATTATTATTATTATTATTACATTTAAAATGCTATTACTACTTTTTCAGCATTATGTTAATTACTAATCTAAAACTGAGATGCAATCTGAAACGAATACTCTTATTTGTTTGTTTATTGTTAGAACTTATAGTTTTAATTTAACTTACAATGGGTAGACGAATTATAAAATCTTTGTATTTTCATTTCTTAAACTATTAGGTTGTTATTAAAATGCGCATCTCAAATCTTTCACAAAAATTACCATTTATAAATATTTACCAGCAACTCGAATATCTTGATTAAGGCCTAAGTGATTGATAATTTTGTAATGATCTTTCATCATGATTTGCAAAGTACTTTTCACTAAATCTAGAATATTATGTATTTTATTATCTATCTCATGCTACTTAAAACTCAATTTCATTATCTTGGTCGTGTATAAATAATAAATAATAATGCCGCTCTCATATCTTGTCAATATTACTATTTCATAAATTCTTAATTGATATTCCAGTAACGACAATTTTATCTTCGTCCTACCTTTCTTCCTATTAAAATTTATAATTTTAGGATTAATAACTATTGTTTGTATGGTCGTACTATTGGATTAATTTCTTTATTTATTTATCGGTTAATATTGGTTTTAATATTTAGAATTTTTTAAACTTTGCAAAATATTAAATTTTTTTCAAAAACATTGATAAAAGTGCTGCAGGATTTAGTGATCCTAATCTAATGTTGCTTTTCATTATTATTACATTGAAACTTATTTTCTTTTTATAAAATTATTAATATATTTTATTATTATTAATTAACATGTGTCGCAGTTTCATTTGCTAAATTTATTTTATATTCATTTTGACCAGTGCTTGATTTCTTGTTTAAAGGATACGTACGACAAAATACAATACCCTGACTTTTCTTCCGCGGAACTTACTGGAGCAATTTCACCGAGTAGCTAACGTTTACTTCATCTTTATCGTTCTTTTAAACTGGGTGCCAGCAATAAATGCCTTTGGCAAAGAAGTCGCCATGATTCCAGTTGTCTTCGTACTTGGGGTTACCGCACTCAAGGATTTCTTCGAGGACAGGCGAAGACTGGCCAGTGATAAGCGGGTTAATAATTCTACTTGTCGCGTTTACATCAGGTGAGTAAAATTGTAAAAAAATTTAATATAAAATTGTAAATCCTATTGTACCATTTGAATAATTAATTTTTCATACACATTACACGCTTTAAATATCCAGTATTGTAAAGTACATCAATATATTTATATGTTTAATTCGTATTGTATAAGCATACTATCTTTTAAGTTAAAAAATAGCTATTTATATACGTTCTACGCGTGTAGTTTGTACTGTACATTGTCGTTGTATTGAAGGACGATAGGCGCTTTGAAAGTTGAAAAAGTCGATTATTTACTCTGAACTTAAATTTAAAAGAGGCGAGCAATTGTTTATGTATACGAGGAAGTGTTCAGTTTTAGAAAATCTACGAAAGCTCCTGTGCACAATGACAATTTCAAAGTGACTAGTATTATCTATTATTCAAAGTGACTAGTGTATACTAGTACGTAGTATTCATCATCAATTCCAGGAAATGTTATCACAATTTATCGCAAAAGTAAAAAAAAAAACTCGAAGATAAATTTACTTAATTTATCAGTTGGATAGTCGCATGTGTTGGATCGTGCCTGTATTGTAAAGATATTCTAAGGCCACGCGCCTGAGGTATTTGTATCCCGATATCCAAGTTCTGTTAAATAATTCTTATTTCATTTTTACCACTTTTCCTAGTAATTCCTATAAAGCAAAAATTTCAAAAAGTGTTTTATAAAACACTTTTCAATGTTTGAAATAATTGTTATGCATGGCTCATTTTAATCCTTTAGGATCGGAAAGTTATCTAACGAGTTCGAAAAATTGATTTGTTATCTCAATCGATAGTAATCCATCTTTCCAATAAATCTGTAAATGTTCAAAACAAAAGTCAGCTGGTCGATTTGATTTTTCAATTAACGTTATAATCATCAACTAAGGGCTTTGCTTTATACGACTCACTACATAAATTCCTCAGACAATGTGCACAATGTCACATTATTTTAAAAGCAGTACAGAAAGTACGAATCGAGCATCTCGACTGCACAATGTAATCAATAAGCAACGCGTCCGAAGTTTCAACCGGTTGAGTTCGATTAATATTAAATACATACAAAACTATAGGTAAAAGAATTTTCATATTAAAAATCGATCCGCAGCGATGTTTTTAACGACATTATTCCGACCGCCACGTTACGAGCCTGTAAGCGCAACAATTCTTTATGCGCGTAACAGTATATCTGCAACGTATTAATTATTAAATTAATACATATCACCACTTCTCATTGCAACATATCGTGACAACATATCGTATACAAAGTACGATGTATACACCAATTTTCACGTCAGCGACGTCTTATGCATTGGTAAACAAAATCGTATGCGAATAAAATGTTTATAACAAAAAGAAACCATTATTTTTACTTTTTCAATGTACATTCTTCTTCTTTTCTTTGGTTTTTCTTTTAATAATTCTTTACATTTCTTGTTAACATTTTTCTGCCTTTGTAAATTATGTTGCTTTATTATCGGTTGCTTACATTTGTTCCATGTTCGTAATTTTTTCATCTTGTTTATTTTTTTATCCCCTTTTCTATTTAATGCAACAATTCATTGAATTTTAATTTATGTAATTTGAACAATGTACTTACTTGAAGTTGTTGAATGTGGAATTGACAGTAAGAGATTCATTAAACAGATACATTAAGAATGAATGAAAGAAATAATCTTTGCTTTCCATTAATTTACCACCACTTACATCCTCTGACTATTCGGCGTATTTATTCTTTTGTTTGATATTCAATTTCACGCAATTGTACCGATTCTTCTATGAAACTGTGCATTTGTAATATTTTTGTATTTACTGCATAGTTTACGTATATAATTTTGTTTAATATGCATGTGATTTCTATTACCTTCGATCAAAAGAACGCGCCCTTCTTCGTCGCTGTTTATTGTTGATTTAAACAAACACGTTCCGTGGTTTTTTCTGTCACATATTATACATGGCATCGAATTTTCGTCAACTCCTCCGAAACAATATAAACGCGTTGTATTCGTATTTTTTAAATGTTTCAATACTTTCAGTAGTCTCTGCTACTTTTATGCGATACCTTTCGGGTTCAAATTTGGCGAATTTTTTTTACTGCCCAAGCACTGCATGTGATACATGACATACAGTCCACAACCGTGTCCACCGTTTTTATTTTGATGTGGACAATCCAAGATTTTCTCGTCCTTCCAATCTATGTTAGATAACAATTTCGAAATACATGTTTCGCAGTGCTTTATAAAATGCTTAAATACTCGTACAGCATGAGTTTTGTCATCCTCAATGTTATACGGATTATTATTCCAAGCATTTATTTTCATTTTATTGTAATATATTAATGTTGGCCGCGACGAATGAATCGATGATTATACCGTTGATCCACCTTTGCGAAGGTAACGTGGCAAACATTCGACATTTTTTATCGTTAGAGATAAATTATTTTCTTCGGTTTCTTGTAACATTTTAATATTTTGTATTTTCTCGTTACCTTTTATGTAACTACAAAGCCTTGCTAGGCTTACAATTGCCTTTGCTTGCCTTTGCTTGCCTTTGCTTGCCTTTGCTTGCCTTTTTGTCATTAATGTAACATATATGTGTCCAAATACATGTTCTAATTGTTTCGTCCTTCCGCATAAATAAGGTAAAGCCATGAATTCCAATATTATGCTTTTTCTGTCCTTCATTTCTGGAAATTCTTTTACTACACATCGAGACACTGTTTTCGTAAAATGACCAAAGCATATTTTTAATATGGTCTAAATACTGTTCTAAATACTGTTTCATGATTTCATAAAAGAATGTACAAAGGTCCATGACCAATCTATTATGACCGTATTTGCTAATGGCCACTTGCTGTTTATTTTTGTAAACAAATATGTATTTAAAAAATTACTAATTGATAAAACGCCATTCTCTGACACCTGAACATCATCTGGAACAGCTTAATTATTTCAGTTTTTACTTTGACTAAGCCGCAATAATAATAAATTCTTTTGCGATCTATATTTTGCGGTTACCTTACCATTGAGCCCGTCTCATCAAAGTTAATTATTATTTTGTTCTCGTCTTGTAATGCGTTGCAGGTCTTTCTCCGTAAACAAAATTATGGCTAAAGGTAAAATAAAGATCTGAAAAATGATTCTTTCAGCTTATGTCCCTCGATCCATAATTAAATCCATAAAAACATCGGAAATATCGTAAGATGTTAATTATAATCTATGTTTTAATTTTTCTTCGGGTTTGATTTTATATAAAACACTTATATTTCTGAAATCCTGAGTGTTTCCGTCGCTCAATAAATCCGAATTTGTTTGCGACGGAATATTGGCAGCAAAGTCGGAGACTGAAAAATTTTATAACTTCTTTTTCTGTTCAGATACTTCTTTCTTCATTTTTCAACTCTCTGTACCTCTCACTTTGCGTTAAATAATACTTTATACATCATTCATATGTACGTCGAACACATATTAAAACGCATATTTTATTTTAGCGAAGGAGACAGATATATGAAAATTCCTTGGAAAGACGTGAAAGTAGGAGATTTCGTTCACTTATCGAATAATGAGTTAGTTCCCGCTGATTTACTACTATTGCGCAGCAGTGATCCGCAGGGTTTTGCCTATCTTGACACGTGCAATCTCGATGGTGAGACTAATTTGAAACAGCGACAGGTGGTAAGAGGATTTCTCGATTTGCAACCGTGTTTTCAACCTTCGAAGTTTCGATCGATCATAGAAGTTGACAAACCCAGCACCAAAATTTATAGGTAAAAAATTAGCAGGCACTTAATAGTTATCTATTAATTAATCTAAAAGTATTAAAAGTTTTGTGCTGAGCGTAGAAAAGAAAATATAGTTTTAATAATATTTAGAAAATAATTTATTAAGAGAAAAAAATGTGAATACTCTTGTGTACTTTTAGGTACTGCAGCAGGAAATGTGAAGAATGATTTAAATGTAACAATTTTTTTATTTTATGAATTATAATTTATAGATTCCAGGGTGCTGTGGTGCATCCAAATGGAACAAGAGTACCAGTTTCAACGGAAAATCTTTTATTAAGAGAATGCCTATTGAAAAATACTGACTTTGTTGAAGGAATTGTTGTTTATGTTGGTCATGAAACAAAGGCAATGCTTAATAATGGTGGTCCTAGATATAAGGTAAGAGTTTACAAAAAAATTGAAATGTATTTTAACTGCGATCACGCAATACCAGTCCATTAGAAAATTTTTTAAACATGCGATATAATTAATTTTTTTCTTAGTTGACATATTTTAATACTCATACGGATTTGATAAGCAATTATTTCACACTATCTTACAGAAAATTACTTAATTTTTAAATGTAGAATATAGAGAATAAGCAAAGGTTTATTAGGTAAAGAATAGCGAATATAATTCGGAAAATTGGTTGAATAAATAATACGAATAAGATCACGGGTTTATCTTTACGCATAATTCTTGAAAATTAACTTGCATTCAATCCGAATAAATTTCAATATTTTCAGGATACTTTAAATAATCTTTCGTTTTGTTCTGAATATTTAAAATTATCCTTAACTTTTATTTTTAATAGTGTTTTCTATAGTTACTAGCGCATAAATTAATTGGTAACAAATATTTGTTTCATCAATGAAATGTAGTAAAATATTCTTTTGAAAAATGATACATTTTTTTTTTACCTATTTATTGATACCTTCTATTTTCATATAAACTATACATTATCTGACAAATAAATCCTTATAACATAAAACTAATAATTAGTTTGATTTTAATTTGTTTTCTCGAAATCAACGGTTAATATAGTTTGATATGAATAATACTGAATATTATATTATTAAACGCACGAATAAGAATCAACAATAATTGCAATTTTTTTGCAAACAAAATTAAAAAGTACACAATTATATTCAGAATTATATATTTGTATATAAATCTGTATATGTACATGTGTAATTCTTCTGAGAAATAGAAAAATAAAATAAATTTTTTTCGCTAGATAATCTATTAATTTTTGTAAAATACGTAATGTCATGAATATTTTGTCTGGTTTTTATATTGTTTATCTATGGCATTTAAAGTCAAGTAGAATCTAGTAAAAAATAATAATGAGAAAAAAAATTAAATATCTATTTTATGTATTGTAATAAAGCTTTTGAAATGCGTTATAGAATTAAAATATTAAAAAAAAAAAAAAAACAACAAAGATTTAAGGATTGAATTAGCATAATATAATGACTGGAATACATTTACTAAATTCAATTATTAAATTTTTATAATTACATTCTTAGTCAAGGCTCTTTATTGAGCGACTCCTGACGTATTTGACGTATTTGGAATAATATAAAATAATTTATCTCACAAAAGTTTTGATTTAGAATCATCTGAAATATCGTAAATGATTAGGACATAATTATATTACATCTAAAAAATGTCTAAAACAATAGGTAACGGAATATAAGAATCAAATATTTAAAACAAACTAAGCTAATACATTATGATATTATTGAGAATAAAACTTGTAGTAGAACAGTTTATTCGTTATAATTTAAAAATAAAAACGATATTTATAATATGCTTAGAGATCACGATTGGAGTGCCAGATGAATTTAGACGTGGTGTGGTGCGTAGTTATTTTGGTGGTGCTGTGCATCATTGGAGCAGCTGGTTGCAGATTTTGGTTATCGGCCTACACGTCGATAGGACCTGTCCCTTTTCTCCCTGTCATGCAGGATCCGTCATACGAAGGCATGCTCACCTTTTGGACGTTCGTCATAATCTTGCAAGTCATGATTCCACTTAGTCTTTACGTAACCATCGAGATGGCAAAAGTCGGCCAGGTTTACCACATAGTAAATGACTTAGAGCTTTATGATTCAGAAACTAATCGTACAGCTGAATGTCGTGCGCTTAATATTACAGAGGAGCTTGGTCAAGTAAGTTCTTAGTAAATTTTAAACAATTTACAGTTTGTGTATATATATATATATACATATACGTTTATTCTTATAAGAATTAAGTACAGCTAGGATGGCGGAAAATCTTACTCGTACTAACCACGACGTCAACTTCCTCACTATTTGAGCTATACCGACTAGTCTGCATCGAAAGAAAATAGACTCGAAGGGAGGATGTTGGAATTATGTACTCGAATAAAGCGAATAAAGAGTACCACGAAAAATAAATTACATACCCTTCTGTAAATCGTTAAAACTGCAATATTTTTACAAATGCAATAGTACTTAACATGGATTGTTATTTTTGTTTTTTAAATTTTTTTAATGAAATGAACTGTGACTGATTTCGCGGATGAAACTATTTGAATTTCGTGATATATGGGCCACAAATATGGCGCAATTCACTAAGTGTCGCAACCTGTCAAATGTCGACTTCATGATTTCGCGCGTGAGAAATGTGTTAACTTTTATTCACGCGTATAAAATGTATTTCTTCCCAATATTTCGAAGGTTCTTTTAAATTTTCCAACTTGGATATCCAATTTCTTTTTAATTATAAAACTATATTGATAATCGTTTAATATGAGAAATGTTTTTAATAAAATCTTGACAACAAATTACACTTATGCGAATAAAACGATAATAATCCACGTTGTAAACACATAAATTTGAAGAGTCGATTTACCAGTTTTAATAATTTTTTCACAATTAAAATATAACACTGCTAAATATTTAGTTTACAACTTACTTCAACATTCATTAAATTTCTGCTGAATGACATTTTACTAGTATGATAACGTACCTTAGAGAATATACAATTATTTTGTAAATTGTAGTTTTCGTACATTTAAAATATTGCTTAGCATCTCATATAATTATTACTCTGCAACGAAGCAAATTTGAACTTGTTAGCTTTCATCTACTTATCTATAAAAATTGCGAGAGATGGCGGTTTTTTTTATGGTTATATAAAAAATGAATAGCGATACATGTTCATCGTTTAAAAAAATCTAAATCTACTTTAAAATTTATTTGTTGACTTTTATAAAAACATTAATTAATTGATTTATATTAATCGCTACCACCTTATAACGTTTATTAAGAAATAATTTTACGAAGAACAAAATACTCTAATTTCCATTACGCATTTATTGTCGATTACGAGTTTTTGTCTCCTCGCTGACCAGCGCGACACCAGATAAGGTGAAACACAGAATACATTTGTGATTATGCCTTCTGGCAATTTTATCATGTAGGCGTTGGTTAACTCTGTGTCCCAAAAGTAGTCGACTTGAACATGAACTTAAAGATGAATCTCGAGATCTTGCAAGCTTCGTCGCCAGCTCCATTCCCCTTTTCTCGTATTTGAAGTTAAAAAGTCTCTTGTCTATCTCATACATGCTACTGTCGTGTCTCTGTCAGTTTTCAGATAAATTCATATTTCTCTCATCCCTTTGTCCTTCCACTTCCTTCTTCTGTTTGAACCACGATTAGCATACGCACTACGCTATTCGAGCACGCCACAAAGTTTCTAGCGAATTTCGTGTTAACGGTCAATTACATGATTCTTGCAATTCTTTTCGCTGGATGCTTAAAATAATTTTAAGTTCTTTTAAACGGTTAAGTACAATTACTTTTGAGTTCATAATTATGATTCTGAAATTCGATTTATTGAGTTTAAATAAAAATTTGAATATTTATCTAATCTGTTACCATAAACAGCAAATAAAAAATAAAGAACATCATTTTTATGAACATCAGTACTTAAACTTTTTATTTAATCTGAGTAAAAATAAAAATATCTAGTTAAATTTGCAGGACAAACATAAATTTTTTTTATTGATTATCATAAATATTACTATAGAATCAGTTTTTAATACCGATAGGAATACGAAGTAATAATTATAATATTTTACGAATTCAACTTAAATCAACTGAAATTGTTGATTTAATAAAATAATTATAAATTGAAAATTTATCGGTATATATAAAATTCTTCGCTTGAGATTTCTGAGCCGTTAATAATAATATAACGATTAAAGTAAAACAATTGCGACTTCTTTATTCAATAACTAAACAAAATTTGAAAAAGGCCTAGTTAAATTCAGATGTTCGCGTTATTATACCTATTTTTCATTTTGAATACCTTAGAATAAAAGGGTGTCTTCAATTAATTTTGTTTGTTTTTTTTTTTTTTTTTTTTTTTTTTTTTTAATACAATTAGGTACAGTATATATTTTCGGACAAAACAGGAACATTAACCGAGAATAAAATGTTATTTCGAAGATGTGCTGTAGGTGGACAGGATTACGCGCATACTGGAGATGGAGAAAATCTTGTTGCTTGTACAAGACTAAGGGAAGACTTGCTAATAGGTACCTGCAGACATAGACTTCAAGAATTTCTTATCCTATTGGCAATTTGTAATACTGTTGTAGTTAATACCCATCCTCATCACGATAATATGAATTCTAGTGGTGTAATAGAAGAGCCACCAAATCATGACTCTGACCCAACAAGGTATTTTTTCAATAAGTACGTTTTATTTCTATTTTATTATATTATACTTACAATATAATATTGATTATTTATTTGACATATAGTAATTTTAACTAAACTCATGCTAAAATAATACACTCGTCTAAATAAAAAAAACTTCAATTAGCTGTTTTTCTTTATTTATTAATTTTTCTTTTTAAGAAATACTTTAAAAATTACTTACTTCATTATTGCATATATTTTAAATTAACTTTATTCTTTCATATTCAATACCTTTTTACTTCATTAATTCCTATTTCTTAATTTTTTCTTTTTTTTTTAATACATAGTTTAGTGATACATGGTTTAGTAGATCCAAGTTACAAACCTCTTCTGATTAAATTTATAATCAATGTATATAAATTTTGCTAGTATCATTTTTTTATTATTTATTTTTCATATCTAAGATTTTATTCGTTTTACATTACCATTTTCTGGTACTCGGCGTGCATCTGACCTTCTTTCTAATATTATTTAGTCACTTTAATTATTATATATATATATATATATATATATATATATATATATATATATATATAAAAGATTTATATCGCGCTATTTCTTATTTAAATCTCTTAAATTAAGGCGCGTATTTTTTATTTTCATCCTAGATGCTTAATTGGATTTTGGCAGTAACTTAATTATTTTCTTTTAATATTGGCCTACAGTGTTTTTAGTTTATCATTAGTTTTATTCTACTATAAGCTATGAATATTTTAAATCTAATAGTAATTTCGGGTTAATTTCACTTTGGTCTTCTATGCATTTGTCTTCAATTTCCCACACTACATTTACTCACTGCGTTAATCTCTTTTCTATTCTCACTTATTCATACGTGCGTTCATTTTCTTACTGCAGTTTCTAAAATATCTCAGTCATAATCTGTGTCTCCACAAATTCAAAATTATGCATCTGCTTAAAATTAAAGAGCGAGCCAAAAGAAAATCTCAATAATAATATGAAATAGAATATTTAAAAATTGCTATCTACATTTACAGCGATTACCAATCCTGTGAAATATGAAAAATACGTCCGAAATGTTTTATTTCAAACAGCCATCACGCTTGTTCTTGGATTTATTATTACAATATCATATGTAAATTTAAGAGATAAATTGGCGTCCCCTCGCGACGACTGCCGTAAAGGATGTCAGCGTTGGTTTTCCTCTTTGGTTGACATCTCGGTCGTACTGTCCTGATGACGGCCATCAATCATCTTTTGTTTGCAAGCTGGCAGTGTCCCATTTTAAATGTTTTTTCAGAAGTACTGACGCTCCAATCAGGTTACGTGATTTTGCAGTGACATTATCTCACTCCACCTTGATTATTCATGCTAGGTGCTTACGCATACCTGTGCGTACAAAAAAAGAAAATGCCCGAGGTTAATATTCTTAGCGCGTGTCAAGTACTTAATTCAACACATTTGAGTATTGCAAATCGAAGAAGGACGCTATAGTATTCGAAGAACTTTCACAAAGCAAGCGTTTTGTATCAATTAAAATATTCGTCTATTGTAAATTTAAAAAATCTTCTGGTTCAAAAATTCTTTTGTCTCTTATGGAGGAAATAATTCGAATAGTTAATTTATTTTAGCATAAAACCATTTTTTCATTTTTTTTTTTTTCTTACGTCGCTGGTATAATGCACATTTTTTAGTTTACTAGAAATCTTACTCCTGTACTACATTAATTATTTTTAAAAAAAATTGCATAAACAGTTAAAGCTACCTGCTTTCATTTAAAACTAATTTGGTATAATTTTGTGAAATTATAAATACTACAATTGTTTAATTATATACTAAATTTGCATAAACACTTTTGTGCAAAAAACATTTCACATAAAAACGCAATTTTTCACTTTTTGTACGATTATATCAATTACAAAAATAATAAAATCAAGTAATTTACAATTGTACTGGATTTCATTAGTCAGTTTTTTAAATACAAATTCAAGTATACGGAGTTACCGCTGCTTGAAGATTGTAGTATCTGCTGTCTACGATAAAATAAAAGCTGATAAGAGTGGATGCTCGCGATATATTGCGGTCGTCCTGGCACCTCGTCACTCTGAAAACCTACCGCCCGCAACCAACGAAACTTTCCTCGCAACGAAATGGTCGCCCTGATAAGGATGAATGCGCGCAAGATAGTGCAATCTCCTGGTCGCCTTGACATAGATGGTTATGTGTGCGAGAGAAGCAAACACATTAAGGAGTCCCGTGTGTGCTTACCTATGCAGCGTCTACGTTCCCTGAATCTTATAAAATTGTAGAAACAGAAAAAGAGCAGACTCAGTGCACTCCTCTGCTTCCTGGAACATTCGGTTTTCACTTTCATCCTTTTAGTCGTAGCGATTCGTGCGTACTAGTGAAAACTACAGGGAATGAAATCCTTAAATTTCACAGCATTCGAATGAAATAAATTTTCTACACTTCTTTAATAAAATCATGATTACAATAGTTAACGATCACATATAAAAATAAAAAAAAATACAATTATTAAATAGACTTAAGCTATAAATTAAAAGCCGTATGGAATTTTCGCTCATACTTGTCAAACATTTAAATACAGAACTAATAACTAAATTTTAAGTGATGAAATAATAATATTTAATTTTATTACTGCAAATAATAATATTGCCTTAACAATTTAAATAATGTAATATTTATTTAATAACTATTTAAATTATTTTATATAAATAATATATAAATATATCATTATAAAGTTTATAAAATTGATAAAGGCGACGATTAGTTAAAGTAATTTTGGTTCTTTGCATTACAAAATGAATCTATTGGGCTTTAACTGACATTTTTTTAAATGAAATTTACAGCAAGGATATTTCAACATTAATGAAATAATGTTCGAGATTAAGCAAAATGAATTTAAAATAGAGAAATTAGAAATTAACAAATTTAAAACTGCAACTACTAACACTTGAATCAGTGATAGTAAATACATAAACTAATTATAGTGCAGCACAAAATTTAATAAATTAAATTTGAGTTCTCTCTAAGATTTCCTTATCTCTCTTCAAATGCTAGAGAAGTCCTTGAACAGACCTGAAGATAGGGAGTACATTAATTAGAAAATATAACGATTAATATATCCGCTGGACCGCGTGACAACTATAATTTAAAGATTATTACGTTAAACTACTACTACGTTTCACGAATACTATATCTTACAAATCGAAGTCTCTTACGAATTTTTAATAAAATCTACTTTTGCTTATAGCTTTTCAGAAGCTTTATAAATGTGATTAATTAAATGTATCTTAATTAAAGGTACGTGCAACTAGCAGAAACAAGAAGATTAAATCCAATTTCTGTGGAAACCTCAACGTCAACCTCTGCTCTAGCTTTTGCTTCGACTCATTCGTCGGCAAATTCAGAAGAAATTATTACTTCAAGAACTCCAAAGAAGCTATCAGAACCTGATATCTCGAGGGCATTACGTAACAAAATTTCAAGGTATGCAACTTGTAAAATAATTATCCATTCTTAAAGACTATAGAAAAAAGATATAAATTTACGCTAATTGAATGAGTATATTTCTAGGCCAAAATTGTTAAATCTACCAACGATGTCGAGTATAAGCATGTTAACGAAGAGACTTTCTCCTTTGGCTCATAGAAATAATTTGGAGTCTATGTCTGAAAGAAATGGAAAAACATTATTAGAAACTCCGACTGCGGTAGCAATATACGAAGCTGAAAGTCCAGATGAATTAACACTTGTACACGCAGCAAGAGCGTACAATGTTCAACTTACTCGAAGAACTACTCAAAATATCATTGTCTCTCTACCCGATAAATCAAGTTTGACTTTTGAGATCTTAAAAGTAAGCTGCTTGTAATTTCGTATAACTGTTATTTTGTATATTTTTTAAACTCGTCTGCGTATTCTTAATTTCTTACATATGAATTTTTTATAATTTTATTCGTTTAAGCAAACAATTAAATTACAATTTACTCAAGATAAAATAGTTTATGTGACATTATATTAGTTGAAAGTTATTATAAGATATAAATATAAATTTATCAAGTTAATTAATTAGTTTATCTCGGGCATAATCATTAAATTACATTATGCCGATACTTGAAATATTGCAATTATTTTTTCTATATTCTGTGTAAATTTTTTACATTTATTCACTTTTACAACATATACATACATATGTACATATTTATTTAGATAATTATATCAATTTTCATGTAATCTTTTGAATTTCATATAAATCGTAAATAATTAATATATCACTAGTAATTAGAAATGTCAGCATG
Organism: Wiebesia pumilae; assembly: GCA_018907045.1. Taxonomy (NCBI): domain Eukaryota; kingdom Metazoa; phylum Arthropoda; class Insecta; order Hymenoptera; family Agaonidae; genus Wiebesia; species Wiebesia pumilae. Next base: position 2,135,478 of record JACCHZ010000104.1, read on the forward strand.
TACTTGGAGAAAATTGTATTTAGCTGTGCTTTTTAAATGTTATTTAGCTTTTAAAGCAGAAAAAAAGAAGATACGCGCTGATCCTAATGATGAAAAAATCTTTTAATATAACCGAACAATTTTTGACAGAATATTTTTTCCAAGTATTAATTGATATTTCTTCTGCCAAACATAAAAACTTTACACGTGTAAAGTGGATAACACTTTAGTTTTACGATGTAATGCTTTGTGGCGCCAAAAAAAAAGATGAATTTTTCCATCGATCCAATATTTGATGTGATAAGTAGTTGCATTAGTAAATAATAACATACAAAATGCAATAAAATGAAATTATATTTTTCACAGACTTTGCCATTTGATTCAAATAGAAAATGTATGTCTATCGTCGTGAAACATCCTCATACGGGTGAGATTGTTTTATACAGTAAAGGTGCAGACTCAACCATTTTATCGGCATTGAATTCAAATGAGGAGGATTCAGCGATAACAGCCAAAATTAGACAACAACTGCACTCGTATGCTTGTCAAGGGTTGCGCACACTGGTTATGGCAAGAAGATCCCTTACGGCTCAAGAATATGAGTGTTGGCTGCAAAAACACGTCGAAATTGAAGCGAGTAACGATAACAGGGAACGTAGAATACGAGAATCTTATACAAGCTTGGAGAGTCAAATGAGTTTATTGGGTGTAACGGGAATCGAAGACAAATTGCAGGCTGGTGTCCCCGAAGCAATGTCCAGTCTTGTATCAGCTGGCATTGTCGTCTGGGTGTTGACTGGTGACAAGCCTGAAACAGCAGTGAACATAGCTTACTCCACGTGTCTCTTTAGCCCAGCAATGCAGCTTCTGCGTCTGCAAGCAAGATCAAAATCAGTAGCCGAAAGTTTAATTCATACTTATCTAGAAGCAATACAACGCGAGAATTCAGCACATGTAGATTCAAACGAAGGCACGAGAACGCAGTCAAATGAACAGGAGGCGAGCGAAAGATTTGCCTACAGAATTGGCAGTTCTTGGCAGCGTCAACGAGCCCTTGTCGTTGATGGAAAAACCCTCACCTTTATTCTAGATCCAAGATCTGGACTAACTGGCCCATTTTTAGATTTGACCAGAGCCTGTTCAAGTGTTTTAGCTTGTCGAGCCACGCCATTACAAAAGGTCTGTGTTAAAGTTTTTGCGGTCTTTCTCCTATTGATACAGCAAATTTTTATTATGTTTTATCGACTTTGTAAATTATTGCAGGCTTATATAGTTAAAATAGTAAAAGAAAAACTTAGAATGCGAACTTTGGCAATTGGTGATGGAGCTAATGATGTTAGCATGATACAAACAGCGGATGTTGGCATCGGAGTCTCTGGTCGAGAAGGCACACAAGCTGTAATGGCTGCCGATTTTGCTGTTGCTAGCTTTCCTATGTTAACTAGACTCTTGTTAATGCATGGCCACTGGTGCTACGATAGACTTTCTCGAATGATTCTATATTTTTTCTATAAAAATGCGACATTCGTTTTTCTCATTTTTTGGTATCAAGTAAGTTCGTTTCCTACTGTTAATATTATCAAAGTACTATATTAATGCCTTCTGACAATACTACTTTTATAGCTTTATTGCGGTTTTTCTGGAGCTGTTATGATTGATCAAATATACCTAATGTTGTACAATCTATTATTTACGTCACTGCCTCCACTTATACTGGGTATCTATGATCAAATTGCCCCAGCTAAACTTCTTCTAGAATCACCTAGATTATACGAGAGAGGTCGTTTGGCATCTGTTTACCAACCGCATTCGTTTTGGATGACAATGGCCGATGCTCTTTATCAAAGTATCGTTATATTTTTTCTGACCGAAGCTGTATGTTTTATATACTTTTATAAAGTAAATTTATCTTCGAAACAAATCTTTTTGCATTAAATTATTTTCACTTGCAGGCTTATCATGATTCCGATGTAGATATTTGGGAATTTGGTTCAACGATAACAAGTACTTGCATTATTGTCATGCTAGCTCATATTAGCATTGAAACTAAGTCATGGGTTAGTAATTTTCTAAATTTACTTTCTTTTAAAATGTTAATACAAGCGAGTCAAAATTAATACGTATTTTTATACGTGATTCTTGTAGACTTTGATATCCGCTGCAGCAATTTTAGTATCTTTTGGTGTGTTTTTCGGCTTCAGTCTACTCTACAATACAGTTTGCGTCAATTGTATGGGTTTGCCCGGTTCATACTGGGTTATGCATAAAGCAATCGTTCAACATATTTATTGGCTAACTGTAATTCTTGCTTCCATTCTCGCAATATTACCCAGGTATATAATTTACAATTTAAATACAAGTTTTTGATTTGTTTGATTTAATGACCTCATACTTCAGACGCGTAACATTTCTTAATTAGTTTAATTACATTTATATTTTGAAATATTTAAGCTTTAATTTTATAGCTAAGTAATTTAATTTATCAATTAAAACTGAAAGGAAGTTTAAAGAATTAATTTAAGTCGATTTAATTTTACCACATACATTGTATTGCAAATACCTTTTTTTGTTCTGGGAGATTATGAGTAATTGCATAATATTTATAAAGTCAACAACATTAAGGCAAACTATAAAATTTTTAAATAAATAATTAACGAGATTGATGTATTAAATGACAATAATGAAATTTAATGCATATTTTCCACTTAAAAACATTTTATTGTGGTTTAAAAAATGAAATTATAATTGCATTTAGGTAATATAAGGTATATCAATTACATAAATCATTGTTGGTTTCTAGGATTATTTATAAATCAGTGAGAAACACTATTTCCCCTGATATGATACAAAGAGCTAGTGTGGCTTATCTAGAAAAAAGTGGGAGACTGTCGGATCAAATAGTAGTTGGAAGTAGTAACAATGGACTTGTTGCTGGTTGGTCGCGATCCACACAACATGCAACAATAAGGTAAGAAATAAAAAAAAAATTTTTAAAGTCCATATAAATTTAATATAATTGATCATTTATTAATATTACAGAACAGGAAGTTACACTTCGAAGAACAGTGTTTTGACGACTATTGTTGCGTGACATTTGAATATTTTAATAAACGATCAATGCTACAAAAAGTCAATGAAGAGAAATAAAATTGAGCTTACTCAATGCTAAAAGAAATAAAATTATTAACTATTACAGATTTTTATAGTTTTAAAAGCAATCTATTATGGGATTTTTCAAGAGGAACTATATAATGTTCTCTTGTAATTGTGTCAGCGTTGTTATTGTTATTACTTTAGTCAAGTGGCCTTAATCACAAACTGCTGTTGATTGCATTTATTGGCTGTGATTTTTAGGGACCAAGTTTTTTAGTCTAAGTTACATTATCTACAGAACTGTAGATTATAAAAAAGCTGTTTATCTATTGCTCTAATATTAATTATAATAATATGTGAATGAAAAAAATCTTATAGCTTATATTATATCAAATTTTCTCTTTTCGTTTCGATTACAAAATCAGTCAGCAAATCGACAAATAACGTGAGTAACAATGATTATTATCGTTTTCAAGATCATTACTCAATTACTAAGTATCTTTTATAATATAATAGATCATTATTATTGTCAACTATGAAAATAACACATCAAAATGTGCTAAAAGAAATTATGACTCATACATCAGCAATGTCAATGTAAGAATAATTTAGAAGTAAATATAGAAAATATAGGTAATTATAATAACATTATATTTCCGAAAGTGCAAATTTACACACACGCACACACACAGTATCCCATTTTATATTAAGATTGTGGTATACTAATTTTTTATCGAAAATATTAGTAATTAATTTAATTATTTATTGTAAAAAATTAAAATTTCTGTATGTGTGTGTGTGTGTATATATATATATATATATATATATAATTTATTATCATTGAATTTAAGAATTGAATTTACTTAAATAATTATTTAATATTGTAAGCATACATTGATCATTAAGGTAGACTTATAGTATTTAATTTAAAAAATGTTTTCATTATTTTTTACTACTTTTTGGAAAAGAATCACGAAAGTATTTAAGTGTCTACAAATAATAATTTAATTTTAATATAGAAAAATTAAAATATTTTTCGTTATTTTTAAAAACAAAATAAATTTTAAAAATTGCAAATAATCTTCTCTATTAAGATTGTTTCATATATCTTGTATTAAATACACCATACAACTTCACTTATTTATTACTGAAATGGCTCTATTTAAATAAAGAAAATTGATTAATTATATTTATATATATATACATATATATATTTTTTAATTACGTAATTTTTTGCTTTTATGTAAATTTAAATATATGTACAACGATAAGACTGAAAAATGAAAACTAATGAATATAACAAGTAAACTGTAAATAAGAATACGTTTAGCCTAATATAAAAATTAATCAATTGTTAATATTGAAAAAAATAAATAAAACTGTTGCCTGTGTATATATGTATTTAAGCATAAAAAAGCACAAAAGTAAAATTAGTACAGAACTTTTATCCAAATATGCAGTACAATTTTGTTATCCAGATACTTTGGCAAATGGTGGTTTAGTGACAGCACACGTTTTATAACGAGAATGTACTATCAATTTATGTCTTAATAAAAAAGTTAAAATAAAAATAAAATAATGAAAAAATTAAATTAAATACTAACCAAAAATTTCTTTATTAACTATATGTGCAGTAAAAACCATATTAAATAATTTATAAAATTTACAAATTTTTTTAATTCATCAGAAAATAAATCCTATATATTTTTAATATTTACAAATATAAAAATGCCTGCATAAGTGAGCTCCTGGGACAGTACGTAATATTATAATTACACTAAGATTCCCTTCAATACAATATTTACAATATCAATAACTTAAAGCGAATATGAAATTACTCTTATTCCTGTAATGTAAATAATTATTCGATTAATTACTTTTGATTTTATAGACATTTAAAATTCTATAAGCGCTTATTAATTAAAATACTGTTATATTTCTACACTGTATATGATATGATTTTAATATAATTACAAAAATGTAAGATACAAATATTAATTAGAATATTAGAATGTTGATATATAATAAGTACATAGATAAAAACTGTAAGATATTAAGTATAACATATTTTCCATCTTATTATTACAGATATTTGTTTATATATTTAAAATAAATAATCATATGTACACATGCGCATACATACACACACATTATGGCGTAAGAGTCTTATACAAAAAAATATTAACATATGAAATTTTATAAAGTGCGGTAGAATACGTGCAATGAGATAGTATATTGAACTTAATAATGAAAATGATTAAACAAAATATTAAATATACAAAAAATTTGATTTCGTTAGTAATATTTGCAAAGGTAACTTTTCACCAATTATTTTTCGTTTATTTGTAAGAACAAAAAAATAAAAATGTTCAATTTCAAAGAATAATTTTATTGCATGTAAGCTATTTAGATCGTAGATACAATGTTTAAATATATATAAGTTTAATTTGATTATTGTGTTGTTATAAATTACAAAATCTTGAATTTTAGTAGAAATTTGAAGGCGAGCTTCATCTATCCAAGAGAGAAGGAATTCTCCAGTTTTGTAGGCATACAATAATCTTTTAAAAGTGTACAAATAGAATCATAACTACGAAAGCCTTGAATAATAAAATTACAAAATTTTCGGAAAGAGATTCAAAATAGTTGCTCTGTCAAGTAATGCAAAGGCAATACATTACATTTGAGAGACATGTAAAAAAAATTGATTGTAAAAGTGAAGTTTTAGTGAGGGTATTATTAATAATGATGGATAGTTTCAAAAGCAAAGAAAAATATTTTGTCTACAAAATTACAAGTATACATTTGTATACATTTATTGATACAAATACTAAAATTGAAATCACAAAAAATGTCCTTAGTAGATGTTCACCTTATAATTCACGATTAATCTTGATTATTAACAAATTGTTAATGCTCTAAAGAAGATCCAAATTATTCTGGACTTTGGTTAAAATACAAAAATCTACGAAATCATAAAAGCTTTTGATATTTAGATATCCCATTAGAAAAATCCACTATTAAATTACTTGCAGAGTCCGTATAAATAAAGGAAATAAGAATAGCATCAATAGAGATGTACCATACCGAAAGCTAGAATAGTTAGTTAAAATTTAATGGTATCCCTTAATATAAACAAATCTACATTGATATTTATTTTAAGTACTTTAAAATAAATTTAGCTAAGAATATTGAGCGATCTTTATCAGTTGTACCTTTAGAAATTAATAATATCAAAAAGTCTTTTTAAAAGATCAAGAATCATTTATGAACAATTTGATGAATTCTTTTGATATTTTTTTCTTAACGATAATAGCGTGAATAAATAGAGGAGAGCGGATTAAAACGAAACTTTTCGATTAATATAAATTATATACGTAGTAAGAAATTAATAAAAGAAAAAAGATCAAATACTTAGGAAAATGAGTACGGAAGCACGTAATAAAAGCTGTATGAAAATATCAAGATAAACATTTGTGGAAAAGTGATGACTGTTAAAATTAATCTTCTCTATTGATCATTAACAAAGCAGATGTAGACGAGATATGACAAATATAAGGTTAACGCATATAATAATATCTAAAATATACTTATCAACTTAGATTTTAATGAAATATTAATTAATATTAATTTGTTCTCATGAAATAAGATCAGAATTGAAAAAACACATAAATAATAAAAAAAAGCATAAATTGATAACAAGGAAATTATTCGACCATGTTTTACATAGTAAATTTTCATTTACAATATCATGGTTTTAAAAAGTTAAAATGTTTCTTTCTATACTCACTGCCCTCTTCTAGAGGGCAGATAATACATTAAATGATGTAAAAGTCAAGAAAAAGGTTCATAAATGGTAGGAAGAGCCGTTAACTAGCAAAGGAAGATAAAAAATAAATATAATTTCCTCAGAGAAATCAGAAAATCGAAGAGTAGAAATAAGAAGTTTAAATTTAAATAATCAAGTTGGGAAGGTAATTGAATATTGTCAATTTTGGGGAATTTTGGAGAAATAATTTAAAAAAAAGTGGTTAAGTCAAAGAAACATTTTTTATGGACGGAACAGGAAGAGCCAGAAGTTTTGGATTTTTATTGCAAGAATCAAGAGTAGAAGATTAGAGATAGAAAGACTCAAAGAAAAGGTTAAAATAATTTATTGGTATAAAATTTAAGATATAAAAAGAAGGTTTTATTAAGCAGCAACGACAGTAGCTGTAGTTAAAATAGAAGAAAAATTTAGAAAATTATTCCTCTTGTTATAGAAATAAAAATAAAAATAAACGAAAAAATTAAAGAAAAGAATGCTTCGCCACAAAAACATGACTTGCTTCTTCGGTTTCAAAAAAATTTTAAAAGGGTCACTCTAGACTAGATAATTTGCGTGGAAGATAATTTATCGATAACTTATAGATTTACATTGAAAGGAATTCATCAACAAATCTGTAATAATTACTTGCATCAAATGTCTATTGTAGCGTCGTCATTCGAGCGTCATAATTCATATTATTGATTTTATTTTACTAATATTAATGCGTACCTAATTTTCAATTTTTTATAACATTTGTATTACTCCGTATGTACATATAGAATTTTTATACAATGCATGTAGGAAAATTCTGTTCAGGTACTTATTATCCTACAGCTACTTGTAGTTTGGGAATTCTTGATCTCGCTTAATGTGTTTCTATGCGCACACGATAAACGTAAATATAATTTGTAAGAATTTTTATATTCAAATTAACAATTAAGAAATTGATAATCCTAGGCGATTCAAAATTAAAACAAGATAGATGAATTCGAACCTCTGCAAGAGCATTTACATAGTATGAATCTTTCATGCGAATTGTAAATATATAATGTGGTTATGTATAATTTCAATTAGTAAATAAAAAATACTGTTAACTATAACTATAACGCAAATCTTTATTTTCATTTATACGCAAAACATAAAATTAATTAGCCTTGCAGCAATAAAATTTCAAGGCATCAAGAGTGCAAACAAATCTAAAATAATTCACAACCACCCACATTTTGTAACAAAGTTTCGCTCGTGCAGTCGTTAGTTGAGCACGCGATTAAGAACATTATATTCAACGCGCTATCAATCAACAACAATGTATTCTCTCGCTAATAAATTTTATTAAAAATAATTTGTTAACCGCTTACGTCACCGGTGCTATAGTTATCTTCAAATCGTTGCTCTTAATTCCAAAATTTGTAAAAATAAAATAATGTAAATCACTAACTGGAAAATATCAGAATAAGAGAAGTAAAACAGTGTAATGAACGTAAAATGAACAGTTGCGTAATACAAAATTATAATCGTAAAATGCGATGAACAACGTGACCCAGAAGAGTGTAACAGTAACGAAAGATAAAACGTTCTAGGCGAATCGCAATGATCTTAGACACCAATGAAGTCTTTAAAGTAAAAATACAAAATAACTAATGGCAATTAAAACCACGTACGTACGTGTCGCCGCAATTGAATCTAGAGTTTGTAGCTGCAACGACGAATACACCGTTGTAAACGATGTTACAGATCTGGACAACGACCGAGCAAATTTAGCCGTTTACCCGGGATACTTAAGCTCGGCGGAAAGAGCATCAAATATGACAATCGGGAGAGAACTGCCTAGAGTACTACAGCCTCGAACGGGAATTCCAATGAATATTTTTAAACGCTAACGTGGCCTATTTATTTCATACCTTCTCTCTCGTGTACTTTCACAGAAAAAATTAAAAGAGTAAAAGAAACGAAGAATAATCGACTGCGATAAAACAAGTCGTAAATATATCTTGGAACTACGATTCTTAGAAGTAATTATGTAATTCTTCAAAAGCTCTCAAATTCTTTCAACTTTATGCAAAATAAGTAACAACATGAAAATGACGGATGCAGCCATGATGCGGCTATCGAAGGAAACACCAAACGACCAACGATAGCGTATATCAGCGCCCGATGAAATTGATCATTTTATTACGAGACCTGAATCTGAAGTATCGAAGACGATTGCTCTGCGAAGTCATTGGACCGGAAGTAGTGCGAACGATGCAGAGGCTGCACGTCGGTTTACCCTAGGCAGATAAATTCTTCACTTTTTCATATCTAAATACAGCGTAAATATATTCAGTTTAACTTTTCAGCCGCTCATCATCCACATCTTAGCATCTATCAAACACATTATAAATTAAATATAAAGAAATGCATTGCTCGTGATCGCCAATTAAATCTATTGAGAAAAAATAAAGTGACACAACTTTTAAACTGAAGTTAAATAATTTAAAAAATGTCTATAACTTCTTGTGATCCAATAGTACGATTGTGACAACCTATCGGTAATTAATTGTTAATTTCAGCAAATTGCTATTTAGGTTTATACGATTTGCAAGCTAATTTTATGAGCGTGTAGTTGAATTCTCATTAACTGCAAAGTTTCATGTGATTCCATAAACGAAAATGTCAAATTAACATTTAATGTTTCATCGAGCGAAGCAAAGAAATGTGAAGTATTTAAAACTGAAAGTAAACATATCTGAAAGTAAATATCTTATCGCCGGAGATTATAATTATAGAAATTATATCGCAATATAAGCGTAATAACGTAATTCGGTAAGTTAAGCACAAGTATTTTAGTTCAAAAATAAATATTTCACAATTGTCAATGCGCTTAAGCTTTTTCAGTTTTGCTTAACGATATCATTTGCCAAATTCTTATTACTAGGAAGTCTGATATTTTTTACTTAAATAGGTACACGAATAATAAGACACTGTCTATGAAATTCGCCACCAAAACGAAAACAAGTTGCCGTAGTATTTTAGTACATAAAATACGTGCGAACGTTTGAACGTCCTATAAAACGCTTTACGAATGCGCTGTCATTTTGAAAATATGGCACACGTTGCAATGCATAACTGTAAAATGATGAAATTCTAGAATGATGTATAGTTATCTTAAAAAGCTAAATATAAGATTTATTTGTACTATTTCTGTGTTTCTAACGAAAACTAATGCATTAAAAACTAATTACGAATATACACAAAACTATCGTTGCACCAAATTATAACTATACACGTGATCTTTTCTTTGAACTTTTTTTTCAAATAAAATATGCATTTAATATAATAACAATAGGTATAGTAGGTATGCAAATTTATTCTGAATATTTTTGGACATACAAGTCGAATGTAATTCACAAAATCGCAATTTTTTTATTTAACACAAACTGTGCACGTAATTTACGTGATCTCCACAGAAGGATAAATATTACATTCATTTTTTAAATATGAATTAATTTGGGAATTAATTTAGTATACACGTTAACGCTAAATATATTTGCAACGGGCGTTTTCGTAAAATAGTACGTATTTGTATTAAAGAACGTTTTGGTGCGATACGTACCATTGTTAATGAATTCACAAGGACGGTAATTTAAATAAGTAAGATTAATTCATTTTTTCATTAAAAACCCGTTTGAGATTCTGATATTTATTTCAAGCATGTTTAGGAGGATCAATGGGTGTAAGATTCATTTAATCTTAATTCGAATTGTTTTAAAACTTACAGCGCAAACTATAAATATGAGAATTAGTTGAATTTATTAATATCGTACATGCTGCCTCTTCAACGTTCGTGTACAAAAATTAAAATTCTTTAGCGCATTACTTCTATATTCATTCGGTAACAAATTGAATCGATCGATTTAACATAAAAGTAATTCAACTTTGTTATTTATATTCTTAAGTGCGCGTAGAGAAGAATTTTTTACAAAATGCGCACGACTTGATCAACGCACGGAATAAATTTTTAATAATATTACGAGTAATTATTACAATGCCGACTCGACACATACGTGCGGCGCATGTTTTATAATAACAATTCAGTTTGAGGAAGTAGAGTGTAAAAGCTACGTTATTGATCTTTCATTTTTTCTCGATCGACTCTGCTCTCGATCATTCGTAAGCAAATGATTGCAAACAAAATCGGATTGTACTATATGATTATAAAAAAAAGCGAATCGTACAGTTGACTCGGTAACGCAGTTTTTAAAACTACGTTTAGTTTTTACGCAAACGGGGTATTTATTACTCAGCCGAAAGGTGTCCGTGTAGCTCAAAGGGTAACGTTGATCGTTGATCCTGTGCCGATCATGCAAATGAAGAGTTGGGGTTCTCGGGAGAACTAGATACGTACCTGTGAGAAAGATGCACGCCTGCACCAGACCGAGAAGAAGAGTAACGAAGAAAAGAAGCAGGAGCAAGGGAAGGGGAAGGCTTTGGCTGCGTATCCCGCACGGACATGTTGCCGACACTGTCACGTAGTGTCGGTATCTGTTGATTCGGCTCTGGCACTGAAGGTGAAAGCTAAATTTTTGTGAGTGGGGTAGATGCAGGATATGGAAACGCGCCACAAGATCGCGCATTCGCTGTTTGCGTTGCTTATCGCCCCTACGTCGCTACGACAAACTCGTAAATCGTGAATTGTGAATCGTGATCAGTTTCTGTTCAAAAATTGACGAGAACTATGCGTTGGCTGAATGACGCAACGGGAAGTCGGTTCTCCGCTGTACGCGCAAGGACTAATGCGTGACGAGCTTTTGCCTGGTTCGTTCACTCCTTCGCTCGGCTCGATTACATTCGTTCTATTGCATTCAAAAGCGGATAAAATTCGACGCTCGACGCTGCAGTGCAATCGCTAGGCCAATCAAAGTCGTAGGCTACGGTGCATCGCGTTATTAGTGATCATGCCCACGTCTGTGTCTGTGCGGGTGTGCATGCGCGTGCACGAGGATTGGATAGCGTTGGCTGTGGACTGTCCGTGACCGCACGCGAGGGCGACTCAAATTTGAAGGTCTTTGGCATTTGCATCAGCTGTTTTTTTTTTATAACACAAAGATCGTACTTTCACGCTCGTTAAAACACCTTTCCCGTCCAGTAACTTTTCCCGCGCACGACTAATCGGCGACAAAGGCTTCCTCCGCTATCTACTTCCGATTCTTTCCATAATGCTCACGGATTAACGCTTTGTTCCATCATTTTTTCTTTATAATTCGAAAAAATTTGCTTCTTACGCTTTACAAATGTACTCTACGTATAAAAGCTGTATACTGCATTCTCTCCCTCCCTCCCTCCCTCCCTCCCTCCACCCCCCGCCCCGTCGCTCGTTCTCTCTCACTTCCTCGCTCTCTCTCTCTCTCTCTCTCTCTCTCTCTCTCTCTCTCTCATTTACTATTTAATTTAACTCAATTTAAATTCACTATTGTTGAACGATTTTCAACGCAAACTTAAGAACGAAGAACTTATTTGACAATGTGCACGCGTGCGTGAAATTTCGTACACAAATATATACTTATAATACAATAAGATTAAAATATAAATGTTACAAAATCGTAGTATTACTTATAAGAACAAACGTACACGCTCAAAAAAACGTTAACATTTATTGTACTTGAAGTAGTACGTGTCATGTGTGATTAATAACATTCTGCGTTATCAACTAATGAAGAATGATCTGTTTTATCGCACATTTCGCTTCAATTGATCTGGACTTGTGCGTAAGCTTTTTTTTTTTTTTTTTTTTTTTTTCCTCGCGTTTAATGTGTACTTGACGTATATCTACTAGATTTGAAAGAAAACCAGACGACCTGTCGCTACGATTTAATAACGTCGATTTCGATTCTATTAAAATTCCTGTACGTTGGTAATAAGCACTCGCTCGTATCATATTGTTAATGTATTGACTATACAATACCATTAACAGTGCCACTGTACGGATATTAAATTGACTTCATAAGATTGCGTGTCATTTCAAAGATGAACTCTACCTGCTAATTAATTGTACAGTCGTACATGTGTAAAATTTTAATTATTTCATTAATTGGTGCGAAAAATCAATATTCCTTTTATTATCTTCAATTGTAAAGTCGGTACCAGTTTTTTCATCAATTGAAACGATGAAAGTCAATTGTGAAAACAGATTTGAATATGTCATAAGAGGAATTAGCGTATATTATCGATACTTATATATCGGTTCAAATTTCAGAAGAATATAATTGCTGATAAATAAGACTGCCTTTGAAAAGTTAAAATCGTGAATTACAATGAACTGTTTTACAACCTTTTTAATCTCTTTCATTGTTAAATAATCGAAATTTTTTTATCACATACTTTGCTCATTACCTCGTTTAGAAGTAAAAATGTATATGGGTTACTGTAGGTTGATAATTTTTCACACGTACAATATATATAATACATAACAATATATACAATATATGAAGCTGCGCTCCGGAATTTACATACTATTCCGATCTATGACTATTCACAATACTGAGTTAATATACGTAACACATGATTGACAAAGAAAATTAAAAAAAAAAAACTCATGAATTAGATGATTTAATTGTCACCATCATGAATTATCGTCGTTATCATTGTCACCTTATTTTTTAATTACAAAAATTTAATCCGTTAAGTGAACGTTCAAATGAATCTATGAACCGTAATATAAATAATGTAAATAATGTCATATTTACTAAAACATGGCCAAAATGAATAACTAGTCAACCAATTCCAACGAGATAAAAATACTGTTTACCAGGGGAAGACAAGAGTTAGAAACATTCTAACATGAAAACAAGATTATCGAAGATTATTCTGCCACTCAAAGATAAGATCAGGAATTATTCGCTCACTCTGATTTTTCAACAAAATAAAAAATTAACTAGCCAACTCAAGCAAGAAACTCTTGTGCTCTTCGATTAAAATTTTTCTCTGAAACTCTTCTGTCTCGTAATTTTTGCATTAGATTTATTCGAAACTATCTTTGACTTATAGCAATAGAATTTATCGAATAATTAATTCAGGAATCCTAATGGTACTTTTCATCTCACTCGCGCGTCCTCTTTGTCTTTAAAGAAAATGTTTGCCAATGCGTCTTTTTAATAAAATAACGTTATGTAATGTGACATTAACGTATGCTCATTCCTTTCACCATACAAAATCTTACCTAAAGCTGCCATCGATCTCTCCCCTAAACATTTTGAGTTTTGAATTACCGCGGCGTTAAAGTACATACCATACCTGTAACCTATGATCCCTTTGAATGCATCTGTTCCGAAAACAATACAAGTCTTTTTAATCATCGACTTGATATCTTTTTTCTTATTTCTTATTTATTACCACTTAGGATCATACAGTTTATTTCAATAAATTAATGTCAATTTTTTTTTATTTTATTTTTCTCACTGGTTACTTTTTCCAAATACTTTCTAACCGACGAGAGAAATTCTGAGGTCTGTCTATTTCATTTATTTATATTTAAATAAATGAAATTTACGAGCTTGAACTTACAATATTTAATAAATAGTCGTTATCAAATCTTAAGATCAATCATTAGTAATAGTAATTAATGAAAAAAACACAGGACTCAAGTCTTTGAATTTTCACTTAAATGAGAATGACTTTTATTAGGTCCGTGTCTTTGACTGTCGTATCTTGAGATTCGAGGTCATTATCGACAATACTGCTTGACAATATTTTCTCTTCTATTTTCTTAATTTCTTTTCGTTGGAATTAAACATTTAAGAACTGTTGAAAATTTGCATTTTATGATTGCACTGCCAATCTTGAAATATTGATATTTTCTTGTTAAGTTTCTACGTTGAATAACAAATTTATTTTTTGCTTTTAATGAAATTAAAAAATGTCACGATTCGCGTACTTGTACAATAAGTTGATCACGTACAGTGGGCAGTAGAAAAAAGTAGAAATTGGTTTTTATATTTATGAAAATTGATATAGCCGTCCATAAAGCTTAAACAATTTCACAAACGTTACAAGTTTATTTCGAGCCTAACTTTCTTTCGGAAACTGAAGATTTGTGTGCGAATCTTTTAATTTCTTCATTGAGGTGTAGCGAGTACGAAGCACAGAAGACACATTCTTTTAATGTGCCATTTTTAGCACTTGTACTTTTATTGTTAATTTTTGTGTTTTGTTGGTTTTTAACTAAATATAACGTAGCGTCTGTTACCTTATTAAAATGCCTACATCATAAAATTAAATTTATATTAGATGTTCTCTTTACCCTGTCATCACATTTTTCACAACAATTAAATTTATTATTTATGAAGTTACGTTACTCCAAGTATTTTCTGTTCGCATTCAATTTTTCATTCAATTTTATAAAAATGTATCCAAGTAAGTAAATTATTTACTTTTGCATAGTACAGCGGTAGCTAAATGTACGAAAGGCTAATATTCGATGCTCTTACATCTTCCAAACATCAAAAAGTGTAGACCACTCTCCATGTGGTATACCCACCCATTCTATTCTCACAATATTTATAAAACAATAAACATGCAACGAACATTATTAAATAATGTAATTACTTTTTATATTGATACGTTGCCGTGATAATCGCTTATTATTTTAAGTTATGCCCACAAACTTATGCAAGTTTCCAGTTGATCATGTAAATCCATCAAGTAATTTACATAAAACATTCAATTAAAGTTTTATCACCTAAAGAGTTTTTTAAAATACGTAGTACTTTTATTAAAAATTATTAGAATAAGAAAAAATAAATATCCACTTTCGATGATTCAGAGGAAAATAAAACAAAAAAATTATAAACCTATTAAAGTATATTACGGTAGGAATATTGTAAACATTTTAAACATACGTTACAGAGATACGCTCCTTTAGCCTATTTTAATAAACCTCTCAACCTTTTATTCAAACATCATTACGAGAATTATGAGAAATAAAGAGTTATTGCAAAAAAATTAATTTTAAGAATGATACACAAAAGAAAATAGGTATACTATAAATATGTACTATAATTTTAAGCACCTTCATTTTGACCATCAGCATCTATGTTTCTATTCTACTTTTGATGTTTACGAAACTAATTTGTATTAGCCACGTTGAAACAAAAGACAAATATTACATTGCGTAAAAAAGAAAAAAGAATAAATTACAAATTTGTATGTAACAATAATTTTATAATAGTACAATGCATCTGGAATAAAAGCGCTAAAATTATAAAATAAACCATACATACAATAAAACTTTTTATTTACAAGAGATATAATTCATTAAATATAATAATCGACACTGAGATGATTCATACCTGATTGCTTTACCATGTAATGAATTAGATTAGGTACATCTATAAATATAAAAATTGGTAATTAAAAAGCGATGACATAGATATGTAGATAAAAGCTTTTTTTATTAAAAATAATATTAACATCGAATTGATATTTATAGAATACAATAATTATTTCAATGTATTACTGTTATTCAATTATTGTGACAAACTTAAATAAAATTTTATTCATTTAATAGTTTTTTGAAGAAGTCGATATAATACAATATAATACAGAAATGCCAACAATTCCAGGAAAAATGTTAGTAACTTCCTCAATCCACAATTATGATTAATGATTAACCTTGCATTCATGATTTAGTTTTTCCAGAAAGTGTAATAAAAAACAATTTACTATCAGTATGTAGTAAATTGATATAATGGGTGCTTATTAATATGAATCTTTCTAAATGGTTAAAATATTGTAATTAATCGTAAGTTTATGTATTTTTTAATATCTCTTTGAGTAGCCCTACAGAATTGTTCTAAATCGGAAACTTTATCATAAGTTTTTTACAAATAATACATTATGAGACGGGTAAAATTTTATAACTTATTTAAAACCAAGAATTAATTGAAAATATGTACGTTTTTATTTTCACTGATTTCAATTTCAAATGTTTCCAATTGGAATATCTTTGTTAAGTGTAAATTATACTTGTAAATGATTAGAAATTATTTTCTACTTAATTAAAAAAAAGTGAAAAACAATTACTCGGGTCAGGAATTATATCTAAAGATTTTTTAATGGATTTACACAAAACTTAAGATTTTCAGTTTTTAGGTC
This sequence comes from Wiebesia pumilae, assembly GCA_018907045.1. Lineage (NCBI taxonomy): Eukaryota > Metazoa > Arthropoda > Insecta > Hymenoptera > Agaonidae > Wiebesia > Wiebesia pumilae. The sequence goes on from JACCHZ010000104.1 coordinate 2,152,489, forward strand.
ATTGTTGTTAAATATGAATGATTGAAAGATAAGAGTCCAATTCGTCACTTGTTCACGTTACCTTGAGAAGTCGTGCTATTTAGAGTACGAGCGAGAAAAAATTAAACTTTTATCGATAAAATTTAATATTATTTATTAGATACTTGTAAATAAAAAAGACAGATGGAGAGAGAGAGAGAGAGAGAGAGAGAGAGAGAGAGAGCACTTGTGCGAAGTATTAACCTACAATCGTCGAATCCTAGAACTCTTCACTATTTGTCTTTTTATTATATCTTATTAAATATCCCAAGTATTGAAAGTTATATGCTAACTGTTAAATGTTGCTAACTCTTGAATAATGCTATGTCTTGCTTACAGCTAAATATAAGACTTTTTCAATGCTGAACCACTCGTACTGACTCCTTGATTTTTGTACGCTTTCACGTACTTGTAAATTCAGTTAGGCTGGTTATTGTTAACGAATATTTAACTGTATTATGCACCATTGACATTGCCTACCTTCAACGGGGTAATCAGGTCCCTATTACTTATTATTATTACTTAGTACATTTACTAGCCTTTCGGTTTTTGAAAAATAAATTCTGACAGTAATTTCAAGAATCTAATTGGAAACTTCGAATTCAATTTATCGAAAAGATAAATATATTTACATATGTAACAATTTTAATGTAACATTTTCCATACTTTAGATTGTAATTGTCATTTTATCGTAGTGTACCAAAAGTACTATATATTTAGTTAAAATCATATAATTAAAAACAAAGAGAAACCACTAGGTTCTTAATATCAATTCTTATGATTCATTTATTCACTTATGATTCACTTATGTTTATGATCAATTCAATAGATTGATCATAAACTTACTACTTTACGAGGTAAAAGCCGAAATTTATTAAAAATACTTTATAATTGTGCAACGAAGATACTCCGAAAAAACAAAACCTTTGCCATGGACAACTCGGGCCGAACCGGGATGCTTCTCGAGTAGGTTTTATTGTAAATGAACGAACAAAACATCATTATTATTAAGATGAGTATATATTCCGAAATCTTATCTCTTCTTTGTTTTTAAACGGCACTATAAGTTTTTATTTAATTACGACAGAACATAATGTTTAAAGTAATATAATATAAGTAAAAGCTAACGTCTAAACGAATTTAAACGATAATTCAGCAGATTAGAAGAAAATATTGGGATTCGCGGTGTAATATATGTATTAATCTTTTCGCGAAGTGCCCGGTAGCGTCAGCGGTTTTCAGGAGGAAGCGTGATACGGTACGCCAACGAACGTTACTCAGGACGAGACCCGGTGCATCAGTCGAAGTTGATCCATCATCAGCAGACGATGACAATCTGTAAATTTTGAATACAGTCGCAGCCGCTTTTGATCAGATATTTAGACACTCTTGTTTGAGCATTTCAAAATCAACGTAAAATTATTTCTCGGAGAGGACAAGGAACTTAGTCTACAATGCAATCGCAGGCATTATTAAATGTCAGTTAGTCCGGTAAAGATCCACCGTGGTATATGGAGAACTTTTCGACAACCGTTCGTTAATAGCGAATGGCAATTAGGTATGCGTTATTGTACAACTTGAGGACGGAGGATCCTGCTCACATGTATCATTGCAATGTATCATAACTTTGGAAGGGATGCAGTTGGCACTTCTTGTTATAAGCGTGCAGCTAAAGGTATAAACTGGGGGAATAATAAGCACCACACAGTGCACCAATTTGAAGGTACCTTATATCGTATAATTCGGTATAAGAAAATAAAAAAAAAAAAAAGATTAAACGACAGTGACGTTGTTAAAAGATCAGAGCGTCGTACGTGCCTTCGACAACAGTTACAAAAAAGACTTATATTGTTTTCGTGATCTGGGATCCTTGAGTATTCTCTCGTTATTATTTCGTTACACGAGTTACTTATAATTAAAAACTGAGTTATAATCGCCGACAAGAAATAAGTCTGTTTGTTCGCCGTACAAATTAATTATTATAATATATAATAAAACAAATCATGACGTGATCGCTGCTGGTTTCCCTAATGAAAAGAGAAAAATATGGCACGAAATTTCAAGTGGAGTGGCTAACACCCTCCCAGACGTTTGTTTTACGTTTGTTTTACGTTTGTTTTACGTTTGTTTTACGTTTGTTTTTAAGGGCCTAATTTTGTAGTACAGTCAAAAATAAAATTAGATCTACGAGAGATTACTCTTTCGACGTTTACATCGAAGACCAGCGTTATCGACAGTACAGGACTCAGTGCGTCAAGCAACAACACTGGGAAAGAAGCGGAATTCGGTTCGTCGAGGAACGACACCGAGAAGACGTTTCTTTAGACGAGTGTTTGCAAACTACCAGATTCGTTTGGGAGATCGACGAGAACAACCTTCTTTCGTTGCGCGTGGACCTTTTTCTTGTTCTTTTCTTGCTCTTCGGAGGACTCAACCTCCTTGTTGCTTATATCATTGGAACACGCGCGTACACGCATACTTACGGGTTTCTAATGTTTCTAGTATTTTTCAGCGACGAATATCTCCGTCGCAATTATAATCGTTTGATAGTAAATACAATTTATAACACTTATAAATTTCTTGGAAAATGTTTCAAAAACATCTAAATAATTATTTGTTATAATTATTAGACATTTTCTTTGAATTTTTTTTTTTTTTTTTTTTTTTTTTTTTTCCATAAATGCACGTATAAAATGTATTTATCAAAATTTCGATAAATTTTTTATTTTTCAATTGAATGCGACCTTCTTAAAATTCGAAGAAAATGTGGATTTAATGGCTGTTTTTAATCATAATTAAACATTTCAATGATTGCAGATTTATTATAAGAAAAAAAAATATATCAGTAAAAAAAGAAAAGAAACGCATTTGCAATATAAAAAAACAAATGCACGATAATGGTTTCAAATACGTAAAGAGTAGAAATTTAATAAAGAATCCTAATATTGTTACTAACATGTAGTAGAATAGAATTCGAGAACAAAGAGCAATACAATAAGATTTACTTATTCGTTATCCTACATCGACTCGTGAATTATATACGAAAAAAAATTATTTAATGAATTTTTTTTTTTTTTTAGTAAAAATGTAAATTAAGATCTTTAGAAGTACGATCATTTTTACTATTCGAATATTCGAAGCTAACTTTTTAATTTAGATACTTTAAAAATAATACTTTGTTGTATGATCAATTATTAACAAAGTTAATGATCTATAATATATCGGTATATATTATATTTTTCTATACATGGCCAAGTGTGTTTTATGCATATATTAGTTTTATTTTATGGTTATATTAATTATGTGGTACAGTTTATACCACATAATTAATTGAGTAACTGATTAAAATCAAGTAGGCAAACTATAAAAATTACTCTTAAATAACGATAATTATATGAAACAAAGACAGCAAATATTAAAACTATTCCAAAATTTCATATGAAAATAAATGGAATTATTTAGTTTAAATCCACGTGTAATTTCTAATATTACGAAAGTGCTTGATATTTAGATTTCAAGATTAATTAATTCCTTATTCTAATATGTTAGAATGTTACTATTATTATAAATATAAATAATACTGGTATTTGCCAAATAAATTTTATTTATTTATAAACTCTGTTAATAATTTTTTATTACGTTTAAATATCTCTGCTTGAGGAATTAAATGTAAGAAAATATAATCAGATTTCTACTGTCAAATTAATTATTTATATTCAATTTAACTAATAGATATTAAAATTAAATCCTTTTGTATACCTGTACTTATTGATTTTATAAAATGTGATTAAAAATTAATATTTAACATTGAACATTAAAATTCGAATTTTGAATTATCGTTTTAGGAGTGTAATTTAATGTAGGGTTATTTATAATTTTTGTAAAATTGATTTCACAATTGTTATTCTATTTTCTTACTATTACACGAACCTAAATATAATAAATGTTAATATAATTGTTTGGATCTTCAGATATAATGCGTATGAAGAATTGGCTTGAAATAACTTGAAGAATGAGAAATGATGTTGAAAATACTCAAGAAGTTAGATTATTATGTTAAATGAGTGTAACGGATTCTTTCTTAGGTAAACGTACAAAAAAATGACTGTGTCATACACTGCAGAAGTCGCCACTTGTAGAGGCTTCGGATGCTTTCTTAAACTATTATTAAGGTAAGTTTTATTCGTTACTTAAGTAATAAGTGCAATAAAAATTATACGGTATTAAAAGAGAGATTTATTTTATAAATATTATATTTCTACTCGTAATAAGTAAACGAATTATCAAAATATTATTATTTTATGTATTGTGCGTGACATAATAACACAATGTGAAGACACAATCATTATTTAATAAATCAGCAGATTTTTAGAAAATTATTTTTATTCCATAAAAGCTATTTTAAATGACTAAATATTACTAGAACTGAGTATTAAAGTAATAAAACTATACTTTAACTAAGAATATCGAAACGGCTTATACAATATTAATAACCAAATTTCCAAATATAGTTTAATACTAGTAGGATTAGTTAAGTAATAAATTGATTTTAAATATTAAGTTAATTATGTAAAGCCCGCGGTGAAAAAACAAATATTTAAACATTTTGGAAATCTTAGTATAGAAAAAGAATTATCAATTTTTATTTTTAAGTATTTCATTCTTAATAGATATTAAAAATTTCGAAATAAAATTATTCATAATGATATTTTTTTAATACTTTTAATCATAAATTTAAAAAAATATTTCAATTATATTTTTGAGCGATTTATTAAATCACTTCAACCAAAATTAATAGTCCATAACATTGACTGAATTTGTATATAATATAACAATCTCTCTCTCTCTCTCTCTCTCTCTCTCTCTCTCTCTCTCTCTCTCTCTCTTTGAGCCATTGTCTCAATCAACGGATTATATGGATGATAAGGATACAAATCTTAAAGTCCACGTGAAAAATCCCGTTTTTAAGTTAGATGTAGTATTCTTAGTGTGATAAAGATTTTAGGATGAGACAATATTAATAATAAGATAATAAGATAACATATGATAATATTAAAAGACGATGTTAAAGTCGTAAATTCAATACCTCGCAAGTCAATATGAATTTTGTAATAAATAGATTTGTTTGCTTACGTATGTTATAAAATACAAATTTTATGTAACTATAGAAGATTCTGAAAATTGTTTACTTGTATTTTATCAAAGTGACATATTACCAAGAAAAGAGTAATTTTTTGAAATTGGATTTGATTTTAATGATTAAGTCAAATAATGGTTATTTACTAGTTCCTTATTAATATTTAAGATATGTAGTATCATATTTTTATATATTTTAAACTATAAATTTAATTAAATATATTTAAGAAAACCTTATTTTAGTTTTTTACGTGTGCATAAATTATTTACCGTAAATGTAAGTAAGGTACAAGAGTACATCTTTTATTATATCGTTGATTTTATATTTGATTAATTATTTGTTTTATTCTTTACATAAGCACATTTAATAAAAAAGACTAAGAGGTGATTTACAAATTTTTTATAATTGTAATAAAATAATGTTAAGCGTATACAAGCTCTATTAGCTCTATTAGACGAATTATTATGTTTACAATTTTGAATACGAATATTTTAAGTTAACTGTTTTAAAACTAAGTCTTACGTTTGCTTGTTTCAGATGGAAAGCGAGTGTTTACAAATTAATATGGACGGATATGTTGCTCTTTTTAACGATTTATTACTCACTCTCAGGAATATATCGTTTATCTCTCGATGAAGATCAGAAAAAAGTGTTTGAAAAAGTTGTGGAATTTTGTCGAAGACACGCTTCATCGAGTCCTCTTTCTTTCGTGTTAGGATTTTATGTGACAATAGTAATGAACAGATGGTGGAATCAATACATAACGATTCCATGGCCAGATTCTATAGCTGTTTTCGTCTCTGCAACAATTCACGGGAACGACGAAAGAGGAAGGCTTATGAGGCGAACTATCGTTAGGTGCGTACTTTGAATTCGAATTATTTATTTGTCTTCTTTAGCTTTGTGAAAAGCGTTAGAACATCATGCATAATGGATGAATCCTTTGTCATTTTTATAAGTAATTCGTACTATTTTATATGAGAATATGTACCAGTATAATTTCAAACGAATAAGAGGCAGAAAAGAAAGAGAATAGCTCATCTACAACGAATGTCATTTTTTTTATCAAATTGTAAGGCTGTTTACCTAATTAAACATAATAAAGCAAAAGATTTAATTATTTACTTTATCTAAAAAAAAACATGTTTTGAATTCAAATTATTGGAATGCAATCAACAACAATAATTTGCACATGTTTATTGTAATAACATTAATTTATTTTTCAGAATAAAATACAAGAATCATATTGCAATCAATCGTAACAACCACTATTATTTTTTTTAGGTATGTATGCGTGTGCCTCACTTTGGTTTTGGCTAACGTATCTCCCCGCGTAAAAAAGCGTTTCCCAACGTTGGAGCATTACGTAGATACAGGTTTGCTGCTGGAAAATGAACTAGCGATATTCCAAAGTTTGAACAGTAAGTTTCCAAAGCCGAGTAAACACTGGTTACCAATAGTCTGGGCGTCAAGTATTGTAACGCGAGCGCGAAAAGAAGGTCGGATACGTGATGATTTTGCCGTTAAGACTCTAATAGACGAGCTCAACAAATTTCGAGGATTGTGTGGTAGCCTCGTACACTACGACACAATTAGCATACCTCTCGTTTATACCCAGGTCGTTACTATTGCTGTTTATACGTACTTCCTCACTAATATCATTGGACAGCAATGGATACTTGATGAATCAAAAACAATAGACATTTACTTTCCAGTATTCACAATACTAGAGATGTTTTTTTATATGGGTTGGCTCAAAGTTGCCGAGACTCTGATTAATCCCTTTGGTGAAGATGACGATGACTTTGAAGTCAATTGGATCGTTGATCGAAATCTTCAGGTTACTTATAAATTCAAATTTTCTCCGTATTATTAATCATAATTGCAAAGTTTTTCTTCGTAATTCAATTTTGGTTTCCAATGTTAACAGGTGAGTTATCTTATAGTCGACGAAATGCACCACGAACATCCAGAACTAATAAGAGATCAATATTGGGATGAAGTTTTTCCTACAGAATTACCTTACACAGCAGCGTCTCAGCCTTTCAGAGAAGAACATCCTGTACCTTCGACAGCTGGTATTCAGCTTTCAGCTGCACAACAAGAATTACAACCTTCATCTATAAGGATAGACGAAATGGAAAAAGAATATCAACAGAAATATCAAAATGATGTAAATGATGATGCTATTTCAGGAATTCACTTTGTTGCTAGTGGTTCTAAAATTTCAAGGTATGTAAATGCAATATGTATTTTCAATAAATATTAATTAAATATTAAACGTTAATTTTTTTTTTTTTTTTTTTTAAATAAAATAAATACTCTAAACCCACGAAAAAAATTACAGAAAAAAGTCTAAATATAATTTAAATTATCTTAAGTCTGACGAGGATGTTTTTAATATAAAATAAAATAAAAGAAAATATTATATTAGCTTATCAAACTTTTTCAGAAATCGTTATTCGAGTATGAACAGTATATTATTCATATCTAATAAATTTATAATATATTTGTAACGTTTCTAGTACTTCACTATTTCGTTTTGCGTCTTCTTGCGCGGACGCTATATAACGATTTTACCTTTCCTTATATTCTATTGGCTTGATCTCTCGCGCTTCCTGGTTGTTCCAGCCCGGTTGGCTCAATGTCTGACCGGATTCGTATCAGGAGGAAAAGGCGTGAAGATACGGGGTGAAATGAGGACGACGTATTTTATAATAAACTAAATTAAACTAATTTATTAAATTTAAATTTTACAAGTATTGATTATTCTTATTATTTGGCGGGTGAGTACAGCCTACGGTGCACTTACCGTTTACAAACTGCTGGTGTCCTCTTTCTCCGATTAAGTTATGCAAACTATAATGCGAATGCGACGGCGGTTGTCACATTAGCAACGTTATTTTATATAAATTCTATAATTTTATAATAAAATAAAGTTGTAGCGGGCAAAGTCCAGCCACGCGAAATGTCAGCACCTCCTGGATGTTCCTGGTTCCTTCAGGGTGAGAAAAATATTAGTTAAAACTAAGAACGATATGCAACTTGAGTATCTTACTTTAGACTTTTTAGCGAAAGTCATAGGGCTCTCTCAGACCTCAAAGGTCGATATGGCACAAGTATACTGTAAACCAAGATGCAAGGATCAGTCTTTGAACAGAGTCGTTGTTATGCTCCATACGTCAGGGGACAGGGATATACAGAATCATAAGCACGTTCATAATTAGTGTATCATGATGATGCAATCTATATTGTTAATCATATTATGCTTGAGCAGCTACAGGTTGTTGCCAAAAGGTAGGGGGGGAGGGGGAATTTTATAGCGCCACGTAATAAACGTAAAACGAAATAGAGATAAAGAGAAAAGTATTAGAAACATTACATATTTATATTTATATTTCTGTATGCAATAATTTTCTTGATATCAAAGAATTATTATATTTTATTACAATTTGAACGTTGCCTTTTCTTCAAACATGTATCGCATTTGAAAATTTGTTATCGTTAATATAATTTGCCTTTATTTTAATACAGTATGTAATTATATATTGTAAAATTTCAAAAAATACTCATAAATTAAGATTATTATTATACACGTAAATTGTAATTAAATATAAAAAATGTAGCATTGATTTATCAGGGAAGAAATGCTTTGCAAAATAAAAATGAAGATACTTGGTCTTTAATTTGTAAAATTTAATTGCTTATTACTCCAACAGGAGTGGTAGTCGAGTGAGTAATCGGGATAGGACTATAAGTGCCGGTTCAACGCCGAGCAATATTGGAGGTTCACTTACAAGAATAAACAGTGTCACCAATGTACTTAAAAGAATATTCAGTAAAGAAGATAGACCGGATGGCAGTGGTATGAAAACGCCTGGAAGAATCCCTAATTCTACTTCGGCCACTTCCTTGAAAGCACCTGGTTGGTATTCAGTGCTTTTAATTTCTCTTTTAAAAATGACATACTGATTATATATTCATTTTTACACTTTTTACGCTTTTACTTATAGAATGTTAATTATTTTGTTGATTTGTAATAATGCTTTTCATTTGAATAAGTATATTTAAAAATATCATTTGTATTTTTCGATGAATTTTTGAGCATTAAATTTTAATTTTTTATAAAATTTATATGTTATCGTATTACTTTCTTTTTCATAAAATTTGACAATATTTAAATAGTAGAATTGGCATAATTAAATAAACCATAAGCAGCTTGAAATTTAAATTAAAAGGATCGTTTTTCTTCATTTCTGTAATGCAATTGGATACCCTTTTAAAAGCGTATAATAATAATACTTTATTACCCATTTTATTATTATTATCAGGAGGAGCTGGTTCAACGAGAATAGACGTAATTGAAGAAGTAGACGAACAAACTACAATGACATCAATGCGACCAGAAAGTCGTCCGCATATAAAGAGCATATTTCCTCAGGGGCCACCCCCTGCAAGTGCACCAGTTAACGTACCTGGATCTACATCTATGACCCATAATGGTGATATTTTTTCTACCAGTGCCCCAACGCCTAATTTAAGTGATTCAGCCGATAATATTGGAATTTCACCAAGTGATACTGCGGTGCGTTACCATGGCGCAAGGTATGTAAATCTAATATGAAAATGTAATATTTAGCCATTATTTTGTATTTGAAAATTCCGTACGAGAGCGGATGTATATATTTAAAACGGGAGTTTAACTCTAATGAATACGAAAATAGTGTAATTCGCATGAAAGTATCAAATGAACAATTTTAACGCTTGAATAAGGTCCAAGTGTTACAAAAATTAATGTGTAAAAATACAAAAAACTTTTTAGCATCAAGTTAGATGAATATGAATTATAAGATTTTCAATAAGTAATAACGGGTCAATAATCAATTCATACCGTAAAGAAGATTCTTTATTTTTATACTATGCGTGATTTATTTAATTAAGTACTAATACTTTTTTTAGATTTACTTTACTTATTTAGAAACTTAAATTTTCCACACATTTTTAACTAATTAAAAAATAATTTTGACCGACTAAATAATATCTATTTGAAAGAAACAGAATATTTTAATTTTCAATCAAATTTAATTTATTTATAACAAAAAATATTTATCTTTTCGTTATATAAGGATTTGAACTGTATTTGTCCAAGTTATTATGAGATAAACTAAATTTTTATATGAAATACTGTACCTCGCGTGAGATAAATTATTGTGAAATACCACTGCTAATTATTTACAAGAAATATAAAAATGTCCTAAAAGTCATATAAATGTGAAAACTTACAGACCCCAGATGTCAGTTCCGTCCACTCGCGGTAGCGGAGGTTTCGATTCCACTATCTTTACTAGAGACAATAATGATAGTATACGTAGTTCATCTTCAAATGGCAGTTTAGACGATGAATTTACAAAATTGAAATCCGAGCGAGAGAAGAAAAGAAAGGAAAAAGCTCTGCAAAAGCTCAATAGAAGTATAAGTAACAGGGTACCTACAGAGCCATCCCCACTTGACATGAATGACACAGAAATACTCCTAAGTGAATTAGCCAGTACTTCTCGCCGTTACTTGCACTCATCAGACTGCGAAGATAAGGAACAGCCTCAGTCCAATTAATACTAATTAAACTACTTATCTACGCTACAATATATTTTTTATGAATAATCAACTAAAGATTTATAAGTTAAATTTTTTTTTTCTTTATCATAGATAAACATTGTTTACATACTGCCGTATTTTTAAAAAATTTTTAAATTTCATTTTTTTAAGTTTAAATTTGATAACTTTTCCAGAATTATCTAGCACTTACAGTTTATCGAAAGTTATAATACAAAAATTATTTCTTTAAATACTTCAAATGGTCTATATGTATGTATAAACATTTACAACGTGTACTTATTTTAGAATCGTAAATTAAAATTGAAAATAAACGCATAGTATCTGATAAGCCTAAAAGTATTAGTAAACCGTAACAAATTAAAAATTTTTGTGTGATTATTCATAAAAACGCAATACCTTAAAATGTTAATTTTAGCAGAAAAATTTACTAAGATAATTAAATTTCTCAGAATAAAAAAGAATTTTTTCAATGTTTCATAGTTAAAATAATTATGCAAATTCTATCTTAATTGTTGGATTATCCAAATAAATAATTGTTATAAAAATTTGTAATATATGTAAAATATACTTCATTTCCTATTTATAGCGAATTACTATTAAATTACTGCTTCTAGGAGTTATTGAAAATAATTAATAAATACATGTATAATATTTTTATTTTAAACTATTGATGCATTAAGTAATTGTTGCCTTAAATGAAATTACTGGATAAGCTTTACATTTTTGTACACATTTAACAAAATGAAATGAGCTTTCTATAATAGCTATAATATCTATGTTAATTTATAAATTTAAAATTGTATCGAAATAAATAAAATAAAATTTCAGTTTTTTTATTACACTTGTGTTTTGTAGTACGAAATTTCTTGGAAGATAAGTTCGTGGATTTAATTTGTTTAATTTATAAAATGATGACGAAAAGAAAGCCATTTTTTAGCCAATATATTAGTTTATTTGGCTATGAGAGGAGAAGCCTTGCGACATAAAACCTCTCTCTCTCTCTCTCTCTCTCTCTCTCTCTCTCTCTCTCTCTCTCTTGTTAAAGAACATACAAGTTAATTGTTTAATAAATAAATAAATAAATATGTTTTTTGAGAGATTGAATCGTTTGTTATTCATATGTGTATGTTTCTGTGTATACTGTTTGGTGGACAAGATTACGTAGATGTGTTGTACCACCGATTGCCGAACATTTGTATGTTTTACAATGTTTGAAGGAGAATACTTGTCTTTGCCACCAATTGCCAAACACTTGTCTGTACATTGTTTTATTCAGTGGACTACGAAGCGCGTGTTCTCTTTTTTTGACTCTTGAATTTTCCTTGAATAAAACGTAATACTTGAGCACTATTATTCTAATTAATCCTCTACTTTATACTCTAAAAATTGTTAAAGAATACATTGGAAGTGACTTGTTGGCAGCCTTGTTAAGACTAGTTCATATTGCAAAAGTAATTTCGTGGTTGAGATATTTTATGATATGCCCCATTTCTTAATTCCAATACGTCATTATTTGAAAGAAACTCATCAAGAGTACCTTCTCCAGTTTGAATTCATACTATTATCACGAGACCTTTTAAATTACCAGATCCTATTATAGATATTATTTAATGCGTTGCGCGATAAAGGAGGCTATCAAGATCATTGTAAACGTTTTTAATGTAAATATACAGAACATTCATTAGTTACAGAATAAATATCATTGAAGACATAGATTTAAATCCAGAAAAATCTTTTCAACGCTCCCAATTTCTTCGATTTTGTCATGGGCGAGTTGAGCTTATTTGAAATGTTAGCACACTAACGAAAGGATAGAAACTAAAATTATACGCACTCAGATTTTTATACCCTTTTAGTACTGATTTGATTTCTACTATTGTTATATATATTTCCCATACTCCTATTGATTCCACTCTGGACTCTGGAATAGCAACCTTAGAAGGGACCAGCAATGAAGCCATTTCTAGCCGTTATTTACGATTATCAACATTGTATATATTAGGCTCGTTTATATACAGTAGATACCAAACTTCCAAAACAACTCTTTCGCAAGGTAAAAGCCGCTGTAGCTGGAGGTGGTTTTACATCTCCAACTCTCCAAGAAATGGCATCCATAATTACTTCAGCTAACTGGAGACCTGCGAAATTGGTTCTTACTATTAATAACATTTTGTGTGCTGTTATTTCTTTTAAGACTGATGGAATTGAAAGACTGATAGAATGAAAATAATCTAATTTCACAGGTAGTCTGCGAATTATTATTGCAGACGAGATTAGTTTATCGCAACCGCAGTACTAGCTCCATAAAGTTTGTCCCCCCCCCCTCACCCAATCTGCCAGCGATTATAAAATTACTCGGTAACAATCCAGAGTATTTTTAAGAAGAACCAGGAAGATTTATCAACTTATCCCTACCTTGACTTATCTAAGCTACGTGAACCTTATCAGATTAAGAACTTTCCGAGCTTAGTCTACTGCGGACTATGTTACCATAAACATTCCGTAACTAATCCCATAGATCAGGCTACATTCAGGATATACAAAATAAACGAAATAAAATTACACATTCCGAGCATTGCCACTTAAAAAGCCATGGAGGATTTAGCAGACCAGCTCCCATCCCCATACCTCACTTCTCTAATGGAACTGCTCAAGATACTTCCTACAGATCGTGCTAGGGTACTATTGGAGCGTAAGAGAGCAAATTCATTTTCTTCAATTGCCAATCAAATAAATGGTCAATTAGTTGCAGAAATAATAATGAAAGAGAACACTGAAATGTCTTCCAAGTTAATTGAACAGGAAGTCAAAATATTAAGAGACTCGATAGATTAAAAATTAACAACAAATAGGCATCAGGCAATGTTGATAGAGGATGCAGGATAGCGAAGAAAAAACTTCGAAAATATAACAGCCTTGAGAGACAAGATTCATAAACGCAGAGGACTTGCAACCATGGGATATCGCATCCCACTTGTTACAACAAGTACATAAATGGCATTAAGAGACCGATTAATTAGTAATATAAGATCAATATTTGATGCGTGCAATAGCTCCCCAATTGTATATAGTATGAATACAGATTAGCATCGAAATACTTCTAATAACGATTTAAAGAAAAGAAATGTTTTGTACTACGAAATTTCTCGTTAGTTAAGTTAGTAATAATAGTTGAAACAACTATTATTAATTGGCAAATTATGTATGCTACCTAAAGATAACTGGAGATTACATCCTCATTCAAACAATTGATAAAATGGAAAACCTGCTTCAAAATACCCAATGAGTTTGGATACCCAATAGTTCAGTTTGGAATTTAGCACAAACTATGATTTTAATTATTTCCAGTAAGTTACGGATATTTTTAACAACAAAGTAATGACTCTCATTTAGATCATATGTATCAATTTTTCTTTGGACGCATTGCATATGAAAAAATTAAAAAAAAATCATTAGCAGTGCTAAACTTATCCTTGGAATCCTCGGTAAAGGATTCTTCGAGGAATTCTCGAGAGGAGATCCAATCATTAGAATAAGTTTCATTGATACAGAATTTTATCTTTACTATCACACGTAGTGAACAGAGCGAACATATTCCAATCCAACAGGACGACTAATTATTTTCAACCTATTATCATCAGACTTTGGATTCCTTCCTTTTCTTCAATTGCCAAGATTTTTATATGCAGAGACAAACTGACCAGGATAAACTAACAGAATCGTCCAAAAATAAGTACTCAAAATATCGAGAGCAATCAAATTCAAGATTAAGACTATAGACTGTAGCAGAGCATCTTCGGTTAGTATTGGAACCCTACCTTCTTAACATTGATTGACATAAGCTCTGATGTATGATCCACACTACGGGTAAGTTATACTTTCGCACTTTACATCGTCTTCAAAGAGAGAAAATTTTCAACTTATGTTCACCAGGAATAGTACGTATTTATTTTGGATGAAATAGGATTCCGCCGCTACAAAGAGAAATAAATCGCTCAAATTAGAACGAGACACAGAGTCCGTAAATAAGTAAGAAAGAAACCTCCAAAACATCCGATATTACCATTCTTATTGCATTTTAATGCAGTGACAACAGTTTTAGGTTATCGTTAATTAACTTATAATGACTTAACGTATTTTGTAATAGAAAAATAAAAAATTTAAGTAACTATAAAATCCACTCCTGCTCAAAATAACGAAATTGAATTAAATTTAACTTCCAATTTTTCCAAACACGCGATAAAAAATTATGCACGACTAACCGAAAAAATAAAATTTACTCAACAATTCCCAACGATCAAACTGTACGCACCTCTACTTACACACACAGGATGGATTTATTGTGTGCATTTTCCTATGCGCTACCTTTTAACAGCGCGTTCAAGCTACAGCTTTATACCTTGTATAAGCGCTTGCAATGCCCAAAAGCAGTAAAAATGACTGTTAAACTTAAACTATATTTTTAATTTACTGAAATATTAAATTTCACTTGACTTTTTCCACCGTCACAGGGTTAGGCGAGTAATGATATTCAGATGAACCACATTAAATTGTAAAGATCCATCTTTGTTCATTAATAATGAATGTATGAATTTCTTTACTTTTATTATAAATATTTTTAAATATATACGTTACGATTATTTATTATACTACATCAATTTTCTATTTTACTTTTAATCATTTTTTATCTTCCCCGTTGTAAACATGGCCCGACTTCAAGCCGTCCAGGCCGGAAAGACCCGCAACGATTACACCGTTAAATCGCCGAGAAAAATAATTGAAACTTTATAGCTTATAGTAATCTAGAAGAAAATAATACTTTTCCAATATTAAGAAATTAGCGTATGTAGTCAATGGTTAGTTGAATAAAAATAACTATATGATAGTCTTTATTGTAAAATGTAATATGATAATTGATTTGATAAACTATTCGGTAAAAGTTATTTACAAGTAATTACAGTTATTACAGCTCTTGTTGAAAATTCGAGCGCACAATTACATTTTTGGTGTTTTATATTTGTCTCGTGTTACTTCGCGTATCTTTGTGACATTCATGCTTACAACGCACATATTGACGCTTGCATTATTTTACATATACTTTATTGTCGCCTATTTTTTGTCGGTGTATCGACTGTTCGTATCCATACGTTACTTTATTTACATTCTAAAATGTGTACCACGTATTTGAAGTTGCTTCATTACAAAATAAACTAAAAATTTGCTTAATCGTACAATTTTCAAGATACCTTTATCAACTTGCAAAATACATTAGTTTTTAAATAAATAATAAATTATAATAAGTATATTATTTTAACAAAATAATTTTCCTAACTAAATATTAATCATAGTACTACCTAATTTTTGAAATTTCAACAATTCGATCTTTATTTGAAAAATCTTTGTAGACGTTTTCAAATTTGAGTTTATCCGCATAATTCTGAATGATTGAATATTGAATTCGTTCTGAATGACTAGAATCAATTTCTAAAATAAGAAATCCACCTATGTTAAGAGCTTCTGAAGCATATTTAAGAATTGGATTAATCAAACTCAAGCCATCATTTCCTCCATCTAAAGCTCTTATATCTTCATATCTATAAATACAGATATACTTATTTTATAATCATAATAAAATTTATTCAAATATAAATGTTATTACTTACAACGTGATTTCTGGTTGAAGTTTGAATAATGTTTGAGTTGGAATATACGGAGGATTACTTACAATAAATTGAAATTTATCTTTATCAAAATTTACAGGTTGTTTTGAACCATAATTTTTCTTTATTTCTATTGTACCATCTGCTTTCAAAGTCGCATTCAAAGTAGTTAAACGATTTTCAACTTGCAGATTTTGTGCATTCGTCATAGTCAATTCACAAGCGTGTGAATTGATATCAATTGCAACAAGATTCACCTGAATAATAAATATAAAAATAAAATATGTGATAATTCTACTACTGTATTAGATGTTGATAACGCACATCTTTATTCGAGTGTAAAAGTGAAAGAGAAATAGCACCAGACCCACAACCAATTTCTAGAATATTACATTTTTTACTTTTTAAATTAGCAATATTTTTTAATAATATTTCAACTACAATTTCAGTTTCTGGCCGTGGAATAAAAATAGGAGGCTCCAATTTTAATGTAATGTATCTAAAATCCCATTTACCAATAATATATTGTACTGGCATCCTAAAAAATTTGGTAACTTTAATAAAGTAAAATTTTATTCTTATGAAACATGTACAAAATAAACCTTGATAATCTGCATTCGCATAATTGTTCCAATCGCTGTAGCTGCTCTTCATTAAGTTCCTTTTTATTTACATTCACCAAATCCACGATCTGCATAAAAATATCATATCTTTAATTCCATATTTTTTAAACATAACATTGTTAGTATAATTAATTATCTTTTAATAGCTTATTTAAACCCTTAATTATATTAAATATATTAAATATAATATCAATTAATATTAATTGCATTAAATATATAAAATACTCAAAATTTAAGTAGATAAAATGAAATTTAATAACTAAATACCATTCAAGATCGAATAAATAATTATTTCTAAACCATGTAGAATCTCGATTTATACGATTTTAATCTATAAAATTCTTATCAAATATATACCTTTTGTATTTTTATTCTAATGTTGTTTTAATTTACTGATTATTATACTGATTTACATTTGACTTCTTTTATATAATACATGGTAAAGTAAAATAAATTATTATTATTTTACGTTTTAATGGCAGTTTCCCGTACAGTACACTCAACCGCTAATAAATGTATTTTAATATAATAGCTTTGTATATCAATTTTGTAAATTTCTTATAATTAAAAATAGAATTGTATTTTCGTGAGAAAAAACGGTAGACTTATACAAATAATAACTTTGTATATTTTTCAATGATCAACAAATTATTTACACAAAAAAATTTTTTCTGGTTTGACTAAAATTATAATTGCAAACTTTAATTAAATTGTCTTTATACAGTACCCATTGTCTAGATTAGGTGATCAACTCCTATTAGAAGTAAAATGTATAATATATTGAAATGATACTAAATCTCCGAACTGAATATACATATAGTAATATACTTTAATAACATTTCAACATAATTTTTGTTCATTTTTAATTGTGTATAAAAACAAAATAAAGAAACAAGTACCAAAAAAGTTAAAAAACAGCTAAGATTAATATTTCCATAAATTGTGCAATACAATCGTTAAATATTATAAAAATCTATTCACAACTAATCTATTGATTATCCTTTATTTATAAATTATTCAAATGTCAATTTAACCCTGTTCTTAATTTTTGTGAGTAAATAGAATTATTTTTTATAAAATATTTAACTGTATATAAAATAAAAGAATTACTAGATACTTTTATTTGTACAATTTTAAATAGTATTTATGAATAAATAAATTTATATAGAGAATAATATTTTTATAAAGAGAATAATAATATAAAAATAATATTTTCATAAATTATACACCTTAACTAATCATTTCAATTTAGAAATTTAATTTAATTCAAATAATTTAATGCCTTGTACTATAAAAAAATGTTTTCAAATAAAGTTTATACATAAAATATGCTAATAATTTATTATACCTTTTATCAATTACAAGTTTCTTTGATCAAGAATATTAATATTGTTCCAAAACAACTTAGTCTAATAAACTAAAGCAATTTTAATCAATTAAATTTTTAGTTAATAAATATAAGATTGGATTTTATTTTGAAATGGCACATTCAATAGTAAATCTCTGAATTAAGGGTTCATTAAGATTTTGCTTTATAAACAAAAATAAAAAATTACCGTTGCAATTCCTAATACATGAGCTATGATGTGTTCAATGGACTCTTTTGGTTCTGTAATTCTTTCTTTTTCAAATCGTTGATGCCAATATTTAATCATATTAGCAACCGTCGATACTTTTTTGTGCTTTTTACTATCATTGTGAAGAGTGCACATAAATGCTACGGGAATATCCAAGAATAGTTTTTTATTTAATAAATAATTATCAGTGCAAATGGTTAATGATTTTTTATGGAAGAATACTTGTAAATGTGAACTTTTAAAAATTCGCCAAGGCCAACGACAGATCATTCTAATGATATTTTCTCCTGACAAATTATCGCCTTTTTAATCGATATTTTAATGTTGCATTTAGATTTTTCTTATGTTACTGCAACTGCTACATTACAAAATATTTAGATAGATTAGCATTTAAAAATTTTATCCGGTATAATAAACAACATTAAAGGTTATAATATCTCTTACCATCCAGCGGGTGAACTTTCGAATTATATAAAAAAACAAAAACATCTGTAAAAAGAACATATTTTTCCCCCAAAATCAACACCGTTTATCTAATTTACCTCTTTTTACATTTTTTATAAAGTATTAAAAACTCATATTCCCTAATTGCACATTTCTTCAGCTGATCACATTAAAATATCAATTATTACACTTTCAGAGGGAAAAATTTGTTAACTAACAAACTTAAATTGCTCTATCTAAAAAAAGAAATATTAAAACATTTTTTTAGTATTAACAAAAAATTGAATATGCCCGAGGAATTATACACCTTCACATATTCTGCGCATGTGCAAACCATCGGAGTGCCTACACTATTGCATTATTTTTAAATACACAAGATCTAAAACAAAATCTTAAAAAATTAACGAAAATATTGAAAACATTTTTTATTTTAATTAATAAAGCCAATCGTATATAAAATCGTAGATACAAAATTTTTGTCTAAAAATTTTAATATTAATCATTTAGACTCTACAAGAATCATAGATTCTTACAGAAAATACTTCATAGAGAATTTTTTTATTTAATTTTAATCATATAATAAAAAAAAAATTTATTCCGCATACCAATTTAGAAAATAACGACTTGAGAAAAAATGATTTAAAAATAGTCCAATTGTTTCGTACATAAAGAATTATGACTACCTATAACATTATAATGTTGTACTTTGTATTTGATTACATGTTAAACAAAATTAAATCATAAATAGTTACGACAATACTAAAGTAAAATTCTTTTTCAATTTCTTTCGTTATTATTTCATCACAAGCTGATAATTCTTGAATTTTCTTTGAATGATAAATATAAACTTAAACATGATTCAGCGAAACATTTACATTGGAAAACTATAATCAAATTTAAAATTACTCTTGAGTGCATTGAAGAAAAAACGAAAAAACGTAATGTTCGCCATTTAAATATGTTCGAGAAAAGAAAGTATAGTGAAATCTGGGTTCGGTTCATTTCATACAGATTCTAATTTAATTCTAAGAAATGTATACACGTGCGCCCGTACATAACACATCGCAGAGTCTAAGTATAGATGAAATTAGTGCCAACTTAATACTTTACGTAAAAGAACAATTATATCATTGCCAATGTTATTGTTAACAAAAAATTACGTTTTTATAAAATTATATTACATTATTTGTAAGTAGGTTGATCATAATCCCTCTTATAAATTCAAAATACGTTTATCTCTAGTCCCTGCTTACTTTAACAATTTGATAGTTTCTTTACTTTATAGATTATTTAAACAGAATCTTGAGTCAGTTTTGTTGAACTATGTCTATTAAGAAATTTCATTAGAAATATCAAAAATGAATTTAACAAAATACGATGAAAAGCTAGCACGATCGATTCAAGACGAAATAAATTGTATTGGTATTACAGAAAATGCTATTTTTCCCAAAGAGGTTAGTTTTAACAAATTGTCATTTTCTATTTTATATGCATTAAACAATTTACTAATTGATTTTAAATTTATAAAATAGTCAGTTTTAAACATAAATAAATCAAAATCAATTTGAAAATGTCTTTTCAATATTATAGAAAGGAAAAGAAAAGTATCGTCCTAGGACATTAATTGATGAAACTCTTGAATATTTTGATCCTACGCCAAATATATATACACTCTTTGTTCAATTTAATGAAAAATTTTTTTGGAATGTTTTAACTTCTGTGCAAGTTAAATGGAGTTCAAGAATGACTTCGTAAGATTTTTTCTTTTTAAAAAATATATTATTTTAAACGAATCAAATTATCTTAATTTTATTTTATCTACAATAGCTGTGCTGGTACATGTACGTTTCATCCAAAAAACAAGGAATGTATTATATCATTAAGTACTCCACTACTTAAATTAAGACCTAGAAAAGATTTAATTGAAACTTTATTGGTACAGTTATAAATTTCTCATTTTTTATTTTTATATCCTTTTTATTTTACAAAAATTTTCTATTTTTAGCATGAAATGATACATGCTTATTTATTTATGACTAATAATAATAGAGACAGGGATGGACACGGACCAGTATTTAAGAGTCATATGAAAAGAATTAATAGAGAATCAGGAACCAATATAACAGTAAAAAAGTTTTCTTTAGCTTTTATTTTGTACCTTAGCGATATTCATTATAATTTTAATTATTTTTCAATAGATTTATCACAGTTTTCATGAAGAAGTTAAATTGTATCAACAACATTGGTGGAGATGTAATGGTCCATGTCAAAAAAGAGCACCATACTTTGGCACTGTAAGGAGAGCCATGAACCGTGCTCCTGGACCAAATGATTTTTGGTTCAGTGATCATCAGTTAACATGTGGTGGTCAATTTATTAAAATAAAAGAACCACAAAAACCAGAACAATACAAAAAGAACAAAATATCAACAAAAGTACCTGAAAAAAACAATATACTTAACTGGATAAAAAAGATTGATAGTAGTGATGAAAATATAAAAATAAAAACTATGCCTAAAATATCTAATCAGCCAAAAATAGTAGATTGGAAGAATACTAAAAATAACTCTATATCAAATTTTCAAACAGATATGAAAAAACTTGGTAATAATACTAATAATGTACATGGATGGGGTACAGGGGGCCCTGATAATAGCAGTGATAATAATAATAGCTCAACTACTAGAAATAAAATTATTCCAAATAGTTCATTAAAAAATACTAATTCACACTTGTCCTTTTCTGGTAAGCTGGGAGGCAGCAATACGGGAAGAAGTATTTTACTTGATAAATATGACAATGTAGCTGCAACAAGTGATTCTTCAAATAAGAACTGTTCTTTTCAGACAAATTTAAATCAAACTAATTTACTTAAAAAACCTATAAAAAATTCTAGGGAGAATCGATATTTAGAAAATGTAGAAGTTATAGTGACATGTCCAAATTGCAATAGAACTGTAGAGGAATCAAAAATTAATCAACACTTGGACATTTGTCTTGAAAATACAGAAATTTCAGAAATCATCCCAGATAATTCAAGGAAGAAAAGAAAAATAAAAGATAATTGTATATCTGATAAAATATTTAAAAATGCAAACGAATCAAATTCAAAACAAATTCAATGTCCTTTATGCGAAAAGATGCTTAAACCAGATTATTTTAATGAACATTTAAATAGTTGTATACAAAATCGTTCAGATGAAAAAGCAGTTTGTGTATCAATTCATGACTCTAGCCCTAGTTCTATTAATTTATACGATTCTCCTCATGTTTGTTTGATTTGTGATAAAGTATTGGAACCAAACATGAGTTTAAACGATCACTTAGAAATATGTGTTGCTTCTGTATTTAATGACAGTACCATTATTGATAATGACACTAATGAATCAATGAATGATGCAAAACAAATTTTAGAAAATTTTCCGTGTCCAGTGTGTATGGCATTAATTAAAGAAAGTTTAATGAATGATCATTTGGATATTTGTCTTAAGAAAATGGATGATTAGAATAAAATTATCTCATAAAGTTGCTATTGTATAAGAATATTATAGAAAACTATAAGAATTAAATTTAACTAATGATTATTATTTTTCTATTTATCGTAATTATTGTTTAGAAATTTATATTTATTTTGTATACAATATATAATTTAAGAAATATATTTTTTTATAAAAACATTGAATATAAACAGTTATTAGTGAAAAAATCTTTTGTATTTACTTTTTGTACAACTTTTATAGTTATTTGATTTACAGCATAAAAACAAATTTCATAAAAATTTAATGGTTTTAATAAAAACAAATATTGTTTACATCCAGTAAATGACGAAAAATCACAAAATTTATTCATTTTTATACGAAAATTGATACAGAGTCCTTTTTACCTATACAAAGATTCGTATACATGTAACATATACCGGTAGTAAATTAATTTGTAATATTACAACCGCATAGAACTTTCATTAAAATCACATAGTAGAACATATTGGATTTTAAACAATATACATATATATGTATTAACAGTTTCAACTATTTATTATTAGATTTTAACTAAAACGCATGTAAGATGTGAACTTGATAAATAATAAATGGCTTTCAAATATAAATCAAGCCGATATAAAGAAATCGAAATGACTATTAAACATTCAATTACATATACATTAGTTGTGCAATGCATCGATTTTTCGATCTTGAATAAATACTGAATTGTTTGCAAGTCAAATATTTAAAAATTAAGCGAAGAGAAAATAAAAAAGCAACGTAAAGGAAGTAGATACTGCATTATCTTGATACAAATAACATCTAATTTTTTGTTACTCCGATAAAACTTTCTTTATTGTTCCATTGTACTTTAAATTAAATCTAATGAGTATATCTCAAGTATTGTATACAGATGATAAATATCAACTTATTCGTCTGCGAGTATCGCTATAACTGTATTCTTAATGAGTACGAAGTACCGGAAGAAAGTACAAAAGGACATAAATTAAAATGGAGGCAGGAATATTACAAAAATAATAAGAATATTAAATTTGGAGTAAAAATACTTTATTTGAAATACATTACAATTACTATTAATATTATCTTTTTATAATATAACTTTTTGCATAGTACCATTTTTACAATAGTTTAATAAATATAAATGTACTACTAAGTCCCTAAAAATAGAATTCAATTTTACCTAAATTCATTAATGTGGAATATTTCCTTCCTTCATTACTTCCTATAATTTCATAAGCAAACCGCCAAAATTGATTGATGAAAATTGATTAATTTCCGTGATTCGTTATTTTAAACCAATTGAAACGTATTCAGTATGTATTCCCTGCCTTCGCTTTAATTACTTTGAATCGTGAATTATGTAAATCAATCAATTTTAATTAAGTATTTTTATCAGGTATTTACATGTATAGTGTACTACCACATGTAACGAACCAAGGTTAAATGTCGTACGCAAGTTTTCATGAGATTTCAATGTGCCACAAAAAATAAAAATTTCATATTATGCAAATAATATATCCCGTGCGATTTTCGTACTTAGTTTGCAATATTTTCGATGCAGTTTCTTCGAAAATTTATGAAACATTTTTTTTTAATTGTTTGAATTGTACATTTTTCTTGTTTAACTATTTAAACTATTGAACGTAATCTATTTCTAGATTTTTATAAATTACTAATAAAAGTAAAGGATTTGTAATTAAAAATTTGAAAATCAAACCCTAATAATCAGAAAATTGTAAACAGTGAGCAGAAAACCATTTTTAATTTAAGTAACCGTGGAATATCAATAATGATTTTATTAATAGTAAAATTAAGCTACGTAATGCGGCAAAATAATTTGTATACAAGAAAAATCTTAATTAAAAATTAGTTTATAAAACGGAACCGTAAGGTATCCATATGAGAGGTATATTTTATTCTCATGCGTTTAAAAATTTCTATGATAATCGCTTCATTGCGTAAAAGACAGAAAATACGACTTTAATAAACAATGAATTATAGTATACAAGCAATGGATTTGTACAAGTAAACAACTATTTATATAAAAAAGCACACGTGTAATATTAATCGTTAAATAATGTTTACATCTTAATAGCAAATAAATTAGCGTAATAAATAAATCAAAAATATAAATAAATATGTATTAGAAATTAAATAAAAATGAAGTATAAATCGCAGATATAAAACAAGAACATAAAAAAACGAAGGCTTCTGTAGATTTTAATTTGTATCATACATTTTGTAATATATTTAATTTAACAAATATTTATCTTGAGAAAAAATAAATATAATACATCGATTTGACAAAATTTAACAAGATTCAACCCAAACATTAGAATACCTAAAATACCTTTACTAAAAAAACTACTGCGCTTTTTATTGATAAATTTAACTTTCTAAAAGGATATAATTTCAAATACATAAAACAGGTATATGCGAAACAAAATGATTGATATATTAACAAAAGAAACATAATTAGTTCGTTTGTCCGAATGAATAGATGAAATTTCTTTTTTCTGTAAAATACAATGTATCGCTATCAAAGTATTAACTGTGTACCCTGAAACTTCGACAACGTATTCTGTTATGAGATAATATCATTTGTATACTAATTTAATAAAAATATAAATACAAACATGAATATCAACGTTTTATCTCGCATATGGTACATTTGAGGTCACTGTTTGATCATTATGTTGCCATATCGTTATCTGGGCCGTGCAGTAATCGTACGGGAAAAAAAATTCTTTTAGGTCTTTCGGCTCGACATACCGAAAAGAATATTTAATAACGAATATATTCTATAACTCTTCCTCTAATTTATTTATTTATTCTATTTAAATCCGTGGTCGATCAAGCCTATGTCGCGTACATATTAAGTTTTAATAGTTTGGCATGTTTACGTACGTACTTTCTTATCGCAAAGTAACTTTGCTTAAACATTGAAACGATAAAAAAATTACATAAAATATCCATGAACCAAGAAAAAGGAATTAATTAAAAATGTAAATTGTAATTTAAAAAATATGTTATTTTCGGATTTTAGTCTTGGTCGGTTATTTATCAACAATTATAGTTTGTAAGAAGTACAGTCAATGCCTTGAAAAAACGTAGTCTTCCAACTAAAATAATACATTTTGTACTTTCAACTGCGAATATACGATTAACGTACAATTTCAATGTGCTTAACACTTCTACCAAAAATCTATAAACCGCAGGATGACGGCATTTTGAGAATACGCTATAAAAGCACGTCTTGTAGTATCATGAATTAAAGTGCTGCTGCTGAATTTGATATACGTAATAATTTTAAAAGTTTAATAATTTTAAATCTTTAATAATTTTAAAAGAAGTCAAGCCATATACAACAACCGGAATAACTTAGATTAAATTCGCTATTGATATTCATTAATCGTAAAATAAAACGTACATTGAGAAACTATAGCCGTAGTATCTTTAACAAATATTATTTACGTAATATTATTTACGCAATTCTGCGATACAAACGAATACATTTTAAGAACAAATATTTTGGGTATTTGCTATGTGTTGATTTTCAAAAATAACGATCATCTTTTCAAGGAATTCTCCGCCATGATAAAACTGATATCCACAGATGCGTGAATTATTATCTGCTATCACTTCTGTTCTCTGAGATACGAATTTTCGTTTTGGAGGAATTTTGGGTTGTCAGATAAAATTATCGAATTTAATGTTTCGAGTCAAAGCGATTTGTACAATGCGCGGTATGTGGTAGAGTCAATTCAAATGTCGTTTGAAAAATATTATCTATTCTTTACATACGAAATTATTTCTCATGTATACACAACAGAAGTAAAATGACTTAGAGCTGCCTTAGAAACCTTATTTAACAATTTCTGTACCAGGAAATTTTTTTAATGTTTCAAGCTAATATTTCACTGACGCTATTTCCTAGGCATGTAGATCAGTAAAAGAAGAAAATTTACCATTTATCTCAATAATATTATTTATAAATAGAAAATGGTTTTGGAATAAAGATTATGTAGTTAATACTGCAAAGCAAAGTCCATTGTTCATTATATGATGTAAATGCAATGGCGACTACACAACCACGTGTTATGCAGGCATGATCCACTGCAATAAACATGTTTTTAGAAGCATCAAAATGATAATCTTACAACTTTCGTATTTTTATTTTCCTATTTATAGAAATTACGAATAAACGCTTGCATTACGTGAATGCGTCACAGTGCTGCCAAATTTTTTAATCCTATAAAAATGTACACTCGATACTTATCATTCAAAATTCCAACCTCGTACACTGCCATTTTGTTAAAGTGAGATTCGCGGTCTACACTGTGCGAGATATTATCTTATTAAGCCAATTTAAACATCATGGATGTGTACTTCATTTAATATACTCGTTATTAATTTTTTGGTTTCTAGAATAATTTCTTTTGTATTATTATCTTTACCTACTTGTATTATAAAAAATCATTTTTAGTAAAATTAGTGTAGGTTAAAAATATAAACGCCGGTTACGATTTTTAAATAAATTATGACAGCAAGAGAAATATTAACTATTCAATTAGGGCATTACGCTAACTTTGTGGGTACACATTGGTGGAATCTACAGGTAATTTATTAATTTTAGTTCAAAGTTTTACAAAATAATAATTAGAATTTAATTGCATCGTTGCTTTAACTACTTTATACTTTATTTGAATATCTTAACAACTTTGACTCGTACATTTGAACAAAAGTATTTACTTTTTTTATTCTGTACTTGATAGCCCGGTTAATTTATAACGGTAAGATTATATCTTACATTCCGATGACAACATTTATGTTAAGCATTATATACATATTATTTACATTGGATTACTTTAAAAACCAATGTAATAACAGAAATAAAAAATTCATAATATATTTCTTAAATATATCTTTAGACAATTAAGTTTAATGTAAAAACTGAATAATCTGTTTTTAAAATATAAATATTTTACTGTAATAAAAAATAAATTTTTCACAGTGTTATGCTAATTTTATGACGCGTAATACAAAATTTTAAAACTGGTTATCGTATTATTTCTATAAAAACAACCTTTACATACTTTTAATTAATTTTCTATATTTTTAAACAAATAAATTACAGATAAAAAGAATATTTGTTTGCTCTTATAAATTTAAAAGACTATTCTAACCTACGTGTAACTTTATGATAACTAATCGTGCATTTCCGCGCGCCTAATTTAATCGAGAGTAATCAATTTCATATGAAAAAGTTATGTCAAGACTTTATTTCCTTGATAAAGATTTTTAAAAAATTTTCAAAAATCTCTGTAATGGAAAACAAAACTATATCATTCAAGTCAAAAGCAAATTGTGTGTAGCTGTAAATACTTTTTAAATGTTTTTTTTTTTAAAGAATTTTAAGATCTTTGAACATTTTACCATACATTCGTGAAGAATTATTCAAATATAAAGATTAACAAATTGACTTGACTATTTATTTTAATTATTTTAATTTTATTGTTTACATTAAATTCTGATTTAAATCTAGTTATTGAAAATTGAAGCAAAAACAAATTTTTGTTTAGGAAACAAATTTTTCATACGATCCTGAAACTCCATCAGAAATTAATCCTGATGTTTTATATAGAGAAGGAGAACTTCAAAAGGTAAGAATTTCAAAGTTTCACCTCTTTAAATGCTACAAATTTTAATTACTCTATACATAACAATACTTAATAAAATATTTTTGTAGAGAGTAACCTTCACTCCAAGATTATTGATTGCTGATTTAAAAGGAACATTAGGATATTTGAGTAATGAAGGGAATCTATCAGACATTTTAGAAGTTGATAGTAAAGAGATACCTGAAATATTATGGGAAGAAAATCAACTAGAAACAATTACAGAGTCAAAAGCAACTAAGTCAGCTTTTTTGAAAACTCTAGAAGAAAAAAACAAAGATAAAAACAATAGTGTTAATTTTGAAAATGATGTAAATAAATGGGTGGATTTTTTGATTCCTCGATATCATTCCAGAACAGTGAATGTTATTACAGACTATGAGCATGACTCAACAACTAAACCTTTTGATATATTTCCTTATGGACAAAATTTATGGAAAACTGAAAGATTTTCGGATGACTTTACAGACAGGATAAGATCTTATGTTGAAGAATGTAATTCAATTCAAGGCTTTCAGGTAATGCTTTTTAAATAATTGTACCATATATTAACTTTCAAAATTTTTTAATTTAAGTATTGCATATATTCAGGTACTTGTTGATGGTGATAATGGATTTGCAGGATTAGGTGCTAATTGTATTCAACATTTACAAGATGAATATGGAAAAAGTATCTTAACTTATCCTGTTATTGATGCTGCTCCAAGAGATCCAACATTAAGCGATTACCTCAAAGTAATCAATATAGTGCTTTGCTGGCAGCAGTTAGGAGAATTTTCATCATTGTTTAGTCCATTAAGTTGCAGTACAGATGGATGGCTTACACCTGGTAAACCTCGGATTTTTAACAATCTTACTTATAAATCTGATCTCAAATATCATACTAGTTCATTACTAGCAACTGCTTTAGATACAATTAGTTTGCGTTATAGACATAGAAAATACCATATGTCAACGTTGTCTGATTTGTGCATTGATTTAAATAAACTCGGTAGAAAGGCTGCAGCTACGAGTTTAAGCTTGCCATTCCCAATGCATGCAAATAAAGATTTAATAGATGTGCTAGATGATCTCGAAGATACATGTCTATGGACAACACTAACACCTAGTTGTAATATAAGCATGGACAACAATATGCAAAGTCTAGCTTTGCGAGGTATTCCGGAGAATCGTTTAAAACGTCCAATGGAATGTGCTCAAAAACAAATACAAAAAGCAGCCTATAGATGTTCGTCAGTTCATGAAATGATGAGTCTCTATTTAGACTGCTCTTGCCACTCTTCTGCTTCATATTTAATTTGTACCGAAGAGGCATTGAAGATTAAAAATCCTTATCCAAAAATATTTAACAGTGAAGTTCAGGTGAATGGCAATATTTTAAATAACCCTAGGACCGAAGGTAATAAAATAAGGAATCAATGTGTAAACATTATTTATATTACTTTTATGAAAAAATAACAGGGAATTTTATTTTAGATGTTAAAAGCGTAGCAGTTATGGCTGGCTTACATACTGGAAGATTTATAGCTAAAATGTACGAATCTCTTCACAAGCACGTTAAAAAGATTAAAAGTCTAAATAAATTTCATGCCTTTGTAGATTCTGGATTAGAGCAGGATGATTTTCAAGAAAGTATAAATAATTTAATGGATTGTAAAGAAAATTATGACAAGTTTTAAATGTAAGACAGTGCAAAATAAAACTGTTTTTTTTAACAAACAGAAAACACTTACAAAATTTATGTAGAGATTTTGAATACTCAAATATTTATAATATTATTAAATTAAATCGTAAATTATTTAAAAAATTTAAGATTAGTAGTAAGAATGAAAAATTAATTAAATATATCGAGGAGTTATCAAAATCAAACTACTCTTTATTACGCATATTGAACGTGAAATTTTGTGGAAAACGTGTCACCTATCAGTCATGCACACGTGGAATGAAACTGGCACGAAAGGGGGCGGTATTTTATCCGACTTACCGTTAGACCTATTAATAAAGATCATTGAAAAGTAAATAAGCGTGGCACTACTATTATTGATAAAAATACACGATTCCTCGGTTAATAGTGATTAATAATTAATGTGCTCGAAACAAAGAAGTAGATTAGAGTAATTCTCATTTCGATTAGCTTTTTATCCGTTAGTACGACACGAGCAACTACGCACGTAGTTATAGCAACCGTGCGACTGCATAAATGTGTGTCGGTCTGACGTCGATATCTATATAGATATATACTGTATTCGTGCTCTACTCAGCTGCTGATGCGCGAATTGACAGTCGGTTCAAAAAGTCACGAAACACAAGAATGCACATCGATTACTGTGCATTTTCATTTTTTATTTGATAATTACTAATGAGCACGGAATTTGTAATAAAATATTACGAATTTAAAGCGACGACTCTTTTGATAAATGCAATGAAAACGATATGGCCAGATTCGAGATGATGAGATCCGAGGAGGGCGGCTGTGTCAAAATGGTACAGAAAGCAGCTCTAATGCTATTCGTCTTCTCCTTCGTTCTGGTGAGCGGCAATTATTTTGGGACCAATCAACATAGGAACGATCGGTGCTTTTGCAAGGTAAATATGATTTTGAGTTGTTTTATGCTTTATATTTTAAATTGTAGATTGCGTATTTATCAACATAACCTTTGACACTTTGTATACATGATCACGCACACATAGATCATATTAAAACGCAATGCTTGAGTTGTTCTATATTTATAAATTCGTTTCTTCTGGCATTAACTGTTTTTAAAACAATTGATTGCAAACGTTTATTTTTAGTTTGTGGCAAAGACTTATTAGAAAGGATCGTAGAAAATATAATTAAATAACATTCTTTTCTTTATTTTTTCAATTCATAATGATTTTACAATATAAACTTGCTATAAATACTCTTTCATTTTTTTAACAAAATTGAACATTTGTCTTGTCTGTTTTCAGCTTATTGGTGCTATTGGAGATTGCAGCTGTACCATAGACACAGTAGATTATTTTAACAATGTCAAAGTCTATCCCAGACTTCAGAGTCTTCTAGTCAGAGACTATTTTAGATTTTATAAGGTCGATCTTAAGCGCGATTGCCCTTTTTGGGCCGATGATAGTAAATGTGCAATTCGCTTTTGTCATGTTAAACCATGCCAAGATGTAAGTTTTCACGATGAAAAATTGTAATTTATATTTGAACGAAACTAAACCCTATCTTAGTATAATCATAGTTATGTAAATACTTTTTAATATACTTTTTAATATACTTTTATAGAAAGATATTCCAGTCGGACTGAAAGGTGAACTTCCAAGAAATATACACGTCAATGAAAGTCCATTAAACAAATATCAAGCTAATTTACAAATTACTAATTGTGATCAAAATCTTCACGATCACAATATTGAATTAGGCTACTTAAATACTACTATAAGGTAAGTTGCTATATATATTTAGAGGCATGCCAAAAAGATACTTAAAAATAAAATCAACAATACTTTTTATACAGTTCCGAAAATTATAAAGAATTTGAACGATGGCAGCAACACGATGACGCTCAAGATAATTTCTGTATTACGGAATCAGATACTGGAGAATATGTTGATTTACTTTTAAATCCAGAAAGATATACTGGCTACAAAGGGCATAGTGCACACAGAATATGGCGAAGCATTTACATGGAAAATTGTTTCAGGTTTAGAATTTAACATTCAACTCGCAATAATTATGCAATCACTAACAATTATTTTTTGTCCTCTTTACAGACCAGATAATTCACCACATACTTTCATTCAATCTTCAAAAATAGATGGTAAAATTTTAATTTCTTTTCTTAAAGCTCTTTATCAAATTTATTTTCAACAAAAACATATTTTATCAAAATGTGTTTTTAATTTTTAGCAATGTGCTTAGAAAAAAGAGTATTTTATAGAGTCATTTCTGGCCTCCACGCTAGTATAAACATTCATTTATGTTCCAAGTACTTATTATCTTCCCAAGGTCGTTTAGAGGTATCTCCCGAAGGACAGTGGGGTTCCAATTTAGGAGAATTGCAAAGACGTTTTGCACCAGAAACAACTGGTGGAGAAGGTCCAAATTGGTTAAAAAATCTTTATTTTTTATATATGTTAGAACTAAGAGCGCTTGCGAAAGCAGCACCTTACTTACAAAGAGAAGAATACTATACTGGTAATGAAGTGGAAGATGAAGATACGAGATTAGCAATTAACGATATTTTAAATATAGTTAGGTAATTATCATTAAATTTCAACTCCTCGACTCCTCGTACAATTAAATTGACAAATAATATGATCCAAAATAATCAAATATTTTAAAACAATATTATAAAATAGAAGTTATTCGATTTAAACTGAGTCATTTAATAAAAAAATGCTAATTTCATTT
The DNA here is from genome assembly GCA_018907045.1 of Wiebesia pumilae. Lineage (NCBI taxonomy): Eukaryota > Metazoa > Arthropoda > Insecta > Hymenoptera > Agaonidae > Wiebesia > Wiebesia pumilae. The sequence continues at coordinate 2,185,141 of JACCHZ010000104.1, forward strand.
TTTAAGTTATATAGTATTAAAATTTCACTTACTTCGATCATTTTTTTCGTTACATCTAATAATTAAAATACCTAGTAAAATAACTTAAAATATCATAATTATAATAATCTATAAATTCCATTAAAAATTAGCTTAAAAAATCTTTACGCTAATTTACATTTAAGGCATCAATCTAAATTCGAAAACAAACATGAACAGGTTCGTAATTGTAAAATGTATACATTTTGTAAGATAGCTCTTCTTGAATTCGGCCTTTGTTTAAATTTTTTTTAAAATAAATAAGTTTGAAACCTCAAATTTAATTTATGGCTATTTTTAAACTTCAGATTCTAAATATGTGCACATAATATTTATATATGTAAAGGGTAAAAAAATTTGAAATACTTAATTTTTAGGACATTCCCAGATCATTTTAATGAAAGTGTAATGTTTAATGGAGGAGTGGAAGCTCAAATTTTAAAAGAAGAATTCAAACAACATTTTAGAAATATATCTCGTATAATGGATTGCGTCGGTTGTGACAAATGTAAATTATGGGGGAAACTTCAAATACAAGGCTTGGGTACAGCTCTAAAAATTTTATTCTCTGGAAAGTTTGACAAGTACGAATCGACATTACTGAGTTTTAGTAAAAAGCAATTCTTCCTGGAAAGAAGTGAGGTAGTGTCTCTTATCAATAGTTTTGGAAGGTAAGACTATATAAATAAACCTTCATAATAATTTACTGTAATAGAATATATTATATTATATTTATTATATGCTTTTAGATTATCAGAGAGTATATTTGAATTGGAAAAGTTTCGTAAATTAATGAGATGATGCAATGTTACATAGAAAATGCCTTATTTTTTTAAGTACTACTTTTACAAACACATCACACTGTTTAGCTTTAAATATGAGTATCATATATTATAGATTCACAAGCACTATTTATTTTCTATCTCAGTGAATTTATTTTATCTTTTTACGCAGCGTGAAATCGTGATGAAAATAATATATTTATCCAATTTCCTACCTTAAAACTTCCATTTTTTTTATTCTTTTTCATAACGACTTCAGTTTAAAAATTAACTATATCTGTGATAAGTGATATTCAACAACAATGAAAGATAATCAATATCTTTAATATTTTAAACACGTTTATTAATTCAATATATTTACAATATGTAACCTAATATTTAGTTATAAAAAAGCTCAGTGTTTTAAATATATTCATGTATTCAACTATTTGGACTGTAAAATTATAAATTTTATAACAATTATCAAAAATAGTAAAATTTTTCAATAATTGTAATACTTTTTTTATAAGTAATAATCTTCCATTAACTTGATATAATGAAAAAGGAAGTCGTTGATAACATGTGCATGTCTGTCAATTGTTTACATTTGCTAAAAAAAATAGTAAAAATCTTATTGTTATTATAATGTAGAATTTTTCTTTGTTTATGTATGGTAATTATTTTTATCTAGGTATATCAAATTATTTTAAGTTAGACAATTACAATAATTATATTAACACGAAATTTTATTTTGTTACATTACCAATTTTTTAAGTTTATACCACATATAATAACATTTTTTGTATTGTAAAAGAAAAATAATATATATCGATCAAAGTTGTAATACTTTTTAATTTACATACCTTTCGTAAAATCCTCTTATCAGACCATGTTTGAATTTTATAAGGTATTGTTTTGCTTTCACAATTATTAGATGCCACTGTACCAACAACTTTTTTTTTTTCTCGTAACATTGTTAATACATATTTTAATTCTTCGTGCACTTGGTCTTGTTGAGTCTTTTCTATGTTCACCATGTTTAATTCATAAAATATTTATAGCTTCTGGTTATATATAACTTAAGTAATTGCATTATAAATAAACAAACCTTTAACTGACTCATCACTTTTTAGCAGTTCTATTTTGGTTGATCTTTGTAAGCAAGAATATGACAACATAGGTAACGGAGGTGGAACCGGCGGTAAAATTTTATCCGAATCTGAATAAAAAATTTGCGAAATATCCGCATCGATGTCATCATTACTTGTTAAATCTGAGATATCGCTATAGTTGTTTTTATCCGAATCAAAGGTATCACCTAAATAATATTGCATGTTTTTTATATGCACGTAATTTCATAAGACAGTACATTGCAAGCAACAAAGCTTAAATAGCTGTTATTAATGAAATCAATTTGCTGTATTTGAGGCTTACGCGATTTATAGAATAAATAAAAAATGTCTTTATTTAATGATGTTATTTGCCAATGCGTAAAATTTATTAAGAAAAATTGAAAAAGCCTTGGTAGGATTTGATGGATAAATAAAAGGAATATTAAATATAAGTATGAAAAGGCATTTGATGAAATACATCCACATACAGATAATACATATATATTTTTAGATAAGTACATATATATTTTTCTTTCTCAACTTAAAATATAACTTTGTACAAGTATTCTATTTAAAAATATAATTGCACTTAAGTCTTCTACACTCCCTTAATTTAGAATTAAAAAAATTGTATATCATATATAATCTAAGAAACGATTTTGACGCGTTCTTAATAAATATAACTTTATATTTATAATATATATTGTTAATTTATAAATATATATGTCTCTTGTTTAAATTTCAAATTACTGACAAAAGAGAAATTGATAATCGCAGATGATTAATTATTGATTATAAAGGGTTACTAGCCATCAATGCACTTTAAACTACATAAACAATCTGTTTAATTTTTAATTGATATAAAAAAGGATATATTTTTAAGAATCTCTATGTAAAAAATAAAAAATTCTTTGCTTTATAAAAATTGCAAGATAACGATAGTGGTAATAACGATGACGATAATATATCGTTAGTACATAATAATAATAATAATAATAATAATAATAATAGTAATAGTAATGACAGTGATGACAATTATGACGATGACGATGATCTTTCAGCATAAAAACATATAAATCTCTTTTCATAATGCACTAACAATCGAGTAATAAGAAAAACTCTCGATTAAAATAAACAAACGCATTTAAGTGCCAGCCTTTGCATATTTGGCTCATCGTAATTTATAAGGTATACAAACGGCCGACATTTCACAAATAAAATCGAAAATTTCACAACAGTTTCTCCTGCACCTACACACATACAGTATACAACACAATGCATTAGACGGTTTTACGATAAAGCAGTACATTATAATTGACGGGGAGGTACGTAGCTTTGGATATACGTAGTAACGAATCGCGACGCGAAGGCACATTTCAACTCGGGGGGCCTCGCCGCGCTCTTCTGTCGTTTTGGATGATGCGCGAGTAGTTTCCAAGATGCTACTTTTGACAGTTACAAAATAAAAAAAAATAATAATAATAATAATAATAATAATAAAAACACTAACGAACAAGTTCTCCGAGGCGGTCAGCCGAGAGAAAGGGGCTAAAAGTATCTGAATTCACCTTTCTTGCCAAGTCTCTCCTTGCGCACCCAGTCGGCAGGAGCTGGCGGGGGAATTGCGTGGGCTCGGTGAGTCGTTTCCGATCCAGGACTAGTATTGGCACCATCGATCTCAGAATCCTGTAAATGCGAATAGTGTTTACGTAGAGTTGGTCCGACAATTAAGAGACAAATGATGGTAAACGTTTCATTCGTTCGATTTTTCTTTGTGAAAACGCGAAAAAATCTTGTTTTTTTTTTTTTTTTTTTTTTTTTTTTTTTTTTTTTTTTTTTTTTTTATTGCTGCGAGCTCGAATAAAATCAATACTACTTCTAATGAAAAATACAAAATTTTAAGTCGGATACTTGTAGTACGTAATGCTTTTCTTAAAAAGGGATCAACTTACGACTTTCGCTTTCTAATATTATCCGTTTTTATTTCATCATTATTAAAGCATTGTAAAACGAACCGTAAAAAATACTGACTTTTTATGAATTTGCACTATGTTTCGAATATATTAAGAGATGAGAAAATTGTAATTAATCTCTCTCTCTCTCTTCCCGAATCGCGAGTGCTTCCGTGCAAATAATCAAATTTGTCGGTCATAAAGGTATGAAGGGAAAGTACAATGACCTCGTAATTGTAGGGATGAGATTGCCTCTGATATCTGGCCGCATAAAGAGGATTATTGAAGACGTCGCTATCGGGTGAGATGGCGGGGTTGTGGGGCGTGACGATTGTGTGGGGCACGTGAGCAACTTGTCCGCGGGAGTTCCTTGCCTTCCACCACTTGCGGCTGTCGTCGAGGATCTCGAGGTACTCGCCCCTGACGACTGTGAGCTCCTTGTCGTTGTTGGCCGTGCGCGGATACGTGACCTGGACGATCTTGGCTCGGCGCGCGACGAGCTCGTCGAGCCAGGCCTCCTGGGCCCGCTCGACGGCGCCCGAGGCCGCGACACCGGGACCTACACCACCGGAAACACCGACGGCGCGGGCCCCACGCTCGATCGAGTCCACGGAGATGTCGCTGTGGGCTCTGGCCTGCTCCAGTCGCTCACGCTCACGGTCCCGCTGCTCCTCGCGCCCGTACAGTTCCGAGCCGCGCTCGTAGCCCCGCTCAAAGTACTCCGGGTTCGCCCGCTCCTCTCGGCTCTCGTAATCCAGGTAATCGCTGCTGTAGTGCGACTCCTCGACTTCCCTGCAATCGACACAATGTTTTAATACAACTACCGTATATCCAGACTCGTTCAAGCTAACTGTCTATTATCTATAATCTACAATGCCTTTCTCCTCCTCCTCCTCCTCTCTTTGTTTCATTTCCGTAACATCAATATTTGTTTCATCGGCCATAATTGGAGACGACCAGTTTTTAAAATAAGTACGATGAACTCACCTGTGGCTGTAGTATGAGTCGTTCTGGTGATCGGGTATGTCGTCCCGCTTGCGCTTGTCGGCATTGAGGAGCGAGGCGAGGTGGTCGTTGTGTATCGAGTGCTCGCGCTCGTCCGGGATGGGGTAGTCGGGCGACCATCCGTCCATGAATACCGGGTGGTAGGGCGGCACGTGGGCCTTCCACTGCTCACGGGGCACCAGCCAAGTGTCCCCGAGGGAGTGCCAGAGCTCGGTCTCCTTGCTGGTGACGCAGTTCATGAGGAGGTTGACGGCCTCGCGCGTCAGCAGGGGCGAGGCTACCTTGCTGGGGAGATTCGGCTCGTAGTTGGTGTCGTGCGAGGCGTCGACGATGAGGGCCAGGGGTGTGAAAAGGAAGTGCACGAGCTCGGGCGCGTTCGGGTCGTGGATGTGGGCCTTGAGCTTCGCGAGCAGATTGAACGACAGCTTGAATTTCTGAAATATGTCGATGAACTCGAGCTCCGGCGGCGGCTTCGCGCGCATCGTCAGCATCCCGTCTCCCAGGTTGCGCTTTTTCGATTTGCGATTGCGTCTGCGACGCTCGAGCTCGCGCGAGGCCGCGGCCGCGTGCTGCAGCCGTGCGATGAACTTCTCGATGTCGTCGAAGCAGTGGTTCAGGATCGTCACGTCGCGCTCGTATTTGTCAGAGGACGTCGACGAGACCTCGTCGTTGTTCTCCTCGCGGGACGCGTCCTCGTGGTGGCCGTCGTCTGCAAGTACAGCTTTCGTTACTCGGCTGTTTTTCTTAAGAACCACGACCAACGAATACTTTCGGACCATAAATCAGGTATAGTAGACGATTTTCCATTGCTTTAAGGTAATTTCGCGTTTGACCAATGCATAGAGGAAAAAAATTTTAGGCCCGTGAATTTAAAAGCAAAAGAAATTAATAACGCGTCGTAGATAACTGTAAGGTTGTGATAAGGTATTTTTCATTAAAATCACAGCTTTAACTGTACTTGTGAGACCGGTAATCCCGACGTTGTATATTACGAATTATAATGACAAATTACAATTTAAATCAACTACTAACTTTTCTTTTCGTTGAAAAATGATAGCCTGTTAAAATAATACCTTTTAAAAAACCGTATTCGCTCGAAAAGATATTTTTCATTTTCACCAAGTGATATTATTTTTATTTAACGGAAGTCTTTCTGCACAATTATTTATCGAATTTTTTTTTATAAAATAATGAACATTATCATTATACTCGTTTTACGATTTTACTGACAATTACGTGATGAAGCATTCGTGTTCGTGTCAAGCATAATATACGTAAACATTCATTCTCGTTTTGAGTCAATATTTCAAAATACGTAATTTTAAAGATAAAATGGACACTTTAGAAGGCAAAAATTTAAATTCCTTTAGAATTTACATATTTTTAGAATTTCGTTTTCCCCTGAGCATAAATATAAGTTAAATAAACTGGCATTCCAATCTAACGAGTCATTTTCCTTACATGACACGCTAAACCGTAATTTAAAACACATTATGTTAATAGTTACAAATAATCAGATATACTGGATTTTAGAGATTAAAAGCAAGGCGGCAGATTTTAATTTCAATATTATACGTTTTCCCTTGAAATGCGAATGAATAATACTTTATTTAGTCACTCATTCTAAAAACGAACTTCGACTCTGGTAACGTTATACGTATTCAGCTCATCTTTTTGTACGTTGTTTAAACGTCAAATTAAACCAGTCATACGCACTTAAATGAAAATTCGCGATATCTTTGAACAAAATTATAAGAAATTTATCGTGAGACACTTACGACTCGGTATCAAAACATTAGTTAAAAAATAATATTTTTATTTTATTCCAAATCTATTGTTAAACAGAAAAGTTTTAGAGTACCATAAAGTATACTGAGAATTTTCTTTGAGATAAAGCATTAATCTACTTATAAGAATCGATAAAAGTTATTTAAAACTTGAAATTATTCTTAATGTAGACGGAGAATTAAAAGAAAAAATTTTCGAATATTTTTCTATATTTTCATCTAGAAATCGCTGCATAAGCTTGCTATTAATGCGCACAATGAAGCATCTAATCCTCGGGTAGTATTGCGAAAGATTATAAGAATTTTATATAAGTATCGATGGTACTATTGAGTAAAAATTTATTAGTAACAAATGAAAAAAAAAATGATAAAGTTTGAAAAAAAATCCATTTCATTTTCAATCACAATGAAGATATTAGGAAGGTTTATTGCTTAGGTTCCTATTAAAGTCAGTTAAATGTACCATTAAAGATCTATGATAAATTATGTAATATGAACTTTTAAAAACTTAAACTGTCAGATAAATTACTTGTTTTATAAACATCTTGTTAATTTTCACATGTAACTTTTCACATACTACAATCACCGCCTAATGTTGTTTATGCAATAGTACAACGAATTAAAGAATTAACTTGTATTGATTAACTTGTGTGGACTTCAATAATATTCAAATAACATTTCCTGTCAATTAAAAGTTTCATATATCGACACGATGTGGTATAATGGACGGTATAATATAGGAGTACAGTATCAGTGTAGTATTAGTATCTCGAGGAGGAAATTAAAAGTAAATTAAAAATATTTGAACGAAGGGTTACAAGTCACTCATGGAATCGGTCGAACGCCCTGGAACTGGTTTCGACACGTGAAATCGGTGAATCATCTGTAATCACTTCGGTCGAGTGAATATTAAAAAAAAAAAAAAAAAAAAAAAAAAAAGAGTAACGCTCGTGAAATCGATCAAAACTGTCAAGTAGATTTGAGAAAGGTTTTGAGTAATTGAAAAGATGCCTCGACTGGAAAATCAATACATTTCAAGATTTCATCGAGATCGCAATTTGAGAATATTTTATGAACGCACGTACGGTGATGCGTCTTTTTAATTTCTTTTTTTTAAATTAATTCAATTCTCAAAATAATGTCAAACCTTTAATCCTGAAATGCTCCGGGAATAACCGTCAAGTGCAACTGTGCATTTATTTATGATAAAATAAATTGATTTCATTAAATGTAATGTAGAATCCGCTATTAAAAACAGCTTAAAATGATTAATATATTTTCTCATTAATAAAGTGCAACGAAATCGCGCCGTTTCAACGTTTTAATGCAAGAACCTCGGCTCCTCGCTTTTTATTCGCAAAAACTCGGCGAATTAATTACTGCGCAAGAGTAATTTGTAGAAGATGAGACCGCGCTAAATAACAACTTTATCTCGGACAATTTATTTTTACCGATGACGTAAGTGGTTATTCCCCTATGAAATCAGTTCTAAATGCTGGGAAACAGCGTTGTTGGACTGGTTAACCTCCTCGGTCTCGCGAACGCGAGAATCAAAACTTTCATCGGTACAAGAGTTGCAGAATATAAAGACTCACTATTAGAAGAGTTGAATCCGGTCAACTGATCCCTGGTGCCGACTCCGTTGAGGGGCGGCTCGGGTGGCGGCAGAGCCGGGGGCGGAGGTATGTGGGCCCTGGAAGCCCTGGGCGAGCCCGAAGTCGTCAGCTTTCCGGCCTGCAGCATCTTCAGGTCCTCGACGAGATCCTGGGCTGAGACGCTCTGGCACTGGAAGATGTGCATCTCGGCGCGCTGTTGACCCGCGGCGCCGCTGTCGTCCGCCACCGTGAACACGAGGATGTTGTTGTACATCTCCATGGGGTCGCGCGACGTGAAGGCCGTCGGCTCCTGGATGAGCGCCGCCGGAAATCTCTCCATCACCGCCTACCGGGACAACGACAACAGACAAACCGACGGACGAATGAGAACACGGGATCGCGCCTTCGCCACGTGTAAAGTGATTTTTATCCGGCGAACTTTTCCGCGTGATCGTGCACATTTTTGTCACTTTGTATGATAGAATCATTACTCCGAGGCCCATCGGTCATTCGTTAAAAGTTGTTAAAAAAGAAAATGTATCTACGAAGAGAGAAACCGCTTGTTGGATCGTTGGAATTATTTTAAGTTATGGACGGCCTACATGTGCGCATGATACATCTTTCTCACAGACTCCAACATTTCTGGAGCATTTCTAACGGAGAAGAACATCGAAGAATGTAAAAAAGTTGAAAGCTATAATCTTACTGACTTTTCACATTTACTTTCGAGCAATTTCGTCGTAAGGATTTTCACTCTGACTTTTTCATAAGCTTGGATACTACATCGAGGGATTGTAGCATTTTTCATTTATGGCACAATTAGGCAATTTGCATTTCGAGTAAATAATTGACAAAAAAGACCAATTTCTCAACATTCACGAGCCGTTTTTATTTACGTGTAAAATAATTTTACTCGACTCGTACGCAGCACCATTTAATTACTTTCAAACCAAGTACACTCTGCTCCTTAAAAGTAAATCAATTATCAATCACGCGCGAGTGGAAAACACTCGTTTTTCTTTTAAAGACTTGGAGTGAAAGTTACGGTGTACGCCATTGTAAAACAAGAGTATAAATAGTGGGAACTAATGCGATAACGCAACTGATAAAATAAATACTTTATTCGATCAAATAATAATGATGATGATGATGATGATGATGATGATGATGATGATGATGATGATGATGATGATGATGATGATGATGATGATGATGATAATTGCAACTCTGGATGCACGTGCCGTATAAAGTGTATGTGACGTTGAAATTAAGATGTAATTTGTTAACTCTTTAATACTTTCGTTTTTAACTACAAAGAAATTTAGAGAGTCCGTGAAAATTATTGGCGTTAAAGAAACAATCAGGCGCACGCAGGTTTTTAACGTGTTAAATTCTTCTACAAAGATAAATAGCTTCCACCTCGGTATTACCATTACCGTATCTATTGAACGCGTATTGAAGATTTAGTTGTCCGAGTATCTCTTCGGTCTTTTGTGCATTCAAATAACGGCTTTCATAGAAGACATTTCTATGAAATAGAAATCGAGTTTTCACAACTTCTTATCAAAACTTTACGTGTGTCGGTTTTTTTCGAAATTTTTGTCTACCGACGGTTACGCATACCTTTGTATATGTAAATATTGCTTACGGGATCATTTCACTCTGTAAGTAGGTTTACAAGGGATAAAGGAGAAAAATTATGCGGGTGAGATAAGAGACGTTATCGAATAACTGTGTAAATGCTCTCTCTGTATGTCAAGCAATCGAAATAGACGTACAGTAGAAGACAAGATAACAAAGATAATAAACCTTCTCTGTTTAATAAACTCAGATTCATAGTCAAAATTATCCGGCTAGAAATTTACTTTTTAACAACAATATTGTTAAGGGTAAAAGTAATAATTATTTGTAGGTTGAAAAGTTTATAATGGAAAATTCAATAAAGCGATGATAATCGCAACAATTTTTCTCAATATTTTTAAACGTTACGTAACACTGTATACGTAGGATAATACGGTTAGAATGCAATTACTATTTCTCATAGTCGTACTTCTAGATTCGTAAAATATTATCGCGGATGAGAATATTTGTTATAGTACCGCTGAATCGTTGTCCATTATTTTCCATACATAAATGAGGCCTACCGTGCCCAACGCTAATGACCGACATACTAAGTTTAAACGTGATGCCGTTATAATGTGTGCATCCATTATTTTTTATCGAAATCGGTTTACTCTTCGTTAAAATAAATGGCCGCTATTGAAATTGGCTACTCGTAAATAAAATATAATTAGCTTATGGGCCTAAAACGGTTGGAAATTCAATGTCAGAAATGTGCATCGATGACAATACGCCGCCGAATCCCATCGACTGGATCGAGGCTCAAAATGGAAAGTTTATTATACCACCGCGGAAAAAGTGAAAAAGACGATCGCTTTCTCATAAAAATGCACGCAAACCCGAATAATTGATGTCGAGCTTCTTATTAATATCTCGGTTACCTCGATTGCAACAATTAGCATTTCACGTCGGTGTATCGATAAGAGCGATAGCACGATTCCAAATGCTCACCGTGGCACTCGAATGCATGCGAAACTACTCCTCATCTTTATCACCGACGTCACTGCTATTTCATAATATTTCAGCGCGTTTAATATAAAAAGTCGACCAGACATCGGGAATGTTGCGTTATGATCCATCGCGAGCCTCGCGAGCGCCTAGCCTATGACGTAGGCAAAAGAAGAGTAAGAAAAAAAGAAAAGAATGCGTTCTTTAAAGAATGCGTACCCCCGTTTCGTTGTCCATAATGAGGACCCAATTGCGCTCGAGTCGCAGCTGCATTTTTTGGCTCCATATGCCGTTGCTCTTCTCGAGCTGGAGAAGACGCCTCATGCCGTCGGCCGGATAGACGATACCGGTCTCCTTGGTCACGGTAAAAGTCGCCAAGTGCTCCATCAGGTAGGTCGACTCCGCGGATCCGGGGCCACGTCCTCCGGGCGCCGCCGACGGACCGCCGCTCGAGCCGCTTTCTGTCATTTTCACACGCATTCCTTAGAAACGCATTCTTACGCGGCCGTCGGTGCGACTGCATGGACGGCCTCTACTTAAATTAAATATCAATGGAGTACGGGTCGCGCGCCTCTTCGCCGTCGGCGCGAGGCGAATTTCCCTATCTCGGCGAGCGCGTTTTGTCGTCGAAGAAGCCGCGTAGGCGATGATACCCTTAAGCCTTCGGTCCCGGTGCGATTGTGGATGCAGGGGAAGGCATTTATTTTACTAAAATCAATTTCCTCGTGCCTCCGTTACCGCGCAAATTTACCTTTCTCTTTTAATTTGCAGCCTCTTTAAGATGCATCCTTCATCGACTAACGATTCTGCAATCTTGCTGACAGTGTACTTTTTATAACGAATAACTTTTCTATTCTCCGGAACAAACGGCAATAAAACCGATACATTCGCGTTGTAATGTCGAATCACTAAGCGAAGCGTGAATCACGATTAATAAAAACGTCCTCTACTGATTTTTCGCGCTTTTCTGGAATCTAATCTACTGAATTAATTGGGTGCGACCAGCTCGAAACAAAAGCGCGAAAACGATTATTGTATATAATTTCTGGACTGTTATATAATATTGTTTATTATTTACCCTTGTTATAGAGGGAGTTTCCATGGCTTGCGGAATTATAATACGGCATTCTGAGACGACTGATTAAATCTTGAATCTGAAATTCAATTTTACTTTTGTAAAATACGTGTAAAGTATCCACAAGATTCTCATGCTCGTGCAAGCGCACACGCACACGCACACACGCACACGGGGCAGAGAGAATTTCTCTTGTAAACAGTACCATTCCAGGCGAGACCAAGTGAGACATATTTGAAAGATATCTGTTTTATTCTTTTACCCACTGATTTTTATCAGTTGACGTTTGAAAAAGTTCGAGGTCGACATTTAAAAAACTGTCGTTTGCTTCGTAAGTGATATTCCATATACGCAGGCGCTATTTTTCTGTAGCGGTGTTGCATTTTTCATACACATATGCACGTTAAGAAGCAAAGGTTGAAAATTACGCTACGTTTCGAAAAGTACTTAAAGTAAGCTCTCGCTTACATTAGTAATCGAACTTTCGACTTTTGTTTTGGAATTCTTTAATTTCAAAGGTTAAGATGGCGTTTACTCCTAATCCAAAAACTTTGACGACCACATTTTTTTCGCGATGCCGTTGCTATAAAATTGATGCTAGAAGATACACGTTAATGGACGAAAATACATCTCGATTCAATTGCATAAGTATTGGCAAGTTGCATAGACGATTTGTACCGCAATAACTTTCTCGACGTCCGTTCCTGGCACCGCGCGTACGTAAGCCAAAGACCGCAAGAGTCCGAGGGTACGGTTCGAATTTGTTTTATTTAACGGGGAAAAGCGCGCGTTGAATGTCACGACGAGCATTCGATAGCGTCGGAGGTCCTGCACCACGCATGAATTGCATCTGCTTATCGCCACGTATAGTCGTGGAATAATCAACCGCCACGATCGGCGAAGATTCGCTTCCGTTCTCGATCATCGGTAGCTTCGTCTCGAGTGCCGCGCGACTCCAACCGGTTGCCTTGTTTACCCGCGATCCGAACCAAGAGGAGACTTCTGCTCGCTTTTCGTCATTACCTTAAGAATTCTTAGGTCAATGACATTCATGGGTGCGATCGGAAAAAAGGCATTAGCTCGGAAGATAGGGGACGGACGTTCAGGTGCGCGAGACCCACGACGGGGTCGAGGAGAGAAGGAACCGAGCGGAGATCTAGGCGGTGTTCACGCGCTCGAAACACGGACACGCCTTAGAACTGTGTTGAACTGTGCGAAGAAAACGAGTCTCCAAGGAATGCAACATGACGTAATTATATTGCGGCCTCTCCACTACTACTACTACTACTACTACTGCTGCTGCTGCTGCTGCTGCTGCTGCTGCACACGCTCTCTCTCTCTCTCTCTCTCTCACTCTCTCTCTCACTCTCTCTCTCTCTCTCTCCCGCACGCGCTCATTCCCGTACCTTTTCGAAGGATATGCACGTACGGGTACTTTTTTTTTTTTTTCGAGCTCTCCCCTACGGCCGAGGCTATTTTTCGAGCGCTGGCACAGGTGTTTCGCACACTTTTTCTCCCTCCTCGGCACTTCCGATTTACCGTACACTCGTGTTCTCGCGCGCGCGCAAATTAAGATCTGCGAGCGTTTACGACTGCACGAGCGAGTGGCGGCTGTACGAAAGATTCGACGATGCGCCTAACATCTTGTGTCGTTACGACGAGCCCGCGAGTGAAAGTGCCACTGGCTAATTGGTCTTCTCTATGCACGACGCCGTGCTCGGGCCCATCGGCTATTACGCGCTCGTACGTAAGGGCGATTCGTCGATTTTTCGGCGAATCACGCATACACATACGCGCGCGCGCTCTCGCAGGCGTTCAAGCCTACCCGACGCGCACACTTCTCCCTCGGATACGTTTTCAAATGTATTCGATCGGTAACGGAAGGACTTGCCTAACCGTTAAGCAGTGGCCTGCGATCGGATAAGGCTCGAAGAATTTCACTCGCACGTTTATAACGAGTCGGTCTCTCTGCCTCTGCTCGACCCCCCTCCCATCGCCGTGCAACTACCGTGCAACGAGTTAGACGCTCTCGCTCTCGCTCTCTCTCTCTCTCTCTTTTGCGTGTATACAGGTAGATTGTCGCCGCTCTCTCGGAGTACAGCCGACGAGGAAGACCCCGGTGTCCGATGTATCGGACGATGTATCCATCGACGGGGCGCGCGTCGACTCCTCGACCGTATCAGCCGTGCGCGCGTGAGAACGAGGATGATGGCGCGCGGGCGGGAGGAGGGGAAACAGGAGTTTCGACATTCCTCGCGGAAAGACGTCTGAAATTCCAACGAGACACGCCGTGCGACGCTCTCTCTCTCTCTCTCTCTCTCTCTCTCTCTCTCTCTCTCGGCTCGACGCTCGTAATACTCACCCGAAATTCCTACGGGCAGCAGCGCGACTACGTGTGAACAGGTGTCCAAAGGCAAGATCAGAGATCGACACTCGCTAGTAGTTGATCGCTCATCGTCGTGGCCCTCCTTCGGGGAGTGATTCTCTCGCACGCACACACGCACGCACCCTCGGGCGAAACGAAAGGAGACTAGGCGAGACGAGATAAGACACGGGACTCGTGCACGGCTCCGCGAACGCTGTCACTTCCTCCACTCTGCCGCTACTCAACGACTATACACTTTGGGTTCGCGCAATCCCCTCACCTGGACGCATCGGTATGTTGAATGCCACCGCCGCTGCCGCGCGCTAAAGTCCACGTAGGTGCACGCACACCTACCTGTTGCCCACCTCTCCTTCCTGTTCGTTCTCTCTCTCTCTCTCTCTCTCTCTTACTCGGTCTCGATCCCCTCCAAAGAGCTTCACGGACTTCATCATTGGCCGAAGCGCAGACACAGTATACGAGCTGAGCTGGCGCTCCTTTTTTAAAGGAGATTACTACTATACCTGCCCGTGGATCACCCACCCCCCTGACTGGAGTAGCTTTCATTGAGAGTATTACATTGTCAGACGTACGAGGTGGGCATTTACAATGGCTGAGGCGTGAGCAAATCGATGACAAAGGTCGATAAATAATACGGATTGTCACAGCAACATTATATACAAATTTTTATACTTTTATTCATTTACAGAGTTATATAATTGACTGAAAGTTTTAAATACATATCCTCCCATAATGTTCCATCGATGTTCAATGTTGTGAGATAGATATTTATAACATATTCAAAACTATACCATAAATATACCATATATTTATTGATCATTTTCAAAATCCTTTGGATTCTTTCTGGATAGTCTAAGGTTTTCAGCTTCCGCCCAATCTATTAGCATGTAGGTGAACAGGAAAGCTACAAGTTTTCAAGATAATGTGGCTATTACTCCGTTGATTTGGCTTACAATGGTGAACCTATAGTGAACCTATACTTACGAGGTAAAACTTGGAAAACATTCTCTCTGACTCTACGAACCATGTTTGGGAGCCCATGACTGATCATACCAGCAAAGGGTTTTTGCTCGTATGGGCTTAGTCTGTAATAAATGACCCCACGAATTTTCGCCAAATTGCCGAAAACCAGATGCATTTTTCCGTTTTCTGAAACAACGAATACTTATGAAAAAACAAACGATTATTATCAAAAAAATATTTCATTGAATATAACCTCAATCAGAATTTAATTTATTTGATAATTCTGAAATAAAATACAGCATTCGCAAATTGGAAATTGCATCGAAAACGACATATATTTCAAATGGAAGTTTAAATTTTGGGTCTGAAGCATATGATATTATAATTAATGATTACATAATCATTAAAATTGACTTACTTTTTCGAACTCCTCGGAATTCACGAACAAAATACAATACGAATGGCTACTACTGCAGCTGTTTTCAAGCTACAAAAAGTTCAATATCGCATAATATCCCGTTTCCAATGCCGATACTTACAATAATAGTAGCATTGTCAGTTTGTCCAATTGTAACCAATACTATATATTTGTGATTATCATTTTGTTGTTTTGTAGGAATTACGAGCTAAACAGACAAATTGTTTTGTATATTCGAAAATAAAAATAATTTAGTTCAGGGAAAAGGCATTTTATCAATTCTTTTACAGGATTTCATTCGTTTCTTAAGTAAAAACTTAAAGCGACCACAGAAGACACTTTTATCCCGGACAAATAGCGAACGCCCCTCTGTCAATGTCTTCAATTCGAGGACGACGCCGCATAAAAGAGAAACAGAATCGCGGAAAACTGAGACAGAAAAGGACAATTGTGCAAGTGAATTCTCCAATAAAAAGAGAAAGAACAGGGTTAGGGCGCTAGATACAGTTCGTCGTTGCAGGATGACGATTGCTAATAAGATATTCTCTCGGAATTCCTCGTGATACATTTTTTACAGCGCGGAAAGTGTCCTTCGAAAGTCGAGTGTCGTCCGCGATTAAAAAACGCACGTTTGTTCGGTCCGAACTTTAAATAGTCGACCGGCAAGTTGCGAGCGCATAACCTTCAAGGAGTGTCGGTGTTATCGTCCGTGACGACCAGCTGTTTTGCCCAGTGTGACATTCTTCGATTCTCTTCCGAAGAATCGGCTTCCCCAGAACCGTACATAATCGTTCATGACGTTCATATGTGTATATATGCACGAACACAGCGAGTACATCGTCACGCACACATCATAGACAATAAGCACGTATCTCCTCGCGCAACATATCGTCAGTTCGGCGTATCAAGAGTTGGAATTGTTTTGGACTCGCTGCTTCCGAGAGTGGCTAGCGCCATCCAACGATTCTCAGGTGAAGATTCACCGCGTCGGCGCTGACTTCTCGACTACACAGCGGGAGGGGTTCAGCAAGTGGGAGAGGGACTTTGGTGTTGCGCCGTCGCGCAAATCGTATCCGTGTGCGCGTCCGCGCTTGTGTACGGTCCCGCGGCCCGCGCAGTTTGCCTACAGGCGCTATCTAACCTCGCCGCGGTAAAGGCGATGCGAGGACGCGTGGACTTCGGACGCACACAGGACGACGAGGATGACGATAGTGCGCGCGTTCGTTAATGCCTCCTCCCCCGCTGTTGTGCAACGACGCCGCGAACGCATCGGTGATAAGCAGCGCTGCTGCCTCTGCTACGCAGGCATAGACAGCGGCGATCATCGGCAGCAGTGGCGGCAGCAGTGCTAACGCCGAATACCCGAGTCAGAGAGAGAGAGAGAGAGAGAGAGTGAGAGTGAGAGTGAGAGTGAGAGCGAGCGAGAGAAACAACTCTTTAACCTCCGCGGAAGGAACGACGGTGTAACCGCAAGTTTGACAGTCTTGCGTCGAAGCCCTTAATGTAAATTTGTTCGCTGGATCTTTTGCGCGCGACCGCCACCTTCGAGGAAGGGCGCCGTGTGCTTGCGCGCGGGAACGATCAGTGCCAAGAAAGTGTGTGTAGCGCGATTTTCGAAGCTTGCAAGAGCGATCGCTCGCTTAGGGAAAATAGCTATACGGATGAAGGTTAGGAACGGACTTTGCGGCTCACGCACATTGAACGACCGAGAATTTAATGTGAAAATAAGTGTTCGCGCAAGGTATCGACGTGACTGCTGTACTTTTCGGCAGTCAAAAGAACAAAGTGCATGCTTTTAGGTCGTTGTAATAACGCTTCCGAGTCGCGTATCATCGAAGACCGTGTATTTTACTTTGTCGTCGTCTCCGTCTCTCTATTCCTCCTCTCTGTTTCCCCCTCCTTGCGCCACCATTAGGCCAACGTCGCGACTTTTTTCTAAATCGACTGGCGCTGGCGCGCGACTGGCGCGAGATATTGGGGAAGAAAGGCTAGGATCTGTCCTCGCGACTCGTTTTGCGGGCAATTTGAAAAGAAGCCCAAACATAACTGGGCCATCGTCGATTGGAAAAGTCCACGGGTAATAGCGCGAGTGCGACTGGGTATGGAAAGAGTCAGGACGATCGTAGCGTTAATGTGTATGCCTTGAAAAATGATGTGATCGGCAATCATCATGGCGGCACCCATATTAAAGTGGAAGCGGATCACAAATCCGACCGGACCTCAACCGAGGCCCCGGCACGGACACCGTGCTGTCGCTATCAAGGACCTCATGGTCGTGTTCGGCGGTGGCAATGAGGGCATCGTCGATGAGTTGCACGTCTACAACACGGGTAAGTGCCTCGACAGAGGGAATGGAAAAACATGAAAAACGGCGAATCTCCCGCGCGCCGCCACTGTGTGTCGTATGCTATGCACCGCTGCGCCTGTATGTGCGCTGTTGCCTCCATCTCTGCTGCTGAGCGCGACATACATCCAATATGGCGACTCGCATCGACAAGGCGCTCACCGGCCGGATTCCACGGGGCCATTTCTTTATTCGATTCCATCGGTTCCTATAATACCTTCACCAATGAGGCCCCGGTCTAACCTCGGCCTCCCTAATTCTGCAAATGAGAATCCGTGCTCTCTGCCCCGTTTTTCCCTACTCTAATTTCCAATTTTTACATCGACCGAGCAAAATTCACCCTGTTCCCTGTTCTTTGCGCGGGAGCAGCCATTGCTCCGCTCGGCTACGTACATGCGCGACACCCATGCATACATGCCGACGAACCCGGAACATATAAGTATGTAGATTTCTCAACGCTATTCCTTGCTTCCCTGCTTCTTATTCCGAGTAAACTGGCCGATGCAGTGCTGGAAACATTACCAGCTGTTTTCATTGATATTGTTGACGTTTAAATTTTTTTCCGCCTTATACCATTTTTTTTCTCTCGATTCCACCAATATAACTTTTATCTTTCTTTATTCTTTATTAGCAGTCTCACTATTATCATTTTCATGTTTTTCAGCAACAAACCAATGGTTTGTTCCGTCGACGAAAGGAGATATACCTCCAGGATGTGCTGCCTACGGATTCGTCGTCGATGGAACGCGAATTCTTGTTTTTGGTGGAATGGTGGAGTATGGAAAATACTCTAATGAACTTTATGAGCTTCAAGCTAGCAGGTGGGAGTGGAAAAGACTCAAGCCTAGGCCACCAAAACATGACCCACCTCCGTGTCCAAGGCTTGGACATAGTTTCACGTTGATTGGAAACAAAGTCTTCCTTTTCGGAGGATTAGCTAATGATAGTGATGATCCGAAAAATAATATACCGCGTTATTTGAATGACTTATATACCCTAGAACTTCTTCCTAATGGAGCTACTGCTTGGGAGGTTCCGCAAACTCATGGTCATGCACCTCCACCTAGAGAATCACATACCGGAGTTGCATATACCGACCGAACGACTGGAAAGTCATGCTTGGTCATTTATGGCGGGATGAGCGGTTGTCGATTAGGTGATTTATGGTTCTTAGATGTTGACACCATGACCTGGAATAAACCTGTTGTACATGGCCCTACGCCATTACCGCGTTCTTTACACACTGCAACGCTTATTGGTCATAGAATGTATGTTTTTGGAGGTTGGGTACCTCTTGTGGTCGACGATGTCAAAGTGGCTACTCATGAAAAAGAATGGAAGTGTACTAGTACACTTGCTTGTTTAAATTTAGGTGAGCATTAATTCATGTTTAAATAATAACTTACTTTTACGCTTATACAACTGTGTCATATTTATTGCCAACAATTTTATTATGTTCATGGTCTTAATTAAAAAATCTAGTTCACCTTATTCAAATACTTTATAATGGAATCAACTCTATAATAAAAGGGAAATGTCAAACAACAAAATCGAATATTTTAACAATTACCTTTTAATTAATTGTTACATTCGAATTCTAGATTCATGTGTTATTAGAGTACAATAAATTTTCAAGAAATTTTATTAATCATTTTAACAATATTAATGATTAAATAAGTCGCATGTATTCTTATATCAATTTGTATATACACTATCTTAATAATTTAATTGAAAATCTAAAATGAAATTGAAATTTCAAATAATTAGATATTATTCTATTTCTTAAGTTCGAATATATTACTGCTACAGAGAATTAAGATTACTCATGAATTATTTGCTTGCATTAATAAATTTATAAATAAATATTTAAATAATTAACTTCTAAAATAGAACTTTACTAAAAATAAAGTTGATATTATAAATAATAGGATGTAACTAGTTTCATTTCAAAAACATACTATATTATTTGAAGTAGAACTTAATGTTAGAAATACATTTACTTATTTTACTTTTAATTGCAAAAAATATACCTTTTTTCCTAATAATTATGAAATTTTTAAGTAAAACTGTACTGTTTCAAATTTCTAAGTCTATTAGCTACAATCATTATTGTAATTTATTGATGAACATAATGAATTTGTTATTCTAAACTTTATTTTTTCTTTTGTTTGTAATATTAAATTAAAATTAATTATGATGTCAGCGTGTAATTATGGTGAATATAATTTAAAAATATATTTTAACCCTTATTAAATAGAAACAAAATCATTTAGTTGTTTAAAATTTTTAAGTTATCTATGGTTTTTTTTTTTTTTTTTTTTTTTTTTTTTTTTTTTTTTTTTTTTTTTTTTTTAATATATAAATTTTCTAATGTTACACGAATACATAATAATTATATTGTGAGTTTGTAGAGCATATTTTTTAATTGGATTTGATTATCAGAATGTTATATGTAGTATAAAATTCATTACTTCTAGATTCCATCATAATTACATATATATAATATACTCTTAACTTTATCAATATATTATTTAAAAATTTATAAAATGATTAATTCAATGTTTGTTACAGATAAAGTAGTTTCCCAAGTAGATAATAAAAAATTACGTATTGATAATTACTCTGTGAATTTTTAAATGAAAATGATTTTGATTAAAATTTATGAAGTTAGTTTATAAAAGAACCCAATAGTATATAGTGTAATCGTGGAGCTAATTAATGATGAATTAAAATTTCAAGCATTATATAGGTTACATCGACTTATAAACTCGAAAAAAAATGACATTGCTAATTTGTTGTATAAATATTTTATGAACTAATTCATTATGAACTGTTGATAATATTCTTGAAATTGAGATACATGATTGTATAATAGATTCATTTATTTTGAATAATAATTTTACTAAGCTGATTTTATAAAAAATTAAAAATCATGGGAATAGCAGTTTTTTAAAAAAGCGCATCGATGAAGTTTTTAAAATTAGTATAATTTTTTATCTGGGTTAAAGATCAACTATTTATAAATATTTCTTAATAATATCAATTTATTTTAACTTTATAAAAAAATTGTTTTAATTTTAAATCGTAATTTATTATTTAATTAAAAAAAAAAAACAAGAATAATTTTTTTATAAAAGTCAATCTAAGTGCTTGTAATAGTTTTGCGCTTATTTTTTCATTTTTTTTTTTTTTTTCTTTTCACAGTCCAATAAAGACAAAATGTATATTCATGATTTTATTTTGCACTATCTCAATAATAATTTCAGAAACATTAACTTGGGAACAACTGACAGTTGACTCTTTAGAAGAAAACGTGCCACGTGCTCGTGCTGGTCACTGTGCGGTCGGCGTGCACAGCCGTTTGTATGTTTGGTCTGGAAGAGACGGATATCGCAAAGCATGGAACAATCAGGTCAGTATCAACTGTGTAATGTCATTTCTTGCGATCATTTGTTTCGTATTGTTTTACACATATTCTCTTGCACAGGTATGCTGTAAAGATTTGTGGTATCTGGAAGTGAGTAAACCACCAGCGCCGTCTCGAGTACAACTTATAAAAGCCTCGACGCAATCATTGGAGGTCAGTTGGACCGCCACACCTTCGGCTCAGTACTACGTATTGCAGATTCAGAAGTTCGACATGCCTCCAACCAGCAGTGGCGGCTTCGCAGCAGCTACACCCACTGCCACGCCAACCACGACGGCTGCCAGTTCACCGATCTTACCAAGTATCACCTCCAGACCGATTCTAGCCTCACCCACGAGTAGCGCCGTCGCTGCAGCTTTACCCTCGATCGCGACGCCCGCTCGCCCGGCTACCGCAACTTCAACCCCGAGCCCATCTCCCAGTCCAACCCCCATTCGTGTACAAAGTTCCAATCAGAAAATAATCGGCTCGCCGGCTAATCCAAATAAGCAAATAGTGGCTAGTCCACTTAGCGCGCGCCCTACTAACGTCATCAGAATTCAGCAGCCTAATATGGCGACTGGCACACTTATAACTGCATCTACGACAACGACGACAACAAGTACGACGACTGCGGCCTCCTCTTCCCCGTCCTCGTCGACGGTTACGACGACAACGAGCTCTGCTCAGCAGCAGCCTGCGGCCATGTCCGGAATGGCCGCATTAGCCGCCGCGGCTATGACCCACAAAATCAACATGAACAACGTACCGATAATACCCGTACAAGGTGGTACAACAACCACTCCGATCAGGATGAAGAACGTACAGGCCGGCCAACAGATACGCTTTGCCGCTCCTGGCGCTACTGTCCTAAGGGCTGCCTCGCCCCAGCAGGGTAAGCAAATCATCCTGCAAAAGCCCGGGCAGAATATCGCAGGACAAGCGCAAATCGTGCACCTCGTAAAAACGGGCCAGGGCATGATGGCAATGCCGAAGATGAGCCTCATCCCCGGCAAGACGCTTCCTGCTGGCGCCGCCAAGCCCCAAGGACCCACCATTCTACGACTGGTCAATCCAAATACCGTTGCCGGATCCAAGTTACTCACGACCATGAAGACGTCGAATCTTGTGGCAATGAGCAAAGCTCAAACCATCGCAGGCAAGCAGACCATCATGATCACAAAGCCAGGCGGCAACGGAGGCTTAGTAGGCAGAACCAATCAGATCATAGTTGTGACGACGGGTTCTGGCTTGCGGGCTGTCCAGGCCGTGACAACCTCCCAGGCCGGCTCGGGTCAGCAAAGCGCCAACCTTGCGACGACCCCTGTCAACATGGTGCCACTTTCGGCCACGAATCATGTAACCAATCAACAAGGCGTGAAAATGATCGTGGTGTCGTCGAGCGCCATGGCCGGTGGCACCGCGGGCAAACCCTTGACGATAACGATGCCCGGTCAAGGTGGCAAAACTGTCACGATTGCCACAAAAACCGGTGCACCCGGGGCTATTTTGCACAAGAACCAGCTGGTGGCTATGCCGCAAATGCAGAAGGGCTCCGAGACGATTGGCAAGCCGGTGACCTTGCAAATGCAAGGCGGCGGCACAAAAACCGTCACTCTTGTGCCCACGAGCAGCTCTATCGTCAGTAGCTCGGCAACTGTGTCGGATGCCATCGATACCGGAAAGATGTTGATCGTTTCCCCGCAAAAGCAGCCTTCTGCGACGCTGGCGACAACTTCCGATGGACCTGCAACTACGGATGCAGCATTGGCAGCTTTGGCAGCCGAGGCTGGTCTAATTGACCCTGTGCAGGAGTCTTCGACCGGTCTGTCATTTATGATGGCTTGTGATAATTCCGTTATTCATGCTGGCGATTGCCAAGATGCCAAATCCCAAGAGAGTTGTAACGGCAACCAGGACACGGCCAACGCTACGGCTACCACAACCTTCGTAGAGCCAATGCAAGTCGACGGAGATGGGAATCTCGTCATTCCTCAGGTGGATGGCCCGGGAGACATCATTTTTTCGGAGGATGAGAGTGAAGCTGGAGTGACACTGGAAGAGGACGAACAGCCCGAAAGTCAAGATGCTGATGTTTCAACGGAGTCCGCTACGCAAGAAATGGAACAGGATGTCGATCAAGGAGTGGCTGCTATTACCGGAGACGTCGATGAACTAACAACTAGTGAAGCCGCACCCAGAGAGAGAAATAACTCCTCTGAATCAATGAATGTAGAAGCAATTTTATCTGGGAATGATGCTACAGAGCAGCAGGGAAACTTGTCTGAAACTGGTAAAAGCTTAGAATCTTCCAGTAAAGACGAGACTCCGACTACTGCAAAAGCTTCGAGTGAAAGCGTTCCTTTAGAAACAAATGAAGCAGTTGCGAAGACTGACGAATCGATGAAAGAAAAGGCAGAGGAAGATGATACTTTCAAGCAAAATGAACAAGATAATCAAAATGTAGAAACTGCGGATGAACCACAAGCATGTGAAACTAAAAGCAATAAAATGGTAGCTGATACGAGTTCCATGGAAACTGACAAATCATTACCTAAAACGTCAACTGCAGATTCAAGTGAACATGTTTCTAGTGAGCAATCAGCTAAAGAAACTATTCAAGAATCAAAGTCAGCAGAAAGTAAAACTAAGTTACCTCAAGATACGGAGGAGGCTAAGGGGCCAAGTAAGAATTCTGAACGTTTAAGTGATAATATTGTTCAAATAAAGAAAGACGAGGGTGAACCTATGAATGTTGATTCTGATGTAGCATCGACGACAAAGCCAACGTCAAAACCAACGTTAAAGCCAACGTCAAAGCCAACGTCAATGCCAGCGTCAAAGCCAGCCGCAAAGCCAACATCAAAGCCAATGTCAAAGCCAACGTCAAAGCCAACGTCAAAGCCAACGCCAAAGTCAGAACTGGCAACAACACCGACACCAACACCAGTAGTAGAGCCTGTACCGACCTCAGCAGCGACAAGAATTGCAGAACCAGTTTCAACATCAGCAACATCAACGACGACATCGGCAACAGCACCAGTGGTAGCGTCAGCTACGAAATCAGTTACAACGTCAGCGCCGGTACTTACTGTAACATCAGTAGTACCGATATCTGTAACGGCATCAGCAGCTACAGCAATAATCTCATCCGACGCTGCAAATAATAGAATTGAAACACCTACCAATGAAGCAAGAATTTCACGAGTAAAAGAAGAAAATTTACCAAAACACGAATCAATGGAAGAGAGCAAAGAATCAATTGCCTCTGTTCCTGTAACCACAAATGGTGATATAAAAAAAAATCAATCAAAAACTGAGAAACCTGTAGTTAAGGTGGAACAAGAAAATCAAACTCAAGCCAAAGTGGCTGATAAAATAAAACAAGAAAAGGTTGATGATTCGACTGGTGATGATTCTATGGCTCTAACTACATTAGCAACAGCTGCCTTAGGATCTACAGAACCAGCCCAACCTGCAGTTAAATTGAAAACGGAACAACAAACCAATAATACTAATAATGTGACTACTAATTTTTATCTCTTATTGGCTATCGCGTTATCTTTTATTTACCGCAATGTTTGCATTCCTTACAGAATGAAGAAGCAACAAAAGATGAAGAGAAAAAAATAGTGGACTGGTACGATGTAGGAATAATAAAGGGTACCAATTTTACTGTTCAACATTATTATCTTCCTGGAGACGAGCCACTAGATATAACGCAAGCATTGACCACAGATTTATTTAAGGGCAGAACAAAAGTAGCTTTAGAGCCTGGAACTGCTTATAAATTTCGCGTAACCGCTGTTAATAGCTGTGGTCAAAGTCCTTGGAGCGAAGTAAGTTGACAGTTTTATAAATATTTAAGCATGCAAATAAGTATAATCACTGTTTTCTTTTATTTTCTTAGATTTTGTATACAATAATTGTTAAATTATTTTCATAATAATAGTTTGTACGTAACAAATTACTCGTACTTCTATGTGCAGTGGTCTGTTTAATAATTAGAAACAATTAAGTATACTTAATTTGTAAATTAAGCAAGTAATTTATTTCAGCAAACAAGTTTAATGTCAAGTTTAATTTATCTGTCTCAATTTTTTCTCTTATTTAAAAAAAAAATCTTTTTTATGAAAATTTTAAAATTCCAAAATGTTGTAAAACATTTCATTTATAATAATTGAAAAGATAAATTGATTTGTTTTCTGTACTCTATAGGTATCAGCTTTTAAAACATGTCTTCCTGGATTTCCTGGTGCTCCTAGTGCTATTAAGATTTTAAAATCGGCCGATGGTGCTCAACTTTCTTGGGAACCACCGTCAAGCAATTCAGGACCTATTTTGGAATATTCGGTATATTTGGTTGTACGAAGTGCAAGTGCCATGTCAGAGAACACTGGAGAAGTGACATCAACAACACCGACTCAACCTTCATTTATTAGAGTTTACTGTGGTCCTACTAATGCGTGTTCTGTGCCCAACAAATCTTTAAGTGCAGCTCACGTAGATACTACAACTAAACCAGCCATTATATTTAGAATAGCTGCACGTAATGACAAAGGTTACGGACCAGCTACTCAAGTCAGGTGGCTGCAAGGTATATAAGAATATTTAAAATATGTTCACCAATAATATTTTCGATCGACTATGTTCTCGCGTACAGTTTACTTAACTCGTTGTTCCTTTCAGATCCAACAACAGCAGTTAAAAACAATATGCAAATAAAGAGGCCTGTAGCTGACATTCGGTCACAGGTTAATTCACCTCAAAAAAAAGTGAAAGCAGAGACGACGAACGATAATTTTTCGTGAACTACTTACTTTATATGACTTTACAAAGCGCGCTATTTGTAATTTAATTTTCTGCTGATGCGCTGCCTGACAACGACAACGACTGTGCGTTTGCTTAATTATGTCATTAAGCGAGTACAAGGATCAAACAGTTTTGTGTAGCGTTCAGTGCAGGCTAGATTCTAGACATCTAGATGCTCAAAATGAGCAAATTGTAACGAAACACAAGTCATTTTTAATGTTTTGAAGCTGAAAAACTTGATTGAAAAAAATAAATATACGTATATGTATATACATATATATATATATATATATATATAATTAAATTCATGCTCAAGCGATTCGAGCTTCATAAGACATTAAAAACATCCAAACTTCCGGGTTTTCGGTTGAAAATTTTCTTCTATTTTCTATTAAACTTTATCTATGTCTCCTAATTAGATCACAATACTTGAGAATTACAATACAAGAGCACTGAGCATTTACATGTAATAAGAGGCAAGCGTCAAAACGTTAATAAATAACAAGGTAATCATTTCGTGTTTAATCAATTTATAAAAGTTATAATTGTCGAATTATGTTCAAAAATGAGTTTTTGGAACTAAAGTATCTTGTCACACGATTCATAACTTGTCAACATCACTGGAATAACAATTAAAAAAAATTTTTCTAGAAATATAATTACTATGTTATAGATTGAGTTTTTCTAAATGGTATTGTTTAGTAAGTATATAAATAAATATATTAGAAATTTTTAAATTATACAATATCAGTTGTACATTAAAAAAATACTAGTGAAAACTTATATTTCATTAATTTGATGTAAAAGTAAAGGGGAATTTAATAACCAATATTTGAAAATCATTTTGACTTTCATTCATACATTCATTCATAAAAAAAAGTTCATATAGTGAAGAAAATTCATATTGCATTAAGAAAGAAACAATGATAACTAGTTAATTTTAATGGTTGATTTTAAATAACCATCTTTAAATTAAAATTCCATACCTATGTACATAAAATAGAGTTAAACAATTCATTATTTTTAAAGGTTGCAAAAATTATGGAAAAACTTGTTTCTCTTATCGAGAACATTTTGTACAATACACTGGGAATTTAAGCATTGGTAAGATTTTGTATGTATCAAGTGTGTATATATATATATATATATATACACACACAGAGATTCACACACATATATATATATATATATATTTTAAACAAAATAAGCACAATAAATATTATTGAAAGTCAATACAAGCTTAATGAATAGCCGATAATAAATAGTCTAAACAAACTACATGACATAAGATTGATATCAATGGTAATCATTGTGGGAATAATAATTAACGATAATACACCGAAAATTATAAGATGCTACCAATAATGCAACCAAGGTAAATATTAAATTTATAAAATATTTTATTTTTTATTTCTGAATAGCTAATTAAAATAATAGATAAATAAAAGCATAAAAAGTTAGCTGGAAAAACTTTAGAGAAAGTAAAGATACGTGTGAAAGTAAAGAAAGATGAAAATAATTCTATGGGGTATGATTTACAATATGTATTATTTTTACTTTACGTGTCAAGAATTAATCTTATTGCAATTATTTAAAAAATTTATAATTAATCAACAAGAATTATAAGTAAATAGTAGTCTTAATTATCCCCGTAATTATTAAGGTATAGCTCTTAAGTTTAAAAAATACGTGCGATATGCTTTCTTAACCAGATTAAACCATTTGTTTTCTTCACACAAGATTAAGGATATATACATATGTGCATGCGTGTAAACATATATGTATATACACATGTATTGTACATTTAAAAATGTAAGTGCTTACTTTATAACAAATAGCATTTTTCATTAATTACATATCTGCATCGTATAATTTGTAGTTCACTTTAAATAGTATTGTGCTTTACGTATTTTAGGAAATTTAAAGAACTCAAGATAATCAATAATAAATTTGATAAATTACGTAAATTATTTCATACAAAGTAAATTTTTATTCAATTCTCATGTTTATTCTTGTTAATTGATCTTTATTACAAAAATGTTTATTATGAACAACATTCATAACCTTAATGGTATCAAATATCTTTTCTATTAATAAAAATTTAGTTATGGAAAAAAACATTCAAGTGTCATTTGGGATTTATAATTATAAATGAGTATGTTAATATAACGCAATATTTGAATATTGAATCGACATTCAACTTTTTAAAATGTTCTTTTCGTAATACCTTACAAGAGAAGAAGAAATACTTTAAAGAAAATTTCTCGTTATCAAGTTATATATTACGAAAAATAGTTATTCTCAATTTTACATAGGTTTATTTCTAAAAATTTTCAGTGTTTATTGAACGCATGTATTGCGATTAAGGCATTTTAATATCTAATGTATATAAAAATTCAAATTATGTGAAAATAGGTTTTGTATAAAATCATACTTATTTTAGCACTACTGATACTATAAAACATTATTCAGTATGCGAATTATAAAGGTAAGAAGGTTAACAAAGTTAGGCCAAATAATTTTCTTATTTAAGTTGTACATATAAATATACGCGTTAATTTATTTTTTATAAGCAAAGCCTTTTGATTTTACAATTCAAGATTACTACTAATGTAGTTTTTAAGATATAAAAATTACATGTAAAAAATACATATTCAATACTATTAATATACTGTTGAAGGATTTTTTTTTTTACAATTTAATTTGTCAAGTTTGTAGCAATTATTATATTTGCCCAAAGATACTTCATTACACGAAGCCGAGTATTCTTAAGGTAAGTTAACTAACACCAAGAATAGACAAAAAAAAACATTAGTTACACTTGGAGATACAAAAACATAGGCAACCTTAAAGTACAATATCTGATAGGATATAATTGGATTAATGGTTTTTTTTATGGTTTAAAATAAAATATTACCCGAGATTTTTCAATAACACGTTTAATTCCTAAGCATAAAATGTTCGTCATGATTACTTTCATTTTCGAAAACAAAAGATTTCGATTACATTGACTCAATGCGATAAGATTTCCTTTAGAATAAAAAATTTATACGATTCACGTATACCCTCCATTTCAAATGTTCTATTTAACGTTTCAGCTTTAAGCGTTTGAACTAATTCTAGAAGTTTCTATTGTGTACGCATTTTTGTTGTCTAGATTAATAATCTTATTCCAGTATTTACTATATGTTAGTGTATACCATAGTCATTTTTTGAGATAAAATTCGAAATGACGCTGTATTTGTTTCTTGTAAAACCTATTATAACTAATATCGCATGACACTACTTTACAATTGTTCAGCTATAATCGCTTTAATATGGGTGTGATGTTCGAACCCGACCAAATTGTAAACAAATTGGGTGTTCTCAATAACGCGAAATGTTATCGTACGTGATTGTATACCGCCATAAGTAATTCCATATTTAATTATAAAATCAATTACTTAAATAATCGAGATTGTTTTATGCTTCGTATCAGATTTTGCATACACCACTCAAGCACAATGTTTCATAAATTTGCCGTGCGTTTTTCTTTGAATTAACTAAATCTTAATTCGATCTTGTTCTTTGTTCTGTATGTCACATTTTTACCGAGGAACTCAAGCTCGTTATAAATTAAATGGACTGGAATTAAGTTTTATTGAAAAAATATAAATTCTTGCTAACTGGCTCTTGTTAAAATTGAACATTATGGTTTATTTAATTGACGTAAAAAAATATTGATTTTTTGACTAAATTATTAAATAAATAACTTCAATTTATTCAAATACACACAGCATTTATTTTCATAAAATTTTTTTATTGCATACTACATTTTTAGTACCGAAGCCGTTTGTGAAAAATCAATGGATATTAATAAAACCATTACAATATAAATCGATAATATACTCAGTTAATATTTTATTTAACTGAGTTCAATGACTTCTTTTAACACATCGTGTCGCGTCGCTTTAAAAATCATACATTGTATTACTGTATCGGTAAACCTAATTTCTTATTTATACTACATAAATTTTACAAACTATATTGTCCGTATGCTCGATAAGTAACTCGACAAATCTTTAATATACATTAATCCATTATAAAAAACATTTAAAGAATCATCATGATGTATATTTGTATTTAAAGAATATAAGTCCGAATTTAAAAACGATACATGATTTCAATATTAAAATGTAAAATAAATATATTCGATTGTTATGAAATAATTTTTACCCTTAATAAATGGAATTAATTGTTTAAAATATTAGTATAAATTTTCTCAATGATTTATTTGCAAGCACACTGATTGAACTTTCAAAAATGTGCGCTTAATTACAAGAGGAAGCCATTTTTATTTTCTCATTTTATGTGCGAGTTTGCTTATCATGTTGTACCTTCTGTAACCATTGACTGGAGGTTCGGTTTTTGTAATTCTGTAATTCTGTTGTATTTTCAAATTTTAACGGTTGCTTGTCGGCAATCAGTGTCCCTTTAACAACGCTGAGCCTGTGCTTTGAAAAGTCTGTGATCGAACGAACTTTATGATTTAAATAAGTAAATTATAATTGCGTAAGACACGTAAGTAATTAAAAACATTTTTAATCTATTTAATAGAAAATGATTACGTTACTTCGATTAATCTTTTAGTTAATTGAGTAAAAAGAAAATAAAGAAAACGTGACGAATGTGCGCAGCCCTTGCGCCATAAATATTTTTTTCTTTGAAAAAACTGCCTTTGTAAATTAATACTTTATTACATCCGTTGAAAAATGTCTCATTTAAAGTATATGAAAGAGTTAAATAATTTAACAAGAATGGATGAATCAATAAAAGGGCCTGTGCCTAGATGGCAAAAAAAATGTTTGGAGTCTTCAAATTCTTCTAGGTATGATTATGCAGCGTACATATGCATGTGTGCATATATAATAATAATATACACATAAGCATATATTTATATCTTTAATTAATTAAAATAATGTTTATATTTTTAGTTCTAATATTAGCTTGAGCAATTCGAGAAAAGCTATGAGTACTTCAGTGACAAGTAACAGTAACACAAGTACAGGCAAAACTCCTAAGAAAGGAGTAGAAATTCGTAATTCAAAAAAGACACCGTTAAAGGGATCCAAAAAATCACCAAGTAAGCATACAAATTTATTTATATTTTTTTATTTTAATTCATATATCGGTAATAAAATGATTTTAATATTTTATTAGGCCGTTCAACAACACCAGCAAAAACTCCATGTGGAGGAGACAGATTTATACCTGCAAGATCCACTACTAATTTTGAATTAGGATACTACAAGGTATATTGTATTTTAAATAAATCAAAGTAAAATTATTTCTTTTTTATTAAAAATAAAAGTAAATAAATTTAATACAGTTACAGCAACAAAATTCTGAACAAGAAGGGTATAAAACAGAATGTTCTAGTCCTTCCAAACGTGAGATGCAGCGCTTGATAGGAGAAAATTTGCATGGTGGAGATGTTAATAATATGAGAGTATTATCGTATCAAAATAAAGCACCAGCCCCACCAGAAGGATATCAAAATCCTTTAAGGGTAGTTTACAGTCAAACTAAAACTCCAGCCAGTGTCAAGTCTTCAACGAGATATATACCACAAGCACCTGATCGTATTTTAGATGCACCAGAAATTGTTGATGATTATTGTAAGATATAAAAATATAATTTGTTTATTGTCACTCATAAGGCAATGATATAGTTTATATATCTGTGATAAATTGTAGATTTGAATTTGGTTGACTGGTCGTCGAGTAATATTCTAGCAGTAGCTTTAGGATCTAATGTTTATTTATGGAATGCTGCAAGCGGAACAATAGAACAACTTTTTGAATTGGAGGGCAATGACTATGTATGCTCTGTTGCTTGGATTCAAGAAGGACCTTACCTAGCTGTAGGAACAACAGTAGGAAATACTGAATTATGGGATTGCAGTCAAATGAAAAGAGTTCGAGTAATGAGCGGGCATTCGGCAAGAGTTGGGTCTCTTTCGTGGAATTCACACATATTGACAAGTGGTTGCAGGTTCTAATACAAACTAATTTGAAATAGCGAAGTAATGATAATTAATAATTGGTTATTATATTATATTTTACTTTAAATCAGGGCGGGTCAAATCGTACACCACGATGTAAGGCAACGTGAACATCTTGTTTCTACAATTAATGCGCATGCTCAAGAAGTTTGTGGCTTAAAGTGGTCTATAGATGGAAAATATTTAGCTAGTGGAGGAAACGATAATATGCTACAAATTTGGCCATGCATGGCTAGTCAGAATTATTCTCATGCACAACCGATTTATTCTCTTAATCAGCATCAAGCTGCTGTGAAAGCTCTTGCTTGGTGCCCTTGGCAAAATCATATTTTGGCAAGTGGTGGAGGTACGGCAGATAGAACCATAAGGTTTTGGAATTGTAATACAGGTAGTTTAAATTTCTATTTTTTAATGCATTACTAGATTTAATTTCCATACAGTGCATTTATGTCTTTATTTTAAAGGTGCATGTCTAAATACAATTGATACGAAATCTCAAGTTTGTTCTTTGCTCTGGTCAACTACTTACAAGGAAATAGTATCAGGACATGGATATGCTCAAAATCAACTTACAATTTGGAAATATCCAGCTATGAATAAAGTAGCTGAATTGACAGGACATATAAATCGAGTATTACATCTTGCTATGTCACCCGATGGGACTACAGTACTAAGTGCTGGAGCAGATGAAACATTGAGACTATGGAAATGCTTCCAGCCAGATCCTCATAAAAAGAAAGAAACTACTGAAGTAAAGTCTGTGGCATCACGTTTAAAACAGTGTATTAGATAGGACTATTTTATTAGATAAATTTTTAATACAATTTGTTTTATATACTAAGTGATCTTTTTTTTTATCCTGTATTTGTACTTTGTAAGTTGTAATATATTTTCTCCTGAGAATGAAGACTTGTAATTACGACGAGTAATCTGTGTTATAAAGTAGTAACCATGACCAATTTTATTAATGTATTATTTAAATGCAAATAAATTTTTAGATTCATATTTTTATAAAATTGTTTTATTTAAATATTACAAAAAATAAGAAAAATTAACTCATTTACAATACACTGAAAACATTTAAAAGTCAACAATGATTAATTTAAAAATTAATCATTTTTTTTAAACCATATAAGCGAAAAGTTATTCATTTAAAGGTAAAAGTAATAATTTTTTAAATTGAATTGTAATATCGCGCTCTCAGTCTCTTCATAACCTTCTTTCTACCTCTTTACTTATTATTATTTAATTTCATTGTGAGAAATCCCGTTCAGCTTCCAAAGAAATGCGGGAAAGCACCTGCATAATTATTAGCCCCTCCCCTTCCCTTAGTCTCATTGACGACCGCAAGTCACCTGTAAAAGTATCCCTGTTTTACGCCAATGGCGTCGCGCCTTCAGCTTATATAAATATGGATATCTAAAAAGATGCAATAGTACTTATCAATTACGATGTTTATATTTTTTAAGTCAATTCCCGATTCTTTTACTTTTTGAGGGCAAAAGTATTAACAATTATTTTTCATTGAAATATCATTAAAATTCAAGAAAATAATGAACATTCCTAAAGATAAAACTTCTGTTTATCAACATGGAGAACAAACCTATGGATGTATACAAAATGAGAAAAATCCTATCGATGAAGAACATGAATGTTGGGCCAGCGATAGTGGCTCTAGTTCAGGGTCTTACTATTCAAATACCTCAAGGTAAATTCATATTTCTGTTTGTAAAATTGGTTAAATAATTACAAATTTTTGTCATCGTACAGCTCAGCTATTGAATGGGAGTCTGAAATAAGTCCTGCTGGAGAAGTCTTTTACATCGAATCATTGGCAGAATCTTTTGCTGCTCTTAATAGTAGTAAAATGAATAATAGTAATCAGTACATTTCACCTCCTTCAGAATTAACGCGTCGTAGAAGTACAAGAGCAGGCAAATTAATTCGTTTAATAAAGCGCAGAGAAAGTTATAGACACAGTGTAAGAGCGAGTGGTCTAGCCTCGGAGCTTAGACAAAATCATGAATCGATCGGTACGATTAATAAAGAACGAGAAAATGTTGTAGATGATTTTAAGGTAGGAGAAAAATACACGGTCAATATTTGGATTGATCCGGAAAAACGACTCAAGCTTGGAAGACGTGCGACAGCATGCGAAGCTTATCTAGGTATAATTCCATGTGTAACAACGGACAAATCAAAAATTCTAGTAGCAGGATTTGTTCCCGATGGAGAAGCTTTAAAAAGTAAAGATATCAAAATAGGAGACTGGTTACGCTCAATTGACTCTAAAGATATTAATAAATATAACATTAACAGTACACTTTCAAGAATTGTTTCACCAACAAATGTAAGAAAATGAATGATGTAAATAATTGATAACAATTGAGAAATCAGTAGCTCATGAAGTTTTTATTTCCATTCTAGGTTCTTTGCCAATTTCAAAGAACTTCTCTCGAAGGAAATTATGAAAATTATCCAGCAACAATGAGTTGTCCAAATGTAGGTATAAATAAATTCTTAGAGTTATTGAAGTAAATAACTGTTGTAATAATATCCCTTGTAAAAATTTGACTGAGTTATCAAGTGAAATTTTATATTATACTTGTATGATAACATATTTTTAAGTATTTACCAATTCACTGATTTAATCGAATACTGCAATATAAATATTAAGCAAAGAACAATTTTTTTAAATTGAATATTTATTCAAATATTAACAATCATTTTTAATAAATATTTTTAAAAATTATAAACAGAAAAAAAGTGTGCCTTATATTTAATATTAATTAAAATGTTATAATTTTATTAATATAATATTTAAGAAAAATGTATCAAAATAATTGCAGAATTTATTTACTTATTGTACTGATTTTCAATTCTTAGGGATTTAAATATAAAACTTTTCATGCTCAAATATTTTCATTTTAGCAATCATTATTAGCGAGACAATTAGTTGATAAAGAAGAAAGTAAAATTCTTATGGAGTCTTTAATAAAGGATTCCCTAGGTGTACTCTGCATAAGAGTAACGGAATTTTCAGAAAGTGAATCAGATATGCAGGGTGTATTATATTCTTTTCCTAAATCAAAAAATAAAAATATTCATTCTTTTCTTTTAACTACAAAGGGAGCATTTATAACCCTAAACGACATGCTACCGCAAATAATTGGACCTGAACCTATTAGGTAATACGATAAAAGAACGAACATTATTTCATTCGAAGAAGCAAATAATATAAATCATTATTATTTTAGTACGACTATTGCAACTTCAACTGGATTAACACACATTATTTATTTTTCTTATAAAGATGAACTGTTGCTGATAGCTATACCAGAGAAATGGTAAATCATATTACAATTTATGATAAATAATATATTTAATTGTATTACAAAATTTAATTTACACGCAGTAAGTCGTTGCTTAATTTAAATTCAATACGTTATCTTTTAACAGTTGCAATAAACAAGAAGCTATAGAACTTTCAACGGATATTGTTTGCTCATTATCTTTCACAGATGAAAATATATCAAAATGTTTTGCAAAAGAAGAGAATCATTCATATCTAGACCATTTTTTCTATCTTTTCTTTTCTCGCCTGTACAAGGACAAAATGATACCCAGCAAAACAATTTCAGAAAACTTAAAGAATAGCGTAAGTGTCGATGATTTAAAAATATGTGATTTTAGCCTTCTACTGCCAGCTGTTCATTTAGTACAGTTACCAAGAGATGCTCAAATTCAAGTTGATGCAGCATTAAGTGAAATGGAAGCAATGGATTATAGAGATTGGGTAATTATTATCTGTGCAATATAATATAAATATTATATAATATTCGTGTTGTTTTATATCTTCATTTATATAGAATCAAGATCCAATGGAATGTCAACGATTATATACAATTTTAGGTAGTTGCTTATATCATAGAAGATATTTACTAGGATCCCATTTACCCGCTGAAGACTTAATACAAGTGCATTCGTTCTTGCGAAGACATGGTTTACTAAATTTAATGAATAATGAACAAGTTAAGTCTCTTGTTGTTTGGAAAAGAATCTATCCTTCGTCTTCTGTAAATAGAAAATTGAAATGGGAAGATGAGAGCATTAATTCATTGACGGATCGATCGTTTTTACTTATAGTCGGATACGGTAACGACTTGCTTGCCGTAATATTGGAATCAGGAGGTTGCACAGCTGTGTAAGATTCAAACTTTTGTTTAAAAGAATTATAAAATCTTGTGAATCAATAATTTTACTGAATGTATTAATAGACTAGAGGAAAATTCTGGACCAGATATATTCTACGTTGAAGAGGCTCAGGAGACCCTTAAACACATTAGGAAAATCGGTATATCAATGTTAGCTGAAAAATGGATTAATGCCAATGCCAAGCCAGAGATTATTATACCTCAAAGAGAATCAATGCTATCGAAACTTCCATCAAGTATAGCAGAAAATCTTGTAGGTTTTATGAAAACCAATCAGTCAAAATCCTTGAACAATTTAAGCTCCAACTCAACTAAAGTATCCTACGACAACACAAATTCGACAAAGAATAGAAGTTTCGAAGAATCACGAATTGAATTTAATTCTGGTAGAGTATATAATTTTTCTATTTTTGTTTTAAATATAAATTATTGTTGCTTATAACATAATTACCTCAGCATATTCCATTGAAACGTCTCGAGATTCACCCAGTCAAGATTCACTCAGTCAAGTAAGTGAAATGAGCGATCAAGCGGCACCGATATTAGGCAGGAGAGCTACTAGAGAAAGAAATAATGCCTTTGTAATGAGGTACTCCGATGATAGTGATTCTGATTTGGATGTAAGCGCGTACTTTAAATCCATACTATATATTAAGTATATTTATAATAATATAAATATAATTAATGAGAATGGTATTAATAATATATATTTCAGAATGATCGGATAGGAATTTCTGAGATAAGTAATATTCGAGAAAATCTATTGCATCAAGCAGAGTACATTATACCAAAAGTTATCACAACTGGTAACAAAAATTCTCTAATTTACTATGTGCATATCGATTTGTTTGAAGGCATTTTAATATCACCAAAATTGGGCGAATTGGATGCCGAATTTCTATCAAATTTAAACACTTGTAGTCAAGCAATTCATAAGCTGTTAAGTGACACAAAAAGATATAAGAAATTGTTGAGTCACGATACAGGCAAATCTGTGATAAACAAAAGTTTAATTGCAATTAAGGAACATGGTATTTTATTAGAATGGGAGAATTGTACTTATTGGGTAGTTGGAAGATTATATACTACTCCAAGACCTAAAGAATTGTATATATGTTACCAAGACTGCACACCACAAAATTTAATCGAAATGGCATTTAGATTACAAT
This sequence comes from Wiebesia pumilae, assembly GCA_018907045.1. Classification (NCBI taxonomy): domain Eukaryota; kingdom Metazoa; phylum Arthropoda; class Insecta; order Hymenoptera; family Agaonidae; genus Wiebesia; species Wiebesia pumilae. The sequence continues at coordinate 2,222,766 of JACCHZ010000104.1, forward strand.
CTATTAACTATTAGTTTAAAATCTTAAAATTTATCATTCAAATAATTGTATGATGATATTGTTATAATTGATAAAATATATATTCTTAGATTATGTGAAATTTTACGCAGTAAAATTTTAATCCTAATTTTAGAAATTAAATTGTATATTATAATTTTGTACAATAGCATTAAAATCAAGAGTTAAAATAAAAATGTTGTATAGTTTTATTACTTTAAACATTGAAGCAAAAAAACTAAGCGAATCTGGTAATTTGTTTGATTTAAAAAAACACAGATTTCAAAAAATAATAATTCAGAAATTTAAATCTTAAATTTAAAAAATAGTACAAAAATATTGTCTTTGTTATCAAAGTACCTGCAAAAACAAGTATTGAATAAATAATTCTAGTAAGTTGGACAAAAGAACAAAAATATAATCAATAAATGAATTTATACTTTTATACATAAACATTGTTTGTTATGATTTTTATTTCCTTTAAGCAATGAAACTCTTCCGAAAAATTAGTTTGACATAATTGGTAACGTACATAAATTCGTTGCCACTCATCAATTGTAAATAATTTAATTATAACGATAGTCGGCGTTTTGTGTTTAGAACAAAGACTGCACTTCTTAAGGGCTCCCCGTATATGTAGAATAACCGCAACTCCCAATGCGTTACAAGAAAAAAGGTATTTGAATCAAGTTGAATGAATTATCCAAAAGCATTGCAGCCCAGCATTGTTTTTAAATTATGCGTTACATATGTACTAAAAACCACCCACTAACCCAAGCCTCTGACTTTCGCGATTCTAAAGGTTCGCTTGTTTCAAAAACTGCAATTTTATGTTATTTTCCCGAAGTAAATTTTTGTTTTTTACTTTAAATATAAAGAACCATAATGTGCTTAATTTGTTAAATATTTTAAAAAATATAACTTTTAGTGGAACTATTACGAAGATATGCATAACACGATTTAATAAAAATCACATTTATTAATAAAAATTAATAGGATATAATTAGGTTTGAAAAATTTGATGTTTTAAACCTTTATTATATCATTCATTAGACTTTACTTATAATAATAATTTTTATTTCATTTATAAATGTTTTCTGTTATAAAGAAATAATCGCTTAATTCTAGTGTGATTTCAACTTTACTTTTAAGACGAAAATATATCGTAAAATGCACAAAAATTTACAAAATAAATAATAATTTAGTTGCTTAATTAAATGTTTACCTTTAACTTATTTCTCATTAATTTTATAAATCTCTTGTTTTAAAAGTTACGAAAATATAGTCCGATCGAAAATCAAAATTATTTTCCAACTACAAAAATTGGTATACAATAATATTTTACTATTAATAAAATTACTTTCTTATTCTTTAGCTTTATTTCTATTGAATACAACGATAATTTATTTATTATTAATTCACGTTATCGTTACTTGAATTTTTTTTCAAAATTTCATTCACACAATTATTTGATTTGATTTTTACTTATTTATTTGCATTAGCCTCTCACCAAAGAGTGAATTTCTTTTTTACAAGATGTATTTCATAAAACATTGCATAATTTATATTTTTAATTTGCTCAGATCTCATTTTATTTCCATACTTTTGGCAATGTGTTAGAGATAAAAATTAAGAGTCATCTCAAAATTAGAATATTCCTTTTAAATATATTTAACCCATGAAATAAAAAGGTTTGTACATAGTTTTATGTATTTTAGTTTTTATAATAGTTTATTAAATATTTTACTTAAATTTAAATACTTTATTAAGCGATGTTACTTTTATTTAAAGTTATATGTAATTTACATCTGTTAATATTTATTTTTTATTTTGTATATTGCAATAATTTTTTTTTAAATGAAAAATCAAAATGCAAGTTTCATTTTAAATGATTTCATTGAATATTTTATTATTCTAATTTGCTTTGTTTATAAGAAATAAATAGCTTTAATGTCAATCTGCATTTTGGTCTTACGGAATTTTTAAAATTAAATATAATTCTTTATTGTAAAAAAAATTTTAAATCACTACGTAAAGTACTCTTTTATTTCCCTTGAATAGAAATGACTTATTTACTTTAGAATAAAACAACAAATTTTTTGTTAATAAATAAAACAGACATAAATAAAATTTTTTATTTTTATTTCCTTATGCCAAAATGTTACAACTGTATCAAATCAAGTGTAAAAATTTAAAGGAAATATGTTCTTGGTTTCCGAACACTGAACAAAGGCATACAGTTTTTGTGTTGAATTCGTTTTGGAAGTGGAAACCGTATTTTAGAATCATGAAATTGTTTAACTTGCGGTCTTCGGCAGTTAGCAGCTTTAACAACTTCTACTTTGATAATTTGTATGGAATGTGCTCTTGCACGATGACGAGCTCCCATATCCCGGTAACACTGAGTCACTGCACCACTTACAGACAAATCACGATATTCTCGGTACATGTTGTGTGTGCCAGATCGAGAATCATACCTTAACCAGATACCAAAATTCTTAATTTTAACTGGTGTCTTCTCTGGAATCTATTGAAGTACATATAACAAAATTAAACATTTACATAAATTACAAACACTTGTATGAACATATAATAATTTGCTATATAATTATTTATTACCTGTTTTAATGAAACAATTTCACCAGTTGATTTTTTAAATTTCTTCAGTTGACGTAAAAAATACCAAAATCTTGATTTTGCAACAATTGCATCTGGAGCAAATATCCTCATTTTATATAAAGGAGTAGTCTTCTCCTTTCCTGTTGGCAATTTACGTCCAATCACTTCAAATTCTTTTAACTAAAAGAGGTAAAGTTGTATTTAGTAATGGTTCTTGAAAATTCACTTAAATTCCCTTAATTAATGAATATTATTTTATTTACTAATTTAGTTCTCTTAAAACTTAATTAGATGATCATTTCGGTCTTTATTTTTTAAAATAATAATACTTGAGATGTTAAGCCACAATAATAGAGGTTAGAAAAACGTTTGTAAAATGCGATTGATTTTTAAGAAAAAGCACCTTTAACGTTTGTATTGTAAATTATTTTTATTAAAAAAATATAATAAATAATTTCATAAACTTATAATATTAAGATTTTAAAATTATTATTTTTATACATAAGAAAGCAACACATGTGGTTATAACCAAACTAACAACCTGCATACGTATCAATCTTATTTTATTAAAAATAAAATACAACAAAATATATGGCGATATTTAAAATACACAAAATAAGATCAAGAATAATTATTTAGAGTTTTTATTGTAATATTCAATTGAAAAACACAAAATATAACATACTTCTCCTTTAGCCTTCATGATTCCGTCTAACCTAATTCACCAAAACCGGAAAAAGAATCTAAAACGGAATTCGTAAGATCAGCGCCACTTACTCAAATTTAAATACAAATTTCAATCTAAAAAATCGCAAATATTTTAAAAATATGACTATTTTTTTGTAGATTCAAAAAAATTTTGTTTTTATGGTTTTAAAATTATCATTTAAATAATAAATTAATTAAAAGTAAACATATAATGAAATGGAATAAATCAACAACCATTTTTCTTAAAATTGATGTATTTATTATTATTATCATTTCTCTAAATTTAAGAAATATGACAGACCAATCATACAAAATTTTTTTAATTAAACTTCGTAGATTAAAATTTTATTTTAAAAACCTATGACTTTCAATTTTTAGTACTTTCATCAAATATTATTCTTTTAAGTATGTTAATTGCGTGTGTAAAAGTACGAATAATTAAAAAAAATAATGTATGATCATCAAAAATAAAAACAAAATTTAACACACAAGATATTTATATTTCTTATATTTTATATTACAATTGTAATGTAATTAATAGATGGACAAAATTTGTATGAAATTCTTTGGTCTACTATTTTATTGATCTATTTCTAGCATAAAAAATTAACTACGTATTTCCTTGTAATACGTAGTTGTAATGCATACTTGTAACAAATAAATAATAAAGAAATTAAAAATAATTTGTAACTATGATTTAAGATGCAAGAATATTATCTTGTATAAATTTTCATTTAAATGTCATTTGTAAAAAATGACTCCCTAAACTTTATATGGTAATTTTGTATATAAACTTTTATATTTAATATTGAATTAAATTATTTTTTATTTTCGGCAACTATTGGCTTTTTAATTTTCATTCTTCTACTATTTGTTTTAATTTCATCTTCTTCTTCCTCTTGTTCTTCGTCATCTTCTTCTTCTTCTACTTGATCATCATCACCTTCTTCTACTTCTTCTACATCAACCTCATCATTTTCTTCTTCTTCTTCTTCTACTTGATCATCATCACCTTGTTCTACTTCTTCTACATCAACCTCATCATTTTCTTCTTCTTCTTCTTCTACTTGATCATCATCACCTTCTTCTACTTCTTCTACATCAACCTCATCATTTTCTTCTTCTTCTTCTTCTACTTCATCATCATCACCTTCTTCTACTTCTTGTACATCAACAACAACATCATCATCATTTTCTTCTTCTTTCACCTTTTCTTTTTCTTCTTCTAGTTCAACATTGTCAACTTCTTCTACTTCTTCTACATCAACATCATCATCATCATCATTTTCTTCTTCTTTCACCTTTTCTTCGTCATCATCATCATAATTTTCTTCTTCTTCTTCTTCTTCTTCTTCTTCTTCTTCTTCCTCCTTTTCTTCATCATCTTCTTCTTCTTCATATTCTTTATTTTCTTCGGTTTCTCCATCTTCTTTTTGATTTTCATTTTCTTCTTGATTTGCTTTCTTTTCTTCAACTTCTTTTTCATATTCTAATTCATAATCATCGTTTTCTTCTTCTTCTTCATCATCTTCATCTTCTGCTGCTTCCTCTTCTTTTTCTTCATCTTCATTTTCTTTTTTTACCTCTTCATCATTACCTCTTTCCTGCCCTTTGTTACTTTTTTCTCCTTGTACCATGACAAGGGATGTTATATTATTATCACCATTATCATGGTCATTAGATACATGATTATCTGTATCATCGTGATGTGTATTGCTTTTACTGGACTTTTCATCAAAATTATGTTTGAGCAATTCTTGATTTGTGTGATGATTCTTATCCAGGTATTTGTCATTGATTATTACACGTGTATTGTTATACTGATCATTTTCATCACAACTATTATCATTTTCCTCACTACCACTTTTATAACTTTCTTCTGTTTCTTCTGCTTTTACCAATTTTTCTTTACTTAATGAGTCTATTCTACTTTTTAAATTATCTTCCATAACTTCTGATTTACTTTCATTATTTTTACTTGATAAACTTTCTTCATTACTCAATGATATTTCACTTGCAGCTGTAGTTTCAAGTTGATTGTCTTCTTGGAATTCCTAGCCAAAAACCAAAAACATTACAAGTTAAAAGTATGTAAGTAAATACAATTAATTATAAAATAGTATTTCAAACAAATAGTATAAAACTAAAAAAAGAAAGGTACCAAAATAGTTAATGTAGCCAAAATAATAACAATGAAAAATGACTAACTATTGCATTGAAAGCTATATATAGTGTAGTAATGTTCAGTATTATTCTGTAATTAGTAGAAAAGTTAATAGTTTAATAAAGATTATTTTGTTCGCCAAGATCATGTGTCAATGAGAAGCAATGAAATCAAATAAATAAAAGAATCACCAAATAAAAAAAGATTCCGTAGTTTCATTCGATTCTGTTGGTTATTTTAATATTTTCTTACAGCTGCTACCTGGTCAAGGCTGATGAGAGACAGAGTCATTTTGCCAGAAAGAACGACTGGGACATCCACATTTTCTTGCTCTTGTATCTCTTGTGTTTTTGAATCTGTTACAAGCAATTCGCATTGAGAAGGAAGTGCACCTTCCAAATAAATTGAAATTGGAGGTGATTTTTCTTTTTCCTCTGTGTGACTGAAAATCGAAGTACTGTTGCAAATAATTGACATATATATTTTCAATAATAATTTATTGTATATTTACGCATGTGATGTTATGATAGGTGTACTTGATCTACTACATTTAACTCCACCTTCACACGATGTAGTCATTTCCATATTTATAACTTTTACCGTCGGTACTTCATGGCATCCCTCTAGGTCTTTTTCATCTTGATTGAAGGTTTCTTCAAGTAAATTTAATTCCTGTCATAATATTAAAAAAAAATCATTATTAAGGTACTTTCTTAGACTTTAGAAAGTACAAAAAATAATCTTGTGGAATGCTGAGCATTAGCATGCTACATTAGAAAAAAGCTAAAACTCTGAAATAATTTCAGTCGAAGTTAAACAACTTTTAATTCTCAAACAAATGAATAAGTTTTTTTTATATTTTGGATAATAATTGTACGTGTGTATTAGTTTTCAATGATAGAATACAAGAAAAAATTTTCTCAGCTAAAAGCAGCAATTACTGGTTATTTTCCAGAAAAGAGAGCAACACTCTCTAGCATTTAGGAAAATACCTTTAAATTGGGATTGGCCCCAGCTGCCAGACCATTAGACTTGGGAGCTTGATCTACTTTTTGAAAAAAATATGAAATTATAATACAAATTACAGATTCAATTGCTAATATTTCCAATTTTAATGCTACAACTAATTTAAAATTTTTTCGAACTCACCTGTTTTAGAACAGACTCCGATTTTTAACTAATAATTAATAGCGAATGACTACTAGCTAGTATATAATAAACAATAAACACAGAACTTATGATTTTCAATCATACTCTTTATTAAACCCTTGGAACACGTATATTAATGAAACTAAACGTATTTACATAGATAAATTAATATGTGCAGGCTACTTATTTAAGAAAAATTTAACAGTAAATTATAATAAAAATAAGATATAATTCTAATGTTTGTAAGATGCTGAGGAAAGCTTGCAACGTGCGCAAAAAACGTGCAAAATTACAGTTACGATAATTAAAAAATAAAAATAAATACTGATTTGTTTCAAAAACTTTCATTTAAACCTTGGATTCTGATGAAGGGGTTGGACAATTGATAACAGAACGCGATAAGTTGCTTATTTGAACAACGATTCGTTCCATAGCTGCTTCTGTTTCTACCAAACGTCGCCTCAGTTGATCTATTTCTATATCCCCTGCCACTTCTTTTGTTCCAGCAGCATGTACAATTTAGACATTGATTTACGATTTACATTCGTGATTGGAATATAAATGAAATCATTTTCCCGCACAATTTAGACTAGATATAAATGTTTATTAAAATGAAAAGAAAAGAGCTTACGTTCTTTTAGTTCGTCAATTGTCGGGGGTGGATCTGTCGATGGTGACGAATATGTTTCTTTCTTTTCAAATGACGTTCCATTAACTGCAGTTACGGCTGCAGCAAATACTTCTGGATTAAAAACTATTTTTTGATATTCTCTTTCAGCGGCAGCAGTTGAGTATTCTGATCTTGTTATTTCATTATCAGAAGTTTTTCTTAAGACCTAATTAATTGAATTAATTTAATTTTAGATTTCTTTGCCTCTATGAAAATAATTATAATAGATAAATCAAAGAGGTGAAAAATTAATACAAGAAGATAAAATAAAGAAATTTTAAAATAATCTTAGTAACAAAAATAAGTAAGAACAAGCATGCAATAAAAAAATGTCTTCTAATAAAGACAAATGAAATAAAGAGAAAAGAAACAAGTACCTGAAGAATCTTACAGAGGAAAGATACAACATTTCCAATAGTATAAAGTGGTACGATGATTCCCATAAGTACCTTTGACATTGTATAGAGAAAAAAGATTACAATCCCAATTGTATATAGCGGCATGAGAAGTCCTAGAGAACCATTTCCTTTAGGCGCAGCCGTTACGTGGCCTGCTCCTCCCAAAGGTGGTCTCATTTTCACGGGTACCAAGTGATCGGGTCTGTCTTGAATTCTAGGCACGATGTGAGACGATGGAATAGCCCTGCCGCGTTCTCTAAGAGCAGGATGATAACTTCCTGCATGGGGTGGTGTTTGACGCTCTTGTTTTATGTTGCCTATAATAAAACAAATTTAGGAATTCAGATTTTGACCTTGGAAGCAAAGCATTTTAAACGATAAGCCATTAAAACTGCACAACATCGCCAAGAGTTAATATTTATAACTTGTTTGGTAAAGCAAAAAAATGATATGTTTGCTTTTCTGTAATAGTAGTAAAGAACGTATTTCAAATTATGACAGTGCTTTTAAATCTTGTGCTTGCCAACTGCTGTGTTTTTGAACTTGGAAAATTGCCAAAAGGAATGCTTCATTTTCACTTTTTACTCATACATGCACGCTTGTTAATTGAGAATCATTTTTCTATTGCTTTGAAGCATAAATGTAACAAAAAGAAAAGAAAAAAAATTAAAACTTTATTACAGTATTATCGCTGCACATAATTAATTTATGGTTACAAAACACTCTTGATCTATAAATGTTTTGTTAATAATTACTTCTCAAAATAATACCAAACATTACTGGGACATAATGCTGAAATTTGTTAATAAGTCCACGCTACTCTGAAACAGGTCTTACTGTGCGGCATTAAAATGTGATATCTAATAAGATGAGATGTTCCTAAACGAGATAACGGCACTCCAAATTCCATTTTGAGGCATAAGGAACGATTAGACCCTCTTATCTCCTCTAAAACCTGCTTATAAGATTTCTTTAATTGCTCCTTTTCTGCCAAAAATGAGGACAAATCTATACCACATCTATTAAGAACCTCTTCTTTGCATAATCTTGTATTTGACGGCGTTAGCTTATTGTACTTGCTTGTATCGAGAGCATCCCTTACTCTGGGATCAACATGATGATGTTTTATGATATTGTGACACAGCTCTTGCATTATATCAACGGCAGTGACATCGCTTTCAAATATCACATCGCAACAGCCTAATCAATTTTATAAGGTAAAAAGAAGTAAAACTTAATAAATTTTTATACGTACAAAAGTAATGGCTTTTGTTGATCACGATTATATATAGTGACCGAGTACGTGAATAGAAATCTGATCTTGGTGTAATATAAACCCACTGACATGCAATAAAATTCTGCAATTAACACTTACCAAGACTATCCGGAGAATGTGGAGGAGTAACGGACACCTTTAGCATAGGGTAAAAAATCTTGGGCCATAGTACTGCAAAACATCCCGCTATAATCGCTAGAATTAACACCGTCCTTCGAGGGCCAAACTCGGTAGTCGTTTCCGTCATGTTTATTTATTTATTTTTTTGTTCTTTTCCTTGCTAAATCTTTTTCTTTTTATTTATATAAAGTCGTTGCGTTCGTGGCAATGTCTGAGCGTCGGAGTCGTTACGGGTATATCGATTCGACGATAAATCGTCAGGGCTTCCCTAAGCCCATTGAATATCGTGCAGAAGAACTTGGGTTGCACATTAAAAAAGAGGTGTCCGCCCGTTCGTATATTCGTCAACTGTGTTATGTATACTGGACACGAAGCGAAGCAGCGGCGCAAAATCGCTCGCGCTCGGGAAGCATCAGTTTCACACACACATGCGCGCGCGGTTATCGGCACCCACACGTATATTTCTGGAAAGCGTCTTCTGCTCGACCCGTCGCGGATTTATTCATTTCTGCATTGGCTTCTTATTCTCCAGGCTCGTACACAGTCGTCCGTACCTTGTATAGTACACATATCGTGACTTTAAATTGCATTGCAAGCGTTTATAAGCGGGCGACGAGTTTATAATCAAAAAATTCAAGACTGTAAAAGAAATTCAAATTTTCCCAAATATGAATGCACGCAATCGTAGAGGAGCTATTTTTAAACTTGCTCATTTCTAATATATTTACGGGCATTACAAAAGACTAATCTAAAAATAGCGGGAACCCGTACGCAATGTCAAATGTGCGAATACGCAGTTCAATGATAAAGCTATTCGTAGTTGCCGAAGGGAGAGCGGTTGGATTCAAGGAATGTCGACCTGCTAAAAGTAATTGAACGCATTGGACTCGGTTTAATTTTTTATTTCATTATATTACTTCTTATATATATATATGTACATATGTATATATATATATATATATATATATGTATGTATGTATGTATGTATGTATGTATTATTTATAATTAGACTGAACGACCAAACTTGAACCATCAATTATGCAATAATTATTTAATAAATATATCCGACGATCCAAGCATTATTTTCAAAGATTTTTCAACGATTATTGACTTACTCTGGGCCACCACGCTAAAATAAAAATAAATTATTATTGTTGTGTAACGAAGTCATTGATAAAAGTAAAGAAACGGAGCTTTGCGTATAAATTTAAAGAAAATACTAACATTAATGTATTCGATTTCTTTTGAATCGATTGGGCGTCTTTGGAATCTTATAGGCAATTGAAAATCATCAATTATCGGTAATACTACGACGTTTGGCCCAGTTGCGCCTTGTGGCTTGTTAGCCATTGCCGCCCCTGAACTAGATGGCGTTGACTTTGCCGCCGTTGTCGCAACTAACCAACAAAATACACGAAAAACTAAGATTAGTCCGAAAGTTATGTTTCGATGCGAGTAAGCAACGTTACCTTTACTATTTATCCCTTTGCGAAATCTGATCATTGGTACGTGCATCTGGACCACCTAGAAATTACATTTTACACATAATTTGATTTTTATCGTTAAAATTTGATTTACTAGATGACTGGATATTCCCTGTATTGTCAATAATATCAAAATACGTACCTTCCACCCTTTACTTGCCATAATGTTATTTATAAATTCCTTTAAATTAATTCTTAATTAATCTCAGTTTCAAATAAATTATTAAGTTATATACAACTTCTTTGTCCAATGTCGACCCATAATACTAACGCTGACCCCGTCTAATTTTGACATATTGCATAATAAACTTTCAAAAGGAATCGGTAGACGGCGCTTATTTATTAGTTTATTTTTGAAGATAACTGGTTTACATGGTGTTTTCCTTATTTAATTACAAAGTTGCTTATTAAAATTATTTATTACGTATTAAAAAATGCATTTTTAAACAAAGACAAACTGTTTCGAAAACATGTAAATGTTAAATAAAAATGTGAAATTTATACGTTCATTATGCAAACGGTACATTTTTATTTTATTTATATCAATTTGTCTAATATTTCACATTGACTTACTTAAACGAGAACTTGAAACAATATATAAATAAATTAGTAATTAAAATATTGGAATATAAGCATAAGGTATTTTATTTAGGAATTCAAAAATGAAAACATTTTCATCAATTTTAAAAATCGATGTTTATTGGTTGATGTAAAAACTAATAAAAATATATATTTCATGTTCTAACTTGTTCAGGAATCATAAATTAACGTATAATTAAATTAAAGAAACCTACAGGCCACAAAAAAATGTATAAATCATTATAATAAATAAACATGTCATACAAAATGTGATTGTTTTCCCTACAAAACAGTAGGATACATGATCTATCTATATACATATGGAAATTTTTTAATCAACTTCTTCCATACGAGAAGCATCGTTCAAATCATTATCTTGGGATGTTTCTTCTTCTGCCTTGGATTGCTCATTGGCAGGCTCGTCGTTATCGATATTAAGTCCAAGTTTAATCATTCTGTAAATTCGAGATGCGTGCAATTGGGGCTTATCTAATGCGAATCCGGATACTAAAAGAGCAGTTTCGAATAAGAGAGATACTAAATCCTTAACAGCTACATCATTTTTATCTTCATCTGCTTTTTTTCTTAGTATTTCAATAATAGGATGATTCGGATTAATTTCAAAATGTTTTTTTGCCGTCATGTAGCCCAGAGTTGATGTATCACGAAGTGCTTGAGCTTTCATTATTCTTTCCATGTTAGCCGTCCAACCGTACTGAGAAGTAACAATACAACAAGGTGAATTTACAAGACGAGTCGATACCAAAACTTTTTCTACTTTATTGTCCAAAATATTCTTTATGATCTTGCAGAGATTCTCTAATTTAGTTTTATCTTCCTCGTACTTCTTTTCTTCTTCGTTGCTCTCCAATAATTCCAAACCTTCTTTGGTTACAGATACCAACTGCTTATTGTCGTATTCTTTCAATTGCTGAATAACGTATTCATCGATTGGCTCGGTCATGTAAATTACTTCAAAACCTTTTTTTATAACTTGTTCAATAAAGGCACTTCTAGCTACTTGTTCTTTGCTTTCTCCAGTAATGTAGTAAATATGTTTTTGGTTTTCTTTCATTCTACTAATATACTCCTTTAATGATGAAACGTCATCACCAGAAGCAGATGTATGGTAACGAAGTAAATCAGCCAATTTTTTACGATTTGATTGATCTTCGTGAATTCCAAGTTTTAAGTTTTTGCTGAATTGTTCATAAAACTTATTGTATAATTCACTATTTTCTACAAGTTCTTCAAAAAGTTCCAAACATTTCTTGACAAGATTCTTTTTAATAACTTTGAGAATTTTATTCTGCTGCAGCATTTCTCTAGAAATATTCAAAGGAAGGTCTTCACTATCGACTATTCCCTGTATAAAATTTAAATATTCTGGAATCACTTCATCACAATTATCCGTGATAAAGACTCGACGAACATACAACTTGATGTAGTTCTTTTGTTTTTTTCCAAAAAGATCAAACGATGCTCGTTTTGGAACAAATATTAGAGCTTTAAATTCAAGTTGACCTTCTACAGAGAAATGCTTAACAGCTAAATGATCTTCCCAATCATTATTCAGAGATTTGTAAAATTCGCCGTATTCCTCCTGTGTAATATCTTCCAGGTTTCTGGTCCAAATAGGTTTCATCTTATTAAGCTCCTCATCTTCCTCGTACATTTCTTTGATGACCTTTTTCTTTTTCTTTTCTTTGTCAGTATCATCTTCCTTATCTTCATCAACATCTTCGACTTTTGGTTCCCCATAGTCGTCTTCCTTCTTTGCCTCTGGCTCTGTTTCGGTTTCATCATCGCTTATTTCCTTCTCACGTTCCTTTTGTACTACAAGTTTAATAGGATAACTAATGAACTGGGAATGTTTCTTGATTGTCTCTTTAATTTTGTTTTCGTCCAAGAATTCTGACTGATCTTCTTTGATGTGGAGAATAACTTTTGTTCCACGGCCAAGTCGTTCTCCGCTGTCTAAGCTAATGGTAAAAGATCCACCAGCACTAGATTCCCAAATGTATTGTTCATCGTCGTTATGTTTGGATATTACAACGACTTTATCAGCAACAAGGAAAGCAGAGTAAAATCCAACACCAAACTGACCTATCATAGAAATGTCTGCGCCAGCTTGAAGAGCCTCCATAAATGCTTTGGTACCAGACTTGGCAATGATTCCAAGATTGTTTACTAAGTCTGTTTTGGTCATACCTATGCCAGTATCGACGATGGTCAATGTCTTATCGTTCTTGTTTGGAATAATTTTTATGTACAGTTCCTTGCCAGAATCTAGTTTTGTTGCATCTGTCAATGATTCATAACGAATTTTATCCAGAGCATCACTGGTATTAGAAATTAATTCTCGAAGAAATATTTCTTTATTAGAGTAAAAGGTATTGATTATGAGGGACATCAACTGAGCAATTTCAGCTTGAAAAGCAAATGTTTCAACCTTATCATCTGCCATATTTTGTCTTAACACAGTGATCTATAAAAGCTATAAGTTTGTATTAAAATCATGTTTATCATTATTTTTGAAAATATTCGAACTTATGCAAAATTGTAACATAAGTATATCAGCCTTATGTAGGACCATTTTTTAAACTTCAAGTTGAGAATTTAATTGAACGATAAAAGAACCAATTGAAATAATTAAGTACAAGTTATGAGAATAGTGATGCAATATGTGCTTAAAAATATATACTTAGGATCGTAAAAATACTGTCACGTAATTTTTGCATTGGGCCCAATATCGTAAACATTCATGAAAATCATTCATTGTAAATATCAATTTGTAATAATACGATCGTGATACATTTCAATAATACAATCATGATCTGCATAATATGCTACGTTTGCAACCGCAAATTTAAATAGGTAGCATAATTATTATATTAAGATACACGTAAAACTGTTACATTACCTTTGTATTAAATGTAATTTAAAAAAAAAAAAAAAAAGCACTAACCAAAGAATAAATTTGATTATTTGCAGCTGGAAGGACACGTCTTCGCTGCGTTCTTTCTAATGATGCGCGCCAGTCGGCAATCGAATATATACGTTTATCACAACCCTATTCTCGAATGTTTCGGAAGGTTCTGGAAATTTCTAGAACTTTCTACGATATTAAATCGATCGACACTTCCGAATTCTGCCGTTGGGAAAGAAGAAGAGGCGCCAATTTAAGAAATTTATCATTTCGGGAAACGAGTGAGAACCTCCGCGCGATGAATTCTTTCAACATTGCGGATATTTATGCAATAAACGTGTGCGGGCGCAGATAGAAAATCCAGATAAGTTTAAGCTTGCGCCAAAACTTGAATCACGTAGTATATCCCATTTCCAGAAATTCGAGTGGCGCGTGGTCACGAAACTCACTCGCGTATCGTACATAATGCATACGCGCGTATCGCGCATACTTTTGGCGTATGTGTACTCGTATGGATAATTCGCGAATAGAACTTGATATGCAGCAGGAATGAACGTTTCAACATTTCAAGTACATTTGCGCGATGCGTAACATTTGTATCGCTTAATTTGAAGAGCTGCTTGATATCGTAAAAGTCGCGGAAAATTTATACATCTGCTTGTACACGTTTAGTTAGGTATTTACAAATTTAATGGAAATCAATGGAAATCAATGGAAATCAATCGAAGGGGCTGCAAGAACTCTGTGCGGATCTCACTAATTTTTATCGGCGCTCCAACGGCAAGATTAGAAAAGGTCCGATAATGCAAAAACTCGCTTCAGTTTTACGCACTCAGCGATGCGGCGATCCTTTACCTGTAACGTTAAATCGTGAAGATTATCGCTTATCCAGTACATGGCGCCACCTGTCGACTCTTTAATTCTCACTCGAAGGGAAAATAAAATGTAAAAAATAAAAGAACGTACTCCAATGACACAAGGTTCAAGATTTATAAGATTCATAAGAATAAAAGATCGGTGCAAGAGGATACAATGTAAGAAGGAAGCAATAATCACAAAGGCACGTCATTATAAAAAAAAAGTCTTTATTTAATTCGTTCATTCCCATCGAAGAATCCTCGAAAGCAATAACGAAGTCGGTGGCGCACACGGTGCGTATTTCCGTGGGGCAGCCACCTATATGGAACAATAGACGAAATTCCGGCCAAAGACGGAAATACCTTTATTTCACGCACAGCACACACATCCTTTAGGATTTTCCCAAGTACGTTGAGCGATAAATAGATGCGAACGAGTACACGGGCTGGTATCGAGGTGTGCGCCTTTCGTTCGAGGTGCGCTCACGTTATGTTCACGGAGCGGCGGCAAAGGTGTGTGGGTAAGCGCCAGCGGCGTCGACGAGTCCCGTAGTTGCGAGTTCGTTTTATTGTAAGATCGTGTGGGAACCATTCTCCGTGTGTCCATCGAGCGTATCCGTAATCTGCACCTGAAAATTCGCTTTTTTTATCGACGCGAAACGCTCTCATGGCCGTGGTAGTCGAGAGGCCGGGGTGGGAGAACGAGAACCAAGGGATTTTTGCACGAGCGATTTACGAAGAGGAGAGCGGGATCGGATGAGCAATTTTACAATGCGTGAAAATCGGGAATTCAGCCTTCTGGGCACGCTAATGCTCGTAACGTAATTATCGATGTTTCCAGCGTTAAATGAAAGCATAATAATGAATAACGATGATAAAAGCACTGCGCCGTCCGTGGGAAAAAGATGCGTGGCTTCACCGGTCAATCGTTCGCGTTGGCTAAGTTCAAAATAAGAGATACGCGTTGTTGTACGAGACGAGTGACGCAGGAATATATCGCACGGAATACATGATTTTCGCCTGGGAGAAATTCCATCGGATATTCCATCGGATATTCCATCGGTTAACGCCGCTAGGTCGGCCTACCGCGCGTAATTGCTAAATCACACATAATACTGTAAAAGGACGTTTGGAAGGTTTCGAGCGTCGGTAGAGTGTTACTCACGGTTAGCGTATTTCTCTACTCGAGCGCGCGCGCGCGCTCGAGAGAGAGAGAGAGAGAGAGAGAGAGAGAGCGAGAGTGAGAGAGAGGAGAGAGTAAGGCGAAAAGAAAAAAGAGATCCCCGAGTATCGATGCGGTTGTTGATATGGCGAGGAGCTTAACTCCGGTAACCTAGCTTTATGATGTACAACAAAACTCATACAGCTAGATAACCAAAGAAAATGTCCGCGCCAAGATCCTCTTCGCTTAGGGGGGGCCAGGATCCCTCGAGATACCTGTGGATCACCTGGAAACAAAGGAAGAAATGAGTGTCACTTTCCACGGATGCCCGATAATTCCGATCGCGGACTCGGAGCGAGCGGCACGTATTCGCGAACTCGTCGACGCACGATCGCGCGCACCTATTTACCTTTTCAATGCGTTGGTAATCGCCTTTATCGGGGCACGTGACAAACTCGCTCGGGGCTCGGCTCCATCCTTCCAGTCTCTTTTCCGATCCGTTTCGCTCATTTCTCCGACGAAAGTCGGCCCAATATCCACGAATAATGCCAAACATTTGCATACGCCGGGGGACACTTGCAGGCGAGCGCGCGTACTCGCTAATAAGTGTGGCTTCACGGGTGGGTGAGTGCGCGTGTGTCTGTGGGTTGCGCGCGCGCGCGTTTAAATGGATTCTCGGCCAATTACAGTAAACGCCGAGGCCACGAAAACCTCGTAGTGGTATACTAGGTCGACCGGTTGCTCGCTCGGCTCATTTCGCAACGACGGCCATTCGGAGAAAGTCGCCGACACATGACGTTACATGGGCCGCACGTAACGTATCGCGCTCGACGCTACTCGTCCCACTGACAATGTCAAAGTAGCAAACAAATGGGAGGCGAGTCCGCGAGCAAGAGGCGCGAAAGGACTCGGGCCCCGGGGAGAGGGAGAAGGTCGAGGACAAAGGGCTCCGAGGAGTGGAGTCGCGTAGACAAAGGGATCCTCGTCTCGGGCTCCCTTCCCCGCGCTCGCCGACACCGCCGCACCACCCCCCCAACCCGCCCCGCCAACGCCGCCGCCGCCACCGCCGCCACCGCCGCAGCCCAGCACGACGATCCATGACGCATGGACTAACGGTACACCGGAGTCGACGAGCGAGCTCGAGTTTTCGGAGCACGTGCGCTTTTAGGTGGAAAACGCGCGCAGCGAGGGCGCGAGGTCAAACGGAATCGGTGGCGCGACCGCGGATCGTCGCTCGCGAACGTTTCCCGCGCGGTTGAGCCGACGAGCCACGTTGACGCTACCGGGCGACTTTCTCCCTCTCGGCGGCGCTCGCGCTGCCCCCCTCGGGGCTGAAAATCCGTGCGCGCGTTGCCATGCGAAACGCGCCGTTCAACAGGTGACCGCCGAGCCGTTACCGCGAGGTCGCCTACGCGACCCTCCTTACCTGGGAGAACGCGGTGGACGAGTCTCCGGGAACGGTGCCGCCTGGAGCTGCTCCTCGTCGGGCGCCTCGCCGACGGCCGACCACCGGGACACGGGACGGCGACGAGACGATCACTGGCTCACACACTCAGAAACTGGCGGCGTGGCCGGACGGCCGCGGCCGTCTCGGCTTGCGGCGCACTTGGAACAGTTCGGGCTGCGCGGCGACGGCAACGCGCGCACCTTTCGCGTCGGGCCCCCCACCAGGTCGACCGCCCTTTTATTTAATCCCCGATCCGATTGGCCAGTTCAAATCGTCCGCCTGACGTCAGCCTCGCTCGCGCCGCGAGAAACGAGTTTCCCCCTCCCGCCGCTGCGGCCCGCGCCCCTCGTCCTATTATACCTGTTCCGGCTTCGCTCTCGCTCTCTGCCCCTCTCGCGGAGAGACTCGTGGATTACCATTAGGCCGTTGCTGCCGCGAAGACTCGTACGCATCGTCAGGTAAACGCGCGCGCGTGAGAGAGAGAGAGAGAGAGAGAGAGAGAGACAGCGCAGAGGTAGAAAAAGGAAAAAAGGAGCGCATTCCAACGACTACGCTCTCGACGCTATAACGACGATTCCCATACGACGGCGAGGCGTACGCGCAACGAACATCCAATGACCTGAGAAAGAGAGGGATTCTCTCTCTCTCTCTCTCTCTCTCTCTCTCACCTGCTTTTGTCTCGAGATCTCTCTTGCCTCCGCCGTCGAGGTTTTTGCGCGCCAACGAAACGGCCAGCGCTTCTCGCTCGAACAAGTCACCCAGCGAAACTATGTAGGTGCGTATGTACGCGTATGCATCGTAATTATTATCGGCGTTGACCGGCGCGCCGAGAGTGTGGTGAGCGCGCGCGCCCTTGGACTTCCGGCGGATGCGCGACGTCCTTGTCCAAGCACGCCCGTGATGCGTATCGCCCGTGCGTCAAGGTGACACTTTTCCGCGGGACTTTCTCCGATGAATGGTACCCCGGCCATCTTCTTTTTGGGAAGAAACCGTTAAGGGACGACGCAGAATCTCCGTGGAAACGGAGAAGAAAAGAGGACTCGCACCTGCTCGACGCGCGAGATGCGCGCACTATATACGCGCACGCACCTATGTAATACGGAGAAGAGACGCACGCGAGAAGAGATCGTGCCGTCCCCCATATTGCCAGGGGGCCCTTTTCTCCTTGTGGATTCTTTCTCTCCCCTTTGATTTTGCTCTCTCTCTCTCTCTCTCTCTCTCTCTCTCTCTCTCTCCTCCACGGGTGCACACACGCGCTCTCGGGGACCACCGGAATCATCGCGCTTGCAGCAACCCATGATTGAAGTCTCCGGACGCGCGCGTCAACGCACAAAGGTTAAAGTCCTTGGCGCGCGCGATCTCGAGAGGAAAGAGGAAAGTACCCGCGACGACGGCCAATGATGTCATCGCGCGCCTACGCTCGCGGACGTACGCGCAGAGGTGTGCGAAGTAGCAGCGCGACGTCGCTCGCTCGAAAAATATTTCCGACCGAGCGAACCTCCCGCTCTCTCTCTCTCTCTCTCTCTCTCTCGAAGGCTCATCCGAAGGAGCGGTCTCGCGAGAGTATTCCACCGAGAGCGAGTGGAAGAGAGGTGGGGGCAGAGGTACGAAGGCGAATTACCGGTTATGCAGATGCGCGGATGCACGCTGCAACCCCTACCCCCCACCAATGTGTGTGTGTGTGGGGGGGGGGGAACAAAGCGTTCGCGGGAAAGAAAGTTGCGCGACGCGAATTATAAAACGGCGCGCTCGACTTTCCATCCGTGTGCTTATCCTTCCCCCGTCGACGCTCGTGCAAAAGGAAATGAAATTAACCGGGCGCGGAAAGAGAATGAGCGAGAGAGCGATGAGCGGCGTAAAACGTTCCGGCTCTCGTCGAGAGAAAGAGGCCTTGCGGAGCCACTTTTATTCGTGCCTCTGCGACGGGATGACAGGTAAAGCAGGTAAGGGGAGCGAGCGAGCGATAGATAGATAGAGAGAGAGAGAGAGAGAGCGCGCGCGAACGACGGAGAATATTCGAGTTGTTTGGGCACCCCAATGTCCCCGAGCGGGGGCTTCGCGTTGGCTGCCGGCTGGCGTCGGCGGTCCGAGCGCGATGAGGAGGCGGGGGATCCCCGTGCGGCTGGTCAAGCCGCATTCCGTTGGCCAACGACCGCCGCCGCCTCCTTCGAACCCTTCCTTTTCGTTTCTCTCTCGTCATCTCCTTTTCTCACCGGCGCGACCGACCGACCGCCGTTCCCGCCCCCCGCGCTCGCACCCGGACCCACGAAAAATGCGCGCACCGCTCGAAAAATACGAGAGCCGCCGCCACCGGCGGCTGCGTTTCTTTCCTCTTGCCCTCTTTTTTTCTCGTCTCCAGGTCGGTTCGTTGGCTCGGCCCTCCACTCCCCTTGGACCCGCGTGGACTCGTTTTTTCGGCGGCCTGGCCCCAACGGCGGCACGCGCGGCCACCGCTCGCTCGAGCGCAAAATCCGCCACGTACGCAAACCGCGACATATGCAAATGTGCCCCGGGTACGCGCGTAGCCGCACGCCCACGCTTTCGCGTTCGATCCTCTCGGCTCGTTAGCGGCAGGAGTGAAGGAGTGAAGGAGCGAGAGAGCGAGGGAGCGAGGGAGCGCGAGGAGGTGGATAGGTGCGTGCGGGGCAGGGCTGCGCGGCAAAGAAAGACGGAATGTTTCCTCGGGGAGGGCGAGGGCGAGAGAGAACGGCGGAAGGACCGCGAGGGAGGCGAGGCGAGAGAGCTGGTCAAGCGACCGGCTGGCCTTGGTTTCGAGCGTGTCGAGACTCGCTTAGATACGACAACGATGCTGCTGATGCTGCTGCTGCTGCTGCTGCTGTTGCTGCTGCTGCTGGTGGTGGTGGTGGTGGTGCCGCTGCTGCCGTTGTCGCTGCCGTTGTCGCTGCCGTTGTCGCTGCCACCGCTGTCGACGTCGATAATGCCCGTCGGTCGGGGCTCCTCTTAATCCGACCATCGAGTCTCGATTTTTTCGAACCGGCGCGCGTCGCCAAACGCTCCCATTTTATATTCCAACGAACTCTCCCGACTCCCTCGCTCTCTTCACCCGCCGAAAATCTCCACCAGACCGTACACTGGAAAAATTACGCTTCTTCGAAAGAGAGAGGCGATACGTTTCCCTTCTGCCATCCTCCGCGCCCCCTTCGCCATTCCACCGGTGCGCTGAAGGGGTCAGAGGGGTCAGAGGAGGCCGCGCTCCCTCTCTCCGGATCCCCTTAACCTTGAAGGCATCACGATTCGCAAATCGAATTTGGCCGTGCGGCAAGCGGTGCCGAGGAAAGAATAAAGAGAGAAGCCAAGAGGAGGGAGACAAGGTAACCGCGGGGACCGTTCTCTAGCAAGCGCGCGTGTACAGCATCTCTCTCTCTCTCTCTCACTCACTCACTCACTCACTCACTCACTCACTCTCTCTCTCTCTCTCTTCTGAGGCAGCGAGAGAAAATTTCACTCTCGCGTCTGTAGGATCTTTTGCATCTTATAAATAGAACTTTCTATAAAATCCTTTTTAACGAGAACAATACGTTAATCGGGGAGAGTCTGGAAAAACGCAGAAAGGAGAGTGAGGGAGAGCGAGAGAGAGCGCAATGAGGGGAGTAGATGAAACGTCGAATGATACAATCTTATACCTTCCTTTCGAGAAATATATATTGTTCTTAATACATCGAATACAACTTTCTACGAGTCATTTGTTACGATTAGACTACTACTAAAGACCGCTATGTAGGTGAGTTACATGCGTATGTGAAAGGTGGACAGAAAGTCGGCGGCCCTGGTGACGACGTGCTCGAATTCGAGGTAAGACAGGGCACCGTCCCCGTCGATGTCGCTTTCCTCGAGGACCTTCTGGCAGACCGTTGAGACCTCCTCGTCGGTGAGACCTCCGCGCACCAGCTGCCGACACGTGCGCTCGAGGTCGCCGAGGCCCACCAGACCATCCTCGTCAAAATCTGCAACGAGAGCCGCCAACCTCGTCAGTCTCCATTGATACGTCGACTCGATCGCTCTCCTTACCGTAAATCCTGAAGGCGTAGTAGACCTTGAGGTCCCGTGGCGCGTGCTCCGAGAAAACGGACATCATCTCGAGGAAGTCCTCGAAGCAGATACCCAGGTCGCCGACTTGGTCCGGCTCCGCGTCGTTCCTCGTGAACACTTGGCCTATGCGATCCCTGAACGGATTCTCCTGGAGGGCTCGACAGCAAACGGAAATCAATTATTATCCTTCCTTCTTACAGGAGCTTCGCTATTTTTACCACGACTGCGCTTTCATAATTAACGCCGCGCTCCCTTTTAGTAAGCCTCCGAATTTTCTTTTTCTTCGTTCTCTTCTAATTGTTCTAACGAAACACGGCTCACGGCTAATTTCTAATTTCGTAGAATCAGGAGAATCGCTGTATCGCCGCGAGTCAACAGCACCTACGGCGCTTTAATAATGGTGATTTTACTGCCTTCGATACTTCCGATACGGCCTTATCGAAAAATTGTTGCTCACGATTGAATTCTATTCAAAATTCGAAACACTCGTAATGAAAAATCTGATTTATATTATACATTTTCGAAAGATCGCCGAGTACGGCAACGCGCGGATCAAATTTCTTTGCGATATTTTTATACGATTATCAACCGTTTTCCGAATCTTGCGATGTGATATAACAATTTCAGGTGCATAAACATTTGCGTATCGAAACGTAAAGCGAAGGAGTTATTAGCTTCAATTTTCTTGAAGAAACGTCGGTAGTAACATTTTTAAACATAGTCGTAAAAATTAATGCCGAGGTAATTGGTAATTGCCTTTATTTAAACTTTCTAAAAAAAGGTGTATATTGAGATTGTATAAAAACTTTCAATTATAAGATGCGTGTAAGAATGTGCTTTATAACGTTATTTCACTTTTACGAATAAAATGTCATGACTGATAATTTTACAATTATTCGTAGATCATAGTTGCGAGTTAAAACAGCAAAGTACGACAAGTACTTGTACAAAGAAGTACTTTGCTGTTTGAGTATCTTATCAAATTGTACGAAAAAGGCGTTGCATTAAATGTAGGAAATTTGAGCATTATGTAACGTTAATTTCTAGTTGTCTCCTTATTATAAGTGTTGGCCATTAAATATAATTCGTCGTGCGAATGAAGATATTTCGATTTAAATTTTATTTGTAAATATCAAATGCCAATTAAGTTGTTGCAATTATAACTGTACTAAGAAGCGTGACAAAGTTTCAACGTACAATGAAATATTCCAAATGGAGTATGTAAAGTCCAAAAGTCTATTTTCCTCCATTTTCCACCAGCAACATTAATACCTGTTTCAACGATATCAATCTTCCGACTAAGTTTTTTGACAATAAATAAAATGTATTACTCGCTGTTGTATTAATATTCATTTGAGATTGTTGAAATATTCTTATTATCGCGAGCGATTGTGCCATGTTCAATTCATTTTATGCCAATAAGCTATAATACATTTTACATAATGCATGTACACGTATTGTAACTCTGTACGAATCGAACTTTAGTTGTCATAATGATTCCAATACACGTGAATCATTGTTTAATTCTTGACTTAATTGATTGTGTTATGTTATTATTTCAAATTAATTATTTGTTTATTTACATATTTTGAATGTGCAAACTTCTTTTAAAATGACTTATTAATACCGTATGCTTAGATTTTTTTATAAAGTTACACGATGGATGAGATAGGTGTCATCAAACTTTTAAAACAGTTAATTTGTTATGTACATAAATCTTGCCAAAAATCATCTTTATGTACATATGATTATAAATATTAAAAATTTAATTAACTTAATCGCATACTCTCATGGAATTCAAATATCTTTCATTCGCGAAAGTTTTTTAGGAATAATAAAATATAAATTCATCATTATAACTGTAACAGAATTTATTAAGAAAGGCGAAAAAATTAATTTAAATTAGTCCTTACAATTAAGAAACTTGTACGCACGTATATATTATTATTATTAAAAAGTTTTCACGAATGAAAGGTATCTGATTTGTACGTTCGTAGGCGATTATTTGAATTTAATCTTTACACACTCTCTCTCTCTCTCTCTCTCTCTCTCTCTCTCTCTCTCTCTCTCGGTGACTTTTGATTAATTATTTGATATCGACATAGTAAAACAAGATACGTTTTACTTTATCATATTTGTTGTATATAAAGAGACGCTCAATAAGACTTTCTTTTAAATGTAATCTTAAAAATGTTATACCTCTTGGCCTCCGAGTAGCTCAATCATCTCTATGAAAAAACCTGTTTTAATATAAAAATTTTACTCTTTTCTCTTAAGGAGATAATTGACATAATCTACTGAAAGTGTACAGAATTATAGTTTGATAATATGTCGATGGAAATGCCCGTATTTCTTATTGCGAAATGTAACACTCGCATACCCTTCGGATAAGAACGCCTGGCATTATTCTTAATTTTGTATTTATCTGGGCTCAATCTGAATATACATTATAAGTAACGTACAATGCGAACATCGATCGTCGAGGCAGTGCTGTATTTGTGTAGGACGAGCATAGTAAAAAAGCATTGCACATGTGTACGTAATATTAGATTATAATTTCGAAAGGAAAGTACGGAAGGAGAGGCTGTAAGGTATTAATAGGATAAAGCGTAGGAACAAATTGTCCATTCCTGGAAGAGGCGATTACGGCCTACAGGATTAATGGAGCTGTTGGAAAATATTTATTTAGGCGGAAAACTAATTGTAAATATTGACAAAGAGCACCTTCAATTCTGGTATTCTGGCTAAATAGTCGAGCGGCAAACGTAAATTCGAGGCCTCGTACGGTGTCATGCTGCGTGGAACCATTCCTGGGTCGGCCATCTCTCGAAAGCGCTTCTGGAGTCTACGTGTCGTAGGTGTTCACCGATTAATGCATGCAGTTTCATCCGCTCGTGCTCCGCGTATTACGCGGGCACTTACGCTCGCCATTGCGTACAACTCACGGACAGCTAACGGTACCTCAAAATTTCCTTCCTCGTGAAGTACGTGCAGTCTTGGTAATCCTCGAGCTGCTCTTCAGAAAATGTCGCGATTTTATTACCCATTTACGCGTACGTTGGAAATCGATTCTTTATTATTTAAAATTACGGCTCCTGGTGGCGCCTTGCCTCTCTCTCTCTCTCTCTCTCTCTCTCTCTCTCTCTTCTCTCTTTCTTTCGCGGAGCTCACGCGTCTCGTACTCTGGCTGGTTAGGTGACACACTCGGACACTAGCCGATACCTTATACGAGCCGTAATTCTAATTTCCGTTAAGGGTGTGCCAGGGCACACCCACCCCTCTTTCCAAGGACGCGCTCGGCAACACCTACGTAAAACAAAATACGCATCCGTGTCGTGCTGTTCGTGTCGACAAGTCCGTCGTATATGGAACCATATATAGAACCGTATATGGATGCGTCCGCATCCCCATTGCGGTGCATCATAGCCATTAGTCGCGAGCTCGACTTTTAATCCATTTCCTTCGATTTCTTTCGATTTCATCGACTTTAGCAACTTGCGTTTTAAGAAAAACTTCCTGCGATACATTTTCTCATTTCTTATCTGCTTATATACGCGTGCGCGAGCATATTAGGCAGGTAATACTTAAAAGTACGTGGGCATTATTTATTTTCTAAATCATTCATGATTCATTTGATAATCAATGGTACACTACAAACATTAAATTAACAAAAATGGTCGCGAAACAAACATACCTCTCAGTGCCCGTTTTTAATGCTTTTCATAGGGTACGCATGCACTGATTTATTCAAATTAGTATTCGATAAGCTAATAAACACGTTAAAATGACGCTTACTTTATTCATAATCATTCTACTTATTATTTTGTATAATAATTTCTCGCGATAAACGTGATGTATGTGTAGCATGCAATATGTGCACGCATGATATGTATATACATATCGCACGCTCGATCGCGCGCACGCGCGCACACACGCACATATATATGTTGCACAGTGTGGCTGCACGTTGAGAGTATTACGCATCCATTGTTATATATCATGCGCGCGCGCGCGCACACGTAACACACGTTTCGTTAATGCTAACCTTGTCTCCAACTTACCCCGATCGATGGTTATTTATGATTTCCGTTCCTTAATTCATTTAATCAAACAACTTCCTTATGTGAGATACGAACTATTCAACAACGATAATCTTTCCAATTTTACAATCATAAATATTTTCTTAAATTTAAAAGACTATAAGTTTATAATTATTTAAGACGTAATATTGCCATGCAATTGCAAATGTCATTCGTTTAAATAAAAGAAAAATTTCTTAGATATCTCGCATTTTAATATTTGAAATTTTTGAAATTTGAACGATTGTAAATAATGTAAACATAACACGTACACAATTATAGTTATATATTTGCAAGATTGCTATGAAATTAAGTTTCACATTTGATAATAGATATTTACTTGTTTTCAGAATTTTCAGTATTCTTTATTTAGTGGAATTGATCTGTTTTTCTTCAAATAATTTTTTCTATATTATTTTAAATTAAGAACGATGTATTTTATGACGTTAAAATAGATGATATCGATTACAATGATATTCAGTCATTTAACAAAACACCATTAAACATTTTTTAATAAAATAATTGGTCAAAAAATGGTTTTTTCATTATCAACATAATAGGACTGCGATAGTAAATTTTCAATTTGCAGACTTACGTATTAGGATTTAAATTTTTTGTAATAGGTTTGTCTCTTTGTAAAATTGTATTAAAAGCATCCTCAAAAATTATAATCTTATGCGGATGATAATATTAAAATAAAATTATTGCATAAATAATGTTACCAGGGCAAATCATTTAAAACAATTCTTTGTATTACTTTGAATTTTTGTATATTTCCTAAATTTATTTGCATTTCATATTTTTGCAGCTAATCTTATTGTAGCGATATAAAATTATATTAATTCTATTTGTTAACAATTTATTAAGCACGCAATAATAAATAATTAAATACTGTATTATTTAGTTCACTGTTACTTATACCAAAGAAATAAGAATTTTTGTTTGATTCTTGATATCTTTTTAGCATAAAATAAATAATTGTATCATAATCTAATTATAGACTTTTTCCGAGTACTTGATTCATTGCTGACATTTCCAAATCTGACATAGGCTTAAGCGTTAGACCTGGAACTGGTAAGTTATGCTCTATATTTCTAAGCTCGTTGACTTTTACTTTTAAATCACTTCGTATTTTATTAATTTCGATATCACACTGCTTCTGATCTGAAGAAAACAGTATTTGGGTTAATTTATATTAAAAAAAAAAAAACTACTTTTCCAAGAATGGAAATTCTTAACTGGAACTATACTCGAACCTTCTTTTAACAACTCATCGGCTGCCTTAGATGATATTTTCAATAATAGTGGCCCAACGGTTATCCATGTCTTATCACCTTTTTGCTTTTGTAAAGCTCTCATACCAACTCTATCGTCGTTTCTCCTTTTGTCAAGAGCAACGACTTCTTGTCTATCGGTTAAAATTTCATTACCTTTTTCTTCAATTTTTTGAAGATACTTGAGCAATTTTCTTTGATGCTCCATGATCTACAATAACTAAAAAAAAAATTGTATAAAATTATTGTAAACATATACAATATTTGTAAGATCTAGACTTTACATCAAAATGTTACATCAAGATAATGCTTGTCTAAAAAATTTTGTTTTTGCAACATCTTTCTTTAGTTGCTTTTCCCATTCTTTTTTATTGTATTTTACTCTATTTTTATTAAGATATTTGACAGCATCTGTATCTCTTGGATTAAAATGTGTAATTTTGGCAGTACTTTTGTATGCTAGACCTAAGCCTTTACGATCTCTTTTCAAAATAGTTTTTACTGGATATTTTTGTCCTTCACCCGACGGACCTAATCCAATTTCCTCATTCCAACCTGTATTTAATAACATTTGATAACCTTTATTTTGTTTGGGTATTCCATAAAAGGTATTTCTCAATTTAGGTTCAGTATTAAAAACATGCAACGTTGACGATTCGTGTTTGTTCTTTGAAGATTCCGTAAAAGAAATTTTACAAGTATCACAATAAAATCCCTTTTGATCCATTTCTTTATTATCGTTTCTAGGGTCATTAAATTCTTGACGATGATTGTTTACAGTTTCTTTTCTTTTTTTTCTACGTGAATACTGTTTTATTAAGTTAACGATATGTAGATGATTTTTCTTGAAAGCTAAATCAACTGCTGAGAAGCCTGATTTATCAATTGCTTTTGTATCGGCATGGACTTTTAATAGAAAATCAACGATTTCTATGTGCCCTGAATAAGCTGCAGACATTAATGGTGTCCAACCAAATTGATCGCATATATTTACATTTTCAGAATTAAAATGTTGACTAACAAAGTTTGTATCTCCTAATTCTATAGCTTTGAATAAAGTATTTATGTTATTCACGGTTGTATTAGCAGCTTTCACTGTATCGAAGCTTTTTACCGTCTTAACACTTTTTAATTTACATTCGTGATTTATCGATGCTGTATAACGTTGTCGTAATACAGATTGCTTTTGGCTTTTATATGATATTATTTCGTCGTACGCTAATTTTGCTTCATCTGCTTTAAATTCAAGTTTGAACTGTTTCGCTTTCTCCGATTTTGAAACATCACTTTTTTCTTTAACGAAAGTTTTCAACGGTATATCCGCAAGTGTACATGCAAGATTATTTACAGGACGATTCATTATACAAATTTAAAAGTTACATTTCAAAATATTACTTACGTTTTCATACATTTAAACTTGGCAAAGATTAGTTAAATGATTTATAGTCAGTTAAACATTTTGCTCTTATTTCTTGTACGTTAGAAATTATAGGTTAGAAAATTCTATAGATTAAAAATATTCAAGATAACTTCTATATTTTTTTAGAAATAAATGTATTAATCGTTTTAACGGTGCACTTTTTCCTATTGCCATATAATTAGCTTTTTTGTTACTATCGAATTACGTATGCCTTCATAACTTGCTCGTACAAACAGAACGCAATATTAAATTAAGAATTAAGTAAAATAGTCGCATCGCATACGACGTAACTAATGGGAGTACCAACACAATATTATCAATGCACAGGCGCGCCTACATATATTGTCCTGTCGCCGCACGTGAACAGTAGCGGGAAAATACGAGCGAACGTTTGTTTGCTATTATAAATTCCACTATAAATAAGTGATAGTAGGGAACTACGTGCCACCCTGTAGAGAATTTATCTTCTATACGGTAAAGAGACGTGGCTTCATTTTTATTTATAATTAGTGGCGTATTGTATCAAAGACAACGTTAACGATATATCGCTGAGAGAAGGATCATCGAATAGTATCGTTTATATGATTCGTTAATTCATAATTGCATTTCCCTAATAATTAGAGAAACATGTCGTTTATTTATTATTCTAAATTATATATTTTAAATTCTGACCAATCGCAAATTCTTAATATAAATTTAATTTGAGCTTATGTTTGCAATTTGTACGTGGTTGATGTGCTTGCGCCCTTAGCTGTATTGTCCGATTAGTTTTAGTGAGCTCTTTTAGGCGAATGCGTTGCTGGGCGACAACCGTTGCGATAATAAAGCAAACAGATGCGACATCGACAAAATAAGCACTCGTAAAACCCTGGTTGCAAGCGCACATTGACAGGAACGCTACAGCAATTTGTGCGTGTTTTATCGTAAATCATTGCTTCGTTGGCAGATACGTGAGCCTTTGCTTCTTCTTCGGGGCTCACGAGTCCAATTGTCAATCTTAGATGTGTGGAGGTTGATACTTCATTTTCGATGCTAAGGTTCCTAACAATTTCCTGTAATCGCATCTCCGATTAGACGCTCCAAATTTACATACCGGCCTCGTACAGCTTTATTATTAGAGCGTTTAAATTTAGATGAAAAAGGTTGAAATTCGCGGTACTTTTCATTGAAAAAAGAATTCTTTTGAAATTGTTATATTTAAATTGCCGATTGCCGATTGCCGATTGCCGATTGCCTCTTTGGAGTCTCAGTACAAGGATTATGATTTTGAAGCGTTTTCACAATCATTAAGGTCGAATCAATAGAGTATTAGGCTATTGTACTAAGGTATCTAACTAGGTGACAACAAATGTTTGAGAAACTGCATAGTCCGTAATATCTGCGAATGATGCTGCCTCTATCTATTTGGAAAAAATGGTAGAGCCCAATTGTAGTTCAAGCCTACAGTCGTGGAAATATTGCTAAATAGATTTTCGACAGATTGAATTTTTGTTCAAATCCAGTTAAATGCAACATTAGACAGAGTACATATGACAACGATTCGCGAAGGCCTTATAAAATTATAGTTCCAATGTTTTTTCAAGAACACGACAACAATGAATATTCTAGCAAAGCATTTTATAATATTGTTTGTAAGTTGAAATAAGTGCAATATTAATTAACAATCTTTACGAGTTTCACTTTTGAATGTAAGTAAAATATTTTATTAAAAATGAACGGCATGAGTGTAACATATACATATGTATATCTGCTTATAATGTATAATAATGATAAAATAACAATTGATAATGAATTGGTGACTTGAATGTTTATTTGTTGAAATGCGTAAAAGAATAACGGATAAAAATTGTCACTTTTATTTAGGAGCTTTACAGAAAGCTTGATTTTTGCTTGTAAATAAATTTTCACTTAACCGAGTATATCTTATAAACTTTCGAAAGAACTACATTTATTTTATGATCCGAGGATAAAAATATCTTTTTAAAAATGCCTAATCAACCCAAACTAGCCGGGATAAATTCACAATCGTAACCTGAATATTTGGCTTATTTTGACACAACGAGCACTATTACACTCGATACATCCTTTTATAGGTATTATCATTAAACGAATATTTATTGAAATTCGTCGAATCGCAAAACATGACAAAATGTTTCAATGTACGCTAGTATGTCCTAAATTTGAAGGCACCACGTTTCTTCATTTTTTATATTTTAGCAATACCAGAATTCTAAAGTTGGTTCTATGTTGACATGTTGGTATATCATTCGATAATAATTGAAAACACATGGAATTTATGTTACGCATCATTTATTGTAATAACATAACAAAGAATTGATTAGCAATCATAAGTATCATAAGAAACACATATACAATATTGTAAAAATCTGTATATTCTTGAACTGTACTATTTCTCTTCGTATTTTTTCGGATGATCGCCGTGATCCTTTTCATTGGGTAATTGTTCTTCGTAGCTTTCTTTTCTTACATATTGCTCGCCATTTGGATATTGCTCATTTTGAAAATATTTTTGATCGTCCGAGTACTCCTGATTTTCAGCATATTGTTGATTATTATAATATTCTCGGTACTGATCGGGATCATATTGATTGTATCGATTATTATGTTGGTCAGGATTATCATCTCCGTAATTTTGTTGTTCAACGCAATGTTGTTGTAAGTTTTGCTCTGCATCGGTTTGAGGAATGTAACCAGAACTGTCGATTCCTTCCTGCCTTTCGTCATTATTTTCTTTATTCGGTCGATGTTCGAGATTTTGTGGATTTAATATCAGATTATACATGGGATTTTTCATCTGATTATTATTATTCTCTTGAAAGTTATTATTAATTAATTCGGTTGAATTTAGATCGGTATTGAGCATCGTTTGATTCAGTTCTTCTACAACAAATTAAAAAGAATTATTCCACATAGGTAAGCAATATTTTCGTTCGCAAAAGATTTAAACATAACACTTAATAAAATGGTACGATCTACGCACTTAGAATAAAAAAAAAAAAAAAATCAAGTAATAAATTGTTTTTATAACTGAAAGTATAATGTTCTAAATACGTTCTGCGGAACATAAGAAATTCGGTAATACCTGCATCTTGTTCTCTTACGTCAAAATATTCTCTAATTTTGTTCGATAAGTATTCTATGTTGCTTTGTAGATTGGCCATTTTTTTCCTAAAAAGACAACGAATGTTTCTTTTAAATTTACGACGAAGATTAGCAAGATATTAAGGAATCACGTTGATCAATAGCAGTGAAATCAGTGAGATAAGCAAAACAGGTCAGCGATAATTTCCAAAAACTAAGACTACTATAGGCACCTTTGAGGGGGGTTCCGATTTAGCAGACTTCTTTTTCGGTATTACTTTAACTTTGAGATCGACCTTAACACGGCGCTTCTTGTGCGAAGACAACGCAGTAGTATCATTTGGATCGTTATCATCTTGGTCGGCGACCCCCCCTGCTAATATACAACAGCTGTGGTCAGGCACAATGAAAACGCCGATTCCTTACGATTACGTGCATGTGTACAGGCTTGAATTGCAAATCATATAGGTACGAATCGAAATAGAAATAATATATTTGCGCTACGATACAATCGGTCATTCGTTCGAAAGCACAAGTCCGTTTCAAACAGTCAACTGCAGGTACGCAACCGCTGATTTTTGCAAGCTACCGGCAAAGTGCAGTAGAGGAGATTTACATTGAATTGAATTTAGTTCTTTGTATTTTTTGTCCTTTTTGTCCTTTTTTGTCTTTTTTTTTTTTTTTTTTTTTTTTTTTTTTTTTTTTTTTTTAACGAACAGTTTTCGTTGTGTTAGGGTTGAAATGTAATCGATTAAATCGATTAAATCGTTAATCGAGACAAGGACGCTCCGTAACGAAATCCATTGCTCAAATACGCAATAAAGCGAAGCTGATCAAGTATCGCTATGTTCTTTCGCAAACTCAACCCTTACAAAACTAAAATTGTTTAAAATTTTGATAAAATGGAGTAGCGGTTTTTATGCGGTTGTTTAGAGATCGGCGATAAAAAAAGTACTTGTGATTCTGGTCGTTAGTTTCCAAGCGTCGTGTGAGAGATTGGCATTCCGTTGTCAGGCGCGAGACGAGTGAGGCCTGTTTGCTCAACGAATCTTCGAGACTGGCAACCGTTTTAGCTGGGAAACGCAATATTGCTGTTAGCCAATTCGTAGGAAATTGACTAATTGCAACCCTGGCACATGCTAGGCATAGTGTCAGCAGGCCGATGTCTCACACTCCTCGTATACGTATAAATATCCTTAAGCTTAAGCAGACACTTTTCTTTTTGTTCACAGACAATATACCTAACACAGCCACATCGACACACCGAAGTTAGTCTATATAATCCACCTCACCTTGCTTGTGTTCCAGATCAAAGATCAGAGAAGCGAGTTCCTTATCCTTGTCTTTTTCTTCTTTTCCCTTCTCGAATCTTGTCGGTTGAGAGCCTACGCGAGTCTCTTCCACTATTTTGTTCATGTTGATCTGCCATCATAAATTTCCCGTTTTTATTAAAAGCACTCTAGGACGGCTTAGCTTATTACACGTGAAATATTGTCTGCGTAATACCTCCTTTTCCAATGAGGCGATCCCCTCTGCGAGCCGAAGATTCTCACGACGGGCGTGTACCAAGTCAGCATCCGCTCTTTCCAAACGCATTTTGTAAGAATTTATCTCGGACTGCAATCTACTCTGTTCCTGTCGGGCCTGTCTTTCGTTCCTTTCCGATGTCAATTTTATAGCTGCTATTTCCTCTTGAGATGCGTCTTTCTCCGCGACTGCCTGGTTGAGTTCTTCTTGCATCTTAGCTAAGCAACATTAAAAAGTAATAAAATACGGAAACACGGATACGTCCTTCTATCGCATTTGCATATCGCTCAAATACCTAGAGCATTCGTTCAAGATTTGCCAGTGAACGTACATTGTAGAGTGTAAAGTCAAAGTTTCTGCAATTACTTCTCTATATAAATCGACAATATTGTTAAAATATTTTAGCAGGCATCGTTAAAAGCTTTTCTTAATAAACAGCAAATAATAAAGGTAAAAAACACCTTAATCCTGTCGTGAGGTGTCGTCAAAGGATGTAAATCTTTTGAATTAAAAGTAATTTCTTATGCTCAAGCATGTAGAATATAATTTTTGAGCAATTATGACTGGCATTTTACTCCGGTTATTTATAACATTTTAATGAAATTACACAGAGAGAGAGAGAGAGAGAGAGAGAGAGAGAGAGAGAGAGAGACGGTAAGTTGCAAATTATATAATTACTAATAAAACGCTTATCGTGCATAGATATATAGTTTTTAAGTAATATTACAATGAAAGAAAATTGACATCGGATTAATATAATCAGCTTTAAAATTAATTATTTTTCTTAATAACGTGTATCTTAATGGAGTGATGTATTCGTTTAATCATTAAATCTAACCGCAATATGTAGAACTTGAAAAATGTATTACATATTATAATAAATATCTTCATTCTATGTATTTGAAATGTTTAGCTGATTTTAAAAGTCAAATTTGTATTAAAAAATTACGAGGAACACGCTGAAAAGCAAAATATATAAAAAAAAAATATAAAAAATTTTTAATTAACTAACAATAAACTTGGAATCGAAGATGGTCGTAAGTTTTTTTCAGTAAATAACTTCGATGTTCAAAGAATAGGGTGAAAATATGCAATTAAAACAACTAAACCGACTCGCGTTTCCTCAAAAATAATTTCACAAGTTAACAGACTTATACACATCGTAATGACAATTTAAATAAAAATACTTTCAAGAAAGGCTAAAGCTAAATAAACTTCACTTACGGATGCAAACTGTCACTAAAGCAGTGACTATAAACGTCAATTCCTCAAAACAGTATTTGTTGGCAGAGTTAGTGCGAGCAAATAAATTTTTTAAATAAATTTTCTAACGCCTAATTCGATTTTAAAGTTAAAAGTGGATTAACATTTTCTTAAGTTTCAGCTCTTTTGATTTCCCTTTAGATCTATACCTTTAAAAGTATGAGAATCCCGGTGATCTGTGCGAAAAGAAAGTGCGCGCAACCCAACTAATTTTAACGAACGACTCGAATAGCTGCACTCACACATCTTTGACTGAAGCTCCTTCTTGAGATCGTCGATGAAGACCAGCTTCTGGGCGAGATCGCGTTTGAGATCGGCGATCTCCCGCCTCTGCTTCTCGGACTCGAGGTGCGACTTGCTGGCCGCTTCCCAGTGCGAGGCGACGTCCGCGGACAGCTGCTCCATTTGCTGGCTGAACCTCCTCTCGACCTGCTGCTTCTCCTCGATGAGCCTCCTGCTCGTGTCCTGGAGCGCCTCCCGGAGCTTCTCCTGGCGCTTCTCGAGCTCGTCCTTGAGCCTGCGCACCTCGTTCTCCGCTTGGACCTTCTCAAACTCCGCCTGCTGCGCGACCTCCGCGGCATGTTTACTCCTGAGTTCAACATCGGCGTCGCGCGCTCGGATCTTCCCGAGTTCCCGTCGCAGCTCCTCCCCCTTGGCTACGAGTTCGCGCTTCTCCCGCAAAGCGCGCTCGAGCTCGAGGTGGAGCTGGGGCTCGTCTTTGCGCTCGGTCAGCCTCACCAGGTTCTCCTGGTTCTCCTCCCGCGCCTTGCGTAGCTCCAGTCGGGCCTGGGTCAACTGGGCCTCCAGCTCGCTTATGCGCGACTCGAACACTATGCTCGGACCCTCGAGCGGCTTCGACGACGTCGACCTGCGCGACGAGCGAGGCTCCTCCGTGCTCGCGTTCTCGGCGGCGCAGTTGTCCAGGACCGTCTTGAAGAAGCCGCTCTTGTTCTTGTCCTGTAGCGCCTCGTTCTCCGCCACCACCTGAAATCGCGCCCCGTCATTCGCTATTCGACCTTCGACTTGGCGCTTTTCCTCGCCTCGAACTTCGGCTCCTAATCCTCGGCCGCCTAATGTACTCGTAAGCGTAATTACTAATTACAGCTTTTTCCCTTTTCAAAAGCGGCAATTGCTCACGCTATACGCTTAAGTGTCTCGGTACTACAATTTTACGTTCAATTTTACGAATTAGTTTTAGCTTGAGGTAAGCAAAGAGTCACGCGATTTACGTGCGATGGACGATTTCGCTATTAACTATTCGCAAAGTTAACACGGGGATGAAATGCGTAATCTACGAACCTCTTTGACTTTTTCCACGAGGTTCTTCAGCTCTTCCCTGCAGTACTGCGACTCCTTTTCAAGTTGCTCGATGTATTCCTCTTGGCGCTCGATAAAGATCGAGAGTTCCGTGGGTGGCAGGGCAAGCCTGTCGCCGCCGGAAGAATAGAGCTGCCCGATGGGGAAGTGGTTCACCCGAGACGCGCAGTATTTGATCCGCGTTAAGGGTTCCCTTTTTGAGACGTCGCTCTTTACGCTCTGGACGTCCAGGTCGTCGCCGTACTCCTCGGTATGAACGTCTTCCTTGCATCCCCTCTTGCTCGTAGCTATTGGCTTTCTGTTGAGAAGAAAAACGTTACCGTGGCACGATAATGCGAGCTTCTCGGGGGGGAGAAATGTAAAAAATCCCGTTTACGCAAAGGCTATCCTCGGCGCATATGACTCGGCCAGCAAGAACTTGAGCTTCGAAACCGCTTCTCTGTACGCCATTTCCGTATGATTGGGAAACCTTTTCTTAATGGCTTCCATGTTTTAATGCGCGGATGAATCTTCTGAAAACAGGCGAAAAGGTCGAATAAAATCGATTAAGACTAATCGTTACTGAAATTTTCGTTGTGGGCTTAATTAACCCTCCGCAAAGACCAACTGAGATTGATCGAGTAATCACTTTTACCGTTGTCGTAGACAAACGAAAACGCTTGCTTGATAACGTTGTCTATAAATATTCTTTCCGATTATTCTAAAAGTAGGAGGGACAAGCGAAAAGTTACGAAAGGATCAATATTACTGTGAATAATATAAAGAATGTTTTCATTCGCGTCTCTCACAAACTCGAAAATATAAAATTACAATCGAACGTTTGAGAAAGCTGAAAATTAATTGCAAGCGACTACTTTTTCTAACATCAACACAAAGACAACAAGTTCAACGTATGCAACAGTTACCGTTTACAACTTGGAAAGTTACATATATTTGCGATTTGGGATGCTCCAACACTCGTTTCATGACACAGTGAAAACTGTCTCTCTGCCTTGTTTAAATCTATGCTTATAGCTTTTTTATCATCGCAGTTATTAGAAGCAGTAAAAATAAATGCAATTAAATGCATTTTGATAAAATGATATTACTCTGAATTAATGCTTTACCGTATACATTAAATGTATTACTTGGAAACTAGGGCGCAAAGATTAAAAATGAAATTGGCAGCCCGTAATAACGTGAAACATTGAAAATCAGTTCGATTTACTGCCATCTTACGCTAAAAGAAGATTGAAAAGTTTTACAGGGATAATTTAAAAAAAATAGCCAAAATAAAAAAACGCGATAATCGTACGTTCTTATGCATATTTTTTGTTCTTAACGGTCAACTCTTTGAACATTTTGCTACTTTTACAAAACAAAATGCACGATTGTACACTCATCCTGTATAAAAATGTTCTTGAGTACAGATAAGGAAAAATTTAAGATCCAACTAATCGATATACTGTATTTAAATTACAAATGACCTCAGAGTGCATGAGAGGTAAATATTAAAAAACTTTAAGGTACTAAAGATGTTATTCGATTGATTTGCCGTAGATATTTTATAGTACTGAATAAATCAAATAATATACATTAATTTTATTATAAATTCAGAGGTATTTCATTCGAAAAATTAAAATTCAGGTTTAATAATTTTATTTAATAATTGAAAATAGGTTGTACATAATTAAATAATGGAAATGAATTATTCGTTAAGAGTAAAGTACGCGTGTTTAATGTAAACATAATCTTGTATTATTTGTAATAGCTAAATAAACAAATTGACGCTTTATTTCATAATCACGCCTTAACATTATCCAAAGTCGTGAATTAATTATTAACTTTTTATCGATCCCATTTTAATTATACGTCATAAGCTTTCGTAATTTGAGTAATTTCAAGTAATAACACTACGAAACTGATTGCACTCAAAATATTTGGTGCATCGGATAATCCATTATATTCGATGTAATTAGTTTATATTCGTTAATTTTGTATAAAAAATTCTTCAAACGTAATGAACGAAGTACCGTAGTAACAAAGTAACAAAGTTCGAATAATATGTTTGAATAAAGATATCTTATTCGCAAAGTAATAATAATGGAATATAGTGTATAACTTACTTTGTGTATCTTATTATGAAGTTTATTTATCCTTATGTTTCTTAAAAATTAAAAAAATAAAATTATATATTATTATGAAATGAAACGGTATTTTTATACGCGTATAATGATGCACAAAAAGATATTAATTTTCATTGACCTTCCTTAATTGCACATATTGCGAAGCTCGAGGATTATTATCATCTATCAAAAAGTATTATTACAATTAAATATATATTTAACGTTAATAAATTTTCTCAATAGTTTTTATCATCATTATCACTTCACCTTTCATCTCTGATATTATTTTTATGTAAGTACTACATACGTTCTTCAATGCAACAAAGCGTGGCATTGTTTCTATTTATTATTAATAATAAATTATTTCAGATCTCAGATCTGAAATTAGCATTTAATCGAATCTACGATTAAAATTTAACGAATTTTTTTATATTTTTTAAAAAATTCTGTACACCGTAAGGCATGCACCGTAACGCAATACAATCTTGAACTAAAAACGATTGCTAAATTCTTAAATAAAACATTAACTCATTTCTTTCTGAAATATCACTTTATGCTTATGTAATTCATTTTGTCTCGAAATAACATGTTGCCTTTGTCTTTATTCTGTGCAATTTGTCTAATTTCTATTGAAAAAATTATTGCAATTATATTTAACTTGCCAATTCCAATGTTCCGCTCATAATAAGACTTTTATCACTGTAAATTAATTTCATGTTCGTTTAGTTGATAATGAGGTACTATCAATAAATATAACAATGAATAATTATACGTTCTTTAATTAATTTTTTTAAATATTTCCCTTTAACACAAAAAAAAAAATAAAAAATTTTAAATAAATAAGCAAGTCTTGATTGTGTATTCCCTTCTCCTTCTTCTTCTTCTTCTTCTTCTTCATCTTCTTCTTCTTCTTTAAAAAAATAATACTATATGATTATCGCTCTTTTGGATTGCATTTGTCAAAAAAGAGAAAAATTTAGAGTCGCCGTTCGTTAATTGCTCCAGGAATTGTGATTCAGTGTTAAAATCAATATATATGTATATGCATGTACATGAATATGTATATGTTATGACAGAAGTATGAGATTTCGTGAATCACCGGTCGGTGAGTCACACGAGACCATTCATTAAATATTTATAAAGCCCATCGCGCACAAGTGCAGTACGAACGACATGGTAGTGCACTCGAATGCTCGTTAGATAATTGCATAATAAAATAAAAGTTCACTGTGCGTTAATGAGAATAAAAAAAAAATGACAAAATAGAAAATAATACAGCGTGACAATAGCGTGCAATTGGTGAACAGAAAGAATGCGGTAGCCGGTGCAAGTACAAAATAAATTAGCGATCGACGCCTTGGGAGCGACAGTACTTTATCCTTGTTTGCCGAGGTCCTTCTCCGTCCTCTCTAAGCTATATAAGCACACGAAGGATGTAGTACGTGACGCATTCGGTTGCTGGAAAGGTGCCGACACCGCGCTCTCGTGTCTGCTTCTGCTTCTGCTGCCACTGCTGCTCGTGATGGAGCCGCGACGACGACAGGAGTCACAATGGGCGCGTGGCTCTTGCTGCGCACTGGCGGCCGGTCGGCAAAATCGATCACCGGGCGTCGGCGGCGCCTCGACGGAGCCTGGCGCCGCGACTCGCGTGCGCCCGAATTACGTCGCACGAGGAGGCACCGCGTGTCACGGCACGCGCGCCCGAACTTCCGAGCCATTAATTCCCGGGCTCTCGTTCTCTCGGAGCTATTGGAATCCCTTCGGCGAAGCGCCTTGACAATTGCGACCGGCGGCCTCATCTTCTTACCGCATTTTAGCGAGCGGGACTTGCGCTCTAGGAGGATACTTGGCCCTCAATCGGGTACTATTATTTCTTCTTTTTTTTATTCTTTCTCTAACGATTCGTATATTTCTTATAGAGCTATTTCAGATTTATAATGCGTTCGGTATAAAATCTTTCGATCTTAATACATGCACGCACGCACGCACGCACGCACGCATAAGCGTTATGATGCATACAAAATTGGTCTGAATATATACAATTACTTTTTGTTTTCGTGTGCGTTAACATTGACAATATTAAAATATCACAATTATATACATATGTATTTTTTTTTAAGCTAACCGAATCATCTTGTCTCAAAATAAAACTATTCCTAACACTTTACTTAATACTTCTGCACTATGCATTAAGCGCTTGAATTTATCTGATTCTCTTCGGTTTCTTCGGAAGTTAAATTATTATAATTTGTACTGGTACTGGTAATGTTACGACACCCCTTTCTGGAAAGAGTCATAATAAGACCGATAAGTGCGGATCCACCGCACACAAATGTCAAAATTTGCTTAAAGTAGTCCGTACAATCCATTGTGCACCGCCTAATTGTAACAAAGAAAAGTATTAGTTTTTGAAATATATACATCAGTAATAAGATAATTTTAAAGATTATCTTTATTGTTAAATAAATATATTAACATTTTCATTGATCCTTTATCGCGCTTGAAAGTTTCGAGTAATTTTATAATATTCTTGAAATTCTTATTATTCTCTTCGAACATATAAGGTTTTTAATCATTTGAATCTGAATTGAGCAAAAACTTACGAAAATAAACTTAACAATATGTAATAGATTTTTTTAAATAATAGACTGCTTTATCGAAATATTAATTTACTTGATTTGTCGTGGGATTAGTAAAAACCAATTAGACGCCATCAAATAAAACGTATTAAAGAGAATTATTATTTACTATTACAAGTTAACGGTTAAGATTTTGTGGGTTTGTTTTCAAGCTCAGTAAAAACATTAAATCATTCCATCGGTTGTATTGGATTGTGAAATTTTATGACAATTTTTATCAATATATTACAAAAAATTATACTAGTTCTTTAAATCTTAAAATCGTTTAGGTCGTATACCATTTAAGATTGACAAAACAGAGTTCGTGTCAAGCTCGTGTTTAAAGAAAAATACAAAGTATAGGATAAATATAAGTTTTTAATACTTTTTTCGGATTTTTCGTAATAATTGCGTTATTTCATTTGACTTTATTACGTAGACGTACAATAATTTATTTTCACCGAATAAACAAACATATTATTACGTAACATTTTTTTAAGTTATTCCATCTACGAATTTGAAACAACTATATTTGTTTGTACAATTATTAAATTAAAATATAATTTAAGATATGTAGCGTTTTTTACATTAAAGTTCGCAAGAAATAAAAAATGTTTTGCACAACATATTTTTATTAAATTAAATTAAATAATCTTTATTATAATTGAGATTATTTTCTGAATCTAATTTTGTGAATTTCAGATTAAATTTTTTATTTTTGTTTGTTACTAAAAGATAGGACATAATATGAATATGTCATGGAAATTTCCATGTAATATTTAAAATTATTTTTACCATTTTTAAGAAAAATAAATAAAATAATCAATTACATTGAACTGAGTTAATTTTTGTAAAAAAAATTTATATAAAAAAATCTATTCTGAGGTTCGAAATTAATTATTATTTTTACATTTGTAAAATAAATCTTTATTTTTCAATTTAAAGATAAGCGAAAAAGGTAGAATATTATTGAAATTTCAACATTTTCCAAAATTTATTTAAGGGATAAAATTTTTCGTTAATGATGATGCCATGATATCGAATATGCGAACGAGTAAGTAGAATCTATCACGACATCTTAAAAGGTTCACACTTGCCGACTTATGTTTATTTGATGTAAACGAACGTGAACTTTAAAGTGTCGGGACATGTGGGATAATAACACGCATGACTTTACTTTGACAGGCTACTAGCGGGTACATTTACTTTATATAACAATAAAATGAAGAAAATCGTATCTGATCAAACGAAAAAATATGTATTTTCAAATATTGCCTTGCTAATTTAAAATTACGATAAAATTCATAAACAAATTATTAGCCTCGTGATTTAGGAAAAATTACTTTAC
Organism: Wiebesia pumilae; assembly: GCA_018907045.1. Taxonomy (NCBI): domain Eukaryota; kingdom Metazoa; phylum Arthropoda; class Insecta; order Hymenoptera; family Agaonidae; genus Wiebesia; species Wiebesia pumilae. The sequence goes on from JACCHZ010000104.1 coordinate 2,264,428, forward strand.
ACATTTTCTAAAATCATACGATGAATAATATTAATATTTTAATAATTTAATTGCGAGAATTATTCCCATAAGCAGAATATTAAATAGAAAATTATCTGCTTATACGAAGCAACGGATTTCCTTTTGGAATATCAAATTGTTTTAACTAACGCAAAAGAACTTTACAGCAGAAATAAAAGAACAGTGTTTTTCCTTGCAAATGACTCAGATATTTGTTGATTCAACAAGATTTTCGCATCTTTAGGATTTCTTACAAATAAATGTAATATCATAAAAGACCGTATAGCGATTAAATACTTTACGTAGAGTTCTAAATACGTGAAGTTTATACTGCTGTAAGTAAATTATTAGCTACCGCACGAGTAATTCAAACTTACAGTACAAAATCAAATAGCAAACCCAACATTTATTCGCCTTTGAAATATTATGTCGGATAATAATTTCACTTCAAATCTTTTATACAATATAGTGAAAATAGTAGGCTTTTAAGGGAGAATAAGACATTTATTTTCGAAAGACTGATAATGACTACTTAAATTAATAATTTCAATGACTATATAAATTAAGTATATTCTACATTAAGGGCAAGTGTAAAGATACAAATTTTTGTTAGAAACTATAAATTCAGTGCGTAACTTGAAATTTGAAGTAATGTTGTTTAAATCAAGTGCACCTATTTAAGGTCAAGCGCACGTGAAATATAAAATATTCAGAGTAAAACTGAATAATAATGAAAAATTCAACCCAAAAATCGTAAATTAAAATATTATATAATTGTTACATTTTCTAAAACTGATAATAGTTACTCAATTAGACCCATTTAAAAAAATATATTCAATATAGAATACCAAGAATATATTAAGACCAAATTGACGAGCAAATTATTTATTGAAGGCTAATTTCGGCACTTGTGTAACACAAGCCTTCTTAAATATATATGTTAGTTTACTGTGATAATTAAAGTCTCTATTTGGTGAATTCGGAATAATAATTTACAACTTGTGTTTGAGTTATGGATAGAGGATGCGGCCTTTAAATTTGAAAAATAGCAGGAAATGTCTTATATAAATAACCAATTAGTAACGATCAATGTGAGAATTAGCGTAGGTGTGATGAGTCTACACTGATAAACGTTGAAATTAGCACATGTTTTTCTCTTGAGTATAATATTCTAACGATAAAAGAGCTTTTTAATTTGATTTTCAAGAATAAAATAAAATATATGCTGCAAGCATAGTTAGAGACTTTTAGGAAAATTTAGAAGAGTTGTAAATAAAGCAGATGTATATAGTTTTGTAATAATAAAAATTCAAACAAACAGATAACAAGATGTCCAGAGGACAAACAAATATCGTTAAGAAGGACAATACATTTTCATAAATAGAAGAACTAATTAATCTCTTAATAAATGGAAAAATATCAGCGGTCAGATCGGTTAAGTTTATCAACAAAAGATTATCGATTATATTACTCTAGAGGTATAACATTTTCTTTAATAAACTTGAAAAATTATTCGACAGATTCTACTTTTATAGTGCAAAGATAGTTTTAAATTACTTTAAAACATAACATTGTACGAGAGCATATTTTTAGACCAACAACGGAATAAGACAGTTTGTAAATTGATAATGAAAAAAAGTAGTGCACTAAAATAATTATGAAAATGATCTAGATTATTAAAAGCAGATAAGGAAATAAGGCTAAAAGTTTTAAAAAGACAAATGAATATATAATTACTAATGAAATTACCAACGTCGACTCAATAAAACATTTTAAAAACTTCATAAATTTAAATATTTCGATTTAATAACAAAACGAAAGAACTAAAAGAGGATGTTAGAAAAAGATTTTATTCAGAATTTAAAGAAAACTATAAAAATATCTGCTATTTTCAATTGAGGAGTTTGATTATATCAAACGATTATATCAGAGTGGATCGAAGAAGGCAAAACTATACAAAATTTGATAATTACAACCTAGAAGAATCATTATCCTTTATGTTTCGATGAATATTGAAAGGATGACTAAATCACGCAAATTAACTAATAAATTGAATAATAAAATGAGGCATTAGAATATAATTACTGAATCTTATATTTATCTACTAATTTTCACATATTCTATATACAGATTAGAATTAGATATAATAAATTAGTTTGGAATATTTCTAATATAATACTTTTTATATCTTTCGATTTATCGTAAGTAAGAGCTAATCGTTTTCTGACTTTATTTTATTATACGTATTCCGAATACCCAAAACTTTTATATTTTTTTGGATTCTATTTCTTGAAGAATTTAAACATAATAGCAATACTTCAACTGTCAATAGATAAAGTTATTCAAATCAAAATTTAACAAAAACGATTTACCTACTTCAAATTACGAATATCATAATATAAATATTTTCTAACATATTTTTGTTAATCCTAAAATTATGTAACTACTGCACAATTGAACTAAAAGCTGTATAGGTAGAAAATATGCATATAGGTTGTGTATAAAGCCACTTATTTTATTATTTATAATAAGAATATTTTGAAAAAATGTAACGGAATTGATTTGCGCTTATCTATTAATTAAGGTTAAATTAAACAACAAATCTGGTCAATTATGTGAAAGTAATTCGAGTATCTTTGCCGTTTTCTCGCTAAGTATTGAGCCGAGTTACGACTTAATATTATTAATTAGGCGAAAACTTGTGATCGAACACGGCGCATTGCAGTGTTTATTGCTTTATGATGAGACTTATAACTTTACATAAACTCTTTTATTCAGAGTAGTACGTGACCGAGGCTAATATTTCGTAGCTCAGACATTTTCGAACGTTGACGATAAACGCTAGACAAGGATGACATATATTATTTAGTCTTTAGCGTTCTGTTGAAATTTAAATCGCAAATTATATGGCTGATTTGAATTTATATTTCATGAAAAAATCTCATACGTTAAATAGTTCACTTGCCAATCATTAAAAATTAAACGTTCTTCACAAAATACATGATTTTTTTAATTTAAGTCAATAATTAAATTAATACTTATAACATTTTATGTACTTTTAAAAGTAAGAAATTAAATAATAAACCTAAATCTTTATAAATATTCTTTGTTCCTTTGTTAACGTCGTAAGATAAAAATAAATAACAAAACTTACATATATTGAATTAACATAACAGCCAATCCATTTGAAAGCTTATCGGCAAAACTCATTATACCATAAATGAATGCTCCATTTTCGGTACTGTGACCAATGTAATCTGCTGTTATAGCAAGACTGGTTACAAGCATCATTGAACCTCCAGAACCTTCGAAAATATAATTTATAAATAAGTTTTTATTTTGTTATTTGTGCTAAACTAAATAAAAAATGTGTAAATACCCAAAAGTAATGAAACTGGGTAGATAAAAAGATGAACATATTGTTCACCTTTCCCAAACCAGATCCATATGCAAGCACTAATTCCCATTAATGCTCCAATTAAATACGATATCTTTCTTCCTAATTTGGAATTGAGGTAATGAATAATTAATGAAGCTTTAAAGCTACTTAGATATAAAATTAAAGGTATAATAGCAAGAGATGTGGCTGGCATGTTTAATGTTTCATGCAAATACAGTGGTATATAAGTTTGTGTTAAATTTACAAACAATCGAGTAGGCATGTAAATAAATGCCACTTGATATAACTCTGGATCTTTAAATAAAGAGAACGGAGTCCTGAGTTGTCGCTCAGAAGCTTCTTGTGAAATATTTGCTAAAAACAATTTATTTATCACATATTTATATAATTAACAATTCTTATTAGTTGCAGTAAACTTACTCAGATTATCTCTTGAATTATCTTCCTTTACCAATACATGAAAGGTAATGGTTGAAACAAGACCAATAGACATTCCAATCAATACTATTTGTTGAAATTTATATACATCATTTGGACCAATTTTAGCATTTGAGTTTTCACTGGTGATACCAAGTACTGCCCATGTTATGCAATAAACTAGAACATTCGATACAACGGTAAAACTGTACCTGTATTAGAAAATAAAATATATAAATATATTATTTCATAAATATAGTAATAAAGTTACATAAATACCGAATAACTGTGAGAGCTGTACGCTCTTCATCGGATGGAGTAAGATCAGGTATCAGTGATAAATGAGATATTTGAACGGAAGCCCAACCAAACTGAAATATAATTACAAAAGCAGCATAATAAATGAGTTGAGCCCACTGGTGAGCTGATTGGCAACCGATACACTGTGAAAATATGAATGGAAATGTACCAAGTACACAAATTGTTCCTAAAATCAAAATAAAGTATGACAAAATGTGATAAATGGAGAAAGAATAGTAATTTTAGTAATTTACCAGTTAAATGCCAGGTTTTCCTTTTACCATACCGGCACAACCAATAATTGTCATTTTTGTCAGAATGTAAACCAACAAAAGGTGTAGCAAGAGCATCCGCTACTTGCCCGATTAATAAAACTATACCTGCAGATGTAGGATTAAATCCAAGCACAAGGTGAAAATAAACTAAGAGATAGGTAAACCACATTGATGCACAAATATCATTTAAAATATGTCCTACTCCGTAGGCTAATTTAGATTTGAAGGAAACTCTTCCAATTTCTTGTTGGTTATCGTTAGATTCTTCTGTAGTATTATCCATCTTGAAATTACTGTTCTGTATATTAATCAAGTTTAATGTACATTTTTAAAAATTTGAAAGTTAAATCGATATACTTCGTATGTAAAAAATTAATTCAATGCATGATTAATTGAATAGTGAAAAGTAAATCTAACCTTGTATAGAATAAATTAAATCTGCCGTTAAAATTGTGTTGTAAATTGTGCAATAAATATAACAAATATAACTAATATTTTATAAAAGAAAAAATGTAATCGGTATGTACACACAACTGTATGTACATAATTCTTGTTGAAATTAATTTGTAAAAACAAACTGCTACAGCTGCATGCGGTTATCTAGAACCGCATCGGTACGTATGACGTACACATAGGGAGTATTAAATTTCGATATACTAATGTAAACGAAACATGCCTATACATATGTTATGTACTTTGATGATTCATTATTAATTCTTTATCGATGATTACACTATTCTTTTTTTAATGTTTCGACGTTTAAAAAAAAATTTCAAATCAAATATTAATATTAGATCTCAAAATACTACGATGGTAAATTATAATAACAATGCACAAAAAAATTAGGCAGAATATAATATACAGATTTTATTTGATCATTTGTCACAAATTTAATTTGGCTTATAATGTACATATGATTTTTTTGGAAACAAAATCATAATACGTTAAACTTATGTAACATATACTACCGATAAACTTGTACGATTTTTCAATATATTCATCTGTCACTTAAATATCCTATGATAATTAAACTTCAAACCACGTGTTTATTATTTACACCAACATAATAACAGATATAATACAGTATTGTTATTATAGAAGGTACAACTTGCACATAACTCAAGTTTTATTTAATCTCTACAATAACGCACAAAAATACTGACCGATTGAACTGGAATGAACACGATCATTGATTTATGAAGCTTCAATCTTTTCTTTCAAAAAATTAACAGGTTACAATTATAATACATGTTTATCAATCAGACACTTAACGATGATCTAGAATTAAGGTAAAATTGATGACCAGAAAATAAGAATGTTAATACATAAATACAAGCGGCTATCCAACAATTATACGCATTTCTAGTGAACCCGCTGTCTGCTGCCATATAGAACTCTTGTGCCCTGGCGAAGGTCTTATCTTCTAAAGGAAGATCTTCAACAAGAGCAACACTTTTAATATAAAAGAAGATGCCCATTAGAACCTGAAATAAACAAGTAAATAATTGCTAGATCATTAATTTTGAGAGAAGTTAAAGTAAGAGAATTACAAGTTGGAAAATGCCCCAGACAGAAATAACGAGGCCGCAAAGGGCGTACTTCGGACCGCAGATCTTCATCATGACTTTCTTGAATTGTTAACGTCGAATAAGCTTCAAGGAAAGGTTCAAAGCGACACGGCTTACAAATTGGCATGTATTTTGTTACTAAATACTTAACGTTACAAAAACGCCCACCAGTCAATAAAGAATCAGCGCACCACCAAGTCATATGATATGATTCCTATCGATTCGTACGCCACTTCATAGCGTTCACAGAGATTTTCGAGAGATCAGTTACGCGTGGACAATGGAACTTGCTGGGAAGGAGGTCCGTTAGCCCTGAAGTTGTCGTCGGTTCTTTCCACGGTGTTCGCCTCCTTTAAATACAATTTCACAATTCACATGGCTTTGAGGGGCGCAAGCGCAACGCGCGACTGCGTAATGCAATTTCACCTATATATCTCATACGTCACCAATCGCACGCACACTCATACGATGCACCCAGTGTGATTCATATGATGCTTCCTGCTGTTGCCAGCCCTGTTGATTCATACATACGATCATGGTTGACCGACTTGGTTAGTTCGGATCCTTTTCTATATTTATTTTATTTTATTTTAATTTCCTAGAGTAGCATTTTTATTATCACGGGATTGTGCTAATATTTCTATTCGACACTCTTTCTTACATTTTACCTTCTGTTTATTTTTCATTGTCCATGTTGGTGACAAAGAGCTGTCACATCAGTGGATTACTTTTTGACAGCTACATACCTTCGGTCTTATGATGCTCGAATTACCTATAAATAATTTCTTTTTTATCCTTGCCACACATTCCAGGATATTATTAATAATGTTATGTGGTCGTATTTTTAGTAAACAGTGAGGCCAATGCCAGGAGGATCACAATGGTGGAAAGCTGCTTTGGCAGTTCTGGACAGGTAATAATTTACAAGGTCTATGAAGAAGAAAATTTGCACATGGTCAATTATTTATAAGCATAAAAACTTGTAACTAGTATTCTTCTTAGATACTACGTGTGTACGGAACGGTCAATTTATCGATAAATTTTCTTTTATATGTATGTAGCCTTTAGCTGTTTCTGGAAGAGTACTTGTTGGCGAAGGAGTTTTAACAAAAATGTGCAGAAAAAAGTCTAAGCCACGACAATTTTTTCTCTTCAATGACATTTTGGTATACGGAAACATAGTGATTAGCAAAAAGAAGGTATTAAAATTATAATCCCAGTACTTAATATTTTAACGACATAATGCGGTATAATAAATTTTATTGTTTTTTGCTCCAGTATAATAAGCAGCGTATAATTCCATTAGAACAAGTTAAACTTGAGTCATTGGCGGACGATGGACGTAAGCTTACAAATATAATTTCTAAATATTTTACGATCTTTATTCTACAATTTTCTAATGACTTTGCAGAATACAAAAATGGATGGCTAATAAAAACGGTAACCAAATCGTTTGCTGTGTACGCTGCCACTGCGACGGAAAAACAAGAATGGATGGCACACATCACAAAATGTATTGAAGATCTTCTCAGAAAAAGTAGGGAATAAACGAGACATATACAATTCTGATGTATATTTCTTAAGTTTTATTATTGTCTATTATATATTTGCTAGGTGGCAAAAAACCAGTAGAAGTTCATGCAGCTGTTTGGGTTCCAGATAACGAAGCAACAATTTGCATGCACTGTAATAAAACACAATTTACAGTTTTAAATCGAAGGGTAATTACTTTTAATTTATCTATAAACAATGGACGAGGGTATCGATAAAATTTTTATTTTCTTTTAGCATCATTGTAGACAGTGTGGAGCAGTGGTGTGCGGTCCTTGCAGTAATAAAAAATTAGTATTACCTGGTCAAGGTAATGGAAAAGCGGTAAGAGTTTGCTTACAATGCTTTGATGCCGCTAGTAAAGTAAAAGTAGCAAGACCATTAGCGGATGATATCAAAGAACAGCGCAATTCTGCAGATAGCTCAGGTGGTGATAGTTCGGGTGACGACGACGATACTGCCAACAAAGAAGAAAATCACGACGAGGTTCGTTTCATTTTTAATAAAAATAATTAAATGGTATGTTTTAATTAGCTTAATTTTGTTTGTTATCGTTTCTAGCCGAAATTTTACTCAAGCTTAGCTCGATGAATCAAGGGGGAACATATAAATTTCTTAATAAAAATAATCTTGACAATCACTGCAGAACTTGAAATTTTCTTGAAAGATCCGAATCGTAATTGACGATCATAGCTATTGCGAGTAATCGTCGACTGATATTTTAAAATGTACGTACAAGAGTTGTTTATTTCAAGTGACTGTGTTTGTATAGATGTCACTTGTGCATGCCGTTGAAAGTCGGTTATGCAAAAGAAATAAAGTAAATTTGTAATAAGTTCAAGGAAAGAAAAAAAAGACAATGCTTCGTACCTATTTTTAAGATTGCCACTTTGTGCCTTTCTGAAGTAGATGGCTTTATGTATGTATATATATCTACATATATGTATGTTTATACCTACATTCATACGCATATATATATATATATATATATATGTATATATATACATATACTTATTCAATACCAATACTTTTCTATTAGCATGGGCAGAAATAATTTATAATTAATAATTTCTGCAAAATACATTTACCCAAAGATCAAACGATATTTTGATAGCCAAATTTAAAAGTATTTTAATAGGAATTTTTTATTGTGCAAAGTAAAGATTTATTTACTTAATAACCAAGGAAATATACATTTTAATACAAATAAAAAATACAAATAACCTGTTAGCCTATATATTGTGTAATTAATCAAACAAGGACAAGGAAATGGTATATTTTTTGGTTTAATGTTAAACAACAATTTTTGAATTTTAATTTTTTTAATATTTATCTAAAGTACATGTGACTTTTGTAAATTTAATGATTACTATTTACTACTACATGTAACGTTTAAATAATACATGCAATACTTTAAATGAGTAGAATATTTTATGATTATTTTCTCCTTAAAAACTATACAATTATATTTTGTTCTGCACGCCACTGTTTGATCATGTGTATATACAATACTTTTAATAAATTAAGATTTTTCTAATTTTGCTTAATCTTTATTATTTATTATAAAATTCAAAATATAAACTTCATTAAACTGTACAATAAAATATTTATACCTGTACTATGTATTTATTACACTATATTATAAAACAATTAATCAAAATTATATAACTGTTTCTTCATCTAAAAACTCCTTTGTATTAACATCTGTAACTTCTGGATTTGTATCACGTTTTTGTAAAAGTTTTTTGTACCTTTCTACTAAATCACCTATAGAACGGCGTTTACTATTTTTTTGAGGTGCTGCTTCTTCTTCTTGGTTTGAAGATCCAATAGTCGAACTTAAATTTGAATTTAACAATAGTGGCTCCCGAGAAAATTCATGACTCGAATTATACGAATCCATTAAAGAAATACAATGCTGTTTAGCCATTAATGGTAACATTGAATTGCTTGTACTTGACATCATCGTCATAACGCTTTTGTTAGCTATTTGTAAAAATACACACTTTTAAATTAAATCTTTGTTGCATACAAGTTATAAAAGTAATTCTTTACCTCTATTGCTGTTAGGTTTACATGTTGAAAATATTCTAGAATATTTGTCTACGTTTTTAAAAGTAGACTTAAGTTTTGAAGGTGTATGAAACCGTTGTTGAGATAAAGATTGTTTATCGCCGCTTGTATCGTATAACATTGAATCATCAAAATTGATACATTGTACAGAAAGTGGTTTCTTCTTCATTGTACACAAGCCTTTGTCATCATTGAATGCATGCCTTGAAAATAATTGCTTGTGCGCACCTTGAAAAGTAATAAGCTCAAATAATTACTGTCAATTAAATTGAATACATTGATTCAATTATATAAATAAGTTTTTTTATTCCAAGTATTATATACCTTCAACAGGAGTAAGTTTTAAGTTATTTAGATAAAAATTTCGTCCTCCTTCATAGTGGTTGTTTATTTGAATAGATGGAGAAGGCATAAAAAGTACTTTATCAAACCCTGGTATATTTGAAATAACTCGTTGCCAATCATTCAACTCATCACTATTTTTTATTTCATCTAAATTAAAATTTACAATTTGCTCGTGTAAATTTTGAAAATGATTTATGGCAACTTTTAGGTCTTTATTACTTATTTGTAATTGATTATTACATTTGGATAATTCATCAAGTTCATATTTTGTAACTTGTGTTTTATACTTTTTTATTAAGATATTGAAAATAGAAAACAAATTTTTCAAATTTAGGCTTTCCTTATCGTATAAATTATATGGAAGAACCTTAAAAAATATATAGATGATTGGTTAAAAAAGAAATCATTTTCAAAATATGATACTGCTTCCAAATAATATTTTAATATATTACCTGCATTTCTGGTGGTACTAATTTATAAATTGGGTCAACATCAATCCGACTAAAATTAAGAGCATTCAATGTTGGTAAATTGCCAATTATGTTTAATACTATGTTACCTATAGATTTCAAAAGCTCATTCATATCTTTTAAGCTTTGATAATCTGTTTGAAATACAGATTTTAAATTATTTTCTATAAAATTTCCCCACACTAGAATTATAAAAAGTATAAAATTATTATTTTGAAAATTTTATTAATTAAAATTTTAGTGATTTAAAAAATTAATATAATTTTCTAAACAAATTGTAATAAAATTTATCTGATGGTATTTTTATAAATTTTTTATGGTAAAATTCATGAAAATTATGAAAGTCTGTACAAACTGATTATAAAACTACTTTCACTTGATTTATTTTATGTTCTACATTTGTTAGGTTCTAAGTTACTTGTACGCAACGATCTAAACAAATGTATCAGTAATATTTAATATGAAAACAAATGTTAATAAATTGGTAATTCTTGTAAATACTTTTTTAAAAGGTATCTTTAAATTATTGATAACATTGTATAGTTTATCGCATTACAAATAGTTGATAAAAATGGAATTTATTATAAATTACACTATACTTTACATTATAAAAATCTATGATATCAATGTTCAGTCAACATAATGTAATAAAGGTTAAATCTAAACAATTCATAAATAATATGGATTCATTTTAGCGAGACATTGACTTCCTTTAAGTTAATATTTTCTACAAAATAAGTTTCAAATTTTTAAAAATACTCACTATGAATTATCTCATTGTCTTCTACATTTATCAATTTTTTTCTTGCTGTATCATTAACTGGGGCAGTATTGGTAATTTCTTTTAAATCCTCTTTCATTTCTAATATTTTTAATTTTAATTCATTTTGTTCCTCGTTTTTTTTCCTGTTTAATATAAGAGATTATTGAATGTATAATATTTATAATAATTTGTAAAGCAAATAAATTTGCTTTTCAATATAAAAAATACCTCTGGAAATGTATTGCTTCTTGTAAAACACTTTCTTTTTCTTTACGAATATTGGAAATAACATTATTATTGTTTTTTGCAACATTTTTTAAAAATGTTTTTGATAATTCTTGACAAGGGCCTGGTTTTGGTGAGATTGAAAAAACAGAGTGGTATTCTAAAATCAAGTAATTAAATAAATAAATAAGTAAATAATTAGTTAAATTTTGTATAAGGTTTTAATAGTAAATCATCATTACAAACCTTTTGTTAGAAATGTACGAAGCACAACCAGAGAGAATTTCCACATTATTAATATAAATTTCGTACCCCTTGCCAGTAGCAAATGAGAAGCAAAAATTGGAGGAAAGTTAACATCAGGATTCTCATTTGCAATTGACATTAAACATTCTCTCACATCATTACGAAATTTATTTTCAGTTTGTTTACAAATTACTGGCCACTGAATCTTATTTTTTATATTATCTTTGTAATATACAGTAAATAAATAAAAAGAGACATGTATGAAACCTAAGGTATTTGGTTTATCAAACATACCCTAAAAGTATAAAATGTAAAAATTTAAATTTTAAATTTCATACTTAACTATTAAATTTTGTAAATATTATGACTGGTACCTCTTTAAAATATTTATCGAAATCATCATTAGGTGCAATAAATTTTGTAAGTAAAATTACATTTTTATGGAATTCAGCAGATACTCTATCCATTTTATGAAGTCATTTATAATTCTTTGAGATATTATTTATACATTTTTTATATGCTTGTAGTACTTCTTTAAATCAAGTTTTCATTATCATGTACAATTTAAGGTTTGAAAGACAGTTGAGACTTACGAATAAATTGAAAAATTTGTACTCTTAAATCTTGAATAAAATTTTAAATACAAAGAGTATATATATATATAGCTATTGCCTTACTGTACCCGCCAAAACCTTAGGTACAATACTCAAAGCAAACGACGGTAACAAACTAAGCCAACTTCACGATACACTTCACAGAATGTGTTTTATAAAACTTCAATTTTATGTTTAACTAAGCGTAGAATATATTTTACGTTTCTAAATTATTAATTATAGTTTATTTAATGAGCATATCTATAATGTACTATCTATAGGCTACAGTTATGCATTCTACACATGCCAGATGAATCGTTTATTTAAATCATAAGAAAATTAAAAACATTATCACAAGTCAATATATTCATTTAAAAAAATTTTAGTTCTATTTGTTATCTCGTTCATTAGAATTTTTGAAAGAATAAACAAAGATTTCTAAATTGATATTTAACATAGTTTTTAACAATAACAAAGCCTAAAAAAACAATGAAGTCAATTAATTATTAATCATATATTTAAAAAACATTTAATGTCATTCATTCTTATGTTTCTAAAGTGTTAAATTTAATCATAATCCAATGTACGACATAAAAGAAATTCTAATTCTTATAGCGGAATAAATAAATTTATTTTAGTTGTTTTTTACAGAATTTCGAAAGATGCAGTATTTTAAGTTTATCATTTAAATTTTATAATAGATAAAATATCATTTTCTATTCACAATGAGATAAATCCAAATAATTTTATAATATATCTAATTAAATCTATAATTCTCCAATATTATGCTACAAAGTCCAGTGGTCTATTAAATCCACCCTTCCTGTTCATATATTGTCTATATTTTCTTTTTAATATGACATGAACAGCACCAGCATCATTTCCTTCAACTTTCTTCCCCTTGGTAGTGTCAAAACCACAAAATCCCATTATTCTCATCATCTGTTGTTCTTCCGGAGTTTTTCCTTGCAAATCGGCCTCTATGTTTGAACAAAGAATTAACTTCAATAATTTGTTGACTATATTTTAAACAAAATGTATTTTACAAAACTAACCAGTAACAATCGGCCTCTCCGTGTGTTTGATTTTCGGCTTAATTGGACGTTCTCTTTCTCTAGATCTGGATCTACTGTAAGATCTTCTATGCCTTTCACGCTCGCGATCATGTTCCCTGTGTCGATCAACATCTCTATCACGATCCCTTGACTTTACTCTATCGCGTTCAACGGATCTTCAAACGTACGATGTTAATTATATTAGATTATTGTAATATAATGTTTATTAAGGATTACAAAATTAATGTTTTACCTTCGTCTACGCTCTCTGGATCTTCTTCTTCGACGTTCTCGATCTCGTTCACGAGATCTGTCCCGTCGTCGATTTGGTGACGGAGAACGACTTCTTCCCATAATTATTTATTAAAGGAAATTAATAAATAAATAAATATTTCGTTATAACCTAACAATTCATTGTGTTTACGTGTGTGCTAACCTATTTTAATTTAAACAAAATACTGTACAAGATACGGAACTGAAACGTAATCTCATGCCTTGGTTTTCATACAGAATTCTAAATAGGTGTATTCGATTTGCTTGACAGAAATAAAACAAACTTAAAATTGTCCAAAAATTCGTAGATAAATTGTGAGGCTAAAACTTGTTAATGCTTTAATTATTTTAATAAAAAGCCAATTAATATTGAGAAATTGTGGTAATAAAAGATACAGCTATTTTTAAAAACAAAACACATTTATATTTTCATATAAAAGATGATTATCTAATACCAGACTTTCATAAATAACACAGGAGAACACACTTAACATACTCGGCATATACATCAGCACATGCTGTATAATATTATAACCTAAATGTCATTCTTCTGCTATGTATTTTAAGTATTATTAAGCTATATATATTAAATATTCTATTAATTAATTTACACCTGTTATTATATACTAATTTACTCATTTCAGCATTAAATTTAATTTAATGTTTAAATTACTTAACAGTAGCGCTTAATTATGACGAATAATGATTTTATTTTGTTGGATGAAGTACAAAATACAATACGAAATTGTACTAAAAATCCGGAAAATTTTTTAAGGTATTATATGATAAATATTTATTTTTAAATTTAACATATGCTTTTTAATATAAAATTTGATTTAAGTGTTCAAGAAGACTTATTTGAGGATTTTAAGAAGTGTACGAAAAGCTTGTACGATTTAGCTTTAAAATCAAACTTTTTAAGGCATTCAAAATCAGAAGTATTACCAGAGCTCATTATTAAAGATTTTGATACAGAACAAATTTGGCAACAAATTGAACTTGTAAATAATGAAGTATTTAATGATATAAATTTAAAAGAAATTTCTAAAATCTTAGTTAAAAAAGAATCTTGGGATTTGCCAATAAAGATTAAGGAAGATACAAATTCTGATGAATTTGAATATTCAAATAATGAAAGCAAAGAACAAGAACTCATACCAGAAGAATCAGATGATGATTCTATCATTAAAGAAGATCGAGTTAAAAGAAAAGAAACTTCTAATAGCATTAAAAAACGAAAAAGAACCTCAGAAGTAGATGACAAGTTTTTTAAATTAGATGAATTAGATGAATACTTGAAAAAAGAAGATAAAAGAGAAATGAATATGAATATTGATAATACCAGTTCTGATGAAGAATCAATTGATTTATTTAATGATTATTCTGATTTGGATAATGAAGAGCTTGAAGATGATGAAACAGAAAATAGAAATTCACTCAAATATAATGATTTTTTTGACAGGCCAGAGAGTGACGAAGATCAAGAAAATAGAAGTGAAGATAATAGCAATGACAGTCAAAATGAAGATGAGGCTGATGAGAATCAAAGTGAAAATGAGGGTAGTGACAGTAAAAATGAAAATAATACCAATTACAATAAAAATGAAAATAATACCAATGACAATAAAAATGAAAATAATACCAATGACAATAAAAATGAAAATAATACTGATGAAATTCAGCAGAAAAAGTATACAAATGATAAAAAACAAGTTAAATTTAATCTTTTAAATGATTCAGATCAGGCAGATACAGAAGAAAATGATGTAGTAAAAAATCAAGAAAATAAAATTGAAACTTCAAAGTCATCTTTAGAAACAAGACAAGAAAGGTTAAAAAAAAGAATTGCCGAACTAGAAAAAGAAGCTATATCAGAAAAACCTTGGCAATTAATGGGTGAAACTAGTGGCTCAAATAGACCACAAAATTCACTTCTGGAAGAATATGTTGAGTTTGATACTGCAGCAAGACCTGCACCTGTTATGACAGAACAAACCACTATGAAATTAGAAGATATCATTAGAGGACGAATTAAGGACAAAACGTGGGATGATGTCGAAAAGAAATTTAAGCCCGTAGAAACACCAATGGAATATAAAAAAAAATTAATACTGAATCAAGAGAAAAGTAAAGAAAGCTTAGCTCAAATTTACGAAAATGAATATATGAAGCAGAGGGAAACTTTAAATTTAGATGATAAAGATGAACAAGAAAAAGAAGAACCTCCTGAGCACATTGAAATTAGACAAAAAATGCATGATTTATTTACAAAACTTGATGCTTTGTCTAATTTCCATTACACTCCTAAATTGGTAAAAACATATCTTTATGATTAATTCGATTATGAAAGGTATAATTGATAATAAAATCTATTCATATTTTTTCAGGCAAGACCAGAAATTAAGATAATTAGTAATATACCAGCTATTAATATGGAAGAAGTCGCACCTGTAGCAACAAGCAGTGCTACGCTACTTGCACCAGAAGAAATTCACTGTAATATATATATATATATTCTTCATTTAAAATTTATTATCTAAACTTTTATTAATTTACAATTTTTATTCGTAGCTAAACATAAAGGTGAATTGATTGGAAAATCAGAAAGAACCAAAACTGATATGAAAAGAGCAAGGCGTAAGAAGAAACTCAGGCAACATGCACGGGCTGTAAATGAAAGTAAAAAACTGGTAGAAAATAGTAAACAGAAAAAGTCATTAAAAAATGCAGCCGTATTAGAAAAATTAAAAGGACGTAATATTATTAATACAAATGATGACACTAGTAAAACTGAAAAATCTATTAAATCCTCTACAGCTTTCTTTGCTCATTTACAAGATCAAGTTACAAATACTATTAAGCAAAATACAAGTAAGAATACAAAGAAAAAGAAAAATAAGCTATCGATTGAGAAATAAAAATTATGATTATTATAATTTAATAAATAAATTCTTAAAAGAGAATTATAAATTTGTATATTTCAGTTGTATTATAAATTTTAATATTTTCTATCTACTGCAATTAAATATGGATATCTACAATGTAAATATAAATAAATTGAGGTATAACCGATTAGGATGGAAAGTTTATATTCTTTTTGAATAATATACATATACTAATATCAAGACAGTTGTATTAAGTATATGTATAAAATGCTTATCCAGTTCTTAAAATAATACTTGAGCAAAGCTCACAATTTTTCACACTATACAAAATCTGTAAAATACTTTTTTTATGGAAAATTTTTTTCGATATCGCTAATACAATCTTTTCTGATAATACAATATCATAAGCAAATTCAATCGTTTTTTAACTTTAATTTGTGTACATACATGTCACTACATATGCAGAATAAAATCATAAAAATGAAATACATACAGCCTACTATTCGATAACGACTCAGTTATTGAGTCACTCGGTATTTATTTCTAATTTGTCATATTTTGACGACAAAATAGACTGCTTTTGACATTTTTGTTGGAATTAAAAAGTACAGTAAGTGAAGTCTCCGTTGTGCAATTTCACAGTTTAGTGCAATAAAAGAGGAAACCATTTTTTATACATTCTTGTGTGAAAACAATCTCATCACTGAGACAATAACGATTGCACTGTTTATAATTACAAATACCTAAATTAATATAATTGAGCTAAATTTTTAAATCTAATATTATTTCCTCTTAAAAACAAAATCAAATCCAAGAACTAAGAAAACCCTTTGTTACATAACCCATTTGTCGCATTTTTTCCGATACATGCATCAAGCGAAAATCATTTATAACTTATTCTTGTTTGTTAGTGCCATTGTGCATTGCAATTACTTGCATAATACTTTTTTACATTATTAAATAGCGATAACAAGAAACCTTGAATATTTGTCATTTATAAAATACCATAAATAGTGCTTTTACAATTAAAATATTCTCGAGTTATTTTTAATCTCTTGATGCCAGTAACATGTTCATTAACAATCTTTCTCATATTCCAAATACATGTTCTCATTAAGTAACTCTTAGCTTCACCAAAACAAACTTTCTTGAAGTACAAAATTATCACAAATGTGATTTTTCCTTTATTTTCGCTATACTCTACTTTTCATAGACGAGTATAAATATTTTTTTGAACATACGAATAAAAAGACAATAGTCAATGTAATTTGGATTCGTTCGGGTTGAGAAAGTCACGTATTTTGATTAAAACAATCGAGAAGTACAACGTGAGTTCTTTGAGTCTTGTGCGATAAATGATGATGATAAATTCATTCGAAACTAGCATTGAACATGCTTAATTCTTGATCCTGGAACATTTGTAACATATCGGATAGTTCTTGGGTTTGTGGACCAGGTGCACCAGTTGCAGCTGGATGTGTTGGTTGCGCCTGTCCGCCAACTTGTGCATTTGTTTGAACACTAGTATCTTGCGGAGGACCTTGATGTTGCTGCTGTCCTTGCCAGCTCCACATACCTAAAACGATTTATGCACATTTTATGGTTGTGACATGTTGTAATTCTACGCGGTCGATGGTTGTACTTTATAGAATTAAATCATTTTATTTGAATCACGATTCCAATACAAAATTTGTTCTATTTTACTACGATTGTATTTCTCTAGAATTCCCCTGCCGTTTGAAACGAAAACGTAAATTAATTTCATAAGCTTTAAAGTTAATCTTAAATCACATATTCATTATCATTAAAGATGTCTCTTTACATTAAGATATACGTTATATATGCTTATGGTCATAAGAATATTACTGTACTATTATAATGGTGTGACTTTCATAAATTTTCATATAATAGAAATAAAGAATGTTATCGTATGACTGCTATTAATCGCGATATTGATAAATTCTACATCTAGATAAATGAAATTTAAAATAGTAAAAACGTAGTTATTGCAAGTTTACCCGTGTTATTATTAGGCACTGTGGTAACTGCGTGGTATTGAGCAGCTGGTGTTCTAGCTCCACTACTGAGTTGAGTGTAAGTTGGTCCACTTGGAGATCTGGATGGGCTTGATTGACTATATTGATAACCTTCACAAGATACCGGCTGCTGCTGTGAACATAACCGAGTTTTTGATTCCTGTATTATAATCAGGATTATGAAAATCTATCGATAAATGTACAACACAAACCTGACGTCCTATAGTCGGCCAATTCCCGGCAGTTTGTTGGACCGCTGGTGTAGGTGAGGTGTTTGCAGCTGATTTTTGGATTCTATTTAAAACGGACGAAGATGTATTTTGTTGGCTCGAAGAGCCATAAGCTATGGGAGACTGAGTCGTTTCATAACTTTGATATACATTCTGTGTGCTTGACGGTCGAGCCTGTTGTTGCGGTGTTGGAGCTGGAGGTCCTAATGAAACAGATATCATATTTGCGTATATTGTACTCTACGATATAAGTTTTTATATCGTTTTTACATCTATACTACGTTAGTTGACGTATCTCAAGAAATGTAAAAGTACGCTATTCTCTCTCTCTCTCTCTCTCTCTCTCTCTCTCTCTCTCTATTCGTAACTTCATTCAATGTTAATTTAGAAAACATGGACATTACGTAGTATATTACGATTGAGAAAACGTAAATATAAGGACAATCGAAAAACTAAAGAATGAAACTTCGTTACACGAGATACCATCGGTATCTTCAAGTCGTAATGTTAAATTGATAAAAAAAGTTTGACCCGCCTTTAGCGCTGGATGAAATTGCATCGTAAAACTGAAGCGTTATCTGCTTCACACGCGCACTTCCTTTTTAAATCGAATATTTGCTAAATAAGAGAAATATCGACCTGTGCCGGGCATTCCCGTTGCATGCTGCATCATGTGGTGAGTAGCAGGATACATGGAATTGCGAGCTGGATGCCGGTCCAACGAATAGTCCAGCCCCGGTTGACCGTACGCCGAAACGACCTCGTTTTCCGCCTGAGCTTGGGTATCGCCAGCTCCGCCACTACCACTGTGTAACGATCTGAACAATAAATAACGGCGTAAAAACGAATATGCAAAACGCACGACCAGCGAGCTTTACTAAATCGGTTACGCTTACTTGGCAGTCGTATTTGTGCATACGATATATTCGACTTCGTCCGTGTACGGATTCAAAAATGAAAATGCAGAAGTTCTGAGCCATACCCAATCGCGATTCTTAGCTCGAAATCTGTACATCACTGATAATACTTGACCTTTCAGTTTCAGAACTGCAACAAGAAGAAAAGA
The DNA here is from genome assembly GCA_018907045.1 of Wiebesia pumilae. Classification (NCBI taxonomy): domain Eukaryota; kingdom Metazoa; phylum Arthropoda; class Insecta; order Hymenoptera; family Agaonidae; genus Wiebesia; species Wiebesia pumilae. The sequence goes on from JACCHZ010000104.1 coordinate 2,284,199, forward strand.
GGAATAAAATGTTTAGCTCTGGGCGCGAATTTTAGCTATAAGACTCGGTTACCTTGTTCGAAACTTTCGCGCATGTGAGTGTGGTCTTCGGGGTGAAAAAACTCGTAACACGGATGGCCGAGAAGCTCCGATGGCGTATAACCCAAAATAGCCCCTACCCTCTGGTCGACGAAGGTGAATTTACCTTCGACAGAATGCCGGGAAATAAATTCTGCAAATGACGATAACAATACATTAGAGCGAGGATAACGAGAATGCAATCGGCTGCTTTCATTTGTTGATAAAACTCGTTGATCCCATCGTAAAGAAAAACTAATAAGGTTTGCTCGGGATTGCAAGCTTGCGAGCTAAGTTAGAAAAATAAGCTGACAGCATACCATTGTTACTACTAGAACCAGCTAAATCGTTGGTGTTCGGTGTGCTGGTGACTTGCAGTCTTCCGATGGCGACAAGACAATAATGAGTGGAAACGTCATCATTGACTACTCCGTCGTTCGGTCCACCTTGAACACCTCCCCCACGATCAGCCATTCCCACACCTGTGGGTACACATGGGGGAACAAAATCACCTAAGCACCATGAAACATTCGTGATGAAAGTAGGCTAATAATATTCTCGCTCATCTATTGATAATTGCTATATACATGTACTTTAGAGAGAATCGGAGTAAACATTTTTGCCTTCTCGCGTTAAATTCACCTTGTGCACAATCTTGTGCGGCATTTACGTCGTAATATTCAAGTTTGCACGTTTGAATTAAATACAGATATAGTAGCATGCTTTCGACGTTATCATCGTTCACAAGTCGTCGTCATATCGATAGAAAGGCACAGCATCATTTAAGAAATATAAGTTATTAATTAATCACTAAATTACGAAAAGCGTCACAAGAGTTGAGGGACTATCGACTGTCCGCGTTGATAGATGGTTTGCCAATGAAACTCGTAGCAATCGACTACTCGACCCATCGTCTTTACGCAAGCGTCTTCGTCGTGGACAAATAACGCTTTGCGATATGCCGATACCACACCGGCAAGAAGCGTGTACATGTACGTATACATAAATATATAGATCAATTATTCAACGAATGAAGCGAAAGTCATACTCACCAGTGGGTGGCCAATTTTTTATGTACCCAGTGCAATGCACGACAGCGTAACTCTGGCCGTCCCTCGCGGGTGGACCCAAAGAGTTTCTCTGTTTCATACGGTGGAGACCGTGAGCTGCGGCCATGTCGCCACTTGTCTGTAGATTGCCCACCTTCATACGGCAGATAAAACCCCGTCTCGATCCCATGCACAGACGGACGGAAGCTGCACACAACAGACGTTCCTCGGTATACTCTCTCTCTCTCACACTCTCTCTCTCTCTCTCTCTCTCTCTCTCTCTCTCTCTCTCTCTACAGTTCGACTATCTTTAGATCTGGCCGACTTAACGTTCCCGGTTAAATGATCGAACGGTGGACGATCCCTCGGATGTACCTCGCGTCACTGCATATTGTCTTTTTTCTGTTAACTTCCGTCTTTATTCGTGCGTAACACGTGCGTATTCCTTTAGTATGTATATATTTTTTTAATTAAATTCGCCTTTCATTAAAGACGTTTAAAACAAGTGCATTAGTCGGAGTTGAGAACAACTTGGTTACGTAGCGAACGTCACAGAAACCATCGTAAAATCATAAGGATTTCCGTTGGCCTCGACCTAACTGCAATAATTTACCGCGTTTCCATCGGACGGTGCACTGGCAATGTCCTACGGAGGAGAGATTCGTCTCTTTTACTTTTACTTAGGCACTGCAAATTTCTGCCTTAGGTATGGAAGCGTCGGTGGTTCACCGATGCGACAGCTCGGGTATTACAATAATAACCGATCGGTCGCTAGTCGTTTTTTTGTCAGACGTTCCCGTGACAAATGTCCAGCGAATTTAGATTTATAACTATCGTCGTTGGTTTAGTTTCTGTTAATAAAAAAAATTTATTCGCGTGTTAAATCGTCGTTTTATTGCACGACCAACTTTAAAGTCGTTAATGCCACAATGCATGTATTATACGCGTGAAAATTTAGCTTCGTAAAAACGTAAAATGAACAAGATGCAATATTTTTCTTTTTAAATATAATTACGATTAGGCTTTATCTTCCAAAATCATTTGTACATAAATGTAATTAAGCGTTTGGTTGATTATCGTGAATCTTTATCGCGTAGAATTATTATTGTTTGTATATCGTTAGACAATACCTGCACGTTTAAGCAGAAATGTTTCTTCTAGATCGATAAATTGCAAAATATCCCTTCCAACTTATTTAAAACTTTTTTATATCCCTTTATCTGAAGTAGCTAAATAATTTATGTACTGCTTCGATTGAGATACCTTACTTTTGCTCTTTATAGCAGAAATAATAATGCGAAGCTGCGGTCTGAGTTGAGCAAATGGGCTAATATTGAAAGTTACGATGGTTATGTTTTACGAATGCACCGTAAAATAAATTAGTAAAATAATTGAAATATATAAGTATATTTGCCGTGCGGTCGTACTGCCTGCTGCTGTTTTAAAGTAACGATAATAAAGGAATTACGAAAGCTTATAAGAAAAGAAAAAGAAAGCAGTGCGCGAGGTGCACTTTTATGCGATATGCAAATTAAGGAGGGCAAGTATATGAAAGTGTCGCGAAACTGGAATAGGAGGTAAGGCAAAAGATACAGTGTGGTGTGTACTAACATTGATGGCCCTCCCTCTTGACGGTGCCAGTCTTGAGGTCGAGGACTCGGCCAGCGTGTTGAGGCTCTGCGGTGCTCAGCTGTTCCCGGACCTTGTCCGCGTCGTCCGGGTGGACTTGATTGTACAAGCTCGTGCCGTACCAGTCGCTCTGCGAGTAGTTGAGAACCGGGGCGACCGAGTCCGAAACGTAGATGATGCGCCCGGTGTCGCAGCTGACGACGAAGAGGAAACCGTCGGCCGCCTCCAGGATCAGGTGCTTCAGTTCCTGATCCGTGAGAAAGGACGGCTTGTACGTACCGTCCGCACTCGTGTTCCCGGTTCCTGAATCATCGATCGTGTTATTGAGATGGCACTTCGTGACGTACACAAACCCGTGCCAAGAAATATAAAATGCCACGATTTTCTTTCACCTTAAGTACCGCGCATTTTTTAATGTGCATGTTTATACAATTTTAGGTTTCCCTTTCTTATTGAAGTTATATCGGCCTCAAACTTTCGAACTTAAATATCTATTTGATTACTTTGATCAACGATACATTTGTAAAATGTAATTTTACAAATTGTGTATTTACTCTCAAAAATTACACCGCATTAATTATTTCTTATGTTTTAATAATGTGGAAAAACACTTAGAAGATCGGTGTCAATTTTAAATAAAAGGACGATAATCACGTACGTGATAATGACATTTATCGCGCCTAACCTTATAGGGATTCCAAGATTCAGGCTGCAGCATTAGAAATATACGTTAATGCAGTAAAATTTTTTGTTATCAATATTTACGGCTAGGCAATTAGAATTGGAAATCTCTTTTAAAGAAATCAAAAATGTTAAAAATAAAATCAAACGCGGTATGTTTCGATTTGAGACGTCTTTAATATGAAATTCATTACTGACTCACAGACGATTTTATATCGGCGCTAGAAAGCAAACTACCCTTTTTCACGAGTTTATTTCTTTAAAAATGAATATATAATCACGTGCTTTTAAATCAATCGCTTTGAAATTAATAAGTATTTTAACATATAGGACATTCTCATGTAAGGTATTTTGTATTGTATTTTGTATTGTATTTTCTTTTTTAAACAAACTAAAATTAAACTACTATTGCCTTTTTTACCTCAGAATCTCAGAAATTTAAGATAAAATGAGTACAAAAGTGCAATATAATCGATGTTGATGGGAGACAATATTTTATCAATATTGTTTACCTTATGATTTTAGTACACAAATGGTTTTTACTATTATGTATTTGTACTAAAAAACTAACACTCGAGTACATTGTTAAGTGAAAGTCGGTTATAATTTGCTGTAGAATATTTTCAAGTTTCAGCTCAAACTGATTTTAAAATGATTGCAATTATCAATAACAAACGTATTGCTAAATTCGAAGCAAAGTGCTCGTCTCATATTTTGAAAATATATAACATTTCTCGATGTATTCAGATGCGTCATATTTTATTCATGCGTTAGAGTAGATTGAAATGAAAAAAAAAAAATAAATAAATAAATAAATAAATAAATAAATAAATAAATAAATAAATAAATAGAAATAAATAAATTTGGAATAAAACTGATTTCAATCATTCTTATAAGTAATTAGCGCGATGAATGAAGTAAAAACGGCTATTTTAAGTCGAGTGTATAATTTTTTAATTACTCCAGTATCAATTGCTCAATCGTTTTCTTTTTATAATCCTGTATCAATATAATCGAGTATCACCTACAAACATTGAATGTTAAAATTTATCGAAAACTAGCGTCCCGCTTATCGTTTCATACTTTAATTTTGTGACTCGTTAACGAGTACATTATTATTACACGGGTGTAGTCACGTATATTCCGTATATGGGCGATTCCGAACAAAGTGTATAATTTTATGTCCCTCGCCAATTAAGCAACAAAGGTATCAATTTTAATTTTAAATGCATTAGGTAACATCAGTGTCGTAATTTTATTAATCTGCCTAGGGAGAATTATTCAACGTCGGAATTTCGTATAAAATCATAAAATATTTACCTTCTTTTGTCCCATAATCCCACAAACGAACGTTGGTTAAACATTGGTTTAACGTGATAAACATATACAGAACGAAATTAAAAATAAAAAAATAAGCAAAAATGAAGCATCTGTGGGCATAATTTTCCCGATTCGGATGGTAAATTGATTATTCCTCGAAGATTGAAGACATCGACATCGTTCTCGATAACGTAACCGCGATGAACTTAGTCAAATGTACAACGAGAGCAAACAAGTACCGACGGTCAAAGGAGATTGGCTCAAATAATCGGCCAATGAATATTGGGTAAATGAAAATTGAAATTTTCCGCTGTGCGCAAAGAAATATCTGGATGACGGGCGACAGGTGCGACGTCATTGGAGTGCTGAAAATAAATATAAAAAGTGAAGAAGGCTGTGTTGTGATCGGCAGGCAGTCCCGGCTACGTCAGGTATTCGGGCGACAAGGCGGAGCGAAAAAGCAACTATAAATTCGTCGTATAGGCAGAGAAATTTAAAGAGCCTCGTCGTCCGCACATGAAGAGCAACAGTGGAAATGAAAAGAAGGAGCGTATAAAAAAAGGAGGAGGAGAAAAGGCGCGAGGGTGTACGGGCTGTGTGACTCCGACGTGTATATCGCTCTACAAGATCGGAATCGCCAAGTAACTCGAGAATTGCCGTGGATCGGCGTCGGGGAGGTGGCGGCGGCGGAGGAGGGGGCGCGGGTGGGAGTAGATGTTATCTCGCCGGTCCGATATGCAAGAAATTCCAGGAAGACCGTGGCTCGCTCGCCACCGTAATCTCGTGTTTTCATCGTTTAACGGAAGGCGGCGAAGGGGCCGGCGAAGGGGACGGCGACGGGGACGGCGACGGGGACGGCGACGGGGACGGCGACGGGGACGGCGAAGGGGAGGGAAGAGAAAAGGAAAGAGAGAAAGGAGCAACGACAGAAAGGAAAAAAGGAGCAGCAACGAGCCAGAGAGCAGAGATTGACTCGTAAAATCGCAACTTTCGAGTGTCTCGAGTCCCCGTCCGGGGCCCGATCGCCGCGTCCTGGCAGCGGTCGAGTGCAGGTAGGTATACTCGGGAGTGGAATTAAAAAGAAAAATCCTGCGCTTATGCGGCGATTCGTATTCAGCGGACGGGCTCTTGTCAGAAAGCAAGAACAAGTGGCTATAAACAATCTCGGAGCTCTCCTTCTTTCTCCGCGCGTTCGCCTCGGCCCTTCGCCGGAAACGCGCGTGTCGCTTTGTATTCCAGCGATGTCCTTCCATTTCCGAACGGTTCGAGAGCCTCTCCCACCCGTACCGCGAGCAACACCGCCAGATTTTCAATTAAATCCAAGTAGATTCACCTCTGAGGGCCTTCATATGGGCGACGGCCATGCGCAGGATGGTGAGCTTGTCGGGCTTGCGGGCGAGCGCCGAGCACGTCGGCACCATGTCCGAGAGCTCCGTGATGTAGGCCGTCATCTTGTTCCTCCGTCGGCGCTCGATCTCGCAATGGTTCTCCCTGCTGCGGTGGCCCCGAGAACAAAAAGAAAGCGGGCCCTCAGCTCCGTGTTTCGCGAGAAGGCGCGCGGCGGGTTACGGGTCGCGACCCCTCCACCCTCGGCCGCCTTTGTTCTTGGACGCCTCTGTAACGAGCGCAACCCGTTCCCCTTATGTCCCCGAGATCCCGACGAATTCCCGTGCGACAGTCGCGAGCGGCGATTACTCTCGTCGAACTCGTTGTAAGCGCCCGCGACGAGCGAGGCCCGGCTCCGAGGGTTCCGACGAAACCCTGACACCACCGGGGAAGCGCGTGGAGGGCTCGCGATTCGCTTCGGCGAAGGCCGGAAACGCCGAGCCGGGCTCAAAAGTACGGGAAAGCTCGATTAGACCGGAGGGTACCGTCGCTCGCCTCTTCCCCGCCCGCCCGCCCACCCTAAGCGCGCACTCGGGCAGCGTCTCGTCTCGGGCTGTTCCCACGCTGGGATACGCGGAGAGTCGCTGCGGACGCCACGGACTGAAAATCCAGCGCTCGGACACTGCGGCGCAGGTGTGTATGTGTATGCTCGCGCAACACGCAAGTACACGGCGTCCAAGAGCGAGCGAGCGAGAGAGTCGCGGAACGGCTGCGGGGAGCGGCGGTGAGCGCCGGTGAGCGCCGGTGAGCGGCGGTGAGCGGCGGTGAGCGGCGGTGAGCGGCGGGGGTGTACCGGTGGTAAAAGCGCACATGGCTGCTGCTGGCTCGGAGTTGCTGGAACCGCGAATCACGATCGCGAAACGCGTCAACGACCCAGAGTCCTTCGCGGGATCTTACGGGCGAGCGGTCGAGGACGACTTCCGCCGCGGGGGCGCCCCGACGCTCGTACCCCAATTCCCCTCGCTTACCTGGCGAACCGCTCCTTGTCCTGCATGTTGTCGTCGTCCATTCTCCTGTACTTGCCCGAGCTCGGGTCGTCCTCATCGGACCTGAAACAGCCAAACGATTCCAGTCATTCGCGGTAGTCCACGAAATTCACGGCGCGATCTCGCCCAAATCGGCGACCTCGCTGCCCCAGTTGCGTAAGCTTTGCTCAACTTGCGGTCCCCGCCCTCTCGGACTTTGGAAAAGGAACTGCGTCGTTGAGCGCCGACAGGTAAGAGCGACCGTTTTCAACGGCGGCCAAATCGCCCGACGGATACCAATTTGACGCTCGTTCGAACCTTCGAAAGCGCCCATTACCTACCGTACTTTCTTTTTTATTTCCTTTTTTTCAAGACTCCTACGAGTAGCCGACAGAGCGATTTCATTTTACTTGGCAAATTTCGCACAGATTTATTTCTTCGACTTCCTAACGACAGTATACTGATACATACGCATGGATATCTTTTTTTTAGCCACGAATTAATCTTCTGTATTGCTTAATAGTTACTGTAATCGCAGGACGTATTGCAATATTATTCTTGACAAAATTACATCGAACGATTGTTTTGCAAATACTCGATCTGTCTATGAACTGGACTGTTGAATAAATTAGCGCTTAACTTTTAGCTATCGGAGAAAGTTGACCCCAATTTACAATTTTAAAGCGTACGTTTTTCAGCATAATTTCGAGTGACAATGCTATTTCCGTACAAATTCACTCCGTAATATTTATGCTAATGTCGGATGTTTTGTTAGCCATAATTACAGTCAATTATGCTCTGTCCGGATATCGCACTGAACCTTTATCATCGAAAAGAATATCTCCAAGAAAGAAGGAGAGAAGGAGAGAAGGAGAGAAGGAGAGAAGGAGAGAAGGAGAGAAGGAGAGAAGGAGAGAAGGAGAGAAGGAAAGCAGGAATGAAAACAACGATTATCCATCTTTGCGAGTAAGGCGAGTGTCTCGAAAATTCGCAGGTGAAGAGTATTTTCCCGATGACGCGGTGGCATTACATTTTTTTATTACATTACATTACATTACATTACATTACATTACATACCAAACTACAAAGACCGATAGCACGTCATGACTTTCGGATAATTTTGTGCTCGATGCGACAACTCGAGCGCCCATACGAAATCGCAAAAAAGGGTAGCACGAGTAGGAGAGGGACAAAGAGAGAAATATGCGGACCTGCACGTGGTTCGTACGTCGTGCACACGTACGAACTGTACTAGACTCGCGCTTAATGTACAAGGCACCAAGCGCATCCGGGTATAATCCCGGATATATGTACAATTATAATGCAATATACTATAATGTAATATATAGTACAGGTGAGACCAAGCGCGCGTTCGGTTTTAAACGCATTTCCCGAGTGCGTTCGATCAATCGAATTGCGTCAGTGCAAGGGCTGACGTAAGGGATCGAACGATCACTCCCATTTACGTCAAGATTAAAAAAATGAATCTCTTCTCTTTTTCCCGTAATTGAAAGATCGTCGCTGAATTTTTATCGCCATTCTGATAAGTCAATAACGGATCTGTGAAGGTGCCTCTGATCGAGCTGTAGAGCCGATGATAAAGATTTTTAACATTTTTAACGTCCTTCTCGCAATCGTAACGGTCTTATGCAACTGATGCGCCAATAGCTGACGCTAATAGCTTGAATAGCTATAAGTTTGAAAGCGAGCCGCGTTCGGCATTTTTCTCTATCGAAGGCAACGGTCGGTTGCTCGAAATAAAATAAACGCAGGTGGATAACGACGAGGGATTTTCCGAGTGGCCGCGTTGAAAAGTGAAAAAGTCATTGCCGTTCGAGTTGGCGACTGCGCGGAAGCTCAATCGCAGCAGCGTTTCGAAACCATTTCGTCAGTGTTTACAAACTCCTTCTTTCAATATTGACGGGTCGCGCGGTGCTGTTGCCAAAGCATTTTGAACAAGAGGTATAAAACGTGCGACGATCCCGTACAAGTTGTCGCGAATTATTCGCCTCTCGCAGAGCGTCAATCGTGCGCTCGTTGTACGATTGTGTGGAAAGGCGAGAGGCACTTTAAGGGAGGCTTCAAGTGCACGGCTGGTTAATCTTGAACGTGCGAACGATCGGTACCCGATGCGTATCGTGTTTGCCCTTCGTCGGGACATCTTAGTTTCTTCCCTTCAATTTTCTCGGACCATCATTTTTGCTTTTTAATCCTGTATCGCTCGCTCAAAATTGTCGATCCGCGATATTGCTCGTCAATTCTTAAAATCAATATTTGCTCTCGAATGCAAGCAATCGAGCTTAGCTTCGTCGCACGTAGTCAATGAAATAAATCAATGCCGTGTTTACAATTACTTCTTTTCTTCTACTTCTTCTTCTTCTTCTACTTCTTCTTCTTCTTCTTCTTCTTCTTCCTCTTATTATTATTATTACTATTATTATTACTATTATTATTACTATTATTATTATTATTATTATTATTATTATTATTATTATTATTATTATTATTATTATTGTCGCTGTCGCTGTCGTTATTTTGTTTAATTCACCGAAGCTGTTTCGTGAAAATATTTGTTCACGGAGTTTGCGGATCGCAACGGGCGTCGAGACGAAGGAAAACGATTCTTTTTTAACGAGACGGTCGATAAATTCGTATCGTCCGGTGTTTTCTTCGGCGAACTTTTCTTTTTCTGCCTTCTTTTCAACCGGTGACTCTCCGAGAAGCATTCGCCCGGGTGAGGCAACCCCGTGAAAACCCAGTTTTCATCCGTTCATCCCTTTCGACCTTTCCGGGGGTAGGCGTCGCGGGCTTTCGTGCGCCGACCTCCCCCGCGGTCTTTTCAAACGCGATCGTGCGCGCGAGCCGTCGCCTTCGAACGGCAATTTATCTTCGCGGGATAACTTAACGGGACTGCAGATTGCGATTATGCTAAATTAATGCGAGGTGCATTCTCAGATCGTTATTACAGATTCGCGCGTTCAACTACGGCGCGTATCTACCGCGCGTTTCCTATCGGTGCCCCGAGCTCACAAAGCCCCGCTTGGAATTACACATGTTGCTTCCTTAATGCGTCGCTCATTAATCCGAGCCTCTCGTCGAGAGGATCCTCGACTGCACCGTCGCGAATCGCATTAACTTTTCGGCCCGCCATCAATTAACTTGTCTTCCACGCCGAACGATTTATTTATTTTCTTTACCGCCGGCGCGTACATTGAAAGGGTTTTGCTTTTAACGGCCCGTCGAGTCCCGCATCCCTTGAAATAATGCTTTCGCGATACACTTTCGATTAATCTATTAACGAAATGTATGAAATTACAGTTTAGCATTACACGAGCCATAAATTAATCTAACTTCTCATTTCGAAGTGAATTATTGCGCACAAGTCAGCGTTGATGATAAATCTCGATCTCTGCATTTTGACCGTGTAAATACACTATTATCTGCAGGTGAAATCATTTTAATACTCTTTTCCGTTTTCTTCGCAGATTAATAACATACAACGCTGATATTCGACTCGAAAGCTTAATAGAGAACTGGAATTAACCGAGCCTCGGTAGATCCGATTATTCATACTCTTTGAAATCGGAATATGCTTAGACGTACAAAGCATTGGTAGCGTTGATTTAAAAATTTGATCCGAATAGCTTTTTGAAATTCGTCTACACCTTTAAACAAAGCATCAGTTGCGTTATCAAATTAAAAGAAAAAAAAATCTTTTTTAATTTTAGCAATATACTAACCCGTTTTTTAATATATAAGTTAATTTAACATCTCTAAAAAATTAAATACGCCACTTGGTAATGAATGTACTTTTTTAGCGAAACTTTCGATAAAACGTATGCACATCAGGTTGAATTCAAGCGAAAATCCGTAGATAAATGTTTGGACGTTTCGCGCGATCTAAAGCGATTACTTGCATTTGACAAATTTAATCCGCGAGCACCGATTTGCTGTTAGCATTTTAAATTCTGTTACTTGATAAAATCGCAAACATTTCGGCACATATATGCAATAGCCTAAAAGCATCGGAAAATTAGTTATCAGTATGTTTTTGTTAAGAAATGTGCTCGTTCGACACGTATATAAAAAACTTCCGTGTGTAAAATGTTTACCGAGATAGAGCGAGAGAAGGAGAGTAAGAGAGTGAGAGAGTGACACAGAGTGAGAGAGTGACAGAGAGAGAGAGAGAGTGTGTGTGTGTGTGTGAGAGAGAGAGAGAGAGAGTGAGAGAGTGAGAGTGTGTGTGTGTGTGTGAGTGAGAGAGAGAGAGAGTGAGAGAGAGAGAGAGAGAGAGTGTGTGTGTGTGTGTGTGAGAGAGAGAGTGAGAGAGTGAGAGAGAGAGAGTGAGAGAGAGAGAGAGAGATGTACCGACGCGTGGCACACGCGCGATAAAGCGAAAAATAAAAAGCAAGCAGATCGTGGAGGTCGCAGCGGCGCCGAGGCCAGAAATATTCGGCGTACGTACTGACTTTCGCATTACCTACGTCTCTTGGACTGCAGCGGGTCCGACTGCGGCAACTGGTGCACCTGGTGATGATGGGACGAGAGGTCGGGCGCATAGGACAGGAGATGGGACCCCGAAGGCCCGATGAGCCCCGGCGTCTGGTAGGACCCCTGACCGGTGGCGTCCGCACCCCCGTACCCTAGGCCCGCCACCCCCTCGTAGGCCCCGCTGCCGCTCCCCATGCTGCCCCCGTACATCCTAGCTGACCTCGCTCGCGCCTCCCCTTCTCCGCGTCCCTCGCCGCGGGTTGGTGTCGCGCGACCTCCCCCGGACCCCGCCTCGCATCGCCGAGAGCTCGCGGCTCGCCGCGTGTACACTGGCTACGCGTTCGCAGCAGCAGCAGCAGCAGCAGCAGCAGCAGCAACAGCAACAGCAGCAGCAGCAACAGTGGCGCACGACACTCGCCATCCACGCTCGCAGCGACCGACTGAGCGGAGTCGAGGCCGCGGGCGAGCGCCCGACCGAACGCGAGCGCTCTCTCCCACCCGGACACCGACTCCTCTCTTCCGGACGGCCCCGAGGGAGGATGAGGCCCTTTGGGCCCTTCGACGGAAATGTCATTTTACAAAAGCGACCGCCCGCTCCTCGGCAGATCTTGCATGCTCTCTCTCATCCGGTCGTCCTCGTGGCACCATAATCAGCGAATTTCCACTTCGCTCCCTTCCGCGACAATATAAACAACGATATAACAATGCGATTTCAACAACGACGAAACAATAACACGTCACGGCACCAAGACATATCGATAAAATTAAAACTTGAAAAAAATTCATTTGATATCTTGAATAAAAACAATAAGCTTTGATAGCTTAAAATTGGTTCGACTAATCTCGAGGAATGATTATATTTTTAAACAAAACATAAAACCTCAAATACTTTAGAAGCCTATGTAAGTAAAATTATCTGGACTCTGAATTTGCTCGCTAGATATGCAAGGTATAAAACTCTTGCGTTTTTTCCACTGACCGTACATTCTTTCAATTCGGAATTTTATCATCATTCGTATCGGGTATTCGTACGTACGGGCATTGCCACTTTGCAAGCGATCTTTACAAAATACTTTTTATTATTACGTATCAAAAGCAAAATTAAATAGCTCTTCTTCCTTAAATTCCTTAAAGTGCACGAGCGATGTGCGCTTGTAAGTAGAATTAACAAGTAATACTATTTAGGTAGAAACGGGCAATTTGTTGCAGGTTCCTTGGTATTTTCATTCAAAAAAATTACCGCTCCGTTCGAATTATTATTGCAGCTAATCCTAAAGTCTTATACTTTATAGCTGTTAACGAATTAAAGAGCAATAAAACGCCGCGACGAATGCGAGTTCGAAAATAAAAAGTAAAAACCCGAATCATAAGTGAACTATACTCTTTGTTACTTTCATTCCTCTATAATCTCGTAACTTCCATTGATTCTGAACACGGAATCTGTTGAAATCACGAAATCAACAGATCTTGATAGATCGCTTTCCCACGCTTGCTTAAAATAGTTTTTCTGGAATAGTTCTTCTTTTTTATTTTGTTTTATTTTATATTTATCATGACAGGCTCAATGTTTAATATGGGTTCGTTGCACTTGACCTCTACTAGGGAAAGTTATTTTATTTTAAATGTTGTCCTGTTTGTTTTTGTCGTTTGCGACTCGGTAAAACATTAAATTTTCATTTTGAAAAAATGAAAGCCATCTTTCGTGGCTTCATTTTAAAGATATGATCTTTGTAAAAACTCGACAGTCTTGCCGGTATATCTATAATCGTGTATTTCAACTTCGTAACGACGCAGTCAGGGGTGATGACCCGAGATTTTGTTAAATGTTTATGAAAAATGTTTATGCGCACAATAATGAAAGATTGATATATCGAGGAAAAAAATTGCACGGCAATTATCGCAACAACTTATTTTAGATTCGTTTAGAGAGTCTCTTATAAAAGAATATTTGAGAAGTAAATTATATTTGTATAGATTTATAATAAATATTTTTATTATAAATTTGTTATTTCAGCAATTATTGTTCTAATAGGCTTTTGCAATAAAGACGTATTTATTTTACATTTTTATTTGCAATTCCATTTCACAGTCTTTGATTAAATAATAAAATTGAATATCTTAAACATCGAGGAATAAATATTAAAAATTGCTATAAAATGCTGACTCATACAACGGTAATAGATTTAAATCACGCTTACCATATCTAAATATTGTTATTTTATCAGTATTATGCCAACTCTATCTTAATAACCAAAATTATATTTCTTTAGAATACAAAATTAATTGAACTAATTCGACAAAACTTTCTAATGTACAATATTTACTTACAAAAGTCCATAATTCTTTATAATACATACAAGAAGTTTTTTTTAAGAAAGCATAATAAATTTCCACAAATGCTTCATTATTCGACTGATCATCCGAGATCGATATCTTTTCTACGTACTTAGAAGACATAATTATGGAATACACTTAACACAGATAAATGAAATTAAATTATATAAGTTTATTTTATTTGCACGTAATGCAGTAATTTATCCATAATTGAGATTCACATTGATCGTTGAATATTAATAAATTTTTAAAATGATATGTTGCATAGTAACCTAATCAGTAATAAGAAATATAATGATCTTTAAAAAATTTAGAAATCTCTTAGTATTACAAGTAATTAATAAAATACTCTGGCTAGTTTACCGTATGAAATACTTGAAGGCTACGTTGATTTCATTAGTGTATTCTTAACGTACTTAAATTTGTTTATATTAATAAAATATTTATAAAACTCACCCAATACTTTCAGCGTTCCGATTCTGCGACAATTTACTCGGATTACTACCTAAAGAAATAATATTTTCATTTGATAAACATTTTTTATTGGTATAATGACATTTTAGTCATTTGATTAAAAAAGTTAATTTGAAATGGATTATTCTGTAATTCGCTTCGTGTAATGTGCTACCAGTATTAACAAAAGGATGATATAAGCAATCGCGTAAAATAAATGATAAACAAGTAGGTAAATAATGGATAACAATGCTACAGTTTACATTATTCTGCAGTAAATGCAGGATTCGCGTCACAATATACCTGGCATAGAATGGGCGATCGCAGACATTTGGATGAACATTCAGCTTGAATATTGGTGAATGTAGCTTCTAAACTTGCCTCAATATTACGAAAGTAATAATATCAGTATGTATATCCACGGACTCTTATCAGAGTTGCCAGAGTCAAAGCACTGTAGGAATGACTGTTTTTACACACTACTCACACTCAACAGAATCGCCATTTTGAAGTTTTATTTCTGTCTTTTAGTTTTCTTTCTTGGTGCTATAAGCTCGGAGCACTTGCAAGAGAGACAGAAGCGACTCGCCCTCGCTGGACTGTGCGTGTGCCACTACTCAATCGTCTTTTTCACTCCGACATTACCAACGGAGGAGTACGAGACGCGCCGCTGTTCTGTTGCCTTACAATTTTTCTTCATATTAATACAATGAATCTTTAATAACATTGTTTAGCCTAAAGTATAGATCGGTGTTCCCTGTTTTATTTTCTAGTGATGTTTCGCTTATTATTAGCTTACGAAAATTAATGTAAAACTCAAATGAGGTTGCCACGATGCTGTGTGATTTTTTTCACCTGACCGATAACATTAAAAACCTTGGTCGGAACAGAGGGGAAACTGCGGTGTATATATTTACATTGTGCACGAGCCTTGAAATATGAACTTGATTATTACACGTGATGTTTATAATAATCATGCACTTGTATAAATTAACGTTTTGCGTAAATATACGATGAAATTGATTAAATTTAAAAGAAAATTGTTCTAATTTACTCTTTATTTCGATATGATTAATATGAGAATGAATGCCTTTAATGATTCATCAATAGGAGAGCCAGAACAAGGTCCAAATACAGCTCTAATTGAACTTGACAAAGGTGTAATTAGTAAAAAATTTAATTTCATATTTTTTAATTTCTTGAAAGCTAATAATTTAATATTTATTATTCGTAGGACTACGGTCAGCTAAAATTGGAGAACAATGCGAAGCTATTGTGCGATTTCCCAGACTTTTTGAAAAATATCCTTTTCCAATATTGATTAATTCCTCTCTTTTAAAATTGGCAGATGTTTTTCGCGTAGGGAGCAATTTTTTAAGAGTATGGGTTCTTCGTGTCTGCCAGCAGAGTGAAAAACATTTGGATAAAATTTTGAACGTTGATGAATTTGTTAGAAGAATTTATAGCGTAATGCACTCTAATGATCCAGTTGCCAAGGCCTTAACTTTAAGAACCTTGGGTAGTGTTGCCAGAATCATACCGGAAAGAAAACACGTATAAATAATATTTTAATACATCTATGCTATCTTTTGATAAATACTTTATTTAATTCTTTTCTTAATATTATAGGTTCACCATAGCATTCGTAGATCACTGGACTGTCATGATTTAGTGCAAGTTGAAGCAGCTATTTATGCTGCCCAAATGTTTGCAGCTCAATCCAAATTATTTGCAATTTTCATGTGTACTAAAATATCTGACATGATAAGAGGTCAAGCTACACCGGCATCCATGAAATTACAACTTATACCTATTTTACAATATATGCATCATGACATTTCTACTGCTTCAATGGTAAAATATACCATTGTTCTAAAATATTGTATAACCCACTTTATTTAATTATTTATTAAAATATTATAGGCAAACGAATTATGTATGGAACTACTTGAAAGTTACCCAGCTGTAGAATTTGTGAGGGTTACATTAAGTGCATCGACCACTTTAGCCTCTGCAACTTTAATAAATGTACCAGCACAAGTTACATTACTTTTGCGCTATTTACTGGAAGATCCAAGATTATCGATCAAAACGCATGCCTTACAACTTCTGCATTCTTTAGCCAAAAAAGGAGCACATCTCTGGCCTCAAGGAGCATTGGCTCAACTAATCGGTAATACGGCAATATTTATTAAGCTAATAAATAATAATGTTTTCGTATCTTTCTTTTTTCTAATATATTTAAATACTTGTGTAAAATTATTAAATTCAATTTGCTTAGGTAATATATTTAATTATAAGTGCATATTTACTTTACAGACAGTACTACAACTCTTCTACAAGATGGTGCAGGAAACACAAATCTGCTTATTCGTTCTTTAAATGTTATCGAGGTATTCTTCAACCACAATACTATTATTTTAATATTATTTAATATATATGTATGTGTATATATATATATATATATATATATATATATATATATATATTTATATTTATTTATTTATTTATTTAATCGTTTACTTACTTTATAAATGATTGATTGCATATTTTATGCATTAAATAATTATAAAATTTCATAGGTGTTAAGTGAAAGTCCTGTAACTTGCGATGCTAATATGGAAGAAGGAAGTCCACTAATAACTTTATGTTCAAAAGCTTGTTATTCTCCAAATTCAATTGTTGCTGTTAAAGCTGTTACAATTTTAGCTAGGATAGGCTGCTATTGGTAAAAAATATGAACTTAAGTTCAACTGTAAAGCTAGACTTAAATTAATTTAATAAAACAATTCGAATTTTATTTAGCTACGAAGAGGGATTACCAGTTTATGGTATACAAGATGTGGTCTCCTGTTTAGAATCTTTAATTATGCTTCTAGCACTAGATGATAAATATGTGTACCAATTAAAAGTATGCCTTCAATTAAGCGTAAAAATTTGTCAAGTGCAACGTAATCATTGTAGTATTTTTGTCGATGCAATTGGTTCCACTCTTATTAATACAAATACTAATATCAAAATAAATGATCATCAAGCTGTTGCATTATGTGAAGCTTTAGGCGCGATTGGAAGTTTAGGAGAAAATATTTTACTTCCTCTTCTACCTGACATTCTGGTAAAATTGAAAAAAACACCTCATACACATACAAAAGTAATGCTATGTACATTACTTTTTCAAATGGTAGCTGGTGGTTACGAATGGAGTGCCGAATGTCTTGAAGCAATAGACTCGGTAGTTCGATCTATCGACAGTTGGAATAAATACAGAATTGCGCGTGGAGCAACGAGATACGGACATCATAAAATTGCAACTCATTTATTTGGAGTTTTGAAAGAAGCTGTGGCTTCGGAACAGCTTCATTTCTGGTTATTAGGTCTAGAATTAATGACAAGCGCTGAAGGTTATTTATTGTGAGTAGGTTACAATAATATTCTTCCATTATTTTAAAAAAATTCCAATCTTGTATGAATACTATTGAGCGTATCGTGTGCGTATGTGTACGTGTATGTGTTTACGTGTGTTTACTTTTAAAGAGATGATGTTGGAGTCGATAGTAATAACACAGTTAAAAAGTTAAATGGGGCCATATCTCGGTATGCGAGTGCTTGTGCTTCATTCAAAGCTGCAAGTACACCTTGGCGAAGTTTACAATTTGCTTGCGACTATTCGAAGCTGCGCTGCGAATTTCTTCAAGCGCTGGTACAATTGTTACATTCGTGCAGATCATTGTGCACAGCACCTCCTTATGCAATTGCTGCCCATGAAGCTCATACAGCAAAAGATGAATTACAAAGATATGGCCGCGTAACAAGCCAGGTAACTAAGCACAAAGCTTACATATTTTAATCATTACACAAATTCTTTTATTCTATATGTAGCTACGAAAATCGGTGCTTGAGTTGCGGACATGTGCTGAAAATTATCAGAAATTATACCAATCTGCTTTTGATGCTGATTCTGGCTCTTTAAACAATATAAAAGCGTATCCTTTTTATTATTTATATATTACAAAATACTTCACCGCTGTTTACTCCAATTTAAAAATGCGTACAATATTGATTGGCACATAATTTCATTAAAAAAAAAAAAAAAAAAAAAAAAAAAAAAAAAAAAAATTAAAAAAAGAATTTGATTTGTAAATGCACAGAAAGTTCTTGAGTTTTTCTTCATTTACTTCGCTATACATCGTTATTTATAATGACGCCAATCAACTTTTTTTAATTTCTTTTGCTCGACTAATATTCAAAATCAAATTGCCTTGTAAAAATGAGTACTTGCAAGTATTTTAATAATGACAATGACTTCTAACGAATTTGTTCAAAAATTCTCTTAACACAACATACACAGTCTGCAAGAATTGTGCCTCTTAATGGCTCACAGTGTACAGCGGGTGTGCGGCGGTCCGCCGGTGTCGACGACTTCCCTCTCGTCCGAAGCCGCGGCCATCGACTTCGGCGACACGGTGGAGATGCAGCAGCTGGCAAAGTGTTGCATGATGATTCAGGAGATGGCACCAGCGGGTGACGCCGATAACGAAACGTCCAGCCGGAAGACGAGCGGCATCAGCCACCTGCGCGTTGGCAACCTGATCTCGCAGCTAACGTTGCTGGCGAGCAATAAGCTGCGGCTGCCGGTGCCGCGCTACTTCTTCCAGACCCTCCAGGCGACAAGCGTAAAGCTGTCGGTGCAGCCACAGCCGAGGGTCCTTGGTGAGCCCGTGTCCGTGCCTCAGGGCAGCCAGTTAGCGCTCAAGGTCGAGGGCGTGCTCAGGCACGGCAAGAAGGCCTCGCTCTTCCGCTCCGTCGCCGCTATCTGTATCACTATCTCGACCGCGTCTCCATCCAAGGACAATTCCGAAAGAAAGGTGAGACTAATTAGGATAAGGCGAAAAATTCTTTGCTGGGAAAGGGGAAATGAACCCCGCATACCGAAGCTTACGACTAGTCGGAATAAGGGATGTTCCCGTTTAAAACTAATATACAAGTGGTACAAGGTGTGTACCATTTAATAGTGTGCATTTATAATAAAACTTTTTATACTATGAGTAAGATATTGTAATTTTCACTTTCTGCTTTGGGTCATCGTGATATTGCAATCGGTATTAGTTGTGCAGTTTTTTTAAGTGTAAAATAAGATAAATTATTAATCAATTTGTATTAAAATAACAAATGTAGCTCGGATTGAGATAAATAATATCTGCAGTGTATATGAGCATTTTTGTCACCAGAAGAGCTGTAATGCGAATGCCCGATTTATTTTATC
The DNA here is from genome assembly GCA_018907045.1 of Wiebesia pumilae. Lineage (NCBI taxonomy): Eukaryota > Metazoa > Arthropoda > Insecta > Hymenoptera > Agaonidae > Wiebesia > Wiebesia pumilae. The sequence continues at coordinate 2,303,827 of JACCHZ010000104.1, forward strand.
ACGAAAGTTATACAACGCTTAAATGAACTTGAAGTTACATTGATTTAATTGTTTTCTTTTCGTAAGAGTACGTTGCATAACTTGTTGGCGTGATATGCATAATATATAATTGTATGTTATAACTACATACATTCAATATCCAATACTAACTGAAGGAACTATTGTTGCATATAAATAATTCCAACTTCACAGTTTTTTACCTACGCGTAATTGCACGCAATTTCATATAAATTGCTAAAAATGAAGGAACCTGTTCGTTAATTTATTTTCAATATCTTTAACATCGTTGTATATTTTCAGTAGAACCGTTTACTATGCAGACATTCTTGCTCATAACACCACTTGTATCTTTTATCTATGCTATTTATAATTAACTAATCCGATAAGAGTATGGATGCCTGTTAGTGGTCACGATTACTTACATAATCTTCGCATAAGCGCTTAATTTACATATACAAAGTAATGCAAAGTATATAAAGTAAAAGCTTTACATAATTCATCAATGTATTTATTGCTAAAAGTTGAGAGATAAATATTCAAACCGAATTAATTTTGTTGCGAGAAAGATTGATTACTTAAAGCCAACATTTGCTTTTTCCCAATTATTGTAATTATAAAATATTGAAATATTAACAAATTCCACAAAATTACGTATCATAACACGTTGTTATTACATTGATATATCACACTATAACTAAACATTCAGTGACTAACGTAGAAACTTCGTTATTGTTTTAATAATTCTAATGATTAATTTTTTTAGGATGCCAACACTAGTGAACTTGAACAAATTGTAGTACCTCATCGCGATTTCTTTGCTTGTGAATTTCTGCTTTCGTTGGGCTCACAAAGTAATAACAGTGTTTGTGGAAACAGCATTGGCAGCAGCGGAGGAGGAGGAGGAGGTCAATATCAGGTAACAGCTTGTGCAAATATATTGGATGAGAGTGGAAATATTTGGAGATGTGGGCCACGTTCAGTTTTACAAGTAAGAGTCCATGAAGAACCATCAAGAAAGAAATTAACATAGCATTTACTTATGCAAACAATTTCTTTATTTCAATTATATATAAACGATAACATATAAAAAAATTGTATATTGATTTTATAAAATACTTTTCAAATAAATTGTAATGTTTATTAAATTAAATTAAATTAAATTTCGTATAAATCTTTATTTAAAATATCGATGTAAATGTCATTATCTTCGTTGAATGTAATTTCAATTTCGGTGAAAATGACCTCTAGTACCACCCATTTTTGAAACTAATTCTATACCGGATATGTGCATTGTATCAGGAGGGACTGCCGATTTACACATATCGTATACAGTTAAAGCTGCAATGCTCACAGCCATAAGTGCTTCCATTTCAACACCAGTTTTCCCATCGCATTTTACTTCTGTTAATATTTCAACTTTGTGCAAAGCGTCATTTAATATTAAATCTACTTTGACGCAATTGATCATTAGCGGGTGGCATAACGGTATTAATTCCGAAGTTTTCTTAGCAGCCATTATTCCTGCTAATTGAGCTACTGTAAGTGCATCGCCTTTCTTTATGTTATTCTCCATAATTAGTTTAGTAAGTAGTGGTCCAATATAAATGTAACCTCTAGCATTAGCAGTACGACTACTTATATTTTTTGATCCTACGTCTACCATTACCGTTTTACCATTGTCGTCTACATGTGTCAATGATGAATATAATCTGCAATTTTGTTTCCAATAATTTTGAGTGAAAAAATTTATTAAATTCAATGACGCTTTGCTACATAAGACTTCATTTCCCCATACAGCATTTTTCTTATATCTTCTGACTAAAATTATATAAATACATTTATTATAATGAAAACAATTTAAATATACAATTAAAAAGTACTTTTAAAAGTATTAAATATATTTAAAACATACCAAAATAAAATCAAAATATAATCTAATAGTATATCGTGTACAAAATAAAATTTTATTAAAAAATTATTAACCACCAATCAGTATCATAGGTCTGTTTTCCATATGACTAAGGTTGAGCATACCTGTAACATTAAGCAAAAGATAATAAACTACGTGATTGATGGGTAAAATATGTAAACAATTTTATTTTTCTACACGATATAATATTATTAATTAAAATTTTCGTTGATTTTATATACCTGCATGTTGTTTTTTTTTTCTAAATACTGCTCCTTGTATTAGAGTTCTTAAATCTTTGGTTGATGTGTTATTTCTTAAGGCATCTCTTAAAGATATTTCTCCTTTACCTTCAAAAAGACATACTTTCAGATTTCCATCAGCAGTGATTCTTAATCGATTACAAGAACTACAAAACTGCTCACTCATAGAAGTGATAAAGCCCACTTGACCCTTAAATCCAGGAACATGATAGGCCTACATATTTAAATTCAAAATATGAAAATGAAATAATTTAGTTTAGAATATTATACAAAGATGTAAAAATAATATACATAAATTAAAAAATAAAAATGTATACGTGTAATTAGCAAAAATATATAAGTAGATATCAATATGCTAATGCATGGAATTCAGGTAAAAGTTCGCCTCTATGTATAAGCGTAGCTTTTTTATTAATAGATTGCTTTAGCAATAATTTAGTGGATAGACGTTTCGAAACAGTAATCTAATGCGTTCAAAATAATTAGTAATAAATATATTTTAAATATATTATTATTTTATCCATTTAAAAGTTCTATTACTTAAAATTTAAAAATACAATGACAGATCATTAAAAAAACGTATGCAATTTTGATTTGTAAAATAAAATATTACCAGTCACTTATTTACTATTCTATTAATAAATCAGTGTCATGATGCAGTACAACTTATTTAATCCCTTTAATAATTTTATTATTAAATAAAAAGACATAATTCAAATACGTAAGAAAGCCTTATAAAATTAAAAAAGAATAAAAAAAAATTTAATAACATCTTTTAGTTTCAGAATATATTTTCAGTTTATTATTATTTTATACTAAACATGTATTAGCAAATTAAAGCAATATTTAATATAAGAAAAATATTTGTACCTTTGAAGTATCATTAGGTTTATCTGCGAGTTTTTGAAATTCAGGATATTTTTTTCTCACAATTTGTTTCATTTCATTAAATGATATCATTTTCTTTGTATTCCATTTATTTCCAGAAAATGGCATGTACTCAATAAATCTCACATCGATATTTTTATTTTTTGTTAATTCTACAAAATCTACTAATTCATCATCGTTAAAATGTTTCATTATGACTACATTGACCTAACAAGTAAAATTAATTATCTATTTTATAAAATCCATTGATTACATTAAAAAATATATAAGCATTACTTTTACAGGATTATATCCTAGTTGTATAGCTAAATCAATAGAAGCCATAACTTTAGCCCAGCCTTGTCGAAGCGTAAATCTCTCAAAGCGTTCTGGTTTTAGAGTATCCAAAGAAATATTTAATAAGTCTAAACCAGCTTTTTGTAATGCAGGTAATTGTCGAGTTAATGTTATACCATTTGTTGTCATAGCAAGAATTTCTAAACCATTAAGACTTTTGAGTTGTGCTAAATAATGATATTTATGTATTAAGTTTCATTAGTAAAGATGCATTTGAATAAAAATTTTTCATATATTTAAATTTCTTTTACTTATGATGTCAACAATATCTTTTCTAACTGTTGGTTCTCCTCCAGTTAATCGAATTTTTGTAACACCTTCTTTAATAAATAGGTCAGCTAACGTAATAATTTCATCAGTCCTCAAAATATTTTTCTTTTCTGTAAGATTAACTCCACTTGCAGGCATGCAATATGTACCTATAAATCATTTTAATTAATTGTAAAATTTTATTCTTACAATGAATGTCATAATTTTTATTGATTAGCTCACATCTTAAGTTACATCGTTCTGTCAAAGAAATTCTAAGATATGTGTGATGCCGACCAAAAGAATCCATGAGTATGGAAGTATTAACATCTTCCTTTAATTTTTCTCTAAAATGCTTCACCTGCAAACAAAGTGTAAAAACAATATTTTCATAAATAAATACAATAACATTAAAATAAAGAAATTATTATTAAAAAATTTACTCTTGAAATCTTTGATGGTAATATACTTGTTGAATATTGTGTAAAAAGTGTACATAACTTACTAAATTTCCTCAACATTGTTTAAATAATTAATAATGAAATATAGTCACTAAAGTACTGCTAAATTTTTGTGCGTCAAATGAGTACACTAAAAAAGTATTCCTTACGAATAAGGCATAATTTTCTTTTCATATTGTCACGTGATTTATCACATTGTGATAAATAAGTAATGTATTTATATATTATTACAACATCCATTTCAAACGATAAATTCTTGAAAACATCGTCAAAAAAATTAGCTACTAGTAAGGTTTTGCAATGTTGTACATAAAATTCCCCATTTAATATTACTTATAAACTTGACTTTGGCATTCCTGTTTTGGTTTTTTCATTTTTTACTATCTAGGTCTCATATTTCCAGCGGAGATTCCAACTTGTTTACCACGTCAGCTAAACGTTTGACATACTGTACTAACAATATCCTAAAAGTATAAACCATAAGTTAATGAATTAATTTCTATAATAGCCAGTAACTTTAAAGTAAGGTGAATTTTTATAAAGTAGGTGCATTTATGAAATATCTTTTATTTAAGATATATTTTAAGTTAAAGGGCTATATCAGCATTGCTTTTGAGAAAAAATGATATAAAATAACCCTTTTTACATTATTTGAAAGATTTAATATTTCATAATAGAAACCAATCTTTTAAAGAGTCGCCAAAAATTGCGAATATTATTTGCATACTTTATTTTTCTAAACGTTCCCGTTATCATAAGATTACGTAATATTTTGTAGTCGTTTGATATTGCAGTGAATAAATAAATCTGATAACAATAAGGCGGGAAGGAATATTTCTTCAAATAATTACATTACGTATATGGAAATTATAATATTTACATGTTATATAATAGTATTTTTAAACGCATTTTTTTTTAAACTATAGTTACTTCTTAAATAAATCTAATGACATGTCTCTGAAGATAAAAAAATTTATTTTTTGATTAGATATTAATTATAAGTATTAGTTCATCCGTCATTAAACGAAAATTCGGATGCGATGAAACGTGTACGTGTACCAGATTTTTTCATTTTAAAATGTATCATAATTGTGCTGTAGAGTCACCAAGAAGCAGTTAAATCCATAAACGAAGTGAATAAACCAGATCTGAAAAAATAATTAAAATAAGCGTGAAAGATTGGTCTTCGATACTCGAAAAACAATCCTAATAAACTATCTAGAAAAATGAAAAACAATCTGGGTTTGCGTAACTAAAAATAAACGAATACCTGACAAATATAGAATCATTTCCACAAATTCTTGAATTAAAGTTTAAATTGATTCCTTATTCATCAAACTTAACGAACTTTTTGATTATAATTTGTTATTGCAATCAGCTATATAGATCTTGAAAAAGGAAATAAAGCCCGACAAATAATAAAGCATTTGGCGTTGAGTGTCTACTTTTATATTTCTTCCGTAAATTGTTCTGGGAAATCAGCGTAATCGTCCGAATATAATTAAGGATTAAACTAAAGTCCAATTCAAATATATGGAAAAGAAACGTGCAGCAAGTACGCAAAAAGTGTACGTAAGCACAGGATATCGTTAGAAGCGGCGCCAGTCTGCCGTACATTATTCGCATGTGCGTTGTTAACGAGCTAATGGCGAAAAAATTCAATCCACAGGGGGTCTATCACTGTCAGCCAATCGACGCGTTTCTCATTGCTGATTGGTTCGGAATGAGTATCGAGCGGCGCATTAAAAATCGGTAAGAGTCCGCGTGGACTTGGAAAGCGGACAAATCGGACCCTCCCCGACGATTCTCCATTACACACGAGGAGCTTTTCCGAGTATTTCGTTACAGATAGATTTCCGGGAACTTCTCGGTATTCCTGTTATCGTGGGCTCGGGCACACGGGATAGAGAGCAACCAGCGATATAAAAATGACAAAGGATGTACGTTTATCGAGCGTTGGACGTAAGTTGTTTATGGTAATGATCGATAATAAAATTACGTTGAGATTAAACAGATGTGACACACCCTGCCCACCTGCTAAGAAAATGAGAAATTTATTTTTCATACGCTCCTTCGTAATTGTTCAATTTTATAGCTGGGCAATGGTAGAACGCTGATACTTGTTATAGATACTTTAGCCGAATCCAACTAAAATAGAATTGCAGACTTTCGTGCTTATCTTATCTCCTTGGTATTCTATCAGTTGAGCTTAGATAGGAAAGAAAGAAAGAAAGCGAATGACAAAAATCTGCGAAAGCAATTGATTAGATTGTCAATAATCATATAACAGAGTATTCGAATTTATATCAGAAAAACGCCAATTATCAAGACTAATAATTATTAATCAAGTATACAAATAGCAGAATTCCCGATGTTTTGATGATACCATCAAAGGGAGTTCAAATAAATAATTCGATTTATAATTTTTACGTACTATGGCGTGTAAGGATAATGATACAAAAAAATTGTCATTCCAAAACAAATGTCAAGGTAGCAACATTCCACGAGTAAGAAAATGAGACAAGACGCTTCGTTAAAAAGCAGAAAATGAAACCCTGGAAGAGTAAGCAGATCGAGTTCAAGTTGCCAATGTCAAAAGTCAATATACTATTGCATGCAATATGAGAGGTTATCGTAATGGATTATCGTATATCATGAATCCGTATATCACGTGATACATATTTTTAGGTAATAAAATTGAACACGCTTTTGAGTCTCATGTTTGATACGAAATTGTTTATAAATGACAATTAATTACATAAATCGACAGTTTTAAAGAACATGATGTACTGCCTTAAGTATACGAAATGACAATCTTTCGAGAAAGATTTACTTTGGAATAAAAATGAAGTGCGAATACGAGACGTAAATATAATTGTTCAGACTTTCGTTGACATTCGCTTATCGCTCAATTTGTGATTATAAATTTAGTGCAAAATGGTATAAAATGTAATTCAAATGTACAATAGTAGTTGTCTTTATGGAATTCGATCGCAACTTTCGTTTATAATCAAGTAATCATCTTCAATTCGGAACTTTTCACATCCATTTAAAACTTTTAAAGTAACCGGGACTTATTAATTTTCGTTAATATTGATATTACATTTATATGATCTCAATACATTGGTAAATACATTCTCGAGTTTCATCCTTCTATCTAATAAGGATAGAGCTACAAATTAATACGAAATGAATGTATTATTAGTAATTAAATCGTGTGACTTTGGGCACCGCTGCTTGTTACAAAAACTGAAATGTAGTTATATATTATTGTTATTAAAATTTAAGATTAATATTTAGATTTGCTTGTGATAATTCGTTTATCCTCGTTTTAGCATCTAACTAAAGTCAAAGTTTGCACGATGCCAGTTTATTATTGATCGAAAATATTGAACATACCTGGGCTCCGAAACAGAACCGCGATATTCCGCAATATTCCTCATCATTGACTTCGAGCACACAAAATTACACTGGATGATTAGCGTATTGAAAAGCTCTGGCTTGAAAAGTAATGGCTACATGTCTTCATTCTCTTTTCAAAGGTTGAAAGAATCGCTACTCGATTATTTTCTCTGATTCTCGTTGTAACTGCTCTCTTTGCTCTTTTTCAAAGACATCTGAGCTTATCGGCACTGTCCGATCATTAGCATACAATGGAATATGGACGTACGAATGAACAGTTCACTTTGAACGTTCTTCGAGACACGCTATATTTTTAAATAATCCGAAAAAATATCAGTACACGTCGTTTTTTTCGCGTTATATAATTTCCATGATACGTTACTCATTATTAAGATAAAATAAAATTGAAATTATTCGATAATATTTTTTTTATATTTATATTTTGTTATATTTTTTATCATTAAAACTGTTCATGGATTCTGAAAAGTACCGAGATAAGATCAAGTTTAAAATATTGAACATGTACTTTCAATTATCAAAAATTATTTATTCATTATTAAATAAACCAATGTTTCTCTATTTATCATAGTTTTTGTATAGTTTTTGAGATTTCACGACGACACTCGTCTCTTTGAATTATTTATAATTACTTAAGATAAAAATGCTGTTGAATTTTTATTAGTTTTATTAATTTTTATTAATTTTATTTATGTGGTATTACTTTCATTATTTACTTGTATTAAAAAATGCTATGACAACATTCGGAGAAAACGTAAGTTTTGAAAATTCCGACTTTTTAAAATACGAAATTTGAAGTTATAGCCTTGGAGTCTGCAGTTTTTTATTATGCAGTCTTTTATTCGGAGCTACACAAGTACTTCCAGTAAAATAAATCCAAATCAGACACAAAGGAAGTCATTTTTTATTGAGATTCAAGGATTTTCAAACCTCGCTCTTTTTTTTACTCGGTGAAATTCGTAGAATTTATAAAAGGCCCTAATTGAGCATTTGCATCGGCTATCAGTGCACAATCAGCTTATGACACCGGTGGGTTGCTCTTCTCCCAGTAGTCGGTATTTATTATACCATCTTTCAGTCGAGTCTGTTTATCTGTCACCAGGACACTTCAATTTTACACTTTTTGCTTTAAAACAAAACGGTAAGAGAAGAGAAGAGAAGAGACTTACTCTACATTTACAATTATATCGAATATTCGGTTATAAAATTATAAGTACTCGATAATTTAATGTTATAAGAAATGTGGGAAAGTATTCCAATTGCAGTAGGAGTCTTTCTTTGACATACGCGATATTCGTAACAATTTAGTTACATTTTCACACATTAATGCGGATATAAGCTCTACGAAAAGAAAATTAAGTTAATTTATTTTATTTACTAATTTACATTCGCAACTAAAAGTTGTTATTCACGATTAAGTAATCGGTTTGCTTTTACGTACATACAGATATCTATTAGTGCTTACGATGATAAATACAAGAATCTATAATTTATCCACGAATGATTGAGCTATAAATTTAATAAAAGTTAACCGTGAATAATTATTTTTGCACTCCCTCCCCTACACCTTCGCAGTTCCACTCATTCGCTTTTGTGCAAAATTTTGTGATATATCTACCAATCGGTAGGATCGAATGGATGTTCTGAAAAGCAGCTCGAGCTTCTCGACGATTTTCAAATGGGACAAACAAGCGCATCGCCATACAGGACTGCATGAAAGCCTGCTTAATCACCCTATTCAAAAATATCCGATCGGGAGAATAAATTATTGGCGAAAAGAGGTATAGGCTTGAAACCATTGTTTGTAATTCATTCGGATCTTGACACGTTTTTTGGAATTTATCCTTACAATTTATTCCTCGAAAAATAGCTAATAGGCCAAAGTAGCAACGAAATACTTATGTAGAAATTATCGTTATTTTTTTCCATTCGCTAGTTTCGTTAGATTTATAAATAAACGATTCATCTATATAAATGTAAATCGAATAATTATTCCCGTGCGTATACTAACGACGATATAGGATGTTCTCTTACGCGTGATATTCTCGACGCGTTGTTACTCTTATTCGTGTATGACATTTTACGTGTACATAAAAGGGCGAACATTAATCAAATAATGAATGGCAATACGGCCAGTATATAATGATGGCATTGATAAAATTTTCTCAAATTATATCAATGTGTAGCTTCTTAGAGCGCGATAGTAACACCGTGAGTTTTTCTACGTGTTCCACGTACGCCTCGTACTGATTGCTGATTTAGTTGATGCCGATCGACAAATACAAATCAACGTCCGAAATTCACTGTTTATACAGGCTACCTTAGATTTAGTGCTAATTGCCGTTAAAGTGTAAGATTGTCCGTGGTGATGTTGCTCATAACAATGATTAACAAAGTACCCCAAAAAGGACCAATGTCGTACCCCAAAAAAGATGCGTGATTCGATTGATGCGCTTGTTACGTGATAACAGCGAGGTATTGAGTAAAACACCTATCAATGTCAGTTCTGTTTAACCCACACTACACGGCAAATTATATTCATTTTCTTAAATCTTATCAAAGAGATAGATGCGTTATAGAAAATTTTCAATACTTATGATGCAAATACAAAGCAAATATTTTATTTTTTAATCGCAACTTGGCGTGCACTCCTGCTTAGTGGCAACGTACGCATAAATTACTGGTGTAAGACTTCGCAAGAGGCAGTAAAGATATCGTCCGTTGAGTCGTGACCGGGTGATATCCTACAGATATCGTTGCTAATGTTCCGAAAGTTGCTGTTTTGTTTTAATATTAATCTACTTATCTGTAACAGGAGGTGGATTACTCAACAGTTATTACGTGTAATCGTAGATTGGATGCAGACCAATTCCTGATATTGGCTAAAAATATTTACCATGGCATAATATCGCAATAACAATTAGGGAAGCTTCGAGTAAAAAAGGAAGATCACAACGTTGGTACTTTAAACAGATACGAGCTACAAATACATGTAATTATATACTTGTTCGTAAAAATTTATCGTCATTCATTTTTCTTCTTTGAAAAAGTAATTCAATAGGCGAAGGTATCAATTGTTTGGCACGTAAGTAATCTGTATTGATCTTTCAAAGCAACTTCAGATAAATATCCGCTAGGGTCGTTTCGGTCGAAAGTTAAGGAACTTAACACTTGGTAACAGGCCGAAGCATGGTTTCGTCATTTTTCTTTTTTCTTTTTCATTTTTAAGTAGAGTGGTAGTTCGGTATTCATGTGGTGCTAGTACACGTGTACTTACGAAGGCGATTGCGTGTGGGTGACTTTTTTTTTAATTTGTATTTTTTTTTAAAGCAATGGACACACAGGTAGATAAGGCGGATAATGATGTATCGGCGAATGAGTTTACACCGAGGCCGTATCAACTATATTTGTATGAGAAAGCTATTGAACAAAATAGCATAATTTATTTGCCAACTGGTACTGGAAAAACTTACATTGCGGTTTTACTTGTGAAAAGATTAAGCTCTTCCATTCAAAAGTGCGTAATGAATTTTTTTATTAACCCGTATTTCACAAATGTAAAAAAAGATAAATGTAAAAAGATGTCTTTTATGTGAATGTTTTTAATTTAGGCCTTATAATGAAGGTGGTAAAAGAACAGTATTTCTAGCAAATACAGTAGCATTAGTAGTTCAACAGTGTGCATTTTTAAGGAGGCATACAGGTTTTAATTGCAAAGCTTTTACTGGAGATATGAATGTAGATTACTGGTCTGATATCCAATGGAAAGAAGAAATACAGACTAATCAGGTAATCTAAACCTATAATAAATTCATAATAATCTCAAGCCTTTTACAAAGATATATTCATAATATTCATAATCTTGAACTTTATTCAAGTACACTTTTATTCTCGCAAAGTAAATAAACTTTTAGAAAGTAGTAGAGTTTGAAAATAAATTCAAGTTCGTTTTTAGATTTTAGTTATGACTTCTCAAATATTTTTAGATTTATTAACAAAATCTAACATACAATTATATAATATTAATTTAATCATATTTGATGAATGTCATCGAGCTGTAAAAGACCACCCCATGAGACAAATAATGCAAAGGTTTGAAGATTACAAAGAAGATCAGCTACCTAGAGTATTAGGTTTATCTGCTTCTTTACTTAATGGGAACATTAAATTAGACAAACTTTTATTAACTCTAAAGGTTGGCTATTATAAATATTTTAATTATTGAATATCATAATTTAAATATTTAAACTATTTTAAACAAAATTAATTGTTTAACTAGGAATTAGAGATAACATTTCAGTCGCAGATCATTACTCTTGATTCAGTGGACATGTGTGTTGACTATGCAGTTAGACCAAAAGAATTAGTTGAATTTTATGATCCTCCGGAAAATTATGACGTGCTTGACTTGATTTCTAATATTATTAAAAACGCTACAGACGTACTAAATATTATTGAAATTGACAGTGGTGAAAGTATTAACTATAGTGATAAGGTTTTTAAACCTATAACAAAAGAAAAAAAAATGATAAATAATTTAAATGACATTTTGATACATATTGAAGAAATGGGTTTGTTTGGAGGTAGCAAGTGTGTTCTTTTACATTTGATACAATTAGAATATCTAAAAAAATTTTCAATTAAACAGGTTATTATATTATTACTAAATTAATTTTTAATTAATTTGATGTACATTATATTAGAAATATTCTTGAAACAAAAATTAATGACAAAAATTGTTTTAGAAATACATTGCAGTATTAGATTATTTAATTACTCAATTAATAAAAATACAGAAACTTTTAAATGATAAAATCCAAGATTCAGGAGTAGAAAACTTCATTGAAAAGTATGTTTATAATCAAGCATCTATATGTTATTTTATAGTTTCATATTTATATTCTTTTTTAGATTTTCCAGTCCTAAATTATTGAAATTAATACGCATTTTGTTAATGTTTAAAGAAAAATACAAAAATAAAATAAAATTTTGCTGCATCATTTTTGTACAAAGACGATTTACAGCAAAAGTTTTGTATCATGTCCTTAAAGTAAGTCGTCAAATGAAATATTAAATATTTGGAAATTAATTTCATTATTTAATTTTACAATTTATTTAGGAATTGAGTTCGTTTGATCCAAATTTTGAATTTTTAAAGCTTGACTTTATTGTTGGATATAATTCTCAAAACTTTAAAAATGCTAGAGAGAATTTATGCTTAACTAAGTGGAACAAAGAAGCCTTAATTAGGTAAAAAATAATTGAAGGCATTATTGATATTATATATTTAACAATATTAATTTCCAATTAAAATTTAATTTCTAGATTTAGAAATGGTGTTAGTAATTGCATGATTGCTACAGATGTCGTTGACGAAGGAATAGATATACCTTTGTGTACGTTAGTTATTCGTTTTTTTGCTCCCATGGATTTTCGTGGATACATACAAAGTAAAGGAAGGGCTCGTCATTCAAATAGTCATTATGTAATCTTATCACCTAATAATAATGATTACATGAAACGTTACAATTTATTTCAAAAACTTGAGAAACATCTTGAAAGGGTATTTATTACTGCCTTTGCACATAATTATTCTACAACTGAAATACTTTGTAAAATTTTTGTTTTCATTAGGTGTTATATAAGAATACAGATTATCATACAAAGCCTTCAGCAGAGGATGTGAAGGATATATTATATAAATATAACATAGAGCCATATGTGATAATTAGAAAAAATGGAAGTAAAAGTGTGTTAACGGAACAAAATGCAATATCTATTATAAATATGTACTGTAGTAATCTAGAAACATCAAAATATATTAGATTAGCTCCTGTGTGGACTAAAAAAGTTATTGAGAATGATCCGTCACAAATAAGATATAAGGTACAATACAATTTACAGTTACTTAAATATAACTGATAAATAGTTCTATGCAGTTACTAAATAATAATTTAAATGTAGGTTCAGATAATATTACCAGCATCATCTCCCTTAAAGAAGACTATTATTGGAGATGCAATGCAATCAATCGATATTGCCAAAAGAGCAGCAGCAATGAAAGCTTGTATTTATTTATATGAAATGGGAGAATTAAACGACAAATTATTGCCTAACAAGCTTGAGAATTTACTTGATTCATATAAATATTTGTTTCCTTACATGGAAAATGAAGAAATAGTTACAAATCCAGGAAATTACAATACAAAACGTCGTCATAAACTTGTTGTAAATTGAAATCTTAATAATCATATTTTTAATCCTTCTATAAGTATTTAATTGTCACAAATAACGTTTTAATACTTAATATTTTAAAAAGACATTAAATATTATAAGCATCTATAAGTAATTAACAATTCTAATAAAACTAATAATGATAAAACTAATAAAACTGATGCTAATTAAAAATTAGATGTGTTTTATTTTGATTATTTATTTGATTAGGATTTTAAAGAGATGTTCACATTATTTTATACGAAAATATTTTAAAATAGTATCGCAGATCTTTTATGAAAAAATTATTAAATATATTTTTGACTTTTGAATTGAATGTAACCTAATTTTTTAATGTTAGAAACATTACAGATTTTAAAAGAAAATAATGTATTCTTGTTTGCAGTATCCAAAAGCCCTTTACGCGGCTTACCCACAACCAGAACAACAATTATATTTACATATAATAGAAATTTACCCAAATTATCCAGAACCAGTGAACGATAATCGTCATTTAATTTTTTATAATTTGTTAGGAAGTTATAAAACTTTTGGGATTTTATCTACAAAGAGAATACCTGAAATTCCATCATTTCCGATATTTATGAACGTTGGAGAATTAAAAATTCACCTTAAAAGAAATATTACAGTAACATCACTGAAGCTGTCTGAAATAAAATCACTGAAAGTCTTCCACTCGTTAATCTTTGGTCAGATTTTACATGTAATAAAGAAATGCATGATATTTGATATCGAAAATCAAAGTAATAGTTTTCTAATTGTTCCTGGTAGGTATCAAATCATATTCTACTGCTGTATAGACGTGTATATATATGTATATGTATATGTGTGTGTGTGTGTTATCGAAAAAATTTCAGTTAATGAATATGAAGAAATTGATTGGGAAACCGTGACTGCATACACGACTATTTCGTACATAGCACCGTCCAAGCCGTTGACAGTGAAGAATTCGGAATACGAATTAGCACTTGTTGCGCCAAATTATAGAGTATCAAATATATATATAGTAACGCAGGTTTGCGAATATTTAAAAGCGAATTCACGCTTTCCCACGGAAGATTTTGATTCTTATGTACAATACTTCAAATATAGACACGATTTAGTGATTGAAAATATGGATCAACCAATGTTGGAGGTCAAGCCAATATCGAAAAAAATTAACTCAATAAAACCAAGGTTGCTATTTATTTGTATTTAATTAATTGTAGTTTACATATAATACATTTACAATAATAATTTTTCCTTGTAGAGGTATCAAAGCTGGCTTAAGCAAAAGAAAACGAGCGAATCTTAATGAAGATTTCGAAGAGCATTTAGTACCTGAATTATGCGAAAGAATTAATTTTCCAGCAGTTTATTGGTTAAAAGCAACCGCACTTCCATCGATTTTACATAGAATATCACAATTTCTTATTGCGGAAGATTTGCGAGTGCAAATTTCTGAGGAAGCATTTTCGAACTTTACACCCGAAAACGAAGATCATAAATGGGCTCCTTTCAAAATTGAACAAGAAGTCGGAATTTCAGAGACAATTAATGACAGCTCTTACAAAGATGGACCCTTAGACGAGGATTTTGTAAACATTGATATTTCGAAATTTGAAACTCCTCAACTAGAAATAGATAGTAAGTGTTTTGGCGTTGCGGTAATTATTTGATTGATGATTAGTTTAACTTTAAATGGAGTATTATTAAGCTTGTAACGTAAGGTTTTCTGTGAATATTAACGAAAATATTAAATCATTGTTAGATTTTTAACTATATAACAAAACAGTAGATTAGTCACTTCAGCTTAAGAAAATTTTTTAATTACCAACTTTACAGCAAATTTTCTAATGCGTTAGATAAATAATTAGATAAACAATATACAGAATATAAATAAACATTTGTAGCTATTTACTTTTTAATCTTATAAAAGGTTTAATGATAAATAAAAACAGAGCAGAATGCAAAGATAAAAAATATTTTCGAAATCCTACTTTGCGAAATTGAAGTAAATGGAAAAATTACAAGAAATATTTAATGAGTTAGCTCAGATATATGAACGAGTTGCTAGGATTTGGACCAATAGGATGGTTCAATCTTTTTTACTGTGTATTTTTTCACACATTAATTGCGCCTGATCTCTTTGCATCTACTAATAAATTCTTATTAGCATGTGACATTTTATGTTCGATAATATCTGATTACGGATTTTTGTGGACCTTTTATTTTCGTTTATGGTTGGTTCATAAACGTTCTAGCGTGTCGCTTTTCCATTTTATTATGTAAAATTTCAATTTTGCACTTAATAAACCTATTTATAAGGTAATTTGCAATGGAGAATGACAATAAATCATATTTTCTATTTTTTTATAAGCAATTTACCGAAGTTATTTGCTAGCACAGTTTTCAATTTCGCACTAATTGGAGGCAAAGAATTTTTGTTTGGCTTGTTTGACATATTTATTCGCAGCTAATGACACTTTATTGCGATTCGATAAAGATTTTTTTAATATATTCTACGCGTAGACATTAATATTTGATAGTTTTTGTTCGTTTCAAAAGTTGCGAGAATATGGCTAAAATATTATGAAATTTGTACGAAACATGCGACTTATTTAAAGAGGTTTAATTATGGCCTTGAAACTTTTTTCCGGCAAACCTAAAATTCATAATTCATTATATTTAAATATTGTACCGTATGCTGTCATCTGTTTAAAAAATTATATTTTTGCTTTGTTCGTAAAAGTTGCTACATTTCACATTTCGATTGAAATTTTTCGCCCAAGTATATTTCTAGAGATCATGGTTATAGAATTCATTATCTCTGCAAGCGATCTGTTGTTTTTTTTTTTTTTTTTTTTTTTTATGACTCGAATCGAAGAACGCACAGACACAATTTGTTTTACAATATTCCAACGATTCGTTTTTTTACTGACGAACAATATGTTCTACTGCATTTAAAATATTTAAGGACATTTTTCTTTTTAAAAAGCGAAAGAAGGCGATGTAATTTAATTTAAATTTTGCAGTACTTAGCCAGGAAAACGATGTGTATTCGTGGCAAAAAGAGCAAGAACCGCCTGATTTCGAAAGGTGCGCAGAGAAGATTCAGCTTATTGATATCGAATATTATTACCAATTCATGTCTAGTGTTACGGCTAAGGACGAGGAATATCTGGTAAGCGAGGGCACTTTATAGTTTATTCTTAATATTATTATTCGCATACGCAAGTTGCTTAAGAGTATTTTACAGAGATATAGACACGTGTCTAAGAAGGAATATCAATCCGCATTAAATGTTTCTGCACCCGATTTAAAAATGCTGTCACCAATTACGACTAGCCCGAGTCCGACTGACGTTCTACAGGTAAACGCTTGCATGTTTTCAATCGTGTTTTCATTCCAATTACTTCGGTTGTCAATAATAATGATTATCTTCGAAAAATAATGCAATTTAATCTTCACGTTTGTTAGAGTTTAACTACTAAAATGAGTAACGATGTCTTCAATTTTGAACGTGTGGAAACATTAGGTGATTCGTTTCTCAAATTTGCTGTTTCGTTATATTTGTTTCAACATTGTCCAACTTATGGAGAAGGCGCATTAACTTCTCTGAAAGGAAAATTAGTGGGAAATTTAAATCTGTATTACTGTGGAAAGCAGAAAAATATCCCAGGAAGAATGAACGTAGAAGAGTTTTCAGCATTATCTAATTTCATTGCTCCAGTATATGTCGTTGATCGCAAGCTGCAGGAAGTGTTGAACGAAATAGAGGTAAATTAATTTACGATATTATGTATACACACCATTTATTCGACGAATTCCCTGATAATTTTTTATTGGCAATATGTGTATATATATATTAAAGCTGTTTTATTTCATGTATGTATGGTCAATTGATAATTTAAATAACAATTGGAACGTCACGAAAAATTTTATAAAATGTAGGTTTATTTTATTTGTTAGATTCGATGTAATATTTCTTAATTTTACAGTTAGTATAAATCTATCAAAATTTAGTTTTTACAGAAATTTGTGTTCATATTTATGTTTGAATTTATGTGAAATTGTTGTTTTTAACACTGTAAAAACTTACACTCGTCTCTTTGAACTTCATTTTGTTCGTTACTATTGGTTTTTATACGATGTTTCTGCCAATTAATAGATAATTATTGTAAATAAAACAAATTATTTTTTGTCTCTCTCTCTCTCTCTCTCTCTCTCTCTATATATATATATATATATATATATATATATATATATATATATATGTATATGTATACATACACGCACACACACGTACTAAGTTAACAAAAAATGAAATATAATTTTCAAAGGTATTAATTTAATGTTTTAATTTATAGTATCTTTATTATAAAATAATTGCGAATAAAAAATTTTGTTTTATTATAGGTGTCAGCTAATTTTCTTTATGAAATTAATATACCCGTTGTTGAAAGTTATAGCGGTGTTATATCAAAAAATACAACTAATTCTATCAAGGAAAAATTACTTGAATGGCCAACTGAAACAGCATTACATACTGGTATGGAACACTTTTTGGGAATTCAAATAGTCTCTGATAAATCAGTAGCAGATTGCGTTGAAGCAATTATAGGCACATATTTAATTGTAAACTTCTGTTCCTTAATATTTTAAGAATTCATTTTGTGCAACTGTTTGTTTAATCTATTTCATTTATAATAGCATTTAGGTATTCATGGCGCTTTGAGTGTTGTAAAGTGGTTTGAAATATTACCAAAAACGCTAGAAATAAGTGAATATTTGCACTCACCAGTAGTTAACCCGCTGATACAAGCTGGTAATATTGATGAACATGTACCATGTGCAGCAATGATAGAGGATAAATTGAGATATAAATTTCGTAATCGTGCGTTTTTACTACAAGTATGATTATTATAATTAGAATGAAGTTGCACGTACAATTACAGTACAATTACAATAACAAAATTCATATGATATTCTTTTTTGAAGGCTCTTACACATTCATCCTATTACGATAATCAACTGACGTACAGTTATCAAAGGTTAGAATTTTTGGGAGATGCTGTACTTGGTAAGTTTAGCTTTACATTTAATTATTAATTATTAGAAGTAAACATCATTTCAAATACATTTATATTTACATTGATTGTAGATTTTCTTCTAACCGTCTACATATATGAGACTTGTAATAATTTGAGCCCTGGCGAACTCACAGATTTGCGATCTGCACTTGTAAATAATACAACGTTTGCATGTCTTGCAGTGCGTTACGGCTTACATACAGCTCTTTTAATTCAATCTCCAAAAACGTTCGACGCTATTGATAAATTTGTTAAATTTCAAGAAAATAGAAATTATGTAATTAATGACGAGGTAAGCGTAATTTACCGAATTTATAAAGATTTTTTAAATTTTATAACTCTAGCTTTAATTTTTAAATCATGAGATTTTTTTAAATTTGACAGCTATTATGGATTTTAATGGAAGAAGAAGAATGTAATATGGCAGAGCATGTTGATATACCAAAGATTCTTAGCGATGTTTTTGAGTCTTTAATTGGAGCTATTTTCTTGGATTCAGGAAAAAATTTACAGACAGTGTGGAATATTGTATATTCTTTAATGAAAACTGAGATCGGTAAAATAAATTTTTATGTTTGCTGTTATAAACATGTTATCATAAATATTATAAATAAATTGTCATTTATATTCAATAGATTTATTCCAAAGTAATGTTCCTAAACAGCCTATTCGACTTATATATGAAACACAAGGAATAAACCCAAAGTTTTCGTAAGTTAATCGTTAAAATTTGTTAAATCATGAATTAATAGTACTTTATATATTGATTTTATCACGAATTCAATTGTACCATACATATTCCTTATGTTTTTAAATATACAGCTTAATCCTTTCTAAATGTTTTCCTATTTTTAGATCAGTTCAAATGATAGAACACTCCGAAACGTGCATGGTTACATTATCGATTAATGTTAGTGGACAGAAAAAATATTTCCATGGATTCGGTCTTTCAAAAAAATTAGCCAAATGTGCAGCTTCCAAACAAGCTTTAAAATATTTAAAGTGTAAATCCTGATTTTTTATTATATATATAATTGCAAATTTGTAACTTTGTTATAATTTATTATTACATGGTAAATAATGTGTTTTGGAAGGTATCCATTTGTGAAATTTATTGATTTTTATGTAATTTGTTTAATTTTTATGTATTGATATATATTTGATTTTATAATTTTTAATAAATTTATATTTACATTTAATATTTGCTTATTTAAAGTTTTTACTTAGTTTTATTGTATTGACAAATTAATTCTCCTTTTCGCTTTTTTAATGATGGACGCTCGAAAACTTGTTTTACACCAGCTGCTTGATTATTGTGGAATTTCAGATTTTGAGCTGTTTCAGAAATCCATGGAGAATCAAACTGTGTTGTATCTTGATCTACCAAATGAGTGTACTTGGTTCTTCCGCTACGTCCAAAGTTTTTAACTTGCATCACTTTGGGTAAAATAGTTTTATCAAAGTGATCCTCTAGAGTAGCTCCAGAGAAATCTCGTTTGTATATTGTGTCATCCTTATCCAAGTAGAATGCACCACGATGATAATATTTCTGCAAAAACTTGTACTTTCCTTTTGCTGCCTTATTAGTGATGGTTTTAGGATTTAATCGAGCTTCTTGACGTCGTTCTTCTTCAGTCATATTTCGTAATCTTTCTACCTCCAAGCGTTCTCTTTCAACTCTGAAATAACAATAATTCAAAAAAAATAATATTGATAGTTATGTAATTACACAAATGACTGCACCAACGAATTCATTATTTTTTACAGCAAAATATAATTATTTGCATGTATATATATATATATATATATAAGAAATACGTACGTTTCTCGTTCTTCTCGATCTCTTTTATTGCGTTTCAATTCACGTAACTTCCATGCTTCATATTCTAATTCATCGTTTTCATCATCCGTGTTAACGTCATTTACATTACCTTCAATTTCATACATACTGCCTCTGACTTGACTCTCTTTTCTTATAGATTCTTCTACCATCTACCAATTGGAAAAACATTTTAAATAGTTATTACCTAGTACAATTTCTTAAAAGAAAAATGTTTAATAAAAATATTTTACTCGTAAAGTTTGTTTTTTTCGTTCTTCAACTAGTTTCTTAGCTTCCATTTCTACTTGTTTCTGTTTTTGAGCTTCTTTTTCTTTTTCCATCACTGTAATTCTGTCTCTTTTACGTACAAATACTGGCTTCAATCGAGGACCAGTTTCTTCTTCAGAATCTGTATATTCTTCATATTCTGAACTAGATTCAGAACTATCTCCTGATTTTTCTTCTTCATCATCTTCTTTTATTAACTCGTCATCTGCTTCTTTACGCGACAGAACTCTTTGTTTTAGTGCCTCTCTTCTCCTTTCAATTTCTTCATCAGAAAGTTCCTCGTCCTCTGATGATTCTGAGCTATCGAGTTTAATACGTTCTCTTGACTTTTCATTAATATCGGTAAGCAGTACTTCAGGTTCTTGAATATGCCGCCTTCTTTCTACTCTCATTTCGTCATCATTTTCTCTTTGACGATCCAATCTTGTTAGTCGACGCAATCGAGGATCATCTTCCTCTTTCGTTTTGATTTGTTCTACAGTTTTTGGAATATCTGGAACACTTTCTACTTCTTCATAAGGCCGCCCTCGTTTCTCCATGAAATCATCTTCCTCTGATTCTTCATCGGAGCTAGCGGTAGGTGCATAATCAGGTCTTTTACCCGATACATATCGATGCACCTTTACCTTTTTCATAGACACTTCACCTAAAAAACGATTTTTATTTGTTCAAGTATTATATATACAGTGCAAATTCATATTTAAACATTTACCTTTATCATTTTTTATTGGAACTGCACCAGCAGTACTTTGTATCCCCATGGGTGCTGGTGCTAAGGAACTGTTTGCAACAAAATAGTCCATCATTGCAACAAATGCTATTTAGACTCTATTTTACAAAATCAGTAGAATTAACTAAAAATATTGTAATATTTTGCTATACAGAAATCAAAGAAATTTATTCGATAAACATATCTGTTTCTTATGCTACTCTGCTCTATTTGTTTTCTCTAACCTAACCGCTTTACTAAACTGCAAACTAAGGAATGTTTATTACAGTGTTGGGTAAAAAACGACGTGTCTCAAATTACGATTATGATATGATTTAAACATTATATTGATGTCTTCAACATGTATTTTGTACGCGTCTTCATTTGAATTAATTGTGCGGCGTATTATACGTGAATATTATTGCAGTGAAAAATCTGGTCTTTTCTTGCTTTTATCACTAGAATTTAGTAACAATAAAAGAATTTGGTTATAAGCAATTTTTTGACTGCTGCAATTAGGTTATTTTCTTATTTTAAAATTAACACAAATTTGAAAACATATAACATATTTCAATCTTTTTTTTTTTTTTTTTTTTTTTTTTAATGGGAATCTTTTCTGCTATTCCTAGTATTACAATAGGTATATCTGTCGGAGTTATATTTTATAATGAAGTCGGTTTTATTGCTCGAGTTGAAGGAACGTCAATGCAACCAGCATTAAATCCTCATTTGAACCAAGATTATGTCTTTCTAAATCGTTGGATCGTACGAGATAAAATCATTAAAAGAGGGGATATCGTTACTTTTAAATCTCCTAAATTTCCAAATCAGAGACTTATTAAACGCGTTATAGGATTATCTGGTGATGTAATACAAACTCTTGGATATCAAACAGAGATATTTCAGGTAATTCTTTAGGCAATCATGGTTTTATAAATTATTTTCATTACTTTCAGTTATTCATTTACGTTTATAATTAAGGTGCCTGAGAAGCAGTGTTGGGTTGAAGGTGATCATATTGGGCATTCTATGGATTCAAATACCTTTGGACCTATTCCAGTCGAAAACATAATAGCAAAAGCTACTTGTATTGTGTGGCCACCAAATCGTTGGCAAAACTTGAATAATTTCATCCCAAAAAGTCGCACACCTTTAAATGATCTAAGTCCTATAGTGGCATAATTATTAAATTTACCAAAATGAGAGCGGTGTGTTTTGTTAAGCGACTGCAGTGGGATGTACCTGGTACATTGTTTAGGCATGGTTTGACAATCGGAGATGTAGACAATGATGGTGATAATGAATTAGTAGTTGGAACTGCAGAAGGAGACTTGTTTATTTTCAAGGTAATACAAATCAGATAATGTACACAACGTAGTCTTGTAAAATATTAAAAGTGTACAAAACAGATATAAAGGAATAATCTATTTTAGGGTTTGGAGCTGTGGCAAAAAATTACAGGTCTTGGTTTAATAACGAGTATTGCAATAGGTGACATATTTAATTATGGCCGAAATGCTTTAATTGTAATATGTGGAGATGGTTGGGTTCATATTTATTATAGTCCTCGACCTGTTCATCCAAATGTAAATACATTACATTCTGAAGGGAATAGCTCTGATAATGGAGAATCGGTTGAGCAAAATGCTGCAAAAACTAAAACTGGTATATTATGATGCAGTCATTTTATATTTTTTATATTCTGCAAGGAAAAGTAAAGTGTATAATTTGAAAATTTGAATTTTATTAGGTAGTACAAACTTAATTAATACAGCAGAGTTTACTATTTTGGATCACAGAATTAATTCAAGTAGGTCTGAAGAGTCAGTTGGAAAAATGGAATGCGTTCACATACAGAGAATACCTACGAATACAAAAATTGTTTTAGTAGCAGATGTGGATAAAGATGGCGCTAACGAAATGATAATTGGCTTAACTGACAGAGTGGTAAGGTCGTATAGGTGGTCTAGCAATGTAGATTTGGGTACTGGTAAATTAGTGGGACTAAACAAATGGGAATGTGCAAATCAGATCGGAACATTGACTTTACAAGAGGATTCCGATGGTACACCAACGCTATTAGTTGCTCAACCCGGTGGAACATTTATGAGAATTAAATGTAATGCAGAAGATTGCCAGACAGAAGAAGATTGTTTCGATACCAACAGTGAAGCAGCAGCTAGTTGTGTCGATTACCAAACCTTGGGTATTTCAAGAATGAGAAATCAAAATATTTCAACTGAAATCTTAGGAAACTTAAATCCTAAAAAAACCAACTCTTCTGACAATAAAAATATTAAATTGATATCTGGTGATGAAAAAGAATTTGAATCTACCTATTCAAAAGATTACCAAGAGGAATTTGTAATATCAAAAGACACTGATAAAAATAGCCCATCTGATATCGATTTGGTAGATGGTAATATAATTGGCGGAAATATTGTTTTTGACAATAGAGAGAATAAAATGCATTACGATAGGCCACATGAATACTCATTTGATGAAAGTGAGAGCAATAGTGATAAGGATGCCAATGCAAAATTTGAAGAACAGAATGAACAAATTCATTCGGAGTCTCGTGAGGCAAATAAAGCTTGGACAAATACCAAACCCTATGCCTTGGCTACTCTTGATGGTACCATAATGCTAGTAAAGGACGAAATAATTCTTTGGTACTTGTATTTGTATTTTTATTTTACATAAGCATATGTGCATGTGAGTAAATGCTTGCATGAATGTGCACGATGTCATTATTAAGTAAGTATTGCTTTTATTGGTACTCCTTGTTTTCTTTTTTTAATGTTTATACTTATTAAGGGACAAAAATTAAATTATCAGTAATTTTTTATAACTTATAATTAATACTCAATCTTTGCAAGCCATAATTATTTCTTGAATACTCGAAATTACGATATATATTAAAAAATTAATTGCTGACTATATTCATTTATCAGTACTTCTTTCAAAGCATAAGTAGAAAACTGAGCATTTTCTTCTAACAATTTTAAGAAATAATAAAAACTATTATTTATTTATCGACACTTGCTTTAGATTTCTTTTACTGTCATCTTTGAAAAAATGATTTTATTAAGCATTCGGTTTAATTAAGCATTCATTGTCGAGATTTTTTTTATTGAACAAGATAAATAATCATCTTGCGAAGTTCATTGAATTCTCAGTGTTAATTATTTTAGATGGATCTACAAATAAGTAAAGAATTAAATACAACTAATTAGCAGATCAATGTTTTAACTTTAGCTTCGACTAAATATAATAAATCGTTAATGTCACTGAGAAGTGTCAAAGCATTTTTTAATAACTTACCGTCAATGAGTTGATCCGAAAATTGTGTTTTTCGTCTTCAGCTGATTGATGTGAAGCCCAAATCGCTGAAGACTGAGTTGAAGCTGTTCCATGTTGAACTCTATTTAATTTATAAATATTTATTTAATCAGATAAATCTTCACGTCACCGTGTTTTTTGGGAATCGCTAGCGCTTTCATGAATTAACGCTTGTCTGTGCATTTTCTCAATGTCGATAACAAGAACAAAATTCGTAATACGATATTTGATTAAATAACGAGTTTTGAATATATAACATTTTGACGTGTCTGAAGTTTCAACTACTCTTAACATTTGTAATCACACTTGAATCTTTCATCACGACGTTTTGCAGAACATAATATTCGATATCGAAATACGTCAAATCACTCATCTTTGTAACATTCTCTGATAAAATTAAGGTACTGTATTGTTAAAATAATGTTAAAATAATTATTTTTGTTAAATTTGTATGTAAACGCATACAAGCGTTCGAATTCAAAGATAAAAGAAAATTTGGCTTAAGGGGTTTCATGTAACTCCAAGAATTTTAATGTATTATTTTTTAATATCTTTATTGTGGCAAGATTGCACGAGATATATGTAGAGAGTATATTTGTATTATTTATTTTTCTAGCAATAATTAAATCAAGTTTTGTCTTATGCAAGACTACAATTTGGTTTTGTTCCTTATTTGGCCTGTACGAAAAATATTATAAATTATTTCTGAAATTTTATGAAGATTATGATTAGCCACCGATATATATATATATATATATATATAAAATTTAGCAGTATATAATTATTATTTACTCATCTATCGTGGCTTATATAATATAATAAATTATAATGTCAATATTATAGTTGTTCTCAGCGGAAGATATTTTAACTAAAGATTTGCTATTATATATGTTTCTATATAATTTCGTGCTGGTGCTGAAATATTTATTTTAGTACGTTATAAATCGAGAACTTGTGCTCCCTCGCACAATGCAATGCGAGCCATATATGCTTCATTATTCTTGACAAGAAATATTATTTGAGACGGATCGTGCTACTGTATGATCCGTCTAGCGTATTTATCGAGATAGAATTATCATAAATGATACGAATAAATATTTCTGAGTTACTGGAAGAAATTGATGTACATTTATTTTGATTTACTTTGATTAACAGAATCAGTCGTTTTATTCAATTGAATATTATTTTTCTCAATGTATCAAGCACATTGTGTTTTTCATTATTCCTCAACGGTATGATGATTTTTTTAAAGCAATGGATACATCTCGACTCTCGCGAGCCTGACAGTTAATAGTTGCACGATAACTAGAGCGATTCCTTGAAAGATTCCTTTTATTGCGGTTATGTAATTGATCTGTACCTCTCAATATTCGAGAATCGAAATTTTAAGA
Source organism: Wiebesia pumilae (assembly GCA_018907045.1). Lineage (NCBI taxonomy): Eukaryota > Metazoa > Arthropoda > Insecta > Hymenoptera > Agaonidae > Wiebesia > Wiebesia pumilae. The sequence continues at coordinate 2,330,211 of JACCHZ010000104.1, forward strand.
AAAGTTTGTGAATTACTTTAATGGCTGGCTAGCGTTGATCAAAGATAATTACTTTTCTAATTATTTACGAGTTACCTTATCGAATCGAACTGTCCTGTGATATAATAATGTAGTGCATCCTGTATCAGCAGGGAATCTTAAATTTACACGGATTCAAACAGAACAGCCGCGCTTATTATAATCATCGTTAAAAACATTTGTGAATTTATCTTTAGAGGTCTGACTGTTGAGTAATATTTGATGTACGATTTTCTTGGTTTTCTATAGTAGATAGGTTTCTTTCATTATTCATGTCGAAGACGTAAATTTTAATAAACGTCCTCGTAGCTCTAATTGCACTGTCATATAATCCTTGGCATTCTTTACGATATTTTTCATGATTTGTTGGCGGGTGCATTGAAACTATATCTATTTGAAATTTATTAAATGCACAATCTAGATCCTTTAGATGGCTAAAGCTTTCCTAAATATTTTTAGTCTTTTGTTTTCAGTTCGCGCAATACCATTCCAATATCTCGAGTTGAGCTATTTTCAGGTGTTAGTAGATTGAGATAGGATTGGTTTTTCTTTTTTAGTTCTGTGATCCAAAAATGCATTTACATAAACTTTTCGACGTCAAAGTTTAAGTTTAAGATGAAGAGGCAGTTGCTGAAATTATGATCGCTGACGTTGAATTGGATTTTATTTGTAAGTAAGGGGAGATTATAAATGAAGTACATTTGATAGTATTAACATTTTTTATCGAATTAAATTCGAGCTGTTTCTGTTTTATGCTAACGAAAAAAAACGAAAAACCGGAAAACTAGCCACTATAAAATTCATTGCAAAGTATTCACTGGGGCTAATAATATCCACGTACAAAATTAACCATTAATGTGACCTAAGCTTTTTATTTGCAGTTATGGTTCGATAAATCTGGAAACTCTTGACACTATTTTCAATTTTAATTCAAAGCTTAAGACTTTGATCAGAACGTAAGACAATTTTTATTTATGGAATATTTTTTATTCACATTACAGGTTCGCAATAATTAAAGCACTGAAACATTTTAAAAATTAAAAGTCTATTAAATACGTAAACGCAATCTTAACTTATGACTGACTGTTTGTTTAAAAATGTTTTTAAATTTTAATTTTGAAGAATATACGTTAAAACGAACAGGTTAACCGCCTTCCGGTATTGCAATGTACAAATGACGTCCAGTGAATTTTTATAATTTCTCATGTACTTCTTAGGTGGTATACCGAAAAATACAATTGATAAATTCCTTCGCGCTATTAAATCTAGATTTGATGCTCAAATCTGAATCCTTCGTTGCTGTAATGATAGTTTTGCTTGATTGTGCTGCTTTCGCTTTATGTGCTCTGTTCGTGGTTCCAGCGCTAATGTCCAAAGTGAACCGTCGAATATCGTTATTTCCTGCGAATATTTATTTTATTTCGCATCTTCGTGACTGCTTACTGTAATTTGAAACCTTATCAGTTTTTATTTTTAAGCGCAGTCAGGAATTTGCTGCCATTCGTCTAATTAACGGCTTTTACCGTTTAATCAAATGTTTTCCTGAAATGCCGTCTTTTTGGTTGTTTCGTGTATTTGAAACCACACACGTCGTGTCTTGCCCCCATTCGCATTCGCATTTTAGCATACAATTGTTGTTGCTTGCCAATCGGTTACCGACTATCAAATTAAGTCAAGATCACGCCTTAAAAGATGCGATACCGATCCGCAGCCTTAAGGCACATTTTCACTCTTTGTAAATACAGGAGGGTGGGTTTGAAGTCCCTCCGTCGCGTTGAAGACCAAATTCACAATACGAATTCATCCAAATCCGAGATGCACCCGCTGTTATTACCCAACAAATACCATATGATGAGATTGATCATTGTAAAGGCTCTTCTCGCGTCACCTTACGTGGTAATCCCTTACTTGTACAGAGACACGTGTCACGCTAGTACCGTATTCTCAGATGTGGAAATATGATACGAAGAGAGCAGTTCATATATGCGTTTGATGCGTTGCACGCTCAAACACTAGAAAAGCAAATAGGCACCCTGCCAACCATCCGCACATGACTGGCACGAGCCTTCAGTTTCACTAACGTCGACTTTGTCGGATATCCTCTTATCGAACTGTCGACTGGTGAAGATAAAAAAAGTTTGTGCGTCTACCTTGGCGCGCATTGTGTTCAAGGTGATCTAAATCAAAGTAGTTTTTTCTCTAACCTTCAGCGATTTCCTCGCTTCCTTTCCAAGTTTCACATCTCTCGGCTTAATGTACAAGGTTATGATGCATAGCGATAAAGCCACTAGATTTCAGGACGCTGAGGCCGAGCAGAACCGGCTGTTTGATTCCAGTGCCGCTTGGGGACAGAAGGTCGCTACGGCTATCGCAAGGAACGAAATAAACGTGGTCTCACGTGCCACCGTGGGCACCTTAGCGAGATTTTGGAAGTCAAATACAGATCTTTCAAAGGGTATTTCAAATGTCAAAAGTTATTCTCCTTTGAGGAGCTTCGAGCAATGGCTTATCGGATACCTGCCTGTTTAAGTTTCAGCTGCCCTCGCGAAAGAGTTTCAGCAACCCTGCGAGGGACTATCTGCGTTGAATCGAGCTCATTTTTTTATTGACAACTTTGTGATCTTCTCCCGGGAATCCGACATTGAAAACGTTGAAGCGCAAGCGCGTGCGATAAGCGACGGTCGTTCAACTCGGATGAACGCTTATTTATTATGGTAGCGATAGTAGCGCACAAAATTTCCTAATCAGCTGCGGCAACGACTCAAATAGTTAATGCCAAATCATTCACTCCAAGTGAGCTTGCCAATCTCGCTAAATCGAGATCGTTTTACCGCGCGTTTTTAGTACCAGCGTCTGACGCTTAATAGATCCTCCTGAAACTCGAGCAAAAGACTACTTTTCTGCTAAGTTGACATTTTGTTGCTATTAGTTAAGAATTCTCGTGGCCGAATTCTCATGGCGTCTCAACGATTAATGATTTTAATTATTATTCCTATCTGCTTGTGATAATGCTAAGTCAGTCATGAGTATAGCGTACGGAAAGTCGAAGTAGTCGAAATTCAACGCATCGATCCCCGGATCCTTACGAACCAGGCGGTATGTTGTCACTGATAAACGCTCGCTTATCAAATTTTACATTAGCTCTAGAAGTTGTACAGATATGAGCACTAGCCTCTTGAATGCGGTACTTTTTATTATTTCAAATTTTATTGGTTCAAGCCTCATTCCATTGGGACCTTTGACCCTTGATCGGATTCGCGCTTTACCCCCCCCCCACCCCCCGCCCCGCCCCCATTAAGCGTCTTAGCTTTAAACAAACTCCTTTAATCTACTTACCGCATTCGTCACTTTCGTCGAGCGAGATTAAATAAAGTGTTCCGACTTGACACGAAGTGACTATTAATTTTTGTACCTCCGTGTCGATTTCCTGTCCACTCTTTCGTTCTGATTAAATTACTGCTTCTCTTTCTACCAACGATCGGCGTTCTCGACTGAAATGGATTAATGTCGATCTTACCGGTATTGTCGTTATATTAACAGATTGAAAAAGACATGGACACTGCAATTGCTTGATGCATTCCAATAAAATTAATGCTTTCGAGCATAATAACAATAAGATAAACCTTCATTTTTATACAATCCCGTATAATTTACAGTAAATTAAATTTCGCCTACAACGAGTTCTTTTTAACTTGGTTGTTTCGACTTATCAATTTCGAACGACTTATGTATTAATATATTTTTAAGATTTTTATTAATTTTATTTTGCCACGCGTCAAAGATTTTCCTTAGCATCGCTACATTATTGCACGCTTTAAATAGATTTTTGAGATTTTATTGCAGAGGTGACAATTAGTACTTTAATCCTTATATTAAATCCATTTTCTGAGCTTCGCGTAACCAGCTTTCGGAAAAAATTCAATTCGCCGTTAAAAAAGAGGAAACTCGATTCAAATTTAATATTTTTGCCTTGGAACAGGAAGATCCGATGTGTAAAAGTTAACATAGTCATTGTCAATGACCGAAGTATTTGGATGCCCACCGATAGAAATACGAGGTTTATAACTGCGTGCGAAAAAAAAATTGATCAATATAATATCAGTATAGACGTAGTTTAATTAAAAAGAATAAATAATAATAATAATAATAATAATAACAATAATAATAATAATAATAATAACAACAACAACAACAACAACAACAACAACAACAACAATAATAATAATAATAATAATAATAATAATAATTGTAAGAAACAACAGTACTCATTCGTTTGCATTGTTTATTATTTATGATTGGGATTACATGTTCATCGCTTACAAGTTTCTGACACTTGTAAAAATATTTTCTTGTCTTCCCTGTTGTATAAATACCGCATGTTGTATAAATTGCTGTTATTGCTTACATTCTTGAATGTTGTAAATCACGTGTTTCTTAAATATCTAAATTAGAATTATGCTGAAATCTTATAATTACTTCAACTCACTTCTGACAATTCTTCCCTAACTTTTCTCTCTAAAACTTTTTAAAAAAAAATCCATTCTATGACACAAATTGAGCTTTTTTATTGCGTCAGTAGATAAATAATTCTTATACATTTTATTGAAAGATAACAAAAGAAATGTCATTCGGTCATAATAATACTCGTTAGCGTTATTTCATTAAAGTCCCCGATTATTGAATAGCAATATGTATCTTAAACCTCAATACAAGGGTTAAAGTTTAACTTGAAAACATTTCAAAGTAAAATTAATCTTTTTAGCGCCGTGTCAGTTAGGATCTTGTATTATTTAAAATGTTTGAATATATGATTAATGGACGCTTAGTAATTATTATTTACATTAGTATTTCTTTACGTATGTACATTTTTACCCTTTAAAACAACATTTAAAGCGTGCAAACTTGAATAATTGCTAATTTATTTTTAGATTTTTTTCTCTTTTAAATATTAACTCCAATTTGAAATGATTGAATACTCTAATTTTGCTTTAACGTTTTTTGAATATAATTGTGATATTAACAATAATTTAAAAATTTTTAATGATTAATCTTCGGCTTACGTGTTACATACGAATTAATTTTCCACTTATAATAACAATTCTAGTTTTTATTTTATATTTCATGCACATTTATATATATTCTTCTATAAAAATTTCACTTTATCATCGTGAATATTTTACTAAAAATAAAAATATAAATACACGTTAATTTATACAATATCGTATTATTTTGCATATTTATGTGACGGAAAAAGATTACGTATCAAAGTTCGTTGTAACAACAATTTATTCATTATCTCAATCATTTGCGATTAACACTTGTGAAAAAAATAAATGAATCTATCGTAGGAGTAAGTTTTCAGTTCCCAATGAAAGGCTTTTTGGAAAAATAATCAAGGAAATAAATATGAAACATTGAAAGGTGACTTAAATGCACGTGTGCATATATAATGTAATTCTCAATTAAGGCCAATATAGTGCTATAATTTAATTTCTTTTAAAGTTATGCAATTGAATAATACTGAAATGATTTTTAAGCTTATTTGGAGATTAAAATATTTACTTGGCAATTTGTCATTAAAAATCTGGAAATTTTAAACTATTAATTTTTCTATTCAAAATTTTTAATTTTATAACATATTATTGGAAAATCTTTTGATGTACGTGCTTGAATTTCTTGACAATAAATTTCGAAAACGAAAGCTTGCTAGAATTCATAACGATGTCTTACGCATCGTGTAAGGATAGAGAATATCTACGTCATTTTTCAAATTTAAGCGAATAAAATATAAAATATTATAAATATAAAAAGTATCGGGTATTACCCAAAAATGGAAATTCTATTTTTTATTACCAAACTAATCTTCAGAAATTGCTTCTTTTTTTTTTTTTAATATTTTGATATTTAAAATGTCAATTCTTGCTTTAGGTACAATGTTATTTTAATATTTTAATATTTAATATAAAATATTAATTCTTGTAGTAACATCTTTTAAAACCTCTTTCTAACGACATTCGATAAAGAAAGTTTGTACGAGTAATTGTTATTTGGATTTAATGTAAAATATGGTCTTCAGTTGCAGCTACTAATTAGCAAAATGTCGATATAACAAATCGATTACGCACTCACTAATACAAAATTGTGAATTAAACAAAGCTTACACTGTTCTTTTGTAATATAATGCTATTCCTTGTCACTTACTGGAACGCGCGCTGCTTTTTTTAAGCATTCTTAATTATTTTCTGCTCTGAGTTTTTTTAATTTTACCATTGTTGAATATTGTGAATTAAAAAATACCGATTTCAATAAAACAACCAATAATGGAAAGGCGTAGAATGTCTTACCTTACTTGTAACGCCTATAGAGATTTTATTTAAAATCAGCACCTCCAACAAAGAACTGCAACTTTTTCGCGAATCATTTGTATTGGAATAGCTCGCGAAAAATGTCGGCTAAATCCCCGTCACATGCCCGGGCGTGAAAATAGAATTTTTTTATTGCAGGTCGATGCAAGTGGATCACCATATATCTGCTTTATATGCCCTGGATGTGACTGGAGATGGAGCGGATGAAATAATTGCGTGCACTTGGGATGGACAAACGTACATTCTTGATCAGCAAAGAAATAGCGTTCGCTTTCAGTTCGAAGAGCCGGTAAGAGCTTTTTGCGCGGGAATGTACAGTGTTTTCCCAAAATCCACTACACCTTGCCTCGTGTACAACAATTTCTTTAATAAGGTAATTCTCTTTCTACCGATAAAAGTGCGCCGCTCAAGTGACGCAATGAGCAATATTTTTAACACTCGTACGATAAATGATCCATTCGTCTTTGACAGATTTTTCTCTATTACGATGTCAGTCTTCCAAGTATGGTGGTGACCGCTCTAAATCCCGAGGAGTCATTGGATAAGCACCAAAAGGAATTGCTGAATAAAATTTTGACTGGCGATACCGAGTCCGAGCGCGAGGCTCAATTAAAACAGCTAACAGAATGGTTATTGTACGGAATGCCTTGAAAAATAAAGTAATCGAGAGTACAAAATGATCCACGTGTCTTTCTTCGTGTCATTCTTTAAAAGCGCGCACTCGTCGAATTACATTTGTAAGATTGTGCCCAGCAATTACAAAAATTACATTAAAGTATGGCGGAGTTAAACAATATCAAAAATTCGTTTAATTTTTCACAAGGAGGGTTTTCCTGATAAGACGATGAACTCTTCGAGGAAAAGCCTAAGCATCTTTTATACCTCGCACAAGCTTTGTATTATTTATATTTTTATATGAAAATGACTGATTCGCGAATATATCATTGAATTGCAAAGCTCGTACGGCTAAAACGTAGAATGAATCTAGAATGAGAAAACGTCTCACCGCGAGATATTGAGACGCGTACTTTCGCGTAATTTTATTTTATAAATATGTGCAACGCGACAAATTTGAAAATCAGAATCGAAAATTCGGGCTCCGAAAATGGTGTTGCGAACTAACGTAATTACGCAATACAAGATCGATGTTTACCAACGAGAGTTGAATATTTCATATTATGGACGATGTAATAGAAATATCAAAGCCATCGATATCAGAGCTTACGTTGTGCTCTTCAAAGAATACTTTTCGACTTTAGGACACTTATTAACTGTCGTCGTGTACTCTACGTAACTCATTATTAAGATCTTTAAATCGATAAATATAATCTAAGCTTGAAAAAAGGTTGAAGTCGGTACCTTTTAACTATCGAGCACATTCGAGTCGTGTTCATTCGGTTCAGGTCCAACAAGAGAGTTGATTACAATTACATTCGTACACGAATGAAAATAGTGGTTAATTCTTTGAAGTAGTCTTGATTCTGTGAAAATATTTGTCTGTTATTTTTAGCAATTGAATTAGCGAAATTGATGATAAATTCTAGTTCGGAAAACAAACGTTATTGGAAAAAGCTTCACCAGGGCGTACGACGAACTTATTTGCAGTTGTATTTATATTTCGTGCATCTGATGAAAACTCGGAAAATTGGCACGCTACAGCGAGATATAAAATGAAAGAAAGTTCGTATATCGATTGCGGCATTATAATCATGGCTTCGACAAAACGAAACGCCGCATCGTGATCATAGAACTGAAAAACCGTAAACTACGCAGCGCCGTTTTGCTTTCGTAAAGTTTAAAAATCGTGGAAGATTTTACATTTTCTCGTTAAGTACTTTCGCAAAAAGCTTTCTCACTGTAAATACCAGAGCAGCAATGAAAATGAATAAAGAATTAAAATCAGACATGACTTTCGTGCTTCGAAGCGTGTAGAAGCATTCGCGGAGCTGAGGGAACCTTGCCAACAGAGCAAAGCGTTTTTTAGCCGTAACATTACGTTTTCCCCTCCACGAGAGCATACACCGACGAACATAATCCCCGGTATCTTGAGGGACTCGTGCAGATGAATTGTGACTCCATCAAGCTTTACGTGGGGTAAATCGAGGGGTAAAACAAAGAGGTCCAAGAAGACTTCTCCGAAGGACTTCCGAACCACTCCCCGACTTTATGAGGCCTTCCTTTTACTTTATCTTTTTTTTTTCTTTCTTTTTCCTTTAATCATCTGTGTGCGTGAGCGCGCGCCTACGTACAAAGAGGAAAAGAAAAAATGTAACCGTTCCACCTCGTACCAGCGAAAATTGCTTCAGTCTGGCTTTTTAAATGCCCGATGGCGGCTCGAGAACACGGAGGAGAAGCTGCACGCGCTAAATGAAAATTGAATACGGGGAGTTACTCGCGGGGCGCACACCCGCGAGAATTATCTCCTAACCGAATGGCCTACGACCCTCCGATCTCGATTCGACGATTAGCGACGAAAATGCTCACCTGATTGCGCATCCAATCGAAATGCATCCGTGGCTTTCACTTTTCTGCCGACGATCTTCTCCCTCGTACTTTCGCTGGGAATTATTGTTCTCGATGGTGGGCTTAAAGCTGTTTATTCATTGGTGTAGCGATTCCGGGTACTCGAACGCAGTCGCTCCAGACAAAGGGAACTCGATCCATAATGGCAGCAGGGGGGGGGGGCGCGGTGGTGGTGTTGGGGTGGGGTAGCCATGTTTTCTTGGCTTCAACTCTTTAAAACTGTAATCACAAGGAAAGATTCGCCGATTTTGCCGGCATTTCGCAACTCTTGTTCAATCATTATCGTCTAAGAGCACCCGAATAAGATCTTCATAAATACTAAATAATAACGCAAATAATGGTTAATTTGGCGTCTATCGCCAAGACTAACGACGAAGCAAAATTACGCGTTATCGCCGAGTCGATAAGTGCGCGTCGATAAGTTGTACATCTACGATGTACCTCGTCAACGTAACAATTTTTTCCAACTCGTACAAATATCCCCTTAGATTACAAACTTATTTCAAACGCACATTCTCTTTGAGATTTCTTCTAAGAAAACCAACATTACGACTGTTGGTAAAATAAAAATAAACGCATCGGAAAATGTAACCTTCTTTGAATTTTTATTCGCCTCGTCCACCAAATGTGCATATAAACACGTAATTGAATTCGTATCTTCATACGACATAAACGCCAACATTGAAATATTCATTGCGGACATCAGATGGACACTTATTATCCCACAATAAATAAATAAAGTTCTATAAGTTAATTCTTATTACGTTCAATTACCATTTGCAAGAACCAGATATACGTTGTCCCAACGAGTCGAAAATATTTAGTTTTTCCCGATACATGTACTGCTTTTCCACGCATTTCAATTTCTCTCTAGCAACTCTTGTCGGTCAACCCAATAATTTCCGTTACTCTTCCGTGTAAAAGTAAGCGTGGCAGATGCACGTGACACGAGTAATGAAAACTATTGTTTCTCGGTATAATTCCTACGAGGCTAATCCTCCAAGATGCGCTGCAGATCGCAATCTCATAAAACTAACAGCCATTCGTAAATAAATTCTTCGCGTACGTAACACGCGAACGTCGGTTTTCCATCGAGCCGATATTAAAGACAAGTTGATTTTAAAGAGGGTTATTCCATAAACGGAAAGATATGAGAAATAAAGGTTGTTGGTATCATTAGTGGCCGATCCCGACAATACAAAAGGCGTACAGCTAGTTTACTCGTACTGCAATGTTTTTCCATCTCCCAAGCCACGTTTCATCGAATGCAGCGCGAGGAGTCACGGCTAAATCAATCGGTGGCCCGGGATACGCGTGGTAATTCGACTCTCGTCGATGAGTCGGCAAACGGCTTCGAGAACAATTCGGACGCGGTGATCCCTGGGAAATCGCGCTCTTTATTAGGCCGGCGCTCCAGGTACCTCGTTGTCGTACCAAGTTGGCGGTCGAGCAATTCCTCCCGCCCAACTCCTGGCAACTTGGACGGCCAGGGCTGCTCTACCCCATCCTCCTCCGAGAACGCTTTCGAACGCTTTCGAACGCTTTCGAACGCTTTCGAACGCTCCATAATTCGAAAGCCTAGGATTGCGGGGCGAAAATAGCGAAGCTTGGATTGCCATCGCGAGAAGATAGACGACGAGAACAGAGCAGCCGCCGCATCTCTTCGGCAGGCGAGAGAAAAAAAAAAGAAAAGTAAATAAAAGGAAGAAACGAGAGGAGAGTTTTTGTGGACTTGATCGGTGACGAGCCCGTTAAGCGACCGGAGAAGCGTCTCGGCAATGTCCACGCAGATTATGCTCGAGAGCTGCGCAAGATTTTCGATGATATAAGGACAGTGACGGCTGCACTACGCGGTTTTTTGTCCTTATTCGCTTATTTATTTACGCTTCTTTTCTCCTTTTTTTTCCTCGTTTGTTAAATCGCGCCTCTCCGTCTCCTCGGGCATGAAAGGTGGCTTATGGAATTTAAAAGCGAGTTCCACATACCTTTGAACGTTTATTTAAAAGTGTTGCGCTTATGCGTTTATGCACGCGTATTACGTAAAGTTTCGGTAAAATGCATTGGCAAACGTCTTCTCCTGACTTTAAGTTGGCAGAATCTCACGTTTCACGAATAACGCCGAGAAGTACAAAAAAAAAGTACATGTAACTTCAACGATCTTATTAAAATCTCGGTCTTAGCTGTTGCGTGTACTAAAATTGAAGGGGTAAAAAATAAGCGGTATATAAATAGTAATTAATTTGCACTTTTCAACTTGTCGTACGTCAAGTTTCAGAAATATAACTTGCGAATCAGTGAATATTCGCGGGCTTTGGTTGAAATCGCGATCGCAGACATTCTCAATGATTATATTTGTAAGCGACCGAGGAGCACAAGGAAACCAAGTTATTACGAAACGTTGATACGCCAGTAGTCGGCAGTATCTGCTAAATTTTTCAACAACTTTAACGAAATCCTAGCGCATAATAGTTACAACGTTGCATAAGCACATTAATCACTTTCTCCCTATACCAACTTTACTCGAATTAATTGCGTCTCTCTGAGTTTATCGCATCCATTATTACGAAATATTTCCAAAGTTACGCTGCTGCCTTCGACGCGCAAATATTACCAAACGAATAATTTTTACGAAGCCATAGAGATGAGATGTTTGAAAGGAGAAATATCGTACTCTCGCTGGCGGTAAGTACGCGTATAGGCAATTAGGAGCGGCCCGATAACGTCCGATGTTCGCAATTGTCTCCTTTTCCGTGCGTTGAAATGTCTCGAACATTAAAATACACGGCTCGCTATTGCGAAAAATATAAACTAACAACATCGATGTATTCAGATGGGATTTACGAAGCGTTAAGAAAGCGAAAGAATAGTTCAAGGTAAAAGGAAAAACGGAGTGGCTCGAAGCGATTGGAGGCGCGCGGAACGAGTGCAGGATCGAAAGAAAGAAAGGAAGAGCGGGCGAGCGAGCGAACGAGCGAGCGAGCGAGAGAGAGAGAGAGAGAGAGAGAGAGAGAGAGAGAGGCGTCATGGATGCTTGCGCGTAATTACGAGGGGCGCACACGCTGAGTATCCGGAATGTTCAATAAGAGTGAAATATCGAGCGAAGAAGGCGTTTGGAAAAAGTAGGCGATACAATAGAGAAGATGTTTAGGTAGGACCGAGCAAACACTCGTTCCGGAGGACAAAGGCCGAGGCTTTCGGCGGGATCTCGGCAGCGACGCGCACCTCGGGGCCAAATTTTTGAGTACCCGGGCGTAGGATAGCGCGTGGGGCGGTTTGACACCTCGGCTCGAGTGGCCGCGCGCCTTATCAACGGGGCATCATCTACGGCCGCTTGTTTGCATATTTTATGGTATCGCGAGGGCAGCTAATCCGCTTAGGTCGTATTTGTGTATGCGAGGAGGGTACAACAAGCGTCCCCGACGCTGTTATGGACTTCTAATGGGATGATTGGCCTCGTTTGCGCGGTTGCACGCGTCAGCCGCCCCCTCCGTCGTAATCGAGCGTAAGAGCACGCGGTCGCCTCACCTGGGCCGCGGATAGAGTCCTCCGTCCCTCCGCCGGCGGTTATTGTGTCGCGGAGAATGGCCCAGGCTCGGGCAAAACGAGGCAACGGAAGAACCGGCCCCGGGGCGAACTAGTCCGGGCGGGAAAAAGGAGAAAATGAAGTCGGGCTAAAGGGAAGAGGCAAATACGAAGTCGAGCGAAGAGGGAGAGAGAAAGGGGAAAAAAAAACGAGGAGGACGAGCTTATCGAAAGCAAAAGTCGCGTCGCCGCGTCCCTGACGAGGGCTTTCGATCCCCGGTGGGGCCGCATTCCTCCTGCCGTCCGTGTTATTTTATCGAAGCCCCGCCGAGGTGTCAAATGCGCCGGGGACAAACTAGGCGCGGGGCCCACCTACGTTCAAAGCCCCGTGTGCATCGGGGCCCGGGGTTGACAGCTTTTTGACACTCCTCGAGCGATTCCGGCGGCCGGGTGTCGAGTGACGGCGTCCCTCAGGCCTCTGGAGCCGCCGCCGCCGCCGCCGCCGCTGTCGCAGTCGCTGCCGTTGTCGCTGCCGTCGTCGTCGTCGTAGTCGCTGCCGCCGCCGTCGCCGCCGCCGCCGCCGCCGCTGCCTCCCGCTCGCGCCGTAATGCTCCGCTCGGCCGCTGCGGAAAAAAAGGGAAATGCTAATGGGCCGCGCAGTGGGGGGAGGGCGGCAGCAGCAGCGGGGGGCGGCGCGTACGCGGCGGGGCGGCCGCTTCCGGCGGACCAATGAGCTTCCGGGCCGGCGGCCATCTCTCGGCTCCGGAGCGGCAGCGGAGGCTGCGCCGAGTTCGATCGGCCGCGACTCCGCAGTGCGCGTGTGTGCGCAGAGCCAGCGCCCGCGAGCGGCGCTACCAGGAAGCAGGTTCCCTCAGTCCGGCACAGACACACCGAGCGCACGAGCGTCGGCAGCAGCAGCGGCAGCGGCAGCAGCAGCAGCAGCAGCAGCAGCGGCAGCGGCAGCGACAGCAGCAGCGGCAGCGGCAGCGACAGCGGCGACGACGAGGGTGCAGAAGGCGCGGAGCCGAGGCGGCGAGCGGTCAGCCCGGAAGCGCTGCGGCCGTCGTCGGTGCCAGGGCACGAGCGCAGTTGGCCGAGCGGGTCAGCGAGCTGCGGCGGAGACAGCACCGGGAGGTGAGTCGACCCGGAGCGGCGGGGGGCCGGGAGCGGCAGCTGCCGCCGCGAGGGGAGGGCCCGACCCCCCGGCCGGGGCGATAATCGGGGCCATTGTCGCGCGGGGAAAACAGGCGGCGCGGCTCGGAGGAGTGCCGGCTCAATTAGCGCTTTCGGCGAAGCGCGCGCCACGGGGCGCCGGGGTGCACTCGCTCCCCCGACCGCCCTTCTGGACTCTCGGAACTCCGCCGGGAGCGAACTCTATCGCGGGGCCGAGCGGCGGCATTCCACCGCATTGTCGGCGACGCTCCTTTTTTCCCTTTTTCGGCTCCTCCTCGTCTCCCCGGGCCTCTCTCCCGCGCCACTGCACACGTATATTCGAATTCGGATGCCCCGCTCGGAATATGAATATAAACTGGGCGCGTAGCGAGGCGGCGGGCAAACGGGTTTCCAAGTGCCTTCTCATGCGGCCCCGCTCGCACACTCGCTCCTCTGTGTGCTATAATATCCGCCGCGGCCTTATTTTTATTTACAGAGATTGCCCGAACGCCGAGGCAGCGATCCCTGGCTATATTCGCCTCGCGCTCCAGGAGCGAGAGCCGAGAGCCGAGTGCGAGAGAGAGAGGCCCGAGGAATGTGTCGCGCGAGCACAAAGGTGTTGAGCCGTCTCGCTCGCACTCGGTTATATATCTCCAGAGTCGGGATCCTCGCACCAAAGACTCTCTCGCTCGCTCTATCTCTATCTCTCTCTCTCTCTCTCTCTCTCTCTCTCTCTCTCTCTCTCTCTCTCTCTATTTTTCACGGCAGCCCGCGAGCTCGGCCTGAAAGGAGGGACATATTTTATATTTATGGCTGTTTGCCGCTACTGTGCTCGACTCGCGCGTTCGAACCGGCCAAACGACTCGGCCCGTGTGTCATCTCTCCGCTTCTCCTCCACCTCGTCGAAATCGAGCGTCTCTCGGCCTCTCCTCCGGGGCGATAACCGCGGCCGCCAGCGCTAATCGGGAGCAGCGCTCGAGCCCGGAGCCGCGTCGACGCGCATCCCCCGAGGAACGCGCGCTCGCGGGCCACTTTAACGCCGGCCATTCGGCCAATTTAATTCGTAAGCCCGGGTTAAGCCCGGATTTGTGGCTTAGCACTGATGGTGTTTGCTACCACCGCTGCGAGAGTTTAACTGTGTGTCGGGTGCGCGCGCGGGGGGCACGGGAGGGCCGACGGCTCGGCGACGCTCGGGAGCCAGGTAGACCGCCGGGAAACTGCAACCCGTTCCCCGGCGCGCGATGCCCAGACGCATTTTCCGGACGCTTTTCCGTAATCGCCGCCGCCGCCGCCGCCGCCGCCGCCGCCCTCTCGCCACCCCACCCCCTCGCCGCCGGCCGCCGTCGCCCGAGCGCTGGATTTTCCCACCGCGGACGAGCCGACGCGTGCGTCGAAAATTCCGATCGCCGGAAGAGTCTGGCCCGAGCCTCGTCGCCACCCTCGTTGGTCGTACCCTTCGCGCGCGTCGACCGAGAGCAACTTTACCTCGTGGCAACCCCCGCGATCGCCGCGCGACGCCCCTCCGCTCGGACGGAATCGTCCGCCTTTGCTCCTCGACTCTACCTACGCCGACTTTCCCATTCGTAATTATCGCGAGGGACGCCTCCCGTCGCTCCACGCTCCAAGCCCATATCGATATTATAAATTTCGGGATTTTTCAAGACTTTCTGCAAATCCTCACCGCACGGACCTCCAAATCTTTCCGATGCTCCCGTCCGTACAAAAACCTACGATCGATTCTCATAATTCACTCGCGGGACACGATATTTTTCAACATTAATATTCTACCCAATTGAAAAGAATCCGTAATCGTATAAATACCCGGGAATTCTTGTGCCACAACGACACCAGCGATACCTCATTTTTTCCTTTTTGAAATTCTTTTCGAGCGTTAACCGCTTGGACATTAAAATCCATTGTTCTTCGAAGTTGATCAACTCCCGAGCTGATATAACTACCGAGACCGAACAAATCCAATTATAAACGTAATATTACTTTCTTCTGGTAAATTATAAGCTCCTTCGCCGACTTCGCGACGAGAACTTTCTGTCGAGAAAACTTCCGTTACCGGACATTTACGGATTATTACCTAGAAGCACCGATTATTAAGCGGCCGAGTGCAATTTTTAGTTAATCGTCCAAAAAACTTTTCACCGTCTTGCATTTGCGATAAATCGAGGTTGGCGTCGTTGCGTAGCTTTTGTCCCGGCAAAGTAATAAATCAGCATTACCGCTTTACCGTTCGAAACTACCCATCGCGTCAAGTGCGCCGTTAAATCGATCCTTGCGCTTGTTTTTTTTTTTTATTTTTTTTTATTTTTTTTTTATTTTATTTTTTTTTTCTTTTTGTTTCTGATTTCCTTTCTTTGATTTTCCCTTGTTTTCTCTTTCTTTTACGAATTTGCACGCAACGATAAGCGGTATCTCGCGTCGTTAATTACGAGGTTGTTGCGCTGCCGTGCTAAATTAGCCGCTGAAAAATATCCATACGCGATTTGCACTGCGATAAGAGCTTTTGCCGAATAACGCTTCTCATCATTACGAATCATTACAAGTCATTACAAGTCATTACAAATCCTTACGAATCCTTACGAATCGTTACAAATCGTTACAAGTCATTACAAATGACAAAGTCCCTTGCTTCCGGTCGCCGATAAAGGTCCCTTGATTTGTGACGGGATTTGTGATGTAACGGGAAGAAGCGTCCGCCATGACGCTCGATCGAATGCAGGCCTCGTCGTCGCATTAATTAACATTTATCATTGATTTAAATTCTGATGAACACATCAGCCTGGAGCCATCGGCCACTAAGTGGCCCCTTAGACGTACTATAATTTTAACACATTTCAAAGACATAGAAACGAGGGAGAAAAAAAATCAAAATACTAGAACAAATTATTTTTTACTACCTGTAGCTGTAGCTGGCTTCGGTAGTAACGTGATAAAGGTCGTATAGTTAATATTTTATTTGAGTGATTTGTGTTTTAATCCGTTCTAAAGTTGGGAGTAAAGATTTTTTCGCTAATCCTCGCTCTTCCATTCTCCATTTTTTCCTTTACCTGTCTCCGCTCGTGATTTCTAAAATATCCGCGCGTGCTCTTTTGTGCGCGGGGAGCTATAATATTTCATACGTCATCGTTTAGAAAAATTAAGAAGTCGCAATATGTGTTTTGAACCGAGAACGGGTACGTGTATTTTAGCTATAAATATTTTTGCGAAAATCTCGCTTAAGTTTTTCTCGAACGTTTATCAACTTTTTACCCGTGAATAATTATCGCGGTCCAGTAGTTGGAAACGCGTGTGCGTTCAAAATTAATTGCCGCCCATTTCTTTGACGCGAGATTCCGAAGCGTATACTTGGTCCCGGTTTACCGCGGCTCACCTCGTTTGCTCGCTTTAGCCGAAAGGGCCTATCTCGCGAGTACCGTCTTCATTTTACCGAAAATGGTTGGGCTTCGCTCCGCCAATGAACGTCGGTACGAGCAGAGGAAATAGCGCAAGCTTTGTTATTCAATTGCTAGCGTCAATTAGAAGTACATCGTTACGAATTTCTTTTACAACGTTTCACGCGCAGTCGTACGCGTGTCAAAATTGTTATCTTCCATTTTAAAGGTTTAACGAGCGAAGCGGCAAACCGATGCGAAGCTTCTCCTAAATTTCCACGCTTTCTAGCTTATAAATAATTAGTCGCGCGTGTTAATTTTACGTGGGAAGCAGAGGGAGTTGCATTGCAGCTCTACAGTTCGATGTAATTTTCGGTATATTGTTGATCGGCAGAAGAGCAGGAGGGTTTGATTTAACAGGGAAATCACGAGTGGAACTTGGTTTATTTAATTTTAACGAACGAGTCTCACGCATACGTTTATAATATCAAATGAAGCGTATAATTTATCCCTCTTCGTATCATTCTTCTCTGTATTATTTAACGAAACGTGTCATTTATTATAAGCGTAGCGCGCACAACCGCGTACGTAAATTTATTTATAAACTAGCCAACTTTTTTTTCAAATAACGAAAAGTTCAACCAAATTTACGACTCTAATATATTATATTCGTTTCTTTATGCAGCTACTGTGTAAGTTGACTAATTTCCTAATCAATTAATTCAGGGTATGATTCAAACGGCGAAAGACTGGTGCGACGGGCTTCGCTCCGTGAAAAAAGCTGTGAAAGATAAATTTTCGTACGAACGGCTCACAGGAATTTACATATAAATTTAAATATTTATAATCCGCGCGCATGAAATTCCTCCCGATAGCCTCTTCGTATGAAAAGTATGAAAAATTTGGCGTTTTACCCTCGATAGCAAACGTTACATAACATCTAAGATAATCACCCAAGGCGGATAATTGATCGAAAATTGTTGCTTTTCTTTCTCGATTGCTGCTGAAATCTTCAAATTGCGTCCAATTCCGGTAGTCCAAATTGCACGATTTTGCAAACCTTCAAAAAATTGATAATTGGAAGCTGCAGTGAACGACGTCACAACGGCGAGACGAAAGACTTTATAAGAATTTTATAGCGCGATTTACAGTGTGCGTCAACTTGATGCCCGAATGTTCCAAGATTCGCTGGCTAAAATCGTACAAGCAGCGGCGAAATTAACACACCAATGGTTATATCGAGCATATCTCGCGGATCCTAGTTTCTGGTGCAAACCAAAACATCTTCCGTTACGTCCTCTGCGCGCTTCGTGCTTCCTCGAGTTATTCGAGCGAATTAGCATTAACGCTCGACTCTACCGGGCATATTAATGCGCATCAAACATAATATGCCTTTTTGGGAAAATGTCCTTCAAATAACACGCATCCGACGAAGCCTAATTACGCGATAGAGTTGTTAGTTGAAGAATCCTTTAAGTATGCGCGATTGATTACGCGTTCGCTTAGGGGCGATTGCATTTGACAGAGAGTATTCGCGCTTGGGGGATTTCGTTTATCGGATGGTGAGAAAGGGCTTTGGGAAAAAGAGTTTGGCCAGCGAACGCATCACGATGCCGCAGTTCATCTCGTCCGGGCGGTTTAATTTCTTTTTTCTGCATTTTTCCAATGTCGGTCAGAGTTCGGACCAAACAAGTTCCAACCTGCGATAAAAATGATGAATATATTATGCGAGGATAGCAAAGTACTGTAAGAATTAGGCGTACGTACCTGCTGGAACGAATATACGTTACTCCTGATGAGCGTTTTCGATTAGCTTTAGCTTAGGACAATTACATTAATAGGTTTTAGGAATTGCTCGGTTTTACCCGTTTCGCACGACAATGAATCCTAATAGCTTTTCGGAACTATTCGAGCCTTGGTTTTCCCCTGGCGTGGCACCTCCATACCTTTGTCATATTTTCTGGTATTCGCGTAGAGTTTGCTGTATTCCATTCCAAATGTATCATTGTACTTTTTACATTTGTATGCGTCTCTATACCAGTGCGTTCGCCCTCTAATTTGACAGCTCTCTTTCCATGGATTCTTATAAATATTTATGACTTTTATTTTTATATTACATTTAAATTTGCTTGGGCAGTTGGCACTTGGAAAATCTTCGACCACAGCAGGCTCCTCGAGTGAAATCAAAGAAAACCTAATGGTGCGTTGTTAAAATTTCGAGTACAATTATTTAACAGCAAACTGAGACAACTTGCTAGTGCTTTTCGAAATATAACGACTATTGGTTGACGTGTTTTTTGTACTTGTTATTTGCGTGAAACCACGCTATCGGTAGCGACTAAAAGTCGTCACTTAAATTTGTTTTGCAATCAAGTATTCGAGTACAAAAACCGGAGACTTTATTACTTCAATGAGAGACAAATGTATAGGCGTGTTACGTGGACGCGCTACTACATATTCATGCCACACTACGAAACCGTCTGTTCTAATCGTTGCAAGTGTGTGAGTTTGTCGTGTTATTTGCATA
Source organism: Wiebesia pumilae (assembly GCA_018907045.1). Taxonomy (NCBI): domain Eukaryota; kingdom Metazoa; phylum Arthropoda; class Insecta; order Hymenoptera; family Agaonidae; genus Wiebesia; species Wiebesia pumilae. The sequence goes on from JACCHZ010000104.1 coordinate 2,349,701, forward strand.
CGTTGCAGCGCACATAACTCACGATGTACTTTGTTAATATTGTTTTTAATTTGTATTTTTTCGCGAGAGTCCTTGGCTTTTAATCCATGAGATAATTCGGTGGGAATTCTCGTACCTTGATACGATTAGGACGACAGTGACGATATGTATTATGAATTAGACCGCGATTCTTGCAAGTTTCTATTATCGCGTTATTCTTTTTTAATCAATAGGCTAACATAGTGCATCACATAAATTATATGGTTATATTTTACAAATAAAAATAGGTAACTTACGTTAGAGAAATTATGCGAAAGCAACTCAACGTGATATTGATTAACAAATCTCGATATTCAGTTTTTCATACGTGACGAGTGAATAATTAGTTTCTTTGGTGCGGAACTGAGTCGCGTTATTCGTCTCGACCACGGATTATTATCCATTTATCTTGATTATTCTCGGAAAAAGAAAAAGCATTCCAAGTTCAAACGTTACATTGTTACGTAACGCCGGCATTTGATGTAGTTTGCGATACTACGTAAACTGTAACAGTCTATGATTTCAAATTTTCCAAAGTATTTTCAAATACAATAACAAACATACACATCAGATCATTTAACCAATAATGAATAGTAAATATTGATGATGCGACTGAGAACCTAATGAGATTTAAGACAGCGATAGAATGAATATCAGTTTATAATCCGTTGAAAAAATATTAATTTTGACGATAGAAAGCCGAAAATTAAGAGGTTTATCATACGAAAGCTTGACTCAGTTGATTGATTAGCGTCAAATTATTGATGGGTATTACGGCGAGAAAGGCGACGTATCTCTACGTGCTTTTTATATCAATCGTGCTTAGACTAATATTAGAAAGTTATAAAACTGCATAATTTTATTGAATCAAGGTAGGAGAGTTTTGCCATGTTATTGCTGATATCTTCATTATATAGAATTATTTTGGCTCCCCACCCAGTTACGACCTCTTTTGAGTGTGCATTTACTTTTCCAATAGAATGCACGAGACTTTATAATTACGTTTATTAGCTCCACAAGCGTAATTTAATTTCATGAATTATATATCCGAACTGTGCAATCATTTTTCTTTAGTCGTAAACAGATGTAGTTTTTTCACGCTCTCAATCTCTTTCCGCAACAATACCAGTATTACCAATAAGAAGAGTCCAAGAATATTTCACTCTTGGTAAAACATAATGAATGTAAAGAACAAGGCCTTTCAGATGAATATCTTTTCAGCTGTTGGCAAGATAGTTAATCTCCAAGTTTGAACCGTTCTACTTTCGTGCTTGGTATCGAGTCGGCATAGATTAATTTTAAACTTTCCCGAGTACAAGAAATTCGAGTATTAGATAGCAATCCTGATAAAAATCAAAACCTACATCCGAATGGAAACGAAGATGTTTTTGCCATCGCTTATCTAGCATTTGGCCATACTGCTCTGTAGGGATGAGTGTGTGCGTGCGTGTGAGCGCGCGCGCGCTTAAACGGATTAGCATCGGGCGTTAAACTGCAACATTACTGTTGGAAGCACAACGTAAATCAGTACTTCGCGTATCTCGGTCGATTATCCGAACATTTCAGCGATAGTAATTAAAAATGCGGGATTTTACCGGGGGGTCAATTTGGACTTGTGACCCTCGACAGACTAGGTGTACGTATATTGGAATCGGCGCTGAATTTGGTATATAAAATGGTAATAAATACAAACGGATTTATGTAAAATTGTATCGATCAGAGTTGACGAGAAATAAGAGAAGGAAAGAAGGAGACGAGAAGATGAAAATGAACGCTACGACTCGGACTGATGACTTTAATCTTCGATTAAAGAATTCTATTGCAACGTCTCGCGCGTAGGTAGCATCGCGAACAGATGTCAAAATATTAAAGGAAATAAGGTTACTTTGCAATAGTTTCATTCATGAGGAAAAGCACGAGAGCAACGATAATAGACTCCATTGTTCTTTTCATTCGCTCTTTCATACGCGTCTTAACCTCGAAGGTTATACTGTCAACGTTAACGTAACCAATGCTTTAGAAACGAGAACTTTATTCTGAAATATCATCTGTGCCCTGTAGGAAAAAATAATAGGTGAATACAAAGAAAGACGAGTTGGGACTCGGTACTTGGACGTTGTATACATGAATTTCCATGTACCGACCTCATCAGCGCCACTTGCTTCTCAATTTTCTCATTAGTTGGGCAATATTTACTTGTACTTTATTATTGAGAAATTGCAGCGAAATGCAGTTAGCGTCCAAATACGTTGGACTGAAGCGCCTTCGACACGGCTATACTCTTTTTCATTTTCTCAAGCACACTTTCAATTCGTAACAATGCCAAGAATTCGGTCTATTGTCGTATTTGAACGACCGAGCGATATGTGTATTATTTATTGCTTGGCATCGTCATTTAACGAACGCAAGATCGCGCGCGTAACGCGCGCATAGAATGCCAAGTAAAATTAAACGAGAGCAATAACCCTCGATAAGATTCATCCACATTCGTATCAAGCATCGGCTCGACATCAGCAAATTCTTCGAACATAATTTCCCGAAGCTGTTCTACAGAGAAAAAGCATTATCCACACTTTGTATTATTTGTCGTCGTCGTCGTCGTCGTCGTCGTCGTCGTCGTCGTCTACGAGGCGTTGAATTAAGATTGAAAGGCGTTCGTCGCGCGTCAAGCGACTCTTGACAATTGTAATTTAAACATAATTACGAGGAATGCAGGCTGGACAATTTCGCGTTTCGGTCGCTATGCGAGAACGACCCGCGGAATAAGAAAGCGCAAGAAAGTGCACAAGCGTCGGTAGATGCGTTAGAGAAAGCCCTCGTCGGGGAAGAAGACGGAAGAAGGTGTCGGGCTCGATTACGCACGCGTTACTCCTTTTTCGGTCCTCCTTCTTTTCTTTTCCCGATTGATCCATCATTAATTATAGATCGCTATCGATCGGTGCTCCTTCTTCCTAGACCACTACTAATGCGCGTACTCCCGCCGGCGAAGCAGTGATTCTGCGTTTGGCATCATCAGATAAGGTTACCCGAGAGGGATCACCTCGTGAGTCGGGAAGGTTGTGTGCCTACGAGTCTTGAAATTTTCAATAGGTAGCGGGTACGCGTATAGAGACCCAGTGGCCTATCGCGCACATCTAATCGCGGGCAGTTGGTTCGACACCTGATTTGGGTACATTTTATAGCTAACGCCTTGGCTATCCATCCTGGAGTGGCGGCCTCTTCGGTGCGATGATTTTCAAGAGAGCGAGTTAACTTTAGCGGCAATCGTACAATTGTTAGCGAGTTGGACACGGGCCCTCGTGCAAAGGTGGCTTCGGATGCTGGATCGTGGACCGAGTCATCAAAGGTATCTGTTCCGTAGCGATCTCCGTCACAGCTTGTCCCTGGCAAGCCATTCGAGCTCGTTTTCGATCACTGGTGCCGTGATGCCGTGATGCCGTGGGAGACGCATAAATTTACCTAACAAACTGCGCATCACCCCTTCCATCTCTGGTACGGCCAGCTTGTAACCGGGCAACGCTTCGCTACGGTCATATTCCCTTTACGGTTGCGAGGGAGTTTAAATCGTCCAGAAGCAAAGGGTCGTTCCTACGGCCAATTTAGTCCTGCATTTGCCATCTAGATCATCCATCTTCCGATATTTGTCGTTCGAGATGTCATTTTTTCCGGAGGTTTCTTCATTAAATCGTTAGCGACGCGCGAGTTGGACACCGGGGTATCAAAGCCTTCGCTCGCTCTACTTGACTATTTGTTAAATCATTTTCATCGTCGGAGCTGACGATTTTCGTAAGCGACACCTTCACTCGACATCTATCGGTCTATGCAGCTACGTATTTTTATTAAGACCTCGAGCACAAAGTACTCTTGGGCAGCTTTAAATGTATCGGCATCCAAGGCGAACTTGTACGTTGTGCGTTGTACAGGGACTCGCTTGGAGTTTAATGAGGCGGTATCAATTACTAATTATGAATTAAACAAATTTGTGTGTAAATTGAATACGCCTTTCCAAAGAAAAAAATCTTTTATCGATGCAAACTATTTACTCATCGTTCAAGAGTTTAATAGTCGCATCACATTTCGAATGTGATCGTTTAAGTACGTTTTCAATCGTATACATCGGTGTGCTTAGTTCAGTTCTTGAAGTATTTAAAATTCGATTCAAATTCGTATTTGTATTTTGAAGCGCAACTCGGAACGCCGTCGTTTATTTATAGAAAATTGAAAATATACAAATTGATACAATTATAGAATGCAACGCTACTAATGATTCCACGTCTATGACATTCTCTCCGAAGCTGTGGGATGTTTTTCCTTGTACCAATTGATAAAGCCAGTAGATGTAAAGTACTTGATATTCGTATTTGTAAATTAAATGGAATGTTCGTTCGCAGCAGACACAACTGAGCAATGAATTCGCTACTATTATAAATCGACACCTATTAAATTTACAATCAAATGGGGTTTTGTAACGTTGATAAATTTGTTGTAGCATCGTTTATTTACTCATTGAAATTGTACTTTTCGTTCGTAGTTTCAAATACTTAGAAATGTATTTAAGAAAAAAAAGAAAAGAAAAAAAAAACGATGGACTTTTCGAGTACGCGATTTTTGTTGAAAAAAAGCATATCTGCAGTTTAATGACTATTAATTCAAAGCCAAAATGCAAAATCGGTCCAACGAATTGTCGACGAATTTTTTATTTTTATTTATTTGCCAAGGACAATTTTTAGCTACAAGTGGCTGTTTTCGAATTCACCGAAATTTAGGTAATTTTTATTCCTTACCTACGAGCACGTAGGTAAGTACTGTGAGTTAGATGACGGTGCACCTAGAACACAATCGCTAAGTTTGAAAGTTCGAGTCATTTGATTGTCGGACAGTTTTGAAGTTGAGTTGTAAGGGTTATGTAAAAACTTGTAAAGTTTGTACGTTCGAAACGTACGTCCCCCCTGTGTAGTTGGATAATATAAATGGATAAGTATACTCGGTAAGTTATTATTTTTTAACAAACAAGTTAATTTACGTGGTACAACTGAGAGCGTTCAGCGTTAAATATTATTATAAGTAAATCTTATCTTAAGGATTTATCACAGTCAGTATGTAAAAAAGCTGGTATCAACAATATGGCCTATCGATCGGAGGCACGAGACTGAAATAAATTCAAAACATATTAAATAAATAAAAAGCCCTATTCGTGCGCGTTTATTGCGCAAGATTCTTGCGCGGAGTGATATACGCAAATCTACACTTGCGCGTGCACACGCATTTGCAACTACGAGAATACGTAATGCGACGCATAACGTAAATAAGTAGATAAATACACGGATCATGGTAGAATAATTGAGGCATCCATTGAGCGATCACAGTCACTAGTTTAGCAGCTAATCGAGTAACATCGCCTTATAGAATTTTAGAGAAGGCAGGTGATAAAAATTCAATTGTAATCCGAACCAAGCGGATCGCGCACGATATATCGTGCAGGGAGCACGATAATGATTCATAACTATCGTCGTTTCTCGAGACCTAGGATGACGCAAACTTTCACCCGAGGCAACCGACTTCGATACTAAAACGGAGCATTCGAATAAAAAAGCTGATTACGAAAATCGGGTAAAATTCACAGAGGTAATTGTGAGGTTGTAGGTAACGCGTTGGAGGACTGCGCTCCTCTAACCAAGAGCTCGACGTAAAAAAGGCACATAACGTCAAAGAGATGCCCAGTGGTGGCTTGTTGCCTTTAATTAGCTTTCACGTTGATATTTACAATTCGAGAAACTCTGGCTCGTCGAAAAGAAATCAGATAGGCGTGTACACGTGTATCCGAGCGCCCGTATAACGACTTTTCATTAAAAAGAAATTTCGAGTTCACCGATAGCCTCCTGTGCAGATAGAGAGGTGAGAAAGCTACAGACGCGCAAAAAGAGACGCCCATAACGAAGTTACGCGCGTATGCAAGCGATTCGACTCCTTCCTTTTCTTCTTTCACACACTCGAGGGCACCGACGATTCGGATGTATAACGGCACTACTCACAACCAAAGACATTTTCAATATTTATCCTTCCTCGAGGCGGCTTCCATCCACTTAATACCAAACAGTAAGTATAAAAATATCTACAAGATGCCATAAAGGTATCTCGAGCAAGATGAGGGTTCCCTTTGTGTAGTAATATGAAAATCGATTTAGAGATCTGGTCTGTTCGCGAAACGTATAATACCGAGCAATGGACACCTTACAAGCTACCAACGGATTTATTCCCATTTAGAATGTCCCTCTGCTTAAACATTATCGTTGCTGCGCAACTTATTCATCATGTTTAGCCATCCTGAAACTTTACATTTCGCCAAGAGCTCGGCGGCTCGTGCGTGCGCGTTATCGCCGACAAAATAAATCAATATCAACTATGAAAATGCGCAGAAGAGCGAAAATCCGTTAACAGTAGTGCGTACACGTAACAGGGACGTTCGGCAAAGGTTGAAAAATTCGCGACTAGCGCGACGAATAACCGAATAAATCGACAGCACTCTCGGAAGAATAGAGTAAAAATTGCCAAGCGACATAAATTAATCATACGAATCTAGTTTACGATCCAGAGTACAAGCATTACGCGGTGCAGACAATATTCAGGAACTGGTCTAAAATGGGCATGGTTTAGCGTATTCCGGCGTTGCTCGCGTCACTTGCGTGAAAGTACGCTTGTAAATGATCGCGCTGGTATCGCCATTATCGTAACATTTTTTCTCCCGAGAGAATTGTCTATAGGCGTTAGAAAGCGTTGGGCAAACGCTACCCGACGAATGCCATTCAATGCTCAATTATCTCGAGTCAATTTTTCGATTCAATTTTACGTCGCTGCGAGACGTGATTTTGAAGAAGTTCCAGTTCCCGTAAAGTTCAGATGACATATAAATGCGCATAAACGGAGTTTTGTTCGATCGAAAAAGCGACGAATAAAATCGTAATACGTCGAATCAAAGCCCGTAAAGTCCGGAATCCAATCGAATCCGTAGGAGTAGTTTAACTCTCGCCGGTGTCCAAGTGCCCACGGTGAAAGGGTGACCCGAAGGTACATTCGCGTAAAAAATAGCAACGACTGGACGAGTAAAGTTGTTACATTTATAGCGGATCTCTCTGAGCAATTTAAGAGGTATAAAGAGAGCGAGAGAGAAAAAGCTAAGATAAAAGCATCGGAGGGATTTCTACGCTAAGTGGACGTACAGAAATACGCGCGTGTACGCAGTTTCCCCAAGAACGCGGAGAAAGTCAATATATTCTCGAAGTCTCGGAGTTGACGCGCTGCACGAGGAATCCTTTCGACTCGCTCCTGTTCACAGCGAGACGGGTAAAACGAAGGAGCTCGAGGGAGTGAGAGAGGGAGAGAGAGAGAGAGAGAGAGAGAGAGAGAGCGAGTGAGAGAGCGAGAACGCGTGAGAGAGCGAGAAAAGGTGCGTAGGGACGAGCGGTGCCTCTTTGGTTCTCGAGACCCGCTGCTTCGCCCGAAAGGAATCTCTTCGATATAGAGGGCGATAATTTATGCAGGCTGTTTTGCTCGGAAACGCGATTATTGTTATTGGTCATTTCGCGGGAATCGTCGATGTCTTTTTCTCTCGTTTTTTTCGACGTGTATCGTCGAGGAGCAGCAAGGACAGCGGCAGCGAATACTCGCAACCCGAAGGAGTCGAAGGAGAGCGAGAGAGGGAGCGAGGCGAGGACGCGTAGAAACGGAGAGTCGCGCTCGCACGCACACAGAGACGCGCGCATGTGCGAAAGGTGCGGAGGAAACGAGAGAGAGAGCGAGAGAGCGAGAGAGCGAGAGAGAGGAGGCCAGGCAGTCCTCGTCTTTGTTGAGAAAAGGCTGGGCGCGCGGCCATTCGAAAGTCAATATATGGCCCGCGCTCGCGCGCACGCACACAGGCGCGCGCGCGCACGCTAATGCAACCGCGCGTGTGCGTGCGCGCCTGCGTGAGAGGCGGTCGCACATATATTATTAGCCACTGCAGCTTCGCTCGGGGCCAGCTCCGCGCACTCTAATGATGATCTACGGCCGGCTACCGCGCACAGCTTCTATAAACCTCCTAATTTCTCCTCTATAAATTCGTCCGGTCAGCGAGGCGAGGGCAGCGGTCCGCAAAAAGGCGAAGAGGACGAGCCTGGCCGAGGAGGAGGGAAGTCAAGGGCACGCCGGGAAATCCGTGGAAGCGCGCCTCGCGAAGGGGAACCCGCGACGGAGGAAGGAGAGACCGGAGCATCGCAAGGGCGGAGCCTGCGTCGGTCGAAGGCAGGAACGGGCGCAGGAAGGAAGGAAGGAAGCTCACGGTACGCCTTTCCGTCTCTCTTTCTCTGGCTCGTTCGCGCGCGCGCCTGCGTCCTAGTTTTATGGATTTTTCGGGCGCGCCGTGCACCGGTAGCCGGTAGTACCCGACGAGGCCCGGGTTTCCCAAGTCCGAGGCTCGACGGCCGACGGCGGCGACCCCCGACGGCGCTCATGGAAAAGGGGAAGCGCCTCCGATGATTAGGTCGCTGCGGGAAAAACGGGGGCCCGTGAGCGAGAGGCAACGAGGATGAGTTTTTGCCGGGGCCTCGAGCACTTGCGTCCGCGCGACGTTTTACGGGAGACCTTTAACGGTTTTCGCTCGGCGGCCGAGGCGACGAGGCGACGAGGCGACGTGCCGACGAGGCGACGAGGCGACGAGGCGACGAGGCGAGTCGGTGCTAAAGTTTTCGCGGCGGTTAGAGGGACTAAGCGGCAATGGTAAACCGTGAAGCTAATGGTCCTTTAAATTCCATTGGAGTTTGCCGAGGAGTGTCTCGCGCGCATTTATGGAATCATCGTTACGACTGCCATTCATCGGAGGACTCGCAAATCTTGCGGGAGGATCGAGCGTCGAAGGAAGGGAATCAAGCCCCCGTGCAGCGCGTCCACGAAACAATAAGGGCCTTCGGTTTAGCCGCAAGAGTATCATTACGCCCCTAGAGCTCCCCACTACCGGCGGGAAGCGCCGAAAGGCCCCACCCCCGTAAGACCCGAGGAAAAACGGTGGCCGGGCCGGAAAATGTATTTAGGGGCCCGATTGAGGGGACACTTGCCAGTCGGACGCTCGAATCCATTCGGGTCGCATCGCGTTCTCGGTCGCTCTTCGTCTTCGCTGAGAGCCAGAGGAGAGTCGAGCCGACGGTGCCAGTGAAAAGTGCGTTCTCCGCGCGAGTTTGTTTATTATTCTTGTTTTGCGCGGCTGTTGCTTTTGTTCCGGCAGCCGTGCGTGCCTCACTTTGCAGCAGGTAGTTCTGTAAAAGAAGGAATTTTAATCGCGAGTTGCCGTGGAGAGGAGAAGAGAAGAAAGACAGGCGAGCGAGCGAGCGAGCGAGAGAGAGAGAGAGAGAGAGAGAGAGAGCGAGAGAAGAGAGAGCGAGAGAGAGAGAGAGAGAGAGAGAGAGCGCCGACCTTATGTTGTGTTGGGATTCGCACGTGTAAACAAGACGACGCATTTTGTAAGTTTTTCTTCATTTTTTCGCAACGATGCGCCCCACTTTTGTCACCCGACGTGCAAGACCTTGTATGCAAGAACATCGTAGGTCAATGACGTTACACTTTAACCCTGTTTAAAGCGTAATAATTACCAACAACGATATTGTAATTTGAAATAGGGATTAATGCCGTCGAACCTAACTTACGCGTAAACTCCGAGAATGTCCTCGACGTGTTAAAACTGTCGCGTCGGTAGTGGATCGTAAATTTTCTTTCTTTCCGTTGATAAGCGAGAAAATCGCGACTTGCGCCTACGAGACACAGGCACGCAATAATCTCATAAAATCACAGTTATTTCTTCTCGCGAATCATTGAGATTCGTGGAATGCTGTACTACATTTTTATCTTCTCGCAAAATGTCAGACATTCCGCCCACACACTGATTTATTTCTTAAACTTTAGGACGCTTTCATTCGTTGATGTCCCATCGCTAATGAGATCGAATCAACGTTTCCTTCTTCTAACCGTTGTCACGACTTAACAAATCGATTGTTTCACGCTATAGAAATGTATTATAGAGCGGAAAAAACATTTACGATTGTACAGCCTGTGTACGTTCGTGCAGGCATTTGTATCTTTACACGGATCGCTTTGTTTACTTACATTAATAGAGTACAAACAAGGTGCGGTAGTTAAGATATTCACATGTTATCGGTACGCTAGAAAAATGTACAGATTATTTTCAAACTTCTTCTGTATGTGATAAAGCAATAATCTTCAAAATGCTAACGCGATTGACTGAAGTTAAACGCATCTAACCAAGTGTTTGATCGATAGAGAAAACATTACGCGTTGTTACTTTTTTTCAAGCCTGTTTATCAAAGAAACATTGTGCAACTGTACGTTGGTAAATTCACAATTTTTTAAATTTAAAGCCGACGGTATGTAACAAAATTTAAAGCCTGGCCTGTAAAATTTTAATGGTTTGCACGATTGTTTTTTTTTTTCTTCGTGCTGGGAAATTCAAATAAAATAGAATTCATGTTTTTTTAATCGTCGTATACGGCAATAATTCAGGTTTGTTACTTAGGATATTCGACTTTATGATCGAAAAAGTGGCAATTACGCAAACTAGAATGAGAATTTAGAAAGAAATTGCGAGTATTACATTGTTATTTTAAGAATGTAAATATCAATGCTCGTGTAGACCTGACCATACGTTTCCGTGATCCAACATTACGACAAAACCTGTATTTTACACAACTTTCTTCGAGTTTAACAAAAATTCCTTTACACACGGAATATTTGCGTCAAACAACACGCAATTCAAAAAAATAATACACCTTCGCGTTTGCAAATTTAGATGAAAATATTGAATTTATTTCCCTCTGCAAATCTTAAATTCAATTGTACATAATCGGATTATTGGAAAATTTTCATTAACGATACTCGAAACGAGACTCGAACACGTGAAAAATATCCACGTGTTCTACTTTTAAGCTGAAATCACCTGGTTATTGTATTACGAATGTCTCGAGCTCGGAGGGCCCACCGAGGTTTTACGATATTTTTCTACCGAGCAAATAAGTAATTACCCCTCCTAACCTGCGTTTTAATTATCCTCGATCATTAGGGAGTATTTTTGCTCGTTTGCCTAAGGTCATTGCGAGTTTTACCTGTGCTCATAATTTCACAATATTTTCACGAATCGTGTTTTATTGCTCAGATGTCGTCGAGAAGATAGACAGCTGCTCCGATATTTGATTCGGATTTATAATGAAATACTTTACGAGCATGGGTAATCTCAAATTCCGATCGCTGATCGTAAATAGAGTAACGGTAATTTCGTTGGAAATTGAAACTGCAATCATATACGCAATTGATAATTGGCGTAAGTGAGTCTTTTGCAACGCACACGTTGTCCAACGTAACGTCTTATTCGTTAACACTGCTTTTATCGAGAGAGTTATTTACGGCTTGTGCCGCATAGTACAGAAAAAGTGTCCCCTTCGTTGCTTAACGCGTAATTCCAATTTTCACACGGAATACTCTACGGAATTACTAGTGAGAAAGTGCAAGGATTTTTTGTCGTTAAACGTCGTGATTTCGAGAACACTGCCATAGTCGAACGTGCGTTGGCTAAGTTACAAGGCTCCGACCTAGAACGATGAAAGTTGGAATCATAGAGCGCGTCCCGATAATTACAATTGGTTTGAGCCTGTAATTGTATTAAAGCACATTATCGGCAAATAGCTCTGGGTTCCCGTGAAACAACAGACGTTTAACGGGAGTTTAATGCAACTTGACAACGAAAACACCGTCATTTTCGCGTCGGCATCGCGTCCGAGGAAATATTCGAAAACTCGGTGTTCCGGAGCTGCGATGCCTCCTCGTAATAATATGCCAGAGTAGTACCACTTGCGGAGAGCGCCGAAGAATAATAGCGAAAACGTTTATTTTGTATTTTGTCCCAGCCTCCTCTTCGGGATGTCAATTTTCCTCGCTGAAAGCGCTCGTCTCTACGCCCCGTTAAATGGGAAAATTGATTTTCCGAGGAGTCCGGCGCGAGCCATCGAGTCGTCAAAACATAGCTTTTGTGTGCTGAGGCGGCATAAGTGGGTCGGTAATGGGGCTGACGAGGACGCAAGTCGATCGAATTGCCGCGTCGGCCTCGTTCACCCCTTGGCGTCCTGGGCTTTTATACGCGCAGACAGCCAAAACTCACCGGACCGACCGGTCCTTGCTTTCAGACGTGAGCAGTGCGCCGCTGGTGGCGGAGGAGGCTGGGCAGGAGGCTGAGCAGGAGGCCGAGGAGGAGGCTGAGGAGGAGGAGGACGACGACAACGAGCGGGAGGCGGAGGAGGTTGCCCGAAGTCCAGAGTGGCGGGTGAGCTGGCTTGCCTCGCGGGCTACATGGCGGGCTACCTGAAGGCGGCGGCCGCGGGCTGCGCCCCCAGCTCGGTAGTCGGCTCCCAGTACCACCACCAGGCGGTCTCGCACCACCACAGCCACCCGGGTGCTCACCAGATCGGCATGAGCCATCCGCACCACGGGCCCGGCCACCATCCGGGGCTCTCGGGGCCCTTCCTCGCCGGCCACGGACATCCGCACGCGCATCCCCTGGACACCCACGGACTGGTGGCAGCCTTCCCTCAAGGTGAGCGCGAGCCGCCGGACGCGACCGATCGAAACATCGATTGCCGTGCCGCGAAGCCAAAGAGGCGCGCACGAGGAGCCTCGCCGGGGCTTCGCTGCAGCCGACGGAGCGCGCGGGAGTGAGACGGGACGACGATCGACTGACGGGGGCGGGCGGGAGCGAGGGCGAACGTAATCCGCTTATCGGGCTGTCGGCAGCCTCAGCCGAAGCAACTGCCCTCTCCGCGTAGCCATGGATACGCACCGCCGTGGCTGCGGAGGGCGCCTGCACTCGTTGGAGCTTCCTCGAGGAGGGTTTGGCTCGGAGCCTCTTGGACGTTTTTGCTCGAGTCGTAGGAGCCGGCAAATGGGCCGCGTGTCAATGTTGATTTTATTACCGCTGGCGCCGCGGGGGTCGCCGACGTGGGAGTCCCGTCACTTGGAGCCCCGGCCCTCGCCGGCATTAACGAGGCGCACTTAACTTCCCGGCACCGATCCACCAACGAGGCGCGACGGATTCGTGAGTCGTGGGAGCGGGTGTGAAAACGAGCGGGGGTGTCGGGGCACGTGGCACGCGTGCCGCGATGCCTCGGGGGTGGCGCGTTTCGCTAATTGCAGGGTAAACACTCGAGGCGCTGCGAGCGAGCAGCGCTACTCCGGGCGTTGATACTCGGCGCGTTCGATTACCCTGGGCCCGGAAGTCCCGGGTCGCCGACGGCCGACCGCGCGGATACCCGCGAGCAATCCAATTACGGGGGCACCCGCGTTCGCCCTCGCGCGCGCCTCTGATCTCGTCTCGGGCCAACGAGCCGCATCGCGGCAAATCGAATGACGCAGCGCGGGTGCCTCCGTCGTTTTCGGCTGGCGGCTTCAGGGGCGCGCAGTCGGTTATTCGCGTGGGCACCAGAGTCGCGTTTTTGAGCCTCGGACAACGGCTCGATACGCCGCAGTCGTGGCAGCTGTGATCGAGCCTCGTTCGCTGCCTCGTTCGCTGCCTCGTTCGCTGCCTCGTTCGCTGCCTCCCTCGCTGCCTCCCTCTCGCCGCCATTTCGGGTTGCGAACCCCCGTGACCCCCTCCTAAGCGGATTACGTGGGTCCCGAAAACGAGGCAGCGGGGCCGAAGGGGGCCGCTGAAAATTGCGCTATCGCGTCCTCGCACGAGCGCCCGCTCCTCGTCGACGGCCCTCCTACCCCGCCCCCTCGAAAGCCACGGCAGTCGAGCTCTCGTAACCTTTTTCTCTTCTTTTTTTTGCGAGCAGGCATGAACCAGCGGAAGCAGCGTCGCGAGCGGACGACGTTCACCCGAGCACAGCTCGACGTCCTCGAGGGATTATTCTCCAAGACGAGGTATCCCGACATCTTCATGCGGGAGGAGGTCGCAGTGAAGATCAGTCTACCGGAATCCAGAGTGCAGGTAAACACCTCGTCTCGTTCGAGTATTATTTTGCAACGGGGAAGATGACGCCGCGAGGCCGGACGATATAGGTTACGCGATCGATTGTAATTTCACACGCTTTGTTCGGCAAACAACTGGAAATGTTTCTTTTACCGAGATTCGACGAACGCGTGACTACCTCTGGTTCACGGGTTTTTACGAAGCGCTTCGAGCCGTTTGTCATCGTTAAATAAATCACGCGCCTTCCGCGCGGCACCACTCATTTTTTCTTCCTTCTTCTTCTTCTTCTTCTTCTTCTTCTTCTTCTTTTTTCTTTTTGCGATATTCCGATGGAAAGGGCGAGTTACCTAAATCACACGGACGCCGATAGCGCGCGCGTTATAAACGGACTGAGGAAAGTTTCGAAAGTAGTGGGCGATTTCGTATTGGAATCGGGATTTAGGTGGTCGAGCATCTTGGAGCTTCGAGAGCCGAGTTTAACAATAACAGTTTTCTAAGCGACGAAACTTGGAATCGCATTAGCGCTCGGAGAGGTAAGGGGCTCCGATTAAGGCTTCTTCGCCGGCAGTTACTTTCTTCCGCGTGATTAGTAGCCGCGATCCCCGCAACATTCTTGACTCGATCGCTCGTATCGGCCGAGTTTAAAAAAGGGATATGATATCGCCTCGGCAGGAACGCGTTCGTCCGCTCGTCTCCTTCGCTTGGGCGAGCCATCAATATTTATGCGACAAGTCGATTCCAGGACCCCGTGCTGCGCTACGTTGCCTAATTTTTGTGGCCTGCGCCTTGCCAAAGTCATCGCTCCTTGGTAGAAGAGGGGCGAAGGAGCGATGAGAGAATCTTCGTGCTCCCGCAACTAGCCACCGGATTTACGATATTTATAGATAGACGCAGAGAGAGAGAGAGAGAGAGAGAGAGAGAGAGAGAGAGTGCGCGCGCGTGCGAGCGCGAGAGAGAGCGGGAGCGGGAGCGGGAGCGGGAGCGTGTGCGACAACGAGTGAGGGAGAAAGAGGGAGCGCTGTGATTCTTGACGCTCCTCCCCTCGTCGTCCGCCATTGTTCCGGCCAGCCGGAACATTGATAGATGCTCGGTGCTGCGCGACCCCGATGACGCTTTTATTGCCGCTGTGCGCTAACAGCTCCATCGTCGCGTATTTCAGCCGAAACTCCCGGCCGGCATCGCACCCCCGACCGCAGGCCGCGTCCCCCGGGCGCGACCCGACAACTGCAAATCCGACGGGCCCGGCCGCGATGAGTACGGATAATAAAACGCCCTGCTACCCACCGATTACACTTTCCGCGGGGGCATTAAGCTCTGCGAATGAATTTTTATCATCTTTCTCCCCCTCCAGGGCGCCGCCCGAGCCTCATTTATCTTGATTTGGGAAAATCATTTTCGATTCCAGGAGCGTCCGCGCGCGAGCTTCGTCTCCGAGTTCCTTATTGTACTTATTGTTAGGCGAGCCTCATCTCGCCCTCCCGTTCCGCCCGATGAAATATCGCACCGATGACAAATTACGGGCGCCCGAATCTCCGCCTTCGACGTTCGAATTCATCTCCGATGTACCTTGCATGACCCGGTCTCGGTCCTAGGCTTTCCCCCGCTGTCGGAAGCGGCTGGATAAATATTTGGCCCCGGCGATATAAAGACGTAATAAATACGACCCGTTTTCCACGCTTTCTTCGCTTTCCACGCTGTCTTCGCTTTCTTCGCTTTTTTCATCCGGGCATCCATTTCCAGCCCCTCGGGATCTTTCTCGGCAGTTTCGAATATTAGGCTCCTTTTGCGCGCGGCGCCACTACTCCAGGCATTTTCGCAAGCTTTCTAGGCGTCGCTCCCGGTCGAGGTCGTTGTCTTAGACTCCTCGCGCTCGATAAACCGCGATTCTTTGCGTCTTTGTACTCTCGTGGGAACTCCTTTCCAAAGGTATTACGATACTTTTGTACACACCAAAACCACCGAGCTCGAAGTTACACCAGCCGAGCATTGTGTCGTTATTACTCACGGTTTATCAGGCTTCACCTCTAAATTCGCCGCCTCTAGAAAGCCCACATTTAGCTTCGTCCTCGGCGGGTGCGTTGAAATCGAGATATTGCGTTGAACTCTGTATTGATTTTTTCAAAGCTATGAACTTTTGAGAGTACCGGAACATAAATGTCGAGTCCGACGGCGGACGGACGGCTTACCGCCATCGGATATTTTCACAATTTTATAATACGCGAAGGTCTCGTGCTCGCCCGAGTAACATATTATGCCCGCAGACTTTGTAATTTTAGTTTATATTGGCGCAGGAAATTAATCCATAGTCGTAATATTACGTATTTTTGCCTTGCCGTATGCTCGACGGGAATAAGATTAAGCGCGGGAGAAATTTCTCGGAGATATTTTGTTACGGTTGTCTTGTATGGATTCGTAGTCTCGCGTAATGTACGCAGCTTTCGAAAACTCGATAATTGCCGTGAATTTAAAGGTTGTTTAGCGGCGTGCTTCGTTGTTTTCTTCTCTCGTTGATTCCGACTTCTCGAATAACGCCGGCTTTCTTTTTCGTTTGCCTTTGTCCGCGTACATTCGCTCGTGCGCATCGCGAATTACGAGGCGAACGTACGTTTGTTCGGTCAAGGACTGTCGATGAAATGAGGTTCGTTAACGGGCGACGAACCGTTTTCCAAAAGAAAGCCCAATTGGATCGTGTGCTGCACGAGATTAAAAACGCAATTACAAGCGTTGCTAATGCGCTCGTTAGTCCGTGGACTAAAGAGTTGCATTAACTCGATAATAAACGGCTTACAAAGATCGACTCTTACAGTTTGAGAAATCAGCGCATCCTTTAGCCCCGAAAGGCGCACTTAGTGCTTCCTCATTAGAGAATAGTATCGGTGAAGACCAATAGCTCTCGATCGCCTTGCTTCATTTATAATACAATTACGCGGAACGTTTTCATTTAAGCCAACGCGCGAAGCTGGATTTAAAAGTTTTAAAAGGCACAGCTCCTTTGACGTGACTCGAACGTGGGGTTCCTGCTAATCTTCCATAACAACCCCACGCATAGAGCGAGCAGCCACTTTGATTCTATCACATCATCACATTATCGCGTCATCAGTCTCTGCCCTTTGCCGATATCAAATTGGCCTTTCGGTGCATTTCACGACGATGGCAAAATCAAAGACGACCCTTTTAACGTCGAGTCGCTTCTTCCTTTCTCTCTTTTTAATCTTCAAACGGCAATTTGGGATTTCGCAAGCTAAGCAAGTACTGCCTCGTCTCCCGTCACGCAACTTTCCTGCGTAATCGGTGAAATTCACGCACAATAGCTCCCGTATCGCTCGCCTGAGTTCGCTCGTCGGTCGTTCGCTCCTCGTTCGCTCCTCGTTCGCTCCTCGTTCGCTCCTCGTTCGCTCCTCGTTCGCTCCTCGTTCGCTCCTCGTTCGCTCCCACATTTCAAAATTCGAACTCGTTTGTCGTCGACGCGGCCGCCGCCCGTCCACGTCTAGATACGTTCGTATGCCTCTCGCAACGTATCGTTTACGTGTTTTTCTTTTTCCGTCCGAGCGACGAAAGGTTCGAGTCAATAAAAAGAAAATCGCTCCGCGTCCTCGAGCGCTCGTCCCGAATACCTTCAAGCCCGACAAATCCCAAGGGAGGATTAGCGCGAGTAAAAATAAACTTGGCGGATCGCGATCGTCTTGGTCCATCGTCGCGCGGCACTTGCGATAAATTTACATTGCCGGGTCGAGGCGCGCGGCGCGTCACAGGACCCGGACACGGGCCCCGGGGGCTGTGCTTCCCGTGCGGCGTTTATACACACGAGCTGACAAGAGTTGACGAAAGGTCCCTCCCCGGTACAATGGCGATACACAGCGATCGGAGCGAATTCTCGGAGGTTAAACGCGGGCAGAAATGTTGACGAGGTGTTTTGATGCGTCGCGCCATTCAAGTTTTTTCACGCTCTTAAAGTGAAAAACCCCGGGCTCGGCACAATGGCAAATTGGCGGAGAATGAAGGAGGGCGCATGAATGAGAAACTCGAGACGGGCAATCCCAGGCTAGTTTTCCGCATTTGCCGGGCGCGGGGACGCAGCCAGGCGAAAAGTGTCGGGAAAAAAGTTTTTCAAAAATTCAGACGTAAAGTGGGTCTATACGATGACGCGCCCACTAAAGCATCCACGGGAGGGAAGCGCGCGGTTACCCGGGAGCGACAGAGAGAGAGAGAGAGAGAGAGAGAGGGAGCGAGCGAGCGAGAGACAGTGAGAATGCACGAACGTTGTACGCGAAGAGAGGCTCGGTGAAAATAGGACAAAAGCAAGGAAAATCTGTCGGGGCTTGCTCCGAGCGATGAGGGCTCCTCGGCTCCGCTGCCTCGAGTTAAGCCGATGTGAATAGCGCGCAACTAGAAAGGGTGTAGTGTACACACGCGGCCGCCGGAAAGCGTCTGTGTAACGCGGTTATGGAGGCAGATAGGCGCGCCGCTCGCGTATTATACGTGAATAAAACGCTCCGCTTCCCCTCCGCGACGGGCGAAGGGAGAAACGTATATGCGCCGGCTCTCGGTGTGCAACATAGTTGATTTGTTCCTGGATTATAGCCCCCGTGTCGTCGACGTAGTAGTCGTCCGCCGCCACGAGAAAGTCGCAGCTGCGTTTCTCTTTTGCGGCTGCTCCCGTTCTCTCTCTATCTCTCGCTCTCTCTCTCTCGCTCTCGCTCTATCTCTCTCGCTCGCTCTTTCTCTCCCCTCGCCACCTCTGCCGCTGCCACTCGTCGTACCCTCAGCCTCCGGAGCCGCTTCTTCGCGCGCTAACTCGCGTGGGGCCGCCGATCCTGCGATCTTCTCTTCCGCCGAGCGCGGAAACGGGTATCCGTCAACGGTTGCACCGCCGCGGAGCGCCTCCTTCTCGACGACGAGACCCGAAAACGACGCTTGCGGAAAAAAGCGAGAAAAAGCGAGAGACGAAAAACGCGTGCGCACGCGCTCGTGTAAATGAGCGAGCGAGCGGAAAAAAACGAGACGTCGAGGCGATTGATGCCCCGGGCACGATAATAAAGATAATAATAAGAATAACGACAACGCCAACAATAACAAGGACGGGTCGTAGTTGCAGTCGTAGTCGTCGTCGTCGTGTGCTTTTAGAGGAGGGCACGGATTCATGCGATCGCACCCTTGGCCACATTGTCCGGGGATTACAGGGGTGTGCTTGCGGAACACACGCATACACTCGCGCGCGCGCAGCGAGGGGCTCTCTTTTGCTTTTTTTCTGTCCATTGCTCCCATTGCGCGCCCATCATCATTCGGGCTGTTTGTTGTCGCTGAGCGTTGCAGCCTCCACACACACCCCCTCCCCTTTCCGCGTCGCCCAGCGCCTGTCGACGCCGTCGTAGTTTGACGAAAAGCGTTTACTTACCCGAGAATTGGTTCGCTTCCTCTTGCAGGTGTGGTTTAAGAATCGCCGCGCCAAGCTGCGCCAACAGGCTCAGCAGCATCACCAACAGGCCCAGCAGCAGGCCCAGCAGCAGCAGCAGGCCCAGCAGCAGCAGCAGCAGCAGCAGCAACAGCAGCAGCAGCAGCAACAGCAGCAACAGCAGCAACAACAGCAGCAGCAGCAGCAGCAGAGCTCCGGCGAGCAAAAGTCCGCTGCTCGCACGCAGAGCAACCAGACTCAGGGCTCCGCCGCTGGAACCGGCGTCAATAAATTGCCCAACGGACCCGCTTCCAACAACGGCAACCTCGCCACGGCCAATCGGCGGTCCTCGCCGTGTTCGCCACCTCGCGGCAAAGAAGCTCCGGGACCCCACTCGCCCCTCGTAAGCACGACGACAGCAGCGGCGGCGGCGGCGAGCGGCGTGGGCCTCAACCCCGCGACGTACCCGCGCCTCGGTGCCACCCCCGGTGCCGCGAGCAACGCCAGCAGCGCCCTTACGACGCCCTCGCCACCCTTGACTCCGGGCTCGAGCAACCACCTGCCGTCCGCTGTCGCCTCCTCCGGCTACGCGAACCAGATCCACCAGCACCACCCGAGCCAGGTCGAGTACGGCCACTTCGCGTGGACGCCCTCGGCCAGTCCCGGCGCCGCTGTCAACAGCCAGTGCTACCCCAGTCAGGCTTACAACGCCTACCAGAACCCCTACGCCTCGGGCGACTACTACCAGAGCCAGATATCGCACGTGCACTCTCAGGCGGCCGCGAATTACCATCACGGCCAGTACCATCACCACCATCATCACCACAACATGAGTCTCGCCTCGAGTGTGTCGCACCACCACCTGAGCGCCGCTGGTCCGGGCCTCAGCGACGAGTCCCTCGAGTACGTGCTGCCCGAGCACAAGTACCAGGCGATGGTCTAGCGGCAGCAGCTGCGCCCCCGGCAGTGCGCCTAGGAGGCGCGCGCCTACACCCGGGACACGCTCGTCGACCGAGGCTTCCTCGAGGACGCGGTGGACGCGTTCGCTTGGACGCCGCGCACAGCCGTCTGAGAGGGCAGCCGTCGAAAGATGAAGCGACTTTATGAGAAACACGACATTTCAGTAGGAAGCTAAGCATAAGCTAAGCATAAGCTAAGTCATATCAAGCTAGAGGTCTGCACATAGATACACCTAGGCCAATGTCCTTCGTAACGATTGAGCGTCGATAAGTGTAAATAAGAGTATGAACGTTAAGGTGTAAATAATATTTCCCCTTCTTTATTACTATACATCCTTTCTTCTTTTGGTATGATTATATTGACTTTCCTTCGCAGCTCGTACGTAATTAATTATATATAGTTACATAGCTCTGTAAAATACCGAAGACGATTGTTTCGCCATTGTACGAGAAAAAGATCTTCCTACGCAAGAATAAAGTATCGTATATTATATTGTAATGATTGACTGCCTTTACTCTTTTAACCCCCTCCCCCTGCGACTGCCGATGCGACGATTGCCATCCCAGTTGGTGAGAAAGCCACGAGCATCGAGCGCTCGGTTTCTGCCTGCGTGTCTCCGTGTCTGGATGGGAGATGAATTCATCGAGGAGAAAACGGTAAAACGGGAAGCCGAGGGCGGCTCTATGACCGGCTAAGCCACCAGTTCCCTCCTCCGTTCTCGTCAAATGACTATCGTATGCCGCGCGCTATTAGGCCTTTCAATTTTTAATGCTCGCGCGTGTGCGTCTCGTCTCTCGAATATTGCGCTTCTGAATATTTCAAAGGCGGATCAGCGATTGGTCATTTCTCTCTTCTTGCGCACCCACCGGCGTTTAATTATTGCGTTAACGCTATACTTCCCCTCGAGTAAAAAGCAAATGGCCAATGCTTTTGGCGACGCTAAAAGCGATGCCAATTGATTTCACCGCTGTTTAATAAACTGTGCGCGCGTAAAATCGGGAAAGGTTTAAATTGTTAAAAAGTTAAAAAAATTGTTTTAAAATGTTAAAGTGTCAAAGTGCAGTACGTTGTGTGCTGTCGCGTAGACTTACGCGCAAATTTGTAATACTGCATGGAATAACAGCCGGAGACTTAGCTTCGAATATTTGACGATCGGATATCATTTGCAGCTGGAGCATGAAACATACGGGAAGAAATTTGTTGCACATTTGGCGATTTCTACTTGTTCCTTTTGTTCTGCCAATCAATCGACAGCCTTTTCAATGTTTATTTGCCTTTTAAAATAAAAACGCAAAATCCCCGTTAAAATCTAAGACGTATGGATTTTAACGCGCGAAAGCTCATTAGAGTCATGAAACAAGACCGTCATCGAATGAAATGAAATGAAAAAGGAAACGAGATGATGAATTTCACGCGTACTTGACTCGATGAAAACTAGTGCTATGCTTATATTGGACTGTTGACTTAAAACTTTTTAATATACATATTTTTCCGATACTAGACGAATGTAACTGTCGGCCTTTGCGTTTCATACGCGTTACTTCTTCGTATTTACGTTCTTTTATATTATTCCACGATGAAGTTGTAAAAATAATATTTTACGCTCCGTAATATTATAGTTTTCAAATTGTTATTCATTCCGTGTTGCGCGTGCCTCGTATTATGGAAAACTAAGTATGAAGTGGCGAGGCCTCGAACAAAGACCCGAACGTTGTCCGATTTACACTTACGAGCAATTTTATCTTCATGGCATATAATTACTTCGCGCTTTCTTCCGCCGGTAATTCTTCGTGCAATGGACGTTTTCGATGTTTCAATTTCAATTCCAGTCGATTGATGTAATTCGTTGAAAAGTCTTACGCGAAGTGAATTCAAAGCGGACGTTCGCTGCTTTCTTTGCGATACAACTGTATCGTTAATTGCATTCGCTAATTAGCCGCCGGAAGCCTCACTAAGCTAAACATTACAATTTTCAACACTTGTAATGTTTATGTGCCGAGCAGAGCATCGCTGACGTTAATTTGCCTTCTCATCGACGTAATAGCATCTGCCATCTGCCCAACATCGCTGCTGTGGAGTTGCTCTCAAATGGTATTTGGCTGCCACCGGAGAAACCTCAGCGAAAAAATGACTCGATAAACGTTGTTTTAATCCACGGGTGCCCTAGATCGTATAAACGTTCCATCAAGAATTCTTCGCATACCGCTGGATATTTACTCGGATTATTAATTTTCCTCGGTATCTATCGTTGATGACTGAACTTGGATGCTTTTCGGTTCCGTATTATATGTCGGCTTAGTTGAATATATCAAAAATTGCGAAGAGATTTTTATTCCCTCTGGAAAATTATTCATATGGAGCAGAGTTCCCCATTTTCTGATTTGCTGAAAAAAAGAGTTTATGCGAATATTAATAAGAGTCAGCTACCTTGCACCTAATCCGTTATTCGTTTAACGTTTAACGTTTCATACAATATCGGTATAATTAAAAGCTCGTTAATCCTGCTACGGCATGTGTTGCCTTGGTAAACTCTAGAGATTTCCTTATACAGTACTTTCTCTGAATATTCCATATTCGTCGAGCGCATTTCCGTGGAATTAGCGCTAAAAGATCACGCGCACTACCCGGGAGACGAGACCTCGAATGCAGAAACGACTTTGTCAAAAGTGCTCTGCGTCAGGTACGGTAATAAATATCCAAGTCAAACTTTCAATCGGCGCCTTGCGCTGGAAATGCACGGCGGCTCGGTCAACGAGGATCGCACTGCTAGACATGTCGTGCATTAGGAATAGGAGGAGACGGAAGAGAGCGAGAGAGAGGGAGACGGAGAACACCCTTTACAAAAAGAGAAGAGATCCTGCCACTTGGGAGCTACACGTACACGTGTCGCCACTAAGCACTAACACTTGAAAGCCCGGCAACGTGAACTCTTTCCAAACTACGTACTAACGCGAGTCAATGGATATATCATGTTTAATTCGCCCACTGTTTACCAACTGTTTACCAACTGTTTACCAACTCACCTAAGCAAATTTACTAAAAATACAATCTATAACTTGATTATAACTCGAAAATTCGTAAGAAGCTACGAAGTGAAATCGATTGGCGACTTTTCTTCTTAATCAAAGCTCTCGACTTGCACTCCGAAACTATAAGGAATAACAATTGCGTCTTCTTCGCGTTTGCGAACGTATTTTAAAGAAGTTATCGCGATAACCATTGGGATCCGCTTTCATTTCGAATAAATGATGCTTACAACGATATTTCATTGTCGTGTTCGATACAGTTGATTCATCTCGCACGTTACGAGATGAATAAAATGACGTTAAACCTACGCTACTAAAATAGAAAACCTTTATCCTCGAAGAAAAAGTCGAACGCACCCTTTAAAATACGACAATTTCGAAACGTTGAATGCGAGCGTCGCTCGCGACCTTGTAAAAAAGCCACCGGAAGCTTTCAAAGTATGCTCGGCGTGATACGTTTCACGCTGCACATTTCAACGAATCAAATTTTCACATATACGTTCACATTACGATCGGATAACGACTCTCGGAACGCATGCTTCGCTGATAACTAGATTAAAACCTTTATTCAAAGTTGCTCGAACGTGCTCCTTTGGAACAAAGTCGACGGATAGGTTTCACGTTTTCGCTACGTAATTCAAACATCCGCTAAAAATCTTTCCTTTACGGTTATTTTCCGAACTTACTCTACGGTCTATTCTACGAAGAGCTTTAAATTATCGATATATTTGCTTTGAACTTTTATGTCGTCGCGCTACGGTTACTCAATGCAGATTACATTGCAAGAGCCAATAGATATTACAATATCAAACCTAATCTCCAAAGTCGAATCAATCTCGCCAAATTTGCGAACTTTAAATACAAAATGAGAGCTCAACCGCGAGCGAGTGTAGTCCACGTTATCGCTAACAAAGTCGCTCTCCTTTACCACTACGACGTATAGCGAAACTTATACACGGAATGCGATAATATTTTGGGCAAGGGCAACTGTGGACATGGTTATACCGCACGTCCGCACCACCGTCGGCCAAGAGAACAAATTTCATTAAATTTTTCGATTAAGTTTCCCATTCGTATCAGTAGCGATACTGTTTCATCGAGCCACCGCTATGCTAAATCTGCTTCCCACTATACTCTTGACGTTATTACACGACAACGACCACGCGTGCGTGAGTTTGGTCATAATAGCCGGGCTTTCAGCCTGCGAAACGTAACTTTTGTTCGGTCTATCTCCAGGGATTGAATGTGGGACATACGAGATCTACCACGAGTGCCACGCTGCGCTTTAGGTACGTGAAAATAGACTTTGGGTTCGATGAAATCCCGTCGATCATTTTGGCCATTACTGTCGCTCAAAACTCGGCGATGAATATTATTAGGGACCCCATCGCTGATCGAATGTACCGAATCTCTGGCAACGAAACACTTGTTACGGTTAGCGGTGTTTCCGTTTGACGTCGACCTGTACCAATGGGTTAAATGCGAAAATACGCAATGATACGTCCTCGCACCAATAAGATGTCCCTTTGTCTTAAGTACAACGACCTGGCGCTTGTGCAGCCTTTGCGAATTCATTCTACAATCGTTCGGTGCACCGAAATATAAACAATTTCTTCTCGTGGTTCATAATTTTAACATACACTCCTTCTGTGGCTACTCCGACTTATTATTCGTCTCGACCTAATGGATCAACCCTCGAATGAAACTTAATGGTCGCATTCTTTTGCCCAGTATTGAGAAAATACTCGTAGCGAGATCGAATCGAGGAATCTTTTTCTCGGAGTACTCGTCTTTTGTGCGTTCGGTCTAATCTCGTTTCAAACGAGTTCCACGAAGGAAATAATGCATTCGAGGGAAAAAATCACGCGGCTACAGCGGAAGTGCTTAGCAACTGCACTCAACAGAACTAGCTGTCGCAGCTAAATATTCAGTCGGATGGCCTTAAACTCAGGCCTCACGCTAGGCGACCGTTACGATACGGCCACACTAATCTATCGCAAATTAATCCGAAAACCAAAATTAATCAAAAACCAAACTCAGCCTTCCGATTCCAAAAATATTTGTCTTCGTGTTTTATGAACATTCGTGGGTTGTTTCGGTATTAGGAAACAGGAAAGAAAAACAAAGCCTCCTCGCATACTACAAGAATTCCTGTCGCTTGTATTGATTTTCGGGCATAAATTTAGCTGTCTTTATGCAGGACATAATGGAACAGGCAACAGATAGACCGGCGCTCCTAAAGGATGCAAGGGAACATATTGTAGAAAAACATATATTGGACATTGAAAATATTTGAAGTTCGTATTTACGGTCTTTACGATATTTCCTATGTAAATACCGCCTGTAAACGACAATATTATGCATGTTTTAGAAAAATCATCAACCTGTCACGGTGATTACGGTGCGATCGTCAATAACTGTCGTTCGTCACCACCACCTCGGGACGTAAATGCGAAATCGTTGCTATGTCTTCGCCGATTTGCAAGCGACGAGAGCCATTAGAAATTCAGGAGACGCTTTCACGAACAAACTTTGCGCGCACTCGAAAGACACAATAAGCGTCGGTAGCACCGAGCCACTATTATCCGTAAAATTGCCAGTGCCACTAGGACTTGGAGCCTCGGGTGCGCGCTCGGACGATCATCTAAGTTAACCACTGGGCGTGGCTAACGCTAGGATGGGTGTCCGATTAGCCAGTGGTCAGGTATCGCGTTACATTTTTCATCAGGACCTTTTCAGCGCTTCGTAGAAGGACGCGCTCCTCGCGTGGCCCTGACTACCGACGTACGGCAAACACTGACGATTAATCGCCGATTAATCGCCGATTAATCGTCGTCCCGGTCGCTCTGTCCTTCACGGACTGGGGCAGTTCTCGCGCGCGGATCTCCGGAGGGTGGAGATTTTCCAGACGTTTTCGGCTGGAATAAGAGTTTTTAAGGATCAGGGGTCGAGGAGTTAGCTCGGGACCACCCGCGCCAAGGAAAGCAAAACGAAGCCGCGCTCGTTAACTCCCTCGAACGCGGCGGTTAGGGGTCAGCGGTCCGACGGTGAGGGTGAGCGCGAACGCCACCTCGCTGGCCCGTTCCGGACGACGCGATTCCCGGTACGCGGACGTTTCCACGTAGGTCCGGGCGAGCTCCAGGAGGCTCCCCCGTGGAGTCGGCACGCGGCTTAAACGGCTTTTGGCCGAGGGGTGGGGGCGGCGCCAGGACGCGCTCGATTAGGCGCGATCGCGTGCAGGTGTGTGCGCCAGGCAATTGGGCGGGAGCATCGCGTGCCGGCGACGTCGCGGCCCTTGAACTTGACCGAGTGCCGCGCACGAGCTTACGCGGGGCGAGGAGTTAAAATCGGCTTGCGTTTAGCCGGATCCCATTATAACAACTCGGAGCCGTCGTAAGCCCGTGGCCGTAGCTCGTGCGGCACGCAGTGTGTCAGCGGGCCAGTCGCGCGACGATTACTCCCAATCCTCTAGCGCCCTCCTCCGTCGCAGCCACCCCCGGCGATCAAAGGGTCGGGGTCGCGGGGACGGGCTCGAGGTTTCGGCGAGCCGTGGGCCGAATTCGTTCGCGAGGCCCGGGCGATCGATGCGCCGGGGCGAAAAACGCGCCTCCGAGAGGCTCCTATAAATAATTAGCGAGGAGTCGCTCTCCCGCTCGGCGGGCGTAAGCCGCTTACCGCCACCCCCGGGCTTCCGCTTCTCCGCGTAGTCAAGGGCTCTCGGCCCCGTAGGAGGATGGCCGCGCGTGCGTCTCTGCCCCGCAAAGATAGCGGCGATCGATCGGACGACCGCGCGCAGCTGCTTATCAGCCCCGCATCGGCGCCGCCGCCCGATAGCGGTCCGGGCTTTGTGCGCGGGCCCTAACGAGACGCACGTGGGCCAATTAGCGGCCGCGGGAGGACGCGCGTCGTCCGGGCTCGCAGTTCGCCTCCGCACAAAGCGAATCTCGGATTACGGGTCCCGGGGGTGCGCGCGGACGCGCGCCCACACCGCCGTACCCGGAAACCCTACACCGACGGCTCGCGCGCGCTCTCTTTTCTCCGCTGCAGAACTCGTTAATGGCCGCGTAATAGCCTATTTGCCGTTGCTATTAGCGCAGCGCCTTCCCTCGGGAAATCTCGGTGCGGCTCGGAGGGCGGCGGAGGGGCGCGCGGGGCTACGGCTGGGCGGGAATGTCTCGCGTCCGGTGTACCGGAAGGCCGCACAATAGCGCAAGCCGCGGCCAGGTACGGGCCCCTTGCGGCCCGTTTGCGCGCATCGCTGCGCGATGAAAAACTCGTTAGTCTCGGGCCGGGTCTTAAATCATGTGGGAAGACGCCCGGCCACTGGGAAAATTCCTAGACCCGCCCGCTCGAACGTCGCCCTGCGCCGATACAAATCTCGGGGGCTACCGTTGCGTAAGTGCCTCGCTCGCCTCGCTCGCCTCGTTCACCTGCCGCTGACACCTACGCCGCCTCGGTGAGCGCGTGTGCGTGCGTGTCCCGACGCGACGGTCCCCTCCGCAGCGGCGGCATTCGATACGAGGTGCGGCGGCGTCGTCGTCGTCGTCGTCGTCGTCGTCGTCGTCGGCGTCGTCGTCGTCGTCGGCGTCGTCGGCGGCGGTCCCTCTGTAAATTTACCTCCGATCGCCGCGTTTACAACCGCGCGAGCAGTGCACGCTTCGTTTCTTGCATTGACGCGCGGTGCACTTGCCTTACGTCCCCTCCCCCACCGGCATTTATAAGGGCGGATGCGATCGGTGTGCCGGCTAATGGCTGAGAAAACTCTCCTTCCGCCGCGCGCTCTTTATTTGGAACGCGGTTTGTGAGAAAAAACTTGCCTCCGTCTGCGACTCCACGAGAAATTGAATCAATACTTTTACGCGCAGGACGAGCAGACGGCTACATCCTCTTCTCGGCTTAGCATCTCGATTTATTGTCAAATAGACGTCGTAAAAATGAAAACGTAACTACGGCACCTTCCAGCGGCCTCTCGAGATGCATCCCGAGCTCTACTCCTGTAACGAACTTAAGGCTGACGTTTCTGAAATATTAGCGTAATAACTATCGATTACAAAAGCCTGAACGTGGACTCGGGGAAAACAAATTTTGAGAAATTCTATTCGCTCGGTCTTGCTCTTCTCTAACCGAGTCGATCCAACACTTTTCGTCAAACGGAATTCCAATCGGGAGAATTCAAAATTTTTCTATTATCATAAAGTGCGTTTCATTGCAACGTCCCTTTGTACGCCTCGAACGCCCTTTTTCCCGTGAATCAAAGTTATAAGACGCCGGGACGAATAATGTAAAATAGGAAATAGAATGTGAAATTCTTTTGAAAGTTACCGAAAGTACGATTTCCCGTCGACGCTTCGAGTGCGCGTGACTTCTCACGTCATTCCTCTTTCGACGAATGACCCCAGACGAATATTCTCCAAGCCAAACATTTGATTTCCTACGAAATGTCTTTTGGGGAGTGCTTAACGCGCTGAGACGTACACCCAGAGTTCAGACTTGGTGCGGACTTACTGCTTCATTGGAATATTAAATAATTCTCCGGAAGAAATCCCGTGAAACTTGTGTACGAATTCACGAAAAGTTCTCGGCTAATCTCCCCGGGATTGCGTCAATCGTTGCGTTAAGATAACGATAAAATAATTTGCTCGATCGCGAATATCTGATGCGGCTTCGGCGAAACTCGCAACTTCAAAATGCTTGGACAGTGTTCGAAATAACAATTCAGTAATGTTTTAAAACGAAAAGATGAAACCGCATTTTAGAGAATTTCCGTTAATGCCGTGTACAACTATCGCACGGAAAAGCTGAAGCAAATCAATACTGCAACCGCGAGTCAAACCTCGCAGTAACGCTCGATCGTAGTACTTGGTGCGTAAATTTGCGTCGACGAGAGAGTAACGTATTTTTATTTCGGTGCAACCATCGACATTACGTTGTTTCGAATGGTCACAGTTTCAACGGCTCGGCGGTTGCCTGAAAAACCGCAAGGACACAACGTCTAATTGTAAGGAAAGTTATCATGCATCGGTTGCAAGTCTTGAAAATAATAGCCCAAACGAGAATAAGACAGAGAAGAAGACTCGTTAATTCGCGTACTTATTAGCAACGCTAAAATTTTATTTCTTTGCGTTTTAGCGTTTTAGCGTTTTAGCGTTTTAGCGTTTTAGCGTTTTAGCTGAAATAAACTGTATTTGATAAAAGCATCGCCTTAAAATGCGATTGAAAATGGTTTCGAATGAGATTCGGTTAATAGCACTAGCAATTATAAATGTTTTCGCAGAATCTCCGATCGTTGCATTTTGCATTATATACATGGTAAGTCTGCGTTCAGTCTTGATGGCTGCAAGGAGCACCGGTTTATTTTGTTGCCGAATAGTGCATTTGAGTGGAATGCACCACTTGGCTCGAAGTATTGCAGCGGTACTTTGTCGCGAGTGCTTTGTAAGCCGTTTGAAAATTAAGGAAACAATGCTTACGCCCGCGCGCGTATGAAGCTTGTTAAAGCTTCCCGAGAAATGTTTCTGCATTTCGGAAAAGGCTTTTGATCTTCGAGTAATCTCTACGTAAGATTTGGACGTAAATCGGATCGGTAATTCATCTCGGTGATCGGTTTAACGCATTGTAGATGACAAAAGGACATTGGAGCACAATCGCAGATCTTAATTTATATGCATCTGTTGTCAATTATCGGTGCCGGCATTATTCCGATTTTTAAATTTATATTTTAAATCGTTATTATTTTTTCACTTTGTGCCGTGGTTCTGAATGGGGCCAGCTGTAGAGGAAGGGATTACTGCCATGGGGAATATTACCCTCTACTACTTTTAACGTTGAGTCTACTCAGTCCCAGGCGAGTCCGGGCTCTCCTCGACGTCCAAAGACTAGTGGACGAGGTCCTTGGAGCATATAATCCTGAAAGGAGCATCTAATGAAGTAAAGTATAGTAAAATTGATAATTAATGTATCAAATGAATTCTGGAAACTAACAAATGCTCGAATGCGGTAGTCCGTGCAATAACGATATTTTATACCAAGTATCGTAATAATACTATAAAGTTTATTTCGTACTTATATATAAGGCGGATGCAGCGATGAGCGAATTTACACGAAAAAGTCATAAGTAAACTCTGCCGAACGAGTAAATTCTGCTATGGTCAAGCTGTAATGAAATCTACTTAATTGTCAAATACATTTACATAATTTTTTGATAAATCTCGTATATCAGACCATTTAACGAACTCCGCCGCGTGCCCAACATTTGATATTCTGGAATTATATCGTTACACGATTTAGCTTTTACCGTTGCCTAACCACCTTTTACCAATTGTCTACCTTAGCATCTACCTTACGCATCCGATGACGCTCGTGCACGAGAGAAAGCTACTACTCGCTTTGATTCCGGTGATTTTGAATAAGCTGGGGTACGTTTCCTTTATCCTCTAATCCCGCCTCACTTAAGTTAATTAATAAGCAACAACTGAGTACTATAATCTTTAAATAATCTTTAAATAATCTTTAATCACTCGAAAAGTACCGAAAGAGTAGAAATCCTTTTTTAAGATTCTTCCGTTTACTTTGATGTGTGCACTTTTTAATCGGCACAAGGAGTTTTATGCATTTTTTCCTGTTTTTTCTGTTTTTCTGTTTTTTTTTTTTTTTTTTCTTTCTTCCTTTCTTTCTGATTTCACGCAATCAAGTTAATAAAAACATCCGTGCTACTGCTACTTTTTACATTTTAAATCCTCGGACGAAATTTGTGAAATTGTTGATTTCTTGAAAAAATAAGTACTTCCTATATTAAAATGTACGTATTTTCGTTAGATATGTTAGATATTGTAAGTTGGAATCATAAAACTACCAACAAAATCTGCTAAGAATCCCCGCTTTTTGTATTTCAATGATAGACTGGCCTCCTAACATCTCCGTTTGATACCCATCTGTATCTCCGAATACCCTGGGGAGGAGTTCGTATTCAGTTTTTACGTCTACATCAGAGAGATAAGTTTGAACGAAGATTAAAAATAAATTAACTACGCTTCCTTACATACAGACTATATTAAATGCGAAACGTAAGATGAGCGGCATGAAATGCAACAAACAAGATACGCTGAGTACGTTTTAAGTTTCATTTATTATTTACGTATTGCCAAACCAGAGATGTGCGACTGTGTGCGTAATAAAATTGTACGCATCATTTGGTAGTGGTTATTGTCTTCGAAGATTAACCTTGGTGGTTTAATAGTTATCGTTATTTTTATTGGGGCAATTATCGATATTATTGGCAGAGTTTATTTGTCGTTTGGAGTTGAGTTTATCGTAAAGTATAACCTGCGAAATGCCTTCTGTGTATAGAACGTACTAAATAAAAACAGAATAAAAATTGCTTCTAACTACTAGTCTATGGCAATTTTGCAATGGAATTTTACTCCTGATTCGCTATTTTTAATCCTCGAGATGCAACATGAAA
The DNA here is from genome assembly GCA_018907045.1 of Wiebesia pumilae. Classification (NCBI taxonomy): domain Eukaryota; kingdom Metazoa; phylum Arthropoda; class Insecta; order Hymenoptera; family Agaonidae; genus Wiebesia; species Wiebesia pumilae. The sequence goes on from JACCHZ010000104.1 coordinate 2,381,554, forward strand.
TATTTGCTCCATATAAAAGTGAACGCACACGCGCGCACTGATATAATAATAAATATGAACTGTTCTGCGAATGAAAACGATTGATTTAAACAAATTTTGTATACTTTAGATCAAGAATCGTAGTTTGTATTAATAATATGCAATCAATACTCCTTTTTATTATCGATAATCTGACTGTATTGGGTTAAGATGATGCATAATACATGAAACTGTTCGCTGTATTGAATTTATGTACCTTTGTCATTGTGTTGGCCGACGGAGAAATTTTATGCTTTAAAAATGTAAAGTCACTCTAGATCCAACAACTGCATATATAGTATTTTTCATATTTGATATGCAAATGATTGGATCTATTTGTTTGTCTATTTATGTATCTATTATTAACATGTGACGCAAAGCTTCGAAAAGAGTATCAATGATCGATTGCTGCTCCAAGTGTAGTTCTTCTTTGTTTCAAATATACGGACGTTAAATACTCTAAATTACAAAACGTTAAACTTGTTTTAAAATTTAAAAATTGTAACTTTGGACTGTAAGTATTTTGCATTCTAGATATTGAGCGAGTGGAATAATTTCAAAAATTACACTAAAAGTCTTTGGAGTTACGTTATGTTAAAAGTGTTCTACTTTATTAGATTCAGTTTTTCTACAGACTGTGATTAATATTTAGCACAAGAGTTCCTTTACAACGATAAACCATAACTGCAATATTTTCATTAGCATGCAGTAACTGAAAGTATGAAAAAATTCCCTCCCACTATGAGAACTCACGTAAAGTTTCTATCCTTAAATAAATTGAATGATATCTTGAGTAATTATTACGGAGTCTCGCGATAGAAAATTTTGCGTTTCGGACAAAATTTGCAAGAATTTTAGTATTTCATTACAACTACGTTCATGAACTTGATCACATCGTGTCCCGTAAACTCGCAAACAGTTTCAATACCATATTGTAAATACAAAATTATAATTATAAAACATTAAGAAACTCTAAATCAGAATTTCGTCGTTGCACATCGTCCGATTATATTTGAAAAAGATCGTTGTTCTGTTAGACTTTCAGATTATACTTAGGAAAATATGTAGACTCACGGTACTTTTCTTCTTTAATGGAGTCAATTTATTCGGATCAAATATAATGAAACATCTCAACAAAGTAGAGTCTTTTTACATTTTTCATCATTTTGAAAAATTACTGCTTCGATAGCTGCTTCGCAATATTAATATTTCACATGCATTACTTGGCAGCTAATACAAACAATAATAGAAATTCATGAATATTTAGTCATTTAATCATCCGTTCGTAAAATATAAGCTTTCAATCGCTTCGAACTATACCAATTAAGTATCTCATTGAAGGACGCGGATGTTAATTAGAACGATTATAAATGTTTCGGTTTCATTGTAAAAATATATTCGATTGCTTTTGAGGGCACATTACTCATAAAATGAGCAGGATTGAATTTGTGAAAAGTTAACGCGTATTTTCTCCGTTTTTATTATTTAATCTGAAAATTGCATTTTAAACGTAGAATTCTCGATAGTCTTGTCCGATAAAAATACATAAATATTATAATAAACATTAGCAAAATTCGCAGTGATGAGTGATTCGCAGTGAGGTTTGAATAATTACTTAACGCAAAGACAATTTAATATGCAGAAATATTACACGTTCTTACGATTAAAAACAGGAACTCGCACTTCTATTATGAAAATATAATATAATTATTTGTACGTAAAGACATTGCGGAAGCATCTTTACGGGAGAAACATAGGTTTACAAACTCTTTAGACCTTTGTTTAATTTTCATATCGAGTTTGCTTCGACGTTGCTTTGACATTTCTTTTAAGCTCATAATCATAAACATTAGTTCTTAATATTTACAATATATATATAAGTACTTTCCTCGATTGTACAGACGATCGGTGACGCTTACGATTTTCGATAATAAAATAAAAGCTGATGTGTTAGGTGGATCGTTTTGTAAATAAAAGACGACGAGTATTCGGCCAGTTTCTATTTATTAGACAACACAATAAAGTGCAACAATCTGTAAAGCCTGTGTGAACATCGCGTTAGAACGAAGGCAAATCACCAATGGCTTTATATCATAATATTGGGGAAGTGTATACCCAAAAGAGTAGATGATAAAACATAATTTTTAAAATGGTAGTATTCAAAGTAAAGTACTCGTTTAAAATTTCATAAGTTTTGAAGTACGTGCAAATGCTTGAAAATTTCCCTCCGACTCTTCCGACATATTCACGGTATTCCACATAAAGCATTAAAATCAATGCACAATAGCTTTCGCAAGATAAACGAATTTTCATTAAGCCTTCGAAAACAATCATAAACAAAGATATGTAACAATTAATGTGGTCATTATTAATAGCAATAAGCATGACACAAGATTACATCATCGTAGTAATTATTGCTTCTTCCGAGATAAGGCGGAAAAGAAAGCGATTACCTCGATGTCAAAATTCAACATTTTCAATCGCGCGTACATTAGGTACAGGTACACATTTACGAGGATTTCGATCGCACGGATTCACACATCGGAGTGTTCATATTTTTGTGCAACAATTTTCAATGGGCGCCAATGATTCCTCAACTATAAAGCGAACTCGCGGAAGAAGAACCGAAATTACTCGGTAAAGTCGAGCAATCGAGTAATCTTCCCGATGCGTCTATAATCTCAAATATCGCTAGCGACTTACGCTACAAATAGGCGGAATACCATTCTTAAATGCTAGAGCCTATAAGGTGACAATGAAAGCAGGAGGCTCTACTTTACACACTGTCAACAGAAATTTCCCGTCCTAACTTTATAATGCTCTTTTCCAAGATAATTGGCAGTATTAATAGTAGGGGTGAGTGACGTACAATAGTCGGATTCACAATGGCCGTTCACGCGTAACATAAAATGCAGCAAAAGGAATGCGAAACACGTTTTGCTCTCGCTAATGCGAGCGCGATGTTTTCACGGATACAGGCGCAATAACCGAGAATCCGAATCGGCGCGGGCCGAAGCTAAACAAAGCCAAATTCATCCATTGTGCAGCGCAGGGTGAGCGAGACGTTAATTTGAAAATAAGTGGCGGCCGCTGCTGCCACTCGGGACTTTCTATCCGACAATGCTGGACCCAAGCTACGCTTATCACGAATCGAGATCGAGCGCGAGCGCGATCGCGACCAGCGCGATCGTAGCCGTCCAACGGAGGAAAGCCGAAAGTCCTTCGTGTTTTCTTGGCATTTGCGAGCTGTCGAAGCGTGGGTGGTCCGCGAGGCTCGTCTTCCCTTGCCTCCATTGTTCCGTTCGGTACTCTGCCCCACCTTTTCCTGCTCGCTTAATTATAAGCGAATAAATAAAAGAGTTAAAGCCAGAAACAGCTGCAGCGGCGCGGCGAAATTTCGCACGTCCATTCTACACTGTTAAGAAAAGAATACTGAAACTTTATAAGCCAGGATTAAGAGGAATCGAATTTCAGAACCTGTAGGAGGATGCTCGCTCGGAGAGAGAGAGAGAGAGAGAGAGAGAGAGAGAGAGAGAGAGAGAGAGAGAGAGAGAGAGAGAGAGAGAGAGAGAGGGAGTAGCATTTCGAGCTCGTTCGCCAAGGGGAGGCAAGCCGATACTCTTGGAGCCGATCCTGTCTCCGGCAATCTTCCGGCGCGGAGCATCGTCAGCGAGCGACGCCGACGGCCGCGGATCCCCGGGGAACTCGCACCCCGGGTTCGATCGAAATAAGACGAGGACGGACGCCAGCCGGAGACGAGGATTCGGCCAAGGGCGCTCGATTTCGACACCGAAATCGAGCGTCCTGCGATCGACGTACGATCCAAGCGTCGAGGCTCGCGCAATCGCGACATCAGCCGCGGGACATGTTGCGACCGTTGCGTGGGTGCACGAGAGGGGCCCGGCCTAGGCGAGGGCCTCGAGCCGCACAATGAAATTCGTGGTAGCAGCATGATAGGGCCGTTCTCTAGGCACTCGGTCCCGCGAGTATTACGCGGCAGAATCGCGCGAGATCGGGGCAGGATATGTCGCGGCAGGAGGCCCCGGCCCGCCACCGACGCTCCAATTATCGGGCGATCGGGGACAATTGCCCCGAGTTTATGAATGGGGAATAAAGTAGCGCTCGGACTCGCGGCGCGCGTTAGCGGGTTTACGGAAGCAAGCCGGTTTTAGCCTGGCTAATAGCATAGTAATGCTGGCTGATCTTTTCGGAATCCCGTAAGAGCATTAACCGCTCGCACGTGAGCAAGTTAAATTGCTATGCTGCGGGGCGCCACCGCTGGCGAGGAAGCCGGCGAGGAAGCCGGCGAGGAAGCTGGCGTCCACGTCGTCCGCGCGACACCCCGAAGACGTCGTCCGCGCGGCACGCACGCACGCGCGCACGCACGCACCCACCTAGCCGCCACCGCCGCCACCGCCGCCACCGCCACCGACGACGACTCCCTTTGTCTCCGCCAGCCGGGCTCGCGCGCGGTGAGCCATCGCTCGGCGCCCATTGGCCCCCCACTACCTCGAAGGGGCTCGGAGCCGCTCCCAGCACCGCCCGCTTCCGCTCGCGGATTCGCAGCCACGGCGGCCCCACTCGCACGCGCGCGCCTGCCCTCCGCGCCGTCGCGCTCGCCTCCTCGGTGCGCGCCCCTTGTGTGCTGCGGCGGCACGCCAAAGAACGAGCTCGCGGTCGCGCGCGCTACCGAGAGACGCACCTCGCCGGAAGCCTGGGCTGCTGCGCGCGTCCCCTGAGCAGCGCGACGTGCCTTCTCCGGCACATGACACCGGGCGACCCCCGCCGCAGGAACCTGGGTGAGTAGCGGACCCCGGGGGATCGACACCCGACACCGTCCACGACGTCGACGACGACGACGACGACGACGACGACGACGACGACGGCGACGGCGACGACGACGACGACGACGACGACGACGACGACGACGACGACGACGGCGACGACGAGTACGACGAATTCCGACTCGGGGTTATCCTCTCTAGCCCGGTCGGCTCGCGTTTCCGGGTGGCGCACCTTCCGCGACCCTCGAGTGCGCGCGCCCGGAGAGTGAGATACTGTGTTGTGCGCGAGAGCCGCGGACGTCCACGACGCGTCCACGGGCAGGACTCGCATCCCTCGCGCTCGCGGACATCGGGCTACTGCCGACACCGTCCGCTGGCGGGCTCTCGGCCTCCGGGCCGCGCTCGCAAGCTCGTCATCCCCGGGGCCGACTCGCCGTAAGTAGCCAGTGTCGCGAGGGAAACGCGTCGCCACTGCCCTCGCGGTCCGCCCCGGGCGTTCCTCCTCGCCCCTTCTGAAACATGCGCCTCCTGCCCCCAGGTTGAGCTGCTTCCGGCTCATGTGGCCGAACAGCCTCGGCGGCGGCGGTGGCTGCGGAGGCGCTGCGGCCGCGACGGAACTCGGCGGACTCGCTGCGGCCGCGGCCGCGGCCTCCAGCACCTCCGCCACGGACCTCTTCGGACCTGCGGGCTTCGGGCCCTCTGCAGCGGGACCCTATGGCCCTCTGAAGACGAGCCCTTACGTAGGGGCGCTGGGCATGCCGCCGATCGAGGCCCTCCACTCCAGCATCGGCTACCCCGGCTGTGCGCCCGCCGGTGAGTCCTACTACTGTGAGTGACAATACATACGTTCATCTATACAGCTATTGGTGCGAATGCGTGCGTGAACGAGAGCAGCCGAGTGGCTGCGGTTGTGGGTTGGTGTGCGCCCGAGCGTAGCTACGGACGGAGAGAGAGAGTGAGAGAGAGCGTGAGAGAGAGAGAGAGAGAGCGTGAGAGAGAGAGAGAGAGCGTGAGAGAGTGAGAGAAAGAGAGAGAGAGAGAGAGAGAGAGAGAGGGTACGTACGACCTCGGTAGCTTTCGGTCGGACACTCGATAACTCATGCTTCCCCGAGCAATCCACCCTCTGCTTAAGGCCAAATGAATGCCCCGGCCCCAAGACAATGACGAGGCGCGCTCGCGAAAGTGCAGCGAACCTCTCGACTCGACTCGAGCCTCCCGCTCTTGTTCCACCGTGTGTGTGCAGAAGGCTCTTACTCGATATATTGCTTTCGCGATGTTTGGGAGTAGTCAGCCGGAAAGACGGGAAGTTACGAGCTGTTGTTCACTTTTTTGCGCCCGCGACGACGTTTATTGAAACGACGGTCGAGCTTTGTTTACACGTTGCCAGCCACTAGACGAGTTGACCCCCGTACTTGCAGGAACCGCGAACGTCGCCGACGCCCGACCGAGAATCCTCCGGGCTTTATCGAGCTCGCGGGCGACTCTTATTTGTCCTTCTGGTACGGGCTCCTGAAAAAGATAAAGGGGCCGAAAGCCCCGCTCGTGACGCGTATTTCCAACACCCGCGCAATATACTTCGTTGCTCGTAGTCGACGCACTCGCCTCTTCGACATTCCACATATTTCACCACGCATTTTTCACGCGAGAGCCCCCCGACGTGGAATCGAAGATCGGGCTCCGATAATTTTTAAACGGGGGCGTTTATCGGAATAGAACGGGAAGCCGTCGACTTGAACGACATCCGGCGTTGTACGAATAAAAGCGCTAACGAGTTCGCCCCGAGAAATAGACAACTTGTTGAGTTTTATTGATGGATTCGTCGGATGCGTTTACGTTATTGAGCCGGCAAACAATTACCCAGAACAAGATTTAGCTCGCGTAATTGGTTTGTTTTATGGACTTGGCAGGTTGTTTTCTGGTACCAAATAGTCAACTCTACGGCCCATATCGTAAATCATTCGAAAGGACCCTAGCTTGCGAGATAATTGCTATTTAAGGAGAATGTGTGAAATATGACACTAGTCCTATAAAACTTCGTAACTCCAACGCTTAACGTTACGTAGAGTGATTCATACTTATGCGCGCCCGTACATACGTATATATATGCATAGATGTATATACGTATATATACGTGTATATATATATATATATATATGTAGAAAAGCAAATGAAAGAAGGCGAACGAGATCTTATTTATGACGTATTAACGTGTAAAAGTCGTTTGTCTTACCTTAAAGCTACGAGCGATTATAATGCAAGAACTGATTGCGCGAAACGCGGACGCGGACTTTCGCCAAAATGTTGCTCTAATTTTTCAGCTAATCTTCAACTTAGGTGTTCGATATTGTTGAGGATCTTTCTTTGTCGACCGACGATAAGCAGACTCTCGTTTCGTGGGTTTTGATCGAACGATCGTTATCACGGTAATTGCGACTCGTTATAACCTTGGTTACAATGTTACGTACAATAAATAGTAGGTCGATGTAAGGCAATATTTTGAATCGCGTTGCGGATCGCGATTCGCAGACTTGATGTTCACCTCTTCGAATTCTAATTTTATTGTTACTTAGGATGTGACTTTAACATTATTTACGCATCTAAGTGAATGCTCGTCAAGCCAAGTGAACCTTTTAGGGTAAATGGAATGATTTCATTTAATGCTAATTCTATTTGAGGCGATTTATCTTTTTGATTAATGCACCATTAAAATTACATTACGAATTAAAGTACATTTTTTTTTTTGAGATATATTTACGAGAAAGATCAAGTGGAGATGTATCGAAAAATATTTAATACTGGAATATAAGGAGGTCGGAAAGAAGGATGTATTAATACGAAATAAGAAATTAAAATATATTACCCTATTCATATGAAAACAACGTCGTGATTTTTAAAGGAAATTACACAAGTTACGTGAATTATCGTAATTTCTTCTGACGCCTTTTAATATTGCACTTTAACGTTACATTCAGTGCAAAACTTACTGCACAAATTCAACGAAGACTTTATTTCTATTATTAATCGCGTATATCGAGATAATTTTACACGGGCATTTAAAACGCTACTTTTCTGCTTTTAATTTCACAATTTAATTCTTAATGCATTCATTTGTCAGGAAAGTTTATTTGCAAATTGCATCGTACTTGGGGTAATAAAGATTGTCATAGACAACACCTTTAAGATAAATTATCATTTTAAATCGCGAGAAAATATAATTCCAAATTTTCTCCATTTTCTTCGACAAAAATCGCTTTTCTTTATAATTAGAAAAGTTCGAGATTTCTATCAATTTTGAGCTTCTGTTTCAAACGGAAGAATCGGAACATCCACTTTTTGTGCTCTTTATTTCCAACTTATAGCGCAATATTCGTATTTGTATTTTTTTCACGGTAAATAGAATATTTCTTTGCTAATGGCGAGAAAATTCCCTTTAGCGTTTCTCAAATGCATCGCGTCGAGGAAATATAAAACTGAAATATTCGATGACACGATGTAAAATAAATTATACAAATCATTGTGATAACAACTCTGTCAGTCACGGTAGTCACTGGAGCAGAAATACTCTTTCATTGTAAGAAATGCTATTAAAGTCGTCCTCTACGAATACATTAAAGACATAGCCATAATTAATATTTAAATTCCGCATTAAAATCTATACCGTTCTGGTTAGACCATAAATCAATCCGCAGCACGAAACAATAATTAGGACGCATAATGACGGATTACCTTAAAAGCATGCATTTGGAAGAAAGGACTCCTTTAGTTAATAAGCCAAAGGATTATTAGACATTGATTAATATAATTAATATAATATTAAATATTAAATTGACGTTTAAAAATTATGATAAGCATGACGTGTAGAATTCGAAACCTTGGATTTGACTGATAATGTTCTGAAATCTATTTGCATAAAGGCATTTCAAATTTGTTCGACGTTTCGATCTATTTCGTACTAAACTTACCATCGTCCATAAAATTTTATATCACTTTAGACGTACTATTCGACTTGATATAAAATAAAGCTAATAAAATAAAAAGGAGTCAGATGCGGTAAACCGTAATAATGTGAAAAAAAGGCAATACTTGCATCAGCAAATAAGAATTTACTCGTCATCTAAATACGTTTGTATTTATTTTCACCGTACACGACCATTACGACTAAAATGCACCAGTTGTACAAGAGTTCTAGAGATGATTTTATTTGGATTTTACCGCGTACGAATGAAATATAAAACCGTTTGTGTACGTTAACTGTTTTAGTACTATTGAGTCATTGAAATTCTAGCAGTTGAGTTGTAATTTGGTAATGGTATTACCGAACAATTCAAATCAAATGAAATAAACAATTCCTTTACGATTCAATTACGTTTTGTTATGTAGCTACAGGCTTTTCCGAAGTTTACCAAATAGTACACTAATACTCGTTACTAAGTTTCGCGGATGTTGCGAGAAGAATGGTATACCTTCTAGTAATCGTGCATTACCCAGTGAACATGTAATTCAATGTTCGCAAACGTTAGGAAAAGTTACATAAAAATAATACTTTCAAAGACACCTCTATTAAAATCGTAACGGATAGTTTTCGCGTGAAACATTGCATGAAAGTTTGAAATTTATGTTGAAATTTCACGAGGAAAAATTAGCCACGAAATACGTATGAATTTAGAATAGATCCAAAGGCATGATTTTGTTTAATATAAAAGAGCTTTGAATTTATTCAGAAACATACCAGTGGATTTAAAAAATACATACTCTGCTTAATCAAATAAATCTGCGAAATTTCACCCAAACATGCTTATTAAAAAAAGGTTTTCATTTAATTAAAGAGCATCCTGTTGATTTTAATTATTTTAAAACGCTAATAATTAGATTGATCTTTTCAAGGGCTTAAGAATTTAGGTATTTCGCAGTAATTTAAACGTCTTTCGTTTCGGTGCCTATATTGTTCAAGAATCATCGAATTCACAAATCCAAGTGATTTAATTCAAGCAAATTATACGTATTTACATTTGCAGGCGCATGTGCAAGGGATTATTTATTTGGAAAAAGAAACCGACGTCGATGTGAATTAATTTAATTAGCGGCCTCATTAGTCCGCATCGCGATAACAAAGAATACACTTTTATCATTCTTGTGTGAAAAACTCAGAAGCATTATGGAGGCATGATTGACGTTTACGGTTGTAATTCTGCAAATTCTCATAATATTTAAACACAGCTCTAATGTTGTTAGTAGATTAGTAGATGTAACTCGAATAAGCTACGTAAGAACTGCGTTTTCGACAATTAGAGAGGATAAAGTTTTCTAGAATAAAATCATAAATATCGGCGAAAAATACATGTCTTTTAACGTTCGTAACAACAAATAGGAATAAATAGGAAACTGACGTAAGTTTATCGCTTCATTGTATACCGAGGCACACACTCCTATCACCGGTAGAATGTTTTACGATTGAAAAAAATGCTTTTATGCAAAACTGGCATTGATGTAATGACAATTTGACAGGTGAAATTAACGATGCATTAAATAAAGCCCGTGCACTTTTAATGATTTAGAGCAAAATAATCAACTATCCTGTATTACATGTGTTATACGCGATACAAAGTTCGTGCAAGAACATCTGTAGGTACGTACAAATGCGGTAGTCCACATAAATACGCGGGATAAAGCAAAGTTGAAAATTTTCCGCCAGCCATGAACGATAATTCGAACGCAAAAACTCATGGACCGTAAATCCTAAGAGAGGTTTATTTATTCGATAATATGAATTTATACATCCGTGTAAAAATTACTTTAAAGTATAAATAAATTCCACTGCTAGTCCACGTGAAATTGTGAGTTAAGTTTTGAAAATCGTTTCGATTGCCAATGCTATTGAAGTCCGAAAAAGCTTCAATTCGTGTTCATCCGCATAGATGGACTCTTTCATTCGCACGAATGTACGCATGCATAGCCATGTATACATACATGTGCGACCGTTGAGACTCGGTTAAATGCAATCACACGTGCGAGCATACGTGCTCTCACACGGACATTATATAGATACATAAAATCAATAATATCGCGTTCGAACCTCTTTCTTACAGCAAATCAGCATTTGGAACTATTATTTACAGAAGCACTTTTAACGAGATTCGCAATATCATACGTAGCGAATAAATCGCAGCGCAAAATGGATCTGCATTCGAATAAACAAATTCTGTGCGAAGAAGAGGGTTGGCGTTTTCTTCATTTCGCTCTGAGTATCAGTTTTTGTAGTACCGTTAATCGAATATTTGTACAAAATTAGCCCTATTGAGATTTGAAAGTGCGTTAACAAGGTACGCTCACTTCTGAGATGTAAATTTTCGTATTTACGTAGCTTCCGCTTTGTTCCATCTACGATAACTACGTACGTACAGTGTTAAATAGGCCTTGAGCAGCGGAATATCTGATAATAAATGTAGCAGTTTCGCGACTCCATGATACAATAATGATCCTTTAAAATTACGATTACAGCGGTGTAATAAATTATTATTTGTCGTGAAAATATGTATTTTTAGTGTGTACAGCTGCGTTTATTCGAGAACGTTTATTTAAAAGGTAAAAATAGAAATATACAGGTATAATCGTAGGCTTGAACGATTTGCAAAAGCGCATTTTGCAAAAGATGTAACTCGATGACGATAAATTTCAATTTTAGTTGAAAGACCTACACGCTCGCACGCATGAACTCGTGCGATGTACATATATAGAAAATGTTAGTGTTACATTGTAGTTGGGATTAAGAGTGCTAGTTGTCAAAGTCACTATTCTACTAAACCAAGCCTGAAATAAATTTCATACATGTATAGATATATATGCATATCTACGGACATATTGTGTAGCGATAAAAGCGTTCAAGAAGTATTCAAATGTACTTTTACAATACTTAGATTATAAGTAATTATTGCTTGTGCTTAATAATTCGGACATAAGTAAATGAAAATTTGATTCAATACGCTTATTTAATTTATTTCGACTTACATGACATTACGGTGCGTTATAGGTATCTATTGGAACGTATGTAATGTAGCATTATCGTAATTATCATCGCAGACACTTAACTTTGATGATAATTTACGCTTACCGTTAATTAACATATCAAATAAAGACAGTAAAAAAGTATATTAGACTTTTATTAGAATTGGCGTCGGTCTTGATCATTGGGTTCTATTAATAAAAATTTATCACAAATGTTTACAGCTGGAGAGTTTATAGTCTTTTAAAGAAGTTTATTCCGTTAAATTGTGTAATATCAATTATTTCGTCGATTACCGACGCTGGCTACGGTTGCAATAGTGATCTAGAAGATGGTACAGTTGTAACAACCGCACGTATAGTGATACGTGGAGCTTCTGGCTACGTGAAAAACGCAAAGAAAAAAGAAAAAAGAAAAAAAGAAAAGAAGGGAAAAGAGGAGAATTATAGTAAATAATCACGCGAGGTGAGAAAAATTTGGTATCCATGTCAATAAGACTCTTAAAATGGAAATATAATACTTCCAGGCAAAGAAAAGAATTCAAGATTAATTCCAACGTATGGAGAAAGTTTAAATCAGTTTTGTCAATATGAATGGAAAATAATTTCGAAGAGATACTTGACACAAATGTAGTTGTGAAATTATTGATGTCAAATAGCGCCGAATGGTATATTTGAACGGGGGTCCTAAAATCTTAAAACAATAACTTGACAAGCTTTTAACCTCTGGAGTTGAGTTTTCTTAGTAACCCGTATTCTTAATTATTGTTTCCCAAATTCTAAATTTCACGCACATAATCTTCGAGTTTGGAAAAACAATGGGCCAAAAGCGCTCAACAAAAGCCTTGCGAAGACACGTACAAAATTTGGTCAGCTCGTAGTTCAAAAGAAATTTTCGGGATCTATTTTTCGGGAAAAGGATCACGGTTGGTATAACGAAGCAAAGTAGAAAGTTTGAGATGAAAACAGTTGTGGATTGTTCGGGGTAGCGGATTGTTTTGGCTAATCCGGCTAACGAGCACCGTTGAGCGAAAGAGAAAGAGCAAGAGAGCGAGAGAGAGCGAGAGCGAGAGAGAGAGAGCGAGAGAGAGAGAGAGAGAGCGAGTGAGAGAGTGAGTGAGAGCGAGTGAGAGAGTGAGTGAGAGCGAGTGGGCGGCTGAAGGGGAGAGGGCTGCAACAAGAGAAAGAGAATGACGAGGTTGGTCGGGTGGTACGTCACGTTGGGTGTACAGGTAACCCGCGGAAGCAGCGCCGTGAGCGGACGACCTTCACCCGCGCCCAGCTTGACGTCCTCGAGGGTCTCTTCTCCAAGACGAGGTACCCCGACATCTTCATGCGCGAGGAGGTGGCCTTGAAGATCAACCTGCCCGAGTCGCGAGTCCAGGTAAGGGGGTAGACGGTATCCGCGCGAACCACGAGCGAAGAAGAAGCAAAAGCGACGTCGCGCGAAGGCGAGAGAGCATCGAAACCTTACATGCGAGCCAGGGGCTTTCCATTTATTTCTATTACCGCCTGGATCGACGAATTAGACGCTTGTTAGGGCTTCAATTTGTCAGCGAGCGCGCGCGTGAGAGCGAGAGTACGCACGGGCAAAGAGCGGCCGAAGAGCCGGAGCCTCGCCCGGGGCGGGGAGGTGGGCAGAAGGAAGCGAAGAGCGCGTCCGATAAAATCTTGGGCAAATAACAAGGGGGATTTGGATTTAGATTTAACGGGGACTAAGGATCGTAGTCTCAAGGGACAGGCCGTAGACGGCGCGCAGCAAGAGCGCAGGCACGCGGTCTGGCACTCGGACTCGGTCGAGACGGGGACGGGCATCGATTCCGCGTCATCGACCCTTCGCCTCCCTTGCGCGCTATCCGCTCCATCTCGCTCTCGCCTTCCCCACGACCTCCGCCTTAACCGAATTAGCGCGCCGGCGGTGCGCGAGCCCACATCCAGCCTCGGGAAAAACGATCCGGCAGACATTCCGTAGCGGGGCGCACGTAATTGCCATTACCGAGAGGCCGCGTTCGCACCCTCCCGCGACGACACGACTTTGCGCCCTTTGCGCCCTTTGCGCGCTACCAAAGCTCGCAAACTTCGCCCGCGACCCAGCGCTCGCGCCATCAACTCTCCCTCGAAGTCGATCCTCCGGAGTCGCCAAGGAGTCGCAACGGAGTCGCAACGGAGTCGCTTGTAAGTCCTGGGCAATTGCGCGTCCAGGCGCAACTCGTCGATTCGCTCGCGGACGACCGAATATCTGGTTTTCCATTTTCCGCCGCCGAAGCTACGATTTTTCATCGGGGAATTCACATTTTCAGGATCGTTCCTTCGATGAAAACCGGTGAAGCCACGAATGAACACTTCCACGAATAACCTACCGTACGCAAGCTACGACAATAAGCTCGAGATGAGTATTAATTTAATTTAATTCCATCGATTCGTATTCACCGAACAAACGTCTCGAGCAAAACAGCAAATAAAATGGAACCCACCGAATGACTTTTCACTCTCTTCGGTGCGAGATACGTCCGATCTTATCAGACGGTGGTTGTATTTTGACACTCTCGGAGTCACAAATCCTTCCTTTTTTCCCCATTGGAATTTAGAGTGTCGCTCGGTTCTCGTCTCTTTCCATTTAGACCCGAAAACAGCCTCCCTTCAAAATCCAAGCATTACGAGGGTTGAGGGTCCGCGAGGTTTTTCATAGTTTAAAAGGAAAACCAGATACACGTGCATTCGATCGATCTCTTCCAAACGCACGCGAATTCGAACGAAACCTCCAACGCAAAGAAGCGCTAGTTTCGACCTAATCGCGCCGTAGTTGCGCCGTAGTTGCGCCGTAGTTGCGCCGTAGTTGCGCCGTAGTTGCGCCGTAGTTGCGCCGTAGTTGCGCCGTAGTTGCGCCGTAATTGCGCATCGACCTCTCGCATCGACATACCGCATTAATGCGAGCAGTTGAATTTCAATTTTCAATTTAAGATGGTCTTCCTAATAGGCTTTAACGGGATCGATCGCCCTCGACTCGCGCCTTTCTCTATTCAGTTTCATCCCTTGTACGCCGACACGTCGACAGTCTTTAACGCCATTGTCATTATAATTCGAACACAATTGCGGAATCACCGAAACGCGTTGAATGTGTTTTTCGCAGCATTTGCTCCGAGTCGTCGGCAAGTCGTGTTTCAACAAAAAACAGGGAAAAAAACGTCAACTTCTCCCTCGCCTTGCGAGCAGCGAGTGGCCGAAAAGTGGTTCGAAAAACCGCAGAAAGGGCGTCTCTGCCTGTATTTGTACGTTATAGCGAGGGCGCAGGAAGTGTGCCCGTGAAAACATGACAGCCGTTCGCTCTCTCCGAGGTCGTGCGGCACTTTCACCGCGAGAACGAGAAAGAGAGAGAGAGAGAGAGAGAGAGAGAGAGAGAGAGAGTCCGAGAGACGCTCGCGAGTGCCACAAAAATACCGTCTTCGAGGAATCGGCGAGTCCCCGGAGCCATTGACGTACGGTCGCATTCAGAGCCGCGTCTTTGTTCCGCGCTCGGCGTCTTCCGGACCGCCGCTACTCGGAAGCCAAAAGTCGAAAAGTCAGCTCGTGCTCCGGCATATTCCGCGCTCATCAGCCGCGCACCTGGATCACCCGGGAGCGCGCGCGGCCCCATAGTCTCCTGCACGTCTTTCCGCCGGCTCGCATAAATGCATCCCCGGTCCTTGGAGTCGGGCGAGCAAGGCTGAAACACGAGAATCCGAGCGAAAGAACGCGGGCGTATCGTGTGCGGCGTCGCGCTCCCCAGAAAATCCTCGGAGAAACCCAAGCTCGGCATCGATCGCGCGGGGCTTCCCGGGTGCGCGGGGGGTGCGAGGGCGTCGCGGCGCGCGCCAAATCGAAGAATCGATGGGTCGAGGCGCGCGCGCTTATACGTCCACGTCGCCCATGCGAGTCGCGTCTTCCGCAGGTCTGGTTCAAGAACCGGCGGGCCAAGTGCCGTCAGCAGCAGAAGCAGCAGCAGCAGCAGCAGCAGCAGCAGCAGCAGCAGCAGCAACAGCAGCAGCAGCAGCATCAGGACAAATCCCCGAGGGCGAAGAAGCTGAGCGCGAGCAGCCCCGCGGTGAGCGGAAACCCGCCTCCTGGAAAGAGTCCGTCGATAGCGACGACGCCGACCGCCGCGGCGACGGCCGCCGCCGTGCCCGCCACCACGCCACTGTAAGTTGCCTCCGAGGGAGGAGACGCGACAAGTCCGGGAGACGAGCCTCCACGTCATCGCTATTCGGCCGGAGATTTGAAAATGTCGGGACCGCGAAGTCGGAGCGTCGAGGGAAAATCCATTAAGGAGCGCGAACGTTTTTAATGCATCGCTCGAAGGTGTCCTGGCGTTAACTCGGTCCTCTTCGCCCTAACTTTTACCGGGCTTGACTATTATATGACCGCCGTGACTATTACAGGGCTCGTCATTTTTAAACGACAGACCACGTCTTAGGATTCACCAACAATGACAATTGCTTTTTTATGAATAATGAGAAGGACGCTTCAACGGCCTTGGAAAAGAATATTATCGCGATATTTTAAACCGGGAAACCTGCACTCTTTTTATTAACATCTTTTTAATAGTATGGAGTAATAACATACCTTTAGAGAATTGGCCTTGGGATTATTTATGCATCTCATTGTTATATTATTTCGATCACGGCGTTGCTGCAGCTTAAAAGGGGCCAAAAAATACTATTGTTATAATCTTGTGCTAATTCCTTGCTAATTCCTGCAGGATTTCAGAACAATTCCAACTCGATATTACCACGTATGCATGTGTATACACACGTGTGCACACCCGTGTGCACACGTATATTGGCTTCTCATGTTCGTCTTGTTCGATCGAATGGTCTTTTACTCTCCGGTTTTCGTACCAAGACTCGTGCTGCTCTTTTATTTTCCATTCCAGTTACGTGCTCCGCTCCGTCTATCTTAATTTTTCTCATTTAATTGCACTTGTATCTTAGATGGAATATAGGACTTGTACAGTTTTCTGATAAACAATTTCCAATATTCTCCACTTTCTTCCTACAGACAGGCCATATTAGTATTCTACGTACTTCGTAAGAACTAGTTTTTCAAAAGTGCGCTATCGTTAACCGTGGCATTATTTGTTTATAAATCTTCGTTTTGAAATGAGTTCAAACACTTGTGCTTTTAGTTATGTACCGTTACAAATACGCAATACCCTTAAATATCTGCAGTTAATCGCGTATCATACTCGTGCTGTTTTCAAATGATTTTACTATGAGCATTCGAATCGACGTCTTGCTAATTTAATTTGAATACGTCGGTAATCGTGTATTTTACTTTTTCTTCGCGCGTTCTCGTTCTACTTATTTCCCTGTATTTTAACGATTTTCAATTGTAATTTTCCTATTCAAAATTGCTTTTAAATTTGTTTACCTATATATCAGAGCACACGATATAATAAATTACACGATTCAACGTAACTTTTTCTTTTAATAACCTATGAATTTATACTGATCCCAATGAAACTGTAAAATGGCGCCTTCGTAATTCTTTCCAAGATCTGTGTACATTGACTCAGCTTATCATAATACCGCTTCTAACTTGAATAGTTAATTTATTGCTTAATGGAACGTCCAACTTTTCGAACAGTAGTTATCTAGTGTTTCGTCGTTGCCCAAACTGCTGCGAACAAGTTGAAAATCTAAAATCTGGATGATACAATTATCCACGTGGTTGCTGTGTTCGATAGTGTAGTAAGTATTTAAAGCACCCAGGTAATAGCGAGGTTTTACAGCCTCGGATGCTAATTAATTCTCTACATTTCTTGGTTATAGCTTCTTCCTTTTATACAGCGCACGTAATTCCATGTATTTTAGAACTTGCTGACGTATTCTTGGTTAACGTTTTAACAATGGCTGCAATTTTAACGGCATTAAATGTATCCTCAATGTGAAATAGCTTTTTGGAACCGATCTCGATGTCGCGTTTGGCACCGCGAATTTCGTCGAAATGTATAATAACTCATAGGAACGGTTTCTTCGGTTATCGAGCCGTGTATCCATCGTATCCATTCCTGAGTCACGCAGCCCAGGTCTCGCACCAGGTTCGATTGGGAAATCGTTGACGATTCCGCTGTTTATTAGCATCCAGAGCGCGCAAGACGGCTTATTTTGACGAAAATACGAGGTCGTTACTTCGCCTTTTAATAATCAAATATTTCATTATTGCTAGAATGCAAAATTGCTGGCGCCGAATCGGCCTAAGGATTCGTTCGTTTTTGATTCTCGAGTCGAAGTCGTCCGGAATCGTCTCCGGATCGCGCGCGAAGACCAACGAAGACGAAGCAAGACGAAAGAGGACGAAAGAGGACGAAAGAGGACGAAAGAGGACGAAAGAGGACGAAAGAAGAATACGCCGCGTAGTTGTCAAGGTTCCGGGTATTGAAATTGTCTTAAGAGGACGATGTGCGCTTATAAAAATCTCGGAAAAGTAGACGTTTGGAAACTGAAAACCTTAGGTTGAAACGCCCCGTTGAATAATCGGCTGTGAGCGATAATGTGTCGAGAGCGATATCATTATTGGCCGAATAGTGATCTTTTGTAACAACATGCAGACGAGCGACCGTTTTTTATATAAACATTTTCCGAAGATTCTCTTTGACATCCTAATCGGTGGAAATGATTCACCGGTTCATTAAAATTCTTCTCTTCCATTTCTGGCCTTCGCGTCACAAGAATATGAATATTCATCTCTTAATGAGGTATAGGAGTTATAAAAGTTTTATATTTTTTTGAAATTTCGGGATTGGAATGTGTCATGAATCTGTCAGACCGCCGAGCGTCCGTTCACTTTCAGTTCTATCAAGAGGCGTCGGGGCAAAAGAAGGGAAAAGGAAGGGAAAAAAGGAAAAAAACATGGTGCCATCCCGATTACCGGGCAGAGGTTCGCCAATATTAAACGGGAGTTAAATTTCGTAGTTTATGTTCCATTACCATTGGAGTAAATCATCACGGTTAGCCAGAAAAAGGAAATGTAAGGCTAGTGTAACTGTCGCCGGCCGAATTAACATATTCGCTTCGTAAATTTTTCGCTTTTTATTGTCGAGGACATGCCGGAGATTCCTCGATCCCGCGGCAGCCACCGACGCGCCTTTAAAGTCGCTCTCCGCACTCGGGGCGTCGCGGCGTCAAGGTCAGCCGCGCGCCTCGATAGGCCACTTTTCCGTGTGCCCAACTCGGGGCTCGGGCTTATCGGGCTTATCGGGCTTATCGGGCTTATCGGTGGTGGGCGTCGCAGCGCGAACGCAAACAAAGAGACGTCGGGCCTAAAGTGCGGGCCGTCCGGTGTTTGGTGAAAAAATAGCGGGGCGAGAGGCGTAATTGCATTGTGCCGAATCAGTGGAGCTCGGATCCCGGCGGCCCGGACCAAAGCCACCTCGTCTACGCAATCGGGCACTTTTCTGCGAATGTTGCAGGAGCGGCGGCACGGCCGGATCGGCGGCGAGTTCCCCGGCTCTCCTCCGAGACTCCCCACAGTATAAGCCGACCACGGGCACCGCTACCAGCAGTCTATTGCTGGCCGCCAGCACGACGCCACCCGGCGTAAGTAATCGAATCTCCATATATATATACACACGTATGTTTGGCTTTGGTGTGCCTGTGTCCCTTAGGTGAACGGTCGTGCTCGCGTGCGCGCGTGCGCGCGTGCGAGCACCTCCGCGATTCCCCGAAATTGCGCGGCGGTGCGCTCGACCGAAAATATTTTCGTAATCGAGAGACAGTCGGGCGTGATGCCACGCTTGTTACTCGTCGATCAGGAGCCCTCCGCCGACGCTCCGTCCTCCACCTCTTGTTGTGCGCGCGGTCTCTCTCTCTCTCTCTCTCTCTCTCTCTCTCTCTCTCTCTCTCTCCCTGTGCGCGACAGCTTTCATCTCGTTCTGCCCTCTTTCTTCCTTTTCAAACCCGTCTCTCCGCTCGGAGGCTTTTCCGGCGGTGGACCGTGTCACGCTGAATTTCCTTACAGAGCGTCTTTACGAAAGCGACATTGTCCAGGAGGACGCTAAAGTATTCGTCTAATGCACCGCAATACGGAGAATGGAATTTCACTGACCTCGTCGAAAAACGATAAATTCCCAAAAGAAATGCGGTTTACATCTTACATTCATTACGCTACTTTATTACGCGAGAAAGCGCGATGGCAGGGTGAGGCTGCCGCTTCTGCATCCACTCGTCAAAACTGTTAAAATGACGAATTTATGCGAATGCGCGGAGGAAAATTTCAGGCGTTAGCGACTTCCGAGACAATTAAGTCTTCTTCTTAATTGTCAGTTTTGCTCGTACGCATGCGTACGTTACGCCCGTGTGTGCCTTCGTATGAAGGTATCGTTTGTAACAAGCAGCAGCCAATTCTTAAAAAATACGTATCTCCCGTCACCGCCACCCGTCCCCAAATGCTTCGATACCCGCTCGAACAAAGAGGGTCGTAAATTACGAGCGTTGAAATCACAACCAGGCTTTTTCCTCGAGACACGCAATTTTTCTCAACTCGCGCAGCATCCGGAGACGTATTAACGGGCGCTCAATGGCACGCATGATCCCGAATTTCCCGCACCACCAGAAGACACACGAATTCCTTCCGAATTCGATTTCTCACTTCCTTGTGTACACAAGGGAGCAACCAAAGGGCAAAGGCACACACAAAAGTCCATAGAGGGAGGCCCTTTACCAGTGTAATATATTCTCATCAGTGCGTGCATTGAAATAGGTGTTCAGAGTAAATAGAGAGCGAGTGAATGAGTGCGATGTGCGCTGCTTGTCGTTGGGCGGCAGAGAGAGAGAGAGAGAGAGAGAGAGAGAGAGAGAGAGATATCGCGCGTGATCCAAATTAGACGTGGTTCGCTTTCTTGTTTTTTTTTTTTCATGTGTTAAGCAGCTGGGGGGCACGGTGTACAGTAGCGGAGGTAGCAGTAGCAGCATCTGGAGCCCGGCGGTCACGGAGAGCGGCGGCGGCGGCGGCGGCGGTGCCAACGGACCGGGATTCCCGGGCGAGCACCAGAGACTCGCCGCCTGGGCGACGACCAGCAGCCAGCAGCAGTGCTATCAGAACTACACGTCCTACTACAGCAACATGGACTACCTCTCGCCTACGAGCCACCAACTCAACGTCGTGGTCGGTATCCCGATGTTGACGTCCTCGTAAATTCGAATATTCTCGGGCTCCGTGCGGAACTGCTAATCGAAAGTTCCAGCCACTCCGTGCGACGGAGTCCAAGTCCAATTCGAGATCTCCTCCTACGGATTTGCATAATCGCCAAGTGATTTTTCGGTGCACACTCCATCTCGTCCCCCGTAACCCTTTTCTCTTCATCGTTCTAAACAAATAAAACTTTCCTCCCAGCGCCTACTCTCGCCTGTGTGTTTGCGCTCGAGCCGTCGGACTCTGGCTTTAACTTTGATTCTTCGCTTACGAATAATACGGAATTCATTCAGGCCCTCAATTATGCACACGCGTTCACTCAAAGCGTGTAATAAGACTTGGGCATACACGAAGATCATTCGCTTTGTATGCGCATTTAATGAACGCTAATCCAGATCTTCGCGATTCGCAACTCGACTCTTTAACGTCAGGCGTGCTTGACTTGCATGAAAATTTGTATCTTTATTCTCAGCTAACAGCTAACAGAGAATCCGTGTATTTCGAATGAGTTGCATTTGTCGCGACGCTCTTCCCGTCTGCTCGCGATTTAATTAACGATTCACAAGTCGGCTTTCGTACGTCTGATGCGCGTTTGCTAATTATTCCGGTTGTACGTCGACGAACTCGCGTCGATGAGGCGTTAATTCGGAATGGTTGGACACCCTCGCGGGTGCCCATTGACATTTCGACAATTCATCATACCGAGTCTTATTCCCAGTGGCATCGGTTGCCGTACTATAAAAAGCTATAAAAAGCGAATTGACAAACGGTGAATTGAAAAACACCGCCACTCTCGCGTACATCCGACAGTATTTCCCGTTCTAAAGAATAACTCTAAAGAATAAATCGCGCCAAACGTACTTTCGCATTCCGCGCAACAGCTCCTGTAAACCGCAGTGGCATTGTACTGCGGAAGCACTTTTACAACTGTGCAGTGATCTGGTGTACTTAGGTCGGATCTCGCGACTCGCTCCTTTGAAATGGCCGAGATCGCGTTTCTCAACGTCAGAGTTGCGATCGTTATCGGTTATCGGGCAGAGCGAGAGAGTCGCCCGAGTCGCTCGAATTCTCAGGGCAAACGGCCATCGCGACCAACCGCGTGGTAAAGGCGCGGAGAAATCGGCGAGGATTCGGGTCATTGGGTTATCGAGGGGCAGGGCGGCATCGATGGGTAGGGGGTCATCGGGTGCAGCGACGCGACTCTCAAGGATTGTGCTCGTGTTGCAGGAGAGCGGCGGGGCGAACGGCCTGGACAACGCCTGGCCGAGGACGAGGGACGAGAGCGCCTCCTCGTGGTTCTACAACAGCGCCGGATGGGGCGAGCGCAAGTGAGACCCGATGGAGCCCGAGGCCGGCGCAGCTCGTGGAACCGTTTGACGCAGCGCGCCTTCGTTTCCTTTTGCAATATACCGAGCAGCAGCAGCAGCAGCAGCAGCAGCAGCAGCAGCTGATCAGCGACTAGTCATATCACGCGCACGACCGTTTCCACATCCCACCTAGACGAGTTACTGCCTTCGCGGACGTCGGCCTGCGTCGCTCGACACGGGCCGGTAACCCCTCCTCGC
Organism: Wiebesia pumilae; assembly: GCA_018907045.1. Lineage (NCBI taxonomy): Eukaryota > Metazoa > Arthropoda > Insecta > Hymenoptera > Agaonidae > Wiebesia > Wiebesia pumilae. Next base: position 2,404,088 of record JACCHZ010000104.1, read on the forward strand.
GATCTACGCCTCGTCGTGGTCCAGCACGACCTCGACGACCTCGACGACCTCGACGACCTCGACGACCTCCTTTATCGCCCAATATATATTGGGCAGCACTTATCAATCGGATGCACCGCGCCCGAGCTGTCAGATATTAAGAAGGATCGTGTAAATAGTATATGATGTATACACCGTAATGTAATGATATAAAACTTAAGCGGAGAGCAGTTGTATTTCGTGTACATATAAACACATATAAGCACCGTATATGTCGCAAAGGAACATCGAATGACAATTTGTACATACTAGTACGAATGGCTTTGGCCGTGGTCGTCGGCTTCGAGGACTCGGCGACCGGAAGCCTCCCTCTTACCGAACACCCGTTATATCAATCTCTGGATTACATATCAATAAACGACCGGCAATTAACATCGAACCGCGTGCCCCTGAAATAAAGTTTGAGTCGAAAAGCGAGGTGCTCGGGTCCTTTGTTCCTGGCGCTAATAGCGACTCGAGCCGTTGCCCTGAATTCGCCGCTCGCGCGAAAAATCATGCATATCCTGTTGTGCCGTTCGCTGTTGGGCGCACGATTATCGATCGAGCGTTGCGTCATGCAAGGCTGAACATGTTCGAATGCGATAACAGAAAAGCGCCGAATACGAGCCTCGAGTTTCGGTGGATCTGGGTCACGCGTACACCCACCCCCACACGCACGCACGCACGCACGCGCACACACACACTCTCTCTCTCTCTCTCTCTCTCTCTCTCTCTCTCTCTCTCGACGTACCACTCTCGGGAGCAGCCTCATTTGTCCCCGGAGTTCCGACAAGTGCTAGGAAAACAAAGCATCGAGTCGGAGAGAAAAAAAAAGGAGGGAACGCGCACACTCGTGTGTGCGAGAGAGTGCGTCATGCGTACACGCCCGAGCGCTTTATGGAGAAGGAAGGAAAATCATTGAAACTATGTGCATATATAAAGGAGAGAAAGTGATTATATATAATTATACATATACATACAATGATATCAGTATAAGATCCTAGGCATGTAAGTACATGACTGTTTAGATTGTTATTAAAAAAATATCAATAACATTATCTAATGATATGGAATTCTGAAGCTGAATTGAATTATGTGTCATAATAAACATATGAAATATTAATTGACTTGTGCAAATGTTATTCTGTAAATAAATTACTCCTACCAACGATCCCTCCCGCCGATCAATTACCGTATGCCTGCCTGCTCTTCTTCTTCTCTCTCTCTCTCTCTCTCTCTCTCTCTCTCTCTCTCTCTCTGTGTATCCTGGCAGGCTGGATGATAAATAAAGCTTTCACCACCGCTGTGTCTCTTGAAAATCTACTACGATAAAAAAGACTTTGTGGACTGGTCATTACTTTGATTAGAATTTTGCCCCGTTGTACCCCTTGGGTCCTTAGCAACTCGCGTTACCGAAGCGCGTGTAATCAACTTGCTTGCTAGGGCTTTTGTTTAAAACGACTTCGTGATCAATGGAATTGTATTCGGCGATGAAGGGCAATTTTAGGCGAAATGAAGATCCATTATTTCACTTGCTTCAACGATTGAACTTTAAATATAAAGTAGGCCCGCATAAAGGCATCTTATGCTAAGCTTTTGGAAATAAAAATTATTTCGGCAAGGTTTTTTTAACTTAAACGCCTTTATCGGATTCACTGTGACATTATAAACGAATATTTATGGGTGGATATATATACTTTGAAATGTATTCACGATCAAAATTAATACGTTCGAATAACAATTTTTCACTCATACGCGTAAAAGAAACTTAAAAGTTATCAATTCAATTAATAGCATCAAAGTTTTCTACTTGTCGAGTCACGGGAAACTGTTGTACGATTTAACCAATATAATGAAGTATTAAGAACGTCGCGTGTGGATCAAACGAATAATAACATTGATTTCTTGAGTTATGTGGTGTGGAGTCCTGTCACGTTAATAACAGATGTATATTCGGATATGAATATATGTGTATTCAGCACCTTGTGTGTTTTTAATTATAACGGATCGATGTTCAAAACTTTGCGCCGTATTGTATGTTACAATTAAATTAAAATCTGATATTATCGTACCGTAACTGTTAGCCTTTTGTCGCTATGACGCGCCACGTAATGAAATGCATTATTTCCCTCTAATACAACAACTAACTAACTAAATTAAGTACAAAGGATTTACTACACGTGTGACTGCTGTTTGCACGTGATTCGGCGATAGTCGTACCATGTGCAATGTTATCTTTTGGAATCATTGTTATAAAAGAAAAAAAAAACATAAGAGAAAAACAATGTAATTACGTAATTACGAAAGATTGTAATCTCTTTTATAAATCTTTCGCTAAATAATTTTCTGATCGTGTAGCATTATGATGTACAATTTACGTATTTGATAACTTTCAAACATTTATAGATGCATTATGAGGTAATAATATTTTTATCGTATTATATTTTTCATTTAATAGCTTCATAGACTTTAATAGCACATATAAGTTTGGGATGTGTACTTAAAATGTTGAAAAGAATTTGATAAAAACATCAAAATAATCATCGATCTGTCATAAATTTAAATAACTATTCCTTGACTTCGTAGGACAATTGCCTTGATCCGATGAAAGTGATTTGCTATTTATATTGTAGTTTCACCCATTTGTCATTCGAGTACACATTATTCTCGTACTTGAGCTATAAAAAGTATGTTAAGCAGAGGAAGAAATGGTTAGAACGTAATAACTGTACTTTATTTTTCTATTTGTAGTCGGAGAATAAAATGAGCGTATTCGGTAATAAGAAATCCACGCCGTTTTTCTCATCGTACTTTTGCTTTTGGATATAAAAGCGAATAATGACGAGTCGATGTTTCGAACGAATATCAGGAAGTACTTACATATATTTTTATGGCTTTATTAAATATACATCTTTTATATTTCGATAGCGTTATTCAGTGCAGCAATATCGCTTTCTTTTTCCTTTCATTCGGTTAATGCTACATCGAGATTACATTTTAAAGACTTGGCCGACTGCTCATTGTTGTGCATCGCTATGAGCTTAGTGAGCGCGTAATAAATTCGATGTTAAAAGTAGTATGTGATAATGATCACCGGGTTAAATGCACTATACGTTTTGATATGAAATAAGCGATTCATCATTCGAGATGCAAAAGATGCACGGAGAAAAGAAAGTAAAATAAATATCGATTACGGAAAAAGTTATTCGTTTACATTAACACATTTCCATTGTCAAATTAATTATCCTAAAAGATCTATTATTTTGCAATAGCTGCTGCAATTTACGCGTGATTGTTATTTTGCATTTATTTTATATTACTGAGATATACGAATAAAGAAAATATTAATATTGAAAAACTGATCTTGAGAAAATTTTTATTTTAGCGGATACATTAAGTACTTTTGGTTTAATATAGGAGTGAAAGTAACGCGACCAAAGCTAATACGACAAGAATTACACTTGTAGTCTATCATTGTTATATATTTTATTCGCGTAATGATGTCACCCATAAAAATAGGGATAATAATGTCGAATAAAATTTCTAAGATCTTGAAAAGATAAGAATATACGCGGTATAAAAATACGAGATCATTACATTTACATTTATATATATATATATATATATATATATATATATTAATTATTAAGTAAACAAAGTTTTATAAAAGGTCAGCAACCGTATTAGAGAACAATACAAGTTATCGTAACACCTTCAGTTTATATATATTTAAATATGTGTATCGAGCTTCCGTCAGCTGTGCATTACCCACATGTGCACAGAAAACTTTAAAGAAGCTCATTAAAAATGAAAATTCTCCTTGATTTTTGTAGGAGGTATTCCTGTTTTGCGATTATGTAGATCGGCACGTAATAGCAAAAACAGAAAAGCTAGAGATGAGTTCAGAGGTAGGAATCACAAAATGGCGTCTCACTTATACGAAGTACGAATAGACTCGAAGAAGTTATTCCACTTCATTTGATATTCGACGTGAAATGATTAGTGTTGCGATGTTGACATTGCAAAGTGTTCAGCAAGTTCTAAGAGTAACAAATGAATTTCATTCTATTTTAGTAAAATTATTAAGGGGTTATTTCTCCCTGTATTAAGACCGTTCTAGAAGAAATATTAAAATCTTCGTTTGCTTTCTTGGAAATAAAATCGTTGTGCATAGATCAAGATGTTTAGATACACGCGGTTTATAAAATTTATTACAACATTATTGTTTGCATTGAAAATTTGAAAAAGATATATTTTGGATTATAAGATAAATAAATGTTTAATTAATGCTGTCAAGTTATATAGGTATAACTACTTTTTACAAAATTTCTTAGTATAGAGCATAAAATTTTTTCCAATTTATTTTCGTTAAAAGTTTCTTTATGAACTCAGCCATGATATCAATGGTAAACCATTGTTACATAAAATGAATTCTCGTAATGTGCAATAGCTTGCTTTGCGTCAATAGTACAGTGTATCTTAAGTATAGATGGTAAAAATAATCCTCTCTCAATTATAGCGCTATAATAGAAAAATAATTTTAGAATTTGGCAATTATAAGGAAGTAAAAATACATTAGTAATGTCTTACTAACCGAATGTTTCTAAAACGTCAGTTTTAGCATAAGAGATTGTGAAAATCCCGAAAATATTAATCGAATACTCAATTTATGGAAATTTAAAAATCGCTACATATGAGGATTACTAAAATTAACGATACATTTTACACGGAACTCAGAACGACTAATAAATTATTTCTGGTGTTGTTTTATTTCGACTCGTTTCATAATTTGTAATTATAGATTATCGAGTACAAATTTAAGTTGTGTTTTTTTTATGGTAATTGACAGAGTGATTTCATTAAATTATACATAACGTCGCGCGCGCGCGCGCGCACACACACACGCGCACACGCACACACTCATGCGGCGTTATAATGAGTTAAAATAGTTAATTATTATTACGCGACTTATCAACGGTGGGGATACCTTTGATTGAATATGTGAGGATTTGTATGCAATAAATCTAAATACTTGATAGATGGAGTTTCATTAGCATTATATTAAATTTGTTTCTAAATAACTTTGCTACCGAATAAAGGTTGTTAAAAAGCAAACAGTATTCTTTTCTCGATTTCTCGAGTTGTTTTATATAAATTTTCAATTCACAAATATGCAATGAAATTAAAACTCTTATGCTTGGTTCTCGATTTCAACCTTATGATTTAAAGCTCTCATTAGCAGAGCTTGTACGTTTTACTCGTTGGCAACAATGTTATGCCGCGGGCATTTTTGATGGTGATCTTTGCATTCTACGTTAAGTAAAACGTTTTAATCGCACCCTTTTACCGCAAAACCGCAACAATGTGCTCGATGGGTTGTTTAATCTGAACGTAAAACCGAATACGAATATAACGATTTGGAATTGGTTTCGATATGACCACTAATTTAAAGACGATAGTCGCACGAATAAATAACATAATTTATAGACCTTTCCTTCATTCAATGATAATCTATAGATTTAATTTATTTTACGGTTTGCTGTAAAAACATTTGTAGATGCTGAATGCGTGTTCGCAGTGGCGTTTAATGTGCTTCCTACATAATATATTCCATGTTAAACATAACGTAAATTGAATGCGGCACCTCTGTATTTTTGTAGATAAAAACGTAAGAAAACATAAATTACACATTGATATCGTACAACGATTAACATAATACAAAACGGCTCATAACGGTTATCTCATAGCACTATAATACGGTACATTAAAGCAAAAATAACGAAGCTCCGATGTGGATTTGAAATCATTATAGTTTTGTATACATTAAAATATTTCTGCTGTGCAGAAAATGTGGTTTGATACGCACGTTCGAATTGAATTTCGATGTGGTCCGATGTTTTTTTTCGTTCGAGATTACAGTGTCTCTTCTAAGAAACTCGAATGGGATAATAAAAGTCATTTCATAAAGCGAAAATATTCGAAGAAACGAAAATGACATAACCATTGCAAAATTAAGAAAGCATAAAAACAAGTTTTTCAAATTGTTTAAAGAGTGGAATGCGCTGGAAAGTAGCGTTAGAGTAAGTTGGACAATTACTCGAAGAATACCGTAAGGACGTGACTGGAAGTCGAGGATATTCGCCATGACTTTACATAATTATAAAGAGGCGCACAATTGTATTGTAGAAATCGATGAAAAACCGCGCATAACCGGTTCTTAATTAGAAAAATGGCCTCATTTCGCAAACTTTTAGAATAATTTTATAATCCCATTGGAGTATATTTTGTCGGTTAGGTTTTATTAATATCGGAGGAGCGCAATAACGCGCGGGACTCTGATCCTGAAATATCGCTGGTAAAATTTAATATTTCATAGCTCCTTAAAAAAATAATCTCCCAGGTTCCACAGAACGCGATAATGTTATGCTGCTACCGTATTCCACGGAGGTGTGACGTGATTAAGATTTGGAGGATGCTAAAAATATTCCGAATAGCTGCTGCCCGTCACTCCCTCTCGCTCGCTCTGCCCACCATCTGCACAACATACCTGCGCTTCTGAATTTTTATCCGTCAGGGACGCGTTCGCCTTCGCGGCCTTCCTTTTTCTTTCTTTCCGGGTATATATCAATTCGCCGATTCTCCACGGCGGAGGAGAGCGGGGGCCTCCAGGTCGACTTTCTCGTCGTCGTCGTCGTCGTCGGCGGCGGCGGCGGCGGCGGCGGCGGCGGCGGCGGATTCGGTGCCGGATTCGGCAGGACGCGGGTCGATCTGGTGGCCGAGCTCCGCGTCACCGACGGCGCGAGCCCCGCGATCGGCCGCGGCCGCGTTTACCGACGCACGGTAACCACCCGCGGGAGTGCGCGCGGCCGACGGAGGAGCGGCCGAAAGCGTCGCTTTCGGATGCGTCGGCGCCGTCGTTGCTGCTCCGGCCGAGCAGCGCGGTTATATACGCGGAGGAGAGGAACGCGGCGTAGCAGTCGAGCTTGCCGCCGAGTCGCGAGGCTCGCGTTGCTGGTCTACCCGAGTCCACCCCGAGACGCCGACGAGGCCCTTATCTCGGCTTTCGCGGCGGCCGGCATCATCTCCGCCTCTCATCCACCGCGAGCGCAACGACTGCCGGTGCGGAGCCCATGCGAATGGCCGCCGAGGGACGTCCGTAGGAAGAACCGCGGCACGCCGGGGCCTCATCTCGAGAGGATCGCGGCAACGGCATAGAAGCGTGGCAAACACCGCCGGAGGACGGAGCATCGTCTAAGCATGCGTCTCCTCTTGACAGTCGGCCTCCTCGCGCTCTTGGGTAAGTACGCGCTCCGGCGATTCGCCCCCCTGGACGTCCTACCCCCGATTGCCGCCACTGCTAATAACGCGTCTCGAGGAGCGGTAATAAGCCGTACATCGGCGGTCAGGACGCGCTCCGACTCCCCCCTCCGCCCCGCCGCGCGCACTCGCTCTCTCTCCTCCGCGTTCGCCCGCATTGTCCCAAGGAGACAGACTTTCCTCTCTGTCTCTCGCGGTGCCATCCGAGCTTCTCCACGGGAAGAGCCTCCGGTTTCGCGAAGCCCGGTCGCGGAATAATATCGTCGCTTTCGAGTCGCGGTTGCGCTCTTAATTATGCTCGTCGTCCGCTAACGGCCAAGAGTCGTAAAACTGAAAAGAGGAACACCGGTCCAGGCGCGATGGTCGCGATGGTCGCGACGGTCGCGACGGTCGCGCTGACGTTGGAGCGAGGGAGCGAACGACAGAGAAACGGGTCACGGCGGGCGACCGCGGCACGGGGAGGTTAAAAAGATCCAAGGAAGCGACTGCGCACGGGACGCTCTGGCAATCCGTCGCCTTTTGTCTCGGCATCCTTTAACAAGAATGTACGCGAGAATGTACGCGAGAATGTACGCGAGAATGTACGCGAGAATGTACGCGAGAATGAGAGCGAGAATTTAAGCGAGTAAGCGGAGAAGCCCCGACGAGTTCACGGGTCTTGGCGGGCGTCGGTGCCGCTCCTCCGCGGTATTATCGCGCTGGACGTCAGCGTGCCGCCGTGGATCGATGGCGCGCCAACCGTTCCGGTTTCAAACACGAGCGTCTCGTGGCCGTTCGCGCCCCGGGACGTCGCGCACGAAACAATGGGACACTCGAGCGCTCGTGCCATTGTCGTGGAGTCCCCTCCGCCCCTTAAGCCCGGCGTAACCGCTGGGGAATCGAGCGCGTCCCGAGACTGACGACAGGGGTCCTCTTCTTTCGACAGGCTGCAAGTACGCGAGGACGCAGGAGCGGCTCCAGCAGTCGCAAGAGCTCTACTTCACGGTGAGCCCGGAGGACCACGTGGTCGTGGAGGGGTTGCCGGTGAGGCTGCGATGCCGCGCCGAGCCCAGAGGCGCCGTCCAGTACGCCTGGACGATCGACGGGCAGATCCTCGCCCCCAGCCCCAGGAGACACGCGAAGGACGGCGACCTCCACATCAGCAGGCTCAACAGGATCCTCGACAGCGGGAGCTTCGTGTGCGTGGCCACGCACGCGCTGACCGGGGCGAGCATCGAGAGCTCGCCGGCCAAGATCGACGTGCAGTGTGAGTATCGGAGCAGCTCGGAGCAGCTCGGAGCAGCTCGGAGCAGCTCGGTGCAGCTCGGGTCTCTCGGGTCTCTCGGGTCTCTCGGGTCTCTCGGGCCTCTACAACGGCCTCTCGCACCGGCAACGCGACGACTCCTCTCCTCGTGCTTGGCTCAACGTTATCTCCCGCCCGTTAGACGCGACCCCACCTGCGCGATGAAAATAATCACCGAGAGCCACGGGAGTAGCGCCGCGAAAATTACCGGCCGACGGACAGGAGCCCCTTTGACATCTCGATGAGGTATCCGAGCGTCGCCCTCCGTCGGGGCGCACTCGGTGGAGAGGCCGCGTTTTTGAAAACCGTGGAGGCGCCGTTCGAGCGACGGGCTTTTGTGTTTCCTCGCCCACCCGGGCCCATTAGGCAAATTGCCTTTTCATCGATCCTGGAAATGTTAATTAACCGAAATGTCGGCGGTGGATCGCCTTGGGCCATTACGCGGTTACGACGAGCTCGGCGTCGCGACGCCCTCGCGACTCTTTAATTAAGCGCATCGATTAATTATTCGCGGGCCTGGGACTCGTTAGCGCGAGCCCCTCGCCCCGTCATTACGCGCAGTAATTATCGCTCCGGACACCGCGGGCTCGTATAATTGCGACGGAACCGCTCGCGCGCACCAAAGGACGTCGCTTTACGGCTTTTCGCGCCTCCGCACTCGCGTTTATTACGCGATGGATATTCGCGGATGCCGTGGCGGGGGTCGGGAGTCGCTTGATGAAAGTCGTCTGGTGACGACGCTCGGATTTCCCGCCCCCCCACCTCCCGCCCCCCGGCCCCGGCCCCGGCCCCGCCTTCGCCGCCGCCGTCGGTTTTTCCTCTTTTCTCCCGGCAATTGTCGCGATCGCGTCGACAGTCCCACCGTTCTCAGCTTTCCATGCAAATGCAGGCCTCGTGTAAATGAGGCTTTAAAAAATTCCAGGCAGGCCGATTGGGAGTAACGAGTTTCTTACTTTTTGCTTGCGTAATATCGTGACTGGTTGCGGCTTCGCTCACTTTGCTCGTATTAGTTTCGAAGCGATCCATAAAATACCCGTAAATTTTCAATCGACGTTTATGCAGAAGCTTCCAGTCCTTGCTCATTAAGCCTAACGAATGGAAAAATGCAACGTAAATATCGGGATTAACAGCGCGGCCTCAGCCCTTAGGTTCGCGTTAATGAGCTCGATTTATGTAATATCTGGCGCGGATTGGAAAGAACGTTACGCGCTGCCCGAGAGCGAGCGAGCGAGAGAGAGAGAGAGAGAGAGAGAGAGAGAGAGAGAGAGAAAAAGAAAAAGGCACGCAATGAATACGAGTAAAAAATTGTTGGGCATCGAGCTGTTGAATGAATAAAAAGATGTTCCAACTGCGATGCGGTTCTCAGCTCTCAATTTTTCTATCTCAATCTCGTAAATGCACTTCTTCCTTGTAAGTTTGTCAATCGTTCGCGTAATTAAAGTACGCGATTAAAGTCTTAGGTATCGACGAAAAAACGATAAACTCGCGATTCGTTTGATCGAACATTTTTAAGGCGATTCTTAAATCGCCACTACGTCTCGGTGTCAATTGAAAAACAATTGACGACACTTTTTGAAAATATTATTCCAGTCTCGGTTCGGTTTTCCTACGCTTCTAATTTTCACTTGTAATGAAAAAGCTTGACAAATAATATATGTCGATCTAAAGTATGAAATGGTTGCGTGCGTTTACACAATGGGAGCATTATTACAGCGTAGCTGCTATTAATTAATCAACGATTAGTGTGTCACATAATACGTAATTGTATCATTAATACGGATCGAGCATTTTCGATTTAACGATCAACGACTGTGTAAATGTTACGCAATCGACATTTTAATTCCGATATCGCGTGTCATTTAGAAGAATATTTTCAAATAAATTAGCTCTCGTTTAGATGTTGGGCTCAACTTTATAATAACTCGATACGAACCGCGAATTTAATAAAAATCCCAAGGTTCGATAAACCGTAAAGATTTTGTTTTTGCTTTTGCGTTTGCAAGGTATTTAATTTTACCGGGATTTCTATCGTAAGTACGTTGGCATTTACTTATATTAGCTTGTAATTTAAAATTAGTCCTCTTGGAAGCCCGTAGCCGAATACATATTACTTCTAACGCAAAGGTACTTAAATTTTTTGTTATAAATAGGCAGTTTCACCCTTCGTCCGTTCTTACGATTATTCTTACGTATGGTCCTACTTTTATTAGCTTTTGTATTTGGCGCGTCGGTATGGACCTTAAATTATACACGAGCGCTCGCGAAAACCTGTGCCTATGAAGTTCCTCGGAAAGCCTTGGAATAAATTTGATTTTCTTGGATCTAAACTTTGCTCCGCCCCTCGTCCATCGCACTCCGGCTATATTCCGCACTCGCATTCGACAGCACTATTGTTAACTTTAATTCCGAAATAAACCTTATCGGAAGTTCTTATCGATATTCGAGCGAACAAAGTAATTAAATCTGCAGCTTCCACGTTATACGCCCTGCCGCACTCACCCCCTTTCGCGATATCCTTTTCACGTATTCGTTTTTTTCGACTCCGATTAACAGAGTGTTCCTTTTGACTTTGAATTTAAATACGAGGGCATTCGATGAGTTTTAATTAAACAATTTAGGAACGGGAACGGGAATAATTTTTATTCATCCTCGAAGTTGGCTCTTTGTACTTGTAAATTTGGTATAAGACTACGAGCGCGAGTCGAGCGGTTGCTCGTTCGAACGTCTCGTTGAGGATTTGTTTAAATATATATTAGAAATATATCGGAAAGTTTATAAAATCTTAAGCGCGTAAGCGAAGGAAAATCGCACAAGAAGACTAATTTCACAATAGCTTCGTCGCGTGTAAGCGATATCGTGAACGTCATTGTGCGTCAATGGGTATTTATAAAAGGGATAAGTCTTCTTTGAGATATAATGTGATACAAATTACGTATCGGTGCGTTGTTTCTATACCAGTCGAGTGTACGTATACAGGCTCGCTTCACAAATTGGGGATAACATAGGAATAAACTGTGATCGGTGTATCCAGTTCTGGTATATGCGTTAGTGCTGTATTAGAGTTCCCATACCTAATCGGATCAGTAACCAAGAAACTTGGGGAACTTTCTATCCACGATTAGCGAAATATTGAATGGGCTATTAGATAAAGCTGTATACCTCGTTAGAAGTAAATGCAAGTGCATCGTGAGAAATTGACTTTCTTTGAAAACGATGCACCTAATCCTATTCTTAGTAATTACGAAACTATTAACCCTTTTCGCTGATTTTCTGCGCGCGCGATAATTCTTTTTGGTAAATTTTTTTCTAGTCTCGTTATTAAATTTGTCACGCAGTATTTATCCGAACGAGCGCGGAAAAGTTAGAGGAAAAAAATTGTCCTTTCTAATGCAATATCTTAAGAACGGTCGCAGATGTCATCGCAACAATTTAACTACGAACGACGAGTAATTAATCGCCCGTTAAACATACGCGAGACTTTTCGAGAATTTGCGCGCACTCGATAGAAGGTGTTATCGTTGTACTTCATTTTATTATCGAGCACAAGGACTTTGCTTTTAACGTGAAAAGTATATAGCACGGGCAATTATTTGAAACCTTCGAAAAGAATCCGATGTACCGAATGACGTAATCCGAAAACTCGAAAATTAGTTGCTTCGTCACCGTTGAGTTGTAGCTGTAATTTAATCTGGTTATAACTTTTGATTTACAATCTTATTTTTAGTTTTACTAGACGAAAACGTGATACGAAAATCACGACTGTATTTTTGCTGGCGACCAACGCTTTCACTCGTAATTCTGAAAATATTGTCAGTTGTAGACTTGGAATTTTCCAGCATAATAATTAGTGGTTGAAACTTATATGTCGCTCGCTAGTTGAAACGTAAGTTTATTGCAGCGATTACAGAGTTTGTCCACAGAAGTCGGAATACACGATTTGATGGTGGGAGTATTGTACAAAAATAGTCACCGTTTCTGTCGACTTTAGAGTTCGGTTCTCTCTCTCTCGAAACTCTTTGCAACTGTCCGTTGACGTATGAACGCAACTTTCGACAAGAAACCGCGGTTTATTTTAAAAACGTTTATGACGTTAAGCCTACCAATGAGCTTGAAATTTTAGGGTACACGCGGCGGATACTCCGTATATAGAAGGCTTCGCTAATTAAGCTTATTATAGAAAGTCAAGGGATTTCACCGCGTTACACCGCGTTAAACCGCGTTAAACCGCGTTAAACCGCGTTACACCGCGTGTCTGTCGAATTGAAGAGAGAGATGAAAGAGAGAGAGAGAGAGAGAGAGAGAGAGAGAGAGAGTGCGAGGCGCAAGAAAAGAGCCAGGAGAGCGCGGGAAAAGAGTAAACGAGAAAAGCGAAAACCGTCAAACATCTCATTGAACGGGAATACAAGCACCCGCTTAAGGGCCGAGTATTTTTCTTTCACCACGAAGGGAGAGCGCGCGTACGCGCAAATAGAGCGCAGACGCGACGCTGCGCCATTGTCGAGTGGAGCAGCGGGTGAAAAGAGAGTGGAATTCGACGTTACCCGACGTTACCCGGGTCGCACTCGAGGCAAGTGCGCGGGTGCAGAGACGCGAGTTGGCAAATGGAGCGGGCTGGTGAAAAGACGCGAGGGCTACCGTTGGAGTGGCGCCGGTAAAGACGCGGTGCCCCACTCGAGAAGGCTCGGGCACCCTCGCGATGCGTCGTCCTCGCGGGCAACAACAATAACGGCTCACCGAGTCCCTTTCACTCGCGCTGCGGTTGCGATCGTTATACGTGGCGCGGCGGCAAGTCACGAGGGTTGGAGGCAACGAGAAGCCATCCCCTTTAAAAACTCTGCTCGACTGCGGAGACGTCGGGGAAGCTTGAAAAGAGGCCTTGGGGGAAGCAGACGAGACACGACGCGCACGCACACGCACGCGCGCGCACACTCTCTCTCTCTCTCTCTCTCTCTCTCTCTCTCTCTCTGTCTGTCTACGAGCGGGGCTGCAACTGTCGGCGTACGTAGGCGCAATTGGCCCTTCTCGCCGGTCAGGACGCACTTACTCGATTAACGGCCGAGCGTATCTCGCGCTACGTCGCCTTAGCATCCCCCCATCGCCGCCCTTACCAGCTAGCGCCAGCGGGGCTAGAGCTAGGGGGGGTGATCGCGCAGTCCCGGAGAGTCATAAAATTTTATGGCGCTTTTGCATCGAGCGCTCGGGTCTGCGATGCTCGTAGCCGCCCTTTCGCATTCCCATGGCAACGCTCGCCCCTGATTTCGCGACTCGGGCCTCGGCCACGAGCCCGACTCATCGTCGCCGATAAAGGCGCCGAGATGACTTTCTTAGGCGCGGCGGCGATTCGTCGCGGACCTTTCGCCCGGCAGAAACCGATTGATTTACGGCCGCGGGGATCGATGGGGTGCGCGCAACCCCCCGTGCACGAGCGCAATCCCGTTGCGCGGCTCGTTTGAGCGACTGCAGGCGCGCTTATGTCGCCGGGCGGAAAAGAGCCGCGGCGATGAGGTAGGTAGGAATAATAAGAACAATGAGGATGACGAGTGGAAAGTGGGTTGGACGAGCGCCGCCTTTGATCTTTCGTTCCGTTTGTGAGTTTAAGCACCCGGAGCTTTTCAGCCGGAGAGTGGCGCGAGCGAGCGCACGCCTGTGATCGCGGGCCGCGTCGCTTACCAGCGAATCTTAAAGCCCCTTGACTCGCTATCTCCTTTTACCAGTCGTCGTTCCTTTTACCAGTCCTCGACGACACTTTATATTCGCACCCTCCCCAGGCTCCGCGCTCGCGCGACAATGAAAACAAATATTCCTCGAAAATGCCTTTTGCCTCGAGGTCGCTCCGACATCCGCGAGCGACTCCCGGAAGAGGCTGCGGCTCCTTCGCTCTGGCTTATGACGCGCACAAAGGAAGGGCTCGGCCTTCCCATAACTTCTCTTCGAGCTGCAGCGGTCGACGGCCTCTTTCTGCTAAAACCTCCTTTATCACGCATGCACTTCTTGCTTTGTATAATGCATCCTCTGTGCGGGTCTTGCGGTATTCGAGATGCGCTGGCATTATAAATGCCGAGTTGTGAAGAAATGATGCCTCCAGCAACGAAGAAAAGTAAAAGTTTTTGCTCTTCCACTTAGCTGATCAAATACTAATGAAGAGTGATTTCTTTGTCCCGAACGTTCGGGATGCACCCGAACCTCCGCGACTCTCGACTTTTGCATATTTCACCGCGCGATTACGGATTACTACTTCGACCGCGATATCCCACTGCGAATTATTTGCCATCAATCGATGCTTCTAATGGAACTTTTGAATTCTGGGCTTTCCGGGCTTTCTGGGCTTTTCTCCTTCGCGGGGAATCTCTGGAATAACGACGAAAATGGTTGGAGGTTGGATCCGAGTATGAGTCGAGTTGAGCACTTGAGAAAATTTGGTCGATGAAAGAAGGGGGATTTTTTGTTTCGTTAGTCGCAAACATCGATGGATTATTCCGTAACGAGGGTAATTAATCGATCAATCATCGTTTGAGTTGCGTTCGAGTTACACGAAGCTCTTTATCAGCCGTGGAATATTTCTTCTAATTCATAAAGATACATAGACGAAATGTATGTAACGCAAAACGCTTTCGTGAAATTGAGTAGCTCGAATATCGGAATATCAATACCGAAGGAGCGGCACAGTCCATCGGAAATAATCGGGAAAATGTTTCGCGAGCGAAACATATGTTCACACGGGAAGGTCGCAACTGCAAAGCGATCGATCGCGCGCGCATCTCATTACACGGAGGTTTAATTACTTCGATAAACTGGCATTCCTATCAACTTTAAACTCGATAAGTTCGTTAGGAGCTTACGAGCGCTGAAACGCTCCCCAGAGATCAGCCGTGAATGTTTCAGATAAGTTTTGCAATCTGGGTTTTTAATTGCACGCGTCGCAAAGAGATTTCAATCTTGAATTGCCCTTCCTCGTTTTTTATTTACGCCTCTCCCTATCTGCGCACGTATACAGTTCAGCGGCTCAATTTTTTATATTATCAAAAGGAAGATCCTTATCGCCGAAGCGACGTCGTTGTGTCACTCGACGTTTTGCGTCCAGGCAGCGCGTCGATATTCGTTTGTACATTCGAAGCGTGACGTATGCAACTCCTTTGTGTCGCAATAACGCAATGCCGAGGATGCCTGGAAAGTTATCTTATTTATCCGCTTCTGTGCCCTTTCCAGAGCGATAATTAATGCAACTCCGTGAGCTCCGAATATAAGTTTTTCATCGTTTTTTTCAAAACATGAAAACCAAACGATATTGAAAAGTTTCAAAAGCAGATGTAGGAATTCACCGCGGATCATTATATTCTTCCTTCGGCCGTCGTGTGTCATCGAGTTCCCTTCGCATCGCTCTCTCTCTCTCTCTCTCTCTCTCTCTCTCTCTCTCGATAGAAATACAAAGTCTTTGTAAATGGTTAAATAATATACCGAGGGCCACGTTGTTTGAGCCGGAGTGGCTCGAGCCGCAGCCTGCGATATAAATGTAAATTATAGGTTTTATGAGATAAAAGAAAGCGCGACGTGCGCGAAGGAGCGAAAAAGTTAGCGAGGCGTATCGAGGAAGGTCCGAGGATTCGCTCTTTGAGGAATCGTTGTCTGATCGATTGCAGGGATCAGCGAGGCGAGCGTTCAGCTGCAGCTGCCGAAACTGGCACCACTCATCCGCGCTGGAGGCAAGGTCGAGCTTCGTTGTCACGTTGACGGCTCCGGGGAGCTTAAGTACGAGTGGTTCAGGTAAGAGGCCGATACCGGCCATTCTCTATTATTTCTTTGGAGTGAGCGAATTGCCTGCGTTAGAGTGATTTTATCGCTCTTCTCCGATACCGTATAACGTAGAAAAATATGTATCTGCCACTCGCGAGCTTCATTTTTTTCTTTCGTATTACGACGTTGCGAAAAAGTAGTCGAGAAGTTAATCCATCGTTAACATTCGTTGTTAATTCAAGACGAAAAAAGGATTGTCGATTGTCGAGGCGCAGAGACTTGGTAAGTGTATTCTTTTCAATCGTACAACGACGAACGCAATACCACGTTAGATTTTTATATTTCATTCGTGTACCCAGAATTAATATTCCGTACGCGTACGCGGCATAATCCGTTGAAAAATCCTATATTAAAAAAGAAATATGGTCTTCTTAAATCCGTATCTCGTCTCTTTGGTTATTCATTAACGGTTCGCTTGCATAATTGAAGATAAGTAATCAAAAAATGATGAAAATAAGTATCAACAAAGGCTTTTTACTCAAATCGTGGCATTGCATTTTAAATGGCAATGGCAAACTAGTATTTTATTACGTTAAAAATAAATTCAATAACGTTCCTTAAGATAAGATAATTATATTTGTTTGCATAGTGCAATAGTTAGACGAGCAATTAAAGATACGACTTTCGATTACCTCTTGTCGAAGTATTCGGGGAAGTACAAGTAACATTACGAAAATGCTAGTCTTTAATGTTCCTTCGGTTAAATAAGGAAGGATATTTGAATTGACTTTTTTTCATAGTATCTTGAGAAATAGTGGAATTCGCTATTTTATTTGCCGTATATAAGGCGTTGATATTTGAGAATTTTAATCTAACGATTAAAAGTTTGGATGAAAGAATTTTATTCCTATGATTATGAATTAGAATGCAATTTATGAAATTGCTTAATTGAAAAATGCTTTGAAGCATCGACATTTTTAACCTGTTTTACCTTGCTTAATTTTAATTGGATACTTTATCGAATATCCAATATAATGTATATTTATGGATTTACGAGATACAAAAGCCATTGGATATTTACAGTAATTACATGTAGTCGTAATATAATACGGGGGTAAATTGCGGTATCGGTTCAAAATAACATTTCCAAGTTCGACAATAACTATATTATTCTACACGATATGTTTTGTTATATTAGTAAGTCCTTCGACGTAGATCCTTCGACGAGAATCTTTACGCATGCGAATAAAAGCGTAATATTTTTTGTAACTCCCAGAATGGTAGTGTTTCTGTTTTACCGTAGCCTGTCCCCTTGGAAATATGTTGGAGTTGATAAAAAAAATCCGACACGTTTCTTAGACATCATTCTGTGAGCTTGGGAGATAAAAGATTATCTAGAGGATGAAAATAAAAGAGACCGAATTAAGCGCGGTGAATTTAAATAAAGTACGATGACTTAGCTGTAAGGGGGGTACCTTATTAATGGTCAATAGCGCGTGTTGAGTCGAATACCCATTTATTAGTCATATTGTTAACCTTTATATCTCCCGTCCTTATCGATTTTACGTACAGTTTAAATAAAAAAGAAATACCCACTAGTAAGGATTCGCGTGATGATTTTTTTCTTACAACTGAAAAATTTGTAAAATTACTTTAAAAGAAGGCAAGTTTAAGGCATTTTATCCATTAAAGGAACCGTTACTTGAAATACTACGCATATCGACAAGCTTTTAAGTTTTTTTTTTTTCTTACTTTTTCAATCTCTCGAACAACCAAGTCCTTATCTCTTAGCGTAATATAAATCTGTTACTTCTATCGGGAAAGTCACTGAAACGCACTCAGCAAGTCAAATTTCATCTCCAAATTTAGTAGCCAAGCTACCAGTTATCGCATCCGTTCAGACGTAGAAAATAAAGGGATTCGGGGATGAATGCACGCACTGTTCTCGAGTGCTCGCGCCCTTGGAAGCAGCGACAGGCGCCAGATTTTTTTGGCGCGACCCGTTGAGTAAGCGCGAGATAACCGATCCACTCGAGCATCCCGTGAACTTGCAGGAACACGCGGAGCGTCTTGCCGAGCGCTCGCGTGGAAACGAGGCGGAACCTGCTGGTGATCCAGAAGGCGAGCCCCGAGGACAACGGCGTGTACAGGTGCTTGGCGCGGAACAACGCCGGTGCCTCGCCCGTGTCCCGCAGCCTACCCCTCATCGTACCGAGCAACGACACGGCGACCATTCGGCTCGTGCCCCAGAAGGCGATCGTGCGCCGGGGCGAGGTCGCGAGCTTCAGCTGCGTCTTCGACAACGCCGACAACGTGCGCTGGTACTTCGAGGACAGGGGACCCCTCGAGTCGGACGACGAGCGCACCATCTTGGAGAACGGCACCCTCATCGTGCACAGAGCCGAGGAGCGCAGCAAGGGCTTCTACGCGTGCCACGGCGAGAGGGCCGACACCGTCCAGGTCTACGCCGCCGAGCTCGAGATCGCCTGTGAGTGTACTTGGCTCGCATCGCTCATTTATTTTGCGTATTTATTGTAGCTGCGTACCCTGCAGCTCACTCTAGCGCAATAAGAGAAAGTTGCGGCTTTCATAAAAGAGACGCGACGAGATCGCTCGATCGGTCGACTGCTCGTACAAATGTGACATGCAATATTTTACACTTTCAGTCGGGAGCTCGTTGTATCGTTAAGAGCCGCAGGAGACAAGGGAAAAAATCTGCAAAAGACCGTATTATTTAAAGGCTGAAAATATAAATTTCTCTGGCTTGTACCGACGTTTCGTTTCGCTTGAACGCGTAGACGCGGAAAGCTTTAACCGTTGGCCCCCAAGCGCTGAATACGGTTGGACCGTAAGCTGTAATCTCTCGCGTTATTCCCCGCTAAATAGTGTCCGTAGGCAAACAAGCTGCGGAACGAACGTACGTGTGGCTTGCTTTCGATTAATCCTCCGCGTGCTTCTCGGAAGCACTTACCGTTAGCCGCACGAATAGTTCGCGCTGTGAATTAGTGCGCCGTGAATAATCCGCAAAGCTCGCCGACGCGCGTGCGCTACATAAAAGCGCAAAAGTTTCATTAGCGCGCAAAGAAGGAAAATTGCGAGAGCGTACGTAAGCGGGACGTCGTTGCTCTTGAGTGAAACTTCGATGAACGGCGCGAGAGAATCGCTTTCCATAAGGAATATCGAGGAATTCGGACGGTAATTTGCGTAATAAATATCGGCGAGACATTTCGCGCTAATGCCGAGTGCGATGTCGTTACGGCCGTGTGTGTGTACACTTAGCGGGAGCTCGGATACGATCGGTGTCATCTACGGGGCAGCGCCCGACCCGGGCTTCCGCAAAGCCGCCTTTGTCAAGGAACCGCGCGTAATTTGTTCCAGATCTGAAGAATCTGTCGATCGCCTCGTTCGAGCCGCCACTGGCCGATCTGGTGGCGGTGGTGGGCGACAACCAGGAGCTCCAGATAAGCTGCCTCGCCCCGGGCGGTCTGCCGAATCCCAAGCTCTTCTGGCGGGACCCCCAGGGCCGCATCATCAGCGACACGGGTCCGGTGCGCGTCCAGGACGACACCCTCATTGTGGCGAAGGCGCGGCGGGACGTCGACCGGGGCAACTACACCTGCGTCGCCGAGAACATGGTCGGCTCGACGGAGATGAGCGTGCAGATCATCGTTTCCTGTAAGTACGAGATTCCTTCCTCCGATAATGCCGCCCCGAAAGTGCAAATCTCTAATTTGTTGGCGAATACGAGCTTCCCACCCGTCGAAGGCGGGGCCCTCGGGAATACGCTTCCCGGTAAACGGGCCGCGAATGAAACGAAACCAACGAGTGGCCGCTCGTAAAAAATTCCATCACCGCCACAGTTCACCACACAAAGCTCGCTCCATCCCCGCACAGCTTACCCGCCCCGCTGAACGATTGCGCGGATTGCAGGGCCGGCGGAATTGCGCGAGTCGCCGCAGCCGGTGACGGCGATGGAGGACGAGCCCGCGAGCCTGAGCTGCGCCTATAGGGCGATGGGGCCGCCGGTGACGCAGACCCGCTGGCTCAAGGACGGCGAGCCCCTGAAGGAGACCGCGACGACCGCGGCGTCCGCGGGGGGGCCGCTCCGGCACCGGCTCGTCGAGCTCCCCGGCAACTCGAGCCTCCACTTCAGGAACGTCCAGCTGAGCGACAGGGGCAGCTACGCGTGCGAGGTCACCACCAAGGGCTTCCCGCCGTTGAGGTCGTCGCCCGCTGCGCTGTCCGTCAAGGAGAAGCTCAAGTTCTCGCCCGCGCCCGTCAACAGGCGCCTCGAGCTCAATTCCACCGCCAAGGTCGGTTAATCCTCCCTCCGCCGATCGAACCCTCCCGCCCCGTTTGTCGTTTGCGCGCTCTACTCTTGTTTCACGCACAATGGGAGTCCCTCGTCCGGCTGCCGCTGAAATTGCTAAAGCCTCGATGGCCGCAACGGCCAGCGATTCCGGCCTGTCGAATCTCCGACGGATAAATCGATTCTCTTACAATCGACAAAGCTGTTTGTCCAACAACGGCCAATTACTTTCCTTCGCCACCCGAATTTACGAGAATCGTTATTGACTCGGCACTTCAGCCTTGTTCCACCGAGCTCTTGTTACTTGTGCCTAGCACCTGTTCCTTCCTTTTACTTTCATTTATTCGTGCGCTCTTTTTAACGGGATGGAAGCTTCGAGTGCTCGAGCTTTTTTAAGCATAAATCGAAGCAACAGAGTGATAAACGCGTTTGGGTGGATCCAACCGTGGACAATACTCGATACAATGACAAGAAGCGCCTCAAACGGATATCAAACGATAATTGGTTATTGGGTTAGAGACTTCAGTAAGAGACTTCATTGCTAATATCTACGAGCGCACAGGAGTTTCCTTCGTACCAAATATTGCGGCGAAATATCATTCGAAGTGAAAAACAAGCCTTTCAATTTTCAATTTGTTATCAAATAAAACGAGGACGGTGAGCAACCTGATTCTACCGCGAGCTCCGTTTATAACGCAAATCCCACCCCCGTGTCGCTGTATTCATGCCGTGCATGCTCAAGTACTTTATTCCAAACGTTGTATTGAGCTTTATTCTTGAGTTTTATTCCTGCGTTTTACTCTTGAGTTTTATTCCTGCGTTTTATTCTTGAGTGTTATTCCTGAGTTTCATAAAAACAGCGAGATACCTTTACAAGCGTCCTAGCTGCATAAAATTTTCGAATAATAAAAAAGACAATAGTTTGGCAAAAAGAAAACTTGGTAATGCGCTCTTTTGTCCCCCCGTAACAAAACGTAGAGCAAAGCTTTTCTTTTAAGGTTATACTCGCGATATTTCGTTATTGCGATATTTCGTTTACAGGCCACTGATGAGAAACAAAAGAAAATGATAAAGGAAGCTAGCGATTGTCTCGTTATATCTGGACACTTGCTCTTGAAGATCATAAATGAAAATTGAAAATGCCGATGTTGCTTTTAAACTAGTCGAAATAATTGGCTATAATTTGAACGGTATATAGGTTTCGTGCAAGGCTCAGGGCTCGACTCCACCGACTTTCAAATGGCACAAGAATGGCGCCAAGCACTTTCCCAAGCACGTGCAGGAGATGAATGGCACGCTGCACTTCAGCGGCGTTCTCGAAGAGGATAAGGGCAATTACACATGCGTCGCCGTCAATAGCCAGGGCCAAATCAACCATACGATAAAGATCGACGTAGTCAGTAAGTTTGTTTGAGTGGAAAAAGCCAGTCCGCACGGATCTTTAATTTCGCTCGAATATTTCTCGTTTATTCTTACCGACTCAACTGTTTTGTTGCCCCGTACGCGCGCAGTCGCTCCAAAGTTCACCGTTAAGCCGGAAAACGTCTCGGCGATCGAGGGCTTGTCCGTTTTGTTGCACTGCGCGGCGGAGGGCGATCCGAAACCGGCCATCAAGTGGGACAAGGATTCACAAATGAACAACTTGAATGGGGATCGATTTCTAGTAATGGCTAATGGGAGTCTCTATATCAAGGAGGTCTACCTGAGTGATGAGGGTAAATACGGTTGCACCGCGGGAAATAGCGGCGGCTTGAAACGGGAGGAAGTCCATCTGAGCGTTAAGGGTACTGATATATTTTCACAATACGTTAACATCCCTTACCTTTTATGAACCTTTTATGAACCTTTTATGTTAGACGCTGTTGTGATTTATATAGTTTCTTATACAGTATTGTTACGACATTGATACCCACTCGAGTTTACGCCTTACGAACATGATTAAGCTATTAATTTTTGTAATCATATCATGTTTTTATAGTACAACGCGGTTGCGGGACTCAAATTCTAAGCTGTTTCCTTCTTCTTGTATTACGAAGTACGTTGAGTAAATATCCTAATGTAAATAGTATGTCCGCAATTTTCGCGGCCTTGAATAAAATAACGCGTACGAACGGCCGAGTAAAAGGAACGCACACGTGCACACACGATATTTTATTTACCGCTTCGAAAGATTTTATCGTTTTAATCGTTTTCAAATACATCGATCGATCTCCGACGTTTCGGCTAATGTTACAAAAATTGCAGCCGGTGATGGATACCGTTCGGATATGGATCTCGATGTAGCCGATGACGGTTCCATGATGACCAAAACTGTCATCATTACTTTAGGTGCAGCAGCAGCGTACATGGTACTCGTTGTTGGACTGATGCTGTATTGTCGCTATCGCCGTCGTAGAAGGAAGCAAAGATACCTCCAGGAGCAAACCGATGGACAAGGTATCGAACGCAATGTGGCTAGTTATTTCATTTTCTGTTTTCTTTTTGTAGAACTAAATTTATATCACGATCTTCGTTTACTTACATTGAATTAGCAAATGCTAATGCACAAACAGAAATGAAAACGACTCTGCGGAGTTTCCGAAAAGACCGAATTCGAGCGAATGAACGCGTTGCCTTTGCTAAATGGAAATTGTTTTATTAATTTGTCCTAGAAAAAGGGGAAAATACCGAGGTCCAAGAAGAGCAATGCGAGCTTCGAGAGACCAACGTCAAAGCCAACAACTCAACTAGCAAGAAGAAGGAAAATCGCGAATCGCATAAGAGCGATGGCACTGATACGGCTCACAGTCTGAATAGTAATCATTCGAAAAAATCAAAGTCCAGCTACGACAAGCTCGCGATGAGTCGCACGTATTTGCACGAAATGAAACCCCTTGGACGGGGTGAATTTGGTGAAATTTTCTCGTGCAAATTTCGCCCGAGTAGCAGCGACGATACGTCGGTAAAGGAGAGCATCGTCATGGTGAAAACCCTGAACAACACGAAGGACGAGAACGTTTTGCAGGATATCAAGCGCCATCTGGATTTGCTGCACAAGCTTCATCACGAGAACATTGCGAAGCTAATCGGCCTGTGTCGCGAAGAAGAGCCCGACTACATGATCATCGAGTACACCGATTGGGGAGATCTGAAGCACTTTTTACTCGCGTCGCGGGCTAAAGAGAATGCGAACAATGCAGAGTCAGGCAAGCCACGTGCTCCGCAGTTAGCGGTCGCTCAAATTCTTTCACTAGCCAACCAGGTTAATATCCGATATTTTCTACGGTACATAGTAATCGTGGTAGATCGCATTAAATATGTCGCTCGATGCTACATTTATACGTATCATCATTATCCATTTCATCTTTGAGGTATTAAAGTGTGCTTTTTTCGTGTTTTTTCCGCTCAGGAGTTTCGCATCAGCAGCTCCAGAAATAAGATCGAGTAGCTTAACAATTCCGTTGGATTTACTAAAATATCCGCGTAATAAGATATTTGTTCAAAAAAAGAGAAAAATTTGCCAGAAATTTTAGTAACATTAACAAGCTTTTCGTGGCAATACTCTCGAGAAGCTTAAAAAGGCACAATATTAAAAAACAAGGAACCCGCGATGAGAATTAAGAATCCACGTTAATACCTTAGTTTCAAACGTTAAAAACGTTAGAAACGTTGAAAGCGTTGAATTGAAAAATTTTGAATTAAAATATTTTATTCAAATGAACCGTTTACAGGCTGCCCAAGGATTGAAATACATATCCGATCATCGACTCGTTCACAAGGATGTTGCTGCGCGTAATTGCTTGATCTCCAGTAACCTTACCGTAAAAATATCGCTTTCATGCATGACGAAAGAGCCGCATCAGCAGGAGTACACAAAGTACAGGAACCAAGTAATCCCCTTGAGGTGGATGCCGAAGGAAGCCGTGTTCGAGGACGAGTATTCGACAAAGAGCGACGTGTACTCGTACTCGTGTCTCGTTTGGGAGATATTCTACCAAGGCGAGTTGCCCTTTAAAAAGCTCAACGATGACTCGATTCTCAATCAGCTGAAGAGCCAAACTCTGGCCTGGTCACCGCATAAGGCCGCGCCACCCGCGCTTCAAGAGCTCCAGACTCAGTGTTGGTCGTACGATCCGCGAGAGCGGCCCACCTTCAACCAGATCGTCCTCAAACTCCAAGAGATCGTCCAAGACTGCTCCCAGGTCTGAGCGAGCGCGTCTCCCTATTTTTCACGTGCTATATTTTGTCTCGATACGCGGACAAGAATTTAATCCAAAACCAAACGTCCAATTTTTCGATACCGATCCCAATACTGATTCAATACTCAATTGAGACGATGACGATGCCCCTCTTCGCTGTACGAAATTCTTAGAGACTAGGAGATATTAATGGTACTATTCAATTTTAAGTATAGAGATTTTAAGTATTTAAACGTATGAGAAAATTGTTTGTTGAGTCGATGGAATATTTACCCTACTTAATTGATATTTGTAAGCATTGGTTATAGAATCACTTTTAAATCAATTGTAAAAATATGAGAAGTAGCGAAAAATGTAACGCATGAATAATCGTTGTAAACGTAATTGGTTATTCGTTTCAAAAGAGTGTTAACCATCCGTGAATAAGTATTACTGATTAAATCAGAATTGTAATCGATCAAATATATATATTCATATATATATATATAAAATGATCTAAAAGTAAAATTCGGCAACACCAATATAATTGTACAAATGTGATGAAACGCATTTGTAAATCTTTTTTTTTGCTTTTTGTTTTTAATGATAACGTCGTACCATTTGACCTCTAGGTGTTTCCTAATCTTCTCATTCGTATTTTTTATACGGAAGAGGCTGTGACAGCGTGCAAAAGCGCACGTTTTTGTAACACGACGTTCGCTTTTATACGAACTCACTGTTTTATAACGCAACGTGACGTTCGCTCTTCCTGGATCAAGCGTCTATGCATAAGCGCGAATGCGCGTTCCTTTTTGACGGCTTTGTCACGTTAACGCAAAATTCGTACCTTCCGAATTGTACGACCGCTGCCGTCGCAGCGTCCCATCGCGTCCATTAGCAAAATAAGCATCTCATAGTCATTGATTAAGCTTTACCAAGCCTCGGCGGTGGTGGGTGTACGTGTGTTCGTATGATGCGATGTGTATGTTTGTGCGTACGCGGACAAGCGAGAACAAAGGTGGATATAAAAGGTGGCACAGTTTAAAAGAAAAATAAAATAGCAGGTCTTGACCAAAAGCGTTTTTTCGATACGCCACAGAAATTATTTAATAGCAACAGTCAGGCGCTTTCAACGAGGGGGCAACCAGTGAGACAAAATTTTTAAATCCAAATTTATACATTTAAAGAGCTTTCGTGTACTATTTCGTAAGTATGTAAAAGTGCATTAAAAACTCATCCACCGATCACTCGTTATTTTATAGAATAATGCGCGCGCATAATATACGCAGGACTTCATGCTTGCGCGCACTGCCGTTCATCGAACTTGTCCATGTTTAATATACTCTACAACTCACATTTATAAATATTACATATACGTTACGATCTCTATAATCAATGATACATAAAAATAATTTTTATACCCTACAGCCGATAAATGATGCAGGTTTTTATAAGAGGGAGAAGAGAAAGGTGAAAAGAGAAAGAGAAAAGCTCGCACGTGAGTGCGGCGTATGAGCAACGAGATTCGATAATAATAAGAATAATTTAATATTGCATTATCGCAAGATATCGCGTCTATTTTATACTTATGCGTAATGTGTGACATCGCCGACGACAATTATCGCATATTTAGCTTATAAGGCTCCATCGTCGAGTGTTAGCCACGTGATCGTTGAAAATTTTAATAAACCCTATATAAAAGAGCCTTGGATTATCGCGTAATCTCTTTCAGAGTAATCATTGTTTCGCCTTATCTATTTGCCCTGGAATAGAAAAAAATTGGCAAGGCCTAAAAAAAATATGTGCTCTCTCAATCTCTTGTTCTTTTATCTAGTCATTCACACATGCTATACCTATACATATAGTGGCGATTTGGCTGATAGATCATTTCGATTTATAAGCATAATATAAATAAACGTAACTTTCAAATATAAAAATTGAACACGCACGCGCTAAATGCATTTTTTACGACAAGACTTTGTAAATACTCGTAATGATTTTTCAATATTTTTAACGTTCACGTAATACAAATTTTTCATTAGAGAAAGAAAGGCGAGATGACGCGTGCGCCGCGCAAAAAAAAGTCGAATTTATCGAGATTTGCTCGGTGCACTACTATTGCACAACAGTCGGATGAGCGAAGTTTACGAAAGTAGTTGGACGATTTTCACTCGTCATCCTCTTCGTACAACGTTCATTGTACGCCTTCGCTCAATCTTTTAGGTAAGTCAGCCTCACGACTGAGTAAATTTCGCCGAAGAGTTTTTTCCGCGTTTGATCCGCCTCTAAGCACGCGAGGAGCGCATACAATTATGCTATAAGAAAAAAGTGGACATACACTTGTTAATAATAAATAATGAGATATGTAACGATGAAACTTGTATCGATTATTTCATTACCTCTGCCATTAGCTGTACTCTCCTGTATTAAGCGATTATTTAACAAGGAAAAGAACTGCAATCTCATTGAAACTGGAACATTTGTAAATTCAGAAGGATTAATTATTACTAATTACCGGGGCTCGCTCGTAAAAAGTGTGCTGGGATTGACAATTGAAGTCTCCGGGCAAAAGTACCGGAAGCACAGCGTACATCGACTCTAGAAAATACCAATACTGCGAGCTCTTGCAATAATCGATAATTGTCACTGGAGTAGTAGCATGCATTACTTATCGCAGTGTTGAGAAAAAGGTGAAAGGTCAGTTTTAGAAGCCGTCGGCCTTCAAAAGTACTCGTTCAAAGAGACACGGTAATTTGAAAGGCCGGTCTCGCGGCACTCGCACACACGCGAGTTAATCGCGAGTTAACGATACGTTTGTGGGGCACACGTGCGGTAGGAGTAGCCGCCGACGACGACGACGACGACGGCGGCGGCGGTCCCGTAGTCGCGAGAGTAAAAGGGCGTTACGTGGTCTCGGAACATCGCGCTCGTTGATAATTCGTAGACCGCTGGAGAAAAAAAGACGGCTTCGATAGTGGACGATTCCGATAGTGGAGCTGCAGGTTGTGCGCGCGCGCAGGTATAACGTGGAGGTTAATTTCGAGGGAAAAGGAAAACCTCACCTTTGCAGCCAAGGACGTTCACGGGAGAGAAGGGAGTGGCCGAGCTCACGGCAATGGCCGCCTCGAGTCGCGTTCGCCGGTAGAAGATGAAAGTATTGGATTCAGCTTGCGATTCAGCCGCAGCCTCGCGCTCGCGCGCATAAACTTTCATCCAATTGCGTCATGCCCCTCCTCGTGCGACCCGGAATCATTCTAATTTCCATCGGACGAAAATCCCGAGATCGGCGCTTTCGCAACCAGTCCTTTGGGTTTTTACTTCTGCCAATGGCGATTAGGGCTTCGCGTGAATATCTCGGCTGGCCACGTGACTGCCAATCGCATACGATGAATACCGATAATAACCATTAAATACCAATAAACCAGAGGCGGGCAAATAAATACTCTTTGTCCATTTCGTAAAATGCGTTTATACATTTATTTAAACTTTCTAGTATGTACAGACACGACAGGGCCGTTCAACGCAAGCGACGAACTCGCGAACCCTTGACTCGTGAAGAGGACAATCCTCTCGATGTACCCGTGCACAAAGTGCCACCGTAACGCAGTTGTAATGTCGTTGCTGTAAGCTTTTTTAGCCGAAAGACAAAAGAAAGTTTAATTAGGAGTCTAATATTTACAAAATTGCTGAGTCGTACAAATGCGCGTTTATAAATATACGTATAAAAAGACATAAGGATAAAAGTGATAAAAAGAGATAAAAAAAAAAAAAAAAAAAAAAAAAAGTGATAAAAAGGATATCGTGACTAAGAAAGCGTATTGCCGTGCGTGGAAATTTTCTCTTTCTTTCGTTCTTTCTTTTTCTTTTTATTTCGAGAAAAAGGCCAAAGTCATAATAGATGAGTGAGTACCTATTTAAACAAATGTATCCAAGCTATCGTATTTAACTATATTTCCAGTAAAAATGTACTTAAATACGAGCATGCAATTACGGCTAAGTATTTGCAATTTCGTGTTTGCAGCTTTTTCGAACGTAATTATTTCAGACGTCGCCTCGAGTGAGAATTATTGCTAGGCAATTATAATAAGGTCTACGTTCCATTGCACAAGTAGAGGGTAATGCGCGACCTTGTGCAAAGTGCGCGCGCTGTCGAAGCCCGCCTCGAAAAGTCCGAGGGGGCCGTTACATGGTGGACCATTGCCCGCAACCACGTCGCAATGCAACCTAGAGCAATTGTACATTTTATAATATAATATAATACCAAGTAGATACACTGGCAAGGTCGAGGGATCGACTCCGTTACCGAGCCGCGACCAGGAGCCGGGGTGCGGGACGCGACCCCTGCCAGTGCACTCGGGTGCGCGCGGCGAACGCCATATAAAATACTGTATTATTTCGGGCATCTCTGCAGGCGATTGGGAAGGAGACAAAAGTACACGGTCACGGACGGTGATGACGTAGGCGGGCTCGAGAGGCGCCTCAAGGGCCCTGCTGCTGTTCCACGGGCACGAGGAGCGCGAGCTTGTCCGCGTCGATCTGCTGCTGGTACTGCTGGTAGTGGTGGCCCGTGGGCTCGACCTCCTCCAGGCCCTGGTACTCGCTTTGTCTCAGAAGAGGACGGTGCTGGGGCTGGGGCTGGGGCTGGGGCTTCCTGTAGTAGCCGGTGTCCACGAAGAACGCGAGCTGCTGCTGCTGCTGCTCGTCCGGCTTCGGTCCGCGCTGCAGCAGCTGCGGCTCCACCTCCTCCAGCAGCAGGTGCTTGATGTGCTGGGGCTTCTTCAGACGCTTCTGCGCAGCCTCGGCTCGAAGGGCTTCCGCGGCCTTGGGCAGGTAAACCTGGCGTCACGAAAAAATGCCTTCGTACAACCGATCTCGAGTGCACCTGTCGCGTTACACGCCATTCCAATCTTAAACCTTAAGTCTTAAAAAAAGGAGCAAGCAAGACATATCGATAGTTGTAAAAAATTACCGCGCTACTCGCGCGATAACGTCTTTCCCGTTTTCTAATAAAACTTACGGTCGAATGCGAGACGTTAATACTTCCCAGCAACTTTGCAGCTGAATTTTTAAATTCGCTCTACTCGAGATTAGCTGTCCAATTATTGTCCACATTGAATGTAGTAATTTTCAAGAAATGTTTCGTATATCATTCCCCATTGTCAGTTAACGATTATGCCACACGCGCGCGCGCATATATGTGTAGCTCGCTAAGCATCTTCAACAGTTTACCGTGACGCGTATTCCGTAAACTTTATCGCATCCGTGATGCACGTAATCGCGAATTTTACTCTTGTCTGCAATTTCGCATGTCGGGCATTAGTCATTTTTTGGTTGCTAGTGAGCCAAAGTCGTTATTAAACTGAAAAGAACTTTGCTTGCTCAACTAGTGCTTCTAAAACTTTCCTGAATATCAAGCAGATACTTTTAAATATATAGCTTATAGACACGTATGAACGCGTACTGACATTTTTATCGCTCGCTTTGTTTTTATAACAAGCCTTTAAATTTAGTGTAACGGTTAATTTTTTGTTCAAACGCAAAAGCTAGACCATTCTTGATCGTTATGACCGGCAGTTCCCATGAAATTGCATTCCTGTATATTTTTATATTAACTTCAAGCAGCCAATCTTAGATGTCGCTTGCTTCCAGTATGTTTTCCGAACTCGTATTATTCGATATTAAACTTCGTTCTCCAAATTTATGCGGATAAAAGTGTGAAATGAGCGCAGACGAAGTGCATTATTACAAGACAATAGCGAATTTTAAGTACTCTTTTTAAAAAGCTTTAGCCTTCACAATTATCGTATGTCGGCTTATAAATTTGCAGGGCTTATTATTAAATGGCAAAATCGTAAGTAAAATCGTAAGTAAAATCGTAAGTAAAATCGTATTAGCCGCTGAAATGCGCTAATGAATCGATTAAATGATCGACCGAACCTACTTATTTCCCAACATTTTCATCCTTTTTGTATATTCTCACGTGTACCTTAAAAGAACGTGGAATCCTAATTGTAAAAAATGCGTGAAAATGTGCTTTTACATTGTGATACTCGAGGGACGTTACAAAATGCAACGTCACGTTTGGAAAGTGAAATTTCAATGAAAACGATTCTTCTTTCTTATCTGCAAAACAAAAATATTACACGCTCGTAATCTTTTGTTTGGCAAAGTGCTTCGTTTCAATGCCGCGCGTCGGTAATTAAAATTTCCGTAAAGGCGTTCGATTGTACACGCGTCGTTCGCGTATAAGCACCGGGGGTATTTGGGATTTGGAATTTGGGATTTTGGATTTGGGGGGAGTTGAGCCACGATTGAGCGACGATTGAGCGACGATTGAGCGACGATTGAGCGACGATTGAGCGACGATTGAGCCACGATTCAGCCACGAGGGCTTCGGTGAAATTTCCGTCGCGGCTGTTCCCGATGCCGTTGCGCTCGTCCGCTTTGTCTCGGAGAGTTTGCGCAAAGGGTACGAACCTCGGGTGCGGGCAGGGGAACATTGTTGGGCAGAAGGTACTGGACGACGGGTGCGTTGTCGGGGTCGACTCGACGAGCCTCGGCTTGGGCCCTGGCCGCTTGTTTGGCCTCGGTCTGGGCCTTGGCGCGGGCCTGTTGGTGGGCCTTGTAAAGGGCGAGAGCCTGGGCGTTGGCTATTGCCTGGGCCTGGGCTTGGGCTCGCTGCTGGTTCTTCTCGTAGTTGAGGGCGTAGTGGTGGGCCTCCTCCTGGGCGCGTAGGTGGGCCCGCTGTTGGGCCTGCAGCTTCAGGATCGCGTCAGCGTGGGCCTTGTATTCGGCGGCCTCGTGAGCGCGGCGTTGCTCGGCCACGAGGGCCGTTGCCTGGGCCTTCAGTCGAGCCTTGTACGCGCCCTCGGGATCCTTAGGGCGTACCTGCCTCATTCGCAAAATTACAACGACGCGTACGCAGCCTCGCCATTGATTCCGATTCGTATTAGCGCGAGAGTTTCGCGCGTACTCCGTAATATTCGCTTAACTTTGGATTCGTATTCCATCGCCGCTACGTAGGTTTGCTCGCAGTTGTACTCGTGAGACAATTTTTATAAGCATCTGCCTTCCGAGTAGACGCCTTGCTAATACAGCGTCACGTAAAGTTGTTTTGAAATTCCAAATAGTTTATTATATTAACGGGTATTATATTTAAATACTTGGAAGAACGTGCGCGTATTTACAGATATTACGTTGGAACGACGTACTTTTACGATTTTAAGCCGCGCACTCGGAAAACGGACGCGAAAACGGCTTATCGAAGTTTTTGCACGACGACGCGGCTAAATATGTGAGAAAAGCAACAAAACAAAGTACACAAGTGAAACGATCGTGTAAATATCGTGTAAATATCGTGTAAACGTATCGGCGAGGATAATTTGCTCTCAAGATTCAATTTGTCTCTGTACGTAATTATACGAGCCTGATTACGTTTCTTTAAATCGACATGGTAGGGCAGCTTTTGAAAGGCCGCTTTTACTTCTCGATTGGCGTACACGTAGCAATCAATCCATGTCCAAAGAGCTCGCCTATGGCTCGGCTCTCCTTGTCTAATCATCTTTTCAGAGCGCGCCGAAAAATTCAGCGTCGAATGCAGAAGTAAGAGGTGCCCCAATTCTTGAAAAACACGTAATTTCTGCGCACGGGGAGTTTGGATAAGCTTTCTTTGCGCGTAGAAATTGCTCGTACTCTACACAATTGGCGGCAATAATGCATTCTCGAATAAACAGCAAAAAGTGGATTAGTCAAGGACAAGCGATACGGTCTCCTTTTACTGCAGCTTATGCCGAAAGGTATGTGGAGCGTTGGTTAAATGTAGCCATGCCCGGACGGATTAATCAAGGAAATGCATAACGAGTAGAGTAATCGTAAAAGGCGCCAAGAGCTACGTCGTTAATGTTTTTTGTGGGCTTCTTTACCCGCTTTTTCTCTGCTAAATTAGCCGGTTAATATGTATATTTTGCATACGTTAATCAATGGAAACAAGGCACTTGGCTATTATGACTAAATTTGCATATTTTAATATTCAAAACCGTTTATCATTCTCAATCTTATGTCAATATTGGCGCTGGAAAATTGTTTGTAAATACGGCGTTGAAAGATATGCAAGAACCCGCGAGTAAACTGATTTCAAAATCAACCGATAACCAATCGGCAGAGTTTTCTAATCGTAGCTTTCCGTTTTCGACAAATAATTCATATTCTTTACAAATTCTTTACAAATCATTTTTGCACACCACGAGTGCTTTTACTCTTCGGGTGCAATTGCCAGCCAATGTTATCATCAATTTCGTATTTATATTTAATTTTAGCATCCAAGTAAAATTCCTAGCCATTACAAATGGCTCGTTGTTTTTACCGTAAAAACGACTTTTGCAATAATTCGCCTAATTAAGTCCGAGTGCGGAAGGTGTCCTTGTTTCTGACAAAGTAACTTTTATTTGCGATTCGTTCAATTTCGTCGATCGATGGCCGTTCACGAATTAAAATAATTCCATTATATTGTGCATAGTGCACGCACGAGACCACCCGAACAATTTTCATACTTTCCGCCGTTATGAAGCCGTTGTGAAAATGTGGGATTACCGTTGAAGAATTCGGCGTTCGCCAGCGTTTACGCGCGGACATTAGGACTCTCGGCATTAGTGTGCGTTTCATAAACGACCGTCGACTCGTAATGCGGCCGCAATTGAATTATTACAATTTACCGAACCGTGAAAACTAAAATCTCGCTATCGGCACATTTTTACTTAGAAGCGGCTAACCCGTGGAAAAGAAACTTCGAGCAGCGAAGCATACCGAAAAAAGCTAAGGAGCACGTTAACAACCTCCTTACAAAACGCTTGCACTCCCGTCCTGGAAAACACCAAATTATTAATTTACGTTCGGTCATAAATGCGGCTTTACGATCAGCCTCGTTGACGCCGAGGCAAAAAGTAGATCGAATGCGCTCGCGCGACAAAGTCCTCCGATTCCTTATCCTTTATCATCGGCTGGACGGACTCGTAGGGGCAGGTCTACGGTCTACCAGTTTTGCTGTTGGCGTCTACCTGACCGCGTAATCGCTCGTGACGCTCGAATTCAACAACTTGCTCACGGCTTCGTACAATAGGGGGCATTATTCTTATCCGGAAGTACGATTAATCGATCAAACGATCGAACCCATAAATTTCGCTGCGACG
Organism: Wiebesia pumilae; assembly: GCA_018907045.1. Classification (NCBI taxonomy): domain Eukaryota; kingdom Metazoa; phylum Arthropoda; class Insecta; order Hymenoptera; family Agaonidae; genus Wiebesia; species Wiebesia pumilae. The sequence continues at coordinate 2,438,087 of JACCHZ010000104.1, forward strand.
CGGTTCTATTCGGGCTAATGGGTTATTGGGTTGGATCAGGCGCTGGTGGAAAGCCGAGACTTTACGGGGATAGCCGAGAATGTCGCAATGACGAAGTATAATTGGAGAAAGAAACGTTGAAGGTACGTAAGCGTGGAAAGTGCTCGACTCGCGTAGAAAAATCTATTTTTTGCATGGGTGGACGGACTGCGACGATAAATAGATAAATATTCCATTAGATCGTAATGAATGTTGGGGAAATGGGGAAATAAAGTCAAGGCAATAGATTTTAGATTTGCAATAAGGTTTAATCATCGATAAAATTAACTTAGAGTCCAGGATTTTGGTTTTTATTAGCCAGGTAATGGCTTATTACTTTATAGGAAAAACACCGACATGTACACGCGTTCGCGATCGTTGAGAAATTCACGAAACGGCTTTTTTCTTGGAAAGTACGGGTAGAAATTTTTTCATAAAAGCAACGCATCGGTATTTCTTTTTGCATATTAACGTTTTGCATATTTCACGTTTGTTTCCAAGAGACGAATGAGTTGGAACAAGCTGATACTTTTCCGATTTGCAATGCACCTCCGTGCATTTGAAAATGCACATTTTCCGCGATGTTAAAGCAGTTTCGTGCCAATTTACAAATACAGATTACGGAATCAGTAGCCCGTAAACGCCGAGCCACCACATTGGCAAGCCTCGAATATAAAAAAAGCGTCAATATTTGCACGCCGAATAACGTAGTACGTACGCCGGTACGCGAGGAAACATCGTTCGTCATTGTTTGTAGGTCTGCGCTTGACGTTTAATTAGTTCTCGGAGTGCACGACGACGGCTCTTCTCGAGCGGCAACGTCTCCCTTAATTGGCCCCCCCCCCCCAATCCCTTCCCTTCCCGTCGCTTCCCGTCGCTTCCCGTCGCTTCCCGTCGCGCAATTGTTCGCCGTCGAGCGATGAATGCGATGATAAGCGATGAAAATAGTAATGATAAGAAGGACAGGAATAATCGTAAAAAACGAGCGCTTACCCGCTCTTCGCGACCGGCCTCGCTGACAGCCTCACCCTGGCTGATCTGCTCGAGGGCGCTCTGCTGACGATGCTTCTCGTTGGCGATGCGTATCTGCTCGAGGGCGCTCTGCTGACGGTGCTTCTCGTTGGTGATGCGTATCTGCTCGAGGGCGGCGTCCTGGTGCTTGTAGTGGGAGGCCTGGGCGATCTTTTGGAAGGCGAGTGCCTGGGCCTCGGCCTGCGCTTGAGCGCGAACTATCGCCTGGGGATTCTGCTGCTGTTGATGGACCTGCTGTTCGTCCTCGTAGCCGTATTGGATGGGCACCGCCTGATGGTAGCGCAGATGCTGCTGGGGCTGAACCTCGGCCGGCTGGGGCTGGGGTTGGGGCGTCGATTGCACGTGGTGCACGTGGGCGTGAGCCTGGGGCTGCGGCTGGGGATGGGGCTGGGGCTGCTGCTCCAAGGGGTAGTAGAGCTGTTGCTGCACCGGCCTTCGCGGAGAAGTCTCCACGTGGTACTGCTCGACCTCGAGCGGTATTTCCTAAATGCGAGCGGATTCAAAGCATTCGATACCCTTGCGACAATAGCCCGACTGGATCGGTGCCTTTAACGGCGTTTCAACACCGCGCTTTTCTCCGCTCGACGATTGACCGAATTGTCATAAAGGCCGATCGCCGAATAATGGTCGAGAGTTAATATTCGCACTTGACGCGGGTGCGGATTCGTTGTATCTGACCGATCGATATGCAAATTCGTGCACGTGTGTCGTACCGCGCTCGTTACCGTTGGCATTAAACGAAAAATAATTTACTGCATTAGGCGTGACAAAGCGCGCAATTTAACGCTAACAATGTTTACCGATTAGGTGGCCGGTCGTTAATTGCGAGTATCGCAATTCGTCATTGCTCTTATATTTTCGCGAATAAGCAGGCGCAACGCGAAGGTATTTTTTCGGAATTTAGAGCGATTCGGAGAAAGTCTCGTTGCTTTGTGAAATGCAGTTTTACATTTTTTTTTCAATAAGGCCTCTCTAGAGCTCAACGGCACGATATACGTCGGTAGACCGAGGCGAGATTTTGTCAGCGGCTCGTTCGGTCGAAGAGAGCGAAGAGAGACGTTGCGTCAGGCTCAATATCATCGTAAATTGCACTGAAAATGTGAATGAATATTTCGCGAGTGGAAACGAGCGCCATTACACCGTTGGTGGCAATTTGCTATTTTCCGAGAGCGATAGGTGCGCTCGAACCCCTCGGCTTGGCTCGGCTCTAAACGTGTGGATTTACCTGGGTAAGCTTGTGCTGCAGGGGTGCGGGCCTCTCGGCGAATCGCGTCAACTCTTGCTCGATGAGTGCCCCGAGTCGTGCTCGCGGCACGTGCTGTTGCTGTTGCTGGTGCTGTTGCTGTTGCTGGTGCTGATGCTGTTGATGATGATGCTGCTGCTGCTGCTGCTGCTGCTGCTGGGCCTGGAGGTACTGCTGCAGTAGACCAAGGTACTCCGGGGTGAGCTATCGGCGTGAGGAGTTTGCGATTTATTTTCGCTTTATTCAAATTTCGTTACGTGATCGAAGGTTTGGGCTAACGATCGGGATAGAAAGTCCAAGTGTTGCCGTATTTCGCAATGAATAAAAAGTTCAGCATGGGAAACCTAGTGTGACTGGTTCACTCTTGAAAAGCGAAAAGCGGAAAGCGGAAAGCGAAAAGCGAAAAGCGAAAAGCGAAAAGCGAAAAGCGAAATAAACAGGAGTGAAAGAAGAAAGCCGAGAATCGATGAATGTCGTGCCGACCTTCGTTCGTCTAGTTATGTAAAAAGTAACATTTCACTGGCACTTCAGTCAGAAGGGAAAGAACTTTCGCATACTTTTAAATAACACAAATATATATATATATATACATTAAAAAAACAGGTGTGCTTAATTCACGGAAAAGTTAAGATATGTAGTACGTAAGTTGACGAAATAGCATGGGAAAGTTCATAGCGTATTAACTAACAAGTAGAAAATCCTTTTCGTACCCATACCGAGTCATGCAGTCGCGTACACGCCTAGACGCGTACCTGTACGTATTCAAAATTACGTATTGTAAAATTAAAATTGTGAAAATATGAACTTTATTATAATGTTAAACGAGCCATTATGAGTTTTATAACGAATAACTTGTAATTACGATACGGAATAAAGGTTAATTGCCGATCTAATTTCCAAGCGTTGGCCTATTTTGGCATACGGTGAACGGCATTCTAAGCCACGATTACAGCCTGTTTATGCTAATCGATCAATCGCTCGCGTTGAAGATAATCGCGATAATTTCTTATCCTTAGATCCATGGATAACTATTATTAAGTTATAATTTGATAATTATGTTTTGTTGGTAAATTCAAATGTAAAGTCCGACAAAAATGCATGTGCGTTAATGTTGCGCGTGAATTAAGTGCTTCTCGACAAAAATCGGTAGCGCCTAATGAGCACGCGAATGAAACCGAACGAGTCGCGGCAGATGCGGAAAAGACTAAGAGATGGACGAAAAGTGGGTACGAAAGGAAAAGGTTCGCGGCGGACAAGCTGCGATCGCGCTTGAAGAGCAAAAGAGGGGTACATGCCGATCGAAATCGGGGATCGATGACCGCGGGTTGCGTTTCCAAAGATCCCGCGCTCGCATCGTTAAAGGTAACACGGAGTTGGCCGCTCGCGTAATTACGTAAATAAACAGCGGCTCTAAAGACGAGATCGGCAACAAATCGTCAGCCAATCGGTAACTAATCGACTCCCTGATCCTCGTGGATGTTCGTTGACACGACAAAATTACTGGTAGCCAAAGGCCGTGGGAAAGTGTAACAAACGCAACAAACGCAAGAAACGTAGCCAACGCGTAACCAACGCGTAACCAACGCGTAACCAACGCGTAACCAACGCGTAACCAACGCGTAACCAACGCGTAACCAACGCGTAACCAACGCGTAACCAACGCGTAACCAACGCGTAACCAACGCGTAACCAACGCGTAAAATGTAAAAAATGTATATGTACGTAGCGAAGTCAAAGGGAGGCGCAGCTGAGCGATCGAGAGGAGTCGCGGCGCAAAAGCGGCCTGCGCCGGGGGCGATTTTTACAGCGAGCGGAAGGGAGTCCCGAGGCTCGCGCAACGGCCCCGGAGATTGTGCACGTAGGAACGGCCGGTAGGTGTAGAGCAGCGGCTGCGGGTCTCGGTCCGGTGCGCAGCTCGACGCGAGGCCGATCGCGGCGCGAAATCGCGAAAGCGAGCGCACACCGGTTAGGGCCCGGCTGCGCTCGTTTTACCGGTCAGAATGCACTTTTGCGCTTACGCAAGAGCGCGCCCGAGCGCGTAAAGCACGCGAGCTGTCGTAGGAGAGGGGGCGAGGCTTCCCCCGCGACGACCTCCTCGTCCGAGAGGACGAGAGGACGAGGACGACTGCCTCCAGGACTAGAAGTGCCCCGAAATTAGAAGTGCCGCCGCCGCCGACGCCGCCGCCGCCGTCGTCGGTGGCTTACGTAAGCGACCCGCGATACGTCGATGTAACGGAGGGACAGACAATGCGGAATGGGAATTTTCGCGTGACTACGAGCTTGGGGACTCGGTCGCGAGCGAGGCATTAATTTCTCTCAGCGGGGATACTGCATCTTGCGCCTGGAAACTGCTCTCATTTTTCACCACCGACTGCAAACGCTCGCTGCTCCGGACTGACGCACGCTTAAATAATACGTTTCCTTCTGCGAGCGAAGCTTGAAATTCTTCTTACGTTCGCGCATCTAACGGTTTCCCGACGGACGAAAGGCCGCTCGCTTTTTCTATAATTTATTCGCGATCCTGCGCGTTATTCAGCTTCGCCCGTATCACTCTCCCATTTCCCGTGGATGGAGAAACCACGGGGATTAAGAGCGAACTCTTATGTAAATGAGAACGCGGGCAATGAGAATTCGGTAATCAAACGTCGTCGATGAGAGGAAGTTTGCACGCGTAATCGCGTCTCGAGAATGCAAAACTTTTACGCGAAAAGTTTTGCATTTAATTAGCGCGAAATGGCTCTTGATGCGATTTATGTTTTTATCGCGCCTTCCATTTTCCCCATTTTCCCCATTTTCCCCATTTTCCCAATTTTCCCCATTTTCCCATTTTCCCATTTTCCCATTAGGTATGGTTTAGTTGCGTGGTGCGCTCAAAGAGGAAAATATGACGATTAGGAGTCTCGGTCGGGCAACGATGGCACAATGTCGAGTAACGTTCGAGAAAAATAAATGGCAATAAACGTTCTCGTTATAACGACGGTATTTTTCACACTTTTCACACCTTTGTGAATTTGTAGGCACGGGCATGAGTAATAAAGTTTGAATATGCAAAGCGGTTTGCTTTCGAATTAATATTATCCTTCTCAAACTCTATTATTTTCTTATGAAACTGCGTCTGAGGAAAAGCGCACACTTTTATATTGCGCAATCGCTGGCAGAAAGTGAATCTACATTACCGGAATAACTGCCGGAATTATTTATGCAGAGGTGAAGTTGCGCCCGTGTATTTACTCGCGTTAGAAACACGAGCTTTTGTAACTTTTTGAAAAGGATACGGCGTACTTCAAGGTATGCGAGGCAGGAACTTAGGCCAAGCGTTTTCTAATTTCTCAAGGATAATTTTAATTTTAATTTTAATCGGATAATTCAATCCGCAATTAGTTTATTTTACGAGCAGCATTAACTTTCGTGCACATTTAGTTCTTTTCCGTTTATTTGCAATGCCACGCTCGCGCCGATGACACTTTCTTTTTAAATAGAAAAAACTTGGATGGAGAGTCCTTATATAAACGCGAACGTTCCTTAGAAAAAAGGCACGCCTCGTTGTTCTTCTTTACGTCAAAAAATCGATTAACTTTTGAACAATTTGTTAATTGCCAATAACTTTTTCCATCGGTATTTAAAATTTGAGAAAATAATTGCTATTTGCGTATCCTCGTTGGGCTCGCACGAAAGTGACGCAAGTGGATAACAAAAGACTCGCGACTTTCTTTCAAAACGACTTTTCCAGTGGAAATTGAAAGTTATCGCCAAGCCAGAAAACGTTGAGACAACCCAGTTACCGTTATTTGCTCCTCTTACAAAAATTTTCCCTTGGATCGTCGGTTATTATTTTTTACTCTGGATACGGAATATTGCATAACGTCTTAATGCCATGCATTGTCATCGCGTACCCGTGATGTAACGATAATGCCATTTCATTCGAATTATTACTAAAACTATTAATTAATTAAGAACTCATTATTTGTAACGTCTAAAGGATAGGCTCTTTAATGTGCATCGAACGAGGGGAAATTTTTGCGAAGTAATAAGCCTCAGAAGCAATTTTATATCCGTCGTAATAAACCGTTACAGCTTGGACTAAACTCTCTTTTGCATGCAACGTATACGAACTTGTCCATTTATTGACGCAAAATCTTTTATTTCAGCACTTTTATTTTGTTCCAATTACTTATACGCGCATGTGTGCACATATGTACACGCGCGCGCGCGCACGTCGTTCGTAATCTCATTGTTACCGGAGGATTCCAACGCACTAAAGTGATTTCCGCGTATCAGTTATGAAAGTTACGAAGGAAAAAGAATCGCGAATCGCACAACGTTTGGCAAACCCTTAGCCTGGGAAAGTTGAGAAAAGTGCCAGCCAAGTCAATGGAAGAGCATGGGAATGCAAATTAATAAGTTGAAGGAAAAGAGCGAGTGGTGAGACGCGTTAAATAAAGTTATTACATCCCATTAGTTGTATAAGTGAAAATTTGAAACACAACTCGCGCAATACGTTTACGAGAGGCTTCGGATAAATGTTCAAGAGGAAGGATCGCTTACGTTGTATTTGGAAATTAAATTGCAGATGAGTAGAACATTGAGCATAGGAATCGGTAATTTTCTGATTCTCTACAAATATCGCGCCGAAGCCGAATGCGACAAAATAGCGCGCGTGAGAAATTAGTTGTAACTCGATAAAATGCACGTGGCATCAATTAAATGTGAGTTTAGAAAGGAATAAAGTCAAAGGTCTTAGAATTATTCAGATTTGTCTTGGATATTCGCATGAGCGCGAGTCTGAAATCCGATATCCACGGATAAGGCAAGTCGGATAAAGGGACATTTTTCCATTTTTGAGACAAAAATGGAAAAGTGTAGCAAAGGTGTAGTCGGCTCTTTGATTTAATAAGTGTCCTTTCGGTATTAAAACACCGACGGTATGCCCGACCTTTCGAAAGTCAGTGTCGTAGCTGATAATTGTCAGCAGCTTGGATTTCCACTTTCGAATGGAATTAAAGGACCTTTGGGTAAGCTTGGCGACGTTTGTCCCAGCGACAGGAGTAATTGTCGCCCCGCTCTCCGGAGCCACTTTTGTATTCCTGGCTATTCGCGATGAGGTCCTGCGTTTGGCGCAGCATCGGTAACCAACCGATTCCCCAGCAGCATTTAACGGGAGCTGCGAACAATTTTTCGACACCATATTAGCCGCGAGCCGCATGATGCAAGACTACCACGCGAGATAATACACCCATTGTTGAGTAATTTTCCGATTCCCCGGGATAAGGCCTTACTGGCAGACTAAAGTGCATTTCGAGCCGAGCGTTTGTCGATAAGGTAAAAGTACAAAGTGGCAGGCAACTCTCGGGCTGTGCACCGGTTAACCTTGATTGAGTTCGCGGGGGGTGTGCGGGGGTCCTTGCTCGAGATTCCTTGGGCCGGAAAAGCCATCGCACTCACCTCCTGCACGTCGTCGCCGTGGCGCACGATGAACTGGCCCCTCGGGGAAGCCGCCCCGTACACGCCGCTGGCCGAGATGGGCGACCTCTTGGCAGGGCCGGGATCCTCCTTGTCCTTGGCTCCGCTGGGCGTCGGGTCGCAGGCGGTCACCGCCAGCAGACCTGAAACGTCGGCAAGGTCGTTGCACTCGGGCCCGCTCCCACGGAGGCCGCGGCCCGCGTGGGAAAGAGCCGGGGCTCCCGCACGTGCGGCGCCTGGCGGATACACGATCCGACTTTCCCCGCGCTCCTATGCAACTTTCCCGTGGTGGAGCTGTCCGCCCTCCAGCGGTTGCGGCAACCGCGCGTCGTCGCCGTCGCTCGCGGTGGCTTTCTCACGCGCACCCTTCGACCTCGACGCGTCGTCGGGCTGCGCGATCGGGGCCACGGATTTCCCCGCGGAGGCGTTACGTCGTCGTCGTCGTCGTCGTCGTCGTCGCCGTCGCCGTCGTCGTCGTCGTCGTCGTCGTCGTCGTCGTCGTCGTCGTCGTCGTCGTCGTCGTCGTCGTCGTCGTCGTCGTCGCCGTCGCAGCCGCAGCCGCACCCGAAAGCGTAACGCTCGCGTCGCGCCGCTTTTCCTTTTGCTTTACCGCTTGTGTCCGACGGAAAATCGGCCGCTTCGAGTCCCAGGGAATCCCGTCGCCGCCTCCGTATCCTGATTCTGACTTACCGTACGCGTACGATACCGCGAGGCGGACAAAAAGCGGTTATCGGAGTTTTATCGGAAAACTCGTAATTCCTGGCACGCGCGTGACACCTACTTTTCTCCGCGAAGCTTACAACTCTCTTGGGCGACGGGCGACGTGCGGATCGCGCGTTACGAAACTCGCCAGGTCGGGAAAAAGGTTTCTCGGCGAGAGGGAAAAAAAGCCGGTGAAAGAGGAAAAGTGAAAAAGTAGCCGAGTTTTACTTTACAATGGTTCTTTGAACCGTGCAAGAACAGGTTGCAAGGTTGCTTGAAAATCACGGCTCGCATTACGCTTGCTTTAATAATGATCCTTTATCAGCCTGCGTAATGGCAAGTGTGCATGCACGTACGCACACTTATAACGCGTTAACGGTTAAACCCCGCTCGTACTTTTTATTAGAGTCTGCGATAAGCGATAAATTGCGTAACGTCGAATAATTTTGATGCATTTCTTTTTTTACAAGCATCTTTTCCGATCGATCAAATCTGCACGTACGCTTATACTGTTGTAGGCGATCGATCTATCGCTTGCGCATGTAATAATGAGAAAGTTATCGAGACCAAAAATTAGTGCGGAAATTTCGTACGATCGTATTATCGACATAACGAGGAAGTAAACATACTTTTCCGATTAGTCGCAACCGAGTTTATATTCGCTACTTAGCGGTCGCTTATCCGTTTCGAGATAAATGTAATTAATAAGCGAGCACTGGTAAACAACTTTCGACGAAAGGTAGACTTTTTAGAATGAAGTCTCACTGAGATTCAGTAAAAAGCATAGCGCTGCAAACTAATTAAAAATGCTTGTCCGAAATCGTAGGCGCGTTCCGTAGGATGTTATTTATCGAGCCCACATCCTCATATTTCGGTTATGTATTAATTGCGTCGCGCTTCAGCCGCTTTAAACGAGAAAAATGAATTAAAAGAGTTGTAAAAACTCTGCATACTGCGGCAGCCGTTCTATTTAACATTCGCAATTCCTTCCAGTGGCGGAAAATTATTATACAAGTTCATTAACGCACGATATTATGTGCTGAGTCTGAATATAACGTAGCGGAATTAGTACGACTTTTTTCATCGACATCTTGGGCTTTTCCGGGATTTCACCGAGTCCCGAGTCTTACACTTGTATAGCGAATAAAATTATTGATTTATAGTCGTTTTGACCCGGAAGTGACTATATCGACGTAACTACGCTCCGAACGTTTTTACCTACCTCGTCGCTTGCACGGGAACTTCCAACGATAAGTTCTCTATTAAAATAATTCAACAATCGCGTATTGATTCAAATCGTTCTCCATCGTTGTTTGTAATTCGGTAATTATGAATAATACATTTTTTGCGAGGTCGCATCGGAGTAAACGAAATGATCACCGATATAAAAATGGTCTTGATGTAGTTTGTTAAGAGTACGCAATGAACTTTACGCTAATAATAACGGAATTTGAAAAAGACAAATTAATAATATACTTGTGTTAATTAACGAGCCACGATCATCAACGTAAAACACTTTATATATATATATATATATATATATATATATATACGAGAGCGTAATTGACACGTGATTTTTAAGTGTGCGTGAATTTTAAAGGCGATCAAAGAAGTCGCATGAAATACGCGAATTTAAAAGAGTATTAAAACGTCAATCCAGGTGCATTAAACACCTTAAGCGATTTCCTTTGCTCGTAAGAGGAAAAAAGTTTCCCTGCCCGGACGGAGAAATTATATGAAGATCAATAGAGAGAGAGAGAGAGAGAGAGAGAGAGAGAGAGAGAGAGAGAGAGAGAGAGAAGGAAAGATCAATTTTAACTGAAATGCAAACGCCGCACGCGTGACTAAAATAGCGACTACTTTCAAGTTAGAAGGTGACAAAAAAAGAAAGATAAATGGTGTGAAACGAGTTAACAAAGTATGAAATTACGAATGACACGCTTTGACAAGTGTAAAAACATAAGACTATTTCTTTAGGAGCGCTTGAATAGGCGTACGGCACTTACGGGCCTACGATCGAGCTCTCGCAGTCAGAGAAATCGCTCGTACCGAGGATCGAGAGGCAAAGAGAGCGTTGCAAAAGCTACGCGCGTCGATGTCGAGAGAGAGAGAGAGAGAGAGAGAGAGAGAGGTGCGCGAGGAGAAAACGAGAGGGACTGAGCGCGAGCGCGGAAGGAGCTAACGATCGCGGCAGGAATGCACTAATGCACTCGGAAATTAGAAATCGGTTTTGATTGCGAGCGGTGGATGCGCGATCCCATCCGAGCGTTACGCGATCGATCGCGGCGCGCGCATCATCGCGTTTCCGCGACTTTCCTCGGCGAGCGTTAGAAAGGCGGGCGCACTCACCTGCAATGACGAGCTGCCGCCACATGGTGCGCGAGGACGACGAGCGAGACGGTCTCCGGGAGCGGTGAGACAGTGGTGGAGCTGTAGGGAAGGCGAAAGGCGTGAGGCCTCGTGAGCGAGTGTCTTTGGGGAAAGGGCTGCGCGCGACTTTATAGACGACGGCGAGCCGCGGCGCCGACGGGAGCAGGAGTAGAGGGAAAGGCCACGTCCGCGAGCGCGTCGCGGGGCCTCGGCGGCCCCGCGGACTCTCCAACAATGGCCCCATTGTCCCAGGATTCGTTCGGGCCCGGGCGATTTTCTCCGGCCTCCCCTTGCGCAACCTCGCGCTCCCACCCGCGAGCTCTCGAGGGAGGTGCCCGGAAAAACGGGGCCCGAAAAAGCCCCCGTCCAGGTCGGCCCCGCCCCGGTTGCTTCGCGCGATCCAACTTCGCGCGAAGTCGTCTTCGCCGTCGCGGCTTTTTTTAAAACGCGCCCTCGGTGGATCGCGCGAGTCTATCGCGACCGGAGAAGACGGTAAGGCGCAGCAGCGCCACCGTAGCCGGCAGTCCGTCTCTCTCGTACTCCCTCTTGCTCGCTCTCTCCCTCCGTCGCGAAGACCCGCGCGAGCCTCGCTTATTACGGCGAGGCTCCCCGACGGCTCGGGGACGAGCGTCGACGGCTCGATACCAGAAGTGCCGACGAGAGCGGATCTCGGTCGGGGCTCCGAACGAGCGCCGTCGGCACGTAGCGCGACGAGGGTTCGCGCGAGGAGTTTCGCCATCCGCGTAGTCGTAATTTTTCCGCTGGAAATTCCCGGTCGTGCGCGACTCCCGCGACGCCCCGAGCTCTCCTTTCCACCCACGCGTCCATGCTCTCCTGAGAAGCAAATCGCGCAACGCCGCCGCCCCCCGTGTAATTGCGATTGTCCGCGTCAGGGCTCGAGCCGCGTCCCCGACGTTCGGACGAGCAACGCGCGCAAGCGGGAGTCCGTCCGCCCGGGGCGAAGAGTTTCGGCTGCATCGGTCTCGAGCCAATGACCTGCAGATCGACCCAATGACCAACCGAAGACCGACGATCGACGCAGCGCCCACATTCGATAAGTTCGGGGCGCGTTACGCCCTGCTGTTGTCCGCCACCCGGTTGTCAATGCCGCGATAAAGCGCGCGACCTCCCGTCAGCGAGAAAATGAGAAACGAGGCGGATCGGTGACCCTGTGAGCGCGTACAAGCGGATATCTGGGGCGGTTCTTTACGTTTTCGCAAGACTCTAGCCGACTAGTGAGCCCGCGCTGAATAACCGTCATATTTATCGTCATATCGAAACAGGATTCTGTTAATAGCGCGCGCAATGACTCACTACACTGTCATTACCAATTCAGTACTAGCGTTTTTAATCCGGATACCGTTCACTTTACTCCTTTACTTTACTCTTTCTTCAAATAATACAATATCGTAAATGCAGGACTCTTTCTCGCGTGGGAGAGTTTGTGTTTCAGTTTGTCCTCCTGAATTCTTATACCAGATTCATGCTTGCGTCCTAAAATTGCGACTTTAAACTCGAACGCGCGTTATATTGGCGTAGGAGAGCTGCGATGGCCGAGTCAAGGACGAGAACGCGTATCTCGAGTCGGGAACTTTTACCTTTTCGCTGATCGATTCGTAGATTTAACCGATTTGACGCTTTGTGCTTCTATCGATAATTCACGTCTATCGTGAATTATCTCTCGTGCGTAAGAATTTTGTTTTGAGATTTCGTCCAGGTATGAGCGCACACCCCGTTGGCTTGCTTATTGCACGAATGTAGGAGTGACGCGCATACGCGTTGAAAAGAGAAGGAAAGCGCGAGGATGCTCGTTCGTTGTTTCCTTGAGGACGTGCACCGAGCCAATCGAGCGTGAAAGGTAATCGAAAAGAAAGAGAATGAAATTTTGCGCGACCAGTGACGCGCGTTTCGGGAGCGAGGAGCACCGAGTCGCTGGAGGAAGAAGTGAACTTGGCCATAAGGAGCTCGACGACGTGACCGAAGAGCAGTGGTAGACCGAGTTCGGTACTTCTCGGTAAGTTCACCGATGTGCCGAGCGAGGGGATCGCTCGAGGGGATCGATGCTTGACGACCTCGAAGAAACCAAATTTCGCCCGGTGAACCTCTCGAGACAGGCGCACAAAGGACTTCGGGCTTACGTGAGGCAGTCTTGCCGAAAATTGCAACGATAATTGTGCCCGCTTTTTTGTTGCCCCTTGACTGTCCTTGTCTTGCCTCTCCTCGTCGTGCCTCGTTGACGCTCGCCATTCACGCGTTAATCGCACAGATACAAAAGTTTTTGTTCCTTTTTGTGCATGGAAACGTAGTCGTTCTTAAGAATATCGTTGCATTGTGCTCTTACGTCGAGTTTCAGTTGCTTTGTATTAGTTAAAGCTACCGCTAGTCAACGGAAATTCGACGGAGTTTCTCAAATTCGTTGCGTTTATCGCGTACCCGATGTACATTAGGTCGAGACTCTTTGAGGATCCTTTTTTACCAAATACTTTCAATGAGTCAACGTTTACAATCCATACCTGTTTCCGGCTGCTTAATTGCAATGCAGTTCGGTACAATTTTACCACGTTGTAAATTGCCAGCTGTAGCGTTTTATTTTATCGTTACGAACAAATGCGCGTGATATCGAATTTAGTCATTGTACTGCAAGTAGAAATTACAGAATAGACCAAGTGTAAAATTAGGCTCAACGCACACCTTATAAAATAAAACTTGCTTGCAAATTATTTTCAACGAGGAACGTAAATGAGCTTAATCGTTTGTCATTGTCGAAATATGTTGTCTTACCTCGGTCTCATAGTGCTCACTTTTTGGAATATTAGGCACATTTTGCTCGTTAAGGATAATAATAGAGGCATTACAGCGTTAAAACACAGTCATTTGTAGCTAGTAAAAAATTGTAAAAAAAATTTTTATTTGAAACTTCGTGCAAATTGCAGTGGCACGAGACTGACTCTTTCTTTTCCATTAGTTTTCTAATTACTGCGATACTTGTGCAAAACAGTCTTACCCAATGATACAAAGTATAAAGAGAGATGCGTATCATTGTTAATGTACGATACTTGTTACAAATTAACGTGTGTTTAATGTCACGGACTTCGATGTTTTCATGCTGTTACGAGGAAGAATTTTTAAGGGCTAGTTATTTGAAAGACATTGTACAAAATGTGATTAAGCGCACAGGAATGTTCGAATGAAAATAAAATAATTTTGCGCAATCTTATGTCAGAATTCGTTCGCTTTCAGCGTGGATGCTTTTGTATCGTTGCACAAATTAAAAAACGTTCTTATTAAATAGAAGGCCGACGAGAGTATTTGCTGGAATTTTCTTTATCGTTCAAAATACAAGCATTAAAGGTCTGCGTGTTAATACAATTCTAATAATGAGTTACGTAGATAAATATCTGGGAACGATCATTTGCGTAAATTCTTTCTTATTAAATCTTATTCATAGATTTTATAGTATCTAGACATACCCTTGTAACGAGCAACTTTACTTAACGTATTTCCTTCGATGATTAAATATGAATTAGAAAAATAATTACGAACAGTTAGGGTGTGACGAAAAGTCAGATCGAAGAATGAGTTTAATCGGGCAATTCACAGAATTATCGCATTGAATACTAATTGCATAGAATACTAATGATTATCGACAGATTATATTTTGGTTTTACTTTAATTCCATCTTTGTTAATTTGACGATCTGCATTGACAACCTGCATTTGCAGGTCCATGAAAAAGTCATCTAATCCAAGTATAAAAAATTTGAAGACATGATAAGTGAGTATGCTGTCTTCTACGGATAATTTCTTCTACAAAATACATCTCACTGTACGTAACATTTTTCTACTGTTAAACAATAATAATGATAGCAGCGGTGAAATGTTTTACCATGTTTCATACGAACGAAATGCTGGCTTTTGCGTAATTAAACGTACACAACGGAATATACGGTACCGATGCGAATATTTTCAAAAGCAATGTAATTAGGCCAAACTGTGAATTACGGTATCAGTGCGTTTGAAAAACAAGTAAAATCGAAGGGCAGCTTTTCTTGTATAATTCTTGTACGACTGTGAAAAAAAGCTATTCAAATTACGGAAGATATGCATAGAGGACGTCATAAAAGAATATTTCTTTGCCCTTCTCAAGTTTTGAATGAAGTTTATCGTAACGTGGCTTATTACAATGTCAGTCTTTCTCAGATATCAGTGTAGAGTTGTTCGAATTATAAAAGGTGGTCTGGTCTGACCTAGTCATGATCGGGGCTGATTAAAACGAACTGAAACAACCCAAGCGAGAATAAATGTTTTTTTTTTCTTTTTTTTTTTTTTTTTTTTTCTTTTCTTTATTGAAAGTGCGAGTTTACCGGAACTCGATTACGTCCAGGTATACCCACCTAAATTTCAATCTAGAAACTTTGACGTAAATAAGCAGTTGTACTGGTATTGAGGATTGTGGTATCACACGATCTCCTGCGCGCGTTAGACGATCATTTGTGCCTTATATCTAATACGAGCAACGTGATATCATTCTTTTCGTCGCTTTTAAAGCTTACACACACAGCTGGCTTATTAATATTACATAGCGATCGAGCATTCGAACTTCTTAGCATGCAGTTTTAAGCGCTTTCAGCGATCTCTCGTTTTTTCCAGTTTCTACATTTTCTTTCTCTCTTTGTCCCTCTCACTCCTCTATTTCATTTGCTATTTCCAGCATAAACTTCATTCAAGGTTGATGTGCAATCTTTGATCTGTCCTTTATCGTAAAGAATGAATTTTCATTTTTGTTTAGTTAATAATGCGTTGTTAATTTTCTTTGATTTTTTTAAGGATATAAGTTTCCGTGTCTTCTTCCTGGCTTTCTTATTTTCATGACTTTGACTTTTTTTTTTTTTTTTTTTTAAACAGTTTTTACGTGCAGTTGAATTTTCCATTAATTAACATTTTCGCATAAAAATCACGAAATATCCGGCATTTCTTAGAGCTGATATTGATGCATAACATTAATGGGCTTGAATTTTGGTTGGTAAGTGTAAAAATACATGGGATCTAGCGTTTCGTTGAAAGCGCCAAGGAAGCTCTCTTTCACTTTAATATTCAAATCTAATAGAATTTGTTTAACCTTTATCGGCAAGAAAACCTTTAACCAATCCAATAAATCCATTATTGGTATTCCATTTGAGTTTTTTCGATTTTTTTCGATTGTCAGTTGAAAGCTCTTTTTAATTAGATTAGAAAATATTAAAAGTAACAGATAATGCTTTATTCCATTTGACATTATAAAAAAGACTTTTGCATTGCTGCAAACCGTATTGTTGCAGAGAGTGGGATAAAATAACAATAGCGTAGATGTGCTACTTAGCGTGAACTGACCGGTTACCAGTGGCCTTAACTCATTTTCATTCGGAACGAAACGTTATACCATTAAACCAAAGATGTATTTCTTACAAGAAAATGTAATTATATATCCATGCTCTTAAGCTATACGATGTTGTAAAAGTGTTTAAAACTCTTTTATAATCTAATACCTTAGAAAATTGAACATTCAGCAAGTCTCGAGTTTAATATCAAAAAATCTAAGATAATCAAGATAATCCGCCGATATCAAGAAAATCCTACCGTGGGAAGAAAAGTATTTTATATTTTGTATTACTTGAAAAACGCGTGCGATATTTTAAGGCATCGATCGTTGCTTCGAACCAAGAGCCAGTCATTTTAAAACAAATTCGACATCAATTCGACTTTCCACGCTAGCTTGTATTTACCAAAGAACAAATCTTAAGTTTATATTGTAAATGTAAAACCGACGCCGTTTTGCCCAAGGTTGTAAAAATTCAAATAGAAAAGAAACACAAACGTAACTCTTCTTTTACGCATGAGCCCCGTTACCAGCTTGAAGAAAAGCTTGAGTCCGAAAGATGTGCAATGCACGCGTAATACCAGAAATAACGAGCCCGTGGCGTGAAATAACCAGCAAATCTCGATCATTCGGTTATTTCCTTTAGCAGTCAACTCCTCTCGCGGTAGATCGTAGTAACCGCGAACGACGCCAGGAACAAGCTTTGTGCCGATGGAGAGAGCATGCGCACTACTGTATTATGGACTGAGGCTACACGTAGTTGCAGGCCAGTGCCACATGTCGAATTCGATAGCGAACATTAATAATTTGAAAAAACATATAACAAAAAACAAAAAACACAACGCAGAGTTAAAAAGTTAAAAAGGTCGCAAATTGCGTCCCGTCCAATTGCCATTTACACACGCAATTAAAGTCGAAAATTTAACCGAAACGTGGCAATGATCCTTGAACGGGACGCGCGCGCGCATATATTTGAAAGAAGCACGCAAATTTAATAACTCACTTTCTCTCTTTTCTCACACCTACGTATCGCACGCGCATCTTTTTTGACACTTGGGCTCTCTTTTTATATATACACTCTTTTATATTGAAAAGAAGAAGAAGAAGAAGAAGAAGAAGAAGAAGAAGAAGAAGGAGAAGAAGAAGAAGGAGAAGAAGAAGAAGAAGAAGAAGGAGAAGGAGAAGAAGAAAGGCAAAACATTAAGGACGTTCGCGCAATGCGCGCGTGTGCGCACGAAGCTGCGCACACGCACTCGTGCGAGTACGTTAGGTAGTTGCGAAGTACGTGGAAAAAGAGTTTGGTTTAACGATCATTTTTAACGAAGAGCCGAGTGACGAAATAAAAATACCCGGTTGCGTTGCAGCTCGAGCACGGAGTTAAGAAAATAACGAGAATCGTGATCGATGGTGCGCGTGTGCGGCGCCGAGCGCACAGCCGCACGCACACAAATCTAATGGGACGTCGATGCACAGGAGGCTTTGAGGCTGTTGAAAAGAGAAAGTGCGCAGTGCGCACACTCGGAAACAGTCGTCGGACATCCGCCATCGTGGATTTGTAATGCCAGCGCCCCTAGTCGCCGCAGCGGCATCGTTTCTACGTGTGCGTAGTACGAGCATGTCGCCAGTGTGTGCTCGTGCATGAACACATAGAAAATCATCGCATCGTTGGCAGGATCGCCAGAGTCGAGGGAATCACTATTTATTGAAAGATAGATGCTTGTATGCACATGCTTTCATGCAGACGCGTATGCATATACGAATGTTGCAAAAAGTTTCTTGAGCCTGGTGCACCACAGCCCAGTATAAGCTACGTTTTGTTGTGAGTGAACTCGATGACGTGCACGGTTCAACTCGAGTGCGAGAAAAAGACAGACGTACAAGCGCCGTGCCGAATAAGTTGGGCTAAAGGTGCCTATGATCAATGATGTTGTGAATCGTTTAAAGAGGTATATTTGTTTGTTCGAAGCGGACTCGCGTTAGGTCGCGCGAGGCCGTCGATCGTTAACGCCTAGAAAGAGAGGAGACTGTTAATTTGAGCGGAGTTGGGAGTTGGAGTCGCGAGTTGGGAGAATGGAAGGGAACGGGGAGCAAGGAATCGCCGTTCAGGAAAATCCCGGCAACAACGAACAACAAGAACATAACGTTGATCACGATGTCGGCATGGAAGAATCCGAGGATTATTATTACGAGGGCGACGACTATAGACATTTCGCGCCCAGGGGCAGAGGTGGATTTAGGTATTAATTTTAACTCATAATTTTTGATACATGATTGTGTTTCCATCGTAGCGTCGGTTACTCTATATTCTTTAAAAGCTTCAGTCAATTCTTATCGCGTGCTTCCGCTTCTGTATTCGGTAAGGTTAAATTAACCTTACCGTACTGCATTACAGTCGACAGTTGAAATGTGCATGTTCATTTGTTTTAATTGATATATCAATCAAATAAAAAGTGATAATAGTTGATTTTATCACGTTAATAATATTTTATCAAATATTTCACAGTAATATTATATTCCGTTTCAATTTTGCATATCGTATTTTGTAATGTATGATATTTTGATATAAAATGGCAACAATCATTATCTCATAATATTTATTCGCTACAATAAGCGATAACGATTTAAGGGGAAGAGGAGGAGGCGGCCGAGGATTTGATTATTCTCCGAGGGGAGGCCCACCTAGGTTCAGAGGCAGAGGAGGCTTTGGACCTCGAGGTGGCCCGATGTACAGAGGTGCTAATAATGGCTATCCTTACGAGGGACCACCGCCACCGCGTCCGCCGCCAAATTGTCCTCCAGGACCGTCGGGCCCAAGATTTCGAGGACCACCACCGCCGTTTGATCCCAGTTGGGGTCCAATGGGACCACCGCCCCCTAATATAATGGGACCTCCAAATATTATGGGTCATCCCCCAGGTGGAATGGTAATGCCGTGCCTTGCATAGACATTTAAAACGTTTGTAAAAAATATCGAATGATATTTATTTTTTCCCCGTATAGCCTCCGCCGCACATGATGAACGGACCAATTGGTGGTGGAGCAGGCCCAGGACCTTATGGCCCACCAGGACCGGGAATGGGACCTCCCAATATGAACAACGTAATTAAACGATTTCTTTTCTCTTTTTTTCCTCTTGAAAATCGTGCTACGGATATTAAATAATTACGTAATTAAAATTTTGTATATTGTTTTTTCCGTAGATTCCAGGTCAGCAACAACCTCAACATCAACAGATGCAGCAGCAAAGCAACATTCCAGGACTTGACCTCAATGGGGAGGTATGGGTAGAGACAAAAACGCAGGATGGAAAATTTTATTATTACAATATTAGATCTCGAGAAACTACGTGGACCAAACCAGAAGGACCAAACGTAAAAGTAATGGTGCAAGATCAGGTATAAAAGTGAAATTTATATCGTAGCGTCTCAATGCGCCTGAATAAAAGGTAATTCTTAAATTAAATTTTAATTTAATGTGCGCAGCTGGAACAATTGGTACACGGGGCATCGAAGCAGTCATCGGGTGGTGCAGTAGCTGCTTCTCAGGTGAATGCAGGGATGGGACAACAACAACAGCCACAAGGAAACAGCGGAGGTGGTGAGGTAAGGATGCAACAGCAAGGTAGCGAGACACCTTCTTCTGCCGCTTCTGCTACAGCCAATGCTAACGAGACAGACTCGAGTCAAGTAAGTACAGCTCCTCCAGGTACTGCTATCACTACTGGTCCTGCAGCTGGATCAACTGAGCCTATGGATACCTCGAATTCATCATCGGATGGAGCAGCGCAGCAGATGGGACAGGCTCCACAGACAAATGGTAGATAAAAATTTTTTTATAACTTTCATGTAAATTCATTTTATAACGTCAACTGCATGAAAAACTGGATCAGGTACTAATGTCGCTGTAGCATCTGTCGCACCTTCTGCGCCAATCGTCAATACGACTGCCATGAACACAAACACTACAATGATGCAACCCCCACCCATGATGCCTATGCAGCACAGAATGGCAACGCAGTATGGCGGAGGGATGCCTACTCCTTTCGGAGCACCTACTGGAGCACCATTTGGGATGCCTCCACCAAGTTTTCAACCTTTCGGTGCCGGTTATGGCCCTCCCCCTCAGGCTAATTGGGGTAATTATTATAATCAAATTTATTATAATGATTACTTTGTAATGATCTTAATGTAGGCATGTTTACGATTAAAATATAAATTTTGTAGGTATGCCTCAAATGCCACATACTATGCAGCAGCCGATAACACCTGCTACATCAATATCAAATGAAGATCCTAGTATCTTAGCACAGATAGACTCTGAAATTGTTTCTAATGCTATGGTATGGACCGAGCATCGAGCACCAGACGGTAGATCCTACTTCTATAACAGTAAAGCTGGAGAATCGGTTTGGGAAAAGCCTCAAGTATTAAAAGATTTTGAATGTAAGTTCTAAAACCAATTATATAATCATACCTAGATCATATTTAGACGTTCATCGATATAAAATATTTTACAACGTTATATTTTAGCAGCCAAAGCCGCGCTGATGAGACAAAAGACCGAAGAAGCGGCTGCAGCTGCATCATCAGCTTCCAATACTACGTTGTCATCAGCCGCAACAGCAGGTTCAGCAACAGCGACAACAACGTCGGCCATTAATAGCAATGATAATACAACATTAGCTGGTTCCGAAACCAAAGTATCGAATAGTATTGAAAATAATGATTCGGGTGTAACAGATGGAGCAGATCCTACCAAAGTAAAGAAAGAAGAGTCAGCTAATAAAGAAGCAGCTAAACCACAGGATAAATCCAGACCGGTATCTAGTACTCCAGTTCCTGGCACCCCTTGGTAATGAATTAAAAGTTTTCGACTTAATCATTGAATTTTGTTATTTTTAAGATTACATTAGCACTATATAATTATTTTGTATTTATACTTTCATTGTTGTTTAACGTAGGTGTGTCGTATGGACGGGAGATGGACGCGTTTTCTTTTACAATCCATCCTCCAGGATCTCAGTTTGGGAAAGACCAGATGATCTTATTGGTAGAATAGACGTTGATAAAATGGTAGCTACTCCACCAGATGCAAGCGCTGCTACTAATGCAACAATAAAAAGTGAACAACATCGATCGGAAGATACAAGTGAGAGCAGTGGTGATGAAGATCGACCTACACCTTCAAAGAAAATAAAACTCGATGACACAAGAGGTTAGGGAAAAAAATATTTTAAAAAAATTAAAAAATAATGTTTTTTCATTATGTAATATTGTCATTTATAAAATGTGCAGTAAACTCTATTAAAGCAGAAGAAGAAGAGGAAAAAGATAGCAAGAAGACAATTGATATTGGAAAAGAAGCAGCCATAGAAGCTGAAGTACGAGCAGCTAGAGAGAGAGCTATCGTACCTTTAGATACTAGGATAAAGTCATTTAAAGAATTGCTCATTGAGAAAGACGTATGTTTCTTATGTTTAATTTTTTAATTTTTTTTTTTTTAACGAGGAGAAATCTCTTATTAGGACGTGTTTAACGATTAAATTGTCATTTTACGATATTTTAATTAGGTATCAGCATTCAGTCCCTGGGGAAAAGAATTACATAAAATTGTATTTGATTCTCGCTACTTGTTGCTGACGTCGAAGGAAAGGAAGCAGGTGTTTGAGAAATACGTGAAGGAACGCGCAGAAGAAGAGCGACGGGAGAAAAGGAATAAAATGAAAGAGCGAAAAGAACAATTTCAAAAATTACTCGAAGAAGCTAATCTTCATGGAAAGTAAGTAAAACATTGTTGTATTACATTTTATTTTACTATTTTGTAATTTCATGAAGATTAATTGTTTACTATCGCTTGTTTCAATAAATTAGATCGTCATTTAGTGATTTTGGTCAAAAACATGGCCGCGACGAGCGGTTCAAAAACATAGAAAAAATGCGAGAGCGCGAGAGTTTATTCAATGAATATTTACTGGAAGTGCGAAAACGAGAAAAAGAAGAGAAAGTAGCTAAGCGAGAACAGGTATGTATTTTTTTTCTTTTATCATCTTTACTAATCAATTATTTCACATTTAGCTCTTGCAAATACATCGACGTTATATGACATAACGTAAAATCAGTAATTGCAGATTTTTGCAGTTTTGAAATCGATAGAAAATAAAAGAGAGGGCATAAAACCTTTTATTTCGTTTTTTATATGACGCCCTTGTAATGCATGCAAACATAATAGTCATGAATCACGTTAATTTAAAGACTGAAATTGACAAGTAATTGTTTTTATGAAAATTTTTAATAGTTTCTATCGATTAATATTTTTCATAATATACATAAATAGTACATTAAAAAACATAATTTTATCTCGGGACAAGGTTACTCGATATATATGTATATGTGTGTGTGTGTGTGTATGTGTGTGTGTATATATATATATACATATGTGAAATAAAAAATTTTATCTATTGTATTTTTTCAGGTTTAATATATACTTTCTTTCAGGTCAAGTAGGTATGTTGATATATTTTTAGTTCCACTAGTACGTCTTGGTAATTTGTTTCCATAATACGATAAATAATATTTTTAAACAATCGCTGAGGATTGCAAAGACTTTCTCCAAGATGATCTTTTTCTATACTTGATAAAGATGTAGATTTGTATACGCACATATTTGTGTGTGCGTATGAAAATGAAGAGATAAAAGATGTAAATGAAAATAGTTGAATTATAGAAAAAGATCA
This sequence comes from Wiebesia pumilae, assembly GCA_018907045.1. Taxonomy (NCBI): domain Eukaryota; kingdom Metazoa; phylum Arthropoda; class Insecta; order Hymenoptera; family Agaonidae; genus Wiebesia; species Wiebesia pumilae. Next base: position 2,461,000 of record JACCHZ010000104.1, read on the forward strand.
ATAGAATCAAGTTCATGAGGGACAGAGAAATAAAAATTGTTAGTATGTGATGCGGTTCCTTGTGTGTATACTCATGTGTTCTGAACTCTCCACCAGTCAGTCAGTCGGGATGCAGGCAGGACAGGTTCCGTATGTGGAGTACAGGGTGGCATCTTGGTTGCGCTCTCTGAAGCAGCTGGTCGGTGGCATGGATGAGATGTCATCTAATCATCCCCACCTACACACACCGCGCGGCACCGTTGGCACCCTCGCGCGCTGCATTCTTTACTCCAAAGCAGAGTCATGAGAATGAACGAACTCGGTATTTGTATATTAATCGTAATCCTCGTTACTTGAATCAAGAACAACAAAATCAGTTAATAAAACCATCAAAGAGTGTAGAGAAATAGAAAGAAATTTTAACAATTTTTCATTTGTACAAATTGAGGTCTAAATTTTCATCGGTCTCTCTCTCTCTCTCTCTTGTATATGCTTTGCATTTGTGATAGACAATCGCGACAATTGGAACAGAAATCGCAGCGGGTATATTCGCCACAGAGGACACCAAGTTGCAGCAACGAGAAGAACAAGTTTCGAATGGACGCGAATTTTTATACGATTATATTTCATTTTCACGATGAATCAGTTATTATTTGAAATTATTTTGCTGACATTTGGATTCTCTAGGGTGAATGTGCACAGTTATTGCGCTGTAGTTATTTGTAATCTTAAAGAAACGCTTGAGCTTTCATTCGCTTCTCTTTGATTACTTTACTACGTGCATGTGCGAGCTAATAATTCTTCGCTTACCGTTACGAGGATGAATATTAAAGTTTGTTTTCACAATTTTACAATTCAAAAGTACAATTTAATTACGACTTTGTTATACGTTACTCGTGCAATAGCAAAACTATATAATTCTAGCTACATAATCATAGCAATAAAGCATTTTTTTTTAATTGAGTTTTTGTTGATAAGTATTATATGTTGATTAAGCAGTGCAATTTTTAAAACGCCAAATTTCATTTAATATTGAGAGGAGAAGGAACTACGAAACAATGTTTATATATGTATTTAAACTTTAATTCAAGCAATTTTTAATTTTATACCTTTAAAATTAAAATAAAAGCTAGAACAAAATTTCTGCTAAAATTTAATAATAACGAATTTTTAAAGTTCTTTTTTAAATAATATACTTAGAACGAGAGCCCGATAAATGTTCTGTCGAAAAACTAAGGGGGGTATTATAGCTTATAAATGCATGGAGCAAATGTTTTATTGTCTTCAAATAATAGAGTTTAGATTTAGGTCGGATTTCTTTCATTCGGATATTCATTTAAAATAAATACTCAAAATATTTTTAATGTTATTTTTTTAATTTTTTAAGTTGTCTAATTTAAGTTTAAATTATTATTGATTTGATTCTTTGTAAATAAATAATCAACATATCGAAATGCCTTAAAAATAGCTCGTGATAAACTCGACTGAAGGCTTATATCTTTATATACGTGATGCTCAAAGCAAAAAATTTGTATACTCACAAGATTTTATTTTTTCTTAAAAAAGGAAAAAAATTGATACCTAGTACGTAGAATAATACAAAGCTTTCTTGCAATTTAACAATGATTTTCATGATTGTAATACTTACTACAGTATTAATGATAATGATAATGATGATGATGACGACGACGATGATGATGATTATGATGATAATGATAATGATATAATATAAGTAATAAGTAGTAGTAGTAATAATAATAATAATAATAATAATAATAATAATAATAATAATAATAATAGTAATAATAGTAATAGTAATAATAATAATAGTAATAGTAATAATAATAATAATTTTATTGCATTTAGCGGATATTAATATTCAACTAACCATACATTATATTTCAGCAAGCAAGCTGATGGCAGATACCATTATTTTATACTATCCGTTCGTTAAAGAATCGTTAAATTTTATGCTTAATTAATAATGAATTAACAGCGAACGATGTTTTTAAATCAAGATTTCATAAGCTCAGAAAAATACTCGAATAATGATTAAAGAAAGATACCTAGTATAAAGCTTAACGATGGCGACGGAATATGTCTACATTATCTTTTATTACAGCAATATAATCGTAAAATTCTTTCAGCAAAATATGCAGCATATAACTATAGAATGTAACGAGAATGAAAAAAATTTAATTTGTTATCGCGCGCGAATGTTTATGTCTATGTAAAAGAAAAAAGAAAGAAAAAGAAAAGGAGCCTCGAATAAAAATATAAACCACCTCCATAGGACTTCTTCGTAAACCAAGTTATTGACATGTACATTTATAAGTTTGCCAACACAAATGCATATGCGAAATACTATATGCAATTATAATTAGTAATTTATGTACATACATACATACATTCACGTGTACGTTCATGCACACGGTACATACTGGTATACGTATATATGAACGTACGCATGAATGCATGTGCGTGTGTGCGCGTGTGTGTATAAAGGTAATGCGTGAAAAGACGAATGCGTACTAGTAACGCTAAATTTTAAGCGGAAATTAAAAAAATCACTCCAAGTTTCGTGCCGACACAAAACTCTTGCATACGCTGCTTACAGGTGAAAAAGGATTTCCTGGCATTGCTGCGGGAGCACAAGGACATTGATCGTCATTCGCACTGGAGTGACTGCAAGAAGCGCTTGGAAACCGATTGGCGTTATAGAAACGTTGACTCCGCGAGTACGCGCGAGGACTGGTTCCGCGACTACGTGCGAACTATGAAGGACGAGCGCAGGAAGGAGAAGGAAAAGGAGAAGGAGCGGGAACGCGAGGCGAAAGAAGAAAGGCACAGAGAGAAGGAGCACCACAAAGAGAAAAAGGAGAAGGACAGGGATAAGTCTGAGAAAAAGGAGAGGAAGGAGGAGAAGAGCAACAAAAAGGACAAGAAGGTCAGGGACAGGGATAGGGACAGGGATAGAGAGAGAGAGCGGGACAGGGACAAGGACAAGGACAAGGATAGGGATAAAGATAAGGATAGGGATAAGGATAAAGACAAGGAAAAGGATAAGGACAAAGACAAAGACAAAGACAAAGACAAAGATGAGGGCTCTTCGAAGAAGAAGCGCAGGAGCGATGAAAATCACGAGAAGGAGAAGGACAAAAAGGATTTGCACGTGGAGAAAGAGAGTGGAGAGATTGATGATATCGAAGAGAGTAATCACAAAGATACGCCCAACAAAGACAATGATAACGTAAGATTTTTTCACGTTAAATTACTTGATTATTTTACGAATGATAAAACTCGTGTAATTTTCCATTAAAAATCCTATTTATAATTTGTCCACATTAACATTACAATAATATTTATTTATTTCAATATATTAATCATCATTTAGATGTCCAATAATAACACGATTTCTTATTAAATGGTTGGTATTTATAAAACTGATAAAGTTTATGAAGGTTCAGAATACCTGTATCCATTAATTTCAAATACCTCTCATGATTAAATTAAATTTCAACAGGTCAGTATTAATCATTGCTAATTTTGAATCTTTATTTCAATAATTTGGAAGGAATAATTACTTGAAACCTTATGTAGATACAGATTAAGATGTAAATTAAGGAATAAATCGTAGTATCCTCTTATTTGAGTCTAATTATTACGATGTTTTCCATCAGTTAGGTATTGTATGATCATGGTTTTATTATTTCATTAAAAAAGAAAGTATCGAAAAATGGAAATTGAACAAAAGTAGTAATATTATACATCTTTTTAATAGAAAACCAATTAACATCAAAATAAAAGTTTTTAGAGTTTCACGTTAATCCAATACAATTTTTTGGTATTATTCCAGAGAAAACTTGAACAAAGCATTCGTTTAAAAAAGCCTTCATGCGTATCCAAAAATTTTCTAAAATCTAAGCATAAAAATGTAAGTTTTCATTTATTAAATTATTTTTAAAAATTCTTATAACAGTCCAATTTTTTTTTTTTTTGAGAAATCTTTTATGCCATTATATTTATGCAATTGAAATTTCAAAGGAAAGGTTTAACGTCACGTAACGGAAATTCTAGCGCTCAAAGATTCTCAAAGCAAAAAAAAAATATATTTAAAAAAATAATCCACAATTATATTGACCATAATAATCAAATGTATTTAATTGCGTTTGAATTGCTGTAACTTTTTCAAACCATCAAATTTTTATATTAAATAATTTTCAGAATGTTCTTAACGTAATGAAATAAAAGGTGAATCTAAATGTACTGAAAGATTATTTTTACTTAAAGTATTGATTATTTAGAATAACTTCTTAACCACGTATGTATAGAGTTTTTGGTATTTTTGCTCTGCATGCACGTAAACAAAGTTTGTATGTATTACAAATAAAATTACAGAATAGAAAATAAATATTTTAAAAGTCGTAGCAAACATCTATTGGGTTAAAACAATTTAGAAACGCTTGTATTGAATTACAAATGTAAAAGCAATTTGATATCAAATTTAATATATTTTAGAATAAATAACTAGATAGCCTTTATGTTTAGAATAGTAGCAGGTTTCATATTTTTATACTGGGAGGCATCTTTTTTATTTGATTAGAATGATTGAACCGGAGGTATCGCAAACTTTTGTTAAGAAATCGAAAGACAAAAGAAAATTATTATTACAGTAATAATAAAAATATTTTGCGCCCGTATTTTTTGATCCAGGAGAGTTATCGACATGAAGATGACGAAGATGACAAATCTGATTCGGTAGCAGCCGCCGCAGCGGAGGAAGATCGTGAGAAACAAAAAAGAGATCGTGAAAGAAGAGCGGAGGCGAGTCTTCGAGAGCGAGAACGAGAAGTGCAGAGGACCTTAGCCACACACCTCAGGGATCGCGACAAAGAAAGACAGTACCATAGACATACCGAAGCAGTGCAGCATTTTAATGCCCTCTTGGCCGATTTGGTAAGAGTGATATTCAAGTTGTTGTTGTTGTTTTTAAATTAAATTTCATTTGTAAAGTACCTTCGTTTCTACGATTTTATTCGATTATTTAGGTAAGAAATGGCGATCTTGCATGGCGTGAAGCGAAGCGACAGTTGCGAAAAGATCATCGATGGGAATTAGTTGACTCCTTGGATCGAGAGGAAAAAGAGAGGTTATTTAATGAACATGTCGAACAATTAGGGCGTAAAAAACGAGATAAATTTAGGGAACTTTTGAACGAAGTTGGAGCTTCCACCGAATTAACGGCTTCATGGAAAGATGTTAAAAAATTACTAAAGGATGACCCTCGATATCTTAAATTTTCATCTAGCGATAGGGTAAGTGATGAGTCTAGGCGATGAGTCACTAAATGTTTCGCATTACAACTATTTGTGTTATCTACTGCTAACTGATTATATATGTAACTGTTGATATAGAAATGCGAGAAGGAATTTAAGGAATATATTAAAGACAAATTGGTAGCTGCAAAAGCGGACTTTCGAGAATTGCTTCAAGAAACGAAATTAATAACAGATAAAACGTATAAGAAGGTGCAAGAAAGCAGTGGCCATTTAACGGAAATTGAAGACATTTTAAAGAAAGATAAACGATTTTTAGTACTTGAGGCTGCATCATCTGAAAGAACGCGATTACTGATGGGGTACTTGGAAGAATTGGCTCGTAGAGGTCCACCTCCACCTCCCACTGCATCTGAACCATCGCGCAGACCAACTGTAAAGTAAGCAAATCAACATCATCATTTTACTTTTAAGCATTAAAAGTAAAATGAAATAGTTCTGATATTGTGAAATTTATTTTTTTTTACAGTTGAGAGGATAACAATAGTATTTTTACGAAGCAAAAGTGAGCGTTTTTCTTAGTGTCAAAAACCATAAAGGTTGTGGAGTGAACACGTATTGCTTCACGCAATCATCGCTGTTGTTATACATAGTCATCAACAAATAATGCAACCAAATATTAAAAAAACTGTGTATATAAGTACAAGTTAAAACTGAAAATTAAAATTTGAACGCGAGTGAGAAGGAGCTACGATTATATTTTAACTGATATTTGGAAAACATTCTCATTGTCTCCAAAAGTTTAAATATTAATAGCTGCAGAATTCTCACCACGATGTTACTGAACAATTACTTTAAACTTGTTCAATAGTGTCATCGATTTTTTATAACTCAATTGACCTGCATTGATAGCAAGTAATAGATTTGTTATTTTCTTGTTTATCTTAAGCAACAGTAATAAAATAAATATAAAATAAACTACAATTCATACAACGACTAATTATCCTTTTTATATTAATCCTTGTTCTAGATTTGAAATAATCTTTTATTAATATAAGTTTATTTAATTACAAGTTCACGTTGTGCGATAATTAGTGCGACTATTGAAGTGTCTTTATATATAAAACACGTTTGCATTTAAAATAAAATATTATACTTACAAAGTTCAAATGAGTGGTTATAAATACATGAATTATTAATTACACAATTTTACTAAAGAAATGAAAGAAACTCTTAAGTAAGTGCAAAAATGTATTTGATTGTAATTCTAAGAATCAAAAACAAATAATTAAAAATAAACTTAATAAAGATTTATAAATAGTATAAACTTTGTATTATTTAAATTTTTATGTTAAATAATATTTGAAATTCTGTTTTATGTCTAGGTTGTATGCTTTCACCTTTGTATTATTCAGTCAAAATAAGAAATATTTTAAAGTTCGAATAAGTGGTGAACATTAAGCATTTCTGGTAAAACAATAGTATAAATAATATTTCAACTAAAATATGAAGACTGTTAAGATTACATTAAGGGCAATATAGTCACGCACAAACTAAACATTTAGATGGGCAACTATAAAAAATAGAAGTTGGTATTTTTAATAACATGGTAGCCAAAGAATAAATTTGGTAACTAATTAAAGAAGCCAGAATTGAAACTTTGATAAAATTTCAGACAAACATCTGTATGGATTGGCACAGAATAACAGGGCAAAAATTCGAGTAAAAGTGTTGGCACATTTTATGCAAAAAGTCTGCTTATTTTCAAGTATCATACTTTTGTAATAGGGTTCTTTTCAAGTATTCTTGGCAAAAACAAAAATGAGATCTCTTTCATGACAAGTAGCTTGTGATATTATACCTAGGGAATGAAATTGAAGTGTAACAAAATTTTTAAGCTACAAGCGGCTCTTCGGATTTTACTTCAATAATAATCATCATAAATGCTGTAATACTATAGAAATTTTTATTCATATAAATAACCTTTCTGAAAGAATAATTTTTAACAGTATTAATTAAAAAGAAAATGAATATATTTCGTTGAGTTGAATTTTTTTTAAGAATAGTAAATATAACTTTGAAGCATTAAATATAACTAATTAGTTATCTTAAATTTAGATATTTATTCTTATTATTGATTTGAAAGAATATTATGATTCTAGGGGGTATGAGTTACTGTTAACTGGCTATTAATAATGACTGCACATACTTTTAAGCGAATGATGACAAACGTCAGATGTACGGCGACGTAAAATGATCGGTGTTCTAGGTTGAAATTTTATTTGTTTAAAATTAAAAAAAGTTGTTTTCTATTTTTTATGATATAAGATAAAACATTGTTTATAAAAAGAAAACTTCAATAAAAGTAACAAAATTTATGTTTTAGATAAATATTTTTACAAAGCTTTTAATTAATATGCCCTTACAATTATAAACTATAAGTTATATATTTAAAGTTATCAGTTATTGCTGTGTAACTAAAGTGTATTTTTGTTAAATATTAGTTATTTAAATAATGGTACTATATCCTTAAATATTCATTATTCGATAATGATTTAAAAATTACTTTAATGGTTTATTTAAACTTATATAATTTTAATGTCTTTAATAATTTTTCAACTAACTTAATTTATTTATTTGAAGGTAGCTATTTAAAGAAACAGTTTACCGTATATTTAATAATATTGAAATGTTTTTTAAATGAAAAAATTCTTTATAAAATTCCATTGTTTGCTGTAATTTAGTTCTCTAGTATTTACTAATGCAGAATTGATCTTGATAAATAATTTTAACAAATGTAAGTGCTCGAGCTAAAAGATATATTTAAAATTTATCAACCAACTGACTAACCAATAACAGCACTAGTAGAAATAAGCCGACCAACCGTTCAAATCACGGTATTTAAACTCGAAATTAAAACAAAAGCTTAGCGTCGTTTATTGGTTTTTGAATTAGTAAGTTTTTAAACAAATATTTATTAGCTTATATACATCTAAATATTTTATTAAATTTTTATATACCTAATAAATACATAATTTTTTATAAAGTAATAGCTGAAATTTGATAATTTTTAAAACGAATTTTAAAATGATTTAGGTTATACTAGTTAAAATTTTAATACTGAATTAACAGTTGAACACAATCGCCAGTGAAAAATTCAGTTTTTAAAATATCTAGAAAAATATCTTAAATTCTGTTATTATAAATAATAAATTAAATTTTTGTATATAATTTCTAATAAATACTGCAAATTATTGATAGTTGTAACTGATGTATTTATATGCTGTAGTTGATAGATATTGCAATTAAATCCTCTTCAGGCAAATTTACAAATACATTTAAATTCAGAAATAATTAAATAAAAGTAATATTTATTTGTAAATGATAAAAGGATTTTTAAATAGGTTCTAGGTTAATTTATAATAGGAAAATCGTTAAATTCAAATATTTTTAATTACTTTGTTTATAACGTTAAAAATTATTAAAAAGGAACTAAGCATTTTTATCAAAATAAAAAATATTATAGTTTGAATTTTAAATAATATTGCAGAATATAAAAATAATTGATATGGAGTACGATCCTGTAGTTGAAAAACATTATAAAGGTCATAATGGAACAATAACAGGGTTGTCCTTTCACCCTGAAACAAAAAAAATTGTTTCAAGTAGCGTTGATAAAACTTTAATGGTATGGCAAATTGCTGATTCAACAAGAGCTTATAGATTTCATGCGCATAAAGATGCAGTTACAGATGTAAATTATGCTCCTTCTGGAGAAGTTTTTGCCAGTGCCTCTAAAGATAGAACTGTGAGAATATGGGTGCCAAAAATTAGAGGAGAATCTTTAGATTTTATACCTCATCAAGGTACTGTAAGATCTGTACAATTTAATTCAGATGGTAGCAAGGTAAATGTTTTTCATAATTAAAATTTAGATTTATAAAATAAGTGTAAATATGAAAAAAATGTTTGTTTAGTTACTGACTTCCTCAGATGATAAAAGTATAAAATTATGGATGGTTTGTCAAAGAAGATTTTTGATGTCATTCATAGGCCACACAAATTGGGTAAAATATGCTAGGTTTTCACCAGATGGAAAACTTATTGCATCATGTAGCGATGATAAAAGTATAAAAATATGGGATATTATAAGTAATCAATGTATAAAAACATTCAATGAAGTCAAAGGTAAAAGTTTATCCGTTGTTTTTATTTCTTTTAAATAAATTTAAAGTGTTGGTTTCATGTTCTATTTTAAATGTGAAATTTATCATACATTATGTTAATATAGATTTCCTGTAGTAAAGTGCTAATAAAGACAATTGTCGATGATGTTAGAAATTTACTGTGCTTGGATTGAAAATTTATTTAAAAAAATATAATATTGTGAAATATGCAATAATAATAAAGTAATTTTAAAATATTTTTCAAGCATCGTTCATCGATGTTGAATTTCACCCTAATGGAGTTGCTGTTGGTGCAGCTACCACAGAAGGTTGTATAAAAATCTTTGATTTGAAATCAGGATTTTTACAGCAATGCTATGATGCTCATGAAGGACCAATAAATAAAGCACGATTTCATCCAAATGGAAAATTTATGTTAACAGCTTCACAAGATTCCACAATGAAGGTATAAAATAATGGGAAATATTAATTTTAATAAACTTTATATCATACTGTTTATAGGTGCTTGATTTATTAGAAGGTAGACCAATTTACACACTTAAAGGCCATACCAATGATGTAACTTCTATAACATTTTCAAGAGATGGAGATTTTTTTGCTTCTGGTAGTTCTGATCGTCAACTTTTCGTATGGAAATCCAACTTTAATAAAGGTGAAAGACCTATAACGAATTTTCAAAAACTTACACCATTTGAACCTAAATTAAATTTACAGGATGCGATGTTTGAAACAAGTGAAATAACGGACAGTGTAACTTGCAATAGAACCGATAAAGTACAGGTAAACTTTTTATGAAAAATTATTTGATATAATGCACAGTTTTCATATTATAATATAAACAATATTTTATAATTATAGATCATAGAAGAAGAAAATAAAACTATTACTTTTAAAACATTCGATGAACTTATTGAACAGCAGTTATGTTTATCTAACCAAACACCTTTTGCATTTAATAAAAATAATGCTCCATTAATGTTAAATAAATTAAAAAAGTTCAATAGTATTAAAGCACTCAAAGAAGAAATAAAAGTTTTGTATAATAGTGTAACAAATTTAGAAGAAAGGCTAAATATAGTAGAACATCAATACAGAAACTAATGTTTTGGAAGATTTATTCTTACATCTTACGTGATATAATAATTGTGTTAATATAAATTATCTACCAAATCTAGTTTTTAAAATTTATAAAAATATGTATGCATATATATTTCAAATTATAATGTTTATATTGCATAGTTGTAAAAATGAAGAATGAAATTCTTTAATATTCAACATGATTGTATAAAAAGAACTTTGTTGTTCATGTGTATTTATTTTTGGACTCCGACAAATGTACACGATTTTCCAGTCTTTTTGATTGATTCCAATATTTGATTATGATCAAGGTTTGTTGTTACAAATACTTTTTTGGTTGGAAGGTCAATTTTCACGTTAGAAACTTCTGTAAGTATTAATAGAGTAATCAACATTCTTAAATATAAATTAATTTTTGTATAGAAAAAATATAACCTGCAACTTTTCCAAGAACTCTTTGTACTGCATTAGAGCATCCTTCGCAAGTCATGTCAACACTGTATTCATAAGTCTGAAATAAAAAGTATTAGGCTTAATAAATTATAAAAGAAAGAAAGAAAATTGAATTAAGAACAAACAGTCATCTACTTTTTGGGCCATGTTTTTCCGTTCGGTAAATTTGATTTATCTCTTAATATTGAAACAGTTCAGTTTTATGAGACAATATTTATCAACTATCATACATTCTTGTTTTAATAATTTTCATCTATCATTAACCTGTTATGTTTGTTTTGTGAAAATGACGTATTGATGTAGGTCATAAAGTACAAACAGAGGTAGATTAGATTAAAGAGGCGGGACAATTCGATTGCTATAAACCTAGCCGTTGAAGTTTTTAAGGGTGCGAGTAGAAGGGAAGTGTATGACCATTCGCGCCTGACAGAATCCGCCAAGAATTAGGTAACAAGAAAAGTATATCGTCGACGCAACTGAATTTACCTTATCTATTCTAAAAATGGTTTTCAAATATAACTTCAAATGATATCATTTCTTTATGGTTTTTCATAATGAACATTATTATTATTAATACTTTTCAATTTTTCGCAACGAGACAAATAAGATTTAAAAAAATATTTAAAAATTTAAACATTTAAACACAATCGTAAGTAAGTTGGACAATTCTGACAGGTTGGCGAGCTTGATAGGCAGAAATGGTGTGCAGATGTGTACCCTCGTCGCCATTCAAAACTACCCTTGTGACATACGAATCTAGGAAAAGAAAAGTTGTACGATTGCATTATAAATTCAAAATGCATAACAAAGCCAAACTCACGTATAACGTATTATAGGTGGTTTAGGTTTAGTGAGAACTTTTTATGTTGGCAGCTATTAACTTGAAGAAGCACGACGAGTTTGTGGCGCTACAGTACATTATGAAAGCACAACCAAAACCTACCATGCAGCTATCAAAATCAGTGTCTATATGATCGTGACTCGTGACATTCGTAACGCAGACGAATAAACAGATTAGTGCACGGTCGTGTACGACCGTGGATTAGTGAGAAGAGGTTGTCACGTCGGGACGAGAAAGAAAGCTATAAAGGAGAGAGCAGAGTCGAAAAACCATTTCTTCAGGTCGTCATCACGCTTAATACAATAGTTATTCTTCCTCAAATTGGTGTCAGGATCCCAAGTTTATAACAACAAAAAGAAATGGCCGGTTTCACAGAAAGCGCACTTGTGAAAAAACTCATGGAGCTCAATCCCTCGCAGCAGAGTATCCAAACGCTTTCATTATGGTTGATTCATCACAGAAAGCACCACTCGACAATCGTCAAAGTTTGGTTTAAGGAGCTTTGCAAGTGTAAGTTGGCATGCTTCGGCATGCGGCTTTTTTTATACCTCGTGACATGAATTTTTTTCTTTTTATGGATAACTTAGATAAACCTAACGTCTTTATCCAAAAAATTTCCAAGAGATATTGTGTAGTTCGGTTTTTTTCTAGGTTAGGAGTGTTAACATACTTTTCTTTATACATTAAATGTATATTTTTTTATATTCTTTTATGTCAACGTTACTTGTAATTTGTATATGCATAATTATCGAATTTTATATTTTTTAAATTATTAGCTTATTACAAATTAATTCTGAAATATTTATACTTCATTGAGAAAATATACATATAAGAATAAAATTTCATTTTACTAAAATACACTTTAATAATTGAGCAAACTAATTGTTCACATTCATTTATATGTATGTAATTATTTATGGATAGATAATTATTTATTTCAACTGAAAGATTCAAAGATTTTTAAGAAATGTTATAAATTTAGTTTTTAATATCACAGTAAAAGTTATTTTTATTAAAATGTTATATTTTTCAGAATATATATATATATATATATATATATATATATAACAACATCTAGTTGTTTCTTTGTGTTATTGAAGTATAATAAACATTTTTATTTGAAAATAATAAAACCTTCTGTTATATACTTTATATTACCTTACGATATTTAATAGTTTTAAGAGTACACGAGAATGCATATATTCTGATTTTATCTATTTTTATTGTTTAGCCAAAGATAACCGTAAACTAATGTTTATGTATTTGGCAAACGATGTTATACAAAATAGCAAAAAGAAAGGTCCAGAGTTTGGCAAGGAGTTTGAAACTGTATTACCAAAGGCATTTGAGCATATGAAACGCTTTGATGAAAAGACAAGAGAAAAACTTAGTAGGCTAATCAATATATGGGAGGAAAGAGGTGTTTATGATAAACTACAAATAGGTGAATTTAAAGCATCGTTTACTTCAGCTTCTGAACTTATTAAAGAACCTGGAACACCTCCACCTAAAAAAAAGCCTAGAGTTGAAAATGATAAGGTATTTTTTGTACTTATTTCTTAAGAAGAATTAATAGAATTTATGTAAATATATTTAAAGTGTAATGAGCCACAACTTTTACTTTCATAAAAATTGTATGCAGTATTAATGCTGTGAGAAATTATTTAATAGCTTGTAAAGAATTAAGCTTTTATATTTATGTGCATGCATAATAACATTGATAGATTTTCTAAATTTTTAGATTATTTAATAAATAAATTATTATATCTTAGTATTTTATTTATATAATAAAAGGTTATGCTTTAAACTTATTTCAATTTGTTTATAGAAGGAGAAAAAGGAGAGAAAAAAATCAGAGACTGAAGTTGAAGTGGATGGTACCAAAGAGTTGCATGTGACATTGAGCCCACACACACCAGGTGGTGATCCACCAGAGACCGAGGAACTCATTAAAGCCTTAATGGTTAATTTGATTTTAATACTAAAAAATAATATAGATTTTGTACAGTTACATGTAAAATTACATGTTAAAACTGTTAGTTAACGAAATACTTGAAATGGTTATTTTAGTTCTTTTGTGCACATTTATAAATCTGATCAAATGTTTCGTCTTTTCTAATTTTAAATATTATTCAAAGTTTTATGATATTTTTAAATATTTTTTAATATCATAAATTTGTTTTCTAACAATTACAAGTGTTAATTTGTTTTCTAAGAATTTGATTTTTATTTTAACATCAGTAAAATTAAACAGTGGACAATACTTTTAAATAATTTTTGAATATAAAATAAGTAAATTTTCATTTAAAATAAAATTTATAACATTTAAAATAATTTATAAATAGACAACAGAAAATTTATTAATTTACTGAAAAATAAATAGTTTTAAATTTAAAAATTTTAATTTCTGTAATTTATTTTCAAAAATAAATTATAGGAACTAGAAAATACAGCATCGTCTGATGCTCCAGTAAGAGAGCGTATAGCATCTCTACCACCAGAAGTTTCTGAAGTATCTCTTCTTGCAAATCTGGCTGATCGTACAGCTGCAGATCAACTTAGTGTTGCTGTCAATGAAGCAGCAACTTTACTCGCAGATTATAATGGTCGTTTACAAGCTGAAATGGAAGACAGGAGACGACTACTTACAATGCTTAGGGACTACACAGTAGCGCAACGTCAATTACTTCAGCAAGCTCAAACAACGTTAGAGGTATTCTATTACTCTTATAAATTCACAAGTAATTTGCATATTTAAAAAAATTTTAATGCATTTGAATTTAATACTTTAAATATTTATCAAGCTATTTTATAGTAATTTCAAGTAGATGTACAAACTTATAATAAATCGAGGGGAATACTATATGGATACCAATATGTCATTAATAATTATTTTGACAGGAAACTATATTTATAATATAAATTTTTCAAATTACATTTATAAAATATGAAACCATTAGAAATTTCAACTGAAATTGATTTAATCGCTTATTATTTTCGATACATTAAATATAATAAAATTCTGTTAAGGCAATCTTTTAATTCTTTATCAAGTTAAAAAGTTTAATAATATAAATACTTAAATATTAATTTTTATCGTAATTTTCTTATTTAAACTAATTATTTAATCTAATTACATTTTGTTAATTAGATTTAAAATTTTATAAATTTAATCCTTATTATAATAAAATGCATTTTTATTTGCAGGATTATAAAGAGAAATTAAAAAAGATCTGTACTGTACGAGCAGAAGTGAAATCTCATATTTCCAATCTGCCTGATCTAACGCAACTGCCAGATGTCACAGGTGGACTTGCTCCATTGCCTTCAGCAGGAGATCTTTTCTCCTTACACCACTAAGCCAACACTTGTTATAATCAAGAATGACCAATTGAACTTTATCTTCACAAATGTGAGGTTTACTAGTTTTGTGATGTTAGTCGATACTATGAGAATGAATCGTCGTCCAACCAATACCATGTGCAAGACTGGAGACTAATTTTTATACAAAAAAAAATAAATAAAAATACACGGGATATAATTTTAATGACACTAAAACGTTTTTTAACAAAAGTTGATCCTGCGATTGGATCTAAAGGTTCATAATTGTATGTTACGAATATTAAACACGACGAGAATGATCTAAGCACCTGTAATGCACAAGCATGCACAGGTATAAATCAACGGAATATATTTAAAAAATCGAGTATTTAAAGACTTCCACATCGTTACAATATAAGCCTTCGTTAAGCGCGTAGAAAAAAAATAACTTTAAGAAATTGCTCGTTCAATTCCTGTAAAAGTTAATTAAAATTAATACAAAAGAAAAATTTTCCGTATAAAAGTTTATATCTTTTATTTAGTATAAGAGTTTGCAATTACTACTTTATGTAAGAAGTAATTGTGAGTATCAATAAATATTTGCTACATTAATTCAATTATGTTCTATATATCAGTTTTTATGCAGTTGGAAGTTTAATAACTTATTATATGACGTTAACAAGCTTTCAATGTGTTCAATTATTTTGTTGTTTTTTCACAGTAACTTGTAGCTTTTTGACATTGGCACTTTTTTTTCAAGAGTATGTTGTAAATATATCCTGGTCAATAATGATCACAAGGCCATTAGGAAAAAATTCCTCAATTATGCATTATTGTTTATTTTTATTTCCTTCTTATATGTAGTCAGACATGAAATTATAATGCATATATGAATATGTACTATTTTTAAAAAACTAGATCTGTAATTATACATCGCCTAAATTGTAATATGAAAACAATGAAGAAACATTTTTTATTAATAAATGTTTTGAATGTTATGAAGAGTATATTTTTGGTATTTGCTTATAAAGGGTTTAAAAAAGCATACTCATAAGTTAAACAAAATTTAATCTTACTATTTATCGATACATATAATTTTATAAATATATATGTATTATTTAATTGGATATAAATTTACATTTATTGCTATAATACACAAGAAATATTTTATTTCGCTCAGTATAGATACAAGTTCCCTAAAAAATTTTTATAAACTAAAATTAATTTACAAACAAAAGGATTTAAAATTTTTCTTTTTTAAAATTTTAAACAAATATTTCTTGGCAAGATAATATTGGCAAAATCACAAATTTCAGCAATTTTCACTTTCACTGTAGAACAGTTAAATTGTTAAATAAAAGGAAATTTAAAACTGTCGTAGAAATGTTAAAAATAGTAATAAATTACGTTATAATCTCTTTAATAAATAACTGTACGTTTATAGGGGATGTGACTTTATGATGTCATTTTAAAATATTTTATGTGTATAGTTTTGTATGCTAATATTTTTAATATTACAAAATTCAAAGGAAGTATAAAATAAAATGAATCTTCAAAATGAAAATTATATAAAAAATAATTATATTATTTTTAACTTTGTAATACTCAATCTTGAATTGTTAAAAAATACATTTAAATTATCTAAAATAATTTCTTGATTAAAATTATTTTTTTCATAAATTTCACATCTCCTTAAAAAGAATTGAAATCTTTTTTACATTTTTAAAATAATTCTTAATAATTAGTCTATACTAAAAGTACAAATCTATGAATACATCACACACTTTAACAGTTATGATTTTGTAGTTTTCTTTGTACAATACTGTCCATGAACATGTTCTCTTTCATGATTTTCAAGTTTCATGAAGATGAGGTGGCCTTGTTGGCTTTAAAATCAGTTTGCCTGTATCGTCACAACTCATATTGAAATCTCCTAAAACACTTCGTGCTCTTTGAGTTATGATACTTGGTGCAATTACCCTTTGATGAATACCCAACATAAATAATATGACTGTAAAATAAATTATGAAGCTGCAGATAATTATGATTATTATGCAATATATATATATATATATATATATATATATATATATATATATTTGTAATCTTAATTTTATTATAAAATTGACAAAAAGACGCACTTTTAAAAATATTTTACGAACACAGTATTACATAAGGTTATTATTGAATCATTCAAATCATGAAAAGTATTTTTTAATTAACAATAAATTAAAAACATAGATTGACATATTATAATAGTGTTTGGAAATCACAATAAATAATTTAGTTCTTTTTTCTAATTGTTATCATTGTCTTGTGATTCTTTTAAAATTAAATATGATTAAATTTATTAAAAATGAAGTTTATCTTTTGCTTATTAATTAACTAATCATGAATGGATGTAAGTGCAATAATATGTCACATAATTTCTCATATACATAATAAATTTTACATACCTAATAAAAAACTAGCTATTGTAAAAAAAGGATGGTTCCATAAACTTTGCGTAAATGGCACTGCTGAAGTATTAGGATCTGTAAGCCAATACCAAGCACCCACAGCTGTACAAATTGAAATGAACCCTAACAAAACTAAATAAAATATAAAAAAGGTTGTATTAGATTATTCACAGTATTATTGGCTTAATTAAAACATTAAACAATATACATAAAAGGTACTTTGATATTTTCATTTTTCATTATTGCATTAAACTTATTGCAGTAGATTTCAGGTACATAGATTCGATAATTTCAAATAGAAAGGTTTTTGAATAGATATAATTACAAATTTCACATGCAAAATTACAATATTTCTTAATATATAGAATAAAAAGACTCACTTCTCCATCGTAGCGTTGCTGGTTGTGAGCTTGAAATAACTTCAGTTAATCGTCTTTCAAATGCTTTTAGATCTACAAATAAGTTATGAACTATATTATCGTGAATTTAGCATAACCTTTACGTGCACGGAATTCAGCTGTCAATGCATTGTTTACATTGTTAAATGCACAGAAGCACTCTTTAATTTTATCTTGAAAGGTACTTAAAATACTCACCTTCGCAAACAGTTTGATCTAGAGACATTATCTTTTTTTGTTTCCGAGGTGATTTTCTTTTTACAGAATCATTTATGTGTTATTTTAAAATATTAACGTCAATAAGATGAAAGATGTTAATGCAACTGCACGTTATAATATACTATATTAAATAAAGTACAATAGAAACTGCATGTTATCATATCATGATATATTCGATACGAAATTACGATTATCACGCCGAATTGAGAATTGCGCGACATCTTTAGGTAAATCATGAAATTTATATTCACAATATAAATAATCAAAAATATTACGTTTTATAAATTAATAATAAATTCTTTTAGTGAAGTAATAATGGTAATTTGTTTATATTACATGCCAATAGTTATAAATGATGATATATTTTCGTTGGTTCTTAGGAATGTTTATAAATCATCTAGGGATATTAATTGATAATACATGTTTATTACCAATTACATCTTAATTACCAATAAAAATATCTTTTTAATTCATATCTTAACACCATACATTTGTAATTGTATCAAAAACATTTTTTTTAAAACATCACTATATCTTTGTAAAAATAAAATTCTCTTAAGAATATTTTTACAAGTATTCAACACAGAAACATGTTGCTGAAACTCCTTTAAATATTTTTAAACATAGATTTTGTGCTTAGTATATAATATTTTTAAATGTATTAAAAAAGGCAAAACATTAAGGAAATATAAAGAATTACAAATATTTCTAAATATGCGTATTTCTAAATGTATATATTTCTTTATTTATTTATATGTTATACATTTTTTCGCACTATAATTACGTTTTATTTGTATAGAGGTGTTTTAAAAAATTACGTGTAATATTCTTGCTATTTCTATATCAATATATTCATAGTATAGTTTCGTAAAAGAATATTATTATTATTTTGCCACAATATTAATAATTTATATTTTGCATAAAAAGCTTCTTTGTATATGAATTTCGCTCAGAAGAAAACTAATATATAAATTTAATAGCCCGACATTTTCTTTATGTGTGTATCTACACTATATACACACACACGCAATAAATTTACATTCAAAACGTTATGTTTCTTATTTTACTGTCAAATTATTTATTTACGCAATATTAAACAGATTTTCATACATTGCGCAACACAAATCAAAATAAATGAAATTATTGTTTAAAACATTTGTCTTTAAATTGTAATTCAAATTACAATAGTTGAATTTATCAAAATTTAATTTTATATCAAAATTTCCTTTGAAATGAAAACTAATGCAATTTCGATGTTTCAATATCTTGAATCTAAGAAAATCTGTACATTTTTAATTTATCTGTCGATTACCTGCCATTAAAATCATCAATAATGAAATAAAAATTAA
The DNA here is from genome assembly GCA_018907045.1 of Wiebesia pumilae. Lineage (NCBI taxonomy): Eukaryota > Metazoa > Arthropoda > Insecta > Hymenoptera > Agaonidae > Wiebesia > Wiebesia pumilae. The sequence continues at coordinate 2,480,559 of JACCHZ010000104.1, forward strand.
ATATAAATGTGCGAAAGAACTTTGTTGATTATAAACAAGCAAGTGCAAAAAAACTATTTATAACACATTCTAAAATAATGTGGCGTACATATACTTGCTACTGAGTAAATGCACCACTGATTGACCGATGTAGAGAAAATAGAAAAATATTTATTAAATAAAATTCAATAACGTACATTTTTTAGAATTATGAAATCATTTTTATCATTTTATATTCAACGTAAACAAAATTACACACTGAGATAATTCTAAAATAATATAAAACAAGAACTAATTATATTAAAGTGAAGAATGTGCAAATTAATACATATTCTGCTTTATCCAAATAATTCTTTATCATAATAAATTCTTGTATCCTATTTATAGAATGACTTAATTGATATAAATAACAAGATTATATTTCATTCATGAATGATTATCATACAAACTACTTAGTATTTCAATATTTATTCGGTATTTGCCATGGCAAATCCACGTTTAAATTCAACGTTCAAATATTATCCACGGTAATTTTCTGAGTCCATGGTATAATACTTCCGATTATGGAGATTCAGTAAATAAGTTTAAATGAAGTATGCGTGTAAGGTTTTGCTCGTGTGGATTTTGAGGTTAGAATTTTTAATTTTTAATTAATATCAAAAATAATTTTTCACTGTTATTTTATTTAGAAAATACAGAATTAAAATAATAAATATTTAACGTAAATTCATATGAATATAATAAAAATAATTCATAATAAAAATTTTGTTTTCTAATACAAAAGATTAGAAATATTTGTTTATTATTTGTTTATTATTTTTTGATTATAAAAAATAGTTTTGAAGAGTAGTAAATATATCCACAAACATAGATTAGTCCTAAATATAAAGATTAATTAATTAAAATATTAATTTAGGAACTCAGTTGCTAGAAATAAAAAGTAATATCAATAAAAAATAAACCTAAATTTTATAAAAAGATTTTAATAATTATGTTTTATATAAAAATGTTTAAAAAGAAACATTTTATTATATTATTAATTAAAGCTTCCATATATGCTTCCTAAAACACAAAGCTAATTTGTTTATACATATTTCATTATTTGAATCAAAGTTTTTATATTTAAAAAATGAATAACTTATGCTTATTAGATAGTGTAATAATTTAATAATTTCCATATTGATTTAATGAACATTGTTAGTTGTTTATTTATGTTTTCATATTTTTGATAACTCTTAAAATATTTTTACATTTCTTTAATTTTTTCAAATTAAATATATATATATATATAATCATTCAAAAGTTCAAGCCTTTAAAAGTAAAAATTAATATATTTCTTTTATATTACTTCTTTGAATGAAAAACAATATCGTATAATAAGTCAATGTATTTACAGCTTATTTAAGAGAAAGTCTTAAAAACAATATTTACCCCGTAACTGGTTCAATAATTTAGTGAATTATTTTTATCACGCATTTATTGCTTTATGATAATATACATACAAATTACTTTTGGTGAATGGTCAAGAAACTAGATTCGATGAATAAATAATGTATAAATGCATACAGTCGTGTTAAGCTTGGCTCTATCAAGAAAGAAATATTTGTTGTTGGTTTAAAACATCAATGATTTTAGTTGAAAATCGTATATATTATACAATATTAAAATATTAAAGAAACTTAAGGAATGAAAATCTTTTTGTTTTTTGTATGTTTAAATTATTTAACTAACAATAATAATACAATTCTCTAACTGATGTATACAATTACATAATACATTTATATACTTTTCAAAGAGTAAAATAATTTTATTTTTATGCATATGTAAATAATTCAAAAAATAAGTATTTAACACATATAATGTTACATCTAAAAATGAAAATTAAATAAACCTTCGAGTAATTTTAATTATTATCCCTATAATAAATTGCTTATTAGGAACACTTATTTCAAATGATAACAATGTATATATTTCAAATCGTTTTTTTTTTTTTTTAACAATAAACAATGTTAAAAATGATATTAATTTACAAAATATCAATTTTTTGAACATTGTTTTTATTTACAGGATAATTAATTTTTTATATTTTAAAATAATTATGAACTTCAAATCGGAGAAGTAAAAAAAAATAATATTGTTCACGAATCTGCTATAACAAAAACCATTTAAAATATTCATAAAAGTTTTACATATTGACAACTTTATTTATTATTTTTACACATGATGCCACATGATTACTTACAGCACGTTACTATAAATATTAAATTTCTAGAAAACCCATGGAATATTTGTAAACCTTTTATAGTAATTGCTTATATTAACACTATAAAAGCTAATGATTCAAATTTACATTTCCGTTTTTCAACTAATAAAATCTATAAAAATAAACTCCAAAACGTATAATATTTAATTTATTTACAAAATCCTTGAATGTAGATACATGCTCTTTATTTTGAATTATTTTTATAGTTTCATATATTTTAGAATCGGAATCAAAAGGTTTAATGGTCATAAAAAGTATTTATTATTTAAAAAAATAATACAAGAATATAATTTCAATGTGTTATACAATTTCTTACATTTATTATAGCTATATTAAGCGTTCCCAAAAGTGATTTTTATTTCCAATTGATTATTTTGTTATTATATTTCATTAGTCTTCAGATTTATTCCTCCTTTATGACACTTAGCATTAAAAGCTTATAAACGTATAGAATTCTTTTAAATTTTATTAAGTGTTAGCATAAAAATATTTCAGATTCTAATTCTTCAAAAAATAATTAATCGAATTGTTGTATCGACACAACGTCGTACAACGCGAACATATTCATACATCAATGTGTAACTTCCTTCTTAGCTCGACTTTAAAGCAAAAAACATAGTTGTTTCGTGAAACGCTTTTCACAATAAGAATGAAAAGTATTAAGAAAGTTAGTGTTACAGAGAAAGAGAGAACATGTGTGATTAACACATGTAATAAACCGATTGTTAGGGTTAAATTTAGCAATTTTAACCGTAGTTAAGGTAGCGATGGAATTCTCTTAGGCTACTGACATTGTTAGCGATTCACAATTTCATGTTGAGGATCGCATACTTGTGTAAGTAAATGTATAGCCAATGTCGCAACATACAATGTACCGCTGCTATCATCTACACGTCCACTACCACCAGTTCGCGAACACAGTGTATTTCTTTAGCTTCACTCCCGTGGAAATTTGCCAAACGAACGACGCTCGAGATAAGAATGTCCATATTTCAGAGAGCGAGCAACATCGTCTGAGCTAAGAGTCAACTATATTGATCCTGGCTGTTTCATCCTTCTCGGATGAACTTGAATGCAATCTGAGATTACATTCAAATTCATCGATTGGTAATTCGAGGAATCGACCACAGGCTTAATGAAAAAGTATTAAAATAACGAGTACTTCAGTTCAAGATATCTCTAATATAAGTTGTTTCCTTGTAAACCTTTTGCAGAAATATATGAGTCTTATTATTGTTGTCCAACTCGTGGACCTTCAGTACTTCTGAGTACAGAACTTCTGCCAACCCTTGATACAATAACAATATTTGCCAGTAAAATTGGTTATGAGAAGCTTAAGCCTGTAATCGATTTAACGGTTGCTCCATGAGTTTAGTTTAGCTTTCTTTATAAAGTAGGAATGACTTTCGGATTAGGAGACTGTAAGGATAAATTTGCATCCAACTCAACCATTGCTGCGACAGCATAGAGAATGTAATACATTATATACCTCTACTAATTGTCTTGATGGATGATGTATTTCGCAGAAGTAGGTGAATTTTCTCTGGATATTTTTTTAAAACTCTTTAATCTAAAACTAAGGCTTAGAAGCTTAATTGAAAGTTGTTAATGTTGGCGATAAAGACAAGGATCGAGATACATCGAGAGAAATAGCAAGAGCTGTAAAGTTGCTCGTCGTAGCTGGCATCCGCAGCTTCAAAACCCTGGTGTTTCTAAACGAAATTCACAAAACTATTCGAGGATGCTTCTCTTAAAGTTAGCGAAAGTGCCGATAGATTAACAGAGCACTTTACGTTATTTTCTAGTTTAAAGTATACAGGAACTCTGTACTCGATGACGGTGAAAAAATTCTCATACAACTTATTCAATTACAGTCTATGAATTCTATCTAGATTGTTTAGAGACTTTTGACAGTCGCTGATTCGCTACACTTCAATGAGAATTACATTTTGAATTATGTGGATCATGTGGCCGATTAGAGGTAGACTTCAGAGGAGTCAAAACAGTGGGGCAATAAAAATTTCTAAAACATTAGTAAAAGAACGCTCGCAGGATAATGAGCGAGAAGAAATTAAAGAAACTAAAGATTCCCCGCTTATCTACCATGGCAATGACTCAGAATCGCCCAGAAAAGGCGGGAGAGTGACAAAGAGCTGCAATTACAGATAGCCACAACTTATCAAAGTGTACTATTACCGCGCCTTCATAATATTCTATGAAGGCTTAATCAATTCAGTTGGTTATAATATTTCAGAGAGTACTAGGAAGAAAAATATATTGCAACGTTTGCAATCTATGAAAATACCTAAGCAATCTCTGCTAAAGAACTATTATTAATTGATCATTGGGTACGGATCTGCCGAGTAAATAAACTAAATTTGTATAATTTTAATTTACGCTTTCAATTTTTTAATACGCTTTCATTATTTAATAATAAGACATAATGTTAGAGAGTTTTCTATATTTATTTTTATTTTGCTAACACGGTGTAGTAAATTTTTTAATGAATGCTTGAAAATGATATATGACGCATGTGATATAGATCCGATAACCGAGGGAAATATATATTGAATAAATGTGACGGTAAAGCAGTTTGTTCTTCCTAAAGAAAAAATCTTTCTATAACCAATTGTCGACTGTTATTCTCCCTTTTTAACGAAGATTGATTTGTCTTTCTTCTGCATGTAGATTTATAACATAAATGTAGATAATTATCGTAGGTAGTTACTTTGAAACAGTTGTACATTGTTTCACGTGGAAAGGGCACCAAACCTTTATATCATATACAGAGATAAAGATGCAATATTTAATTTTACAAAATTGTAAGAAATTGCTGTAATCAAATTTTTTTCACATTTTTTCCCGTGAATACAATACAGAAAAATAACAGTATTATATTTTCATATTTAAAATCTAATCATTATATGTAATGACAAATAAAGATATTTTCTCAATAATTATTTCTACAACATTATCTATTATTTATGACTGTCATCTTATTAAAATTAATAAGACACTAAAATTTTATTTCAAGTATCGAATGAGCTGTTAAGGCCTAGTACGGATGTTTCTCATAGATATGCTCAAATGTACATCATAAATTTGTAATTTATAAAGAAAATAAAGTCCACGTTGACTGTTCATTTAATTAATCACAAATTAGAAATTATTGTTCTATTTTAAAAGTTATTTTAGCTAACAGCTCAATCGGTACATTAAGCTTTGTATGCAGAAAAAATCATTAAAATCAGCTGTAATAATTTTTTCTTATCAAGAATAAATTTAATGCACGGCACATAATTCATAATATTTACGTTTCTTTTGTTACCATTTAATGCTTTTTTTTGGCAATAAGATCCACTAAAAAATGTAATAATTTCTTTTATTTAATAAATTACAATTGTCAAATGTGCTTTTTTTTTTTACAAAATAATACATACGTGATAATTAATTTTCATCAAATATTTGAGAATGTTTTTGGAAATATCAGAGTAAGTAGAAATGTAATTGTACTTATACATTTTGTAATAGTAAAATTTTAAATTACTACACGACAAAATGTCGCGATTATCCCCTCGAATGAGTGTTACTAAAATTTATATATTTCTGTAACAAACTCATGTTATAATATCTTAATATCTAGCAGGTTATATCTTTTGGATTATATCTTGACGAAGTACTAGTATGTAAAAATTCAAGTTTATAATCTAAATTCTAAATTTTTGCTTTGAAATATCGGTTAATGAGAAATTTGCCAGGTATATTAATATCTTTAGCAATAAATTTTCTTCGACTGTTTTTGGTGACTTCGGATGTCACTTTTGCCAATTTCACAGCAAGGCGTAGCAATTTTACAGCTGCATTTGATTTCGGGACAAAGCATCGAGTTAAAAATAAAAATCTTGGAAACTAAAATATCTTCTCTGTATAAGTATATTTTCACATGGAATACTAGTCGATTGAATTTTTCTAGACAATTAATTTTTAATTTTACAAAGCTGTTCTATATAATAGTTTCAAGTTTATCTGTCTAATGATATTTAAAACGTAATGCATGCTTATAATCACAGAATTTTTATAAATGAAAATTTGTCGGTTTATTCAGCAGAATGGAAATTTATTAAATTAATATATAAAAAGCGTGTTGCGTATATGTAAAGATTAAATCATTTTATAAAATAAATGTAACGTATAAAACCAAGTTGTTTAATACAAACTAGTTCTGTATAGGATTCGGTTTTATTTTTTAAAAACCTATTGCGTATTCACATGCTTATTATCCATTTGAGCTTAGAAAAGCATAGTAGCGACAAGCTTTACAACAGCCTTTTTGATAGACTTCCATTTGACATCTACGTTTTGATTCTGTCGCCTTGTATCGTATTATCGAACAATCCGAGAACGTGTCCAAGCACTCATTTTCTGAAACATATTTCATAAGTATGAAATATAGAACCTCGCTTTAAAAATAAGATTAATATTAGCAGTATGATTTACTAATGAATTTTCGAAATGAAATTTATGAAAATTGTGCCAGAACATGTAAGCATGAGAAAGATGGCACATTTTATTCATAGTATTAAATGGTAAAGATCTTAAAATAAACAGACGCATGAAATTTCGTCAAATTTGATTTCCTTTATTATTATTTTAATAATGCACTATTATTAATGTTTAGAGTTCCAGTTTGTTTAGCTGGGCATATCCAATATTAACGATATGTACTTAAAAGAACCATATTAGTAACTACGGGTAGAGTAGAAATTGTAATTATCATTTTACAATAAAATACGTTTGATTCACTACCTCGTTACTTCATAAATATCACTTTCCTATGCATAACATAATATTTACGACTCAATGCGTTACATCATTGATATCCAGAGAAAAGTGAGTATAATATGCTTTAATTAGTTTTCTCAACAGAAAAGAAATTTTAATACACTCTTTACAAAGTATTTGTTTTTACAAGTAATTTGGTAATTTGGTCATTAAAACAGTAATTTGTTTTAGGAATATGAAACATTATTTCCTAAAATTTTCATCTTATCTGACAAATAAATTAGATCGATCATCATATGCCTTACATTAATTGTTTTTTCTTATACTTAAATTCTAAAGGAGTAATGTGTTACATATTCCTAGATTCTATACTTTTACAAAGTGTGGATTGAAATACAAAACGAATAGAAATTTCATTTTAGTTTGCGGAGCAAACTCCCGTAATCTAGTTTAGACTGTACCTTCTAATTTATAATATGAGTCAAAAGAGAAAATACTTTATTTAATCAATATTTTTTACCAATATCATGCCCATTCTTTGCATGCATAAGTGGATTTGTTTTTTCAATGTTCGTCCTATTACAAAGAATTTGATTACAATTCCTTTTATTCACTGGTTTTTTTTCCTCGTCGCACTCTGATTCACTTGCATTTATTGGCATACCATCTGGCCCAATACATCTAACTTCCCTTTTCTGGGTTCCTCTTCCACAACTTCTAGAACACTAAACGGAAGAAGCTAATTATAATGGCTGAATTGTTCAACGCTCGAAGATAATATTTTCACTCTTTAGTTTTAAATATCACGATTATATAAATTAATGAATAAATGCATAAGTATGATTTCCTTAACGAAGAATAGACTTGAAAAGAACACATTTAGCGTGGAAGATCTCAAATAAATTTAAATCGTGAACAGCAATTCGCAGTTCTTAACTATTCTTAACTAAAAGATTTCATAGAGAAGTTAACGTTGTCATCGTTATCGTAACGAATAAAAAACGACACTTTCAAGTCGATAACTGGGTCAGTACATTTTCCACAATAATATAAAGAAAATAGTGCTCGGCGCTTCCTTGAAATTTATTTATTTACATACTCTAACCTTTAAAATATTTTCGTTTTATTTATACAATGAATCATAAGCTCGGTTTATGTATAGACGTACATCGTACCGAGTACCGATCAAACCCCCAAGAATACGATAGATCCACAGCTCGCGGAATAGCGCGCGAGAGGGATAAAAATAACGCGGGTACAGCCTTAATATTAATCTTACAGTCGTGTTGTCGTAAACGTTTTATCGCGCAATAGTTCCACACCGAAGATAAGTTAACCCTTGCCATATGGCAAATAAACATTATCAAACGAGGCAAGAGAAGTGCATCGATGCCAGACGGAATCAAGGATTGCGAAGCGGGTCTGACACCTGACGAGTTGGTTTAATTTTTATAATCGTGACGTTTCTAACTATTTGTATTTGAATTAATTGTAAGTCTATTACTTGAGACCAGTCGGACATAAACCACGTTGCATTACAGGGTGGGCCCATGCATCCTCTTATTGTTTCCGGTTTATTCGTGGCGCAATTCGAGCCGTCGACAACTTTTAAAGATCCCAAAAATTTCGAAACACATGCGACTTCTCTTGTTTCAAAACCAACGTCACACGAAGAAGAACACTGAAGAGCACAAGAACAAAAAGAATAGTTGTCAATTGATGCATCTGTGAGAAATGTAAATTGAAAATATCTTTCGTATTATATTTCAGAAATATATTTAGGTAAATTGAGTAATTTTTTTTTCGAGCTCAATTAATCTTTCAAGGTGTGGCAAAAAATTAAGCACTTAAACAATGTATTCAATAATGTATACAGTGCCGTATTTTTTATTAATAATTAAAGTATCGATAAATCAAACCTGTGTCCAGGGACCAGCAAACCATTGACCGCACGTCTGACTACTACTAACGCATGTCCTGTTGATATTAGGCATTTTTTTCTCATCGCATGTTTGATTTTTCAAGAAGTTTTCGCAGTAAAGTCTACGTGATATAGTACCAGTGCCGCATTCAGCCGAGCACTAAAATACAGAGTATGTATCGATAAATACCGTACAGTTATCAATTTCTTACGTATTAAACCAACGAAGATACGAAAATTTCAAAGTTTAAAAGTAGACAGTAACGATAATAATGTTTAATTGCTCGAAATGTTCGCATGTTCTATTCAAGTTGAGTAAAGTTGTTGAGTAAAACAAAAGCATAAATATATATTTAATCGTTCTAATAATTAGTAGCTTGTGTAAAAAGATAATCGCAACAGGATAAACATCTTTTTATCTGCGCGGGTTGCGGTCGAAACATCGTTACAAAGAGCTCAACGCATCGTTGCAACGTTTCAACATTTGTATTAATGTATTTTAAATAAATAAATATGCACAAAGAAGCAAGTAATTAAAATGGAGATTATAGTACCTGTTCTGGCCATGCACTGTATAGCCATGACTTTTCTGTAAGCGCTTCAGGAATTTCGTTTCCAATACCAGGTTTAACTTTACACTTTCCCATATTACAAAATTCTTCGGCAGCTGGTTTATCTCTCGAATGACAAGTTTTTCCAAGTGTAACGCAGGTGACAACTCTCGTTCTTTTTCCATTTCCACAAGTTACCGAGCACTATTAAATATTTTTTTCGAATGTATTTATATTCATAGAGGCAGAAGGTTCGGTATCTACTATTAATTTATTTTCTAAAGCAAGAATAAACATTTAAGACTATTGTGGTACTTAATAAAAGCATTTATGCAGTAACGTGAATGCATTAATAAAAATTGCTTGAGCTACTAATTCTTTGATATGCTTCGCTGAAAATGTGAAATCGCTTAAAATTGTCTAATAATTATCTGTAAATATCAGGCTTTTAAATTTCTGTAATTTACATTACGCGCTACAGTAAATTATCAGCAAAGCTCGCATCTAAAATTCTTTATATATATATATATATATGAAAATGTTTGAATGAGAATGGCTCTTATAATAGACGGAGAGACGCCGAAGATTAAAGAAAATGGATTCTAGTACCGGTGACCATTCTTCGACTTTCCATCGGGGTGACATGTCGTATTGTTTCGTGCTGACGGTGGTTCTCGGTGTGGTGTAAATATCACAATCGGGCATGTAGCAAACCTCTTGCAGATGGATTGTCGTTGGTAGTTCCGTAGGACATTGACTATTCTCCACTCTTACTTGTAAGCTATCGGACATATTCCGAACGCATTGCAACTCACGAGTTCTGGTACCGTTTCCACATGTTACCGAACACTTACTCCACTGACCACCTTCCCACCTATTTATTACAAGCACCATCATTGACGCAAAAATAAAGGTTTTCTAATTTAAACTCATAATAATTTTATAGTTATATGCCCGTCTTTACTAATTATTCGACATCCTTTTAGGGCCTCTTTCTTTTAAAGGAGCAACACTGTATTTGTATAAAGTAAACATTAAAGCTAACGTCAAATTTGTGATGATATTGATGTCATTAAAAATTATATTCTCCATCTCAGCGAAATTTCCGATACAAGAAATAAAATTGATTGAGTGCCGCGATAATTAAGCTTTTCTTTTCGTATGCTATTATTTGAAAGTGTCCGAAGAACGTGTCTGAAATTACGCAGATCAAAGCAAAAATATAAGGAAGCGTATTATAATGGTAAACTATTCAGCCTTACAGAACAACGGTATTTATTTATCTATAATATTAAAGCAAAATTATTGCTGTTAAACTCACTCGGGCGTACAAGGACCACTGTTGCATCGTGCAATTACAACCCTTGGCTTTTCCAATAGCTCGCATTTCCTGTTTGATACTTGAATTTTATTGCGTAAACGAGTACAAATGTACCTTTTGGACTGAAAGCCTATTAAATAATACTTTAAATTATGAGAAAGGCAAACGATTAATTAATAAAACTTATGAAAATACCGAACTTAAATTCTTGTAAGAAATTACTGAAAACTGTAATGAGCCCTTAAGTGCAGTTAACTACGATTTATTTTCTGTATTAATAGAAAATCTCCTTACCACCACCACAGGTTTTGCTGCATTTGCCGAAACCCACAGCTCTCCAAACGAACTTTCGTTTTTTTCTCCTTCTTGGCATAATGGTCGATGATCTCACTTCATCGCGCAACATAATATTTTCAGAATTTCTGTTAAAAATATGACACTTTTGTTCTAGCAAGTTATAATAAGAATCAATTTTCAATTTATCATTTTATTAATGTTTACCTTAAAATCTGTGTTGTCGGAACAGCTTCAAGATCTAAAAATGATACCAATTTATAAAGGATCACAACAAACATCACTCGCTTGTTATTTTTCAATAGAAGTTTTAATATTTGATTATTTGACGATTACCTAAATTTTGTGCAGCGGAAATTGATGATTTTAAATCAGCGCGAAGCTCATACTGATAAAAAATTGTTGGTTGATACTGTTGATACACCAGCTGAATTGAATAAATAACGTTAAAAGATAAAAATATATTTAAGGCAAATACCGAGTATTTTTTTTAATACGTTATAAACAGCTCAATTTTATTAATAAAAATTATATTGCAATACCATAGTTATTGCACATATAGAATAAATTTATTTCAACAAGATTAGCTTTTATACATCAGAAATTTTCATGAATTAAAACAAAAGAATCAGAGTATATAGAACATGCACCTCATTTATAGAGTACAATTACGTGACTTAATATATGAATGAAGGAGTTACGAGAAAATACTGAAATTATTAATCCTACTTGAACGAAAAATCAGCATCTATGTGTTGTTATTATTATTATATTGTATTTATATTTCACAAAAGTACTTTTGCACATTTTCTTTAGGGCATAAACGTTTGAATACATTTTTATGTATTAATATCAAAAGTGTAATATTTATCAAAATTTTAGGAAAACATAAAACAAAACAGTTTACCATTACATCGATAGATGCATTCAATGGACCAAGAGCGTAAAACGCTTCTGGATAATGATCACTACGGCGAATGTACACGAAATTTGTTCCAGCACCTTTGTAAGTGTTGGACCAATCGATATTGTTGTTGCCATTGAATAAATAACTGTCATTCTGTAATCTTATAGCTATTGATGATTAATGAAAAATGCTCCCAATATTTTTTATATTAATTAGGTTATAAGAGGGTAATAAAATAAGTATTAAATGTTAGTGTGAAAAAATAATCTACTTTGTAATTTTACAATTAGCTTGCATTCAAAATTTGAATTTCATTCGATAAATAATATTAAATAATTTTTCATTCATCCATGCAAATTGTTATACGTAAAGGACTTAAAGTGCAAGTCACGACCTACAGTTACTGTTGTACTTTGTAAACTTTGAAAACTGTAATTTATTTTTGTTAGTTTATCTTTTAGACGTGATTATTCCATGCGAACAACTCTAGCTGATTTTTATTACAATATTGATTTAATGTAATCAATATTTTTAATTAATATTTTAATGCATTATAAACATCTTAAATATTCATAACAAGTATATAAATAAAGTATTTCATTTATAAAATATTTTATCATAATAGTCATGACACTGCAGTGTTTAATATTTCAAATTTGAAAAATATTAGTTAAATTATTAATTAATAGTTAAAGATTCATTGCATTAAACAAAATAGTAAGTAATTTTGGAAGCATATCTTACACAAGAAATTTTTTGTACGAGTCAACTCGGTCACGTTGATTGATGTAGCTCCTTTTGGAATTGTTGTTACTACGTAATATCCTGGTGCTTGTAATTTCTCTGAAAAAATCCCTTCTATGTGTTGCCCGCCTTCAATTGTTGCTGAATACTGAAAATGCAGAATAAAAATCATACATTATCTACCGAAGCAAATATCAATTTCATAAATAAAATAAAATAATGTCGTTTAAGTATCTTTAACAGATGTTTCTTTCCACTCAGAAAACTCGTGTACCTTTAATATATAAAGTATTATTTCTACAGAATTGAAGAAATTAAGCTCAATATACCAATCATTAGAATTTGAAAAGAATCCAACAGTAACTTGAATTTGTATCGAACGTCAACATGATAATTTGATAATAAATAAATAATTTAATGCTGTTGAATTTTTCAAACATAATATTTTTTCTAATTAATTGTAGTCAGATGTAAGTCAAACTAAAGAAATCTAGATTTTATCAAAAAGTTTTATTGATAATTAGTGAAAAAATAATTTGTTTTAAAAATGGTTTTTGTACCTTTTTTTTATTTATTTTTTTTTTTTTTTATTTTAAACAACTTTTTAAATATACTATTGTTACTGCCTAGAATATTCGTGTACATATTTAAAGTACATTTTGACAGTAATTAGTTTCCACTTTGCAAGAAAATGTTTTAGACTACCGATCGTCTAGAAAATGAGGACCCAAAGGGATCACACATGCGACTTTAGAAAAGTTTTCTTTTTAACATTCTCCGCTTCGGTTGTAAAAGCGGATCATTTTATGAAGACTGATATAGTGTCATGGAATTATGTCAATAGAATTATCAAAATTTTATTTTGTACTTTTCTCTATTTCGTGCTGTTGCTTATTATGCGCTCCAAATCAAATGCATTTTCTGTTTCCCTTACCCTTCAAAATGAAACAACATCCACAAAAATTCTATTAAATACTTTTATTAAAGCCCCTCTATTGGTCATGTCTAGTATTCTCAATAACCTCTCAATGATGCCTGACCAATAGCATTTACTCTAAGCGTACGGAATGCCATGCACCTCCACAAGGAAAGAGATTTGCTATTTATGTATGTGCTCAGTTATTAAAAAAGAAAAATTGTTAATCTTTAGAACAACTAGCTATTTTCATTAAGAAAATTAGCTTAATAAATTATGTACTTATTTATCTACAGTCGGATATAATAATAAACTGTATTCTTCATAATTATATATGCACATGTAAAAGATATTCTTAGGAGATATTATGAACATGGATTTCGACACGATTGAGAAAAGCGGAACAAGATAATATTGTACTGTAATATCGCGTTTCGAAATGGACAATATTTGACCAAAAGGTATAACTGGCGAAGTGGTAGTCAGTATTTATTTGAATTTGCTTTACATTTTAATTTAATTTAAAGATATAGTACACGTATACTTAGTTTTTATCTATGCCCACTGTTTTTACTTTCATCAGCATTTGAGTTCATTTTATCACCAATTAGTATAAAACCGTTACGCGCGGAATATACCGACAAAATATCGACGCCAACACTCCGACTATAGTAGATCATTCATGGTATCGAATTGGCTGTCTTATCAATTACGATATGGATTATCTCTACGGCTATTAGTAAAAATGAAAGAGAAATATTTGGCCAGAAGGCTGAAACAGTAGCGGTTTCATTCATTTTTTCTGCTTATTACTTTAACTATCCTTGCCTTTGTTTCTTAGAAATCGTCGTATAGTTTTGCCTATGATTGCATTAAATTAACATGGTTGTAACTACTGTGGATTTCAGAAAATTGCACAATTCTGTACATCAGAACGAGTATGAAATTTAGATTCTTTAAGCACTCGTTCTCGCTTTCTCATTGACAGTTTTTTCACATATACGTAAAAATTAATCAACGAATAAAATAGAGCAGCACCAACAACATCGTAAATGTATATGTTATAAATTGAGGCAGGAGAAACAGGAGAATTAACATACGGTTAACGTGTTAATTGATTTTAGAAAGAACTGAAGGTTCTCTTTCTCAAGGCGATTGACCCGCAAATAAATTTAGGGCTTCTTTATCCAAATCACATTAAAACTAAAAACTTTTCATTGTTCAATATAATTGAAAAATGTTATTAAACTTTGCAAAAGCTCCTCTCTGCAGATCTTTTATTCTAATTTTAATACTAGGCCTACGCTTATCATCCAGTCAATTAATAAATTAAAAAAAAAAAGACCGGATAAAGGAAACGTACGGTAAACGAATTAATTCTCATTTCTGCAAAAGTAATGAAAGTCTTTTCAAATCCCGTGACACGTAGAAGAAGCAATTGTTCGCACAGAGCGATGTAGATAAAGGCCATTAAATTTTAATAAGAAAACGAAAAATCGTAACGCCATTGGTCGAACAATCGCCGACTGCCGGGTTTGCATAGGAAACAATGATCCAACCCAATTAAGTCCATGGGAGGTGTGACGGACGTCGAGTGCATCGCGAGTCTGATTTCAGAGCGATGAATCGAGACGAAAACAAAACATCGCGCGCCAATGAGTGCGATAATGGAAGAATGAAAAGCGTCGCGCCCACCTTTCGACTTACGTATGCGATTATTGTTTGAGCCACGGTGACGTACAGCGGATCATTTCTTTATAGTATTATGAGAGCAATGATTGTTTACCTGCCTGATGAACTCCTATGTTAACCTATTCGTTAGCCTATGCCCCGGCGAGATCGTAGTTTTTAGTAGTTTTGTGGGGTCTGGTACGTACATACTTTATAGTCTGTTAGAAAAAGCAGTTGTAATTCACACTTTTCAATATTCTTGGTATATTCATTTTTTGCTGGAAAAACACTTTGCTTTATATTTTGTAATATTTAATCGACTACTGCTGGAAATTCATTGACCTGTATTTTCTGATTTATCAAAAAAAGAAAGAAAGAAAAAACGTATCGAAGCATCTAAATTGCATCCGATGATCGCGTTATCTATAATTAACAGGAAACGAGAAATCAATATATTATAAAATAACAATAAATATAAGAAAATTAAAATTGTTTTAGATCCTAATTTTATGTTTAATTTTTTTTTAATGCATCACATTAAATCTTATTTTATTTTACTTTTTGCTTTAACAATGAAACAATAAATAAAAGTCAGCCAAAAATATAAAACAAAGAATTAAATTAAATTAAATTTAATGTAACGCGTCAAAATGTATTCAAATGACAATACTTGCGTTATGTAAAAGTCTAAAATTAATAAAAAATTGAATCAACAAACGTTTAAGTTCAAAATATACTTTATATAGAGTATTTGTAATAACATCTAGAAGTTGAAACCGTGTTTTTCAAAATTATAGTTTCGAAAACAATAAAAAATCTTTAAGATATCATTGATCTTAAAGACTTGGAGATGTTTTGTGCGATAAAAATCAATATTTAAGTGAATAATTATTGAACATTTTGTTTAACAAAATGACACCAAAACAGACATTATTAAACAAAATATTAGTATAAACTAATGACTTGATAATCTCTATTAGAATCTATAATGAAATAAATAATAAAATCTCAGCTATAAGCCTTTTTTCTAGCATAATACGCAGATTATGTGACGATAATTTTTGATAATCTTTATAAAAATACTTAGAATATTGGGTAGTTGATCTCAAAAAATATTCAATTCACAGATCACACTTAAATTCATATTATTATTATTTGTAAAAATAAGAAACATTGTGCAATCGTAGCTCATTATTAAGAAATTGAAAATTTTTAATTAGTAAGAAAAATAAAGCTTTTTTCTCCTTTCTATTTTTTACGTATTTTTACGCGCAGATAGTCTCACTTCTGCATGCACATAAATTACTTATGTTTGTCAAGCAAGGCATGAAAAGACGTTTAAAACTCTTGGACGATATTGCAGACGAATGACAAACGTATTTTACGAATGCAATTTCAACGTGTGACTATCTTATATTACAATTGCACTTGTAAACTTAATATACTTATTTAATATTACAGATTATTAATATCTCGTTACTTTTTTCTATTCAAGTCTACATTCCTCACTGGCTACATATTATATATATATATATATATATATATATATATATATATATATATATATATAGCTGTAGTTAAAATAAGAGATATACCACCGAAATATTATAATGAAAAATATAAAAAGCCCAGAAACAGTATTGAAATAATTGAAATTCAACAAAACTGTGATAATTTGAAGTACTTCCAAGGTATTTGACCATCTCGGCTAAATAATTTAACGAAGAGTAAATTTAACGCAGTGCATTAAATAATTCCTTTATTAACGAATGGTTAAAATTGTCTTTTCATTAAGTATATGCTAGACAATAAGAACTTCAGAAAATATGTGGCGCGAATTGAGTGTCACAGACTAACCAGGAGATAGTTTTGATGTCATTCACGCATCCTCGGACTCGCGAGTACGAAAGAAAAACGTGAAATTCAGCCTCACGAAAGTGCTGACCGTACAAGAGGATGGCTTGATTAAGCACAAGATATGCTTCTAAATGAATACGCGGCATCGCTTTCGTGGGGAATACGTGCTAAACCAAATGCGAAATCAATTAATGACAAAATAGTTTAACCCGAGTAGTCCGCTATGATTTGCTAAATCTAGCGTATTGCTAACCCTAATAATAATTGCTGTTATTGTTATATCAGCTAAATATTGAATCTCAAACATTAGAAATTAGTTCTTTAAATTATCGTTATCACCAAATAATAAGAACAATAATTTTTACATTTATTTTTACATTTATGTGATCCTATTACATCGTTTAGGAGTAAAACGCACCCAAAACGTGTTCTAATATAAATGTCAAAGTGATTTTTGATATTATAAATCGTAATTTTTAATTTATTTTCTTACCATTTTTGTTATTGATTTTACATTTTATACCAATTTCACGTTGACGATATTACACGTAATCACAAAAAGTTATTTTTAGCTTTGCTGTTTCTAATATTAACGTAGTGAAAAATCTTTTATGTATGTGTATAAAGGAAACGAAATAAGCGGAATGGGAAAGCAATATTTCGAATGTTAACTCTGCATTTGAATTAAAGTTTCGAAAGTCATTTCGTATTAATTTTCGACTAGTATCAGCGCATTCTTTTAAATTTATTTTATAAGAAGTTCTCAAAATTAGTATTGTATCTTGACGACGACACACAGACTTGTAAACATTAAACTGTATAATTAAAATATATATCATTCAAATTTTGGCAGTGTATTTATTAAATTTTTATATTGCGAAATAATCGAACAGAGATTTAACTATTAAAATACAGTACGATCGCTAAATGATAGACTTGAAAGCAAAAATTTATTTAAAAACAGCTAAAGTGAAAAAATGGATATTAATTTCACCGATAATTATACACAAGTAATATCGATGATTTTAAAAATATTAACAATAAAAGAATTGCTTAAGAATAGAATGTAATCTTAGTCTTTTTTATTATTACTAGCAAAGGTGCTACATTATCTGGAACAATAGTTTACCATGAATTTCCATTCCCCATAAAACTAATCATTCTGAGATTTTCTTTTAATTTTTTACGATAATACATTACCTATTTAAAAATTCGAGTTTAAAATATTGCCGAGAAAAAGTATGTTTTTCATAAATCGCAGTCAATATATTTTCGTTAAATAGACAACAATAATTTTAAGAATATGGAAAATGTGCATCTTTTTAGTCTTTTCATACAGTCGCCGTACGAGCTTATTTCAACGACACGTTTATTGCACATTAAAAGGAATCACGAACACTGTGTCTTATCGTATAACTATCTGGCTAGACTGACTTACCATCGCCCCTATCAATTATAACAGTCTTCTCAAATGCAAGTTGCAAGCGAAAAAGTCCAATTTTAAGAAATTCAAGGTGAATCGGACCTCTTAAAGACTACCGAGCACAGGATCCATTTCTCTCGAGTTGTTCCCACGCTGCTTCGCCTTGACATCCATGCCTGAAAGAGCGCGTCTCGCCCTACGACTCTACGACCATAATCAAAATAACCTGACAAAGCACACACGTGTCCTCGTGTAAAGGCGACTTGTACGCAAAGTCTGGACTCGCGGTGAAATTATCGATTGATAACAAAAAGCAACGCCCGTTAATTCGCGCGATGTACCTCTTTTTAACGGTACATCTGATTAAGCGTCGCATGAGAGAGAGAGAGAGAGAGAGAGAGAGAGAGAGAGAGAGAGAGAGCGTGAGCGAGAGCGAGGGGGAAAGGGACGGGGGTGGGGGGACCTTGCGCGATTCTTCGAATGCTCATGGGTGACGTCGCATCACTCGATTTGACACGGATGTAATTGCGCGTATGAATGCACGAGAGAAGTGCACGCGACGAGCGTCTTTATCCTGTAAGATTTACACGAATAATACCCCACGAGCACAATGAATCGCGCGATAGTAAGGATCAGGAGAGATAGAGTATGATAATCTTTATCGAGCTTTATTAGCGGGTGGTCTTGAAATCTTGGAATTTTTGCCTGAAAGATGAACTTTATTAAGGACATTATTATGAGTAACTGGAGTCGGATTATTAAGTGTAATATCAGTGCTCTACATTGTAAGTTAAGCTATGATGAACATTTCCTATGATTGTACTGCTTCTAAGCAAAGGACGTCTTCGTCCAAAAACGAAACAGGATCATTGATTAAAATGTATATACGTTTATCTCGGGTACTGCTTAGTAAATACTTTAGCATTAGATCTTGGATTGAAAATTCTCTTGTCTTAATTAGCTTCTGAACGTATTTAAAATTAATGTGAATTGATACGAGGGTAGACGAAACCCTATTCTAACATTAAGCTTTTTTTATTTATCTACAATTACACAACTTTACTCGTGTAAATATTAAATTAGCTTTTTCTGGTTTACGAATTTAGTTTATTACTAAAAAATTTTTAAGTAACAGCTACTGACATAAAATGTTTCTTCGTTAATAAATTAATAAAGAAAAAGATGTAACGAGCTTCAAAAATTTCTTATGGTCTTCTACTAGATTAAGAAATACTATGGCTACATTCATAAAAGTGACAAGATATAAAGGCATAAAAATTAAAAGTCAATCATTGATAATAAAGTTGAATAATATGTATTATAATCTACTATCGATAAAAATGAGTATAGTTTAATGAATGTAATAAAATTATATAAGAAATCAACATATATAATGACAAATATTTTACACGGAGATACCGAATTGAATATTTCATATTACTCCAATGTCTTATGATTTCAAATAACGCGTCGTTCAAATAAATCAAATTACAAATAAAAATGTAAAATAATTTAAAGTGATTTAAAATAAAAATAAAATCAAGTATGGATTTTCCCATTTGGTTAATAGTAACCAATTATTTTAAAAATACGGCTCTGATAAGAAATAATTTGTTTTATTCGCAAAGTCGCTAAACCTCACCACATTCGTAATCCCTTTGCTTATTAATTAAATTTTTTTTAATACTGTTCTTGAATAATATTGTCGCACAGAAATCCAAGAGACAATCATTTACTATTTACCAATTACTATTCAATATTTCAAACCAGAATCCAAAGCCCACAATCAACTAAAGACAAACACCAAGTTTGTAATTTTTAGTAGTACAATGTCTGAAATATTTGAAACTGCCTGTACAGAGACTGTAAAGGAGATTAACTGCAGTCATTCATCATCATCGTGAATGCCTGCAATATGCTGAAGTAACGTACATTCGTGGCCTTTCTAGACTCCATTACATCTGGGCTACTGCATGTACACGTAAATTTAACTTAACTTGCGCAGATGTACATGAAAGCAGGGGCTTTGATCTATCTTAAACGATAGATTATAGAAAAACAAATGGAAAAATAACTTTCAAATGATCGTACACTCTGTGGTGGAAAAGAAATCGGATAGAGGCATAATTTCTATTATATTCTAGCGAGTGCAATTAAGTCACAATTGGCCGACGTGGTGTTAATGATCCTTTGCAAGGTGACTACTCGAACGCATGTACGGATATACAAAATATTCTCGAATTTATTCCATCAGCTCACGAATGAACATGTGACACTGATCGACACTGCAAAATGACAAGGATCCCGGCGTACGAGAACGTCTTAAACCGTCGCGATCGATTTCACAGATACAACTACTACTGGTGTTCGTGACAACTAGGCTCAATTTACGATGTTCAATCGAACGACGTCCGATGTCTCCCAGAAATTTATGCTAAACTACACAAGTTTAGCAGAGAAGATCATAAAATTACATGGAAAAATAATTTACCCAGCATCTAGTATTGATAATGCTATCAACTTATTTTGTACTCTTATTGGTTATAGTTATTGAAATCTCTAAAAATAGTATCAGATATTTCATTATCGAATAAGCGACGAAAATTATGAATATCGAAAGGTATCGGGATTGGAAAGTTACATTTATTAAGAATGGGCTACGCTAAGAAAAAGTACGACAAAACTAAGAAATTCTTAAAAGCTTTAAAGTCAATCTGGATGTGCAAATCAATCCTAAAGATTGAGCTTTCAAAATTTTAATTGTGAAAAGGAAATGACACTTTGATACACGTGTACAAACCTCGTGCATATTGATTTCTATAAATTTTTATATAAATGGAAACGTTAAGCATAAATATAACGTAATTACTCGCAAGAATATATTGTGTTGTTATTGGAATTTATAATTACTAAAATTAATTTTTTTTCACTTTTATTACAATGTACTACTTGGAATTATTTTTATAATTTTGAATATTTAGAAACAGTATTAGTGAAGTACAACCATTCAAATCGTACATTCAACCAAGTATAATTTTTTATACATTCCAACAAATTTAAATCTCTCAAAAAGTACAAGTTCTCTGATTTCATAAATAAATAAGTGACCATAAATACGCGAATAAACTTAAATACCGAATACATATAAATGAACATTTAAATTCTTAAAAATTCCAATAAAAAATTAATGCTATTTTTACATCAAGTGTGTGTGTGCGCGCGCGCGCGTGTGTACACCCGCATACATACATATGTATAAATTTTAACACAATTTATGAACTGTCTACTATTACTTTTCTACCATAATTTTTCGAACAAAAATTTTTTAATTTAATTAGTTTTCGACGTATTGATATTAATTTTTAGTATTTATTAAATTGTAGTAAACAATTTGTTAAATTTGATAAACTTTGTTTATCAAAAAAAATATTCAATTGTTTTATACTATCAGTTACTATCAGCTTAAGAATTTTCTACGGCATTTTTTAATACCAATATGATTGTCGATTTATTTTATGTATTTATTATTTATTTCATACATCAAAAGAGACAGCGATGCAGTTACTTATATAAAAATATTTTTTAAGATCATCGGTCCCGTAAAGTACGAATATGATATCGAATACAAATACAAATAAATTTATAGCTTTTAAAGCAGGCATAGAGATTGTTTTTATATGAATGCTCTGCAATTACCTACAGATTCATCAAAATAAAATGCTGATGAATTTGATCAAGTTCTCGTATAACCGTGAACACTCGCTTGTTTCGTGTTTCGTAGCCTTATTTCGAAATACTGATCAGATTATGTTGCTTTAATTTAATATGTATACTTTTGTTTTTAATATAAAATTGAAAATATCAATTACTCAAGTTGTATATTATTATTGTACCTTAGATTTTTAAAAGATAACACTCGACTGTCTGGTCAGTAATGCTTAATGTCATCCGCGGAATACTTAATCTAATTATTTCTTATTATCTAATATATGTGAGATACGCTGAGGTATTTATTAGGTTTTAATTAATTTAACTATTGCTCCCATTCTTCTATTCTCTCTTATTCATTTTCAAATAAAAAGTTGTCATTTATGTATTATTATGAGTAACTTAAACCGTTTCATTGTATTCTCAAAAATCCTTGATAAAAAGACCAAATATTCTTTTTACATTGCATTCATTTGTTTTCTACGATTTATAGTTCTCTTATTGTAAGGTTTACGTTACTTTTTCTTAAGCGTATAACTTAACGTATTAGTAATTTGATAGCTTGACAAACAGTTCTTTTATCGTTCGCAATTCTTACATCGATAAATCGAAATAAGCACATATTAGAAATTATTTCAATCCTAAGTATCCGTTAAGGTGACTAAGCGCAATCCGTTGACAAATATTTTTATTTAAAAACTGTCGCTTCAACAATCTTTTTGTTTTAATAAATAGAAAAACTTTTCCTCTTCGTCGACTTCGATGGAATTTGTAAAAAATATAAAAACAAAGCTAAATTTTTTATAATTCAAATATGGCAGGTATTGCTTCGAAAATATCGAGCCGAAGTATTGTACGTAAATGCATCAATGTTTTTTAAAGGCATATTCGGTATGAAACAGATTTTGTAGAACTGAAAACTACGTCTAACTTTTCAAGGAATATCTTTCGCTCGATAAAAACATTATTTTTATGTTGAACGTTTTAAAAATCGACCGAAGCTATTAAATCAATTGACAAAATCTGTATCGATCAATAGATACGCTATTTTTACTGATTATAAGTTTATCGTGAAAAATTGTAAGATTATAAAAGAAAAAAATTGCTTTTTACCATGCGAATCGATGGGTAACTTAATAATTAATTTTCTGTTTCCTTGCAGTTTCTAAAAAGACACAGGCGGTAGAGGTTTACCTGCTGGTTAATCTTTTTACACGACTAGTACTTTCCAAACGGAGGCTGGAAATGTCTTCAGAAAGAGAATGTAAGGAAATGACGAGCGGATGCCTCGAATTTAAAAAATTCAATTACATGTGGACGATTTATAGATTCTTCAAGTATTTCATGTCGTTCGACTATCCAGTGATTGAGTCGCCGATTTTTTCCTCTGACTCCAGTGACAGCATAAACTGGCGCATCCATTTATATCCAAATGGCGAGAGCAAGCAGAATTCCGGATACTTGTCAATATTTTTAATTCTTTTGAAGTGCGACTTCGAAGCCGAGGTTAATTTTACGCTCTCCATCCTCAACAGGAAGGGGGATAAAGTAAACAAGCGAACAATGGAGAATTTGAAATTTTCTCCCGGTCCTCACGGTATGATTTGGGGATTTCGCGAATTCACCAATAAGGAGTTTGTACTCAACAAAGAAAACGGTCTTCTGACTCACTTTATGCTCACGATATGTTGCGAGATCGACCTCAAGAGCAAAGAAGCCTCGCCGCCTAATATACCTGAAACTGCAGCCATGGTCTTTCAAGATTTCGGGATGCTCTTGGAAACTGGAAGATTTAGCGACGTGACATTGCTCTGTAAGGGACAAGTGTTCTACGTGCACAAGAACATACTAGCCGCTCGCAGCCCTGTATTCTCAGCCATGTTCGAGTACAACATGAAAGAAACACAAGACAGCACAGTCGACATCCTAGACATTGAACCCGAAGCTGTGCAGGAGATGCTAAGGTTCATTTATACGAACAAGATCGCAAACATCCAAATGAACCTCTGCGATATCATCAATGCTGCAAACAAGTACCAATTGGACGAGCTGAAAAATCACTGTGAAACTATCCTCTCCGATAATTTGAATATAGAAAACGCCGTGGTCATGCTCACTCTAGCAGATCAAGCTAATGCCACTCGATTAAAAGAGAAAACGATGAGCTTCATCCTTCGGCATCTGAAGGAGATTAGCGATTCGACGGGCTTTAAGTCCTTGGGAGAATCCCACTGGTACCTTATGAAAGAAATTCTCACATCTGTGGCGCTACATCAAAATACCAGTGAGAGTCAATAAGAAAGTTTTTTCGTGCATGTGCACCGCGTAAAAAGAAATCCAAGCTAACAATTTAAAATAAGTTATTATTGTGAATAGTCAACTAAATTAATTTTTTTAATAAACGACGATTTTTGTGTTAAAAATCAGCTTTTATTGCGCGACATTCTAGCTTGATGTTTTTACATTCTTTCACTGGTATAGTAATAAATATCGACTAAAGAAAATTAACGTAACATCTTTCTTGTAGGAAAAAAATTATAAAAAAAATTATAAACGTTGAAATTGTACGTGGCACACGCTTAATTTTCAAAAAACAAATGTACATACATGTATACGTAAGCTGCCACTTTACCATGAAGACTGAGATTGTCATCGTTTCATTATTGTTTGATGATGTTATCATTAAAATTTGTATCAGTATATCAGGAAAAACTGTTGTTTTCAGGAACCAATACAAGTTTTTCTAAAGCTTAATCATTTTACCAACAAATATCAGTATATTAGTTGTCATACTAGTAAAATAGTCATCGTAAATTTATAATGAATAATATAATTCGAGAATTTAATTATCCCTCAAGAAATTAAAAACCTTAAATAAAACAAAGGTAAATATATTTATCGCGATATTTTCGATAACTTATATAAAAATCACATACATATTGTTTATCCTTGTAATTTTTCAATATATTTGATATTGCACAAAGAATATCGGCAACTGATTTCTCTAAAATCCGTTTTATACAATTTAAAGATGTGGAATTATAGTTTTCTTCAATGTAATAAAATGCAAAATATTTATCAAAGTTCTACATTGTAAACGCACAATGATTATTTTGGTCTATTTATATAAAACTTAAATATGATACACGTGGGTTATTTATATATAATCTAATACTCTGTGATAAAGAGAAACTTCTTTTTCTGCAAAGTTTTTAACAGAAGTCGAAGCTAAAGTGTATACAAAGCGTAACTCATTAAATATACTGGTCTTTCAGATCATTAAGTTTCATAATATATTTTGAAAATTTAGAAAAATGTTATTGGTTTGTAAACATAACATAAGAAATGAGTGATATAAATAAAAAAATTAAATAAAATTTTGAATACACTAAGTATTTAATTGCTTGTCAGTCTTAATGTTCTTGGAATTAAGCATAGTAAATATAATAGATTATTTTTAATAGATTAAGTAGCGAATGTATCTATACGTTTAATATTCTTTTAATCGATAACTAACTGCGTACATGATATAAAATTCGAGTAATCATTTTTTTAATACATACATACACATGTATATTATCATTGATAATTGTAAAAATTTAGCATTACTCTTTTAATAATCAGAAGAAAACTCAAACTAAGCAATTATAGAAATACCGATGTTTTCCAATTAAAAATATATCCAGATTATATGTCGACAATTAAAGTTTGATCTTTAAAGTTATGTAATTCATAAGAATTTATGAAAAATAATTCACGATACAGAAAAGTAAAAAATTATTTGTAAAACGTTCCAAGACAAATAATGTTATTCCCAAAGTATAAAAATAGAATGAAAAACGAAGTATAAAAAATTGATGTAACGATTTATTATCTTGTCTTCATCACATTCCTTTTCCGGTCAGAAGAGACGCTAAGATCTTATTTCCGGCTGACTTTGCCCATAGAAGCACGAGACACAGACATTGAATGAGAGATGCCAAGTTTGAATCGAGGAGTGATTTATTACCGGGACAGGGTTAATCTCGTGGAAACACATGATCAAACATGCTCATTCTATGATAAATGTTTATTAAATATATGCATTATGTACGTGAGTGATGATTAAACTGTTTCAGTGATGTATTTTATTCTTTCACCGCGGTGTCAAAGCAGTTTATGCCTAGAGAAAAAAATTGAATTTAGTTTCAATGTAAAAAATTGTTAGTCTGCTTAATTCAATAGGATTTGTTTCGAATCAGTACAGAAGTCTTGAAAATTGAAAAATTTATTGTTTCAGTGTAATTTATTAAATTCGTCTAATCAATTAACAACAATTTACACAAAATATTGATTTATTCGAATAATTGCAATATTAGTAAATCTAATCCCTGTGTGTGTGTGTGTATATATATATATATGCAAACGAGACAAATGAATATTAAATATTTTTAAATCATATAGAATTTTTTTTCATTTTTTATTAAATAGTTGCTTCTTATTTCAATAACGCCACGCTTCAATTTTACAGTTGAATCGTTTACATAAAGTACAAAAGCATAAAATTATTTGAAATAATATAGAACAGAAATCTTCTTGAATAAAAGCTCTCAACGACTGACGGCATCAACCAGACGCCACCGAAAGTTATAAATAAAAAAGAAAATATGAAGTTCTTGTTCTGGATCTAATACACTTCTGATCCAAATATTTTTATCAGAAATCACTAGAGTACCGTGGTATACTATATATTTTATCTTTTCTTTCCGATTCCCCTTTAAGATGTCTATAAAAAAATTTCTATCACACCCCTAAGACTTTGGTCCGATTTTTTTTCTCCGATTTCTATGCAGATTTAACCCCCTGAAGTAGTTCAGTTTTCTTAATTTTCTAAAAGTCAAAATACGTAAAATCGGATATAATTATTATTACAGTTTTCTACTAACTATGATTCTTCTTGCTTTTATTATAACCAAGTATACCTATCAAATTATTTTATTTAACGTAATGTAAAGCAACTGCTCTTAAACATTACGCGGTTTAAAGCTTTTGTCTGATACACATATTCTAAGGCAACACAAGGATATACATCAAATATCTTTATTAAATTAATCACCAATGTTTGTACTATTATTACACTTATAAAGTTATTTTTTAAGTTCAAAATACGCACATGAATCATATGCAATAATAAAATATAAAATATACTTAAAATAATTTTTTTAATTATCAATTTTTATTGTTTAATATTAACTTCTAATCTAATATTAACATATTCATTCAAGATGACGTGACTTAAATTTTTGTATTTTACTATTTTAGCTGTAAATGGCAATAGGTAGGCTATTTATAATAATTAAACCATTGAAACTATTATGCGTTAATAATTACAAAAACAAAAACAAACGAATAATAAATAAATTTTTGTATTACAATAAAATAGGAAAATTTAATGCAGTAAAACATAATGATAATTTTTCTATTTTTACGCAAGAAGATATAATTACATATGAAATGTGGTAAAAAAATGAATTGACTGCTTAAATATGCGATAAAGCACTAATGAATCGGCATTATTTGAAATAAATTTCATTCCAGTGTACTGTAGCGTGAATGTAATGTACGTTATGCATTTATACGCGTATACTCTTTGGATAATAAAATACAAGCGTCATAGAGATAAAAAGGAAATTCTCAACTTACTGTCAGCAGTAATAGCAGCACATGACAGAAACTGCGTGGCATCCTGAGAGCTTCTAATTCAACAACAAGACCCGGAATAGAAACTCTTCTTCGTTCTCGTTTACACTCGCTTCCACTTCATTTCTTCAGCTTTCCACTTTCTTATCATGTTACTTTTTCTATCGCCCTCTCAAACCGCTTTGCACTTCTTACATGGCATATATAATGTATTGACGCGTTAGAGAACAATTTAACTAAAAGATAAACGAAATAAAAATGTCGAGTAAATTACTTTATGCCTCTTCTACTGATATTATTAAACTTATCAAACATTCAGCGGCCGTTGTGTCTTTATAATTAAAATATCCTTATAATATCTTTAATAAACATAGAAAAGAATATATTTTTAAGTAAAATAAATATTCGAACGTAATTAGATTTAACTCAGAATGAATTTTCAACTGGCTAATAAAAGTTCATTTGCACTAGCAATTGTTCCTTAATTATTGAGAATCCTTTTTTCGCTTGCATCGCATGAACATCACCGGCATTATTCACGCGATCAGCTTTTAAAATTTGAACTTTCGATACCTTAACCGATTAGATGATGCTCACTCAACTTTTGTGCACTTGTATTAAGTTACTGGAAAATCTTTGCAAGATACCTGGGTCGTTAATTTGTAACCTAGCGCAAATGTAAATACAAAATAATTAATTAACGTATTACTAACAGGAAGAACGTGTCATGGTACTAAACATATATTTAATACTTTATTCGATTAAGCTAAACTATAAAAACTTTAAGCAGAATATTATGTGCAATATAAATGATGTAAAAATAAATATATTTACTCGTACAATCATCGATATCGCGAATGGTTGAAAGCACATAAAGTTCGAATCAATTCACTCACGCTTTTGTCTTTTCCTTTTTTTTTAATTTTATTTTAATTTATTTTTTTTTTCTGATAAGCAAATAAAACAACTATTACAGAACTAGGGCGTGACTGAAAAACCAAAAAGACGTCCCTTTGATCCGAAGCACTTTTACGGAGGTATGATGTTAAACTGATGGGTAGCGTTGAATGAGTTCAGGTTTTATACACCGCCGGTATACTAATACACGTACGCGAGTGTATCTGGATGCAACGTTACTGTTGTGTTACCTGACAATGTAACATACAAATTTTATTCATCCCGTATGTTTTTCAGGCTTATAAAATTGCACATACGATATTTGACAATAAGAATCAGTATTCGCTTTGCGAAACTAGCCATTTTAGCCTTTTAAGAGAGAAATAAATGATATAAAAAGAGCCATGTGTCAGATAGTTATTATCGATAGAAAATCGATAGAAAACTATTTCCAACCTTATCTGCATTGTATTAATTTACGAAACATATATGACACTACTGTAATTAATCTTAATTATTCTTATTCGCAATATATTTCCATAATATAATAAATTAATTAAAAAGACGACATTACGTGAAAAATTTAATTCTAAACTTTTAATTTTATATTATGCAGTTCAACGATTCAAACGCAACATAATAGAATTATACTTATAGTGCTGCATACAATTCGTTAAAATTCTTTTTTACTCTGTTAGTTTTACGAGTAAAGTAACATATCTAAGACTTTACTAATATAATTGAATAATTGATTCGATTGTAAAATTAAAAAATCTTGTTTCTTAAAATAAGATTATGTCTCAATATAAGTTGTTGAACAAAACAATTGTAAACTTGAAAACAAATAATACGTATGTATGGATGGATGGGCGCAATAGCACAATGTTACAGTTTCTTACTGTATGAAAAAATATAATTTTCAGTTAAGGTTTACAGTATAATGATTTTAGAAGCATTGTGCTTTAAACTATTTTTCGAAATTCGTGAAGTAATTATAGCATGATAAACATCAAAAGATGTAAATGAAGCTTGTTAATGATTTTGGTGTAGTCATTACTTGATAAATGTTACTAAAACCTATTTGTACAAATATATCCAATGTACTTAATATTTTTATATATTTAGATCGAATATTTAAAAATAAAATACTTTACAATTTTAATGTATACATGTGTGTTTTTTAAATAGAACATAGCGACTTAAGCTTTTTAAATAGTTCAGTGATGTAAGGCGCTCAAGTGCAACTTTCATAGGTTGATTTCCACTTTAATATTCATATCTACTTTGTTATTAACGATTGCTTTTTGTCAGTAACACTTTTCTAGCCTCTTAAACAGTTGGCACAGTAAGGAACATGTTGCAGTTTCATTCACGCAATTAAGAGATTCTAGCACACGAAATTAAGAGATATTAAATTTCTTCACAAATTCCAATAATTGAAAAATATTTTACATTTATGTAAATCCATTAGTAGGTGCTCTGAAATAAAATCATACAGCTACGAATGAAATATAAATAAATAGGAAAACAAATTATCTCGTAATGGTTATTATTAAATTAACATTATAATAGATAATGAATTAATAACTATTTCTTCTCAATCGTTCTATTCTAACTTATTTCTATTTTTAATGAAATCACTAAAACTACTTATAAGCCCGAAATGGCAAAGAAATCTCTGCATTTGCAAAAGAAATATTCTACGCTTGAAAAACTTATTATTTATATTCAACTTTTGAATTACGTTATCGGAAAATAATAATTTGATGGACTTTGATTTTAATTGATTGCAATGAATTATAATTTGATGTGAAAATATCCAAAAACTAAATATGCTTGAGTAACTTCAAAAATTAAATTTGAAAAGTGCGCTTAAACTAACTTAAACACAAGAAGAAACGCTTAAAGAACGAAATGTCAATTAAAGAATTAAAAAATATCAAGCTGATAAAACTATACCATTCCCGACAACTTTCCAGTCAAATTCCTGCCAAGGGTTTTTGATATAATTTAAACGAATAGATATTCTATGGATTTTATAATTTATATTTTTGAATAATTTTTTCAGCATTCTTAAATAAAAATTTCACGTTCAGAATTGCATATGTACAGTCACTCGATAATGGCTAGTAATAAATGAAAGCATTTGCTATTGCTACTACGCAAGGAGACAGGAATAGGTAATCAAGGAGTATCGATAATGGGGAGATGAAGGAAATCAACATAATGCCAAACAATAAAAAATTATATATGTACTTTATGCTTGCATATGTGCCCGCGAGATGCATTATACAAGCTTCGTTTCGATTATTAAACTCGTACTTTAATCGTTATGTTCAAAATAGGATACTCAAGCACTCAATAAGCTAAAATGCTACTAGAATCTTATACTCAAATCAAGAATTGAAAATACCGTTCTACGCGTTTTGTAAGTACTAGATATGTATTATTGGTTTTATCAAATAAATACTCATTTTAAGCAAATATTGTATCTACTCTTTATATTGATTTATTTTCAGAGCATTTTTATTTCAACCGTCTTGTAAGTAATTTGCTTTTCTAAAATCACTGTTTAATGAATTACGACCTCTTCGATAACAAAAAATTATGGCACTTGTAAAAACTTAGTGATTTCAAGAGTGTAGCTTATAATGGTAATACGATCAATGTATAATTCAAATATAAATATTCACAATCGCTAGAAGTACACTTTGAACTGTATAAAAGGAGATGATAATTAACAGATTCGCAATATCAGCAAATGCATATAGATATGATATTTGCTAAATGATAATATAATATAATATGTAATATTATTATATATTTTGCTCATTATAATACATAATACATTGTATATATTTATTGTAAATTAATTTTGTCTTTTTAAGAATGTCACTAATAACGAGTAAGATCATTTATACAAAACAAATGTTATATGTGACATAGAATTTTAATAAAAAACATTAATATGTAACAATTTCATTTGAATAGATCAATGTTATCTTCAATATTAACTTTTTACTTTTTATACAGCAACACTATCAAATATCTTTAGGGTACAATTACTCATATTGATTTACTCACATAGGAAAAATATTCAAATTAATTTATTGCTTATATTTAAAGCTAAATAATCTCGTTTCTTATCAGGTAATTAAAATTTTATTTTAATTAAATTTAGTTTTACTTTTTAAAACCATAGCTAAAGATTTTATAATTTTTCTAGAAATTCTAAAAGAATTTATGGAATTTTTCTCTTTCCTATTTCGATGTTTCTCCGTATGTTTAATTCGCGTGATTATTTAACTAGCAAAAAACAAATTTTATTTATTCAACAACGACTAATGTAATAGAATATCATGATAAATATTTAATTCACAATATAATAAAATAAAATATAATATATTGATAATTGCATATCTGTACTTCTTATTTTAGTTTCTCAAGAAATATCAAAATGCATTAAAAAGTTTTTGCTTATAACAATTAAAAAGTTAAAAATACATACATTTACCTCTGATGTAGGTTTCTACTTTACCGACAACAAAGCTAAACCTTATTTGATAAAACAGTATCAGTGACCAAACCATATCGTTAAACCCGTTAAATTACTTTACCAATTACTGATACATTATCGACCACTTTTATAAACTTTAACGGATTTTTTATTCTCGCAATTAATTACATATATAGTCGTAATATAAGAAAATAAAGAATAATAGAATGTAACAGAAAATAGTAATACTGAGAAAAAGGATGGCAAAAGCTTCAACAAAGAGAACCTGAAAACTCAATGTTATACGAATATAATTTAAATATCATAACAGCAAGTATGATAACAAATTAATTAACTTTTAGATTTATTTTTAAATGAGAACCTTAAGGATTTGTAGAAAAATTTTATTGCTGTTGGTCTGAAAAACTACATTACTTTGATCTATACAAATGTTATATATTAGATTATAAATTATAAACAAAAACATTTTTTTGCTCATACTCAGCAACTTTATTTATATAATAGTGCCTTTATTTAAACATGAACTATCCTTATTAAAGAAAAACAAAGTAGTTAGAGTTGCATGCATAATATAAAATAATCTTATTATTCATAAAATATTGTGTATAAATTAAATCCTTAATATTTACGTATAAATTAATTGAAATGTTTATTTATTAATGATATTTGTATTATACCTTTAGTTAAAATTATCCAATATTCTTCTACTTATTAACATTATTTAACACAGAACGTGCCCTAAATTAGAACAATTATTCTATCGTAATTAATTTTAGTCCTTAGAAAAAATATTGAAATATTTGCACAGATTCACAGTAAAATAGAAATTTTTAATCATAAAAATTATTTATTACTATCTTTAAAAAAATTTCTTTCTAATTTTCCAATTGCACTCTCTATGAAAAAAATATAAATTTTGCTTTAAAATGTACGCGTTGTGTTACATGTTGAATAAGCTAAAGGTTAAATAAACATTTTGAATGTATAATATACTAGAATAAAATAATGAATACAGTTGTAAAGAAAAATATGCAGATATAATAAAAACTGATATTTGCATGCATCAAAATTCAAATACAAAAGTAACAGGCTTTATATTGTTTATTAATTAACATGGCCAAACAAAAGTCTATATAGATCAGATACATTTGTAACAGCTATAAATTAAAAATATTATTCTTTGCGTATCGACAATATAAAAACTTGTATAATTATATATTTGATTCAAACATTTTTCCATTTAAAAAGTTGACTTCCATTTTCGCCTGAAAATTTGTAAATTTTTATTTTCAAACTATTTTATTTGTAATTTTATTAAAAATTTCATTGCGGTATGTTAGTAAAAAACAGGTTTAACGTATTGATAAAAATATCTTTATTAGCACTTAATAAAAACGATGTACAACGAGAGTAATCATTGTTCATTTTCCCCCCTTGAGCGTATTATCCGAAAGAAGAGAAAATGGTAAATATTTTCGAATAATACTTATCATTGTAAAATGTTTGATATTCCAATCAAACAAAAATATGTGCCAGTATATCTTAAATTACGTGAAGTTCATAATTTTTAACAAAATACAATGCATTTCTAGTCGCAATTAGTACAATGTTAATACAATATTGTATTAATACTTCACATATGCACAAACATAAAATAAAAAATTACCTCTCGGTTTTATATACAATAAATAAATATCTGCTATGCATGTAAAAAACTTATTGATTTCTCTATTAAAAAGGAGACAAAACGATAGGTGCTAATAAAAGAAAATACTAGGACACCAGAAGACCAATGATCAAGACCAACCGAACAAGAGGTTAAGAAGAAAGTCTTCTGTAAGAAAAAATCTTAACCCGATAAAGTACACTGTAACTGCTTTAAAGAACGTATCTTCACAAACAAGAAAGTTATAAAACATTAAAGTTATAGTCCTGCAATGAAATTGCACACCTCACTAATTAACTGCTAAATACAAAATTAACAGAATCCCACGAATTTAAGTCAAGAAAAAAGCCAGCGGCAAAAGTCTTCAATAAACATCGTCGATACTCCTCTTTTCCACTTTTCCTATATCTGTTCGTTATAAATTTGATATCTATAACTAATAATATCGCTTCGCAAAATGATTTGTTTCCTTGGATGGATTCTCGTTTATCTTTCGTCACAATTTTATGCATTTTATTACAGAAGTATTTATCACGTATTATTTCATTTTGAAATCAGAAAATTTAGTTCTGGAGAGTTGATAGCTATTCGGCTTTTATCTTCGTTGAAGTGAGTTCCAACATTTCATGCCTAAACAAATAACATCAATTTATGCTCTTGTACTAGAAATCAGTAATAAAATTATCGATAATTACGGCAGCTAACATAACTGCACAATAATAATACAAATTTTATATTAGAATTAAATTCAATAACACCACTAAGTTTCCGAAGATGTTTGTATAATATAGACAGTTTACAATAAAAACAGAACATATTTTTTTGTAATCCTGTAAATAAAGAATATATAGTATAAAGATACGAAAACTGGCCGTAAAAACACATTTTACGAAGAACGTGTAAATATTGTAATTGTTTCATGAATTAAAACTTAAGAAATAATACTTTCAAAATTTATTAAATATTATTTAATAAACAAGTAGAAAATAGTTTTTCAACTCGTCTTTATCGTGCTTCTTTTTGTTACAAATGTTAAATTTCTGTTTGATGTAAACTAAAAATTCAACTTGTGATTTGTACTAGAAAAAACTTTTCTTCCAATTTCTTTTAATACTCTTATTGACTTATTATAAACTTGAAAGGAACTGGAATTTTGCATAATAAACAGTTGGTAATCTTAATCCGTAGTTATTCGTGTAAAAGAACAAGTTATAGGTGGAACATTATTTGAATGTTCTTTAATAATTATAAAAAGTACTCTAGTCAAAAAAATGTTTTTATTAAAATTCAGTATTGGATAATTTTTTCATTTTATTTATTTAGGTTCGATAAAGATTTAAACAGCGAAAGTAATAGTTATAATGGTAATAGTAATAAAAATAACAGTAATAAAACACTCTTCAGACGCATAATATTTTGGGTATTATACATTTGTAGTGTGAAAATAAAAAAATAATATTAAAGAAAGGCTCTATTGAATCTTTTGTGAATTATTTCTCGAGAAAAGACACTCCATTTTTCTGCTCTTATAAATACAGCGCATCAAATAAGTGCGAGTATAATGAAATGTAAATTATACGACATGAAATAAGAATTCAAATTTTAATGCTCTAAGATTTTTCCGAGTCAGTGTCAGTCCCTCTTACATTACAAAGAAAATATCACTGCTGTTAATTTCATGAATAATTTAGTATTCAGCGAAGGGCAGCGAAATTGCAATGCCAAAGGAATCGTATAAAATACAAAATAAAAGATTGGCTCGTTTTAATCAAGAGGTAAAAAAGTACATTTGTGAAAAAGTGTATTAAAATTCAATACCTAAAGAAACGTAAGTTTCAATGTATTTGCAAAATGCCTATACTGTAATAAATGTCTTGTATGCTCCATTATAAAAGTAATATCATCACGAAAATTATCAAACGAGGAACATTGATATCGTATCAAACGAA
The DNA here is from genome assembly GCA_018907045.1 of Wiebesia pumilae. NCBI lineage: Eukaryota > Metazoa > Arthropoda > Insecta > Hymenoptera > Agaonidae > Wiebesia > Wiebesia pumilae. The sequence goes on from JACCHZ010000104.1 coordinate 2,516,604, forward strand.
ACCTGTTGTAGAATTGTAATTATACAATTAGAAGATTAAGTTGCGTGACAGAGCAAAATATGTAAAACACTAACGTAGCTCATCGCAAAGAATGTTTCTATTTACTTATAGGAAAAAGTAGAAAGTTATTCTGCCTTTTATCTTTCACAAGAAAATAGAAATACTGATTATTATTAGCAAGGGAACAAGATAAAATTTCCAAACTTTTCAAAGGGATAACAAAATATGATCTAGAAAAACAGTTTACTCTAAAATTCTTCGATTACGATTGACTTGAAATTACCAGGATCCCCTCGTTCCCAAGTTCACACGTAACAAATTAGTAACACATCCATCCGAAAGAAAGGCATAAAAAACAAGTATAGGAGTGGAAAGAGATATCCCAATTGGAAAAATGCCTTCACACCCCGGGCAACGCAAAGGAAAGACGAAAAAGTGAACAGCGCCGGATGAAAACCCATTGGGTCGGTTTTAAGATCCAAGCGTACCCACACTGAGATAGGCAACCCCAGCACGAACAACGTACACCTACACACCCGCTCGCATTAATCTCGGGCTCTTAAAAGCGCTCGCATAAAGCCGTAATCCCGAATCGTACGCCACATCTGCGGAGCATCGCGCGCGCGGGCAAGCAAGAGAAGGATAAAGAGAGATTGATGGAGTAAGAGTAAAATACAGTGAGAGAGAGAGAGAGAGCGAGAGAGAGCGAGAGAGAGCGAGAGAGCGCGGGGCGGAGGGAGAAGAGGAGAAACGCGGTCAGGACGACCTGGGGGTAGAGCTCTGCGCGAAAATTGAAAAGCACCGCGGTTATAGTGTCGAGGCCGCCGTACTACGTAGACGCGCGAGATAGTGACAAGCGAAAGAGCGTGTCAGAGGGTAATCCTATTGGTGGACGGCGCAGCGTCGCGACGTCCGAGCGTCATTGGCCCGACGTCCAGGAGCTGGGCGTGTCTACTCCCTCCCCACCTCCCGAAGATCGCGCCAGCGCTCGATTCAGCGATCTCCTGACGGGGGTGGAAAAGCCCGCCGCCGTCGCCGACTGCCGATTATGCATCGGGCGACTGGGCCGACCGCAGCTCGGATACAACATGGCGGACGCGTCTCTCTCACTCTCTCTCTCTCTCTCTCTCTCTCAACCCACCCACATCCCCCGTGTCACAGCGTTCCGACGTTTTCTCCCGGGGGACTGCGTCCCTCCCAACACAAGGGGACACTCGAGGAGTCGGAAGTTTGATTCGCGCGATTAATTACATTGGTTTTAGACGCGCGGCGATTAGCGTCGAGCATTAGGACGTGATCCGCTGAAAATTGACTGATGCTGGCGAAACTGTCTCTGGATACTGGAATCTTCACGGTATTCTGGGGGTATTTGAATTTGGATTGTCGACAAAGTCGAAAGGCTGTCTCGACACGCTTTCCGGATAAAGTCAATTCCAAAAAATCCCTCGAATTAATCAATTACGCGGTCTGATTTTCCGTAGTAAATAGTAGTAAATAAAGCGAGAACTCAAGATGGATAATCACATTTAAAAGTACGAAAACAATATTGTTGGTCGATTAAAATCTACTACTGAAATATATAAAGATTTTCAAATTGCCGTCGTCGGGCACTGACACTCATAATATACGAAAAGTACTACGATTAAGGATTAACACTTTTTATCGATAATTGCTGGCTGTTCATTCCGGTTTGGAGAATAAGTCGTAGATAAATGAACTGTATAATAATACAATTTTCCTACTTTTTGGAAAAATAAACGAAAACGTATTATCACTGGAATAATTTTATAAAAAAGAATTTGAGATTTTATTATTTCTTTTAATGCAAAAACAAAAATTGTACGCGCACGCACGCACACACACACACACACACACACACACACACACACACACACACACACACCATATAATCGTGCAGTTCATAGTACGAATTTTTGAAGCGCAGTAGAGGTTGTTTTAGGAAAGTAGGTAAAGTAATAAAAATTAAAGTAAACCCTTTTACTAAACCCTATCGACTGATTCTTCCATAAAATTACATAATCACTAAATTGATTCGTATTAATGTTTTAGCTGCGTTATCCAAGTATTTTCTGATAATTATAATCACTTGCACTGTCTTGAAAAATGCATTGAAAACTACTAGGTTTACTAAATAATCAACAGAGCTGAAGATTACATTTGGTACATCGAAATCTACGAATTTTATTTCGTGTGTTTAATACAGTACGAAATACCGAACGAATGAAATTTTCCTCCTTTTCGTGATTACCGACTCTGTCCCACCCTCCGAAGCATTGACAACGATCCATTTCCAATACGCTGTGCCTCGAATGAAGAAAATAGTAAATTAAATTTCAAGAAAATTCCTGATCTTGAAATGAGTAATTTAAGAAAGAAGCTCATTCTGCATTATATCTAATTATGGTTACGAAACTTTCTTTTAGCGCTAATTATCCCTTTCACGATTCCCCATGCAAATCAATCGTAATACCGAATTTGTACCGTCATACGGGATTCTGAAAAAGTTCGTCCTTTAATATGAAGGAACGCACGGTAGACCAAAATCGAGGAAGAGGATGATGAAACGAGAAAAGGAGAGAAACATGCCCGACATAAGAAGGTTAAAAGAGTGCTAAAAGAGGGGAAAGGTCGTGGGTGAAAATATGGTCGGAAAGAGTTGGCGCCTGGGCAGGTAGATTAACACGATTAACACTTGTTTTTCTTCGGTCGATTCTCGGCTCTGTTCTTGATCGTCCCCGAGCGAAGGGGAGGAAGACGCGACCTCCTTCCCTCAGTGACTGCGAGGGGGACTCGCGAGTGGCGTCGCGCATGCGTCCGGGGAGCGTCGCTCTCGGCGACGTCGGGGAGCCGCCGAAGATGCCGCACGTCAAACGTGCCGCGGCTATAGGTTAAATCCTCGGCGCGGCGGGCGGCCTCCCTCTGCCCCTTTCCTTTTCTTTTTTTTTTTTCGACGTTCATTCGGACCGCGCGCGCGTTGCCTCCTGATCCCGCCTTCCAAAAGCAGCCTCGGACCAATCGGCGCCCGGCGCGACGACGCCCCCGAAAATCGAACTCCTCGATCCGGCCGCCTCTGTTCTTTGACTTATCCGCGACGCGGCGAAGGGAACGGACGTCGCGGCCGATTATCACCCCAGCGGAGGGACGTGGGATTTTGGCGGCCGCGCGCGATGCCACTACCTCGGCCCGGTCGCCTCCTCGTCTAGTGCCACGTCCTTTCACCTCGTCGCCTCGGAGTGCGCTCGACGTCCGGCGCCATGCACCCGGCGGATGGTACGCGCGTTTGAACGGGCAAGTGGTACGGGTTCACCTGTGTAAATGGCCAGTGGTGATCGATAGGGTCGAAAGGAGTACAACCTTGTCGCGCGATAGCCAAGTGAAGTTTATGGTTTGATAAGGGCCTCTTGATGTTCCACGGTACGATCGAGCACATAAGCACCTTTTTTTATCATAGAATGTACATTAATTCTCGGCTTGCGTATTTCTCATGAAATTAGTTCGCAAATAAGATTGTCTCTCGAAAGGTCAAATTTACTTTGCTTTCGGGCATTTATTTTGCTCGTGTTGCCCGTGAGGGCAGCAATAGATGCCTGACACGCGTAATATTATAAACTTCGTTTCGTACATCTGGCTTGTCAACCGAATAAAGCAAAATTCAGCGCACCGATCACTTGTTAAAATTAACTTAAGTAAAAACCGCTGAAATTTAACATGAAAAAATTTGTTGTAGTGTGCTGTAAATGAGACAATGAATGGTATTGCCACGATGGGATCGTCGGAAGAGCATCGCATTCATCATCAACAATCTCAGAATGAAACAAGTTTGGAACATCCAAAGAGTCCCGCAAGTCCATTGAGTATTAGACACGGTAAATATTACATTTCAATACTATTCGAAAATTATTTATTTAAATCATTTCCATGTTTTGAATTTTATTCCATAAAACATTAATATCGTGAATATAGTTCGTGTATTAAGTACGTTTTATTCGTAAATTACGTCTTACGTAAATATTAATTGCTCGCTAAAGTTAAAATGAGAAAATGATGTTAAAAATTCTATTTCTAGTAAAATTTGGAAAATTTATTGCGTCTATTATTCGCTTACCGAACGAATATATGAAAAGTAATGTAAAATTGCATGAACTAACTTATTAAGTATTGTGTCGGGAAATATTATTTCAAACTCGTGGTAAAACTATCTATGATTTATTGAAAGATCTGTCGTATCGAATCATTAAAGTATTAAAAAAATTTATTGCGTGATACTTTGTTCTGAAAATTATCCCATAAGACATGCATTATAATTCCAATGAAATGCATTATATATGAGGTTTTTTATATATTTTCTTATTACGTACAATTTGAAAGCCAAATATGTATTATTAACCATTTCATGTACAATTGTTTTCAAAAGTGGCCGTTTCTCACTGACAAAGTTTTACAAGTTTCATAAGGCTTTTATGAATATTTATGCAACGACGATATTAAATTACAAAACCATCGCATCTGCTGCTATTGTATAGAAAAAATATTGTCATCCTTAATTATATATTATATGTTTTATAAAATTGGTATCGATACAACACAATGAGAAGAACTTTGTAATGTGTATAGAATGATACATGTACGAATGTAAAGATATTTTCACGTTTAATATCAATCTCAAGAGCTAGTACTTGATTATATTTCTAGTTTTTATTTAGATTTTTGACGTAAAAATTTGTTAATGATCACTGAAACTAATGTCCACTCACTTGAATGTAAAGTTTCACAATTATAAATAAAATCCATTTGTTTTCCGAAATTTCCGTTTGTTTAATTCGAATTGATCAATTGTGTCAATTTGTTTTTGATTCGAAAATGATATAGAAATATAAACATTGACAATCACCGATTAGAAATTATAATAGTCATCGTTATAAAATAATTTATTTCGTTGCGCGCGCCTACATGCGTATGCCTTTCTCATTCAACAATCGAGATAAAAATGAATCGATAAGATTGTTAACGTAACAGTCAATTTGAAAATTACTTTTCGCAAGTAATACCATAAAGTTTGAGGAATCAAATTACGTGATCGAAATGCCAAGTACCGTCTTTATCTACCTCGGCACGTGCCTATAAAATGCGCCCTCTCACATAATCAACTACTACCGCGCGCACTCGCTTACATCGCACTTCCATCGACTTATTTTCTCGTCTTACTCTGACTTTATTGTGAGATCCGTTAATCGACACTTACTTTGCATGTCCACGACCTTTTCTAGGGTAGAAAATTTAATCTCAAATAAATTTTTATCGCTGTACTTTTTGAATTGGCGCGGATGATCGTTCGCAGATATTGTATAGAAATTGGTCGTACCGATAAATCATCAAAGAATTATTGTTACTTTTACAACACTTGGGATACAGCTTCAAGTAAATATCGTTTAAATAATAAATACTTCGTACGCTTTTCGCAAACGTTTCATCGATCGCGTATTCTCGTTTTTTAAAATACAACATTTAATGCAAATTGTTTCAAACTTTTAATATAATCTTTCACTTAGTTATCCATTACTTATACATTACGTATTATCAAACTAATTTATCGTGCGTAAGACATTTTTCTCATTTATAATTGATTTCTTTTTTTTTTTTTTTTTTTTTTTTTTTTTTTTTTTTTTTTTCAAGTAAACACTACATAAATTTATCGACAAAAAATATTGATTTCCAATAATTTCATAATTAGTAACGTTACTGTTCTATGTCTTTAACTGCGTCAAGCACTGTAATCAATACACTGTACTTAATGTCAATAAACAGTATATTATATCTCATGTATTCGTTTATTTGAAAAGTGCATTCCAATTATAGTACGAGTGCACTACCCGACTAATAATATACGGCTAATACGTTGCGTTAGATATACACAAATCATGAATGGTTCTGGACCATTAAACAAATGAAATCCTGCCCCCAGGAATGTCATACCATTCGAGGGTTAAGCCAAATAAACAGGATACAGCTGACTATAATAGCGAGAAAGTTACTCAATAAAGGCTAATAGAAAAAGCGTGATATTAAAATTCAATTTGAATAGCAATTCAAATTTACGAGTTGAATGAGTAAAGTAAAATAATATTTCTTGACGTTAAATGATAAGTCAAATTATAAGGATTAAAATTATAAAATTAAATATCGCAGTCGAGTACGTTTATACTAATCTTTTAATTGCAAGAGTTCTTACTAGTAATTAAAAATATTCAAAAATTTTCAAATAATTTTTTCAAATTAATAGTTTCTTAAAACTAGTTATCCACAATGATCAAAAACATTCTTTCAAAACTTTTGATATTTGTCAATTACAAATAAAGTATGTTACGAAAATCGTAACTACGTAACTTAGGCATTCTTTGAGGTTTACTTCCATCGCTACAGGCAAAGCAGCTGTATTACAACTGCATAATAATTGTTCATCAAATTTGTTAAAAGCTAATTCTACCGCATACGTGTAACTCTTACAATAAATAAGTAGTGGACTAAACTATGCGTAGATGGAGAAACCATCCATAAGAAACTAATCTTACGTATTCTTTCGTATGGTGTCAAATTTATATTTGTATTTTATTCCATCCACGCGTGATGTACATTCTACGAAGCCAACATAATATTTAAAACATTGTACTTTGAAATATATGACGATGTTCTCTCTGCGAATCATTAACATTATTTAAGAAATTAAGCTGTCAAAGTGTCCGCGTAATATACCGGTTCGCTGTAGAATGTGCACATTAGATCAAAACCGAGGTAAAATCCAACGTAGATATACATGTTTTATATATATATATATATATATATATATATATATATATATATATATAGAGAGAGAGGAGAGAGAGAGAGAGAGGAAGACGCAAACGGCGCGCATAAAGCGAGAGAGAAGATGGAATAAATTGAGTAAGAGCGAGAAGTTTAAAGGCGCAGACTCTCTGTACTTTATGCCTCGCCCCTTCTCTCGCTCTCTCTCACTCTCACTCACTCACTCACTCTCTCTCTCTCTCTCTCGCTCGCCGTCTTTCTCGGTAAGGGCGTCAAATTTCATTAGCATATCAATGCTGGTGGATGGCGTACGGGGGCTTTTGGGGCGCCACCTGCGCCCCTCGCCCATGTTGCATTACAGGATCATCGGAGGATAGCGACGGCACTAGGCAACTCTTCAGCCCGGCTGAATCGCAACGAGGAACGGTGAAAGGAATCGAAGTACGCATTGCGTGATTTCCTATAGCTCCTCTCTGTAACCCCCCTTCGAGCTGTTTACCATGCGCACGGTTAATCGCTATCGTATTAGCAGCGTTACGCATTTTTATTACGATTATACTCTGACACCGAAGGGGTGCGACAAGTATAACAAGGCCAAGCGATTTTATGTTATGAGGTGATGTTGGATCCCGCGCTGGATAAGTGCTTCTTAGACTGTTTTCGTCTTTTGTGTAATTATCGACGCGGCTACTTTTCTAAATACCAATATTTGCTCATACCCGAGTTACGCAGAAGTTTTTTTTTCTATTGAAACTTATTCGGCGTTTTAATGGATATTACGAGTTCAGAAACTCGCAGACCCATGTTTCCATTATTTATTCTTTTAGAATTCATCAGCTTATTATCCGCTAGTCTTCGAGTGTATAATTTCTTTATTAGCACTACTTTTGTCTTGGCGTTTTCATTTTACAATACAACAATTCATCCCACCACCAACCTCGTTCTACTTTTTTTTTCAAATACGCTTCTTAGTCCTTTATTTTTGATACTCTAACATCTTCGCTTCTCATTTCATAGGCATTCGGATTTTGTACAAATAAACAGTTTTTTTTCCAAGTGTCTTTTATCGTTGTCTTTTTAAATATTTTTAAATGCTTTTTACTTCGTCGTCAAAACTACGTGAAATTGCAATACTTAAACCTAGCTTATATCAAGTTGTGCTAATATTATATTACAAGAACATGTTTATCGATACTTCAGCGGTGACAATACCACATTAAACGATCTTAAAATCACTGTATCGCATCAACTGCATCAAATCAATAATTACTTTCGCACTTTTGGCATTCTAAATTTTTCTAATAATCGAAAGATACGCCAAGGGACCATTAAATCCACATAATATCTATCATTTTTTTCAAAATGTAATACTGCATTACAGATTTATTATTGGACATTCATAAAGAAGGAAAATCCATGTACAAATACTTTCTATACAAAACAAACAATCAACATATCATTGTTATGAGATCCCATCAAAAAATTACGTCTTCCTTTCCATTTCCGATGGGCTCAAAGTAGGATTTGACTGTCGCGCCGTTTGACAAACGGCATTTACATGAGAAAATAACTCCGGGAAAAAGTTCAGAAAGTAGAAAACGTTATACCGTAATTGCAATATTGTTTTCATTTCTTTTCTTGCTTAAACCTATTATGATCAATAATTTTTTAATCGAAAGGTCTAAATAAAATTGTACGATAAATGCATTTCTCGTTAATAAGTTTATTTAATAAAACAAAACTGGATCTTGTTATTTCGTTTAATTATTATAATATTATTATGCAATAATATTATTACGAGGGGCAAAGGCTTATTTTCTTAGCTACAGTTCGAATAAATTACAGCAGAAACTTTCAGATATTTTTCCGCTGAGAAAAGGAAGTCCTTAAGAAAACCTTACGCTCGTTTTAAATGTACCGAGGGATTGTATAATATAAAATTTCTCAATTGAAATGATCCGACCTTCAAGAAACACTTCACTAAGAAAAACTTTGCGCACCTATATTTAGAAGCAAAAATTTATTTACGGAATTTAAGTGATTGTACCGAGCACGTTAATTAACAAAAATTAACCGCGTAATCTGTCTTCCGCAATAGCAACATAAATACAGTTTAGCTCCGAGTACAAGCAACGATCAACGGAGACCCCTTGGTTCGCTCCATAGTTTGCTCAATGTATTATTAGAAAATCGATTTAAGGTGAAGAATGAGGAAAACTTTTCTCTCGCCTCTCCTTCCAACTTATTCATTGGTCGACTCCGTCCTCTTACATCGGCCTCCTTATCTCGGCACATCGATTCGTAATTAATGTATTCCAATTGGCCGACATGGCAACGCTCGGGGACGAGAGATGACTCGAGCTGGAAGAAATTGGACTTGTCCCGCGAAAGGATCAAGAGGAAGAAGTAGCAAGCCATGGGGTACGTGGAGAGAGCAAGAGCGAGACGGGGCGAAATGCGATTTCTAGGGTGCTTCTCGTGCGAAAACCACCACTTCGCCCCGCGCCGACGCCACTTATTTTATTAGTCACGCTTTTCATTAAAGCGTGATTTAATGGAATTATATTTATTGACGCCCGCGCAACGCACAAAGGGACTCACTGCGGAAGTGGCACTTCGAGGGAGGAATCACCCAAGTATAGCTCTGCTAATAGAATTACGTGCACGGTGACGTTCGGCACATCTACGCGGAGTTCTTCCTCGAATGTAATGCGACGTAAGAGTAGATGTAAGAGACGAGGAGCTTTTATTGCGCTCTATTCGTCTTTTCCTTAGGAGCAGAAAACTTTTTTTAATAGCAGCGCCCAATGCAATGCAAACCTGTTTGACATTGTTTCGATAGTCGTGTAAATTATTATTTAAGAATATTCAAAAGTCTATATTCTTATTTGCATGAAGGAATCCCGGACGCCTAGGAGCTATATTAATTTAATAACCTAAATACTGCAGGAAGTCGTGCGTTTGAACCGTCGATACGCCAACAGAGTATACAAGTGATTTCGGTCCTCGATGTAAATATTCTTTAGTAAAAAGTTGCTTAACTCGGAGTAAATCTTTGAGGCGAAAATTCGTCTTCTGGATCATTATTGTGTCGTGCAACGCCTAATGCCACTGCGCGACTTACCTACTGCCAAAATGCAGATAAGTAACCAGCTATCGTTGCGAAATTCATTTGGTTTGTGTAAAATCTACGAGTCTCATACGTTCGATGTAAAATTGATTAAATCGAAAAATATGTGCACGATTTTATTGCTAAGCTCGACCGGACCTCGATCAAACAAACGCAGCTTCATAGGCTCGCAATGTTTCTCCCGGTAAAAAATTCACAGACATAAGGTAAAAAAACCACGACCAAAATTCAGGCGACCTCTCTTTGTGTTCCCAGACTCGGCCGAGAGCAGCGTAATCTCGCCAGGACTTCCGGAGCGCTACAGTCCGTTGGGCGCCAGTGGCTCGGTGTCGAGCCACGATCCCTACGGCTCGCGATCTGTCCAGGAGTGCCCGGTGCCGCTTTGCCGAGGTCTGCCCACGGATTTTCCGTTGGCGCGCTCGCCCTACCTCACGGCCCTCGAGAACGGCCACCCACACATGCTGGCGACCCAGGTTACCCAGCACCACCACCAGCACCACTCTCCGGCTCAGCATCCGGTCGGTCAGCAGCAGCAGCAGCAGCAGCAGCAATCTCAGCAGCAACAGTCCCAGCAGCACCAGCAACAGCAACAGCAACAGCAGGCCCACGGACAACACGTGGGCAAACCACCCAGGAGTCTAGGTCTCATATGCATCGTCTGCGGGGATACAAGCTCCGGCAAGCACTACGGCATTCTGGCTTGCAATGGATGCAGCGGATTCTTCAAGAGGAGTGTCAGGCGAAAACTCATTTACAGGTGGTCCATTGTTTCCTCTCGCTAAGTTTTATCGATAGAATGATAGATACGATATTACGCGATCTCGTAAGCTCATCGACGATTAAGCAATGGCCAACGAGGATTAGAAATCCGAATAAACCCAAGAAGTACAATTGAATTTAGAATTTAGAGTGTTTCCAACGACTCGATAATAGTTAAAACTTCGCACAATATTTTCTACATTGTGCTTATTTTTTATTTTGTACACTGAAGTTGGACATCGTCAAATGTCATTACTACTTGTTGGAAAAGAAACTTGGGTTTCTCGTTCAATTCACTCAGGTCGTCACCGATCATAACTACTTTTAAAAAAGCTAACGACACGAATATTTGCAGCAGATCATTTATATTTGCAGCAGAATATTTTATCTTTTGAAACGAAAGAGTCCACGGCAAACTATCATTCTCCGTGTTATAAAATAACATACATTTGAACAATGCGGAATCTTGTCGACCATTACGCATCGAGCGATCATCCTTCACTTATAACGCTCTCACATTCGTATTTCATTCCTGTCAACATCGCTAACTACTTTATCAGGATACGAGTTAATTTCAAGGAATATCAACACTAGAGTCGCTCCAGATAAAAAAAAGACCATTTGCCAAGTAAACACGACTATGGTTCGCAAACGCGATCAATCAGCCGACTAATTCCGATATCCGGCTTAAAAAGAAATTACAAGCAAAACAGCAGATCCACCATCCGGTTAATCCTCTCGGTGCAAGAGGTTAAAGGGCCATCTGCGCCATTCGCCTACTGATACGCACGAGGATATCGCGCGCGTCCTCGTGATGATCCTCTACTCGTGCGCTCTCATTATACGAGCGAAACGATCTCGCATGATACGCTGAAAGTTAGACGGGCTAAACCGATCAAAAGCATCGATGCACCATGTGGCGCCGCTCGAGTGGGCTTATATCACCACTGACGCCACAATGCGCCGCGACACCGAACACATCCGCGCGATCCTCGAAAGAACGTAACGAGAGACAGGGACCGAGAGATGAGCACACACGGAGAAATTCATCCTCGCGGCATAAGTGCGCGCGTGCGTGCGGATCCGGCACCTACACGCACGCGCACGAGCGTAGACGCGAGGCCCCACCGGGCAAAACTATTACCGTCTCCAGGGAACGACCATCCATCTCCATTGGATCCCTCTTAGTCCAAATCACTGTCTATCCCTCTCCTATCTCTCTTTACCATTGCTTTTTTTCTGTCTCTCCGTATAAATGCTCGACCTTTTTATAGACGTCTGCTCTCGCTCGGTTTATTTTTCTCTTTGCAGCTTACCCATTTATATCGATATTTCGTAAACAATATTTCTAATAATTCGGTAAATTGTATGGATATGAAATTGTATCCTTTTCATTTCGGATTAGCGACATCAAGATTTAATTCAATCCTATGATTTGCCTTTGATACACATTCTTGTCGTAACGATTGATTACAATTCTTGAATTTTACACTTGGTTTGCATATCAACTTAATGTTGCTAATCCACCGAAACTGTTCGTTTTCGTCGATCGGCGATGAAATTTCCAATCATTGTAATGAATTATTACACGAGTAACATCGCTTATGAACATATATTTTTAAAATGTCGCTAAAATGAATTTAAAGAGCCTCGTACATCAAACATTTATACAATACAAATCCAACGAAATAACTGTTCACCATGTCTTGCACACTGACAAATTGCATACGCATCTTTATTGCAAATATTGTGTCGTTATCAGAAATATCGATATATCTATCTTGTTTGATTATATGAGCTGTTCCAAATGCTTACAGAGTACACATGACACGATTGAATCCCCAAGGATGAAAATATCGCTGAGGGCCGGCAGTCAATCGGCAAACTATTAACCCCCTTTCAAACCGACTGACCCTATCCAGGGATTTAAACTCATCGTTTGTTTTCTTTGAAAAATGATAAAAACATGATCCCACCTTTGGAAACCGCTGCCCTCGAATCTTAATACATATATTTATTAAAAAATAGCCGTATAAATCAGGAATAAAACACATAGACGTTCATATTTATAACGTATAATACTTTCTGTTTTTATTCGTATAACGGGCTGGTCGTTTATTGTATTTGCGAATATTTAAAAACTCATTATTATAAATTGACGAATCGCGGCAAAGTGAACGAAGTCGATTTTACATTATGCATTAATGCTGGTGTATGAAAAGGAGAATATTCTATGTAAAAGAAATAACAGAAAAACACGCAAAATTATTAAAAAGTTGTAAAAACGCTTCTTCTTTCTTTTTTCCAAAAGATAATTACATTTACAACAAAAGATGTATGCATATATATGATACGTGTTAAAATTCTTCTCGCTTTCTTTTATAAAGTTACGTATGTGCCCATTTACTACGAATATTATAATTATTTGAAATGTTTCTATGAATAAAATTACGCCAACCATAAAAGTTTTATTAACTTATTAACGAGCATTAATACTCCGATTAATATATTCTTGTGATTATTTCTATTATCGTTATTATTCGTAATCGTAATATTATTATAATTAACATTTTGATGAAACATTTGGTTTTTCTATAATATGCATAAAGATTATACATAAATACTCTTTAGACTGCAAAGGAATGTTTACAAGAATAAAAGAAAAATAATCAAGAAATGAATAAAAAATTGTATCAAATAAAGATTGTGTTCTTTTAACTAACTATTTGATGAATATAAGCATTTTTCTCTTTTTTAGTGACTTACATCGCTATTACTTATATTGGAATAGTTGCTTTGAATAAAGTTATAAAAATTGCAGATACGCATAAGCTCATCGATAAATATATACTAGAAATCGTAAACAATGGTTAAAATGAAGATTTGTACCAAAAATGACATACTATGCATATTCATACTTTTATTGACTAAAAACGAACTCAACAAATTAAACTATTGCGATTAATATATTAAGCAATTTGATTTTAGCAATGACCACTTTCATATTTACTTATAGCCAAACTAGAATACAAATATCTTTAGTGTATTTAATAAAACAAACACAAAAGTTACTTTTGATGAACAAGAAACAACTATTTTAATACGTAGCAACTTTTAATAATTAATATTATTTCACATTTTTTAATATTTAGATTATGACTAAATATTACAATTAATGACAAGTAGTATAACTTGACAATATCGTCCGACGAGCTCATAAATAGAGGTGTTTCACTTTGCTTACTTTTGTTTCTTTCACTTTGCGCGATATATTAATTATTTCAATCGAATTCATAATTACTTATTCTTTAACGAGTTGTACACTGTGACTGCAATTAACGATAAGCCGCTTCGCATAAAATCACATAAATTCGTTATAAAACGTCGTTTGTAACTATTAATCACGTTTGCAACAGACGCGTATACCAGATCTGTCTCCCTCTCTCTCTCTCCCTCTCTCTCTCCCCCCCTCTCTCTCTCTCTCATTTTACTTACAACAAAAGAGCCCAGATATTCATCATCGCGTCCCGATGAATTTCAATCCGATTACATCAACGCTATTTCGATTAATTCGACCGCGCGTACAAGCGCTCGTCGGAATTAAAAGCGACACCTGTTACGACTCACCACATCAATCGCCACTCAACGCGGAAGATGCACAATGCGTACGTGTACCACGGTCCATCGCAAAGGCAAAAAGAAAAAAGAGGAAGCACAGATGCGCGCTACTCAAACCCGCTACTCAAGAATCATCCTGTGCGCACAATTCGGGGATTTCAGGAGCATTCCTCGGAGACCACTTGAGTCGAGCGAGCGAACGAAAAAAGGGGCCGGTCGAGGTGATCAGGACATTTAAATTTGTACGTCCCGAACCCCGCTATTTATAGCTATATATATATATATATATATATATATATATATATATATATATATTATTTCGCTGACGGTTCATTCGGTGTAACAAGTGGAATCACGGCGTGTTTTGTTTGCTACGCAAAGTCGTGCAACAAAGGAAAGATTAAACGGCGTTTAATTCGCGTGAGAAATATGGAAGAACGCGTAAACTTTACTCTTAATTACACCTATTTATCTTTCAGAAAGTCTATCTTCTAAAAAAATGATAAATTTCTGCTTGGTACTTTAACCCGAAAGTTCATACATCTGTTCATACGTGTCTCTACGCTTATGTCTGCTGCGAACATTTTAGGAGAATCTATTAAAAGGCGTTTTTTTACACTCGGTAGTCACAAGATGTTGAATCCACTTACCGCTCACGAGTAATACGACGTTTGTACCATTTGAACAATAAATATGCAAATCTCCTACGCGACATTCTCGCTTAATGCAGACTCTTTATTATCCTGCTGACATTTTTTTTATTGTTTTTTCCTTTTAATATATTTTATAGCAGATGCAGCCCTCATCGGTGCTCCGTTTATCCTCGACTTCTCTTCATTCTTGTTTAATCATTAAAATAGATTCCGAAGTTCCAAATCTAATCGATTAGTCTTATGGATGCTACGATTAAATGCTTAAATAAAAGTACGTTCTGATTAAAATCTCGTCGTACTACTCAAATAGTATTAACGAAAGCAAGAATTGATACCTATAATAACTTTATACGTAACTTTATCGTAATTTTAATAAATTTCAATCGTCCCAAATGTGGGTAAATTGCTACGAAACTCTGATATTATCTTCGTGTATTGCAAAATTAATATGATGTCATGAAAGCCACGTGATGTGTTACAGAAACATAGCTGGCAATGATCCGTAAATCTTACGATGGAATATAACTCAATCGAATTATCTCGATTAAAAATTTCGATTCTTTAGAGTAAAGAATACGTCGTGTGATTGATCGTCATTAAATACCCATTCGTGTATATAAATACTACTTCTGATTTCTCATACGATAGATTAAAAAATTTAATTCTTAACTCGCGATCTTACTCTGGAATAAAAGCTCAAGCTAAAGTACGAATGAACTGATCATAAACACTTCATCTACGGTACGATTCTTCTAATAGTCGCAATTAATTATTCGCGCTACATTGATGGTACACAAATAGATGTCGATACCATCTTTTCCACATCTTGTGAATCGTGTCAAGAATTTCAGTTCAACATTCGCAAAAGTATATGCCTCGTTGCGGTGTAAATGTCGCTTACAGGATCAGTGTTCAATGCCTGTCAGTATGACGCGTTTTATTCGAACTCGCTTGAGTCGAATACACGCGAGTCCGTTTATGCCATTCGATATAAAATCTCGTTACTCGCATCGTGTCTGAAATACTGTATTTTATTACGCAGACCATCGTAACCTTCCGAGGTCCCTCTAACTCTCAATTCTTCTCCTTGGCTGCTTCCTCGCCTGCTTCCTCGCCTGCTTCCTCGCCTGCTTCCTCGCCGACACAAGAGTTAAATCAGCTCAACCACGTAAGGATGCCCAAGGACTTTTCGCATATACGCACCTCCGGACTCGACACGTAGCGCTTAACGAGGCCGTAGCTCCTATCGTCAGATGGCCCGTAATACGGTGAAGGCCTCTTCAGAGCCTTCGCACAGATAACCAATTACCAGGAAGGCTGTTGCTGCGGTCGCATCACGTGGACCAGAAGGGCAGAGCGGGGGCGGAGGCTGCGCTCGATCCGCTCGATCTTCCACTAGACTCGATTGCTCTCCCTAGACGGGCGCGTGCATACAAGTCCGGCGCGACAGATGCGACCCGATTCCGACCGCAAAATCGCCCGGATTACGCTTCCTCGACATCCTTTCTCCTCCATCCGCTGGCTGTCCTACTTTATTTGCGTTAGTTTTTCGCGCAAGGGCTTCGTGAAAATGGCGCAGTTTAGTTTCAACGTTGAACTGTCGACGTCGCTTTTGTTCCGTTTCAACACTCCGACACACGAACACTGTTTCCTCTGTTTTCAACTACTCGCAATTACGATACAATTATTTATCGGATAAACGATCTCCTAGATTCTAAGCTCGAGATTAACATTTTCGAAAACGTCAAAAACCCTTCCACAAACACCACAGGCTTCTAGGATTTCGATTTTTTATTTTCATATTTTTAGAAAATTAGAAAAATTAGAAGAGTATAGGCATAAGTCTCATTTCCACTATTAATTATAAATGGAATTTCACAAGATTTTATGAAATTTTATTTTCATTTAATGTACATCTTCATACATTCAATACAAAGAACGTTAGTTGTATAACAAAAATATCTACTCATAGATATTCATTGTCTTTAATCCTTTAGAGTGAATGAAAAATCAACTTATCTTTTTATCGATTACGAGATTAAATACTATAATTATAGTATTGGATAAGACCAATATCAATATAATTGGATGTAGAGTTTCATTCGTGCGATCTGATGGTAACTCAAATTAAATTATTTTTCAACTTTATGACGTCAAAGCCTATATATTTTTATCACTTTATGAAATTTACAAGATAATATATTCATGCTGATAATAATAGCGATGAAATATTCGTTATACAACACAGTTATCTCGGAAAAATATATATTCGGAGCTTAGTACCATTACGTTTGGTCCTTTTTTTTTTTTTTTTTGATATAATAATTTATTTGTGTACATAGTCGGAAATGAGTTTTATATTTTAGCTAAACAACAAATATAATCATACCGTACTCTCTTAGATTTCGAACAAATCAAACAAAGACTCAATGTTCCATCGTTTGAAGAATATCAACGATTGTGTTGCCTTCGGAAAAATCAATTAGAAATTGAAAGAAAAAGATGAAAGAAATAAATACCATTGAGATAAAATAGCACAGCGATTTATTGTTTCATGAAAGATAAACGACAATTTAAAAAACATTGATGTACATATAGAGACTATTGTAAAATGTAACCAATTTTTCCAAGTTGCTACAGTCATCTCTGAGATCAAAAATATGTCTAAAATTTAAATCCTTAATCCCTTTGTGGAACGTCAATTTTGTGTCTGTTCTCTTCGATAATTCACTTATGCCAAAGAAATTTTTTAATTGAAATTGAAAATGTACTACGGGAACATTTCCGGGAAGAAACCTTACATCGACGATTATATGATTGTGATTTTATGATTCATAATTACATAATTCAATTATTATAATTCATTGTGATTATTTAATTATTATTTCTCTTTGCTAACGTAAAGTCATTCTGTTGTTGTTTTATGGATCGACGAAATTTATAAGAAAAAAATATATAAATATTTATGTACTCGTTTCTTAGCATAGATTTTTTTAAACAATCTTCTGCTCAATCGCTTAGATAATTTATCGTGACGCTAAACATATTTTTTAAAAATAAATAATGGATTTTTACGATAGCATTAAACTACTGCGTTTAATTCATAAGTATTTCCTTACATATTTACCCTTATTCGTTTAAGTTTATGTAAGTCCTATAATTTCGTATACTTCAGGCATTATTCAGAAAATGAAAAAACTTAAATAACTATTTTATCGAAAATCATTTATACAATTACAAGTATACGTAACAAAATCTCGGTCTTCGACATCAAGCCGGTACTTCAATCCGCGAATTAACACCCCATTTCCGCTTCATTAAAATCTCGTAGCTCAAATCGCGTGATCAAATCTTCGAAGTATTCTCGTTGCCTAATACGTAAATGTCATTTAATAAATAATGTACTTGGTAAATGATGATGCTAGTCTCAACTTTTCTTCTAACCGGCAGTATGCATTTTATGCACAATGTCTATCGCATACTCCTACTACTAAAGTAATTAGACGGTTTCGCACGCGTCCCAATCTGCTCTGATTCGATTGCTCCTCTAGCGGCAACACCGGCCAATCTACACAATTAACGGTAACGCTCCAAGAGACAAGAAGCGGAATTCCACGAGTGCATAGCTGTCGCCGTCCACGGCGACAGCTACGCGGCTAAATGAAAGAGCGCACGAGGAGATCGCGACGCCATAACCGGGAACACATGCTCTCGGCTCGTGAACGCAACGCAACGCCACGCGCTCACCCTCGGCGTAAATAAGCACACGGGATTCCGCGGTACTGGCCTTGAGCAGAGGGTGGAAGCACAATCGGAGGGTCCGTCGGGGCGTGAACGCAAATCAATTTGCGAAGGGGGTGTCCTCGACCCGCGTCACACGCCACTACAGAGAAGACGCGCGCCTGCGCCACGGGATCACCTCTACCCCTCTGACACCCCTGTCTTGTCCCCCGGCAGCCAATGTCGCGTACAAGATTTTTAATAACCGAGCTCGCGTCTTTTTAGTCGCGTAAGTCGCGCCTGTAAGGGGTAGTTGCACGTGAATAACGGGCGCTCGTTTGATTGCTCGTGAGGGTCGGGGCGATCGCTCGCGCGAAAAATGAACGGTCGCTTAACGATGCCGTTAGTTTTCATTCCGACTGCCGTATATTACGTATCGCCTTTCAAGCCGAATCCCAATGAGATCTGAGCTACTGATTTTTTTCACTCTACGTATTACACTAGTACACGTGTATTTTTTTTTCGAGGAACTTCCTTTTATTTTGTAAGCGCGTCAGTTATCACAAGTGCTTTCACATTTTTATAACAAGATTAGAGTTTATGCGATTGCGGAACCTAATTTATAAAGTCCGCATGAGACGGACGGATAATATTTACTTTATTTGGGTTGTATTCTTTTAACGTTGATGAGGGTCGCTTACGACATTCAATTACGCCATTAATTTTTTGCAAGAGGGGAGCACACGGAGTATACGAACAAGGTGTACGGATAGAGTGGAAGTAGAAATGAGTTGGAATTTAAAAAAAGGCCACTTTACGTATATTAGTATATTATTCAGTAATTGTATTACTAAATTTTATACTTATTGGCTTAATAACTACTTAGAGCATTCGTTTCTTCGATGCCAGTCGGTACACTTGAGTTTTTGAGAAACTCTTTATGTTACGTAGACAACCAATAAGAAAATGTAAGTGCTAAAGTTGCTCATGTATCAATTCATAAGTAACTAATGCATTTACAATATCGACTATTCGTATCAGGTACTTAAATATGCTCACCGTCTGTACTAATTATTGGGAAAAGCCTGAATAATCCGGTAAGATTTGAGGAAAAAGAAGTAAAGCTGTACTTGTGAAGTCGGTGCATAAAATCCATAAACTTCAATACCTTTTTATCCATAAATGACGAATTTTCTACTATCGCGACTTAAGTCCTAAGTATCGAATATCTTGATGATCCAGCCAAGTAAATACATCATTTAAAAATCTAGTTTTTGACTTTGTGGATACATTGTGGTACTTTGTACCAATACGTAGTACAGTTCTGCACTTTGTCCTGCACTTTGTCCTGCACTTTGTCCTGCGCTTTGTCCTGCGCTAGCCGAGTCAAGCTTCATTAATAAGCTTAACGTTGATTCAAACTTTATCGCGCTTTATCGAAATCCCGTGAAACTTTCATTATTTCAAATACGTTCGGTTATGAATTAATACACAAAGCATACGAATTTACGTTTAATAAAATTATTGAAAATCGTTATTGAAAAGCTAGCCTCTTTGCCATGAAAAACAAAGCACCCCTACCGATCGGAATTCACAGCAAAATATCACCCGTCATTTCCACAATAAAGGATAAACAGATTGAATGTATTTAGAATGAATGACAAATGGAAAAGTACAAGCTCGAGAGGAAAGAAAGAAACACGCATCGATGCTTCGCTCGGGACAAGATACACTACAGGCCCCAACCTCTGCTACCCCCAACGGAGTTTCGGTCTCTTTTCTGAACGCATGAACGTTCGTCACTTTTCTGTGTCGTTTACATATGTGAAGCACACCCTTCGCCTGAACAATGCCTTAATGACGTGGAAGGAAATGTTCGCCCTGTAGGCGTGATTCAGCTTTCATCGTGAATCCGCACATTGGAGTGATTCTCGCCTCGAGTTTTTTAAGTCACAAATGGCGATAGCGCAGAAGATTATAAAATTTATCCTGACAGGATAATTTTTGGATTTTCCTTTTAAACGAGTACTTTATGCGCGGCTGCTACGGAACGATCCGTTGAATCCTTAAATTTTACTCGTTTTACAAAATAATTCGTTTGCTTGAGGCGTGAATAGCGGTAGGATAACGGCTTTTCAAATAATACGTTCAAAATCACATTTCACAACCTCGGCCTTCATCCTTGAAAAAATATGAAAATTACAAAATTCCTCCCTTCGTCTCGTTATTCGATTTGCTCCGTTACAAACGTTCCCGTAACCTTTTCACTTCTAACATAAATTTACTAGAAATGAAAATCGAAGAATTTTAAATAAATCTTCCCCCAAAGCTTCGCATTCAACGATAAAATATCTTTTAGTTCCAGACTAAACGTTTAAGGAGTCGTTCATTTGTTTTTCGCGTTAAAATTTCTCTAACAAATGTGCGTGTCGCTGCCTACGTCGTTTGTGATAAATGAACGGGTCCGAAGACCGAGTCTATTCAAAATGTTAAAAAATACGTAGAAACATAAAAAAGCTATATGCGGTTCCCCGGTAATTTTGTACGTGGACAAACGCGTCTCAATGACGTATAATTATTCATAATGATATTAACGATATTAACGAGAAAATGACGGTCGAAAATACGCCGAAGTCTCTGTAATTCGAAAGTTTACTCGAATGTCCTCGAAACCTGCCAGCCTTCAGGGGGGAAAAATCGAGAAAAGAATCATCGTCGTTAGAAGAAGTTTCGCTCGACCATCGTCGCCTTGGTCCACGAATGCATCCTGCGAGGCGAATAGGCGCGAACGGGCGCAAGTCAGGCGAGACGAATTTCGTAAATTAATGGCGACATCGGCGTCGCAGAATCCGTACACCCGGGGACAAAGGTAGATTCGCGTGCAGTTGTCGGACAAAGAGAGATAGAGTCAAATTCGATTACTTTCATTGTTCTGGGACTAACCCCGTTATCCTTCGGGCAGTGCCGAGCAAAGACACGTAGAGGCCATACGTCTGGGTGGGCTGTGTGAGCTCACACGAGTCACGTATTTACTTCTTATCCGTCTTAATACCCGGGAAAGCCCGCGATCGGTTTCCATCTCTTTCGGCTCTTGCGCCCAATCCCCGCGATATCGTACTCTTTGCGCGCTGGACGAGACTCGAACTTTTCTACCGGAGTCACAACGCCCGATTATATTCGCCTCTGTGCTTTCAAGGCAATGACACAAACTCTTCGCTCTTGTGGCCCGGATTTACTCTCTGGCGGTCAATGAAAGGCGGTTGATCGAATCCATAATTAAAAGGACGAGAGCGACGGACGAGCAATCACGTTAGTCTCCGTTCAACTTCGCTTCTCGATTAAGATTAATTCGAGAAGGTTACCCCGAGGTCTTCGAGTAAGTTCCTAAAATAGATTGACTCATTCTTATTTTATATCATTCTTTTTATATGTACTTGCCAGTTTCATTGGTGTTGTATGCGCGGTAATTTCTTTTTCTTTTTGTAATTTGTACCAATGATACTCGGAAATATTTGGAAGGATAGGAAATTTAGGAAAAATTTCGTAGACAAATTTCGTATCGCAATCGTATTTCATAAGCTTAAAATTAATTACTAGTTGCAAATAAATAACGTAGGCAAAGCAATTTAATATTGAGCAATCGACGTACATACGTAATACCGTTCGAACAAATATTTAACAAACTTATTTAGTACTAGATTTAATTTCAACGTACACTTTACTTTTCGGATTACGCAATCGCATTTTAATGCGCTAGAACGGATGCAATGGGCTTTTTAGCGTAAAATCAAATGCTTAATATTTTGCTTTCGGGAAAATTTCGGGAAACGTAAGGTAAAATAATCCGCTATGTACGCAGGCAATCTACCGATTGCGCAACTCTTGTAACGAAAAAAAATTGGAAAAATCTTAACCTATTCTCGAGCGCACTCTTTATTCCTTCTCATGGAAACGACCAATCCAATGAAGTGACGCACTTCCATAAAATACCAAATGTTAAATTTAGCAATAATAAAGGGATTCGTAAGTATGATTGCTTAAAAGCGTTGTCTCTTCACGGAGAGGCAAAGAAATACTTGACAGAAATGAGTTTGCTATTGAAAATATTGCCTAAAAGTGAGTCGCGTGAATGTCGTGTTGATCCGTAACCGTTGATCAAACGAACAAAGAGAAACTGCGCGCAACGCGTGCGAACGCAAAGCAACCGAGAGGATTGGACCATTGTTTCTGTTTGCGCAGGTGTCAAGCGGGAACCGGACGCTGCGTCGTCGACAAGGCGCATCGCAATCAGTGCCAGGCCTGTCGACTGAAAAAATGCATGCAGATGGGAATGAACAAGGACGGTGAGTAAAACGCCAACCAGACTAACGAGGCCGCCGATCGACCCGATCAAACGCACGCGCACGTCCCTATCGAGATTACGTTACTCGATCCCGCGATCCTCCGCCGAGAACCTCCGCCGAGAACCTCCGCCGAGAACCTCCGCCGAGAACCTCCGCTTTTCATTCCCTTCTCTGCTTTTCGTATTGTGCGCCTATTTTCCTTTTCTGTTTCCTTTCCTCGGAGCTCCGAGCCAGTGGAGGCTTAGATGCCCTTCTCCGACTTTGTCTCGCATCGGAAAACTGCGGCTAATCCCCATCCGCAGCGTTTGATTATTGATTGCTACGGTGTTGCTAAAGCGCATTCCTTGTCGCTAGGCATTACACTCGCAATAACTCAAAGTGCTCGATAAGAACGTTTTCTCGGATTTACGATACGATAACGAATACAAATTCCTATTAAAAATTAAAAAATGTATTTTACCAGAGCCAAAAAGGGGACTTTTCAATCGACTGTTCAATCGAGCGTTGAAAAGTATTTCGGTAAATGGACATCCCAATGAGAAATAACGATACATCGGCATCCCAGTTGAATATAATAAGAAAGGGAATACTGATCATCGACCATATGGAAAAGTAGCGCGTTACACCACCGTATTTATGAGAGTCGTATTTCACGCAGGTTCCTCGTAATAAAGTTGCCGTTGAAACGTAACAAAAGGTACTCGCGCAATTCCATTTTTACAGTGGCAATCGTTCATCTCGCCGCAAAACAATAAAATCCAGCGATAACGCATTTACCCGGCAAAGCGCGTAATATCCTGAATCTTCGACGCGCATTATATAAGTCCGCTGTAGCAGTGAAGCCGTTTCTCCAAACGCAGAAATCAATCGGATCTTCGAAGAAAAGGGAGTCGTCGCGGGCTCGACTGAAACCTAAGAGGAGAAAAAAGAGACGGAAGCTTCGATTGAACTCTTAATGCTTTTGCGAGACGAGGTGCACCTGCCATTATATTCCGTTTCTTTCATCTTCTTTTTCTCTCCTCCCTCGGCTCGATCCCCTTCGGCATCGCAAACTTTCTTATTGCCGAACTTGATGTCGTAAGAAGAAATTGCTTTGGATCCCCTTCGAGTCACCCGAGGAAACTCAAAGCACGGATAGATCGGGCTTTTTTGGTCGGAACGAACGCGAGTTTGGCTCGGAGGTTTGACAGGACGATGGAGAAACGAGCGATGGTTGCGCCTGATTTCGCTGCGACGTGCCTTGATTCGAGCCTTCTTCCCCTTTTCCCGGGGAGAAAGTTGTTTACAAGTCTACGGATTTAAGCTTACGTTGGCTGTATTGCAAATGTATACGATTCGTTGTGTATTTACTTCTTTCATACGTTAATAATACGATTGGTAGCGATTATTTGTGTGGACTTTTTGGAAATTATGTTTTACAGCTTATGGCCGGCATATTTCATGGAGAAAAGAAGGGAAAACTCCTCGAATTGCCAATTCTTTAACGACGGTTTAATGGAAATAAATAGTGACATAAATGTCAGACTGGTGTTTGTTTAATAATTAATAATAATGCGACGTTGCAGTAATTACAAATATGGCGAGTTCTTTTATTCGTCGTTTTATTTCAAACTAACATTTTATCGATGCAAAATTGGCCATCCGAATTCCGTGTTCCTTTGTCTGACTCAGATTGCAGGCTTTTGCAAAAATACTCAACATTTACCTCTCGAGTAACTAAAGTATAAAGGTCACGAAACGTATTGGGCCATACAATTACATTGTTGATTTAATCATATTTCAGTTTAAGTTCAAATTCACATTAAAATAGCATACATTTACATCAGAGTTCAACTTTAATTAAAAATCTAACGATGGTTTAAGAGATACCACCGTTAATGTCTTCTCTTCGGCACCTCATTTCAATCAACGAATTACAAAAATCATGCACTTGGTTTACTGAGAAACTGATGAATTCTTATTCCTTTTGGCAATATAATATCAAATTTTCAAATTTTGGATTTAATATAATTTAAGGATTAAAATCATTCTGTAGCTTTAAGCAAGTTATTATCAATTCACAGTTGTAAATAATACTATATTAGGGCCATAAAGTGATTAAACGATCGATCGGAAATTTGTATTCCCGTTCATTTAAACGAACATTTTCATTGTTTTATTCGATTATTCGATTATAAAAATGAAAATAAAAAATTGCATTCACGTAACCGCAAAATTTTCCTACTATTCAAAATTCAAATTTATTTTACGCCGGTTTTATATCTTTACGTAGATTATCTTGTATTTTCAAAATTACCTACTGAGAGCTTTCAGATCTAATTCGTAGCAAAATTCCCAATTCTTTCCTAAAAAATTTACCAGTAACATGAGAATACACAGCGAATGACGGCATCATTACGAGTAAAAAAGGCAAATGTTTACATGGATATTCAGTTTTCATGTTTTATAGCACTTTGGGAATAATATGCAGTCCCTTGTATTATTATTCATTTGGTTAATGAATTATTAGTGGGATTGGAATACAAATGATCTTTTAAAAGCTTCTGATAATTTTTAAAAATGTTTAAGCTTAAATTGGATATGATTATTTTAAGACGAATCCATAATCAAGCGAACTAATTAATTAATTGTTAGTATCGCAAAATAGCTAGTTTGTTATTTCGCGTGCGTCATTGGCGAAGATCGAAGAAAGTTTCGCATCGTATACGAATCGGAAGGAAGAAACTGCCGTTAATCGCTTAGCAGAGAAAAGTAAACGTGCACCATAAAGCAACGAGCAGTCGACTCAAGCCACGAAGACGCGTTCGCAGGCGTCCGTAGTTCCGTAGTTCCGTAGTTCCGTAGTTCCGTAGTTCCGTAGTTCCGTCCCGTTTCCATAAAAAGCCACTCGAGCACTTTTGCAAAATCCAAACGGACGAAGCAGAGCAGCAGAGGCGCCCGAATGGACGGATAATGAAATCCGCGAGAAGAGAGCAGTCGAAGTACGGGAAAAGGCAGAAAAGCGCGTTATTACGCTCGAGCCCAGGTGCAGCATCCAAAGTCCCAGTGTCAATTAAAGAGATTTCCGAGCTTTGCCCGGGCGAGGGCGCATCCTCCTGATTATAACGTATACATGACTCCGGGCGTGCGCGCACACTCGCAATTACGCGGGCGCCCGCGTATACCGCACGCCCGGTAAACACGCGGAGAGGTCGTTAGCACGGCGGTCACGTGGCTCGCCCCGCGGCACATCACCAAGGGTTAATTGGAGGAAATAAACGCACACGGAGGGCTACGTGCTGGCCCAAAGGGTGCGGCTCATTGTCTCATCTCACGCGCACGCTCCTACCCTCGACATGTAAATGTGTTCGCTCTTGCCGCCTGCTCTGCCTTATACTTTCGACTAATTTCGGCTGCAACTCCTTTCGTTTGTCCGTCTATCGCGCGTCTGTCTCGCAAGTACGTTTTGAAATTTCGCTTGTATTGTCGTCGCTTGTACAACATGTTGTCTCTCTTCGGCCTTCTGCCGTAGACGATTGGTGCCTGCCTTGTCTTTATTTTATCTCCGCGTGCTTCTCTAACGCTTGTATCGGCAATAACTACTGGTTAGTACCAGTAGTTACGCGGTGACTGAACAAAACCGACTTTTCAAACGAGTTTATCCAAGGAAACAAGTACGTCTCGACAATAACTGGCAAACCGTACCGCGTATTACGATCGAATTAATCGCCCGTCATATCTCCCAACGCAACAATTTTATCTCTCTCGCTCACTCGCCTTTAGTCTATTTCTCTATCCGCCTTTCTACGAGGAAAATAAAGGACCGCCCGTCGCTCCATGAAAAATTAGAGAAAGAGAGCGTTTATCTTGCCATGCGTGCGCGCACAGCCATGCAAAGAGCGACGAGGGAGGCGTCGAGGGAGGCGACGGTGAAAGAAAACAAGAACGAAAGCAGCGCGTGCGGTAGGCCACGGTGGCGATGAGACGATGTGCCAAAGGGCTGGGAAAAGCCGCAGGAGGAAGTTACCCGGACGCGGCATGTGGGTGGGGTGAGGGGGAAGAAACGAGAGACCATTAGGCAGCCCGACGGGACGCGCACGGGAAAAGCCGCGGTTTTTTATGAATACGGAATTACACGCGCCACCGTAACCTCTAAGCGTCCGGAAAAATTGGACGGTCAGGTGATGCTTTTTATTTTTTTCTTCCTCGACTCATCCCTCCTTCTCTTTTTTTCCGATGCTTTCGCGCGTGGATAATTCGGAAGGAGTTGGTCGCGCCCGCGCACCACTACGAAAGGAAGGCAACGTTTTCTAGTTTTCTAACGGCGAGTGCGTTCAGTTTTAACGATAAGACCGCGGAGCGTAATTGCCATGAGTTTAAAGAAGTCACTACGTCTACGTTCCACGCTTGCGCAAAGCCGCGTCGGATTCTTAATTCGTTTTGTAAATTTCGAGCGGAGGCAATGCTACGCTTTGAGCGCGATAGACGCGTTGGGTTGATCGGAATAATCGAAACAAGTAGTTGGCATTATCGGTCGCATTTGCCTCTGCACCCTCATTCACTAACTGACGTCTCAGAAGCTTCTTATCTTTGTCTTAAGAACAATTTGATGGCTTACGATTGAACCGAGGCTCTAGCCTAGAAACGTCATTGGCTATAATGAAAACTGTATTATAAATGGAATTATCGCACTTGAGAGTTGAATGCAATTATCTAAGCGTAATAACACTTTCAAATAACAACGCGAACATTAGATTATTATCCAGCCAATCATTTATAAGATTCTGTTTATACGCGACACCGCGCTTTTTAACGTATTTAAGGAATTCGAGAAGACCCTGAGAGCTTACACCAACGTAGGACATCCAAAAGCCGCCCGATCCATGTTGCCCCGTGGGTTCACCTCGTTCCACTCTCTCCTATCGATACCGGTCAGTGAATTATTTGAATTAATGCTTAAAATCTCCTGTAGTCCTTTGAATGCACGTATAGAAAGAACTTTAATCGCTTGATAATAAGCTAAGGAGCATTCGAGATTCGAAAATTCATGTAAAAGCAAACTCAATCTCGCGGTGATCGTTGTCTTGATTCAGCCGATAGTATTTGGTAAATTGTTTTGCAATTATGAAAGTCGCTCTACCAATCTAAAGAACGTCGGCCAATTAATGTTAAAAAACTATCGACGCTCAATATTTCGTTGGTATACCATTAGTAAAGTACGAGCTTTTACACCAAAGAGAAAGAAAGTTCTTTTTATATGAAAAGTAAGTGATTTTATCAATTGCCAAACTCGTAATTTCTGTGCATACGTGTGTGTGCGCGCGCGCACGCATATGCGTATGCATATGCGCATATATCTATGCGCGCGCACGCACGCGCGCGCGCGCACAGCGCGTGAGCGTTCGTATTTTTAATTCCTTTTTTATTTAATTAAAATTATAAAATTGTAAAACTGTAGCGTTGGTATACTCGACACTCGGACTACAATACTTAATTTTTTAACAATTTCTTTCAACGGTCGGTGGTTAAGCGTATCGGTGGTTAAATATCCAGGTTAGCTCCCCTGCAAATTAGCGCAGTAGAAGAAATATACTGAAAATATCGCGCGGTAGTCTTTGCTGGCTTGTAAACTGCTCGACTGATCTTCGTTAAATATTACGCCCCGAACAAACGAGCCGTAACTTGAGGTAACGATAATAATTCACTCGACTACGAGTGGTGAAGCGTATCGCCACAATGGATATTCTGGAATATATCGGCTCGATCTGTACTCGCTACCAGACTCGAGAGCGCCAGAAGCTTATCCCGAACGAGATAAACGTAATAATTCCATAATTCCGGGCGAATATAATAAACGCGGAAAGACGGGACATTATGAATGGGATCTCGGAGTCGGGAGATAGAAAGAAATAAAATCTACGAGCTTCCCTGTCGTTTTAGGTTGTCGCCGTTGTCGCAGAAACGGCAAAACAAGAGCGAGTTACCTAACGGGTGTGTGCCGGGCTCTGCTGCAAACAATGCATCTGATTTCTGTGCGGCCCGTTAAATTTATGCTGTCAGAGGCAGGCGCCTTGCTTTCCGTGACATAACCGCGTTACGTGAAATTCACGAACACCCATCGGGACGGAAACCGAGCTGAGAGTGAGCGGGAGCGAATAAGACAAATAGGGAGAAGGAGAGAAGGAGAGAAGTTTCGCATTGGATCCACCGAGTCGGAAAGTCTTCGAGTCATGAATGATGAGTGCAAACATTGTGTTTTTGATGAAGCTGGACCGTAATCGATAATTTCGTAACCAAAGCGATAGCGGCGGGATTACTTACTGCCTTTTATTCAGCGAACATTGACAGTATTTTAAGATATTTTTATCTCCTCTGTCGCTTGTAACTAGGGGTAACCGAACTTTATGTTTCAATCGAGGAATGCCTAATGATTAAAGATTTTTCTTGGAGTTTGAGTTGCTCAAAGCTTCGTTGTAATAATGCTACAGCAGAGCAATAACTAATTATTATTATTATTATTTCTAATCGTTTATTTAAACTGAAGTACCACGTACGGATGGAACTGCATCCGATGAAAAGTCCACTTGATTAAGTACAGTTAAGCACGTTTAAAGAGAAAGTGACAGTCATAGAGTAGATTTACCGAATTACAAATTTAACTTCTTTATTGCATAACATTATCTTCTTTGAGCTGCCCAATTGCTTCGGCAATCTGACTTTATGCGTTCGTTTTACTTATAGATTCTCCTTTTTTAATCTAAAATTATCTACATAAAATTTCTCGTTTTTTAATGCGCATTTCAAAAAGCAATTCTCTGTGATTACATTAGCCAAAGTTCGTAATCATCCGTTCTGCAAAATTACATTTCGGTCTCTTCAGCAAAACTTCTGACAGTTCATTCGCGAATGAACAATTTTTAATTAAGCTACTTGGGTTTCAAGTTGATATCCATTCGTTGCCAACGGCAATTTCACGATGAACGATGAAGAAGCAATAATAGAACGTACAACGTTTATTCACGAGGTGCACAGATTCAAAAATTGCTGTAAATTCTATAATTACAGGCTCTAGTTCCTCGATTATGTTCCCTATCGATAAAAAGTAAGTTTTATACGTTTAGTCGCATGCAATGTTGAATGTAAACCGTGTAATCACTTATTCGCAAACAATTCCGTTCGTGAATTATGAAATTGGATATCCTCTGGCGATTTCCAGGCAAATTCCAACGGCAAACGAAAGAGCTATTTATATTTTCTTAATCAATCGTTCGACCGTTCGTAAAACCCTTCGCAATCGATAAGCTTCGGTATAAATGTACAGCTCGTTGTACGAGTTTACTCCTAAAATGTATATAGAGTGCCGTAAAGCGTCCAAAGGAAGGGCAAAGCGCCGCGATGCCAACGTTCTCTTATGCTTAAAAATGCCACGCACACCAGTTCGCATTAGAATTCTACCCTGGAGATCCGCATCCACACCCCCTTCGAGAGAAGAATCGCTGCCGTCGCTGCTGCTTCAAATTGTCCGAGATCTCATACCACGAATACAGTGAACTCGTTCTTGCGATTGCGATGGGAAGTTCTCGCAATGAAATCGCCCGAGGGCTTGTGAGTCGAAGCGTATTATTACATCGACATTGACGAGTTGGACTGACTTTAATTATCGAATCCTCGTGTGTTGCACACCATGGATTCGTGAATCATTCGTAAAAGCTTTTATTCCACTTTGCAAAAGTTTGAGGTCAGTTTTAGCTTTTGTACGTCATATACGAGATTACTAATCATTCGTAATCTCATCAAAACAAATTGTACTTCGATGAGTTTTAATATTTATATTTACCATTGAAGCATCGAAAGCTATTGTAATGTCGAGTGCTTCACTTAGCTCTCAGAAATTTATAATCCTCTGGTGCAACTACGCACATCCCTTTTTTATTTTGTAAATTTATGCAAGGAATTCTAGCGTAACAAAATCTTATGTCCAAGGAATGATATTACGTAAAATTGGAATATAATTCAAAGAGTTATTTTGTTTATCAACAAAATAATCGCACTATATAAATTGCATTGCGTGCAAAGTAGAAAATTTACTATGTTTGTTGTTTTATATTTTAATCGTCGTAATTGCGAGGAACGCAAGTTAATATTGAGACTAAGCTTCATCGTATTAAAAAAGCTTCTTTCATCGAATCGTTGTTCAATATCTCCTGTTTGCTATTCTTGGTCTATTGCATACATTTAGATGAAGTATCGAATTCGTGAACCGAATATGTCCCGCGTTAATGCATTAAACGTTTGTGTGCTCGGTGTCGATACCAGAAAGACAGAGAATTGACATTACAAGAGCTAGCAACATAAATTATTATCGTAGAAAATCAAGGACAAAAATATGTCTCGGATTCGATCGTCGACCATTAAACAACGAAGTAACTTTTAACAACACTCGACGCTACCAACTAGGAACTGGCCCTCCAAGCCCAACGACGATTTAGGAAAGAGTCGTAAAATCTCCGTGACACCTACTCGACAAGTGACCGCATCTGATTCTCTCTATCGACGGACTCAATCTCGTATCGATGAATTCGCACCTCCTGCAGCGCCCACGTGAACCTCCACCTGATATACGAAAATGCGCGCGCGCGTATAATCGAACATGCGTTTGACGGTTGTCGCGAATCCTCGATTGTCCGGGGAGATACGGAGCTGAACTCGCTCACATTGGACACACGGGGTACATCTGGGGGCGCGCTCTCTTCTGTCTGTTGCAGCGGTGCAGAACGAGCGACAACCCCGCAATACTGCGACCATCAGGCCAGAAGCCCTCGTGGAGATGGACCAGGAACGAGCGCTGCGTGAGGCCGCCGTCGCCGTCGGCGTCTTCGGGTAAGTGAATCATCTTGCTTCTCAGATGCGCAACCCCCTCTAGCCTCGTAAATTATCTTCCCTCGAAACTTGTCATGCTATCGCGTGACAGAGATTTGCAAAGATTTCTCCGTGATGCGACAGTTTCTTTACTCGATTATCTATTTTTCGCTTGCGTTTGCGCGTATAAATTGTTCGAGCAGATTGTTGATTTTACTTTACTTATCAACGTTCGTTCTCTTAGAAATGATCGAAAATATATTTTACCCGACGTGGAGCAGTTCTAAAATTCCCGAGCACCAAAATTCTCGGGGGCAATTTCATCCACCAATCGAAGGTGTATCCAACAAATGATGAAAATAGCAACGCCGGTGACTCGAAGGGATGGTTTCGCGACTGGCCTCGCGATGGTCCTCCACTGACGAAGTTGACTTAAGTAAGTCGGTACTCGAGCGAATGAAAAAGCCAAAGCGTCAACGAATCAACGCGGAAGAAAAAGCCCGACAAAGACCTGCACGTCCATCGAGGCCAGGACGACGCGACGAGCTTTTACATGTCGCGCCATTATTTAAAAATAACTAAAGCGGATGTGCGGTCGGAGGATCGAAGCGTATGCGCGCGCATCAGCCAAGGTTCTATCGGCAATTTTTAATCCGATTCCAACGAGGCAGAAATCGATGTACGTCGAGCTATGGCACGTTTGATCTTGGGAGCAGGAGAGTTACCTTCGCAGGCGTTGATACGCCACGCCGAGCATGATCTATCATGAAAAATTACCTTTGACCGGACGCCGACGTCGTCGAAAGTGGGCGCGAGAGCCCGACGTGAGCCGCTGAGCCGGAAGTAATGGAAAATCCATATCGGCCTCGAGTTGTCGAGCTCCCGAGCTCCCGATACGACCGAGACTCCCTTTACCGGGATTTCGCTAACGGTAGTTAAGTTCATGGCGCTTTCCGCGATTTTCCACGGAAAGACAAACCAATATCGAGGCTCTGAGCTTGAATATTTTACGTGCTGTTTCACCGAGGGATACTTCCAAAGGAAAGCGAAACAGTCTTGAGACTCGCCTCAAGCTCGTCAATTACATCTTGCTCAGCAGTGCTTGAGCGCTACTGCACTCAAAGCACGAAATTGGAATCGAAACGTTTTGTATTTTATTATATAACAACATCATTATTTTATTTTCCAAGGTAAATCTTTGGTGGTTCAGGTTGAGAATTCCGACGAACTCTGATTTGTTATTTTAGAATTGAAATCAACAACGTTAAAAACAAATAGATATTTCATGGACACGCAAAACTCTAATTTTATGTAATTTCTACATATTTATTTATCATAATATGATATGATATGTAAAATTGTCTTCGCAATTGTCTGTACCAGGCTTCTTATAAAGCGTGGTATATACATCTTTCAATTTTCTATTAAAACAAAGCGTAGCAAAATTTTTCAAAAAAATAAATCGTAACGAACTTGTTTACGATTATTGTATAACAATAACGTTTTGGTACCATTACTTTGTTTATACGTAAATAATAAGTATCAAGAAAAATAGGCGCACTAAAAAATTTAAACTCTTATCGTTGAACAACATGTTTTGTAGAAAGCGAATTAGGACGTTAAAATACTTGAAAGCTTCTTCTTGATATTTACATATAGTGAATTAAGTTAAATTAAATTTTAAGTGCAACTTCGACATTTTGTAAATATAAAATGAAAACTTGTAGAAAAAATTGCAAATATAATTTTACGAACTTTGAAATTTTATTGTTTCTCGATGACAAACATTAAGATTTTCATTTTACATATTATATACGTAAAACATTTCTGTCAACACTAATAAAGTTTTCAAATTCTTTCTTGTATTATTGCGTCGAGGAATCTAACATTTGCTTATTTGTATCGCATAATAAACTAAATAATTATTTTTCTGATGTTAGTAATCATTGTATTATTGAATTTTCATTGAAAAATATTAGGTGATACATCGATGAATTCGATTATTTAAATTCAGCGTATTTACTATCCTGCTAAATATCCCGTTAATAATCCTGTTAATTCGAAAAATAATTCCCGGACTGAAAAGGCAGTAGCATCCGAAGATCTATACATGACAAATTTTTTCAATTAAACTTTGAGAAGATAAGAGTATGCTGATTTATTCCAAGTTTCCTTCGCTTTAGATTTTCTCGAAAGTTACAACACATTTTATTCGTCCGCGATGATGACTTTTAGAATAATAAAAATTAGCTTCAATGATGAATGTAAATATAGTACTAGTATGGCATTTATAAATGAAACGCTTATACTAGTGAGATTTTATCCAGAGAATTCTTTTTGTTACATAAAAGAAAAAAAAATGATTAAACATATATTTCTAGTAAATAATCTTGTTTATTATACGAGTAAAAGACTGTGCATAATTAGAGCAGAATGCAACACCAAACCGCCATTCGATTTGTACATTTATCATACTAAACTCATTGCAGGCATTTAAATTCGTTTAAATTCATTTAAATTCGTAGCGAATTTCAACTAAAGACGATAATTTGCAGCGAAGATAATTTGTTTAAAATTAAATCAGTGTTACATTTTACTCGTTTTCGAAGTATACATCCCTAAGTCTCATTTTACTTAAAAATTCATGCTCAAGCACTGCATTTATAAAATAACAGTTCGTTTATAATCAAGACGGACACTACACATAAATACCACGTTATTACGAAGAAAAAATTATTTTTCTTTCTCAAATGCTACGTGATCGTAGATATTGTATCGTAGATACTACCTAAAAATCATCCTATCTTATTTTAAAATAATGCTCTGAAATTTTCAAAAGGCACGTAGTTTTTTTGAAAACATAAAAGGATTTCTAAAACAGTACAATAGAAAACTAACTTAAGAGCAACCTAGCAATAGTTACTCTCAAAATAATCCAAAGCGCATCACCGATTATAATGTTATAATTTTACGAAGAGTCACCCCTTGTTCGAATAAATTTCATTTTATTCTCAATTTTTTTTTTTTTTTTTTTTTTAGTTCAAGTTCAATGCCGCTTTATAAAATTATATCGATATAATCGATCGCATGCTTTGGACGTTAGTCTTCCCTGTTTGTGGCAATTGATTAGACACTATGTATTTTT
Organism: Wiebesia pumilae; assembly: GCA_018907045.1. Lineage (NCBI taxonomy): Eukaryota > Metazoa > Arthropoda > Insecta > Hymenoptera > Agaonidae > Wiebesia > Wiebesia pumilae. Next base: position 2,551,632 of record JACCHZ010000104.1, read on the forward strand.
ACTCTACTAGTTTCTGATCTAAAATCCACTAAATTATAAAACCTTTTGAAATAATTTTCATCTTTTACGAAAGACCGAAGTTCTCCAAAAGCTGGCAACCAGATCACTTGATTACGATCGATCATAAATCGAAGGATGTATTATCAGTTCTATGATCCCTGTCGGAAAATTGTGGCTCTCACATATTCGAGCTGAAACTGATCGGAGAAGTGCCATTGACGATACTCGCAAAAATAGCTCTAGCTCTTTCACGAGGAAGTTCTCGACCAGTCTCTGTCATTCGTCCATTGTTGAATTGCTGTTCTTGATAATTTGGTATTACTTTCGGTAATCCGATCGTTTCAGTCGTGTCGCCAATGCACCTCTCCACACGCATCATTGGCACTAGAGGCTCGATCGTCGTACGAATGTTGCTGTCGGATCTTCCGTATCTCGCGGTCATCTGCAGTCTCGACAACACGGCGTGATCATCGATGAAGTAACCTCTCTTTAGATTCTCGGATTTAGTCTTCCTGATTATAAGAGCAAATCTGCGCTTGATGTCGTCTCTTGTAATGCTATCCTCCTCCAGGTCCAGTGTCTCAAGGCTGTCGTTCATCTTTCTTGAAGTCTCTTCGAGCATGTACATCAGCCTGCCGAATGCTTGACAAATCTCGTCCATAGATTTTTGACTCATCAAGAAATATCCCCGACTATCTCGATCGCGTTCTCGAAGGATTTCTTTTATTTCTACAAAATCGTGCTTCAGCGACTCCAGTTTTTGCTCCGCAAACTCATGGCTCGCTCTTTCTTCCGCAAGAATTAGGCTGTTACGCCTAATCTCTTGTTCAAGGCGATCGCGTTCGCCACGAGTCTCCATTAATTCACGAATTACCTCTTGGAGTCGCTGGTTTTCGGAATCTTGATCGCGATCGACTTCTTCATCGACGTTCGACTTGCTACTCTCGACCACTTCCTTCATTAACGGTGCTTTATTCTGAACTGGTTCTCCGAAAGCTTGGATCTGAGATAGAAGATCTAAGTGCAAAGAGACTTTCGGTGTCGCTTCCGGCTGCAAGTATTTCGTAAAAATATTTCGTATTTAAGTAAAGTCCTTATTCACTGTACATACTAAAGAGTAAACGTTTGTATTATGAGTAATAAAAGAGTAAGAATAAGCGTTTGCATAAATAGTAGAGTTTGTCGGTAAATACGGTAAGACGGTATATTAAATTCACGTGTAGTGATAATATTGCAGGCTTGCTCACCTGACATACTCGCACGCCTTCTAGTGATTTCATTGGATGTCTTACGCGTTTCTCGAATACCGGTATCGATGGTTTCATTTTTATTCTCTTGATGACCTGCGGCATAGGCGTGAGCGGCTTCCTAAAGATGACCGGTGCAATTGGCCTCTTGACTTGCCTGATCATTGCACTCTTTGGTCTATGAAGTGCCGGTGTAGGCGCCAACTCGGCCTGCTTCGTTTTCTGAATATTACTAGCTGACGAAACCCTTTTAGTGCCACCGTCCTTTTGAGGAAGATTCAACCATCGGTATTCGCTCTCGTTGTGTAAGCTATTGCGGTCCAATCGTTTCAAAATTTCGCTCAAATTTTCCTCGCGTAGACCCGAGTTGTGTCTCACGTCTACGATAACTAGTATTTTATTGTGATCTAGAAGCTCAATAATGACCTTGGCTATGTCGTCGGACAAACCGCATTGCTGTAAATCCAGTGCCTTAAACCAAAGACTATCTCCAATCGCCTCGATGATACCTACGGTCACGTGAAAAATCGTTTTAAGATTAACACGCGATCTATCCTAGCGTTAAAACACAAAAACTCGTGCCTACACACACGCGCGCGTGTTAAAAATTAGTGTCGTCGTTAATGAGACAATTAATCGATCAAAACCTTTTACGATAATAGATGTTGATTTTTTTTTCAATTAAAGACATTGCTAAACGTTTGATAAAAAATCTTCGTCCTGTCATCCGGTCACATTCGCAAAAATGTAAGCGAATTCTGTTCAACAGATTTTCATAACGGAAAAAGTTCGATTATGTAATTAAGTAAGAGAGATCGGTCGTACCGGTTACAGCTTCATTTCCCAATTTGGAATTCCCGTTAAGCGTAAGTCTCCTCAGTCCGGGCATACTCTCGAGCTTGGGCTCACGGTACCTCAGCGATTCTTTCCACGCGTCGTGATAAAGCAGGAGCTTCTGACGTGACAAGGCCGAGGCTAGTGCTGGACCAGCTCTGGGTGTCAGATCGCACTGCGACAGGTTGAGCGATTTGAGGCTCTGTACATTGGCGATTGCCTTGCAGATGACTTCGCAACCCGCGTCGCCTATGCTGCAGCGCTGCAACGACAAATGTTGCAAGGATTTGGTGTTGACGAGGCCAACGCAAAGAGCAACCAGACAATCCTCGGGTATGGGTACGCCTTCCAGCTCGAGATTCGTAATGACAGTTGAATAGCGGAGACACTGACTCAGGCTGTGAGATAACCACTCAAGGAGGTAGCGCGTCAAAAAAATCGGGGCTTTACCCACTAAACGGACCTTTGATTCAGTGTTGGCTTGATCCAACCATTTCCGGCATTGGTACTTGCTGCGCACGCTTATCGATCTACGAAATTCATACTTTCCTTTTACAACTGTCGAGACTTTTACGAGCCTCGAAGAGGCTTTTAGTTTAATATGCACTACTTGTGCTCTGAGTTTTAACGAGCAATTTTTCTACAACTGAAGCGCAAAAAGCTAGTCATCTTGTCGAATGTTTTCGAATGTTCAAAAATACGAGAGAAAATGTCAAAATGAATAAGTACGATAACGACAATTGAATATTTCATTTTCCGATGGTGCATTCCGATTATGCGCAAAGATTATGCGTATCTCTGATTCAAGTTAATTACTTGTTTGTTATTCTAGTTTGTTATTCGCCTACAAAAGTAGGCGAATGTTCAATTATTATTTCTAACGTAATAAATAACGTACGGTACTTTTCAGATTAAAAATTCAAAAAATCGAAAAACCTACTCGAATCGTATACTTAGATAACGACGTTAGATACCTCACTTTTAACAACTTTTAACAACGTACAGAATTCACAATTATGACTTTTAAACGTTTTAACCGTTTAAATGTTTTCTCCGAACAATCGGTATGTACATTTACACAAACTAGGTAATTAATCAAATGTCGTTTACATTATTTGATTGAAAAGAAAAATGGAACTAGCTGTTCTGGCTGTTAATTCTTAAGCTTTAAGTTCAACAACGTCCAAACTTTATTCCCGTTCTTCTACGTGGTTTACGGATTGTAATGCGGGCATCGCGCCTCGTTACGACGAACCTGAGCGTGCGATCGAACGACAAGGAATTTAGGATGGGCTTCCATTCGTCCATCTTGACGCGGTCGGTAGTAAAGTCGAGGGTGTGCGGCAACGTGACACATATCATCGGCAGGGGTCTGAGCCGATGTTTCTTGCAGAGCTCCATGTAATTGCTGGCGAAGCTGTGATCGTCCGTAATCGCCGCCATGTTTGTTCGCGTAACCGCTACTGGCCCACCGCCTTCTCCGCCGTCATTTTACGTGGGTCACGGATTGAAAGGCAATTACGAAATGAGTTTTAGCGGCAAGTAAATTCAAAGTATTCAGACTGAGACAGAGAGAGAGAGAGAGACTGAGAGAGAGAGAGAGAGAGCGGTTCTTTTTCGCGGATAAGCTTGTTTCTCGATCGTAATGCTTCGAAAGACTTTCTTTATAAATCGATTATGCATTCTGTTTCGTGAACCAAATATGCTTTAAATGTACGTATGCGCGTTAAAGAGAAAAACTTTTATTCGGATAGATGTACAAATTTGGAATGTGTAAAAGGACGCAATGGTTAAAGTCGTCGAACCGAAAGTCGTAAGTCTCACGAATGAGCTAAAATTATATTAACTTATATTTATTATAAATTTCAATCGATAGCTGTTCTGTATGGTAATTTACCTGAAATGTTAAACCTGCTAAAGTTTTTTCTTAATCTTAAAGTGAACCTTGTTTTCCATTTATGTATGACAGGAAAAAAGAGTCGAACTAATGAGAGTGTCAAATTTTGATACATTTAAATTTAAGTAGTGGTAACTTTTATGCAATAAATATACGGAGAGAAAACAAATTTCAAGCAAAATAAGAATTCTTTTTACTTTGTTATTCATATACTCTTGATGTACTCTTTCGCAAAATTATTTTTTCCGATTATGTGGATCGGAATAAATTAAATTCTTACTAATGCACTTTTAGTTTTCTTGATTTATTACTCTCAATTTGAATTCATAGATTCATAAACTCATTAAAATCTGTGCACTAATCATTTTTTTTTTAAACAAACAGCTGTAAAATAATATATAGAACAATACGTTAATGGTTGTTTACTTTTCTTTAAACTTTATAATTCTACTAAAGGAATAGGCGATTTCATTGAAAATGTTATATTGTACCGAAAAGTCTAAAGATGAACGGCCCTGTAAAAGCTTGAATGCTTGCAGTGCTTAAATTATCATATCAATATTATTTGAGGTTAATTAAAAAGTTAAATTATGTCTATTTACCCAGGTGCTTTAAAAATTTTTCAAGCTTGCAAAATGCGAGATACGCGTGACAAGTCAATTCTGGATTTTCTATATCGAGGAACTTCCCGGCCAAAAGAAATCTCGTCGCTGAACTTCATCTGCGCGTTTTTTGGGCTTCGTTTGCTACTGACACCTAAAATGTTGACGAAAAATTGTGAAAAATTTGTTTATCCCCAGTATTCATTCTTTATTATTTATCAAATTACCCGGAAGATCCGAAAACGGCAACAAGCGAAAATATAACGTATAAAATGTATTGCGACATCGGATATTTGTGTGTTGGTTAAATCGTTAAAAAAAAATCTTAATTATAACTGGTGAGACAAACGAAAAAATGGGTATACGAAGAGCAGAGGTGCAGTGCCTGAAGTTTGACGCAAAAGTCGAACGCGATTTATTTTACGTATGGAAGTCGCGTTTAAAACGATTCTACATTAATATAAACGATAATAAAAGACCGAATGTGAAAAGTAATCGATGCTCTCTTTTTAGATGATAGTCGCGAGAATATAAACGAGTTCTTTTTCTTCGGTAGAACTCAAAAGGTTTTTTGAATTCTAAAAGTTCAGCGAAAGCTAAAAAGATTTTCATAACATTTGAACATACTTGATTTTGAAATTTACGAATGGAATACAAAAATCTAGACGCGCTACGTATGACAGGATTATTTTAAGTTACGAGAAGAACACGTACGAATCGTTTGCCTTACTCGAGCGAGTCGAATAAAAATACTATTTATACGGACAGTAATAAATAACTTTTAATAACCTAGTGAACGAAATAACGTGCTTCGCTTGGCACACCTTTTTTCAAATATCATGTTAATTTCATTCAACGCAATAATTAGCGCATAACAAAAAGTACAAATACTGTTGTTGGGCGCATGCACGTATTATCGTGAATAAAAATTAGAACGTGCAGAATTAATGATAATTAGCAATCAGCGTTGATAACGACGGCTACGCGAGCAACAACAAGATCTAAATTTCGATGAAAACGACCATAGTAAACCATATCCGTAGCGTTAATTGCGAAATTATGGTGATTTATTTGATTTGGTTGAACCGTTGTCCACAGACCCCCTGTTTCCTTGGCAATGGCGAGATATGCCGCACCACTACCTCTACCCACAGTCGCACCGACGTCTAATTCAACCACTGCTCCGACGCCACCCCGACAAGACAACGACGATGGTAAATTATTTTATCGCTGGAATATTTATTCCAACAAATTAACTAATGAGGAAATTTAAAAGTTATGTTAATCAACTGTCATATCTCGGAAAGTGATAATTTTGCATAATTTTTAGAATTTGAATCCTCGCAAAAGCTCACTCGGATAAAAAATCATATTTTACGATCTGAGCAACAGGCGCAACGCCTTGAGGGAATTATATTATTTTTTATTACTTGGCATGATAAATTTGAAATATTTTTCTTAAATGCTCGTGTAATTGGCCCTCGCAATTACTCGCTATTATTATTAATACGACATTTCTAGCTGAAACTTATTCAAATCCCGTGTAAATTTAAAGAAACGTTGAATTTAGCAAAGACGTCCGACAAATCATTTTTCTATTGGCGAGTGACGCTAACTAATGGAAAGATTTTGGTACAAGTAACGCCCAACTTACGATGTATCAAGGATATATTCACTTGATGTTCCATCTCTTCGTATCATTATTATAAATTCTTATAACAGCTTGATGTGTCTACGCGTATTCATAAAATAGAGGCAATTCGAATGGATCACGAAAGAGAAATCCACGAAACAGAAAATGCAAATACTTGTAACGGCCAAGTTAAAGTTGACTTAAGCGGCAGAGTCATAATAAGAAATCATAATCCTACGTCGCGATGAAAATGCGCAGGAAACGCCTCAGAAGACAGCATAGACGTCACGAATGAAGAACCTCTGACACCTCAACCACCACAGCGCAGCAACTGCAATCAACTGCCACCGGTCATGCCGTCGATCTATTCACCGGCGAGCGTCGAGACCGTCTACGAGACCTCGGCCAGGCTCCTCTTCATGGCGGTCAAGTGGGCCAAGAATCTACCGTCTTTCGGGAGTCTACCATTCCGTGATCAGGTGATTTACGCAAATAGTTACCATCAAGTTTCTTTTTAATCCGAAACTTTTGGTCGGATGGTCGATACCGAATGGTCGATGGTCGATGGTCGAATACTACCTACGAAATCGATACGGTATTCAAAAACGGTAAATGTTAAAAAACGTATTGGAAACTTGGCTCGGGGGCGAGATATATTTATAATAATAAAGACTGCGAAGATTTGCCGGATCTGACTGAACCAGATGTGAAACGTAATTAGCTGAATATTCAGTTGAATCACAGAGGCTATGAACTTAAGAATCGACGATAAGTTAATCTGTGGCAAATGCCTTGAGAAATCTAGTTTATCGAAATGTAAGAGTTCTATCGTGTCTGAAAATAGTTTCTTTTGAACTCTGTTATTTAACTGCAACTAAGTATGAGGAATCTTAACTTTCAATTAAATTGTATAAAGTTATTTTTACTGCTGCGTAAATAAATGGCTTCACAGAAGTTGATTAAACTCTTTTGCTGGCATGCTTCTCTCGGTATATTGATTTTTCTATTGACATTAATTGACTAATATTGACATCATCGACTTTTTATTCCCTTCTTTTAGACCGAATGCTTTGATGTTAACCTCTTTGTGTGCTATCAGTTTTAAAAGCAGATTGAAATTCTATTGTTGAGTCTAAAAGTGATATTTCAAGCAATTACTCGCACGGAGATGAATTAAAGCAGAATAAGTTTACTTTTAATTGAAAAAATTTCTTTTAAACAATTTTTCAATTTACAGCGAAAATACTACAATACATACTGGCGTAATTTTTAAAAGCAGTTTACTCTTGTACGATTAAACTTGAATTTGAGCTTGTGTAACGTGTGATTAGATGTATACGTGTATGAAATCAACCGCACAGAGGATAAAAATATATAAAACTTCTCCAAATGTATCACCATAAAATGTGCATAATTTTGTAATTCGCACATAAATTTGAAATTCTATCGAAATTAAAAGACTACTTATCCAGAATCCTGAAAGGTGTATTAATAACAAGATCCGCGAGACTGGAAAAGCCTCCAGCCTTGACTAATGGTCAATTTAATTATACACCTCGTGATGTGCAGGTGATACTACTCGAGGAATCTTGGTCGGAACTGTTTCTTCTGAACGCGGTACAATGGTGCTTGCCACTGGAATCGTCGCCACTATTCAGTGCAGCTGAGTTGTCTGCCCTAACGATGTCACCCCATCCCGTTCATTCGCACTCGGGTCTCCACCTTTCATCCCCAACCAAGTCGAATCAAGTCGCCGTAGATGTAAGATACCTGCACGATATGCTGCACCGATATAAGTCCGTGATGATCGATCCCGCGGAATTCGCCTGTATGAAGGCCATCGTTCTTTTTCGTCCAGGTACGAAAGATTCTTATTTATTTAATTACGAAATGTGCACATCTCAAGAAGTTCTGAAACCATTTTAAAGGTCAAACTCGTGGTACAAATTTATGTGTAAAAACCTCTTTTTTTTTTAAAAAAAAAATTACTTTAAATATTTGAAAAATCGGTATCTCGACTGATCAACCCCTTTAATCAAATTATCAATCTCCTTTTATGGTGATTATGAAGATGACGACGACGATGATAATTCTTTTAGTAATTTAATATTTTGAAAGATCGAAATTTTATTGCACAAGTTTTCTGGATACGCAGAATTAATTTAATATTTGAAAAAATGAGCTTTTATCATTTGCACCCGGCTATCAAGAAAGCTAAAGTTGTAGTAAGCAGCTACTCTGTCCCCCCCCCCTCTGCCCCTCCAGTCGATTTGAAAAAGAAAAAAACCAAGAACTAAAACTTTATAGAGACTCGCGGTCTAAAAGACTCGAGTCAGATCGAAAATCTGCAGGACCAGGCGCAGGTGATGCTCGGACAACACACGAGGAGTCAGCAACCCAGTAATCCGGCGCGATTTGGACGTCTGCTTCTCCTTTTGCCCCTATTAAGGAACGTGTCTGCAGCTCGGGTCGAACTCATCTACTTTCACAGGACGATCGGCAATACACCAATGGAGAAAGTACTCTGCGATATGTACAAGAACTAGGATCAGCTCCGTGATTAGCTGAGTATGATTTTGTATACATACACTGACTACCGTACTGCAGCTGGTCGAGTAATCTCCTCGAGTTCATTTCAAAAACGAAGATTGCTTTGTTTTTGCACGAAGAAAACGTTTGCACTCCTTTTAATCTTTTCGCGTATTACCGACAGAACTGATTCTTAGTCGCCTAAAGTAGTAGTAGCAGGGCACGCAGAAAATAAGCGCGCGCGCGCGCGTGTGTGTGTGTATTATACTTGATAAATTGCATTTAAATCAGTGGATGATTGTAATAGCGCATTAGCTCTCATTGGTTTATATTACTTATCAAAGAAGCGACTAATTCTCTGCAATATAATTAAAGACGATCGGTAAGGGAGAGAAGCTACACACCTCGAAGTGAAGAGCGACAAAGTAAGTTTACCTTGTGTCTAATCTTATACGTTGAATAATTAGATAAACTTTTCGATACAAAGCTTAAGTATATTGGATTTATAATTAATTGTCGCTTCAATTACATTTTCTCTCCGAATTAAAATAAAATCATAAAACGTTGTCAGTCGTTGTAAATCTGTCTCAACTGTGAAAGACATTCGTTATACGTAAAATGAAAATCCATTTGGGATAGTGCATAATAATGACGCATAATTCAGAGAGTGCAATCTTATTCCGAATAAATGAAATTATACTTACATTTTATGTACATTTCAATGAGAAAGCTAATAATCATCACTGATTTAAATAAAGTTTATACTTTACTGTTAGTTCACATTATAAAACTTTCGGGATTCGAACCAACTTTCACGTGTATATTTTCAAAGATTGATATATTAATTATACTGTTTATAAATATTATTTTATTATTTTATTCGTAAATCTGAAAAAGACAGGACAATCAAATTATTTATTTTTAATTACCGAATAACTAAGCTCAGTGTACTGAATTGTAACACAACAATAATTGTACGCATAATATAATGATATTTTCAGAAATTTATTTAGTCCTTCATTGATGCTATTAATATTCATACTCACGTAAGGACGTGTGCAACATAATCCCTCGTAAATATAAGCAGGTGTGTGATTTTATCCTATTGGCATCATTTGATTATTACATAGTTTTAGTTCTACGAGAATTAGTTGTGTCTAACGTAACAAATGCAGTACGGTAAAATATATATGATATAACTTGAATTAACGTATAAAGAGATCATATTGTTATCGTTAACAGAGAAAGAGTTTTTTCGATTATGAAAAAAATGGATATTTATGTGAAAAATGAGAAACTAGATCGATTACAATTAAAAATATACCGATAATTAGATTACAAAAAACCAAGAATCAACGAAACTGATATGCAATAGTCAGGGCCTACAATTGACGAAAAGATGAACAATTAAATTAAATACAAAAGTAAAACGATCGTCGACTAATCATATTTTTCTTGAAGGTATCTATTTTCTATTTTTTCTCATCAAAGGACAGTGGATTTTTTATAAAAATTTTAATTGGAAATGTATTTTTTAAATTAAAGAATTTATAGAAATTTCAAGTATCCATATATCGACCAAACTACAACACTAAAATTCCTGATATGAACATTGGCTAAAAATTATTGTATTAATCGATGCATAATTGCGCATAAAAAATATTAATTTTCTTTAAATTAACACGAGATAAAAAGATGTAATAAAGCCATTGCGATCTCATTAAATTGTACAAATTAGTATTAAATAGAAAAATATAGTTTTACAATGATTGTGAAACTTTTGTATTTAATAAATTCAGAAACCAAGAATTAGGAATAATTATAAGCTATTAAAAATTAAAATCAATTAAAATTATCACTTTTTAACGTTTTTCTTACGTTTTTCAAGTCAAAAATAAATTTTGGTTAATATTATTCATATTTTCATTTTTTAAAGGTTATTCTCTAAAATTCGTAATTTGGACTTATATTATTTAAATATTCCAATTATTGTAAAGACGAATAGTTAACGTGATTTGCTGTTTTAATAGTTAATACATTTCAATAGATACGAAGAGTCACTTTTGGAATAAAAATATATCCAATAAATAGTTACGATAAATTATTGATATAGGTTTAACATTGGAAAAATGTAATCCAAATGACTTGTTGGAAAAAAAACAATATATATATATATCATATATCATATATCATATATATATATATATATATATCATATATCATATATCATATATCATATATCATATTCGCATTCCGAAAGATAAAGGTGGTCTTTTTGTTAAAAATACTATTGCATCAAATGAGTAAAAAACGAAACAATTGGCATAAATATCAAATAAAGCAACGTTTCCACTGTTATTCTATTGGAAATTACAATAACTCTTTTTATAAATCGTTAGTTTAATTACCGAATAGTCGCGAGAATCATTCTAAATGAAAAACGTATATTTCTCTTGTTATCTTTTTCATTAGGAAATCCAATCTTCTAAGTAAAATATCTTTGGTCGAGATATTAAAACTACTCATCATTGGTTCAAGATGTTAAAATTAATATTTTACTTCTTAAGTCTATTTTAAAGCAGTACACGATTGTAATAATCTACTTAACCAAATCTAAATTTTAATGTATTTTAATTTTTAGATAATCACAAAAGATGTAGATATTTTTCAAACAATAATAATTATTTCCATTAATAGGAAAATTATTTACTTATTGTAATACTTGTCACAAATAGAGATACGTGGTAAACACTTGTTCAACATAAAGACTATATGTACGTATAAGTTGTACATGAGCAAGCAAAAAGCGGTAGCTTACTTACCATTGTCGATGTACGTTGTTTTGATAATATCTTATCTCAGAAGAGAATACATTTTTCTAAATTTTCAATAAATTAGAAAATGCCGTGCGTTATGCAACAAAGTATTCTTCCTCTTGAAAAGCGTAGTGTTACGAAAGACAGCGACTCCACATCGTTCAAATTATTGGTGGCACAAGTTTTGCAAAGTAACAGCGAACAAATCAACTTCTAACAGAACGGATGAGACATTCATCAAGAATCACGTTCATGAAATCGTCTAGTAAAATAATTATTCTAGTCATAAAATTAGCCGTACGACGCGCTGTAAAAAGGACTTAAATCGTGCGCGCCTACTGTATATTCCATGTTGTCGTGAAAAATGGTTGTCATAAAAATGCTCTATGTGTATGATCACGTTCGGCAGAATTTAATATAATAATTACGCAAAATTCATTGTAATAAAATTAATTACGTAAGCAAATTCAATTTTCTGCTTATTCACATTCCCAAAAACCTTCCCAAGCCACAATAACCCACACTGGCATCAAGTGCGACTGTAATGTACATAAACAACACTATACTTTCTTTATGAATAGATTAAATATACGTTATTAAATGACATTGCTCGTAGAATTAAAACATAAAAATCAAACCTTAATGCTACTTTCGGTAACTAAGACTTTAGAGTCAAGTTGAAAGTTCATATTTTCACCTTACAGGCTAAACAAAGTAAACTACCTTCTTAAATGGGGAAAAAAAATCAAATAACTACATATTTTACTTAATTATTGAACATGCAAAACTGGCCGGTGCCCTACATTCTCTAACGATTCTTAGAAAAGCAGTGCTTAACATTCTAAGCTAAGTAGAGTGGCAAAGAAGGATGTAAAAGCGCAAGCCTCGACTGAATAGCTTAGCAATATTAAAAGAGCAGCTCGTAAAAATAAAATCTATCGGGGGAGAATGGGGTAAGGGTAAAAAGTCGGTGCCGCAGCAGCGATCGAGCGTCCTACCGACATGTACATATTTATTTATCACCCGCTTAATCCCTGACTTTCCCTCCTTACGCCACATGGCGGTTTGACGGTCCCGGGGCGTGAGCGGGGGCTTATAAATTACAACGGGACCCAGCGAGCTTTGAGGGGCTGCTTAAGTTGTCAAAGCCGAGGATGCATCCCCCGCTTGCTCGATCGTTCGACGCCAAGGAGGAGTTCACCTACCCGGGGATGACTCTCGCCTCATCGGCCAAAGGCAAAACTCAACGGCTCTTGTTCGGGAGCTGTTGCTCGTCCCCCCTGGTCCTGCTTCTTTGGGCGATTGATATTTTTGCACTTAAAGTCCTTCTTCGCGAGGACTGAAGGGTGCGTTTTGTTTGCTTAGCAGTCGCGAATATAATTATAAACGGAATATCTTCTAGGTTACCTAATTTCTGCATTTAATAAACGTCTGTTTCAACTAAGCGAAGATAATTGTTACCTTTGTACTCGTACAATGAACCTTTGCAACAATAAATATCGGGTTCGGTCTACAAAATTATCCGCAGTTCTGTTTTTAATTATCTTGGTTCGATATTCTGACAATAAAGTCAATGGTCAATGTCTCCAATTAAAAAGGGAAAATATAAAATTAATATCTGACTGTGCCGAATTGATCCAGTTTGAAAAAAGGTATACGTACAAAGAAGACATTGTAAGTTTAAATTCAAATGAAGCTCTTGACGCGAAGGTAAAGAGCATTTATAAATATATAAGTTAGAAACAATTGTTAGCGAAGCCGTTACCAATGTACCGAACGATGCATTTGAACATTCGCAGAAAAAGGACGGATGACTCGAACGATACCACGAGCAAATGCCATAAATCACTAGAAAACGAACGCAAGTCTTCGCGCTATTCGTGAACAAGATTTCAAGTGCATGGAAATGCCAATAAGAACGAAGTTGTCGAGGCAACCAAGACGAGAGCAGAGACGGCATCTGCGCCACTTGGTTTAGTCGTTGGGGGTTGGAAGAGGGAGAACTGGAGGCTAATGCCTTTCCAATTACGATTCCCGACGATGCTGTGGACTCGGGACCGTTTGTCGAGGATTTCCTCCCCGCGCACTTGCTACTCGTGGCAAGTGGCGTGTGCGCCGACTTATTTGACCCGTGAGAGACAAAGTGACTTGATATGCGCATATTTAATCAGGTCGCTCTTTTGTTCGGCGACGCGCGCTTTTCTATTTTCCTACGGCTGATCCGGAGCTTTGCTCTGTAATCTCTACGAGGCGATGGCTTACGTTTGACTTGCACGACGATCGCGATCGTGAACCATTTGCTTTCGCATCAAAAGTCATGATAATGCAGGCTCGGGCTAATACGTTTCGGGTGGGTTGTTGTTGGTGATTTAGTCCGGACTAGAGGCATAGTATCCGGTCATAGAGGCAGTGTATGCTCTTTTGTCGATAATTTTTCATGGATTTTATAGCAGCGAAGACGTATTAATGGATTACCCTTAGCTTGGGTTGATTTAATTTACCATCGAATTTAATTGAATTAAATGACTTTACAATGAAATTAAAGAGAAAATGAAAAAACGGATGCAAAGAACTTCCATATATATTTCTTTTCATTTTTAGTTCGTTTAGATTCTTATTCATCAATTACACCGATTCTATTCAATTAGTAATCACTGAAAAATTAAACTTTTTTAATGTTATTATTGAGCATCAATTAGGGTAATTACCATTTAACTTTAAGAGTTAGTATTTAAATACTGAAATTTTAAAATTATCTAAATTACTGGAGTCACAATATAAAGTAATTAATTATTGCGCAAGGTATTTCAATTTTCTAAGAGTCGACAGTGTTACAACCACACTTTTTATATGTAATATATTCCATGTAATATATCCCGTTAAACATAATTTATTCGAAAATTTTATAATGTCTTTTCATGTCATACTACTATTGAACGTCAAGCGTTAGTAATAGTTAATAATAAATTCGGATATTATCTCAAATTTTTAACTATCATGTTCGCGAGTTACTGACAAAATATTTATAAAAATCGTTTGTAACGTTTTTTTCAAATTTATTACGGACATAAATTTATTATAAATTGTTTCCATTTAGTATTATTGAAACAGTATTTAAATATTGTTTTTTTTTTTTTATTTTAATTCTTCCCACCTTAGATAAGGATAAAAGTATATTAGTTTCTAAGAATACGTATTTTATTAGAAGTAAAATTCGATCAAATTAAAAAAAGTGCGAGCTCTTCGAATAAAATAACGGGAAATCTAATAAATTTTAAATACCTGCGCACCGTATACAATGTAAAGTAAGATATAAAGATTAGTAAACAACCAGATGTAATATATTGTGTTGAGTACTCTTTTTTATAATATATATGAAAAAGTAATGGCATTTAAATTTAAGGATAAAAAATATGAGACCTGTAGAAATAAATGAAAGTAAGAATATTCTGCGTCAGGAATTTGAATTTTTAATTGTCTTTTAATAATTTCAGAATTCATGATTTAAGCACAAGGAACGCAAAGATGTGTTATTAATTAGCAAGCAATTCAATTAATCAAGTTTTATTTTATTAAAAAAAAAGCACGAGAGTCAAATGCACGAAAGAATAAATTTTTCTTATATAAATGAATATAGATCAAAAACTAACACCAATAAAAAGTATTTTTTTATCAACGAATTATCTTTATATCATTATATCATGGTATAAAAAAAAAAAAAAAAAAAAAAAAAAATGCAGTACTCGTCGATCCACGCACTTCTTTTATCATTATAACTTTATTACTTTGACATGAAACGCATATTTTATCTTTCGTTTCTGTTAACATTGATCATTCAACTCGTACAATTTACGTAATCTTGTATATCTTTACGAATATTAATAGGTGTATAAAGCAAATTGACATTCATAAATTTGATTGCGCTTCATTTAATATTTATTTTAAATACGATGAAATGAGAAATTCGATTTTCATTCCATTGTACATAAAGTATTTTTAAGCAAAGTATATTATCAACGCGGACTTTGATCGTAATATCAAAAGAGATTACGCGTAAATAAATTAACGAGAAAGAAAGAGCGATTCGCGTATTCCCATCGAATTCTTCCTAGACATCAGACCCGCGTCTGACTAGGAGCATGACATTGGGAAATAGGAATGATCAGGAATAATGATAAAACAGCCATCGAGGAAAAATGCATTGAAGCGAGAGAAAAAATGAGGAAGGAATGTGAATGAGCGCGAGGAATGATAGGAATGATGACTAGAGCGGAGGAAGAGCGAGGAAGAGGAATGAGAATATGGGAATTTTGATGAGGGGAATGACGGAGGAGCGCGGACTGAGGAATAGGGAAGGAAGGAACGAATAGGAATGTAGACTGAGAGAAGGGGAGCGAGGACGGAATGAAGGAAATAAATGAATAAAGAAAGACGAGGAGCGAGGAGGGGACGGAGAGCGAAGAGATTGAAGGAAACGAGGCGGCGAGGAGAGAGTGAGATTTGAGGGGGGAGAGCGGAGGGAGGAAAATATACGCGGAGAGATGCGGGAGGATGGAGGAGAGAGTCGGAGGGAGAGAGCGAGGAATGAGGAAGGCGAGGAGGGAGAGGAGGCCGACGACGGAGAGAGGAGGCGATAGAGAGAGAGAGAGAGAGAGAGAGAGAGAGAGAGAGAGAGAGAGCGAGGAATGAAACGAGGAATGAAACGTGAATCGACGCCCCTTAAGGAAAAGTCGCTGTTCTCGCGCGAGACTGCGCTCGGGAGTCGTGGGGGCGGGGGTGGCGGTAGGTCGGAAAGGGGGCGGCGGTCGACGACGCGGCGCCGGAGTATCGACTCGGTTCGGCGCGGGGCGGAGTTTGAGCCGCGCGCCCCTTCCGTCACCCCGTGAAGCAACAAAACTCCCGCTGAAGGGCGATCCAGCAATGGCGCCGGGACTTGTTGTATTTCGCTTTCGAGAGCTGAATCTCCTACCCTCGCGCTACCTCTCACCCTCTATCTTTCTCTGGCGGCTAGAGAGAGGGACACAAGGTTTCCGCGATAGCGGATATTCGAACGCGCGAGCCCCGACACGGGAGAAAGAGGGAAGACCAAGCGACTGTACGCGTGGTCCATTGGCTGGGCACGAGAGAGGAGTACGCGTACGCGCGCGAAAGGAAAGGTAGAGCCAAGTCGCTGGCAGAGAGAGAGAGAGAGAGAGACAGAGACAGAGAGAGAGAGAGAGAGAGAGAGAGAGAGAGAGAGAGAGAGGCAGGGAAAGATATAAAGAGGCACGAGATGACAAGCACGCGAAAAGGGGGTGAACGCGACTCGAAGCGAAACGGAAATGTATGATTAAGGAAGAGAGGACGCGAGGGATGGGGACTTTGAAGTTTTCGAATGGTTGGCCAGCGGGAGAGAAAGAGATGGAAGTGGTAAATCTCTTAAATGAAAAAGTAAAGAATGAAAAGAGACAGATACCGCGGCAGTGGATTAATGTTAATGAGGGGAGGAGAGCGAGTGACTAAGAAAAACCAGAGGGAGAAACTTTCCACCGCTTCCGCTTTTGTACCGCCGTTCGAAGGAAAAGACGTAGGAAAGAGGCAGAAGCGCGCGGGAGAATGACGAGGACTGGAGACGGATGAGAAAAAAAGGAAGTCGTGTCGGAGGAGGAAGAGGAATCGAAGGGAGATGGGCTGTATCGCACGAAAGCGCGAGGGCTCCACTTATTTTATTACATTATCATACCGACTGGAGGACGCTCGATAAGTGGGGCTTTGAAGCGACGGTTCTCAAATCGTTTAAGGATCTTGCCTTTGATTACCGATTCCCGTTGCCTTTGCCTCGTCTCTCGTAAAATTTAAATCCGGATTTCTCAGCAGCGTCGGGAGTCGGCAGACCCATTTTCATATTGTTCCTCTGCGGGAAAAAATGCTAAGACGGATCTCGATCGGAAAGACGAGTAGACAAAGCCAATTGATGTCCCTGGAAAGAAAACTGACGCATACGTCTTTTGGGTTAATTTGCGTTTGGTAAATATCTGTTTCGAGCAATTGATCGAGAGCGTACTTATTAAACCGAATGCTAGACGAATGGAAAAAGTATAAAGTTCTGGCCGATGTGAGATAAAATTATCTCTTAAAGAGCGGTTTAAAGGTAATTGTTAGATGATTGTACGAGTTTAGAGATTAAATATTAGAGAACGGCCTAAAGATGTCGATGAAAGTCCAACGATGAAAGCTCGATGAACGAGGGCAACGACGAACCACTGAATAAGGCTTAAGAGGGAAGAAAGTCGGTCAATACTTTCTATAATGGGACTGGCCACGTCGGAAAAAAGTGAATAAAAAGCAGCGAGATAACGAGAAATTAAAAAACGAGCTTGAAGAGACGCCGGAACAAAGAGACGCGTATCGAGCCAAGCGTATCGATGTCACATTTGAGCGGCATCGCATTCGAGCAACCGACGTCAAAGGGAACCCGAGGCTTTGATCATCGCCTCCGACGAGCTGCGCATTAATCCACGCCAACTTTCGGATTCAGCAAAACATTTGACGGCCGCAGTGGCGCTTCAATTATCGCGAATCGATAACAGTGCTGAGAGTCGCCGATAGTTCGATTGGCCCGGGGCCTCGAGTCGCGAGCTTCGTCTGCGCAAAATATACGTACGCCGAAACGTATGTAACTGTGCATTTGTTTGTTGAAGGATGGAGGAGTGAAGTACAAGCGACGGATCGCGAAATATAACTTTCGAGGCTTGTCGTCGAACACTCGCCTATCGCGTGTTCGCACATTACGCGAACCCTCGAGTTCTTTACTCGACGGTGTTTTCGAACGCCTTTGCGCGTATTGGATGAGCTTATTAGTATCGTGTTTTTTGTTTTGTGATTTGTTCGTGAAGTTGTACAATGTAACTGAGAAAGCGTTCGAAGAATAAGCCTTATATCGCAATGTTATCGCAATCCCAAACTCAAATAATTGTAATTGTTAATTATGCATTGTTATTGTTGTTATGGCGTACGATGGATTGCAAAATGTTTGCAAATTCTCTTCTTCGTGCGTTTTACAAGGACTCTTTCTTTGATAGAATAGCGCGACTATCGGAGTAAACTTAACTTGGAAATAAAATTCTCACTATTTTGATAATTAGAAATAATAAGATATACATTTGATTTGATTTGATTTGATTTGATTTGATTTGATTTGATTTGATTTGATTTGATTTGATTTGATTCGAGTCACTGCACGATCGAATATTTATAAATGTAAATGAAAAGCTCAACTATTTTTACTTATGGGTTCACGTAATGGTAAGTATCACATTTGGCTTGGTAAGGTCAACAGTCATTCTGAATAGCTGTTTCAGAAAAATTAATTTTCTTTCAGTTTCCAAATTAAATTTTAATTACGAAGCAATTGGAAATTATGCCAAAACCTCGTATAAGATTCTCCAAGATCTTAACATAAAATTTTATAAATGAATCCTGTTACACGTTCCACGGTATAAGCAAATATCTTTGGAAGATAAGTGCTGATTATTAGGGCTTTTTACCCATTGTGTGACTGCTTATTTAAAAGAACATCGATCGTGATCTTGATTAATAAATAAAATTTGGCAACTGTCGCTTTCTTTCTCAGGCACTTTTAAGAAGTATAATCGAGAGATAAAAATGCATTTAAAACGAAAGCCCACGCGAGCAGACGTACAATTTTTAAGGTAAAGGTGTAATACTCGATTGGTCATCACAAAACAAAAAACAAAAACAACGAGCATTAAGCGAACGAATGCACAAGCGAAGAAGGAGGAAGATGAAAAAGCCTCTAAACTAAATAATAATAATAAAGCGGAAAGCGCCGCGACGCCGACGTTCGAGTAATCGGACTCCCGACTCACGTCCAGTCCGGTACGACCGCGGCCCACTTAATTTCACACTTTTTTCATCCTCCCTCTT
The DNA here is from genome assembly GCA_018907045.1 of Wiebesia pumilae. Taxonomy (NCBI): domain Eukaryota; kingdom Metazoa; phylum Arthropoda; class Insecta; order Hymenoptera; family Agaonidae; genus Wiebesia; species Wiebesia pumilae. Next base: position 2,571,116 of record JACCHZ010000104.1, read on the forward strand.
TGTACTCCTCGCCGGACGATGCGCTTAACTGGACAGCCTCGACCTTCCCCCAGTCACTCGATAAATGCTAAGTGAGCGACCGTGGATTTACGAGCAACACCCCCTCGGATTCTCGTTTCTCTTCTGGCAACCCTCGAGGATGGCATTTCTTTCTTACCCTCCTTGCTGCGTAAGGCACGACCAGTCGTGCAGCGTTGAAATTTCTTGCCGTTGATCGCCACGAGTCCGACGTCGTTGAATTTTTGAGGATTACGCGCCTTGAATGGGGGACGAAGTGCATTTGCACGTCGAAGCAGACTCTGAAATTGAACACCTTTATCAAGTGTGACTACTTGTTTCCTTGTTTCGGGGATTCCGGTCAATCGTTATTCATTTTTCTTTTTCCTTCTTTTAGTTTCTAAGAGGGTGGTGAATGAACATTGCCTAGAGGCGTATTTCACTGCTTGCGACGAGGGAGACGAAAAATAATCACGGCGTGAATTCCGTAATCCTTTCTCTTGGATAACATTTCAACGCCTGATCGCGGCTTATTTTATTTATAAATTTTGAAATTAGTTTGCCCTCCTTCGTAAGTATGCTCATTTATTCCAAAATAATAATGACTTTCTTTTCTGTTTCGAATGTGTGCGTGCGGTGCTCGATAATTTCTTAAACTGTAAATTTGTGCAAATATAATTAAACTGGATTCTACGCTTTAAGGCCACTCCGGTGTGAAGCGACAAGATTTGTAAGCACTTCAAAAGCCCCCAAATACTTCTTTTGCAGCAATAATGCAATAATTCAAGTAATACTATTACTTAGAAGGAAAAGAACAGAGTGGCCACTAAGCGAGTTATGCAAAGAGCGCAATGGAAAATAATGAGAAAAATTTGAGAAAACATTTACATGTATATATATATATATATATATATTCGGCTGATATATTTGTTCGGAGATGTAAAATTTGAAAATGTAGCCTTTCTGCTTTTGAGCCTTGTTTTAGAAAAAAGTTCAAACGAGTGCACGGGAATTCGATAGGTACTTATCGCATTGCGCTTAAGGGACTAGTTTTACCTCCGTATGCTTAAGCGCCTCGATTCCGAGGAGTCGCTCCAACGTCGTGAATCGCATTTCCAATCGCATTTCCGACACCCCACAAGATCTCGGAAGCGAAGAAAGTCGCCTTCGAGGAGCGAAAGGATCCGCTTGCGCGAAAAGGAACGAGGCTCGTTGCGAGAAGAACGACAGAGCCAATTGATCGAGGTGACGAAACCATTGTGAAAATGGCGGGGAGGCGAGTGACGGTCAGCTGCACATCTTCCAGCCTCCGACCTCGGCTCGGCGTCCCTCTTCTCCAAAAATCAATAGGTACAGCGTCACACTCCCGCCCTCCCGCTTCATCCCAGTCCAACTTCACCAAAGACTCGACGCTCGCTCTTTCCGTCTGGCCAGACTCTTCGACGACTGCTGTCGCTTTAAGCCTTATACTTTCGAAATTTATTTCCCTCCGAGCTTATTGTTCGCGAGTTCAACTTCGCTTACGGCTCCGATGACTGGACAATTTTCCGACTAGTGGAGTATACTATTGAAGTATACCGATGAAACCATCCGCGAATAGCAACCCTGATATATATACGAATTAATTGGTACGAATTACATGGCGAGCGATCGTTTTCCAGAAATTTACTTTCTGGAGTAAGTGAATTTAACTGGCATTCGCATAATCAAGTCTTGTTTTTCTGCTGCATTTATTAGTACTACTTAACTGTCGTTGGCTGTTTGGCTGTTTGGCTGTTTGGCTGTTTCCAGCGCAAATATCATTCTCCGATTAATGTCAGTGGAGCTGTACAATACTTTTAATACTTTTTCTACAAATAATAAGGGAATAGCACTTGTAACGTCGATCTAATTCATTCGACTGTAACAAATCAAGTTAACTGCAACTAAAGTTATTAATAAACCGAATGACATGCTCGTTCGTTTACTGTTTTCTTTTCCGTGCCTTCTCTATCGTTCAGGATAGTTTGTTGAACAAATTAGAGTAGCGATTAAGTAGACCTTGACAAAAAAACTTAACGTTTTAAAAATTATATTATGTTGAAAAATCTGGAAAGCAAAAGTAATGCAATATTGCGGGCAGAAAATATACATGATAATAATGTTGCCTATTGAAAATTAATTTTATACCCTCGTTAGAAACCATCTTTTTCATCTCATTTTACCGTATAAACGAAAAATTAATACGTACGATTTGATCTAATAAATGTAATGACTAAACTCTGTAAATGGTCTTTCTGACAAGAAAATAATATCTTTATCCAAAAATCTCAAATAATTTGAAATACGAATGGTTTTAATAAAAAGTGCGTAATGAACGTTTAGCTCTTAAGAAATTACTTAATTTATTGTGACGCTTAAATTAAAACTCGTTTTGTTGCTGTCAAATGTTTAATATCAATACTTGTGCCTTTTTCGTTAAAAACTAGTGACTTTTCAGGATAATGAAAAAACAAAGAAAAGATGTACTTGCAAATATTTATGCTATCCAAAATTACCTTTCTCTATTTACCTTTTTATTCAAATGAAATTTCGATTATTTACTATTAAACGTCGCTTAATAACTATTTAAAATTCTGTCCAACCTCTAGTGATGACCGGTCGTATGACCGTATAAGTTATTTATTACGTGTAGCTTTTTGATTCTTTTTCTTTCAATTAGAAGGGACTTCGTAAATATCGAAACCCACGAACTTAACGATGTCCGCTACTTCGGTCAATCCAGTACTTATATTGGCGTACTTTTACAAAACTAATCAAGGCAATCAGCGTCACTTAAACTATCTAAACTAAAAGTTAATATATATCATAATGTTATTACGAGCGTCAAGTTTAACAGCTTTTACTGCAAATGATTCAAAATTGAAACAATTGAGTATATATTTTTAATTAACATTAATTCAAAACTTCAAACATAATCAATCGTTATTTAGCCTGATGACTGTTTAGCTTTTAAAATAAAAAATATAACTTTATATTTTAAAAGATTTGTTATAGCGTTACTTTATTAAATTTGAGATGTGCCTTTATGTCGACGCGAAAAAAATTAAACATATTTTAATGAAATATTGCTGACGTGTTCTATTTCATTTAAAAAAGCATATCCTTGTCTTTATGCAACGTCGCAAACTCACATTTATAGCACGTATTGATAATATTTTCTCCCGTTGATTGCTACACTTTATTTTGATGTGCAAGAATTAATTCTGAACGGCTTAAAGCAACAATTGAAACGTATAAACAAATAGCATCAGATTTCCGAGCACGTAAAAGGATAAATGAAAACTTAAATTGTTTTGACAATACTCTGAAGAGGAGTACATCTGCGCTGAACGGAACAATGATGTTAGCGGAATTACTTGTCTGGAAAGGTATACAGAGTGTCAATAACCGTTGATAGCCCTAGGAATAGAAACATGAAGATCTACTAGACTACAAAAAATGAATTCACGGAAGGGAGTCGAATAATTTCCGCGCACTCCTTTGCTCTCGCTCGCTTTCTTTCCGAGTCAATTATTCGCGTTGGAGCGCCTTCGGACGGACCATCGTAGCGTAAAACACGATGTCAAAGGGACTGAAGCGCTGCATAACCTCTTTCGGGGCTCTCCTCGTGGGGTTGATCGACGTACCCCGATCAGCCCCGATGCAGACTTCAAAGACTGTCTGTTCTCCCTCCGAGGCTCGATGTGTCCTTCCCAATGTGCTTTCGTAGATGGGGAGTGCGGGCCATTATCCGGTGCAGATTAGCGCGCTAATTACTTGCAGTTGGAAATAATTACCGCGAGACATCGGCGTTGTTGTTTCGAGGGTGAGGGCAAGTGCACGCGCCATCCTGGATAAAGCCGGAGGATCGATGCTTTAGCGATACCGGGGTTTTTCAACGTTAATAGTTATAATCTTCCTTTCCGATTTGAACGCGTAAATGATTGGGGAAACCAATCCACTTACACCTACTTGGTTTGCACTTTATATTGGTCGAATAAGGCTTCAGAAACGTAATAAATATAATAAATATAATAAATTATTATATTTACGCGAAAAGGATGTATAAGTGAATGTTTATACGAATATTGGAATAAGGTTTCTTAATAATATGCTCACAATATTTAATATTACGCAGTATTGTAAAAGAAAATTTGTTCCGTGATGAAGAAGGCGTCTTTTTTTTGAAAGTATGAACAGACAATTACTAAAATGCAATACATTCATTAATATAAAATACGTGCATTAAACGCCACCCACCTTGTTCACAAATAAACAAATTATTAAGATGTAATCTGAAATCTTTAGGAAACTTATAGCTGCTTATTGCGACGAGTTATAATGCTAATTATAATTTTCAATTGCGCCTAGAACTGCGCACATTACTCATACCTTCGGAATAAACAAGATTTCGCTTCAAAGCACTTTCACGTTTGTTGAAAAAACTTTATGATAATATCTCAAATATAATCTTTAATTTCAGTGATCGCTTCATTGGTATTTGAATCAATGGAGAACCATTCAACACTTTATATAGTATAAGATTTTTATTTTATATTTTGTATAAGTTTCTTAATGAAAAGTATCTTTAATAAATTCCTTCATATGAAAAAAAAAAGAAAGTCTTTAGTATACTACCATTTACAGACAATGTTAATCCATAAAATTATATTTATCAAAAAAAGGATCGTTTTCTTAACTTTTCAATGTTTTTCTGTTTTCTATAAAACGTACTTCTCGTGAAGCAGTCTTTCTCGATACACCTTTCTAATATTTTAAAAAATATTTTACACAAATTGCATACATTTAATATTATAATCGTGATCTACGCACAGTAAAATAATGTAAAGTGCATGTAAGAGTACGCAATCTACCTATAAAATAGATAAAAAAAAAAAGTTCGTAAACGGATTAATTTTTAAATTATAAAATGCTTTTATATTTAATGAAATTTTTCTAAACAAATTACGATCTAACAATAATAAAGACGTAAAAATGTTGAGTTATTTACATTTTAAAAATGGTTACCAAATTTATTCCTAATTTTAATTAAAAATCCTAATGTACCCTTTAATTACTGAATTGTATATTCTTTAAAAGAGAAAATATTCGATAATTATCACAACGTATTAAAATGTTTATCTTGTTTAATTAATGCAACAAAATAATAAATTCTACAGTAAGTTTCATCTAAAAGTAAAAAAGAAGGTATGTGTACGTAATTAATTTTTATGCTAAAGAGAAAAATAAGATAACATAAATTAAAACATTTTACAGCGTCTATTTTATACAAATTACTGAAACAAAATTTAGCTTTTTACATAAAAGCAATACAGTATGCGATAAAAACTGGATTCGTGCACATGCTCAAAGTCACACAATTGGGAAAGAATTTTTCATTTTCATTAAAAATGTGCAATTAAAAAATCTCTAATGATATTTTAAATAAATTAAAGATTACACAGTTACAAGTGCGCAAAAAAATTAATTGATGAACAATTGTCTCAGTGTGTGTAATCCATTTAAATAATTTATATTCACTGGACAAAACTTATACTGGCCAAATACAATATAATAATTAAAAAAATGTTTATAATTCATTCTCAAATATTAAATATATATTTAATAAACCAAATCTAACTTTAACCGATAATTAATTGCAAGTTAAGTTGTGTAAAGTGTAAGATTTCAATATTCATTACCATTGGTATATCGATAAAAAGAATTTCTACGTGATCAACAACTCTTGGTGTCCAAGTTACATTTATCACTTGTATAAAACATATATAACATGAAAAATATAAAATTTGTAAATTTACGGATTAAAATTGAAAGTCTAATTTTTTACGATGATGTAAAACAAAAATTTAAAATTAAAGAACTGGACAAACTCGTTATTATTCGCGACGAAATTAATTAAAAATATCATGAAATATAGCTTTCTGATGTTTTGCATTATTCACTGCATTTTATGTAATAGGAATGTTGCAGTACAATTTAAAAATGAAACCGTAATTTATTCTTACGTAATAACATTAATAAAGGATTGCACATAATTAATATAAAAAATAAAATTAATAATTTAATAATGAGTTAATAATATTTTATAAAAGTAATGTATGATAAGATTTGATTAATAACGTAATATTGTATTATATCGTGACAAGTAATCAAACGTAAATATTTATGAGAAAATTAGTTGTACAGTAACTGTTCAGAACCCAATCACACAATACGCATGCGCAATCGACAAATTTCCAACAACATACTATACAAATTTGCATATATAGAATACTACAATTCTCTTTCCCACTATCAACGTATCATTCTGTATTTTTCTTTCGATTTCAATAATCAAAACAAGAAAGAAAAAGTCGATTCCCTCGGAAACAAAGTGAGACAGAAACAATCAGATCCATAACCAATTGCTTGCAAGACGTTTGAAGATAAATTTTTAGTTGAACGACGCAGGCGTGCAACTATGTATCAACATCAATCTAATTCAGAAGCCGGTAGTTCTACTATTTACAAAGAAAATGCAATTCTTAGAATTATCGGTTTGTTCTATTCTAGAATTTTTTGATTTTCACTGAAAATACCAAAAGTATTTTATAATAACCTAATTCATACATAACCTAACCGAACGAGGAAAGATTATTGAAATTTTCCCTATTTTTCGCTCGACGATAAGAAACAATACTACCGAAGCAAATATAAAAAAAAAACAATGTCGTGCGCCAGCGAGTTATCAAGATCCCACGAATATCAAAGTTTCCGAAGTTCTGTACCACTTCGAAAAATAGTCGTCGATTCTGATGGTATGAAGGTTAGTCGATAAATATTAATTTTCATTATTTTTCTTTGTTGCATATAAAATATATATTTATTACAAGTTACAATATAAAATTTACAATAAATTCATCAGTTTATTTTCATTGGCTAAAAACGGTGTCAGCTTATTATTGTGATGTTTGTTTTCCTCGATAAAGGGACGACCTCTTAAGCTTAATGAACCCTTGTAATCTTGTGTACGTGAAACAAACTTTTCTTTTATATTTTAAACGCGTCTTCATTAAACGTATCGTTAATTTATTTATTTTAATAAATAATATTATCATTAAAATATTGAATTATCTTTACTTTTGACTAAACTTACCAATTTTATTTGAAATATTATAAAATATATTGTATTTAAAGTTGATTGTTAACTTTATGAATTATGCAGAATTATATCTGTTCAAATATTGATACTATTTGTGTTTTTTTAAATTAATTACAAAGATTAACTATTTCATTTGAAAAACCATTTCTAATGAATTGATAGATTAACTTTATATTAACTTCTTTATGTAATTTTAAAGAAAACATAATTTTTATTTCAATTTTTAGATTTAAAATTTTAAAGCTAATTAAGTAATTGGAAATTAAAAAAATAGGTTAATCATCAGATATGTATCATTAATAAATTTAAATATTCACGTATTTAAAATTTAAAAATCCCTTGAACCAAAAAACTTTGAGAACTACACAAAAAAGTAGATTTAACTAAAGAAATATATTCTTTATGTTAAATCTAGGAATTTTTAATAAAAATAGTTGTAATATAATCACTAACTTATAGGGATGGAAAGTATATGATTCCAGTCCAAAGACAATAAAATGTCCACTTATTTGTCTTGCACCAGTCAGTGGAACTGCTGATATCTACTTCAAGCAAATTTTAGGTCTATCTGCAAAAGGATATCGAGTTATATCTGTAAGTATTTCATTAATCTTTAATTAAATTACAAATATTCATGTGTTATGTTATTTTAGTACAATTACGTAAAAATTAATATTATTGATTCATTAACTTTTATGCATGTACGCATTTTATGCGTATTTAGGCTGAACCTCCTGTTTATTGGAATGTAAAGGAATGGTGTGATGGATTTAAAAAGCTGTTAGATTACATGGAACTTGATAGAGTTCATTTATTTGGTGCATCATTGGGTAATTATATAAACTACAATTTAAAAGTCTTATGTAAAAATTAATAAATATATAAACTGATATAAAACAAAATTCATATGTTACTTTATAAAAATGGTTTTTTGTGTAAAATGTTTTTCATGTTTTAAAATTTTGAGTAACAAATGCATTTATTGCTACAGAAATCTATAATCAAGTAGTATATCATATTAAATCTTAATCAAAACAACTCGTATCCTCTATACAGCTAATTCACTTTATCTTTTAACTTTTTATGTGTAGATTAAAACTTCAATTTTACATAAAAATTTTACAAACAGAGAATAATAGAAATTATAAATAATTGGATATTGCAATCTCCATTTGCACTAAATAAGATTGACTCATATTTTACTTAATTTATTTAATTAATAAGTTTACTAATGATATAAATTATTACAGGTGGTTTCCTAGCTCAAAAATTTGCTGAAGTCAATGCTCACTGCCCAAGAGTAGTTTCACTAATTTTGTGTAACACTTTCACCGATACCTCAGTTTTCAGCTACAATGACTCTGCTGCTGTGTATGTTTTAGATTTTTACAACTTTGATGATAAATTGAATTTCTACTTTAAAATATGTTTTACAAAATAAAAGGGGCTTAAAATCCTTGTACATTACACTCGACATTCCATTATATTAAGCAATGAGTACCAAAATTCTATTCAACTTTTTATAATATTTCTAACTTATATGTCAAATAGAGCAAATTGAAATGTTACATTAACAACATTTTAATATCTACAATTATATAAGATACTTAAAATAACTAAAGGAAATAATTTTTTATATAATTCATAATATGCTTATGTTTAAATTTAACATTAAATTTGTTTGAAAATTATTTGCATATATTTAAATTCATTGTATACCTTATGTAAGATATAGAATTTTTAATAGCATTACTAAAAACAAGTTTGAATCCATTTGCTGTAAATGTAAATAAAGTCATAAATTATAACTTTTCTTTAAAATTATAACATGATAAAAATGGGTCAAGTAAATAAACAATTATTTTTAATACGAAAATATACCTTCATAATTATAAATACTTTTCTAAATTTTCTTAATGTAAAAATTAAGTACACATTTTCTAAATAAAAATAAGCAAATGAAGGATTATATGCCACCTGGATTAGAGTATACCTAGATATTAAATATAAATAAATTTTAATAATATTTGATAATAATATAACAATTACTGTGCAGATTTTGGATACTTCCATCACTCGTTTTGAAAAAGATGGTGATGGGAAATTTTGAAACCGAAAAAGTAGACAATGAAATGATTGATGCTATCGATTTTATGGTTGAAAGGGTATGAAGAATAACGTTTTTAAAAAATAACTTGTAAATATACTAATAAGTTAATTTCAGTTGGAAAGTCTGAGTCAACCAGAATTAGCATCTAGACTGACAATGAACTGTGTAAGTTGCTATGTGCAGCCTCATAAAATTTGTCGCTTGCCAATTACCATAATGGATGTTTTTGACGAATATGCTTTATCAAATGATGTACGAGAAGAAATGTATAAATGTTATCCAAATGCTAAACTAGCCCATCTAAAAAGTGGTGGCAATTTTCCATACTTAAGCAGATCTGCAGAAGTGAATTTACACTTACAGGTAATATTAATTTAAGTAAGTGTAATCGTTAATAAAATATGCATATAATTAAAAATATAATACATATTTTCAATCAAATGAAGTATCATCACAATTTTTTTTCTGACATTGTTAGTGAAAATTACGTGAATTTCTTCATTTTTTAGAATGAGTTTTCATAACATATATATGAAAATTGAAATACCATTAAAAATTGTAAATAAATATATAAATGTAAATTATAATTATTTTTACAGATTCACTTGAGACAATTTGATGGAACTGAATACGCAGCATCTAAAAGAGATCTGTATGTTGATGAATCGACATAAAACGTTTAACTCAAACTTAATTTCATAATTTGTAGTAGAAAAAATAATTTTTTTTTATTATTTGCAAACATAATTTAAGAATGTAATTTGTAACACGAACAAAAGAGTTATGTGAATGCTCAATCACTTTAACAAATTTTTATGAACAAGTCTTTCATTTATGTGTCAAAAAATTGTTGAGGAAATATTGTTATGTCAGTGTTTAGTTTCGAATATTCTTAACCATGTAACAGTTTTTTCTATTGCATGTAGAAATCTTTTTACGTAATGTCCTTTTGATATAAAATTGTAAGTCTATGAACATTAGTATAATTTATTACATAGGATGTTTAGTTTATTTAAACAAACTAAATTTACGCGTTGTGAATATTATTTATTATGTTGTTATTATTTATTTTTAATTCTTGTTGTTAAATATTAGATTATTATAAGTGTTAATAAAAAAAGTACTGAAGTTTAAAAAATTTTATATGTAAGAATAATACTTAAGCTTTTGTACGATCGAGATGAAATTTTAATTCTTATTTTGTACAATTACAATGCATTGTAAAAAATAGAATTATTTAGGATATACTCAATATATAGATATATTTTGTTCTTTGTTATGTCAGGGACCAATTTTCATATAGTACGAATAGCTCGTGCTTGTATACTACTTTATTTAAATATAAAATTATAAAGTAAAAAAGAAAACCATGATAATAATACTAAAATATAATAAATAGAATGAAAATAGAAAAGATAAATTTTGTAATACACCAGAATTCTTATGAAAATTTTATATTTTCTTTATTAAAATATTTCACACACACACACACACACACACACACAAATATATATAAATATTCTTAGATATATTATTTTATAATATTTATACAATCATTTTAAAAAGATGAAATCAAAATACACCTAATTGATATTTACTATTTTATTCCTTATTACTCTGGATGAAATTATTAATCATAATGTTAATTTGTATTTAATTTACCTTTACAATTGTTAATATGATAGTAACATTTCAAAAAATTATTCTTATTAGAAAGTAACAGTTGTGTTATATTTATAATTTTTCGCTACAATTTTTAAACATGAGCTCTGTCTGCCACAAAACATCCAATTATATATAATATGAAAATGGAAAAGTTCTAGAATATACCTATATAGTTTTGTAAATTTAACGACTATAATTCTCTTTATTATAAAATCAACTGTGACATTCAAGAATTATAAAATTATCACACTTTACGAAATTTAAAGCGCAACTAGATTCGTACTATTCGAAACCGAAAGTTACAATAACATCTTAAAATTGAACTAAGCACAGAAGATATATTTAATGAAATTTTACATTATAATAAGTTAACTGTATTGTATTTTAAATCCATGTTTAAAAATGACCTTTTTCAAATATAATATTTTAGAAAAATATTATGTAAAGATTTAATTGTCTTTCAGAATATTATACATATTTCAATAATATGTACACTTCATAACCATTTAAGTGTACATAATATAAATTGTTCTAATAAAAAGATTTTCACACACATAATTGTTGTACATTTTATGTAATTGGAACAGGTTGTTCGCAAGATTAAATTTGATCGTTTTTTGAAAATTAATATAAATTTTTTACTAACTGTATAAAATCCGTTTGTCTTGCTCTATCGTTCTCTCTCTCTCTCTCTCTCTCTCTCTCTCTCTCTCACTTTCTCTTACCTATTCTACGAACATATCTAAATTATATATTGTTAACATTTTTATCAAAAATAATATAACTTTTTCTAAATTTTGTTCCAAACAGATATTTCATAAAAAAAATTATATATGCACCAATTTACTCGCATGCTTAACACATGCACGCACATGTCTGTATGTACGTACATCTGTATTTAAACGAATAGATCTATAATTTGAAAAAAGTAATAAAAGTGATAAAGTAAATTACTTAATTACTGATAAAAAATTTTGTACTTTTTAACGAAGTTTTAATTTAATTCAATCTGTTTCTCCCAACTAAAAACATCTTGAATCTACTATTTCTATAAGTTTTTCAAACGAGTTTTACGTATTCACTAATTAGAATGAACCATTTCTTCACAATTCAAAGGAAAAATCGAGGTTCTTAGAAGGTAATTAGAAGCAATTCAACTCATAATCCATATCATTTTGTACGTGCAATTAAAGAAGTGTGTACGGATGTATTATCATAAGACAAAAACACGCTTTTATTTATTAAACACGGATGTTCGGCTTTGGTAGTGTCGTTCAATTTATCCAAGAATATTGTACAATAATCTATATCGATAGTATTTCATATTTTCAAATAATCGATAAATATAACGCCACGAAAATCGCAGAAAACATTCATCATTTTTCTAGCTTATCAACTACGTTCTGCTTGTGTCATCTTTGCTTATTTCATTGTTATTTCGATTATTGTTCGTTTATCAAACGTAAATACATTTTGATTAAGCTAATATTAATTGATTTGCAATATATAAATTTTTTGTACGACATTTATTAAAATGATCTTTAGTAATACCGCTGAGCATTTATTTCGCAATATTACTTTTACTACTAACTACTGATATTCGATTGAAATCAAGCACTCGATGTACCAATTGCACTGCAGTACTAAATGAATTGTGTTTTCACTACTCATTACAATGATTATTAAATGTGAACTGCTAATGAGCGAAAAGACCTTGCACAGATTCGCATGAAAGTAGCTGTCTGCCGAATACCACGTGAATCATTACATCGATGCCTCGTCAACAATCTAGAGATAAAGAAAACAATAACATCAATAATTACGTTTATAAGTACTAAACTAGGGAGTAGGTCTTCCTTGGAGTACAGATTTGGATCGCTTTACCAACGTGAGTGGTGCGAAAACTACACTGTTACAAAGCAGTTTCAGGATGGGGAAATTAGACCCCATAAACACTCTATATGCGGCATCGACTATGCCTGGAATGTAAAATTTGTTACCAATCTAAACACATATTGGATGGATTGTGTTCCCATATCTAAGTAAACTCCCTAATATCTGTTCGATTGGATTGTCCTATTGGATTCTCTACAATTTCAAATTCGGTGTCTTGATTTTTTTATTTTAGGAACAACCATTCTTAGTTTTTCTTTCCAGTCTTCTAATAAATTAGTCTAGACTACCTTTGACATAATTGCCATTGTCATTGTCATTTTTCGTTATCCTAAAATTCGATAGTGCTGGTATCTGTCGATAAATCTACATTTAAAATATAATAAGATGACACGTTCCATTTAAGCGACTAGATTATTGATTCCTACGACGTGCTTTTAATGCCTTTGCCCTCTTGCGTAACATCTTCCACACCACAAAATAATGTTTCCACTCTTGAATAAGTTTCCGACATACGCAGTAGGTACTTTGAAGCTCGTATTTTCTTTAATATCGCTTTCAATATATCTCCCCACCTCAGCTAATTGAAAGTATTTTGGATGCCAAGCGGAAAACAACAATTTGTAATCCTTTATGCTTCTATATTCTTTATTACTTCTTGTCAACTCACTGAATCGCCCTTAGCATTGCAAGGTCTGTTGTAAATCATCCTTTTGAAAACCCGTTTTAATTTACCGAGAAACCTTGAATATTGCCACGTATTTTTCCAAATGCATCAAAAACTTTTCGAAAACATTTTCAACTTTATTCGGTAGAAGGAATAACCCGCGAAAAGATCGTTTGCACAGAGACTAACCTTTTTTTTTAAAGTAAAACTAACTTTTATTACTTTTTTATTCCATCGGGAAATGTTCTTTACTTAGACAAAGCTGGAATATCCCGAGTAAAAGTTACAACAAAAGGTAGGTTACTAGCGTTATAACTTCGTAAATACCTTCTAACTCTGGTGATTTTTCTATTTTAAAGTATTGCCTTTGGTAATTCTAGATATACAAGCTTTAAAAGAAGCTTTACAATAATAGAGCTTGGATTTTTATACATAATTTTTACTTTTTGATACGCATGTATATATTAAACAAGTCATGTTCCATTACAAATATTAAAAAGATAAGTCAGTAAATGTAGTGCTTACAGATACCTAAAGCTTAATATTATCAAATGATAATAAATTAAATATCAAACGTGATAAGACGCAATTTGGATTTCTAATCTTTAGACTGTTGCATTATGATATATTATTTAAGTATAATTTAACATTTTCTTGTTATCTACGAATATCCGTTGGCTAGTTTATAGGATATGAAAAGTAAAAGACTATACGATCGGTATACATTCATACACGTCTATTGAAGCTACGGAATGAATATTTAAACTGCACCATCCCTGTATCTATAATTGTTTTGATAATTTTTACCACAATATATTAAGTAATTGTATAAATAAATAAATCCTCCAACACTATAGATATTAATATTTATTGGTATTTTATTAATCTCTTGAAAATCTATTTTTCCTGTATTATCCAATTGTAATTAAAAACAAAAAACCCTCTTATCATTTAATGTAATATTGTGTTTCTTAAAAAATTATGCTTCTATTGTCGAATAACTCATTTTTTGGAAGTAATTTAAAAATGACAAAAACTCTTTATATATATTAAAAGACTGCAGATAGTTTTAGTTAGTTTAATAAAGTAAGCAAACAATCATGCCCACATGTTAATATCTCGTAGAGAGCTATGAGGGCTACTTGACATTCAATGATATAAATTAAAGATATTCTTAATTACTCGTTATCTGACTTCTCGCGTAAATTAATAAATTAGACGTTTAAAATAATCATTCTAATAAAATCCAAATTCTTAAATTACACAAAATTTATATCTATTCATAAAGTTTGCGAAAGAAATAAAATTATTTTGTAATGCACAATAGACTTACAAATGTATTTGCATAATCTGATTAAAGATTTTTAGCACAATTTACTCAAGTAGTTGCATTGAATTTTAATGTCTCGTCTATTATCAAGTAATACCTAATATTATTTTCTATCTATTATTTGTACCCCGATATTTTGATGAGTGTCGGTAACAAAATGTCACCAGACTGGATTATTTCTTGCTCCATCTCAATGATTCGACTACGTAACAAAATTCAGTTAAACTTTGTTATTAAATTTAATTAAATTCTTTCATAATATTTAGCATTCATAATAAATATGTATTTTTTTAAAGATATTTTAAATTTAATGTAATGTTCAAACTCACCAATAATAATAATAATAATAATAATAATAATAATAATAATAATAATAATAATAATAATAATTGTTTTTTATATGTTAATATTAAACATTTGGAATTTACCAGTCTCCAATATTTTCAGTAATTAAGAACGAAAAGCAAAGTGATAAATTGCAATAAACCAAACGTACATAAAGCAAATGCATTTTAAATCATTTTAATTCATTTTATGTTTTTTCTAATATATTTCTATCCTTCGCTTCATCTATTGATTTCGGAACAATATATATTTATAACAATAATTTCTTTGATTAAGAAATGCGTGCATTTGTACATATTAAAAAGCGTTATTCTGCAAGTACCTGTAATTATATATCCGTGTTCAATGGATAAGATTCACCATAAAAATAAGTTTATTATTTTCTTGCATGCGCGCACACACACGCATGCAGGAACGCACGGATAACCGTATCCATTTCAAATACACAACTACGAACGTTAATAAATACAATATATCATTTTTATACGTATTATTTATTTTTCATTAACACCGATACAATGCGGACACGCAGTGAGCTTGTGTTGCGTAATTTATTACGAACGCTGCATGTACAGTAATGAGGGAACAGCAGTATCGTTGGTTATTACACAAAAGTGGGGACACCATTCACCAATCATAGATACTGCATCAAGAAATGCGCAAATACAACGCAACCTGATACGTCCGCAAATAAGTAGTGGGGTGCCCGCAAATTATACAATAATAATCCTACCGTTTACAAGCTTTATCATAAAAAGATGACACATTAGTTGAGTTCTATAAGAGATGACGGATCCATATTACTGTATAAACCAGTCACAGGCGTTATACCATTATCGTGCATAAAATAAACAACAGATATTTTCATATCTTACATCACTTAAATCATTGTCTTTTCATGAAAAAATCTAACGTTACAAGGTATAGCAAAATTTGATTATTGGAAGCCAATAGAGTCCATAACGAATAGCGGTGCAAGTAGTACACGCGAATGTCCTAGCAATATATCCAACAATTAAAATCAATCGTAAATCGCCATGAAATCATGTTGTAATTAAAAAATGCAATGAATGAGTGCGTGCGCATGAATGCACGAGCGCAAGCACAGAAGTAATCGGAGAGATGTGTTATATGACTTAATCCTCTCGGAGACAAGGCTTGTACGATTTAATCCTTCGCAGGACAAGTAAGGGTCACGGACAGAACGTACGTAATAAATGACTGAATATTGTCGCACCTCTTGCGAGTAAGACGGTAGAGCCATGTATCCAGCATCCTCCAACGTCGGCAACACCTGACACGCAAGAAAAAGCAACAAGAGATATCGCTGTTTCAAAATACTGCTCATAAGTCACTGTCGGATTCGACAAACTTGAAAGTAATAGCTAATGTACCACAACTGCATTAGCCGTTGCGATGTGCGATGCATTTCATATATGTGAAAATACTATGTGTGGTCGCATGTTTCGCGAACGTTAAATATTAATCGTTCCTTTAAATGTCTACTTAAATATTATGGTAAACAATAAAGTTCAAAGTTATTATAATGAAAATTTGAACGATACTTGGAGTAAAAGCGGTGTTGGATTTGCGGGAGATATTTCATCTTTCTGTATTAAGTAAATGCAGCTTTTTATCGGTGATAAAAATATATATAAGGACAACGTACAATAATACAACGTATCAGTAATAATATATTATATTATAAAATATCTGTATTATGCAGCTGGTTTTCACTTATGCAGGATTAGAAGGCTTATCCAACCAATTTATACATTTATTTAATTACTCTTTCCTTTGTTATTAATTTATAATTTGATTTGTCTATGCACTACATGAAACACAGGGAGACGTATCGATCCTCTAACACGATAAAACAGCTGCAAACGATTGAATGCAAGATATTTGAACCGCAGGATATTTTCAATATAAAAATAATCGGTAAATCGTTATTACAATCGGCAGCAAGATTGATACACAACAACTATTAATCAGCCGGTAAATACTCTTTCGTATATTTTGTAAATCCAAAATGAACTGCAATGGTATAAGATAATCAGATAAAAAAGGTTACTTTAAGTTTAGAAAGCTGCTGGTAAGATACGTAATAATAATTAGATATGTAAAATCGATTTAAATAGACAGTGACGAATGGAACGCACTACCGGCTAGAGAGGTAAGGTTGTGCGTGTGCGCGTGTGTGAATCACCCTTGCTTCTATTATACACATTGCGTGTTTCTCTGTATTGACGAATGCGAAAGAGCGAGCGTGGAACTTTGTTAGAGTGCGTCTACAATTAAACGTCAAGTAGGCAATATCTATGCCACATCTGATGCAGTTATTTCAAATACGTACACTTAAGTACCTCGACATTCGAGTACTTTTCATAAGGTAAAGTAGTCGAACAAGAATCCTCCAGGATTACATATAATCTAGCTGAGTAATAAGTACTTAACAACTTGTAGTTTCGTACATAGGTATGTTTAATAAAATCTGTTTATAATGCTCCTTATGTATAAGAGAAAATATCAAGATTAAAAGACAAGATGAGATAATTGACATTCAATTGTTAGTGCGCATATTTATGCACATATTTAGAGTAATAAATATCTAATACTCGTTTAAAAATGAATATTTATGGCTAATTACAATTTAATTGTACGCGACGATATGATTAATACAAAGGACTCGCTCGGTGTCTGTGCATTTATTTTAATGTGACACCGACAATTCCCCATTTTTCTCTAGTCTTATTACTTTTCTTGCAATGTATTCCAAATGTTTTTATAACTTGTTAATTAGTTACAAGTTAATTGGTCGAGTAAGTAAATTCATATTTACTTATCCAAATATATCCAGAGCTAATTTTTGTAAAAGAAATTTTTCAATATACCCTTAAGAAAGCGTATGTAATACATTAATTACAAAAAGCATTGTCTTATAAGACTATATTTTGTCAATGTCAAAAAATAAGCTGGTAAAGATAGAATTGGCTAATAAAAAATCTATCTTTCGATGAACAGTTATATAACCTGAAAATAAGAAAAAATTATATCGAATCTCGACTAGGGATTTATACAAGCTGAAAAGAAAAACTTTATATGAATTTATGTACGAATGTACGCAAATACATATTCATTTATCATACATTGGATGTGGTACTGCAGTATATATTGCAGTATATATTCAAAATATGCAATTCTTTAACGTCTTTGAAATTAAATTAAATTACTGATGTCAAGAGTTACCTGTATTTGCACTGTCCTATAAAAAGAAACATATCGGCAAATAGCAATTAATACGATATTCCGAATTAGTTTATACACCATGACAATCTAGGATACGAAGCAACGGTAACAAGAATGAATTCATCCCACTATATATTATTATAAAACTAAAGTATTTTACACGCAATAATAACTCTTTGACTTACACGGATGACTTTAAAAGTATGGTTTTCTAAAAGGAAAATGCGCAAAAAGTAGTTTACTAATTTTTCCTTGCCATAGTCAAATAAATTCTGCACGGAGAGAAAAAATTTCGCATCATATTTCACTCTGAGTATATTATTATCGTGCTGGACTAAGAACTTGCGAGAGAGAATAAGTTTGAACGACTATGAGAATACGTATGAAACACGTGTTAGAACAAGTATTAATATTAGACACTGTATTGAACTTTTTATTGCGTCGCTTGATTGGTCGGTGCATGCGTTACCTTATAAACTTTTTTAATTTTGAAATAACTTAAAAATCGACGACATTATAAAAGTTTAACTTTCACTAAGAAATAACGTCAAGATGTAATTAACCACGATAATGATTTAATAACTTTCATAAATATTAGTCGTTTAAAAATAACAATTTAACTGACAGTTACTCCGTGAATATTAAGCAATAAAAAGATTTTTCGTGTGCAAATAAAATTTGCGGGTTATTTTCTGGTAACAAGCTGATGGCTCATTCCAATAATTTAAGTGAAACGTCTACGTCGAAAAATAAAATGAAATCGAAAATGCGAAGCTTTCATTAAATATGACATGGGAAAAATGTTGGATTTATAAAAGAAAGTTATAAAATAAAGTTATCAAAATAAAGTTATCGACATCGTTTACAAAATCCAAATGCACACCTTTGCTCGCGTGTGCATTTGAGATTTCACTCTTATCTTCCACAGTCCATTATCGAGTGCCATAGCCCACAATAAATTTCCATAATGAATTGCCAGTAGAATTTCGTAATAGAATTCATTGTCATCCGTGAGTTTTTACTGTGTCACCCGAACTCAAGCCCCATCCTCCCGGAATCGTTCCTCCTCGAGACTTTCGTCCACGAGTTCCGGAGAACTCGTCGATCCGGTCGAAGATCTTCCTTATCGGTGACCCCTTTGAGCGAGATCAGTCAGTCCGGACGAATGTTGCGCTAACATCCGCCGCACGATTGTAGACTCAGGGTAAAGATAAGAGCTGAAAAGTTGCGAGACCGTACAAGAGCGGGAGGCGTCGATATCGATTCCGCGACGTGCTCGAGTTTCTCTAGGCGATCTCAGGTTACCGCTGTCGGTGGAAGAGAGAGAGAGAGAGAGAGAGAGAGAGAGAGAGAGAGTGAGTGAGTGAGAGAGAGATAGACATAGAGAGAGAGAGAGAGAGACAGAGAGAGAGAGAGACCTACCATTCGCCAATTCAGCCGTAGTATTCAGTCTCTGCGAGATATGTGTCTTCGTGGTAAGCCGCTCGCAGGTCCGACAGGACAAATACGTTCGCGACCAACTTTTCGTATTCACACTTAGTCTTTATCAGGACTCGAGGAAGGCAGAAGCGCTCGCGAGGCTGGACAGCCCCTTTGAGAAGCATGTGGTGAGTACGGATGGGGTGGAAGATGCGATTGTCGATTGGCGATACAATCCTGCGTTGGATTTCTTCGGATACGGATTTTTGTAATATCGGTTCCTTGAAAGGATGCTAGTATGACGAAGTTACATGTACGAGGAATAAGTAGTTTGTAATCACATGATCGACTCTTGTGAAAAAACTTGTCTTACGGATGAACCCTAGTCATTAGATCGTTAACATTTCTCTTCAAACGCGAAGGCTCAAACGCGAAACGAAATCATGTATTGCACTCGTAACGAGTTTAATGTGATTAAGGCAAACGGCGCTAAGGTATTTTTCGCTTTTACCTAATAATTTAAAGGCTCTTCCTGTATCCGCTCCTTTGCTTCCTCAAATGTAAAGTTTGCCGGGAACGCGTACGTGCTCTCGTATATTCGTAATTGTAAACGCGTGCGTGTATGCGCGAGAGTCAGGATGAGTGGGTGGAAACTTACGAGCATCCGCGCGTAGTGTTTGAATGCGTGGGTTGGGAATATTAGTGGGTGACTGCATCAGACCGAACGTACCGAAATTAAGGTTTGAGCGAGTATGCGTGCGCGTGTGTTTGTATACGCTATGCGATCGGGCATCATATTTTGTCGCGATATCCATAAAAGAATAATACTGTAATAAACCCGTGAAAAGGGAATGGAACTTGATTCACAAATCTCTCGCACGTAAATAGAGGCCTATTTGACCTGTGACGATTATTTTAAAGCTTTAATTTGAAAAATGAATCTATACTTTAATCCTATTTCCTGAGTTTACATTTTGATAACTGTAAAACCTGTGAATGACGTTGGGCGAAGAGACTTAAGAAGCGCGTACAGTAAACTTTTACGATATGAAAAAAGGACAAAATCCGACTAATATGTGCAACGATAAAATTATTGTTGAAACAAAATATTAGAAAATTCATGCGAAAATTTTGTCATCAATTAATTACGCTCTTTTTAATGAATAATCTTTTGAATAAGCATTTAAAATATTTATAGTATTACGGTTACAGCGACCATTTATTATTCCCGCGAGAAGTGTTAATACGAGGCCTTTTCGCTCACTTACAAAAAACTTACGATGTTACGTTCGTTAAGTACAATCCGACGACCAAGTCCAACGATAAAATTATGTCAGATCTATGAAATCTTTCACGAAAATATACCGTCACTTACTGTTAAACAAATATGCTTACATACATTTCTTTGAAAGCACCAAAGTAAACGACCGTTGAACACGTTTCACTCAATGTACACCGCTTGAAATAATTCTCTCGCTGTGTTCGTGAAATTGTTCACATTCTATTTCACATTCTATTTTATTGTCTGTGCTCGATATAATCGAGTAATAGCGAATAAATATGAAATAACTATGACACTCGCTCGATTCAATTTAAATTTTAGTCTTGCGAAGCATGAAGAAAACCAAGGCAGAAACCACATAATAAAAATAGAACATTAATTTCTTCTCGGTTGACAGGATAAAATATCGCGTGCTAACATTTGTATAAAATCAAGGCTATGGTACTTTTTTAACATTGACCTTAAATAATAAATGTATAGCTAATTCTTTAATTCACAAGCCTGCATTTACATAATAAAAAAAAAAAAAAAAAAAAAAAACACACACACACACACTAGTTGTCGTCTAAGATTTTTTTGCATTTAACTCGTTTACAGTTCATTCATGAAGCTCGTCGTTAAATCAACAGTGATACGAGGATACGAGTCTGTGTAACACGAGCGGTAGGAATACTGTAACAGAATAGTAGAGCATAAATATGTAGGTGCAAAGGTGCAAAGCTACGTATCCGCTACAAGCGGATATTATACAGAATTTTTCACATCGGTAGTCAAGTATCACGCCCCTTTTAGGTGTGAAATGTGACAGCCGTCGGAATAAATTCAAGTTTTAAGAATAAATAAACGGATATTTAAGGATATTTAAGGATATTTAAGGATATTTAATAATAAAAGAAAAATTTATTTATCACTCGATCTATCGAGTACTGAACATGAACTAAGGCAGTTTGAACTGTAAATTTTCAATTAATTACCAATAGGCTAGAGATGCATTGGAACACGACGTCGGCTTAATGCGATGCACACTATTATCGCGACTCGTCGAATAGAAAATTCTTATCGTACTTCACGGCTTTTCCTTTAATAATATTCAAAGAAATTTATTTACGCTCAACGGTCATTGAACAGCATGACATTCGCTTCATTTTCCTTTTAAAGCCCGCTTTATCGTTGAACGCTAACCAGCACGATTATTATTTTGAATATTTCCGTATTAGAAGCTCTAGAACCCTAATTATTTCATTTTGTTTGGTAAACACGACTATTTATAAATCGCATAATCAATTGCAATTGCAACAAAGCGTAAAATCGCTTAAGAAACTTAAATTTGAATCCGCGATTATTTCGTACGAATGGCCAACCACGAGCCAATTACAAAATATACAAAATCCCAAAGAACGTGGAAACAGAGGGATTCGATCGATTCGAGAGACTCGCGAGTGAACCGATCGAGACCTCCATTTAGGGTAACGGCGATTGTGCCGGTGAAAGGACGAGGAGTCGTTTTTACCGTGCAGTCACCGGTGCCGATTGGAAGCGCCGATCTCCGGATCGGGCACACGTGCACCGGCGACACCAAGACCCTCTTACGCGGTTTCGCGATTTCGCAGTCTCGAACTCGATCTGCGCGCGGCGAAACGTCGAATGTCAAGAAACGTAATTGAGTTGGCCGTGTAGTTTTTGAAAGCAGCCAGTGTCCGCCGAACGTCAGCTCCGTCCTTTGACGCGAAAGATACATTTCTCTTGCAATGGCGCTCATTTGTGCGTAAAAATTGATGCTCGTACTCGAGTTTTAAGTCTGCGCTGTTTATTTACTTTGTTGGATCCATTACGTCGCGTGTGACACGCGCGCTTTTCATTGTTTAAGTGTGACTACATTATTGAAAAACATCAATAAAGCGATAAATCAAGCCCAAACATCTTTGTTAGTCATACAATTAGTAATGTTATTGCTTCGGTACAACGTATAAATCCTTGAACATTGCATGTAAAATAAAAGTTATTGCGTGTAGCTGTCGTAAGAGAAGCTTAAAGAAACATAATTAAATTAAAATTCACGTAATTAAAATCTGCGCCAACGGTAGAAAAGTGGGAAAGCTCATAACGAAGGAAAAGACGTTGAAAAATGGGTTTAAGCGTGTTACACTAAACCTATTTCGTTATTGCACGTAAAAGATAAGTGAAGTTAGTTACTCATACGCCGACTGAAATTAAACAAATAAAATACAGGTACAGCATGTGCTCGGTGTAGGATTTGTGTGCGCGCGTGCGTGTGCGGGCGCGTGTGTACACACCAAGGCAGGTAATGATTACCGGGAAGCACTTGGTGAGTATGCGTTGAATTAAAGGAGTAAGTGTATCAAGTGCTACGACAATCGCGCTCCGAGGAAGACGACCATTACGCTTACAAAGCGGAGTTGATTGTGCGTGAGAGAAATTACGATGAGTGCCACGTATAAACAAACTAGTTAAATGTGTCAAAATTCATTCGTTAATTTGTCGAAAAGAACTTGAAAAAGAAACGAAGAGATGGCATTTAGAATAGCGAAAATTTTTGTGTAAGTCTAATATTGTTTAAGTAAAGCCGTTACAACGTCACGCGCACTTACTGCTTATAATTTATATTAGATCGTCGTATGCGCTTGAGTGTCGCCTACTTTATGTCGAGAGAATTTTTTTTATCGGCTTTCTTCCATTCCTATTTCAAAATAAACATCGAAGAGGTAGCTTTATGAATTTTGCAACTGTGCTGAAATAAAATTTATATTATTGAAAATTTAAAATCCACGTTATTCAATGACATAACATTCAATTGAAACTCCGTATATAATACAGATGTAACAAACTTCAATTTAGTTTAAGAAAGCTTACTATTGATTGCACGTCAAAATTGAAAACTTCGTAATTTCATACACATTTACGTTTAATATACACGGAACAATTTAGCTTGCGCACACCATTCGTATCTTCGTTTCTTTTTCCGGATACCCAGCGTTATTTTCCAAAATATTTACGTTGAAAAGCACGATTTCAATAGATCAATAATAGCTAAATAGATTGAAACGATGGGAATCGTGAAATAACGCAAAGTCCAAATATTGGAAAAGTGAAAAGGTATTGCATAACATTTGTCAAGTCGAATCAATCGTTCTTTAATAACGCAATATAAAAAAACCTTAAGCGAAAAGAATTTTTATCCAAATGTGAGCTTTATCGTGTTTCAGTTTTTCACTGCATAATTCTCTTATAAATAATGACGGATATTAATATACCCGTCACATGTAATTATAATTTTAATTTGTCATTTTTATTTTTTTTTATTGCCATATGTCTCGGTCTTGCGTCGATCATTGGTACTACCGTTTTAATTAAAAATTCAGCCAACATTTTCATTACACGCACTTTTATCGTGTGAAAAAATAATCGGCATTACGGAACAAACTGATTCTCAAAGATATAAATGTTGCTGCTCTTCCAACGATCAAAGGCGTGCCGCCAAAAGAATCTGAAATGTGCACAACGTGTTAGATAACGTTAACAAGTTATTCTTATTACGAAGACGCGGTGTCGAGTATCGTGCGTTGAATTAAAATTTCCCAATATTCCTCGATGTTAGCGTCGAAATTTTTACACCAGTTATTCGCATACAATGCAAATTATGCTCATTATGTATTAATCAGTATGACTCATATTTGTATTAATCTCACGGGAGAAAAACTCGAATGTATTTACCATTTGCAATCTTATCTAAAAGCACATCTATTACAGGATGGATAGCACGCCGTTATTGATACATGAATCATCCGCGCACGTATAAAAATATCATGCAATTGAAAAATCGCGTTATACTCTTAATACTGCCAACTGTTTGTGTTATTGCACTTGACAATTTGTAACTCCCTCGCAGACCCTAATAACCGTAAGCTCGGAATAGTTATTACCGTTCCGCGTGATTATCATCGAGAAATGCGCGTTAAAAATCGTCGTCTTTAGTAGAGCAAAGGGAAGTTACTAAACTAAAGTTAATAAAGGGCCAACGGCGAATCTCCTGTAAAATTCCAAGCGCCCCGGAGGCAGAAAGAGAGAAAGCGAGGCGACGAGTCGCTCGGGCTTAATAATCATTGGGCGAGATCGGGGGTGTGGAAAATAAACCGATCGGAGGCATCCGCCGAGTCGAAAGTCGCGTTTGTCAGAGACTGCCGACCGCCTTCTTTACGTGGACAATATCCGCTCGTTCATTATCGGGGCGCTGCAGGAAACAAAAGCCGCATAATATTTTCGCGACACACGATCGCCGCGGCGACGACTTAGACACGCGGATTCTCTCGCGCGTTATTCACCGAGGCACGTGTGTGCGTCATCGGACCCGAGCGGAGCGGAAGTCGTTCGTGGTCCGCTCGCGACACCTCGACTATGTCTATTTTACGTTCGACGAGTGTTTACCTTTGAGGTGAGAGCGAACGCGAACCAAGTCACCCGACAGCGACTCCTCGGCCGTGCCGCACTGTAACAAGTGAGGGTGCAAAGTGCGCGTAAGCGTGGCTCTCTCTCTCTCTCTCTCTCTCTCTCTCTCTCTCTCGCTAGCTCGCTCGCTCGCTCGCTCGCTTTCTCCGAGGCGTCTGGCACTTTCCTTTAAGTGATTTGAGCAACTGCTTACTGGAAAGGCTCTTTCTACTTAGAGAACTTCAAAGGAATTTTTACTTTGCCACGTGTTTAAGCAGTTTGTCAAAGTGGGAAAGTCAAATTAAGTAATCTTTAAA
This sequence comes from Wiebesia pumilae, assembly GCA_018907045.1. Taxonomy (NCBI): domain Eukaryota; kingdom Metazoa; phylum Arthropoda; class Insecta; order Hymenoptera; family Agaonidae; genus Wiebesia; species Wiebesia pumilae. Next base: position 2,597,016 of record JACCHZ010000104.1, read on the forward strand.
GTCGATACGCGTTGCGTGCATTAAGAACTTAATTTGAAAATAATAAAATTCGTTTTACTTTATATTTCAAGTTGTGCGAAACCGTTCTCGATGTATTTGAAAATGGTGAAACATTTACTGTCCTTATCGTTACTCCGAGTTACAATTTGTTGAATAATAAATTAAAATAATTAATCCAAATTCGTTCCAGTATTAATCAGTGTTTGATAAACAGTAGTTTTATGCTGGTCGTTTGTTTTTTCTAAGTTAAATTACATTACGTACGAATTCTAATTGCATGCGTAACAGTTCTTAAATTTCAATTATTGAATTCACTTGTAGTAGAATTTATCATATCAACGATTCCCGTAATTATATCACTTTTAAAATAAAAGCCCAAAAAAGCTAAGAATTTATCGCGTAAAGTAATAGTGTCTTCCCGTGTTATAATCGAACATTTATTTTGAAAAGTTTATGATATTACGTAAATATTATGCTTCAAATTGAAACTCAAGAAAGCTTTGAATCTACAGTTTGCTGTATTGCGTGAACATTTCTGTATCGACAGCATTACATATTTCTTTTCTTAATTCTAAACTTCTGATAGATGTAAAAAAAAAAACAGGTAAGTAAATCATCAAGATCGTGGAAATATCCTCGAGGAATAAAATAAAACGAGATAAAAAAAGATTTATCCATGAATTTCCTTTCACTGGGAGCATCGGAGAAAGTATATTGTGAACTGCATGGAATAAAATTTAATAAGATTGATCAAATATAATTATATCTAAAGAATATTTCTCTGGGAAATTATTAAGTATAATATAAATATTGTATTAATTGTACACGACGAAGCACAAATGCTAAGCATTAATTTTAAGAATCAACTTCTCCAGTTAACATAAAATTATTTATTTTCAATTCAATTGTCTCTTTCTTAATAAGACTGCGAAACGTGCCGTTGAATTTGACGCAACAAGCTTGTACTTGAAGAAACTATCGTATGAAGCAAAAAATTTAACGTTCCATCGTTACGATTTTTAGTCTCTCTGATACAACTAGTAACAGTTTAAGATACCTAAGCAATCGTGTTAATAAATAAGAAATACCATTATTTGACCTTTTTTTTTTTCATCTTTTTTCCCGTCTGATATCGACTAAGTGTTCTGGTAATGACACGCAGATTACGCACATATTCGCAGCAAGATTAACGCAATGTCTGAAAACGGAATGTTATAATAATGCAGGATTACGTTATAAAAAAGTACATACAGCCCGATGAATAGTAATATCGACGGTCGGTAATTTACAGAGTCCGATGTAGGAGTTGGATCGCTCAGCAGCAGATAGAAAACAGAATGGCACAAATGGGCGAGAGAACACCCCTCGTCGAGAGGACGATCAGCCTAACGACGCGGATGGCCTACGCTCTGGGGCATGTCTTCAACGACCTCGCCGCAGCCATGTGGTTCTCGTACACACTCCTCTTTCTCCAGCGAGTGGCGCTACTCGAACCCCTTACAGCTGGATCTCTATTGCTCTTAGGTCAATTTGTCTACTTCAGTGCAGTGCGGCCTACCATAGCAAATTAATCGCCCGACCCTTTCACGTCCGCACAACTGATTTTCGCCACAATAAAGTTTGCCACGGACTGAAATATTTCAATATGACCGACTGCAACTTGAACAAAAATTTCTTGAAATTTAGCTTTGGAAAAAAAGATAAATTGCTTTTGAAAGTAACTGCTTAAAGTAATAGTAACTCTTTTGGAATCAAGCGCACATTGTCCCAAATGTATTATAAACACTTATAAAACGTTTTACCAGTATTTTATCGGATTAAACATCGATGATGGAAAAATACATTTATATAAATACGCACGCACGCACGCACGCACGCACGCACGCACGCACGCACATATGCATTTGCATCTAAAAGGAAGGTGATTTTGAAATGGCATTTAAGGGATTATGAAGCTTAATACTATTTTGAAGCTTGTTGTAACCGATGCTTTGAAAACATATCCAATTTATTGCAAAGTACGTAGTCGAGTACTTGTACGAATTTTTACCATATATTACATATATCGCACCAATCGTATGTACGTGCATAATACGCAAGTAGATTGTTCGTTGATCTGAGATTGTGCATTAATTTCACATTAGCTATTAAATAAAAATTACCATCCACGTGACGCGCAATGCTCGTACTCGCGGGTACATTGTGATCGAATACTCGGGAAAGAGTTCAGATCCTAGAAATAGCAATGAAGAACGTTCGTTTTCATGCAACGCACAGGCCAAGTGATCGATGCGCTGATGACGCCGGTGTTTGGAGTACTGGTGGACAAGTACGCGAAGAAAAAGACTTGGCACGTGGTCGGCTCGGTCATGGTCACTTTCTCCTTCCCTCCGATATTCGGCAGCTTCGTCAGGGGCTCGAGGAGCATCGCGGCGATGTTTGTCTACGTGCTCAGTATCGTGATCTTCCAGACCGGATGGGCAGCCGTGCAGATTTCTCACCTGTCCATGATACCCGCCCTCACGAGTTCGCCACTCCTCAGAGCCGAGCTCACGGCCATAAGGTGAGTCTACCGAACCTGCAAATTGAAATGTACTTTCTGATTTAATACCCGCGTAAGTGCTGCTCTTCGATGGGTAATCGCCCATCCGATATAATTATGTGTGAGCACTGTTTATGCGTTGTTCTCGTATGATTATCATAATACGAGCCTCGAAAGCTTTATACGAATTAAATTATTTTGAAATTGATTCGAAACTCGAATGGGAAAGCGTGTCCGTTGGCTTCTTCGAAGATTTATTAAATGCACGCGTAACCCGTACTTTATTTGAATCTGCTCGTTCTACTGTGCTCGTTAAATGAATAAATATCTATATATATATATATATATATATATACGGATGACCCTGAACACATCGATACGAACTTTTGGTCAATTTGATTAATGTCAGTTAATGTTACTAGCTCTTTAAAAAAATTTTTTATAAAATTTTGCTCGTGTAAGACTGAAAGTCTTACACGGTCAAATAAACATACAAAAGCCATAACATTCATACAACAGCTTCTATTTCACAAGTGATTCGCTTGTGTTTCTTTATAGCATTCAAGAATATTGTTAAAAGCCGTAACCGTGTCGAAAAATAAACATCTTTAGTGCAACTTTAAGTGCAACGAAAAATAACGTTAAATTGATTGGATCATTTACATTTAATTTTACTCTGCGTTATAAACTACTACGATTATTAACATCGTTATCAAAAGTTGCTCCGTCACGTATATACTTTTATTCTTTAAAAGCCCAAAAGGTAATATAATTACATAAACGATGACACACGAGCGTGCAATAACTTACAATTATTAATGCGCGGTGAAAATTTGATATTTTTCTCAAACTTGCCAAACTGAAATTCAATTTGATAAAAAGTAAACAAAAGAACGAACGCTTGCCAGTAGACATTATCCACATTATCGAAAGCGTTCGCTAAACGTTCATATTGTAGACAGGGAAAAAAAAGGAATTGCCAAAACCCAATAACCGTGTAACTTCTTCGTTCGTAACTACCCACAAAAAAAAAAGAAAACCTCGAGTTCACGCGGCTACAGTGTATGGAAATGCAGCGATAAAGCGGCAGGTCGGCTGTCCGAGGATCAAAATAAAAAAGCGAACGACTCGTACCTTTCAGATATTCCGCTCAAGTGGGTGCAGCGGTGATCGTCTTCGTCGTAACGTGGATCGTGCTCCCGAGCAGCGGGGAGTCCGGCGCACGCCTCGGACCTTCCGACAGCTTCAAATTTCGGGTACGTATGGTCAGATGAAGTGGCGTCATTATTGGCATCATACCACGAGGGACGCGCGGCTCCTATTCTTTACGGGACCTTTGTTCCTTTAACGCGTCTGGGGAATTCGACGAGGGGGCGAAGGGCTGCGAGGGGATCGATATTAAGTTGCCGGCTCTTGATGGATCTGATGGATCTGATGGAGCGGCGTGATTGCGTACGAGGGCTCGCTTGCAGGCATCCGATTGCGATTTTCCATTTTTCGATTCAACAACGGCTTCTCTATCGTACTTCGAGGTACACTTAATTTTCCGATCGCAGCGCTTCCGCTTTGGTGAACCTTTCACTTCTTTTTCGCGAATGAAGCGGTTTCACTACCAGACCATCGGTTACCTTCTTCTTTCAAACCGAACTTTTAAAAGTACTCGATTATGTATAAATATTCTTCTTACGCGGATCACGCCATTTCTTTAATTTTAGTTCGATAATAAGGACGATAAAATGTATTCTTGATCTCTTCCTTCGAGAAACCTACATTGAATTTCTTTGTTATCGGGTTAATCGTTAGAGGGCTTATACGAATTTGTAGTCTCTCGTTAACCTCGGTATTCTCGACATCCACTTCTTCCTCGTTTCTCTCAAGTTATTTTATTCTACTCGTAACTCTGTTTCGCTCGGCTACGCTCTTTTTCTTTTCACTTCTCTAAATTACGGTAATTATTGTGGTATTTCATGAATATTTTAAATGGTACGTTAACTGCGTAACAATGCGTTCATTTTCATAAGAATGAAACTAATTTTTAAATTAGAAAAAGTATTTTTTACCCGAGTTAAATAATATTATCGTTGATTCAATAGTCTACAAAAAACATACAAATAATTACCCAGAGAAGAATTCTTCGTAAAGCGTGTACAGGAACTCGTAGTCGAAATATTTTTACGTGCAGGATACACGCGTGATAATATTCACTTTACAACGCTGTAAAACCTTGGTAATAAATATAAAACTATAATGCTCACGCGCATTAAAAGCCTCGCTACATTTCAGAGGAAATCGATACAAAAATAATGATATAAATAGCTCATAATTGTAGTATTTCTTAATTTAGTAGGGATAATTTAGCGAGGGATCGATTAAGCTGGTATATTGGATTACCATCAAATTTACAATAAACATATAGAACGTATTTGCTGACTTATTACCGGATTCATTACGAAGTTTTGTTAAAAGCCAGAAGTTAATTTTCAAATTCAAAATATAGAAGCTATTCATTATCGCAGAAGAATGTATTGTAAATAACAAAAAGTAATTGACGCAGTAACCATCGATGCGAATTACAATACATTCGTTATTTATTAAATTTTTTCCAAATCACGATAAAGATTGTTTGCGAAGGCTGCGCCGAGTGACGATTACAATAACTTACAATTTACTAAATATAACGCCATTCCGCCAACGTAAAACGTTGACTCCAAGATATTCGACAATTTTCTTTCCTTCCTGCAGAATAACGAGTAAGTGACCAAACCAGGAATAATATAGAGCTTTGAGAGACCTCGACGTGTCACTTGTTCGTCATAAATTCCTGTCGCTAAAGCACAAAAAGTTCGAAAGCCAAGCTCCTCGGAATCACTAATGCACGTTTTTTGCAACACTGACACGAGCCGCGCCTCTTGCAGAACATCGTCGTGGTGCTGAGTCTCCTGGGCGTGGCGGCGACGGTCCTGTTCCACGCCTTCCTGAACGCGCGCCTCCTGGAGGTGTGCAGCACGAGTCCGAGCAACGGGGCGAAGACCGGCGGCGTGGAGGCGGCGGTGCCCGCAGGCAGCCGACGAAAGTCCTGGTTCGGGGGCAGCCTCCTAGCTCGGGTGGCGATGTTGTACGTCGCCAGTCGACTGTTCATCACCCTGGCCACGGTCTACCTGCCGCTCTACATCGAGGAGACGGACGTCGGCGGGAGGCAGGCCCTCGCCACGGTGCCCCTGGCCTCCTACACGGCCTCCTTCATCGCGGCGCTCCTCCTCAAGTACATGAATCGCTCCTGTGGCACGAAGGTGAAGACCTCGCGCTCCTTTTATCCGCTCCTTGCAAAATCCTGGCAACGCAACTGTAACTAAGTGGTAACTCTTGGGCCTCTTTCAAGAATTTTAACGCTCGATACGAGAAGATTTTTCTCTGCTTTTTCGCGTTTCAGGAGCTCTCATCCCTATACTACCGATCAAATTCGATTCCGTGCCAATTCATAAGAGCATCCGCAGGAACGAATGTAACTCGTTCCTATTACGATAAAAACACGCGCGAACGCGTGAATAATGACAACACCTATTTGAATCTGACTTTACGATATCACAAGGAGCTTAACTGCTTGGCTAAGTCGAGGGAGAGGCATTGATGACGACTAAAATGATGAAATTGTCTCCGAAAATTAATAGTGAAAAGGAATTAGAAAAGATTTTACACGCGATCGAACTAATTTGATGATTAGCCTCCAATACGTATACATCGATGTATTTTTAAATAGTATAGACATTCGATTCAAATGAATACTAAAAATTTATGACCTCGGGATATTCAACAAAGTAAAAATATCAAATAGAAGGATTATATTCTTTTGAAGCAAATTTCAGGCTCAATGGTGAAATTTTTTTAATCGCAACGAAACATTGAACATCACATACTCTGAGGAAAGAGTAATGTAAAAAATTGATTACCCGTAATACACGTTTATAGGGTTAGTAAATTATATCTGAATAATTTTTCAAACTGTCCAATTCCAATATTATTTTGTAATAATAACAAATCGTTAACAATTCAATTATTTGAACGAAATGGTTGAAAAGTCTAAAATAAACATAACGTGTGCAATATAATACTGGCACTTAAAAATGAATTAAAAATCTGTGAATAGAACGCGAATACAAGGTGTGAAAAAATCATTTTCCTTTTTAAGTGCTAGTATCAATGAATTACGCGATAAGAGTAAGTGAGGAAACGAACGAACGTGCTATTGAATCATAAATAATCAAGATTCGTTAAAGTAGTTTGTACAACACCATTTTAAACTAATTTCATTAAAAGCACTTATTTTTCAGTATTGCTCGAAATGTAGAAGATATGCACAAGTACGAGTAGGAGAGTTATAATATAATGGAAGTTGGATTTTTAAAACTGACTAATTATAGTAACATAGAAGTCGCACGTTTCTTACCTAGAAACGCTTTATGGCTTTTCACCTTCGTTACAATTTAAGCAAATATGCATACTTAGTTTTTATTCGTAAGTATATAAGCAAGCAGATAAATCTTCGAATATGATAAACATAGCAAGTGCATACATTTGCTATGCAATTTTGCGTAGGAGTTCACATATCGAGGAAACTATTAGAATTGATCTGGTCGTAAATATTATCCTTCTTAGGTAATTTTTCTAAAGAATTTTTCTAAAAATGAAAGACTTGAAAAATTATAAGGCATATATTGTAAATTTTTCTATAAAAATGTTTCCCTAATTTGCTTTCTTTGCAGTAACAGTCTAAAGCCAAAGCAGAAATTAAGTAATAAAATATATTTGTACTTTTGAACGAAGATGTACTTTCCATTTCCATGTTCGGTATTTTTAACAAGTGAATATTTCTAAATGATTGTAACTTAACACCATCTTATTATAAAATAAGTTGAGTAGCTATTTGATTAACAAAAAAATAAATGTACGAATAATCCAATTTAGTCCGTTGAAAGTTGAGCAGTAAAAATTCGCGTTAAACTTTATATCAATTTCATTATGTTCGTAAAGCAAATGGTCAAAAATATTACATCTCTTAATACAACGAAATTCTTTATCTTAAAACTTCGTTTATTTTATTTACAAATAACAGAGTAAAAGACATTTACACTTTAATTTCTTAATTTTGTAATTGTTTCATGTAGGAATTATTAACTATAAACGTAGTAATTATTAATTATAAATGTAGACTTCTTTCATTAAGGAATTAATTGGGTATTATAATGTTAGATACATTTCAGAAACACTTCATTAAAATTTTAAGTAGTGCTAATCATTACATCTGCATTTATGTGTATTAGATTACATTTCAATATAATATAATAGAAAGCGGACAAAAGTTTGAAAAATATGAAGCCCATTATCTTTTCTATTGAGCTTCAAAATCTTCAAGTTTTTCAATTACTTATTCTTTATTATTCTAATTAATTTTATTTACCGCCCTACTTGCATCTTACTTTTTGAAAAGCTCTTCACGTTCAGTGCTTTTTTCCTGTCCCCTGCACTTAAATACTTAATCTTCTTTCTTGTTATTTCATTTCACACCTGTTGAATATTCTCAAAAGAGTAAAGTGTGTGTGTGTGTGAGAGAGAGAGAGAGAGAGAGAGAGAGACGGAGAGGGAGAGAGGGAGAGGGAGAGAACGATAGGCTGAGGGTAATTATCTTGATTGGGTATGAGAGAGAGTTTTTCTAAGTATGCAGGTGCGTATAAAAAGTCGTTAGTGTTGCTAGTTTGAGGGAATTTTATCTACTATAGCGAATTCTATTCCAACTAAAGTCGGAATTGCTTATCTTGTGCTTCGTCTTCGTTGCAACTTTGTAAACTGTACTATTCATGTGATCTTTCTAGATGATGAGCAACAAGTTACCAGCAACTCTTGTTGTCTTCGTGTCTCATCTACATCGTCTTCTGCCTACATCTCTTTGTTTTCTAAAAATTGTTGGAATAACTACATTCTCAGCACAAAAAAGGGCAAGAATTTGGTGTATTCTGTGATTATAATAAACAAGAGTATTTAAATTGGAGTATTCGCTTAAACTGATTAACAATTCGTATTCACTTTGATTTTCCAAGCGTGTGATTGCACAATTTGTTTGCTTTACTCGCTTCTTACTCGTTTCATTCAGTTCACTCAATTATTTCTTTGATAATGTTGATAATGTTTAAATTTTATTATCAAGTCTTAATCATCATTATTAATAAAATGTATAGAGTATATTAATGTCGTAACATCACAAGATAAAATTTATCTCGTATATATATCTCGTATATTGTTTCGAATGAAAATCTATGTTTTAAAATTCTATTGCACATTAAAATAATCTTGAAATAGCTTAAGTTATAGAAATCAAATTATATAGATAACCATTTTACATTTTATAAAAAAAATGGCTATCCTGTATGAGAAAACTATTTTTACGGAAGAACAAATAGAAAATCTCTGTTTAATCTTAAAATGCAATGAAGAATACAACGTAACGACGCGCGATGAATCAAAACTTATTTTAAGCTAATGCAGCAGTTCTCCATTTTATGTGCCGAATTAATTGAAGTCTATTTTTTGTAATATTCGATTAAATCGGAATTCAATATAACGATATATTCGATCACAACAATCAATTCATCATTCAATTTTATATTATAATATAAGAGAAATTTGGTGGACAAAATTATTACATTGAATTACGAGTCGGAGAAAAACTTCACTTTATAAGAACATCGCAATGGTTTGTAGTAAAAAGTATCGCAAATAATTTCGCTCGTGTACAATAGACATTTGCCAGCAATTATTATAAGTTTTTCTACTGTACTTCTTACCACGTATACCACATGACTGCACATCCCGTGTGAAGTCACTTGTTTGCGTGAAAATCAACCATTCAAAAGGAATGTTTACGTTCGGCACTTCCTGTATTTGTTAATTTTTTAATTTGCCGGTATGGCAAATTAAATTAGTTCAAAAGAATCTCAAGTAAAACACTTACATCATTTTTCTTTAATTACGGAATTACCTTTGAAAAATAGACGACTCATTTTTTTTTTAAAGTGATTTATATATGATGTTCGCATTACCTGTTAAAATAAAAAACATGATGCGCAAATTACATTAGGATATGAAAAGTGTATAGTAATAAAGGTGATGTACTTGTAAACTTAAAAAAATATGATTGCATTTCAATTTGAAATGACAAAGAACTCGAACTGTATACGAAATTAGAAAGATATTCTGCATTATCAAAGACTTATGCCGTTCGAATAATATATCGGATTATTATCCTTAGAAAGACTCAAAAAACTTTTAATTACTACAATTCATTTTTATTAAATAATACTACTATTAGACATATGTCAGTGCTTGATTACGTTGCACATATAACCTGAGACATTTTTTTACACGTGTATCTGAAAATAATTTTTGTACCCCATGAAAGAATCACTACGATATAATAATGAAAGCTGTACTGCTAATTATTCAGTTTTTGATGTTTCTTCGTGTAACTGTTGGAACTGAGAAGCAATTGCGTATTGGAAATAAGAAACAAATGTTATTAAAGTGGATTATTTGATAAACTTTGATTACCTACTTTACAAATACACTGTTACAACACCGCAAGTCATAGGTACAGAAAGACAATACATTTCAATTAAATTAGCCCAAAGTGAATATTGGCGTTAAAGTCGTTAGAGTGCGAACTTAATTTACAAATATTGTGATTGATCGAAGTTGTAAGTGAATAAAGTACGAGTAAAATGTAATTGGCAGTGTCGGTCGGATAAAATTCGAGGCATGCAAACGATGTAATAAACGGCAGGCTAAATCGCTTCAGACTAGGATGTCTGTTACAATAAAGCTATTTTGGAATTTCCCGAACGACTAGATCCGTGTCTTTTCTTTTCTTTTAGATGCCACGATATGCGAGCACTATTTTGCTTGAAATTGAACAAGTCACATAAGTAACGCAGCTCAAACTGTTGGATTTCGTGGTGATGTTATGATACAAGGACAACTCGAAGATAGAAACGCGTGCGTATGCAACAAAGGCTTAACCAAAGGCTCACAGTGAAAGGGATGAAGTAAAATTTTTCGAATTTTAATAATTATAGAGTCGTAAAATATAAAAGATAAATATTTGTAATGTATTCGTATCTGTATTGCTCAACTGAAAACAGGCGGTCCATTGCTAAAAGGAGAGGCCCCTGATTTAACTCCCTTCCGCCGTAATAATTTTTATTCAAAAAATTCACATGTTTAATGAATTTTCATGGTTTTCACACTTTGAAAATTCACGACATTTCCCGGAAATAACGACAAATTCCACTCGCATGCACTTGGCTAAAGTTTGTTTTAAAGATTTGATGACTCTCGATATATACGCTTATAACAAGTTCTATCTTGGGTTTCACTTCATTATCTAATGTTCAGAATTCATGAAACGCAGTTTTCTGGTTCCGATACGCTCACGCTTGAAGCGACTGTTGTGACTCTGCGCGTGACTCTGCGCGTGACTCTGCGCGTGACTCTGCGCGTGACTCTGCGCGTGACTCTTCACGCCTCGCTTTGACACTTTTTTCAATAAACGTTCAATGGAGCGCATTTAGTAACTCTTAGGCGAGCATTCAAAACACCCTACACTTACGATAAAGTACACTTACAATAAAGGAAAAGAGTCAATGTTTTCAAATGAATTTAATCTCCTCACAAATGTTGACTAGAAGAAGTAAAGATTTTCACTAGGCTCCATTCATACTTATCCTCAGTCCCAAAAATTTAGTATAATTGTCAAAAGTAAAGCACTGAGCACCCTCTTTCATAATAACCCAATTAATCTTTACCTTTCTAATCATTGGGATAATAATATACTTGATTCTTACGATGGCCTTCCTGTAATACATAAAATGATAATAGCCGTAATGACTTCGGTTCGAGGTCCACTAAACTTTCCATGTTTTTATCAGCACTGAGGCCCTTTTATTTACCAATCTCTTGAAATTGTTGTAACCTTATTCGACAGAGTTAAAATACAAGTACTTTTACAAGATTCTTTGACGCCTCTTCGTATTTTCTTGCAATAACGTTGCCTATCCAAACGTCAATTAAAAACAATGGGAGAAATTATTATTCATTAAGGCAGACATTAGAACAGGTATTATTCAAGTGCCCAACTTGAATTATAATTCAAAAGATTACGACTACTTGAATTTGAGAGTGAAAGTATCAATTAATTGCTGATAAATGAATCACAAATTTTCGAAGCCGTACGCATCTGAAAAACTTGAAATCTTTAAATACTCGAGATAAAGACTCAGGAAAAGAAAGCGAAAACATTTTCGAATGATAAATAACTTGTAACATTTATTATTGAACATCAGCATGCATTTCTGAACTTGTATGAAAACCTGAAATTCTTCGCGTTGAATGTTCCTTAAGAAAAAGAAATATACATAAAGGATCCTCGATTCCACTTATTGAAAATAACATCCTTAACTCACGGATAAAGGGCGATGAGCCCTCGGAGTTATTAAGCCGAAGGTGTGAATCGTTCGAGTCTTGGCTAGATTGTCTTCGTGGTCTAGCAAGGTTAGAAGTATAGCCTTCCCAATAGGTTTCGCAGACATCTTCGGAGTCACCTGATTCACCAAAGGTCATTAATAAGGTCAGCGTTGACAGATATCGACAGATGACGCGATACCTGTACTAATTACACATTTGGTCTGGCTCGGTCAATTAAATAGCACAAGGCGCTTCATACGTTCTATATATACGTATTTATACAGCTCCACGCGATTAATTTCGAATTCCGAAAACGCGTGCTTAGCTGCCGATGCATGCGCACTTACCGTATAGAGGGAAGGGCTCGCTTTACTCTCATCGGCCACGCGAAACGTACATGCATTTACACATACTTGAACAGGACGCGGCGAGACCAGTTCCGGGCAGTTTCGATTTCGCAGAGCCAAGTCGTGCACCCTGGCATCGTGTCCGGTATGTACAGATTGTGGATGATAACGATGCTTGCACTCTATATTAATTAGCAGTGGAATGTTTAAGGCTACACTTTTGTTTGTCCCTTGAATGATTTCCGGAGACGATGATACGGTTGCGAATTTGTTGCGTTATACCGCCGTACTGTTCATTAAACGAGGAGAGAGAATGAGAGTAATTTACATTAGAAGGGAAGGACACTCTGTGAAAACTTTCATTTTTTTTTTTACCAAAAAAATTGTCTTTCCTTCTTTAACGTGATCACATTTTTTCAACTGTAACCTTAACTTCGAGATTCGCCTCTTCAGCGTAGACTCAAGATATGAATTAGTCTTTACGAAAATCGTACGTGGATAATTTACTTTCACAAAATATTCACTTCGATGTCTTTCCTTTTTAATAATGTCATTGAATGATAATGGCAGACATTTGGATGATACGACGGATTATAATTTCATTATTTTTCACTAACAAACTAAGCAATATTGGCATAGTATTAAATATCTTGAGTCAACAACAACGAGCAATCCGATCGCGTTACTGTACTTCATAAAAAAGATATATAAAAAAAAAAAAAAAAAAATCATGGAAAATGTAAAGGCGAGCTTTACAGAAGACTGCCGTAACTCATTCTTGAGCCGAAACGCGTGAAATCGATATTCTTAAGTACGCAATCACGGAAGGAAAGCGATAAAATCGTAGATGAGGTCTATACGTACAATTTTTATATAACAGTAATTCAGAAAACAAGATGATCAAAAAAGGGACATGCAAGTTTACGTAACTGTACATTTCTCGTACTGTACACTCGTTATAAGAAAAATTAATGTAGCTCGGGAGATACTAAGGAAAAGAAAGTTTATATTAATGATTGAAAATTCGGTTTATCACCGTGTACCCACAAATTTAATTGTAAGCGACACCCGCAACAAGCATGTTTTATAAAATGGAAAATCATAAAAAAACGAGGGTATAAATAATACAGGCAACAAAAATGTTATGAAAGATAAACGTTGAATCTTTAAAAGGTACTGTAAGCGTACTACGCAAAAACATATCTGAAGGATTACTTTAATAAAGATTTAACTTCTTTTCCTCTAAAACGAATCACCTACAATTAGACAATTAACTATCGATAAATCACCGTTCAAAAACACGTGCAAACTATTGTAACTTAGTTGTGAAAGCAATAAATGCTATTAATGATAAAGACTGGATTTTAAACTAATCGAATACACAAATTGTATGCAAATGGCATGAAAAATACGTTGAAAGTTGACAAATTGAAGTCTTTGCTTTGTTTCAAACATTTAAGAGCTGAAGTGTAATGGTAAAAGAAACGATGAATTACAAGGAATGTGGACCAATATAAAAAAAAAGAACCCTAGAGGTTAAAAAGAATAGCTAAACATTTATGCGAAAAAAGGTAAAAAAATATTCGCCAAAGTAAAAAATATTAAAAGTAAGCAAGGATACGCTTAAAAATGCAGATTTTATCCGAGAATGATTAATAGAGAGAAAGCCAGAAACGCATCGAAATGCAGTAACGAAAAAACTACGAAGTTAAATTAACTACGAAATTAACCGGTGAAAGTATATAAAGATTATTTACTTAATAATAATTAAAGTTCAATTTACGATTAAAATGCCGATTTGGAAAATTATACACACCATTAGTAGATTACCAAATGGACATTAAAGATTTAACTATATATATATATATATATATATATATATATATGAAAATAATAGTATTTATTGCGAATAAACAGTTGTAATGTAGTCATTTTTTAATTGCATTTTGCTACAAGTACATGCCGAACGCGTATTTATCCTATTGTATTAATTTTCGACAAGAACTGTATTTACCTAATAATACATAAGATCCATTTTGGCAAAATGTAATTCATTCATCAAATCGTTCAAGAATCCGTTCATTTATGCATTCATTTATGCATCCTGTTATTTTAGTAGACTTATGCAGTTTTGATTAGTATCTAGATGTATAGTTTAAAACGCGTGTCGTATAATTTTAACTTGGACTCGCATTTTCTAAGTAATTTATAGCAGTTGCAATTTGCACTTGAATTACGGCATCCTTATTTATGACACTGTCTCTCGGGAAATAATTTTTTACAACTGAACAACATTTTACAAATCGCAATAAGTAGAGAAGTGAGCAATAATTCTCTTCCCATTTCGATAAAAATTCTAACTTTTATAATATTTCTTTGATGCGCGTAATAAAGTCTGGCGGCAGAGTTCAATCACTAACATCAATTATACTCAATTCATTTGAAAAGTGTAATTTTTCTTTAAATATTATTATTATTATTATTATTATTATTATTATTAATGAATTAATTCAAATCTCGAGTAGATCGATAAATTGACCGCTGCATTTCGATTATTTAAATAATATTATTTAAATAATAGTGTAAGTCTTAGCGTTGTGTTATACTCATAATGACGTTATTATCTCTTGAAAATACTTTCGAAAAATAAAAAAGTTGAATATTTAAAAAAGAATCTGTTATTTAATTTTGGCTCGAGATAAAGTATTACTAACTGTTATCTTTTGTTATAGACTGAACATTTCCTAGTACACGTATTTAAAACATAAAACAGGACCGTATCGGTTTAAAAGTTGCACGAAATTGGTAAAACGTCTATGTTTATAGCATAGATTTAACGCATTAATCATGCATTTGAGTTCGTGTTGTTACATAGTTGTTGGGAACTTTTTCGACGAGTCCGTTCCAAGATAAGTTTCTTCTCGTTTTTCACGTGAAACAAACTTGACGTTGTTCACTGCACACTAAACACAACCGCCTGTAAGTTATCCCTTTCTCACACAAGGTATCGAATATGACAATGACGATTAATTACTTTTTTAATAATTACTGCAATTTACAGATATGCACTGGAACTCAGTGTGCACTTTGAGATCTTTCATCTTGTCGACGGATCCCCCCAATATAAATCTTACTGGTTAAGTGACCGCCCACGCACTTAGAACACAGGGTTATGCATGTGACTACATATAACCATATGGAAAGATACGTCGTTAACGGATTAAATTAAAGCAACTAGAGTAGGATGGTCCACGTGGTCCAGCGAGAAGTTGGGGGAAAACCTGTTGTAAAGTTCGTACAGAGAATTCTAATGATATCCCTAGGTAGATTTATTAGCAGCATTTCCATTGACGATTGTATTTACAGAGTAAAAATTATATCCTCGGATTGTTTGTGCAAGACCATCATTCGTCCTAAGTGCATCTTGTACAGCAATAATAGTTTATTATTATTAATTATTAATCGTCAATCCTCGAAGGACTAACATTCTTACGACTAACATTGTTGCGAACTTTTAATGAAATTTAAACAGACCGATTGGCTACTGAATTGATTTTTCGAACATAAATAAGAATAAACGACATTGTGCACGATAAGACGCTTAATGTATGAACGTCGTAATGAGGAGAAGCGATGCTCGTGTGGACCGCATACGGTTCGGTCGGCATTCGGATTACTTTAAAAGTGAATTAAGACGCGCATTATAGAGAGCGAAAGCGTGAAGTGCGTCGCGCAAGTGTGAAGTGCATAAGTGGCTAAAGTGGGGGAAGGGGAGTCGAGTAACGCTACGACGACAAAAATAGGAGAGAAGTCGAGTACAGGAAATTTCGGGAAGTGGAGAGTCATCGAGGCGTTTCGTGTTTCTTTTGCCCATTATTTTTAGATTAAACTGGTTTTCTGTACGACTTTAAATTCGTCACCACCGGAGTATTTACATATGGAATTTTACAGAAGCCGCATCACTCATTCTTCTCTACTTTTTCCCTTTTGTCTCTGCCTCACCCGTGAACTTAACATCGTAAAGATTCCTTTGTAATGTTCCATTTCACGCTTCTTTTTTATCGTTCGTCTTGATACGAATAATAATTGGTTTTTCAAATCTCGTTTATGATGTATCGGCAAGAAAATGTGCCCAAAAGACTTGCTACAGTCGTGTTATTAGTGTCGATAACGGGATGATCCTTATGTGCAGAAGTGCGCCATTAATATATCGTTTCGTGATTTTAATCCGTTAAACGTAGGAATAATATCTTGTTATTTGCGCGCATTGTGTTCGCTGTTTTTATTCGACTCAATTGCATTTGTACAAATTAGAATTCGGTAAAATCTAGGAAAAATTAACGATTTTTAAACCTTTGGTGAATACATGGTAATTAATTGTTTTGCTTTTATTTGGCCTCTGAACCATTATAAGTGTAAGCAACGTTTTCCACGTCGCTAATTTCATCTTATTCGTTTGGATTCTTTTAATACTCAGAAGAGATTAATTTTTTTAAACACTTTAGTAAAATCTTGAGTAAAATCATCGCTCGAGGATACGAGACCGAATCAATATATTTTGTATTAAAGAAATATTCTTTTCGCGATCTTAATACGTGCATGGCATTGAGCTAGACTTGGCTTTTCGGACGATAATTACTTGTAAACCAAAAGTAATGTTCGCTCAAATGAATAGAAAGAACTTAAAAAATTATACCTTTCTCTTTTTTTATTTATTTGTTGTTGTTGTTGTTGTTTTTTTTTTTTTTTTTTTTTTTTTTTTTTTTTGAAACTGCACCGAGCGAAGAATCGCTTTCGTCTGATATACTTTCTTTTTCATAACTTTCCTTACTCTGAACGCACTCTGACTTTTTAATTCTTAAAGTTCAATGTACGAGGAAAAGCATTAACCAGCTGCATTACGCTTCGATTACAGTCCACGATCCTGAGCATTTTCCGATGCTGTTACTTTGAATTTTCTAATTAACGGTAGGCATTAATTAGCAGTATCGTACGTTTCGGTATTTGTCGGCGCTGGACAGTGTCCTTTATATTTTCCAACCGCATTATTACTCGCATGTAGCATTTTACAGGACTGTATTATTGATCGCGCAGTTACATTGCGTAGCTTTTAGTTGTCTCTTTGGCTGTCCTCTTCTAGCTAACGCAGTAAGTAGGCAATAAGATAGGCAAGTACGCAGGTCGTATGTTTGATTGCAGGTCTGTTACCTGCTGGGTAGCCTGATCGGTATACTCGCAGCGGCAATTGTGGAATTCGCCGGAAGTAGCGCGGCGGTAATGTACTCAGTAGCCGTCTTGATCGGAGCCGGAAGTTCAATTACCATGGTCACGGCACTGAGCATAACAGCAGAACTTATCGGGCCGAGGACTGAGAGCAGCGCACTTGTTTACTCGATCGTGACGTTCTTGGATAAGGTCGTGACGGGCCTCGTCGTTATCGTCATCGAAAGATGGTAAGTATGCACGCGATATGTGCGTTGCTCCTTTTCTTTCCTCTCCGTTTTTGTACGTTTTCATTGATTTATAATGCTGAACCGGTCGGCGACCGCATCACCCTACTTGCAAAACTTGCTAAGAAACGAACAGTACATCGGCAACGATAACATCAGACAGATGTTATCGGTTGAGTGCATTAGTATATTAATATGAAATCTACTTACGATACTTCCCATTGAATGCAATTCGCGGAACACGTTAAATGGATACGATAAAAGTCCCGGTCACTTAAAATAAAGTTATCAAGATCTTTTCATTTCTTAAAAATGATATTGTATAAAGCCATTAGGAGCTCGAAATCTTTCATAATACAAGAGCAACAGAAGTACATATTATTTCCATATGATTAAAAGGGAAAAATTAAGTTAAATGAAATGAAAGAGACTCTAATGAGAGTACGTGCTGCAATTGATTGGGTAATAGACGGGATTGCATGGAATCATCCTGGCATTTTTTCATTTTGATTTTTTCATTAAAAAACCAATAACCATTGGGAAATCTTTAATAACGTATAACGAGAAAATGTGAGTATCATCATATTTTTAATTCTTTAATACCTACTTGCGCAACTCACGAGAACAAAATTATTGCCACTAATTGCACGATTTATGCAAAATCAGAGCTTAACTCGGGTTTCTAGTGGTGTAAATCAATCGTGCCTTGAGTCAAGTGTTTTCTCAATTATTAGGCCAAAATTATTGTTCAGTTTCAGAGGATCAGTTACTAATGTCCAAAAAGACGTTTTTTCATTTTTCTTCGAATACTCTGTAAAGAAAAATGTAAAGAGTTTGTGATTCTGCAAATTACAATAGCTGTGAGTTTATATAAAATTTATACTGCACCTTGAATCAATGAAATTAAAAAATTCATTATGCTCTATCTAACTGATCGAATTACGCACAATGTATTAGGCTAGTACCTTTAAAGCGAAACTAAACCTGATCTAACAACTCGAAATTCATACAAATTTGTTACACGTGTATATTGTATACACGTTTGTCTAGTAATATATCAATTCTCAAAAGACGTAAAGAAACTAAACTATTAGCAGTCTTTATAGTTTTATATTCTTGTATTCTTTGTGCGTTGTTTTAAATAAAGTAAAACTTAATAAGCAATATGGCGATGTGTAAAGAAATATAAAAAGAATCTCATGAAATTTATACTATAATTGTTTTAAAAAAGATATTAAAGAAAAAATCACGAGTTTCCAATGTCAATTACGATCATATATGGATATTCTTACAAAATATTTTTTATTGCAGTATAAACGTTATTACTGGATAGAATATTCGCGCTAAATTACTAATTACTGGGTATCAGATTTCTGCGCTACAATTAAATTTCTTTATGATAATATTTCAGCAAATTTCTGTGTTACGAACTCGAGATAGAGATTACTATAATAATATTATGAGAAACGTATTTATCTACGCTGGAATTGCTAATATTATTACTTTCAAAGGAACTTATTTTGCAGGAAATATAATTTTTCATCTTCTCAAGGACTTGTATCATATCATTCATACTAATTCGAAGTTCTTTATAATTTTACTCAATGTGTTTGCGAATACGAAAATTCTAACTAAAATTCTAAGATATCATGTATAAGATATTCGTATCATAAGTAGATATAATACGTATTTTATTATCAATATTTGATTATACGGCGTTTCCAGATTAATAGCTAAAACATCTTGTAGGATTATCACGCTAATATCATGTTCGATATCCAAAGTGTAGAATAAAATCTTATCTCATTCAATAAGAAATAAAAACACCCTTCAACTCAAGATTATACGTACTAAATTCATTAATAAAATTTTAAACAGTTTTTAGCCCGTGAAACGTAGAATACATTGATAGAGCCAAGTCCGTCTATGCATACATTATGTCATTTATTATTTTAAATGTCCAGTCATTTTATTTTAAATGCAACAGATAATGGTTTAGAAATTTCAATTTAATAATAGCGATTTTTTTTTTTTTTTTTTTTTTGTTATATATTACATATTGAGATGATAATGTATCTATTAAACCTCATAATAAGCAGTATTTTGTTCGAGGAATTATTTACTATATAGCGTATAATTCTATTACTTTAGTTCGACAAGTTCAGTTTTTGAAATATATTTAGCAGCAGATAAGATAAAATAAAATAGGCAAAACTAAATGGAAATTTTTCCGTTTTAAGGTCCTTACATTAATTCCACTTGCAATCTAACATTATGTCTTGATTGGCAGGTATCCATTTCTTTCATTACTGTAAAACTGTTTATTATCAATATTGTTCAAGTGAGTAATATTATTTACAAATTAATTTAATCTGAATATGAGTCATTCTCACAAGAAAAAGAAGAGGTCACATAAGAGAAAATTAAAGCGTTATACAATTAAAATTTGGCCTTCCATAAATCTATCATGAATTTGTTCTAGAAAAATATTATTGTCAGACAGGCAATAGATTAAATTTACTTCAATATCGATGCATATTTAGCTTGTTGAAGTAAACATATGAAATGAAGTAACTGAGTGAATTCTAAAAGTTGAGAGTAGAACTAATTATAAATAAAGAACTATTAATCAATTGTGTATAATAACTCCAGAAGATAATACTTCACTAACCGTACTCCGCAAAGATAAAATAAGCCGTGCATCGTGTACTGATTTTTCGAAAATAATTTTCTTATTAAAGAACATAATAATTTAATACAACCTTATTAAGGGGTACAACTTCAAAACGAAGATTAATCGTTTTAATCCATTCCTGCCGCAACAGAATATTAAATGAAATCAAGAGTAATAAAATTATTACTTAAATTGTTTTTTTGTAGAACATTCTTGTAATTCCATTTAAGGATATCGTATTTCGGTTAGAAACACTAACGATATAATTAAGACAAAATAATATTTCTCAAAAAAAAAAAATGCACCTGATCATTGCGAGAAATCGTAACTTATATAAAAGAAGAAAAATGGATTTGTAAATCCATTCCAACGCTTCAAAAGCGTTTTTCTCTATTTATAATGTATATTATATTTTATAATGATGTACAAAAGATACCAAGATTTATCAATTTAATTATTTACATATTTTAACAATATAATATTTAATCTAAGAACTACATATATTTAACTCACTACAAATATCTGTTATTCTTGGTTATTTCCTATCTAGTAAACTGTAACAAATCTTGAGAAGATAATTTTTTTACCTTAAATTTGATATTACCTTAGATTAGATCTGATATATTTGATTTGAAGTTTCTCTACTTCTGATGTGTACAAACTCAAAAGCTCATTCGTACAAGCAATAGATACACCAAAATATTCTATAGCAGCTGTTCCTTAAACAAGCATTATTTGTGATTGAAACGATAATGTTCTCCGATCGTGAAAATTAAGGAACGTTTGGTTATAACTCGTATGGGCGATCCTGCAGGACATCACCTACCTAATATCATCGCTCTAGCTAAGGAAAGAAAAAATTACAAGTTCGACGGTTGCCGTAATTCATCTTGTTGCACCATACCCGAAGCTCAAAAAACAAGGCATCAACCAAATGAAATCTCGCACCAAAGGAAGGAGAAGACACATAAATAGCGCCATTAGTACTTCCCACCCAAATATGTATCCGTCGTACGCCTAAACTGCCATACACTTGTGACACCCTCATTCGCTTTTTATCAAAGCTACTTGGGAATGTCATAGGCTCTTCGGTCTATCCAGACCACGTCACTTTAGCAACATTTACCATATCACTGTTCATAGTCAAGGTATCCTGTATACTGCAATTGGATTACCCAGGCTGAAGAACGCAAGTGGACTTGTCAGTCGTTGTCAGGTTCGTTAAACCTTCCTCGACGTCGAATAAACCTTCGGGCATACTATGATTATATCGTAGAGAAATGGTCAGCCTTTGCGCCGCCGGTCAAACGAGTTAGCCCTCTTTGTAACAAAAAAGTAAAGCTGTAGACTAATAAGATGATTAGGCGGACTCTGGCTACAGACAACAAAGGAGCTAACCAGACTGAGTGTTATTGCTTATGAATAGAACTGAATATGCACAACCTTCTGAAAGAGCTTAAGGAATGGGCCCTACCCGCTCAGTGGAAATGTGATTATGTACCTAACGTCGATTGTAACTACGACTCCATAGGGGGGTGTCGTAAGATCGACTTACGGGGTTGATGTCTCCCGACAATGAGTTTTCACCCTTCTATCTACATGCTGAATTAGGTTGATGATTGAGTCTACATCCTCCAGACTACGGGAAAAAAAATATTCCGCATAAGGCATCCTGTAAAAGAAAGTGTACCCCAAAAGTTCATTAATCTAAACGAGTGCAACTAAGGATTCGAATTTGAAGTTGAATAAATTTAATTCGTGTAATTTGTTTAATGTAGAATTTAGATATGTATTTAGGAACCAAGTAATAGGACGCTATACTTATTTTCGATGTGTTAACGCTCTACTTAAATTCTCAATTAAACCTTATCGAAGTAAAAACTAATTTGTTTAATTCTTTCTTCTTCGCAAAGTGAATCTCCCTAAATCCTGCATGTAAGGAGTTGTAAATTAGGATTGTAGGTATGTAAAGATTTTTGCACGATACGTAAAATAATGAATAAATACGGTTACGGCGCATCGAATTGCCAATGGGAATTTTTTTATTTTCACTCATATCGTTGCTTACACATTTCGTGGTCTGCCGAGGCGTAGCCCAATTTCAGTAATGAAACAGAAATTACGTCGTCGTGATCCGTAAAATATTTACCTTGTGCACTACAAAGACATTTTGCAATATATCGGTCGTTTGCATTACAGGAGATGTATCGACAAGGAGCTCTGCCCTAATTACAATCGAGACACACTGGCAGTCGTATGTGCAACGTCGATGGCCCTCGGACTCGTCACGCTGTCATTCGTGACGCGATGCATCACCAATTGATGCACCAAATGCAGCTCATTTGACCTGCATTTCTGCGCTGACCATTGACCTGTACCCACGACTACGAAAGCTCGCGACTTATCGTATATCGCTTTACTTATTTATACATATTAAATTGTCCATAATTTTGTACGTTTGTAAGGCTCTCAGCTTGCTATGAATAAATCACGATCGAAATTTGTACATCTCTAAGTGTTATTCTGCGTACGTATAACCACAATTTTCTTTATTAGCTCATCCACCCCTTACAGGGGTGGATGAGCGTCCTTTTACACCAACGGAGACGAGTTGTATTATAGTTTAAAACAGGAGCATTGTAAATTATTTACATATTAGTAAGACCAGAATAAGGACTTTAATAATTTTAATAAGAAAAAAGTGTTTTAGTAAACAATCATGTTTTCACGATATTTATTATAAAAAGTGACGTAGAGGCAATAACAAAAATGGAAAAAGTACCGAAACTTGAAGTCGGTAAAATTAGCTTAAATAAAAATGTGCTTAAAATATTCAAGAGACAAAAT
The DNA here is from genome assembly GCA_018907045.1 of Wiebesia pumilae. NCBI lineage: Eukaryota > Metazoa > Arthropoda > Insecta > Hymenoptera > Agaonidae > Wiebesia > Wiebesia pumilae. Next base: position 2,620,386 of record JACCHZ010000104.1, read on the forward strand.
TTTATTTAATACAGTACTATTCCAAAAGCATAGTCGAGTATAATATTTTATTTTGCATTGGTTTCCAATTAAAGACAAATATCGAGCTTATAACGAATGGATAAAAATGTTTAAGAAACTATATCTACTAACGATCAAAGCAAATTAAAATTTATGACTTTTCTCTATATTTCTCTACTGCTTTTATATGTTCTGACTGCACATTTTTGAACAAATATATCTACAATATTCGTTAAAAATTTATGACTTGTAAGAAATACATCCAGGTGACTTTAGGTCGCTATCAATGAACACATGTTTCCTAAATAGGATTAAATAGTGTATAAAAAAATAGATTTACTACCATTTTAAAATACGTCATGAATTAGTTCATTTCAATCGCATTTGTTAATCAGGATTCATGGAACAATTAGTCAATAATAATTCCAGAACAATTAGGCATTAATGAAACAACAAACTCAGAAGCACATTAGAATTCTCCAACAAATTTTTGTCTCCTGCGAGAGGCACAATAACGATAACATCGATAAAATTAACCGATACGGAAATCTATAACACGTATTACGATTCACACTGAAACAAAGTCTTCCCGTAAGATTCAATTGATTTTTACCAAAAAATTCATGATATATCTTGGAGGTATTAGATTAAATATGTAAAATTTGGGTAGGAACACATTATGTTTAATTCCCTTTAAATCACTCGTAAATTAAAAAAATATAAGGCATTTCGAAACTACGGCCACTTTTTCTTTTTATTTCATCAAGGTAATAATCCATCCCCGTCTGGTTACGATACATAAGACTCCAAATAGCGCAATGAAAGCTCAAAAACTCTCCCTTCAACATTTATCGTTTTCCGCGGTTGCCGTAAATTTTAAAGTAATCCTTCCTTTAGATCAGTCAAAAATTATTTTATTTAAAAATTATCTTTTCACGAGATTGTTGGAAGGTTCACGGAAACTATCGAGCATAAATTCTACTTTGTAAAATAGGATGCTTAAAATACATTTTGAATTAACTTTCCTTCGTAACAATGAAAATAAATATTAATCAATTGTACTTAAATCTTATTTCCGCCCGTATTTGCTATTTATAATATATATATATATAACAGAATCGAGTGAATAATCGTACAGGTACGCGAATTAAAAGACATTGTTGTTTTCACGACACAGCAACACTCGCCGCCTTCAATGAATTTTGTCGATTAAATTCCTTTTTCAACGCATTCCATGATTTAAGTATTTTCTTTAAACCATCGTCTACATATCATTACCTCAATCGAACAGTTGTAAATCGAAAGAAGATAGATGCGAATCTCAAATGATAACGCGGCATTGCTTTAAGCTTTTTCGATCTTTCTAATGATAATCCGTAGGTTTATATAAGTTGCGTCGATATCCTTGAGCATTGCGAAACACTCCTTTTTCTTTTGTTTCCACGAGAGACCGCTTAACGAAAACTACGTCGAAAAACATTTCCAACTCTTGTTTTCACGTCACAGGAAAGTAGACGTTTTTCCTCCGTTTCCACGTCTTCAATTTCAAAATGCAGTTCCAAGAATTTAGCCGCGCTCTCCCATTTCTTTTCCGCTTTATTTACAGTTCGAAGCGTAGCGCATTCGAGAAATGGTGATTTTGTCAATAGCGGTCACGGTGTCAAGACGCTACAATGACAACAATACAATCTTCGATCACAAAAGCACTGAGAAATACGGCGCGGACAAAAATAAGAACTGGAAAAAGAAAAGGAAAAAATGATTCATCCGTGTATATATTTCCCGAATTTCTCCGCCGGAGAATTCCTCGGAAGCGACGGTGTTCACCTTGCGTCGAAAATCACGGCTCGGCAAAGGCAGTGACACGCGCTCGCGCCTATCGACGTCGAGTTGTAAACAAACGCACGCGGTCCCCGTCGTAGTGCCACCCGCGACGTTGCTGTCCTCGCACCGCATCCGCGCGCGTCATCGGTCCGCGGCTCCCGGCTCTTGGATCCCGCTCTTACCGACGCGCTGCCCACGTCGCTCCCCGCCGGCAGATGTCACCCGCGTGACGCTCGATCCCGGCGGCAAACCGCCCCGGAATTTTCCGAGAAACGGGCAGACGGCCGAGCGAGAGAGAGTGTGTGTAAGAGCGAGAGAGCGCGAGCGCGGTCGCTGCGGGTAGTGGCGCGAGGGAGGGAGACGGCGACGGCGACGGCGACGGCGACGGCGGCGGCAGCGAGCGACGTAGTAGGGGCACTTCAACGCACGTCAGTCTTGCGCGACGCTCGTTTCGCGAGCGTATGTGCGGCTTCCTCGAGGGTTTCACGGCCATCTCTCTCTTGAAACGCACACAAGTATTAAACACATCGCGCGTGGTCCATCGTCAGTGAATGCAAGTGCATGTGTGCCGTGGCAATCGCGTGCGATCGCGAATCCGTGTGTGTCGTGCACGCGTACGTAAAGATTTCGGGGCGACTGACGTGAGAGCGTATCTCGCGCCGCGGGACAGACGGAGAGAGAAAGTCGCGTGTGGTTCTCCATTGATAAACGTACGTACGGTATGGAGGCCAGAGTGTGAGTGCAGTGTGTTGACACGCGTATGCGTAACGGCGACGGAAGACAACACGGAGCAACGAGAGTGCCAGTGTTTTGGCGGCTGTACGCTGGGATATCTGGAATGCTAGAGCAGTGAACATAATAACGTACGTGATAGCGCGTACGATAACACGCTTCTCGAGGCGCGAGCCGACGACGTCGACGTCGACGTCGACGTCGACGGCAAGAGACCGGGAGCACGCGTTCGTCGCGTCTTCTCCGCCGATCCGCCAGACTCTGTCTCTCTCTCGCGTGCACGCGGTATTATTAACGATAACGAGGCTACTGCCGCCACCGTCATAGCCACTACTGAACACGGCGACGACGACGACGACGACGACGACGACGACGACGACGACGACGACGACGACGACGAGAGAGAGGGACGGACGACGGGCGCCTCGGCTCGTAGCATAGTCAACAACACGCGACTCGTATAACCTCAAAGTATCCTAACCTCCACGCGTGTCCGCGCCTTCGATGCGTTGTTCTTTGGGCGGTGTTACTGGCCCTCGGGGGAATGAATCGGTGCTCTCGTTGATGCTCGGCAGTGTTGAAGAATGAAGGGCGGACATTGTTGGGATGCGAGTAGTGCACATAACGCTAATTTTTATCGCGCGAGCGAGCGAGAGGCGGCGTGAGCTCGTTTCTCTCCGTCGCTCGAGAATGCGGCGAAAGCTGCAGCGAAGGGCGCGGGCCTTGAAGACAAACACGCGCGAGCGAGAGAGAGGATCCCCGGGATACGTGCCTCCGTCTCGCTCTCGCGCTCCTCGCGTCAACGTGCATGCACACGTTCGCACGAAAACGCGCGCGCGCGCACGGCCAATGTACACCGGCGGCGCGCTCCGGGTTAGACAAGGATGGAGACGGCGAGCGCGCGCACACAACACATTCCCCTCGTCTCGATGCCCCACCATCGCCGACATCACGATGGACGCCGCTTTTCTTCTCTCTCTCTCTCTCTCTCTCTCTCTCTCTCTCTCTCTCTCTCTCTCTCGCTCGCTCTCTTTTATAGGGAATGCTAGGCAGTAGGTTTTCGTATAAATAAATATGCCGATGGAGTCCGCGCGCCTCGCCGACTCCCCCGTTCGTCTCTCTCGCTCTTTATCTAGCTTACGGCGAATTTGCGCCGCCGCGGGAACTCCTGCAGGAATTAGGCGCGGCGGTGGGCGACGGCGACCTCTCCACGCTGGATCAAGCGCGGGCGTTTTCGAAGCTAATGTCCGCTAGCGCGCGACGATATTTCGGAGGCGCGTTCCGGGCTAAACCGGAGTGCCTGCCCTTCGGAGGCGAATCCGCCGTCGGTGGAAAAGCGGCCAGGAATGCGAGGAATTTTACCGGGTCGACGGCCTCCACCGGTGAAACGTGTTTATGTAAACAAATGCGCGGCGGTACTTTTCCGGTGTGGATCTAGGCTTTTCCACGATTAGAGGTGCGCGTCTCTCCTCTCTTTCTAGGCCCGATAAATGTCTCGCGCGCTCCCGCCTCCGTACGGTGACTAAGGGAAAACGCTGCTTGGGTAAATAATTTGGAGAACGGATAAAAAAGTGAGTTGTAGCTAGTGATATACGGCCAGTTATCTGCCATTCGCAGCGTCACGGTCTACGTCTACGTCGAGAGTCCGTAGAGCGCGCATCTGCCGCTACCATCTCTAGCATCTCTAGCATCTCTACATCTATACCATCTCTACCATCTCTACCATCTTACTTACCTCTACCGCATGAATCGAACTCGCCCAATATATCGCTGCACTCGAGGCCTCGAGCCCTGAGTAGCCCTCTGCACACTAAAAATATCTCGTTCGAAAGTTCAAATGCACTTGAGATGATCGCCGCCCGGATGATAACTTCCGAGCGCGTCGCCGTCGCGGCTGTCGTTATTGTTGTTGGGCATCGGCTCGCGCTATAAAGCAGTTATTAACGATTGGAGGCGCGATAAGTACGGCCAAATGCGCATAATCCTTGGAGTATTACCGGGAATACCTATAATTTTGTCGCTGTCGTACGAATGCGAAGTCGCGGCGAGCAGGGGACAAGCGTAATGATCCTTCGTGGTTTCCAGTTGCACGTGCATGCAACGCGATTCCCGTCGTCGCGTGTCACTGCACGGGTGAATACTACCTAAGTTTATTCGATCTCTGCGCGGAAAGTACGACTCTATCGTTTTCAGGCGCGCCAAACGAGTAAACGGCAAACATTTGAATATTAAGTACAACTCGTATACGATTCATTAGCGAAAAGTTGTCAGAGCTCGAGGTTGTCGAGCGTCGAACGACGAGTCCTCGGATGTAGGAGTCGTCCTTAGGCGTGTAGCCGCGCGAATCCAGGAGGCATAATGCGACGCGTTCTTACCTCAAGCGGTCTTTTCCTCTCCAGTCTCCAGGTCCATCCTCCTAAGGTGCAACTATGCGAACGGATCCGCATTCATGAACCGTAGGTTCATTGAATAATCTCGGGGGCGAATTACGATTTTCAGTACTCGCGCGTTGTAGTTTGCGTGCCTGGTGTATCCTCGGTTGATTCGATTAACCGTTCCAACTTTAATGTTATGTAAACAGAGACCCCTTGAACATTTTCGTGTAAACAGTTTTGTCAATCGTTTACGTTGGGTTGCGTCACAGTTTTAATCGAGTAATTTCATTAATTCCAAGAGGAATGATCGTCAATGGTACACACACGGGTATCGTGAGGAAAGCATCGGAAAACTGCGTCGTCCGTTATTTGTTAGTTTACGCGCGCGCGTCGTCGAAAAGGATCAAGGAACCAAGAAACCGATGAGGTGTCGTCCGCTCGAGACCTTTAACACCTGGTTAATTTTCTCCGTCATAATAACCGTCATAATAATCAGAATAACGGCCTCGCGAATAAAGAGTTTACGCCGAAAACGAGTAGGAAGAAATTGTTTTGTAATTTAAGGTTATTTGGCTCCACTTACGCTGCAACGACTTTTGTCATTGAGCAATGAGCACGTGTTTCCGTACGTTTACGTATGTTCCCGTACGTTTGATTGCTTGGGAAAGAAAGGTACGCATCTCTAAGCCCTTGAATTGTATCTCTAATGCTTCTATTACGCTACCTTTTTACAGCTTAATAGGCCTGAGGTTTACGCTACAACCGAACGAAATTCACTTCATTCCTATTATTTTAATGGCGGCTTCAATTTGCTGCGCTACAATTTCATAATACCGATGAAAAACACAGGGACAAATGTCGTCCATTGGGGCATTATTTATCGAGGAAAAATTCACAAGCTCTATGGACTATTGTTGTCTACGGGTTTCGCATTTTAACGAAACAATAAAACGCGTATATCATGCTCTTGAGAGACAGCGGACGCGTACGAAAATGGTGATAGTCGTAAACGCGCTAAAAAGTCGTTGCGCAGCGTCTGCTGTTGCACGACCCAATTGAAGAGTGAAATAAAATCAATAGCCATTATAAATAAATAGATTGCCGCTTACAGCCTTCTTTTTTTCCAAGCGCTTCGAACCCATGTCTTCCTGCCTGCTCCTTCCTCGGCACGCACGCACGCACGCACGCACGCACGCACGCACTCACGCGCGCACGCGCGCTTGGGTGACGCGATTCACCGACGCAGCGACGTACTTGGGGCGCGCGCTCACCCACACGAGCGCACGCATTCGCGTACGTGGGAAAACACGGTCCGGAAGATGCGCGCTCGACCTACGCGCAGACTCTTGTTTTGCTCGTCGGTTTCGCGAGCTACACTCGCGCCTTCTCTCTTTCGCTATCGCTTTCGCTTTCGCTTTCGCTTTACGACCCTTCTACGCTACAGACACTTTCGTAGGCCCGCGAGAATTACGTTAATTCGTCGAAATGCTGGGCATCTGGAGGTGCGCGAAGGGCAAATCCATCGGTATGCGCGAATTAAGAATAGCCACGTGTCTTCGGGCTCAACGGTTTTGCGCGTGAATTTTCGCGACTCGGGATAAACTCGTTGCGATGAGGTTGATCCTGTTTTACCAATAGCGATGTTTTTCGCGAGTTATTTATAAGGTAACGCTTGGAAGAACCGATGAACGAGTCGTAATTTCTTATCCCTGACGAGGATCGCGTCAAGAGCTTCGCAAAATTCGTTAGAATAGCGAACGAGCGAATGAATGTAGAGCGAATTAGTAGAGTAGAGCCTAGTGCAGTACTCGTTTGAAATCGCTTCCATTGAACACGTCGATAGCATTTCGGAATTTTTGACAATTTTTGTCAGCATTAGGCATTGGGTTTGTTCGAAAGCATCGTTAATAATTCAATGTTGAGGCCCCCGATACTTGCTTCGAGATTGCCAGCACGTCGTTAAGAGTAGACGGTCTAGACAATAGTTCCTATTAGGCCTTTTATCGCAGGCTTTTACTCGCAATTACTCATTGGCTTTTATTTCTCATCTCGATCAATTCCTAGTTTACTCATCGATACCTGTTAATTGGCACGTGCAATTACGCATTTTTCCATCTTATGCTACGCTCTAATACGCAGATAAGCGAAGGAAAAAGCCGAAAGAGAAAAATGACCTTTGCGTTCATAAATCAAAAAATGGCTTTCCTCGTTTCGGTCATTTGTTAATGCCTGATTATTCATTGGTGCTGCAATCAGTCAACTCACATCCGCTGTGCGTACGGTAAAACAAAAGAAACCTTGATATTCGAATGTATTTGAGTCTTCCGCGAAACCGACCCGAAAAACAGGGTCCCGCGGCGCGGGGCCGCGGACGGGGGCGGGGTGCGGGGGTGTGCGCGCGTGCGTGCGTGCGTGCGTGCGTGCGTGCGTGCGGGTGTGTGGAGGGGAGTTTTTTGGCGAGGGGAAAGGCGGGACGACGGGGCGGCGGAGTTCAAAATTAAACGTCACCCGTCTTTGAAATTTCCAGGCCGAAGTAAATGCGCGTTTGTCCTCGTTTGAAAACCAATTTTCCGCGTATCACCCCGAACGATAAAATAATTTCACAATGATTAACAAATGCATTAATAACGTCCGACTATCTCGAATGTGGCGTTCCAATTTTTAAGTAATCCAATAAGCCGCGTAAATAAGCGAGGCCGTACTTACTATCTTGCGATTTCATACTCTAGTTGCACATGAAAACACGCGCTTACGCGTCCTAGAAACTGAACGTTTGCGTTCGAGATATTTCTGAAACAATCATCGGGCGTCGCTGTCGCGAGCGCTAATACCCCAACGAAATCATCTGAAATTACCGTGTGATTCTTATCGAAGGAAGTCGCGGTAGCGCGCACTGCAATAAAGCACAGGCAACGGGGAAAGAGGCGCCAAACGAGGCAGTTACGCAGTATCGATTATAGCGGCCACTTGAGGGATAATAACAAAGAAAGAGAAAAAAATACAGCGGCGGAACGGTTAAGACGCCCAGCCAAAACAACGTGTCTTCTCTCTCGCTCACTCATCCCCCTTCCTCTTGGAGGCTTTCGGTCATCTTCGACGGGACACGTACAGCGTAAAGAGGCTCGCTCACGAGAGCAGCGATCGAGGGGCGAGACCGCCACCACCACCACCACCACCACCACCACCGCCGCCACCGCCACCACCACTTGTGCTAATGCCACTATTACCACGCGGCACCAGCCTGGTAAAAAAGCTGGGCGGGAGAGAAGTTGTGCTTGATGGAGGAGGGGATGGCGAGGGTACGGCGGTGGCGGCATGTCGAACGCGTTCTAGTAAACAAGTTGTGCGCCGCTCTCGCGACTCGTGCAGGAATCCGTCTGTCTCTCCTCGTGCGTGTGCGTGTGCGTCTCTTCTTTTTCTTCTCTCCCCCCCCCAACCCCCTTCTATCTCGCTCTCTCGCTCTCCCCCCCCCCGCTCACTCTCACGCTCTCTCTCTCTCTCTCTCTCTCTCTCTCTCTCTCTCACCCTGCGCCGCGCGCGCTCCCCATCGACGACGATTGCCACGGTCCATCGTCGTGGACCGCGCGGCTGCCGATGATGAACCTAACCTACGCAAAAGTCCCTTCGCTCTCGTCGCAGAGGCGGCGCGCATAATAGACGCGGTGTCCGCGGCGAAAATGGACGGGCAACCTTTTGTCGTAACGCGTTCCGCTGCATCGAAGGTTTCGAGCGCTAGGGTGAACGAGGAGATGGACGTTCACGCGCGCGGTTATTCGCTTTCTCCGCTCGTCCGACTACCGCGGCTACACGAGAGACTGCACGCGTGCCCTTAGGTCGGAGCGCAAACGCGTTATACCGCCGCGGGAGCGATAAAAAGGAAAAATAAAGGGAAATAAAGGAAAAGCGCGAATGCGATGTTAGCGGCTAATGGCGCGGTGGCTTATTATTAGGCAGGGATAGTAGTTGGAGGTTTGATTTCAGTGAACTCGGGCTATTGGATAAACGCGCACCGGCGGTATATTTATCCGACGGCGATAATCGCTAGACGCCCGGTAAACGCGTGTAAGTGCCGCGCACTCGTCCGGGATGTCTGGGGGGCGCGCGCACGTGCACGTAAAAACAAAGCGACATAACCTCTCGCGGCGAGTCCTCTGACGTATGCCCCGCGTCACTCTTGCGCGTGATTTGGTCGCGAGGCTCGTGATCGCGTTCGTCGGGAGCATCGATTCCCGTGAGAACGAGTCGTTCGAGTGTGCGAGCAAGAGAGAAAATATCGGAAAGAACGCGAATGTATTGCCTGTCCGGTGAAGAGCGAGATTCGCCTGCGACTTCCCTCTCTCTCGCTCGCGCTCGCATATCGCTGGCGGACTCCATGGAGGTCGCAGGCGCGCTCGACGAGAACCCCGAGAATGGAAGAGGGAGATACGGAGAGACTTTGGCTTCCTCTCTCGGCTGCCGTCCTCTACTCCGTCTGCTGCGCTCTCTTTTCTTTCCTTCGACCGGCTCTCGCTTTTTTTTACTTTGTTTTCATCGTCGACTGAAAAATAGTTTTCTACCGTACACCGTGATTCTGCGATCCGTGACGTCCGCTACCTGAAAAGTCCTGGGAAACCTGGATGCTTAACGTGCCTTGCCTTCGTCAGGGGAAAGCTCGGAAAAATCTTTGGATATTCGATTTGTGAATCCTTTAACTACTGCAGCTTCTCGTAATACGCGTCTATCGGGAAATAATAATTATGCGGATAATTATACGCGAGGTTTTTCAGTCCTATCGGGTGTGATATTGAAGATTTTCCCTAGATTTTCCCCTAGATTTCCCCTAGATTTCCCCTAGATTTTCCCTCTTTTTTTCGCCTAGAGCTTCGAGCGCATCGAGACAACCCCATTTGTTACGTACGCAGTGTGCTTCGACGATACTACCGAAACGTATAAGTCATGCATTTATCCGTGCAATAATGCAATCGAATTCTAGTGCGCCTTTTGAAAATAAGGCCAAGCGAGAAGCTTGCCTTTCCTTATCCTCGTTGAGAGGCGATACAATTTCGTGAATTTTCGAGAAAAGAAAAATTCTTTTTTTAACGAACGAGTGCTTGCATTTTCATTGTTTTGACAATTAGAACAGTAGTTTTTGGGCTCATTGGAATGATCGAAAATCTCGATGCGCGTGTCAGTGTGCGTGTCAGTGTGCGTGCCAATGTACGTGTCAATGTGCTTGTCAATGTACGTGTCAACGTACGTTGTCCGTATTGTACCGACAAAATTGAACAACCAAAGGAAAAACCTCACTTATCGTTTGCTTAAGGAAAACAAGTTTTTTCAACATGTACATACAATTACATCGTGCAGATTTTTTTACTTTTGCTTATATGTGTTTGATAACAACAATGAATTAATTTGGTACAGATGCGAGAATGATTCGATAAATACAAACTTTGTGAAGAATCTTGTCATCTTATACGTGTCGCTTTACTTTATAATATGAACGACACGAGTAACCGTTACTAATATTGTTATAATTCCCTTCCTTAATTTCCTTTCAATTAGATCCTCCTTGGATGATTAACTTACCTCCTCCTATCGATATGTAGTTTAAGTGTCGTTAAAGGTGGTATTATCGCACGAGCCAACGTCTCAACTTTCACGGCCCGTGTTAACAAGCCTACCACGGGAAGGAAGTGCGCTTCAAAAATCTTTCCAAAAATTCTCCCCAACTCTCGCGGGCTTACGACGTAAATACATCGCTTCGGTAGACGCCAAGCTTTTTGCCGACAGTATTAAAAATGCACACTTTGCACGTAACCATGTCCGCAAATTAGTCCGCATGATTTACCAAACATTCCGCACACGTTTACGCATCACTGTCGCTTATATCGAATAACATTATTAGCAATTTCTAATAAAAGCGATCGAGATAACACCACCTTGTTGCAAAGTAGCGTAGCCACAAGCTACCGATGACGATCCGTCCGTTGCATGTTTTAATCCCAAAATAAAAACATCTGAATATGTCGCTACATGTTAAAAAAGTACGACACAGAAACTGTTTGTTGTAGAGTTATCACGAATTATGATATTACAAACTCATTGTGTTTAATAAGTCTTAACATTTTCCTACATTAACGCTTATAAAACCCAACCTTTCCTCTAATCAATGTTTCAAAATGTCAATGTATTATTACCGCTCCTTTCCAACTTTCCGCTTGCACGAGCAATGTTTCACTCGGAAGCAAAGACATTGTTTCACCTACATACTCGAATACAAACTTTGAAAAAATTGGTTGCCAGCTAAACTCGTACTCGAACGACACTTTTCTTTTATCGGTACGTTGACACGAACCTTGAACAAATTCCTAAAAGCAACCGGAACGAAACTTGTTTACGCGTATAACGAAGCTGTTCGCAAAGCTTCTTTCCGACATCGAACACCCGCAACAAGTGCGCGGGTTGTAGATCGCTTTGAAATAGCCCCCGTTGCACAAGCGAGTGGCCGAAATCGCAATGCCGTCGGGGCTGGGGGGGTTTGGTGGGACGGGGTGGGGGGGAGGGGGGAGGGGGGAGGCAATCGGGAGAGAAGCCAATCGATAAGCGAACAACTGCGTTTATCAAGCGAAGCCGCGACCATTTACCAGACGCGGCACGAGAGTGAGTGTGAGAGTGAGTGTGAGAGTGAGTGTGAGTGTGAGTGCGAGAGGGAAAGCGAGGCAGCCGGTGACGCTCGGAGCGACGTAAATACGCATTATCGTCTGGCTGGCCGCTCGCTTTGCCGGCTCGGAATTTTCGGACTCCGTTCCCTTTGCTCGTCGACGTCTCTCTGCCGTTGCTGCACCGCTCGCGGACTTGCAGGTCGTCCGATAACGCGTGCGCCGACGCCGCTTTTCTTCCCTCCCCCGGCCGTGGAGCGATAACGCGTCGGCGGTGGCGGCGGTGGCGGCGGTGGCGGCGGTGAGGGGGAATCGGGTTTTCCGGAAAGGTGAAGAGCGTCGCTTTCCTTTTTCTCTCGATTGGCCTGACGCTGCGCGAGGCACAGCCGTCGCGCCGGACGCCGACGAATTTCCGGCGCTGCAGACCGGTTGTATTGGGTTTCTCGGGATCGAGGAGAGCGAGATGAAAAGCACGTTTCGGATAATTTATTCGCTTTTTCATTCCTTTTGGGCCGGGCAAATTGCAGCGCGCGCTCGGCAAGCACTTAAGTAGGACACGGAAAATAATTATTTCGAGAGCGGCGCTCGGCTCGATTGTAAAACGTCGCGCGAATCACGAGGCCGGTCCTTTTATTTTGCGCGCACCGCGCAAACAGTGGTAGCAGCCGCGCTACGAAATTTCGAAGAGGAAGAAAAAGCGAGGAATGCGGCAACTCTAATTTCATCTATAAGTGGCCTCGTTTGCGTGCGAGCGCGTCCCCGCGCGTATAAGCAAAGTGCATACATCCTCTCGCGCGCTTGTGTTTGCGCGCCGTCGCCGTCGCCGTCGCCGTCGCCGTCGCCGTCGCCGTCGCCACCGCCACCGCCACCGCCACCGCCACACACACACGCGCGTGAGAAACGTTATGAAACGAGCGCGTACCACTCGGCTGCTCTACCTATCTATATCGGCTCCGGCCACTGCGGACGGGGAAAAAATTAACGCGAGTGGCGCGTGACGACGTGACGTCGCGATCGAGAAAATTGGCGCGGTCGATCGCTCCCCCGATCCATGGAAAAACTGAACCCACCGAGAGTCGCTTCTGATAATCGTTAAGGCTAGGGCGTGAGCCCGCGTCGCGATATACTTGCAAGTGCGAATAAATAAAAGAAAGGACGGGACGCGAAGTTATATATTACGGAGGCCCGCGGTCGTTGCAATAAAGCAGACGTCGGTTTAACCGAGTTGCGCAATGTCGCCGTTATTATATTATGACGGGAAATTCGGACTCGCGGGTCTCCGCGACTCTCCTGAAAATTCCTCAGACGGCGGCGTGCACGCGAGCCTCGTGAAAAGCCTGGCGAATTCCTCGGCGCGAAACGTGTGCTTTGACTCTCGGTGGACAATTTAACGAGGACTGTCGCTGGCTGTCGAACGATTAGCCGAAAATTTTTCAGTTACGAAATACGAGGGGCTCGAGGCGACGATGAAACGTTGCTAAAACTTATTTCCCAAAGTTTACGGCACTGGGAGGGAGGAGTCGTGCATTTTGCGAAAGCAAAATTTTCAGCCGCTGCATTCGGAATACGTAAGAGCGTTCGACGAAACTCTCGCGGTAATTAAGTTATTTTTAAATTTGCTAGCGAGGAATGGTATGATATCGTGGCTGAGTTCGAGCGAGTGACCGAGAATTCTGTACATTATTCGCTTAATGGAAAAATGTCGCTCATTGTTAACGTTAACGGTACTAGAATTAGAGAGCGATAACAAAAACGTGATTGTATGCAAATGGGAATGAAATGAAAATAGTAATCGCAATGAAAATAATAAAAAAAATGCTTGGGCAGGTATTGTTGCGTTCGTTGGTTGGCCGCAACCCATGAGTTCCCTCTACGACTCGATCCAACGACAGAAGCGTACGGACTTTCGACCGGAAATTCGATAGCGGAGAAACGCAAATACATCACTAGCACACTGAAAATAGCTTAATATTTTTCAGAATTAACCATCCGTCCTAAAACTCAGGCGCTAGGAAAGAATTGTGCGCAACTGCATCGGTGGCCTTGCATCCGTGTGCAATCTCTTGGTTTAAGCAGCGCTAAGCACATTAAAGCTGTAACTATAAGTAGGAATCCGCCTGGTAGAAACACATGTCCGCGCTCTCGTAAATAAAAGTAAGAACGATAAAACTTTGCTTCTCGACAGCAGAAGGAAGAAGTAGTGCTTCGCCGCTGAGAATATAAAAAAAAAGAAAAAAGAAAGAAAAAAATAAGAGCTACGGAAGGAAAAGTGCCAGTCCAAGGACGCCACGCCACGTATTCTTCGCATCGAAAAGTATCCGCTGGTTGTTGGGAAGAAGCCGAACTGTCCAGAAAGTTGTGGGAGAGCGCGACGCACGTGAGTAATCCTCGCAGCTTATTTTTACCGCAATTATTACAATGTCGACGTCGTTGCTGCCGTCGATGTCGATGTTGTTCTTAGGGTTGATGCTGTCGTTATTGTCGTGGTCGTCGTCGTCGTCGTCGTCGTGGTCGCGACTTTGTTCGTCCTCGCGTTGTTATCTGGTACTTTGTTTATCAGGAGCTTTTGACAGGATATTAATCAATACCGACCCGATAAAGGCGGAAAGACTTTTTTTTCCTCTAGGATTTGATATATTTCTCTATCGTTTTACTTTGAACGGCTGACATTTTACATCGAGGGGAGCATTTGCTCTAAGGTGACTTAGAGGAGACTTAAGGAAATAAAAGTAAAGATAAAGATAATGATAAGGATAAGGATAAAATAAGAAGAACGGCTTTTGATTCGAGTGGAATTAGAATTTGAACAAATGCCGAGCAGCATTCGTCTTGATTACGCAATCAACCGAATGAAATAACGAATACTAAGTTTAAAGAGACTATTGCGACAAGTGAAACTCGGTAGATAATATTTTCTCCATGAATCTCAGAAATCCATATTACGTTAACTCGTCCTTCTGTAAATCAATTTAAATAGTGTCATTAGATCACTTTTATCATAATCTTAGGAAATTATTACGTTATAATTCTGCCAGCGGTCATATTTTATTCCGTGTCTTTAAATGTGATAAATGCATCGTGAATCTACTAATAATGCCAGATCCGAATGAAAGTGAACGCGACACATACTTGCTTGCGATGAAAATAGATTTTATTAAGATTTCTTTCGCAAATTAATCGATAAATCAGGTATCTCTGGTATTATTTACTATCGATATTTCATGAAATTTATTGCCAATAAAATTGAATCATTAGCCACACATGTATAAGCGAGAGAATGCGAAAGAGATTGGAATATTTTTTAAATTTTTTCACAAAGCCCCGTAGATTATTAATTTATATTGATATTGCTAAGGCTGAAAAGACACACCTCCGAAAGATATCGAGGAAGAAATATTGGCACTCAACCACTCGACCAAGAACGTACTCCTTTCTTACTCCAAAAATTCGTAATTTATGTTGTGTGTTTACCATCCGAGATTTAAAAGAAATACTCGCTTTTTTCGCCTTTTTTCGCCTTTTTCTCTTTACTTTATTTCGTTTCTGCTTTTGATTTTGTTGCCTCTTTATGCTGAGTCCGCGAATGGATATTTAAAGGAATTCTTCCTCGATTGTCCCATTATTCCGAAAGCAATGCTTTGTGCACATGTGTCACTTCAAGCAGAAGACTCGGTTTAGCTTATAAAACGGACCAAGGTTTCGTACAGTAGGTAATCGTAACCTACTGTAGATTGTGCGTGCTTATCGCGCAGCATTCGTTAATTATGGGTGAAAATTGACAGCTTCTTTGTTGGGCGATGATCCGCGCGAATCCAGTGTTTTCAATCCGCGCAAAGAGCTTATTCGTCCTTTACACACAAGAACCAAAGTATTTGCGCGCGCGCGCACACACACACACACACCACTAACCCAAGTGTTTCGTGTTCATTGACAAAATGAAAGTGGCTGACAAGCTAAACGAGAAAGATCATTCGATGCAATAAAAATGTAAGCGAGAGGAGGGCAAACAGATAAGGAGATGAAAAAAAAGAAAGAAACAACGCACGAGCGTAAGAGCGAAAGAGAAAGAGAGCGCGACGACTACGCATCAATACTACCAATACTACCAGAGGCAAATCCGATCCGCGTATTTGATATACGAAAAACAAGTTGATGATCGCCCTATTTTTTTCCTTTATTGGCTCGTTCTTCCTTTCATTGGCCATTGTCAGCGTGTTTTTCACACGATAAACATGGAAGCCACAGAACTTTATGGAGTTTCACGCCATTTTTAGCGATTAAAAATATCTCGTGCAATTGTCTCGAGCATAATCACAGGATAACACTGTATATCGGTAATAACTGATATTATGCGAGAATAAACTTGTTCATTATCGTATAATTCAATATTTCCAAACCTTTGGAAATGATAAGCTTTATAGCTTTCGAGTTGATTACTCCGTAATACAATAATAAATACAAGAGCAGTAATCTCAAAAATGCTCGTAGCGTATCGTAAAATAAAGAAGTGACGCAACGCATAACCCCACGAAACCTACACTTACTTGGCTCACGGTCGGGATTATCATATTATTTGTTTCCAACAATGATGGCACTGTCAACGTGACATTTTCCGTATCGGAACGTACGCCTATGCAAACATTTATCGATTTGCTCGACGGCACTATCCGGACGGGAAGAGCGCAAAACAATGGACATGCGCGCCAACTATTCAGCAGTTAACGTCACACGGATATAATAGACCGCGAGTAGTGGTGTGACTCTTCCCGCGTTCCCGCTTTCCCGCTTTCCCGCTTTCCCGCGTTCCCGCGTTCCTGCGTCCCTCTATCGATACGCGTATTTTTTCACGGCCGTTATTACGCCGTATCGATGGCATCCTACGTTCGACAAAACGACGATCCTACTTCATTTATTTAAAAGCTGCAGCGGCAAACAGATGGAAAGTATCGCTCGCCGGCGGGACGAGGAGCTTTTCGCGTTGGAAATTGGTGTTATTGGAAATTACGAGTTTATTAGGCGGTAAAAAGCCATAACAACGTACTCGATGAGCGTCTTACGTTTCTCTTCGGCGCGGAAGGAGGAACCCCATTTCGTTTAAATATATAGTTTAGCGAGCGCGTGCGCTCTACGCTTCGTTTAAAACAAACTTTTCTTCAAATTTAATGGCGTTTGCAGTGTTTTGGAAATTTACTGCTTCTTTAAAAAAGGAGAAGACGAAACAAAATGGGCTGCTTAAGAGTGAAAAAAAAAGCGCCGAATAAGGGAGTCCCAATTTAATTTAAATTGTATGTAATTTAGAAAAGCGTACGATACCAACGACAGTCGGTAGAAATTATATAGTAACACGAGTAGAGATCGGTGACTGCTCTTCGAAAATTTTACAACCCTGGTCCCTCCCACTTGGCCATTTCTCGGTGTGTTCCGCTTGTCTGGGTAGAGACATCAGTTCCATTTTAACTAGTAGCCGAGAGAGTTGAGCGTACAATTTTTGTGAGTAGCCAACGCCAGGAGAAAGCGTTGGCAGGGTCGCTCCTCCGTCAGCGAACTACGCACGTGGACCTGTTGTTTAGCGAACAAATAATCTCAAGGATGAGATTGTTTATGAGACAGATTTTTGTGATTTAGCCGCAACCGAGGCGTTTGATGTTTAATGTTCATTCGGTCAGAGTGTAAATTTGGTTAAGTAAACTCGAGGAAGAAAAAGTCGTGTAGCGCCTAAGCGCTCTCTCGTCTTTCTGTCTCGTTTTTAAATCGTATTTTTTCTCTTCCCTTGTGTTTTCGATAGCGATTTCGTGCTTTTTCGACGCGGCAAAGTGTTATTGCAATGACTCCTTATTAAATCAGATCGTTGAAATAACTCCGCTTAAATCTCCGCCGCCCACCCCCCGAGCAATGCTGCTGATTTATTCAACTCCGAGAGATTAGTCTCAGTTCTGTAATAGCGGAACACGTAAACCAAACTGAAAAGAAGAATATGGATTAGACTTGGTAGATTTAACGTTCAAGTGGATATGAAGAATATTAACATTTCGATCGTACTCTTCGTAGCGTAAAGCTCCACTCCTGGGATAATCGAATGTAGACTTCAAAGCAAAATTTGCATATACGATAATCGCGTGGCTTTTACAAACCAACTCTTTCAACTTTCCGACTATTATTCCCGGCTCTGCCTCGTTCATGTGTGCTCGTTGTGCTCAATCGTTGCGCAAACAAGTAGGTATTATTTCATATCGAGCCGTCAATTGCATTTTTAGCCGTCACCTTTACATTTTTAGCCGTTTCGACGTAGAGGATTTGCGCTGGAAGTGCGCGAAAAGTGCTTTCCCTCTCGCTCCGCTCCTTTCCTCCGGACTGTGCACCGACATGATTTAGGGCCGCTCGATCGATCTCCCGTCCTTGGGCGGGAGGAGAGTCGGTCTAAGTAAGCCGTCTTTTTGCAATTCTCACGTGTCCTATTTTCCAGCCGCTCTGGTTTTATCACTTGCCATTGCTCGTGCTCTGTCTCTTTTTATTCGTGACGCGGGGATCTCACGTGCTCGGATACTTCGAGCACGGAATGTATGTGTATTCGTCGGCGGCCTTGAGGGATTTTGGGTTGTTATAATAATTCTTTCGTGGGTTACGCCGAAACACGAAGAAATACATGGTTTCTTAAAAGGACTGATTTATTGCGTTTTTTCACGACTGTAAAACTAATTTATCGTCTGGGTACAAGGCGGTGGAATAGTTTAATTATGTCGTCGTAAAGCGTATTACGAACGCGATAAATTTGTAAATTAATTGCGGCGATTACACGACACAAAACGCGTATTATTCCAATTTTAATAATAAACGCGCCCTTAATGGTTGTGCGCAAATATGCTCTCCTATTTGTGCACGGCGTCGGTACGATAAATTTCACAAGCGATTCCACGAGGATTTTTATTTCTCGAGCAAATGATATCGATAGTGCAACGGCAGTAGAAAGTGAAAAATCAGCTTCCTTTGTAAATACAAAAGCAGGTTTATTATTTCATCATTCCGAAACTCTTGGTTATAATGTGAAATTAATGCATTAAACCGAATAAATCAAACTAACGCAAGAAAAAGTATATTTCTCGTTTAAATTAATGAAATACATACATTTACATAGTTATGTAAACCCAAATTCTAGGAAACTCGTGTTATTCCAATAATTACACTAATGCTGTATTCAGTGATATCAAGTTAAAGAAGTTCAACGACCCAATAAAAGCACACACAGTGATATAGCATTTAATATTTCCTCTCTAGAAAATGTTTGAGCGTGGTTTCCGTTAAAATTTTGCATAAAGAATATCAATATTCATCAGTCTGGCTACAACGGAAAAGCTTAGCCAACCATATTTCTAAAAGAATGTACATCTTTACAAAATTTTCTGCAAACGGGAATGAATAGTTCATGCCACGCTTAGCTTTCAAAGTAAAACGTTTGTTTCCTCCGACCTTCGTGGTTTTCTGAATTTTTAATGCACTAATGACTGCTTATAGACGCCAAAGACGCCAAAGACGCCAAAGACGCCAAAGACGCGAGAGATTCATTTTTCTATTTCTCATTTGCACGGTGATAGAATAGATACCGAGTCCGTTGGTCACTTATAAATCATCTACTCTTACATACGCGCAGTTCTTAACATATTTCGACGCTCGCAACAGAGCGACGACAAATCCGTGCCAATTAAAAACGATCGCTTAATTAAAAAGGCTGCATTGTGCAATCACCGGCTAATGAAGTGACGCTGAACCGGCGCTGATTCAAGAGTGGCAAGCGACGTGTAATTTTTTCAGGACGTGCGACTACGCCACCTGAGGGAGGCAACACGTGTCTCATCACCTGGAATCGACTTGTGTTCACCGGGGAGTCGACTTTGCCGACGCCGACGTGAATTTGCGGTTGTGTATCGGTATCCCTTCTTCCCTTCCCAGGCGATTTTTCCGCTCTCGCTCTCGCTCTCGCTAGTAAATGAGTAAATTTCGCTTCGGTAAATGCTAAATGCTTCCCTCGGTAACCCGATGAATCGACTCGTAACGCGATAATTTTCACCGGGCTCCTTTTGCCTCAGATCTGTATATCTGTATTTGATAACTTAATACTAATAATAATAAGAGGAAAGTATCGAATGCTCGCTCTTTTCTTTATCCGCCGTTATATTGTTGTTTTTGCGGGTCTTTCATTTTTTCTTCTTTGAATAATTATGAAATTGAATTACCGGACGCGTGGTGCATTACGGCTGGTTTTGTAATCTCGTTGTGTAGGACATTTATGAATAGCCATTAGAGAAAAACCGATGAAACATCGCGATAAATAATTCAGCGTTTTACAGCTCTTTTCTCCACGGGAAAAACCGAATTAAATCCAGGATTATCCATACTTATAAAGGACGAAGACTTATAAAGCATTCGAAATCTACGGACAATCGATATGTTCGTCTACTCGGGTGGAATCCTCTGTAACGTAAAATACAAATTTGGAAAAGTGACTACTATGTCGTTCGGTAGAAAAATGCTCTGTTAAAAAATCATCGTGTTAATCTACACTTGCTGTCACTGCACGAATAAAGAAGTAACTATGCGCGCCTTTCGGCAAGTTGATGATAAGTACGTCGATATCCGGAAAGTCTTGGTAAAAATACTTGGTCAAAAAATTTTATCATCTTGACCTTCGACGTTCGCAGGTAAATAAGCAACAGGTAAATACCGTTGATAAATAAGTTATTCAAACTTAATTATACCTTTTTCCCTCGTTTTTTCTTCATACAGTGCGCGTATCGCGGTTATGTACTTCTACTATTCTTCGGCGACATAAATTCCAAAATTCGTTACTACCGTATTTTTATCGTCAAAGTACTTTTCTCGGCTTGTTTTCACACGATTTCACCACGATAATGCGAACAATATTCAACGATTCATTCGGTGACACGGCGTTGGCCTTATTTTTTAAGACGACTACCGAAACGAAATCCAAATCGTTAACGTCAAGAAAAATGTATTTATTTCCAGGCTTGGTTGCGCAACGCATCGACAACCAACGAACTCTACTATTTACACTCGGCAAAAATATGATAAAGTAAGCCGATTGCGTTCGTAAGCGGCCTTTTAATTATGACGCTCTTGAAAGATAGAACAACGCCGCCATTAAAAGTTAGCTCGCCTAAATAAGCGTGTGTCGCTTAGCTCGATCTCCGAATAACAGCTCGTCAAGATGCGCGGCAGTCCTTTGCTGGTCCAACTCGTTCGATAAACATCTCCGAACGCCGAAATGGAATTTCGAAGAAACGGGTAATTGTTTTTCCTTAATTATTCGTCCCTCGTTAATAATCTCGCCGATCCTGCAAGCTCGAGCCACGTGGACGAGTTACGAGCCGCGGAAGTGAGTTTCTGATTTTAAAAATGAGCCTTCGCCGAGAGAAAGAGATAGCGGGGCGGGTCGGGGGGGGGTGCGCACGTCTATCGCGTATCGACCATATTTTTATCGGGCATCTCGTGCCAGTGACCCCCGCGTCGAAAAATCGCAAACTCATAGTGGCCCTGGACTTTGCATGTACGTTGCTTTTAAAGAATGGCACTACGCAAGTGCCACAATATCGATTTTCATAAATTTCGCCGCCTCGGAATATCGGATAGCATCGTAACCGTATTTTTACAAGATTTTTTTTTTTTTTTTTTTGAAGGAATTTGGGTTACCTTACGTCAAGCCTTCGAACCTTTTGTTTCCAAGTACCTTTGACTTACTTCGAGAGAACTGCGCGTGCAGAAATGACGTTTCAAAGTTCATTCGCAACGACACGGAGCTCCACATTTTTATTTAGCAACTGACGTATGGTGGTACCACGTGGTTTTTGGCAGATTTAAGTGTCGTTGGGAACGAACGTCAGGCGATGTGCGGGTGTGCGTGTCGCGTCATTTACGAATGTTAAACCGGAGGCTTACGGATGTTGCAACCGAGTGATTTTTAAGTTCGCTCGGGACGATTTACGTTTGATCCTTGACTGCGCTCTATTAAAGGCTGCGCGTTTTCATTTTACAGCTGTTCGTCGTCGAGGTCGAATTTTCAAATGTCAATGCAACCGTTCCATTCATCCCTTACGTGGATATTGGATTTGATTTACAAGTGGCCTCTGCGCCGTTGTAAACCTGTTGTAAAAGTTTCGAAATCGTTTTCCGAAAACGTTCGTTAATCGGATTTGCGCAATCGCGAGTTGCCTAGCAAAGCACCACCACCACCACCACCACCACCACCACCACCACCACCACCACCTCCACCGCCAGCTTACGTTTATAATGCGCTTTTAAAAATAGGCAACCGGAACAACTTTGTATTCTCACTCTGCAACAACGCTGCGTATCTTCGCGTTGCCGTTTTACTCGTTCCGGCTTTACGCGCCGCTAAAATACATTTGAACGTGACTCCGCGATCAATTTTTATGCAACTCGGCTCACGAATGACGTCCTTGCACTAAACGGGCTGTGCGCGCTTGCCCCTCAAAGTTCGCCCTTTGAGGGGCAAGCTTAAGTTATCCGACGAGACAAAAGAGGAGAATCCAAGGAATAAACTCGTGGAAGGTGAGCCATTGTCGAGAAATACCGAGAGGAAAAATGACTCAATCCCCTGTTGCTAAATAGTGCATTATCGCTAAAAACGGTACAGCCTCCGTTAAAGCGGCGGGGAAAGGAGCACCAGTCGGAAGCGGACAAAAGAGGAGAGCAGCAGCCCCCAAGCGACTAGGAGGAAAACAAATGACGTCGATTAAAAGATTTCGAGGCGGTCCCGTTTACCGTCAATCAGTGGGTGCGCGCCAAAGACCCTCTCGCTTCTTTCAGGCTTGTTTTTCGTGCGTGGGGATTCCCCGGAGGAGGCACGAGTACACGGAGGCGCGCCTTTTTCCGTTCCCGAGAGCTCGCCCTGGTGCCCGTCGAAAAAATATCGCGCACTCCAACTAATGGCGTCGATTTGCGCTCTTTGATTTTAAACGGTTCCCGCGGCTCTGCATGCGGAAATTCAACCTTGGCCATTTGTAAAGGTAGTCATTAAGGGCTCGGTTCAATTTCGATTTATTACAGTGACAATTTTTTTATACTTTTTACGCGATGCTTTTCGTTCTCTTAATAATCATGGTGTTTAACGGCGTGAAAACCGTAAAGTTTCCTTGAAAAATGCCTCGGCACTAACGGTAAGCCAAAGCATAGACATTTAAATGTTCCTTTTTTATTTTTACCTTAAGGTCTCGACGCTTATAGTTCGTGAAAATGATTCATGCATTTAAGCATTATGTAGACAGTAGTCTACATAAAAGGGCAATCTTTAATAGAGTACATCAATACCATGATCGTTGAGCAGCCCGTGCTGTTAAAAGGATAATTCACAATTATGAAGTCGGTAATGGTTATCGACGGAAATTGCGCTCTAGGTATTGTCACTGTTCTAATCTGCGAACGGCCAAAAACAAAGTTGCTAGAAGGAGGGGATGAATTTTGGAATTGAGTATATTAAAAGGGCAAAGCGCCGTGTATCGTACGGCTAAAGTTCGTAATGCGATTCCGCTGTTTTATGAGCCTAGGTTTGATAGCCCGTCATACCTGATGTTTACGTATAGCGCAGTTCACCGAGGACAAACTGCAGGTAAAGACCTTTGTAGTATTACGAATCTAGTCGTTGCATCTCCATTTACCAGGCCTCCGTACATCGTAAAACTACGAGGCACTTTGCGTCGTGTACGTCATCATCGGCGACTCCGTACACGTAGTTGACGGATACAACTAAATGCCACAACTACCCTCGTAAAACTAGGCGAAGCTGTATCTGGACTCCGTCATCAGCGACCCCGATCACGTAGAGAAATAACAGATGATTCAAATCAACCTGTGGATTTGTAAAATTATGGAAGTCGATTGCTCGACAACGCTTAAAACCATTATTTCGCCGTCGTGTGACTTTGACAATGTCGCTTGACAAGCACACGCAAAGTTATCGGCTTCCCTTCGGAGTGCAATCGCATTGATTCACATTCTGGAAACTCTCCTCTCAACGTATTCTCACTGACTTTGCTTTTTTCGCGATAAATGCACAATCGGGCGGTCTCTAGTCAGATTTAACCGCCGATTTTTCAGCGAACGGACGTGGATAAAAATTGTTAGACCAATAAAACGCATAAATTTTTTTTCTACCATAAATTCATTCTGGCCACAACTTTTATTATCGATGACTAAAGTTTTCGACTTACTTTTTCGACGTACTTTCAAATTTTACAAAAAGAAAAAAGAAGGGGAAAAAAAGAGTCCCACGGGTCTTACTGGAAGGCGTCGCAATTTATGCGAGACTACTAGTGGCAAGGCGAATCCCCCGTACACTCGGCTTACCGTAAGTACGCTCGCCGTGGGGTGCGCGCGTGCGTGTGTGCGCACGTATACGCGTCGAGCGTCGCGCATTCCAGGATATTTGTCTTTAGTCACTGACCTCGCGAGGAAAGTAAACGAGCGAGAGAGTGAGCACCTCGCGATCGACGACTAGTTCACAGTTCACTCCGTACATACGCAAAATGCTTTCTATTTACCATTCCACGAATACACGAATACTTAGGTGCGTTTTCCTTCGAGCATTTTCCGTTTTTTCACTGCTGAGCTCGCACGCGCGCTCCGTATCGCGGATTTTAATTCGATTGTTAACTCGGGGAAGATTGTTTTATTTCTTGTATACCTGTAGTCTTGGCGGCGGAGCGTTTCTTTGATTAACCTACCTTTCCCATTTAGAATAATAACATAGGATTAATTTTTTATTCAAATTTTATTGCCTTTTCATTTTAAAATTTTCAAGTAATTTCCTTCTCTTTCAAAAATACAAATGATGATTGGAGGATGTACATACAAGACCGGCATATTATAAAAATAATATTTGCGTTAAAGATTAAACGTTAAATTTGTTGTCTGAATAATAAGGGAGGAAGATAATACACGTATTTAATAAATATTTCACTATTTTCCTGCAAGATATATAGGCGTTTGTTGGATTTCTCAGGCCTTAGCGATACTAGATATTTTAAAATTCTAATTTATCACCAGATTGAAAAAATTTAAATAAATAAATAATCGTGATCAATCGAGGAGTAGGCATTCATTATGAAGAAAATTCCTTCGCGTGCCTTGGAAGTTTCATTCGATTTGGAATGAACGACGTTACTGATACAGTTGATAAAAGTGCATACGTACATTTATTTGTATTGCTTGGAATAATAATGTTTAATTCACTGTCACTGTTGTAATAATACAACTTAGTCCAATAAGACTTTGTTCTGAATTTCTCGTTAGCCAATTTTCACCGAATGCAACTTTTTCGATACACGTAGGCAATTAAAATTGTGCAGGCTTCGCTATTCATTTACGACAAGCCACCAACACAGAAGCTGAAAGACAAACGTGCGTGTCTTTAATTCTAGAAAAATTCTGAGTTCCTGAAAACGCACGAGTGTAAAGCTATTTACAGAAAATTATCGCGTGATTGCCGTACAGTTTTTCTTCGCACTTTATACCGTGAAGTCTATTAACATTGATGTAATGAAATTTGAAGGTCAATTTTAAATTAAATTTACAACTGGAAATTCTATTGTTATTTTTGGCACAGAATGTGTAAATTTTAAGCATTTTTTTTTACCAACTGCAAGTGAACGCATTGGCTAACAATTTATTACGTTCTGTTTATTTATTTTTGCTTCTCATGGCGAATAATTTCTCCTTTCATATTAGGCATTGAAAGCCCTCGCTAAAGCGATAATTACTTATATATATGTACGTATTCACGTAATGCACAGGGCAGCAATGTATCATACAATGCTAACATTAATAATGATGTTAATAGCAGTATCCTTATCAACGACAACACTAAGTTATTAATAATACTTTTAATTGCTTCAAAAATGATTTTGCTTATGTCAATTTGAAGGCCTTGCAAGTGCATTACTTAATGAAATATCTTGATATGTAATTCTTGATTTGGTACGACTAACAACGTAAACAAGTATTCCCGTTCCTCAAACCAACGATGCATTCCTGCGATTGATGCGACGCGCAATTTTTAGGTGGATATCAGGTTCCGGATGTGGAAAAACTTTACTCTATTTTCCTGTAAACATTTTGACCGATTCGACGGCTTTACATGTACTACCGAAGTATTTTCAAGATAAAATTCCGAGTATTGGAATGTATATCTTTGTCTCCTTTCCCCTTCGCTCTTTTGCTTCCGTACCCTTGCGCTCTCGCGAATGAAGACAATTTTCGTTATCACCTACGCGTGTCAACGAAAATAGAACGCGAGCGAGCAAACAAGACAGGAAGTTACTAATCGTATGTGTACGATCCGTGATACGCATGGCAGAGTCCGTACGAATTTCAGATAAGAATAAATGGAGAACCTAAAATGTGAGCCGAATAAATCGATAGATAGATTATAAATTTGTGTTTATTCCTTGGGAAAAAAAGAGTACGCGCTAAAGTTATAGCAAAACAGTGATCCAGGTTTCAGCTGTAAAACATTAGTCTTGAATAGTATCGCACAAGAACTATGTGAAAGTGTTTATCGGTAGAATGAATTCTTTTGGTAGATTAGATTTCTGCCGGAGTTTATTTTTCACTTTAATCACGAGTTAACTTCAATTTAAAGTGAATTTGCAAAATACGCAAAAAGTTCACTCTCTGTATAATTCCTAGGTTTCACAAAAGTGTAATTCCTCTTTAAAGGAAACATTTATTATTATCGTTTTCGGTAGGCCTTGTAAATGTAATAAAAAAACAAAAACAAAAAACAAAAAACAAAAAACAAAAAAAAAAGAAAAAAAGAAAAGAAAAGAAAAGAAAAACCTGGATGTGGATCTTAGCATTCGTATCGTCGATGAAACGGCCTTGTCTAACCTTTCAAGCAAACTAATAATAACTAGGTTTTAGGATCTATCGCGAATGGTAAATAATAAATAACATTTTTCCGAGGTAAAAGAGAGCCGAAAACGCCCGTATCGTTTAACTGGGAGAAGCTCAACGTGATTTAGTACTTATGTAGAAAAGGTAACAATAGTCTCTTAAAATTGTTGCTTCCTCTCGACATTCATACAAATGTACCAGGAATGCTCACATCTACGTCGATTTACCGTTTCTATTACATTGAAACGTTAATGAGAATGCTGAACTGTCGAGAAAGTTATCAAATAAGAAAAATTG
Organism: Wiebesia pumilae; assembly: GCA_018907045.1. Taxonomy (NCBI): domain Eukaryota; kingdom Metazoa; phylum Arthropoda; class Insecta; order Hymenoptera; family Agaonidae; genus Wiebesia; species Wiebesia pumilae. The sequence goes on from JACCHZ010000104.1 coordinate 2,647,177, forward strand.
CTAAGATAATAAAAAGTACAATTACGAATCTTGTCTAATTATATCACGGATAAGATGAGTTCAATACTCGATTCGGTTACAGATTTACAGCTTATGAATAATGCATCCGTCGTCGTTCAATTCTACATCGAGAAAATATTAGTTTAATTCAGGTGTAACGTTAATTATATAATTGGCAAAGCGAACTTTTTCGTAATTTTTCGCTTTGTAATTTTTACTTAACCTAATTCACCCTGTATCGAATATTTTGACGTTAATCTTTCAAGCAGTCCTTTCATGAAAGAGAAAAACTCTTACTACGTTAGCAAGAAATATAGAAGATCCCCCTAAGGTTTGCTTCTAAGTAAGACTGTCATTCGAGTAAACTACTTTTTACAAAAGCAGTTATGTTTTTGAAACAGCGATAAACAATGTATTATTTTTACATACTTAAGTTTTAACTGTTCATGGTAAAAAAAGAAGAAAAGAGAAAAAAACAATGTGCATAAATTAGCGTTGCAGGTAACCAGAAGACATTCATAAAATTATAATGGATATGACTAACAGTAACACAATAGTTTTCACTCTTGCGATACGTATAACTTTAAGAACATTAATTTATTTTTAAATTAAATCTAATACGTATAATAATAACTAACAATGCTTTATTGAATGCAAGGTGAACGCAATTTGCTATCTTCTAAGCTTACGCTTACGTAATAATTAACAACTTGAGTAAACTTATTGCAATAAAGAAAGTTTTACGAAAAATACAACCACAAAGTCCGTAAATCTTCTTTTAATTTTATTATGCGCAGCTGTTACAATAATCTTACTACCAACATTATCCGTTCACCGATGTGTACGCAGTTGAAGAAATTGTGCGCACGAGCACAAAAGTACCAGCGGAAAAAAATTATACTTAATAGTATATACTTTTTGCGCGGATCATTATTAGCAAAATAGAAAGTATGTATATAACGTGCATCGCTGCATAAATATTTTCTATTTTGTAAAGCGATCGAAAGAGAGGCGGCTTGTACTACAACTCGATACATTTTAATGCGATTGAGACGCGTAAATGTAATACGGGCAAATTAACGTATAGGTGTACAAAACTCTTATTTCCAGAAGAAAAATCGTCGAATAATGAAAACTCGAATAATTACTGGAAAAAATCTACTCCCCGCTGCCGCATGCTCGATTTACCCTTTAAAAGGCTATCTATAATCATTACATACATCTCGAGATCCATCCATATTCATTAAATATAGATTCAGTGTATTATCTTCTAGAGAGGCAAACTTGACGACTTATTTCGAATGTAATTCAGCAATTTAAACGGCCCTTTTCCTGGATAGAGTGAAAAAAAGTGCGATATCTATATCTTGACAGTGGGGAAGAAGCGTTGGTTCGAGACGAGGGAAATGCGTGCAAGTGTACAGATGGATATGTATAAAGCATTAATGAGAGAAGCCGAGTAGCCGAGGCAGCGAAAAGCTTGCGGATAGTGACGGCATCATCGTGCAGATAATCATTCGCATTGACGTGCAGTTACTTAGGAAGCGTCACGGCGCACTTAACATCGGTAAGGAAGGGGCAGACCACGTGGAGTGGGGCAGGGGCTCCCTCCCCTTCGAAAATATGCACGGAAAGACAGGCGCACGAATACAACGCTCTTCGATCCCGGTCTCTCTCTCTCTCTCTCTCTCTCTCTCTGTCTCTCTCTCTGTCTCTCTGTCTCTCTCTCTCGGCTTGTACGAGCGCGCGCGAGTTGTTTTCATTATGTCGGCGACCTCGTAAACTTGACCCCCTACATGCGATATATGCAAGAGCACAACATACGTATACCTTTGAAAATAACGATGAGATTTATGGTGCTGTAAGTCGCTTTATCCACTAGGCTCTATGAAGTAAAGCGGCTGAGCGTAGGGCTAGAGGGAGAAGTGAGACGGAGGTGTGCATGCATGACAGATGAAAACGCGCGCGTGTGCGTAATCATAGGTAGAAAAAAATTGAGACTGGCATACTTGCACGAGAATGGACAGAGTGGAAATAACGCGGGATAACGCATTGAATGTGTGCGCGAGACTCTTGCGTGTGTGTACTTTTAAAAAAATCAATATACCACTGGAGTCTTACTTTATAATACGGTATTCGTCCAAGTTGTTAGGGTATATCGGCATAACGGTATAGGCATCGCTCGGAAAAAAACAATCCTCTTCGCGCTATATTACAAAAGATGGGCTTCAATTTATCAATAGCTTTATAATAATAACTAACGCGCCGCTTGTAAATGAAATATACGAAATAACGCAAGCACGTTATCCAGCGGATTGAACTTTGCGTTCGTATCGTACATTTTCTTAACATTCCGACGATGCGAACTTCGAGTTATTATCCAATGTTATTATCCGACATTACCAAGTTTTCCGCAGCTATACAAACTCGAAGACCTTATTAATTCTTAATTATTTTTCTTTCCGAAAGAGGAGGCTACAAGATCGTCCAAACGTTATAATAATTCCCGTGCAAATCCTAAATTATAAGCAGATATTAATAACTGCTGGAAACACTGCGCCACATTCTTCTCTGCAAACCTATATCCGACGATCAAATGCAATTGCAAATCGCGGAGGCCAATCGCGGGTTACAAGAGTCGCGGCATCGGGTCAACGACGTATTCTTCGTGTACCGCTTTCCCTCGCAAAACGAAAAAAAATTATCGAGTGCGCCTGATCCGGTGTGCGTACCGCGTCACGCCAAGTTATCCATCCTCGACTCCTCTCCCTCTCTCTCTCTCTCTCTCTCTCTCTCTCTCTCTCTCTTTCTAACCCCCCTCCTCCTCCTCCTCCTCCTCCTCCTCCTCCTCCTCCTGCCGCCTGAGCACGGAGTGTGCCGAAAATGCCCAAGTACCAGGGAGAAGAGAAGAAGAAGTTGCGCCGGCACACGTAGAGCACCGACGCGAGAGGGAGCCTTTTGGTCCCGGTGATTTGCATAACGCCGTCGCCGCCACTTGCCACCGCCTCCGGGGCCTTTGTGCCAGTGCTCCGGCGTTTTATACTCTGGCTGATTCTTAAATTGCTGCGCCTTGATTTGACGAGCCGTTGATAGTGCGCTGCGCGCCGCAGCTCAACGATTTCCTATGAGGCCAGAGGTTGGTTACGTAAGAGCGCGAGAGGCGACGCTCCGGTACTCAACGCCGGCAATTGTAAACAGTGCCGCACGAGCGTGGGAAGGTGCCGATAACCGTATTAAGATAATCATCGGAACGCTCGCGATGCGGAACTGGATGAGCGGACGTTGACTTTCTTTTTCGTTAGTTTCTTCCGACCGCCAACCACCAAATTTTGCGAGTATGTCGCTGGAAGAGCGCGTGTACACGCGTACCTCCGCGTGATCTACGACGAGGAGGAGGTGCCGCGTTTTCGAAGGAGAAACCAAGCGAGTGGAGAGGCGCTTGGGTCGCGACGGTGCCCGGGGAACTCGAACTGCGCAGTTTCAGTCGGAGTCCCAGGAAAATTGGAAGAGAGAGAGAGAGAGAGAGAGAGCGAGAGCGAGAGACTTTGTAAAATTACGTAACATCGATCGAGCGGCGGCAGCGACAATCGGACGCGGCTTCGTAGCCTTTCGTAGGCCCTCGGTCCTCGCGACAGATTCCTTTTCTCGGTCGATGACAAAGAGGTGGAGCGTGGAACGTTGAGCGTAAGCCACGCGGTGGTTTCTTTAATTTTCCATGTCTGCCGCCGGCGTCACTCGAAATGGGATCCGCGACGACTGGACGTGTCGTGTTTGGGGCGGGGAAGGGGAGGCAGGAAGTGGCGCGTCTGTTTATTTCTAAGATTCGAGTGACGAGCGCCGCTTCCTGTGACGCTCATCCTAGACTCCGCCAACGTTTCTCCGGGTAAACGGCGTTAATTATTAGTATTATTCCACGGCGCGAGTCCGTGGAATACGAATGTACTTTCGTACTTTCGACGACCTGGGAGGCATTGATGTATCGTGGAAAGTCGATCGAAGACGTTGCTTTTTCGCTCGCGATCCTCGTTAACTCGAATTTCAAGCGAAACTCGTTGTACTTGCGTGCGTTTCATTGATAATAGCAGTCGTACGCAAGAGTCCGCCTTAACGAGAGTGACGCAGTAACTTCGTTTTTAATAGAAATCTCGAGGTTTTCGAACAAAGAAAAGCGTGTACGTAGAAGAAGCAAGTATTAATCGTAAAAAGTATCGGCTTACGTTTAAAATTCGTTACATTCATTGAAATTCACGCTTTAAATATCCTTAACTTTGTTCCGTCCGAGTTTAGGAAAATGTTTTTTTAAATAAATTTTAACTGAAATTTGATTTTTCGAGCGGTACGTTGCTTTCCCGGACATTTTCCTGGTTATTACGTTAGTTTCCAAACTCTTTGTCGTCATGTGTACTAATTAAGTGAAACATTCGCATGCATTACACAAATGATACGTGCAATTATCGTACTTCGCCTCGCTGACCATCGATCAAAACGAAGCTCGAGTAGAAAGACACGGAAATAAATTTCTTCGCTAATAAAAAGTGATTGATTATGTACAATAATGAGTAGATAAATTATATTCTGCGCGTCAAGTATTTGCATAATCTAGCGCTCGAAAATATATGGATTTAGATCAATAGCGATGGAAACTTTATAATTTGTGCAATGTTTCTGGCAAGTGTAAAACCACGTTCGTGGAAATGATTGTAGATCGGAGTCCTTGCGTAGCCTAGGCCGCTCATAGGCTCGTAGGGGCCCCACTTGGTTTCATCTGTCTCTATTATCGTGTCGAACGGAAGAATTTTGATAGCGGGGTGGGTATACAACTGCGTTGAAACTTAAGCTACGAGAGTGTTTTAGAAAAGGTACGTTTCAAGGCTGAAGGGACCACGCGGAGAAGGAATAATCGCACGAGTAATTTGGCATCAGAAGTTGTAAGAAATTCGTCGATTAGCGTCTACGTGGGCACACGTGTGTGTAAACACGTATAGGAAAGTTGGGGGCTTCCTTGAAGTATTGTATCGGGTGTTTTTATAGTAATGAGAATGGAGTTGTGCGAGAATCTTGTGACTACCACGCGTAAAGCGTACCTACGCGTTCGGAGCTCGTCGTGATTTTTAATTTTGTCATGTCTGTCCCAATTTGACGCTTGCATTATTCACAAGATAAGATTAAGTACTTTCGTAGCACAAGTAAGGGTAATTCGGTCATTGAGGATCACGGGGTATCCTCGCATGAAGATGGTGAGAGCGAAACGTAAAATTGACGGACTCCCCGTGACGTGACGTCATGACCTTTGTTTTCTTCGTAAATCGAGCTTACGTACATTTCCCGTTCTTTGTTGTACTGCTCTTATTTTCGGCGATGCTTTCAAGCGAACGTAAACGACGATTATTAACGACGGCAATTAATTATCGCCTTAGCTTAAGAATTTCCTAGAATCAATCAATGGCATTTCCATAAGTTAAACGCCATTTGTCCTTATCTTTTGTGCGTGATAGTCGCATAATTCTCGAGAAGCCCATGAATAACGAACGCGTTAAGGAATTTACAGGTCGAACTCGTGGAGAAGTGCGAGTGAAACCATCATAATCGACGTGCAAAAAATTGAAAAGAGTAAAATCCGAGTTGTTATTCGCTTGTCTGCGATGTACATTGCGTCCTGTAATCTAGCCAAAAGCAAAGTCTACACACTCTTTACTGCTCCGGGAAGACCTAGATGTTGAGAATCGAAAAGTACGTAACGCTCGAGTTACGTCCAATAAAGTCCAAGAGCTAACGATTCTTCGAGTTCATCGAAACATTAGATATTTCCAAGAGCTTGACATTTGTAACAAACAGCGATAACGGCGATGCAACCTTGGATAGTATTATTGAAAGGACTTTTTACCGATAGGCAAGCTAGGCATCGACGATTATTTTATTACGTGCACATATAACAATAAACATTCTTGAGAAATCTTTCAAAAATTAAAAAGAAAACAGATTACTCATCTGAATAGATACGGCATTCGAAGCTTGTGTGTTTATACAACTGTCGGTGTATTATGCTCTAACACCGGTTTAAGGAACTTCGTTAGATTCTTAGTGGCGCAGATGTACGCGGAAGAAGAAAAGCCAATACTTGCGATAGTTCCAACTGGGTACAAATCTTCTAAAGTATTACTAGTTTGAATAATTAATGCATAGATGGTTAATCCATTTTCGTGTTTCGGTGCTTTGTAAAATTCTTTATAAAGAATTTTTATAAAGAATTAACGAATTTCGAAAGAATCGAATAGTTAATAAAGGACGCGATGTTTATGATTTTGGAAGCGAAGGCAGTTCACTATTTCTCGAGACGGATTTTTTCACAATATAAGAAATTACAAAATTATTGCACTCGACGAACTTTTTCGCGAGTCCTCGTCTTCAGCGCGACCTATTTTTTATTTTCAAATTTGAATCCAGAACTTAAGTGATGTCATTATGCTTTTGACGAAACACCATTCTCGCTTGTTTCGTTCAGCATTACCAATGCACATTTTCTTTTGGAAGTGACCGAGTAAATGAGCATGAACCGAATTGCGCAATAATCTGTGAATATCAATTCGATCTCCACCATTTTTTGTTCCTATAAAAGAAATGTATATTTCAGTGCACGTCTAATGTTTAACAATGTAATTCAGTTTCTCGCGTTATAGCGTTGGTAACAGAGTGATGTTATCCAACGTAAAAATCCGACATTATTCTCGAATGCTACTCACTGTTATCGGCTTTAAAATAACGCTATTTGGCAGTAAAGCATAAGATAAAACGTGTAACTTTTTAGATTCATATCCTAACTTAAGTTTGAAATTCTAACACAATCATAATTTACATTGACAGCGTATAAAGACATTTCTGTTGAATTAATTACGGTGGAAATGTAACATGATTTATTCAGTCTTTTTTCACGACTGTTGTAATGTAAATGCTCGAAAACATTTATTGCGCGAGTGCACAGTATTGTCAGTTTTCCAACACTTGCAAGAAAATATGAAAGTTTTAGAATTTTGCACTTCATCGTTCATCGATACATCGCAATTGGTATTGTCGTGTGCAATAATATAATTCTGAAAGTGTTGAAAAAATCGATTCAATGCGAATGTTACTTGGAAGTTAACACCCAGTGAAAGTTCAGTATTTTAAACAGATGTACTCGCTCGTTTTTTCTTTTACTTTTTAATGTTATATTTAAGCGCGCGCGCGCGTAAATGACGCAGACAAAAATTTAAATTAGATGCAAATTAAAATTAGTAAACATTACTCAAAACCGTGCTTAAAACTATGAGAAAAACTTAAGAGAAATCGATAATAAACAATTCTTTTACAAATATTAAAAATTCAAAGCCATGTACGGTACAACGCCTACGAGTGAAATAATATTTTAACTTGAAAGTACTTGGAAACGTATACGCCTATTTTCCTCAATGATCCTCGCTCTGTTTATCAAAAATTAGTCATCATGAGTGTTCGCATAGTTCGATCGGTGCCTGGAAATTCCCGTAACTGCTAAAATAACAAAATAATTATCGTCTTTTTCAATTAAGAGTCTTTCGATGAAGTCAACGTGTGCTAGTTGCGCCTTTTTAAGTTAAAAAAGTTATTTATAAATCTAAGATATGCTTATTGGAAAGCGACTTTGCTCGGACATAAAATAAACTGAGCTCGAGTATAATATGACTTTAATAATACACCTTTTTACTTAGAAAAGTTTAAGCTTAGAAAAACGTACATTATGAACGTTCGTCTACAGAAATACGCCAGTTTATTCGAAAGGAGTTAATTTAGATGAAAGTTGGCAATTTTATTTGCAAATTTGCACTTGAACCATGTTAAAGGCCCTTAACTCTGCTACTGCGACAGAATACCAGGAACATTTTAGTAATTATTGTAAAATTATCGATTTAAGAACCTTAAACAATATCTACTTGGGTATGTAGTTGCTTCGTCGCAGCATCCAAACAAATTATGTGGATCTGTTTGTATGAGCTCGTTCATTTTCAGATAAAAGTTCATCATTAATCACACGCACACCCTCCCCAGATGTGCCATATAATCCGTAAAATTATTGTAAAGTTTCTCATTTATCTCTTGCCCGTTTCGACTGAATTTCGAAGGAAACTGGCAAAATACGTGGCATGTGCTCATCCTTGGAGAGAAAGGAAAGCCCGTAAAACTGACAAGAGCAGCTAGTCAGAAAGTTGCGGTGTTGCTGCTGATTTTATCTGAGGAACGTTTGCCAAAAGTGCTGGAGTATTGCAACGTTCACCGAATGAGTAGTGGCAAGTAAGACGGAATGCAATTGAGCTTCTACGCGCCCAAGTATACGAGAAAAGACACGGTTAACGGGTAATTAGCTGATCACGATTGACGCACACACGCCTGCATTGCATTTCGTGCGTTAGGCATTCTATCGGTGTAGTAATTATTAAATCTATCTTCCGTTAATTATAAATTGCTATTCATGCGATACTGCTTTTATCTGGAAAATTGCAGGCTTTTGCGTAAATATCTTCTATTGTTCGTTACACGAAAAATTCAGCTTATAGTATCAGCTCGCAATACGGTAAGTGTTTTGTAGACTGGAAGTTCTATTCTGTACAAGTTTGGTACAATCTCGAATTAGAGTATTATTCATTCCAGTAACTGCCTTAGCGTAAGTGAAAGATCGATGTGGAATTATATAACCTAAAAATCTCAACAAACTGCCGTTTATGAATTTTCACTTTGATTGATTCGATGCGGTTAATGAGCGTACGTTGTTTTTACGGTTTAAAACGTAATTAAAATTCAATTGGTATAAATATATTGAATAAACGTTCTGAATTTAAAGAGAAAATCCCGATTTTACAAATATCGTTAGATTATTTTATTTACGAAAAATAGGATCATGTATAGGATCACTCGATTTATAACGAGCGGCAATTATAAATTACGCGATCCAACCGAGAATTACTTTTAATGAAATTTTACCTATTGGTTCAATTGAGCACTTGGATAAAGTAAAGATATACCAAGTATGCTTAATAAATTAATTATATATTTTTTAATTATTTATACATTTCTTACTACAGTTGTCATGGATCGCAATCAAGAACTGCAGTTTTACTTATTTCTTTATTATCATAATTGAATGAATAAAGGCAGAATTTGTGCGTAAAATAAATATTTGTTTACAATGTAAGCAGAGCTAATTTTACTCGTTATGATATCTCCTTTGCCCATTTTACTACAGAAATGATGCAGATTTGGTAAGCAACAGTTCTTTCTCTTTTCCCTCTTTTGCTAAGTACTTGCTCTTTTCCGTGGTAATGCCCGTCTTTGTTGTTCTTCGCTTCCATTTTAATTGTCGGAACACGCAGATGCCTTTCCTCTGAAGAAGTTAAATTACTTTTCTTAACTGTAACGAAAAGAGCGCAGAAAAGATACTTGAGTAGAATAGTGCGAAATTTTATTGCAGAATCGGTTAAACAGTACTAAAAACAGAATTATAAAACAAAACTTGCCGTTTGAAGGCAAACGGAACGGTAGGACAACTACTTATAAGCTTTTTGGTTATTTTTCTAGCAAAAAGAAAATCATTCCCTTTCGACTGGATTGCTGTTTATAAATGCCCACTTTGATTGATTCGATGTTAATGACAAGCCTAAGTTTCAATGGCTTAAAACGTAATTAAAATTCAATTGGCGTAAAGTACAAATAAATATTCTGAATATAATAAAAAAAAAATTCCGATTTTACAAATATCGTTACATTCGTTTATTCGCGACAAATACAGTCATTTATAACGCGATTTATAACGAGTGGCAATTATAAATTGCTTTAAAAAAAGAAGAGAAAAAAGCGACTGTGTCATAACAGTTCGATCGACGACTCGTGATCCATAAGATGGATTTTTGCTATAAAAAATATTAACAAAACTACGGTAAACATAGAAATGTTTTACCGTCTAAACTTTAAACACTAAAGTTAAGAAATGAAAATCCTACTGTCCTATTTTCGCAAAGCTACTACGCAAGCACTCGATGTTGTCAATTAAAACTTTACCACTAGGCGTTTACGTTATTACCTGCTTTTGAAAAACAAGTGCGATGGGAAGCCCTTACTTTGGCTTAAATTGTGAAAATAACTTTGGACAAGGTTTGCGTTAGTCAAATTGATCAGTCGCAAGCCAAGTATATTTTCTCACGTATTTCTGTCAATTTCATTCGATGAGTAACACGGATTTATCCTTGATTTTACAAAATTCAGAGCATGAAAACAAGGAGCATTTCACGTACACCAAGATGGGAATCCCACACGATGTAAGTTCATAGTACGTGCGCAGACTGTTATTTGGATGCAAATAAAGAATACACAAATACACAAAGGAATAAATGACAAAAGCAAGAAAATAATCACTCGTAAGAATACAATAATGTTAACGTGTAAAAGAAGTGCTACGAAATCATGTGATTTCAGCAGCAGTAATTCAAATGTACGTATCAATTTCTTCTTTTATTTTATGAAAGCTGAATCGTCGTCGTAGGACTTTTGTTTTGACAAATAAAACACACTGCCGACTTGAGAATATTTTTTACACGCATTAGGAGTTAATACGATAACAAGGTGCTTGTAATTTTAATAAAACGGTTAATTAACGAAGCGAAAGGAAATAATTGTTCATGGGAACAATACTTTACTGCATTCGTATCCATTTCTCTCTCTCTCTCTCTCTCTCTCTCTCTCTCTCTCTCTCTCTCTCTCTCTCCATAAGGGCTCATTTCCTTTCAGCGTCATACTATTGAATACACGAGAGACTACCGAAGAAAATGTATTGTGAATTATAATGGCCATAGGCGAATGAAAACGTCAGAGATGATAATTATAAGCTGTTACGTTCTCATTATGTTACTAAATACAGCTTTTTACATCGTGGACGAGAATGTAGTCTTTAAAATACAGTTTTGAAAGTATCCTTACAATAGTTTCACGTGCTTTCGATTATCTTTGTTTAAATATTTGCCGATAGTACGTGTTATACAAGAGAATAATAAACAATAGTAAGCGAATGAAAACATAAAGTAATCGTAAATTTATATCGTTATTCGCTGGAATGGCATCGTTTCGTCGGGATCAAGCGACTTCTCTCTCTCTCTCTCTCTCTCTCTCTCTCTCTCTCTCTCTACATATTTTTACAATACTTGGAACGCATACGCTTATAAAAGGCTCGCTCGATCGAAAATATGGCGAGATCATCATTTGGCTTGGAACATATAATGGCTCAGCTGCATTCCAATGCGATGGAACGTTTCAGGGTGGTTAGCAACGCGCGGCAGGTGGTCAGAAAGTAGGAGGAGTGGGACCAGGAATACCGTAAAATGCAAAGACGAAGACGACGATGACGACGATGACGACGCGATGAGGGCACACGAGGAGACTAAAAAGACGATCCGCTGCTGCAGTTTCCCTTGTCTTTAAACAAGCCTCGTTTTGACACGCGGCGCCTCTTTTCTCTCGCTCTTTTACCTCATCCACTTCTGCTTGTCTATCTTTGTGTTCTATGCTCTATCGCGAAGACGATCCAGAATGAGAAGAGCAAAGCGAACGCGCGAAATAGTTAGAGACGCCGGTGACTCTGACGGAGAAGAATACTTGCGAGCATGTATTTTTAACTATAGGGATCAAAGACTAAAGGCACGCGACATTGTTTTCCATCAGTCGTAAATTTCTCTCGGATAAAAAAGTACCTTCGTTCTTGACAGTATTCTTTAAATTGTAGCTGCTGACTGAGTTACTTTATAGAGCAACGAAATACCAACGATTCAGAAGCGTTGAGCCGTTTTTAATATTGCAATTGCAACGTCTCAAATTGTACCATTTCGAGCGCTTTATCGGAAGTGTAACTCTTGCTAGGAATCGAGACTGTAGCTGCCGGTTAGAGTGCATCAACTCTAAACTGAAATAACGGAAAAGATACGACGAAAGTAACGATAAAATCAGATTCCAAGGAGAGTCTTTTGTCCTAATGATTAAAACTTAATGCCGAACGTTAATCGGCTCGATTGGAAAGTGCAAACGATAACAGCCAAAGAGTTTTTACAACGGCCTACGAATAAGTATTGAAAAATTCGATAGAATATTTAACATTTCATACCCAATAATGAATGAATAGATTAACGTCATTCAGCAAGAAATTAATGTCCGCGTGAAACACGTTAGTTGACTCTAATCGGAAATTCAAAAGCATCGCCAATAAAAAAACTTGAATTTATACCAACCCAACGGCAGCTCTTACATAACTCAATAAACTTCACAATTAATGAAATCTTATTACAGGTAATTGATTTTTCCGTCGCCATATCGGTTTCAATTTCAATGCTTTTAATGGGGAAATTGCGATAAATAATCGAGCGGCCCGAAAGAAAAATGCATTCGAAAGCAACAGTATTGCATTTTTACATAGAAATTAAGAAAATAATAGCGAGTAAATGTACGTAAGCCCAAAGACTACATCTTTTTTGTAACCCACTTGTCATCATTCTTCGATTGTACGCAGACGTAGGATACGTATTTTTGAAACTACGTTACCGAAACCATAGAGCACAGTTGCTCACATTTTTTGCTTGTGTCAAAAATTAAAAGACTACATGGCTTTTACTCGTTCGAATAAAAATGTAGAAGGGAATATAAATGTCCTGGAAAACTCTCATAAACTCTCATTGCTCTTGTACAGATCGTAATTTTTGATAAGACACGGAAATTCTAGCACTGCGTTCCATTAATTACGATCACGAGTTGGTACTATGGGGGAAAAAAAAAAAAAAAAAAACACTTTTTCAGAATTTATTGCTTTTATGTGAAATTATTCAAGGGAGAACAAATCAAATTCATCCAGGACAATTCAAGCACATCAATGCATATCAATGGTGTATCAGCGTATAGGTTTTTAAGCAGAAGTACTAATGTTATAATATTTCAATCGTCTTATTCGGTACAGCTCGTGTAATTTCTTTCTAAGAGACGAACATTGATATGAAAATGATTACCGATCCCATTAAAGACGTCTAGGAAAAATCGTTGAGAGGATTGAAAACTTTACTAGAAAGTGCATTCAAGAAATGCACTTTGAAGACTAGAAAAAGTATAATACGAGTGAACGTTCTGCCTGATGGGTATTACTTCAAAGGAAACAGCACGCACACATGCACCTAAATGAATAAAGCCATACTTTGTCGTACGTAAAAACACATAAAAAAAAGAATTTTGCAAACTTTGTACGCTGAAGTTTGAATACAAGTTTAATATACCCCTTTTGTATTTGGGGAAAGTTTAAACTTGGCACAAGTCAGTTTAATTAATTTTCATAAATGCACGATCGATTATACGTTGCGGAATTAAATAAAAAAGTAAGTTACATCTAGTTAATCTCTTTCTTTCTTGAAGAAGCCAATATGAAATCGTAACGTAATTGGTGTCATTCGCGTTTTTTAAACTCTCTCTCTCTCTCTCTCTCTCTCTCTCTCTCTCTCTCTCTCTATGTGTGTGTGTGTGTGTGTGCGTTTCTATAATAAACGCGCATTTGATGAAATTCAAAGAGCGCATCAATTAACTAGTTCTACAAAGAATAGAATATTTCAATTATATTTCTAATGTGTAATTCACGACAATATATTATAAGCTATTTAGATTATTCCAAAGATAAAAATTGGTCTGTTTTGCGATTTGTTATTCTAACATAGTTATGACAGTCTTACTAAAATTTGTCATTGCATGCAAGTGCTTTTCTTTACGTTCTCACCAACTCTCGCTCTCGCTCTCTCGCTCTCTATCCCTCCCTCTATCTCCGTTGAGCTGGAACGGTTGCTTGTGCGACCAAGTATTTGCTCGAAAATTGCTATCTGGTTTGAATAATGTCAGGTCTACTGGCATTCCCCTCTTGAAAAGAAGAAGGCAAGCGCGCGATGACGGCAAGAATAAACAACGCGTGAGTATGAGCGAGACCCTTTTGCCAATTTCTCGCGTAGCAGACAGAGTAACGTACAAACACACGCGCGCGCACACAACGTAAGAGAGAAAAAGAGAGACAGATGCTGCGACTAAGAGCAAAACCGTGGCCCCCACGTTTTTTCCTTCTTCGAAGTGTTATTCATCGTTCTTTTTCAGGAGCGCGGGCGATGCTTTTAGCTGTATTTTCTTCTCCCTCGATGTCTCGAACCTTATCGAGCGCATTGAGCGTATGATCGACTGTACAAGTTCCTTTTGAGCTCACTGCATTTACACGGGATTAGAACAGTGCTGGTTTTTTTTTTTTTTTTTTTTTTTTTTTTTTTTTTTTTTTTTTTTTTTTTAAACTTTTTATCGCTCCTTGAAGTCCCGACGTCTTGTCACTCGAGCAACGTATAAACGATCTTTCATTCATTCGACGATGACTCCAGTGGACAAGGCAATTAAATCCCGAAGATCGTCAAACGGTGATGTGAACTACGACTATATCTAACTGCGCCTGCTAGATGATTTTCATCTAAAGAGAATCGATTTAATGAGCAAAGACGTCAATTTTTCAAGACAGAAATAAGCCTGTGTCTCGTCCTTTTCGTTATTCGATGTCATTGCATTGAATTTACCGTAACGTACAAGATATCGGTTAAATCGTAAAACCTAACCTGCCTTTCTTCGATCTTCCGCTTTAATCCGTAGTAACAATGTCCGCGAGCCAAAATACCGTTTCATTAAAATATTAAGGATGGTTAGAGATGACAAGCTGCTGATAAGGAAACACATCTTCGCAACTTTAATAGCATTAAAAATATATTATTTTATCGATAAAGATGCGCTTAACCCGCGTCGTTTGATCTTTAAATAGTAAACGTATGCAAATAATTCAATTCGCTAAAGCGTAGTGAAATGAAAAGGATTCTTGAAAGATGAACGCTAGCCACGTTAGAGTTATAAGAAATACGCAAGAAATAATCAAAGAAGCAAATTTTACGTTATGACTCTGCATCGCTTTCCTAGTTATCGATTCGTGTTTTACGATACAGTTCAATGAAATTATTTGGAAAAGAAAAAATACTGGGTAAATCAATAAAAGTCTGCCTCTAAAATGAGCAATTTTTTACTTGAGAGAGTAATCGTACAGATTAGTAAAAAGAGGGTAAAAGTAAATTAGAAAACGTCGGCAGGTATTATATCATCGACTAGCACACGTGAAATTAGTTAATAAACTTAAATAGCCCAAGTGTCTGGCGAGAGATGCGTACTTTGTACCTTATATATATATATATATTTTTTTTTTTCTTTTCTTTTCTTCTTTTACTGCCGAGACGCAGGACATCCATAAAAGCGGAATAAGAGCGACCGCGCGTTACGTACGAGAACCTGCCAATTACTCTGAAAGCAAGGGAAAAAATAGTTTCGTCTCTGAAAAGTAGCAGCAGCGTCATCGTCCCTGAAGCACGTTCCGAAGGAAATAGTCTCTCCAATGCGAGAATGTGCCCCTCTTCTTGCCTCGTGACGTTTGCTGCACCCATCTGGGGAAAAACCCACACGCGCATGAAAAGCTTATCGAGAGGAGAAGCGTGACGACGAATCGTGTATCCCCGCCTCGCCTATTGCGTACTTCAGTTCTCTATCTCTCCAAAAATTATGACTCCTCGCAGCTCGTTTTGGATGGCGGTTCCATGCTGCGGCGGAAAATATGGCAGACAGTGGGAGACGCGCCCAATTTATTCCGCATGAAGATTTATTTGAAGAAAATTAATGACCACTAGGCACACGTAAAATTGTTTTTCTCACTGTTTGGCGATTTCGGATTGGGTTTTACGTAATCTTACGTGTATTTATAATATGCATTTCTTAACTTCACGGTCGATGTAGTCGCGCCTCCTACGAATTCGTTCTACGAATCCGAAGGACTGAATTTGCTTATTCTAGAGCGATGATCGTTCGCTCTTTTCACGTAAATGCATGGATTTCTTTCCATAATGGCAGCTTCGATACACCAATATTCACGAGTTGTCGCTGTTCACGCTATTTACTATTTATACAACCTTATACGTCAGCAGTTCACTTCGATAATGATATGCGCTGAAAGATTTAGCATCCGCAGTCGATTAAATACACAATTATACCGAGATGTATTTCAATTATTCCGCTTTTATTCGCGTTGCACGTGTGCACGGTTTTGTGTGAAATCGTTAATAATAAAAAATAAAAAAAAAAAAAAAAACAGAATTAGCAATAAAAGCGCTTGTAATTAACACAAGTAAAAGCACAACAGGAAGAAGAAATATAAAAGTAAGATAGAGTCAACTTAAATCACATCTGAACGTGCAGATTCCGCTACTCTTGATGTTTGTTTTTCTGCGTTAGCAGTGCGAAGCGATTACTTTATGTCACCCACGCGACTTCACAATTAAACAGATTTAAGATTCTACGAATGAAAAAAATGTCATTAATAGCATACCGACGCGCTTTTGTTTTTTTTTATCTCATCCGCGTATAAAATGTTAGTCAATAACACAAGCACGTTTGTAAACTCGAAAGAACTAATTTACAAATTCTAATTTAGATTTTTATTTCTCGATCGAGTGTCTTACTTCTATCATTTTTCTTTATTTCTAACAAAATTTGTTTTTATCGAGAATAAAAAAGCATCTCCAACTACGTTTACCTTTGATGCTCGGTCTAAGAGGAAATGATTAATGGAAAATCCGTTATCCGTGCACGTCATAAATATTATTTCCTTGCAGTAGCCTCGTAGTTTCGAGTCTTTTACCACCAACTACTTCATTATTATAGTCGAGAGCTTTCGTTAAGGTGGCATTCTTCGAACATAATTCAAAAATAGAAATAACAGTGGAGCATTAACGGTGACAAATTCTCGCACCGATGTTCCTGCAGGGATACAATGCAACCAAGCACTGCGATAAATAACTAGAATTTTCACTTAGAGTAATGACATGGTTAATCGCACTCGAGGTAGCTTAATTACCTACCCGATAGTTTCGTTGTGCCTAATTGGAAAACTCGTTTGTTTATGAAAAAATTCGAATTGGATTTGAATTTACATTCACCGTTTTCGCGACAAGAGGTTTGATAATATAAAAGTATTTCACTCTCTGCAAATAGGTAAATACAAACGGAATTATCGCGGTAAGTCGCTTTTTGAATGGTAAAAATTTATGTATGTAATGACCGATGTAATGAACATTCACGTTAGTGTCATGTATTTTTATCGAGCCAATTTGCAGCGAGAAAAACGTTTGCTGTATTTTCAATGATACGAAATTCGAATCTATTTAAATCTGATTTGTGCTTATCAACGACACAATTTTACTTAGACTTTATAAGAATTTAGTAAATAAGACTCAACCACTGCACAACATTTAAGTAAACGCCTCTATTTGTTTCTTGAAAAAAAAAAAAAAAAAAAAAAAAAAAAAAACCGTTAATAATCGAAATTAAAGCCAAACTCTGACTATACTCTCAACGTGAAATTTTTAATTTTAACTTTGAAATTTTAGTGAAAATCGATTTCAATTTTGATTACATAAATGCAAATATTTATCGACATTACGATTCCCTCCGTCAAACATTTAGCCTTTAAAGTAATTGAAAATCCAATCTATCGGTCGGTTGGGGTGGTTGGGGTGGAAAGGGCAGCAATTTCGGAAGTTTAGATTACCGATGGGCATGGAAAAGAAATTTGCTCTTTTGCAGTCTCGCAGATTAATGCTGTTGGTGCATCGTTGAATTGTGCAAGCTAATGTTACGTTACACTGGAGATACTCAGCAATGGTATACGATGCTTGATCGTAAATAAGTGCACCTTTCTCCTTCCGTAAAAATAATTACTCGAAGGAGCTTAATTTGTTGTGATACGAGTCAAACTGCGTGAATGCACAGTGTATGTATAGCGGCAACATCGTGAGAAATGATCAAACATATAACCCAGACATTATAAGAACTGATATTCTTCATTGAAAAATTAATAACCCACTACGTTCCATCTGAGCAATTAATAACATAAGGAAACTATTTCTTAAGCATTTTTCTTCTTTGCTCTCTTCTAATTATTCATAATTATACTCCCACTAGACGATTGATAAAGAAAGAAACTAATTCGCGATTCCAATCTAATGATGAGTTTTTTATTCTAAAATGGTGCATCGTGAATAAATTGATTCGTTTGATTTATTGTAAGCACTATTTTAAGAAAAATATTCTTTTAAATTAGATCGACGACAGGTTTGGAAATAATATTTTTTTTTTTTTTTTTTCCTAGTCACTTTATGGAAGTTCGTTTGACCTCACTTAACCTATTATTGTGTGCTTCAACAAAGTAAAAAAATTTATTTAAAAAGTAAAAGCAACATTAAATGACCATTATAAAGACGTGTGGGTGTGCGCGCGTGTGCAACAATGTTTCAAGGGTACCAGCGATGTGTTAAACTTTATAAGGACTCATTTTGTCAAAAGAATTATACGATTAAGTTATGTACACTTTTTGGCATCCGAGCTCTAACCTTATAAAGCAAAAACGAACGGTGCAGTAATAAAAAAAGCAAAGTATCACATTTAATTGGCTGCAACTTGTCCATTCTTTCTTTTTTATCAAATTAATTACCACACACTTTATTTCACATTATTGATAATGTGACTTGATAATGGGCCTTGGGATGCACGGACCGAAATTAGAGCAAATTCCTATGTATTCGATACAAAAAACGTATTCCTATGGGATAAAAGTAATGATTACGCATCTATGGAGCGGACAAATTTGTTTGGCTTTTTTTGTAATTGTTGGTGCACGGCTAAGGGCAAGATTTCTTTAACGCTCGTAACTTTTTTCCACTTCTCTTTCATCTTCTTATTTGCGGATTCTCAATTTTTCAGCCCGTCAGGCATACGTGAGAGCGCAGAAATTCTGTTTCGTAGATGTTATTCTGATCGATGTAATTTGCGTTGAAAATTCAGCACCGCGCGGAATGTAGCGCGCCGTTAGAATATTGAATTCCTCGTGTCCATTCGCGTTCACGCTCGCATATATTATGTACATGGCACCAAACGATGTACATGTCGCGCGCTTCTGTGTGTGCGCGCACACGCGTACCTAACACCGACAGTTACTATTGCATTTAATACTTTTACCGTACATCTGCACAATTTGGCCAAGTCTTTTGGGAAAGTAAGAGAGATTTCGAAATTTCAATTATTCTTCCTTTAACCTTATTCGCGGAGTTTTGACACGGATTTCACTACAACAATTGCACGCTTACACGAAGTCGTTTATCAATATTTCGAAAAGTTGCTGCTTCGTATAGAATCTGACATATGATACATCATTGAATAATTAGTACACGCCTTTATGATATTAAAACAGTTGTTTTACAAAATGTAAAATCCTGTTTTCTTACGTCTGCCTTTATAATTATGTAGTCCATAAATTCTTATGTGATGTAATAAATATTATTTCATAATGTGCGAACGGTGGGTAGATTCATACTTTCATTAATAATCTTCCTTGTGGGTAATTTTTCGAGTTAAAATTGCTCAAAATACTTTATCTAAGCCTTTAAGTAATTCAAATACTACAGCGCGCACACGCGCGCGCACACACGCACACGCATTAATTTGAAAAGCACATTTAAAGTAAGATTCTAGTTTACAGAAAGAGTACGTTAGAAATATTACCAGAAACATGATTTGAATTTGTCCGAAGTAATTAACTTCTTGAATTTATATAACAATTCTGATGTCAAGGATGAAGTCCGAATCAATATTTGCTCGTATAGTTGAATGCCACCGAAGTCAACGAAAAGTAGACTATCGCTATTTTCACGTAAAAAAAATATTTTTAAATTGGTTAATTTTTGCTCGGAGAGTTTCCCCAATGATTATTTTCAGATTATGAAAAGTTGTCAATTCAATTAAAGTAAAATATTCTAAAAAAGGTCAGATTCGGGCACAAGTTAAGTAAAAAGGATTTTTTCTGCAGTGTATTACTTTGAAAAAAAAAATTTATTTTGTTTTACCAAGTATAGGTTATCAAATATTAAAGTACAGGTGACGGTACCACAGAAAAAGTTCTGTGGTATTCCTTTACCTTTTCAATAAATAATAAATGTAGTGTAAAAAATACCTACAAGTGAATTGATATAAATCAATTAAATGAAGTCGAAATAAAATATTTTTTTCGATAAATCTTTCGATAATTTACGTTACGAAATATGTATTTAAAATTATGCCTGAAAATATCAATTATCAGTTAACGTAATGAAATGTCAAAAAATAAAAAATTAAAATAAATCGATAGTTTTATGAATTAATATCTTTATAATAAGCTTATAGTGCTAAAGCTGAATAATTATATATAATATAGGAGTTCGAAATATTTACTCGTTCGGTAAGTTATTCCTCAATTAACAATTAATAGTACTATTGGTGTACAATTAAATTTCTAATAACTAAAAGTGCGCTTTATATTGATGCGGAATAAACTTCGTATCTTTGTTATTACTTTCTTTTCCTCAAACGGGTAATAGGTATTCAATATTCAAGCTCTTGATTCTCTTCACTTGGCACCAGGATCAATTAATCGATCAATATCAGCGATTATTATCGATCGATTTTATTTCGCATATTAATTCACCGTTCGGTGATTTATGTATATAAATTTAATGTATTAAGTGATGCGATCTTTTTCGTCTTGTTTTACGTAACTCAACTATTGCGGATCCTGAAATAGTTATGGTTTCATTTTCTTATTTTCGTATAATTATTTAATTTCCAATGGAAAGTCACGCTGCAAGAATAATAAGAATATTTATTTACTCCACGAATTCAATCTTATTTTCTGTCCTTATTTCAGTATAAATTCAGTATAAATAGCGCATCAGTGCAATAAGTAACAAAAATGTAATGAAACTTAGGCATTAAAAATATTCTCTCCCTGTCGTATCTCGATTGTAATTGTATCAACGAGATTAATTCTCGTAACGTGAATTTCAAATTCCTTTGGAGCAATTTTTAATTATTTCATCTTCAATGACGCAAATTCCATTACGTGTGTCTACGTAGAATGATAAAACGCAAAAAGTACAATTGGGGACCAACTAAATGTTCCGAGAATATCTTCATGGAAACTATCTCAATTATGGAGCTCAATTATACAAAATGACACCATTAAAAACAATTATAATCTTTAATTTTTGCGCGAAAAAATATTCTCGTAGCTGACAGTAAGAAAATTTCACAAGACGTTGCAAAAGTAGTTTGCGCGTGTCACAAGAGCAAATTTCACTCTGAAAAGAGATAGAGGCTCATAATCTATGAGACAGCGAGAGCGCGTAACGCGTCTGTAAAAATGAAAAAGAAGTAGAAAAATAAAAAGAAATAGTGCGACGGATGATACGACGCACAAAATTCCATTTGAAGTAACTAGAAATCTGTGCGAATTGAAAATTGGTAAAAATATAGATTTCAATTAAAAGAATAAGCTATCGCTGTAATAAATAATACCGTGATAATTTTTAACTAATGATCACTGATACGTCATATCAGCATATTATAATACAATAGCCATATAACTTAGGCGTACAACGCGTGATATTTTCATACCATCGCGCACATGCGTCACCAAAATCGTATTCTCTTCTGAAAATGATTTGTGTTTCATTCGCTTTGAATAAACGAAAGATTACTCAGCAAAATACATTTATTTTATAGTCGCACGTGCACACGTCTCACGTGTTAAACGCGAAATGTATTTTTAAAAATCAATAGCCTTAAGCATTTACTCGTTACTTTTAAATGCTATTTATCCAAAACGCTATTTTATACTTTCTCGTGCCCTTCTCTCCGTACGAGAGATGCGAATTTCGGTGTTAATAATGCACGCGAATGGCGCACGAGTGACAAACCGAACAAGAAGCATCCTAGAGGATGTCCACACGCACACGCGCACACGCGAGGGTGCATGGAACGTGTGTTGAGGGAGGGAATTTGTTGGCTCGCGGATAAAATGAAAAAGAGCAGAGGCGCCGTGTTTGGTTGTCTTTTAGCGGTCAGTACCGAAGTCGAAGGGGCCAAGACGAGGTTCTTGCTGTTGCGCACAAGCCCGGTCGGCGGGGCGGGGCGGGGCGGGGTGGGGTAGGTGCGCGCGGAGGCAGAGGGGCCAGAGGGCAGAGAGGGTGGTGGGTGGGTGGGTCTTTGACGTCATTAGATTTGAGGCTTCGCATTAAAACACTCGGCCTATCGTGTTCGGCCATTTAAGGACATGCGATATCTCAAGTTCGCCTGGGAAAATGCGCGCTTCGTTATCACGTTGTCCACAAATTGTTTTATAAACTTCGCATCATCGGGTTAATACACGGACGTGCGTGGGTAGGTATACTTATGTGTGGCTGCCCTAGCCGTGGTGCGAGCGTACTCGAACTATTCGAAATCTTTTAGATCTTTTCGAATCAAGCGCAACAGTCGCATACGCGTGAACATTGTGCTGGCAATTTACGAGTTTAGCGGAGTTGCTTTGGAAAGGCGAATCGGCTGGAAAGTTTGCGAGAGCATTTGGAATTGTCGTCGTCGTGGTCGTCGTCGTCGCGGTCGTCGTCGTCGCGGTCGTCGTCGTCGCGGTCGTCGTCGTCGTCGTCGTCGTCGTCGCGGTCGTCGTCGTCGTCGTCGTCGCGGTCGTCGTCGTCGAAAAAGCTTTCTCTATAAAACATTGTGAATAATCAGCTTATTTGCTGCTGTCTTGGCTAACCGAATCGAATCGAAGTGCAAGATTCACAGAAATTCATGATATTAATGCGATTATCGCACAAGTGCTCGTTTACTAAGCATAGGCAAAAAATATTATCCTGCATTGAAAAGTTCAGCTCTATTTACATCGTACGTTTGTAGGTTATTCGGTTTTAAATTATTTATAAGATTCTCAAGCATGTGGGCACGATTACTCGTACATTTAATTATATTTAATCAGGTGTATTAAAAAGTGAAAAAACGCAAGTTCTTCGTGTCCGTGGTGGATTGCACACAATTCATGTACGAATGCATTTATGAATTAATGCGAATCTTTAATAAATATAAGCGATTAAAGTTGCATACGCGCGTACATTACCGCACGTCGGCTTACACGTTATTTCACGAAACTCCGTGCTACACGTACTACGCGCGCGCGCACACGCGCACACACACGCGCGCACGCAGAATATTTTCTACAAATTAATCGCGCACGATTATGCAATCCATTTATACGTCGAGCATAATGGGCAAGAAAGTATTCGCCGTATTACGATTATCGAAGCTGACATTTAAAGTCAGTTGATGTATAATGCATAAATTCATCTTTTTCTACTGGATCGTAAAACGTTGCATTTCAAATTAAGTCTACATCGAGATTGAATGTAAACAATTCGTTTTTCTGGACACCTACCTGCACCTTCAAGGTTAATGTGGAATGAAAAATGACGAAGCAAATAAGCGAATAAACACAACTGCAGTTAATATTTACTTAAAAAATGTCTTTGCAATTTCTGCGCGTAATACTGTAGTGTGTGGAACGCGTTAAAAGTTAGAAGTAGTTAAATCGTGTGTATTATTCCAGAGTTGCCAACTACTTAGGAAGAGAGAAGAAAAGCCTAGTAAATTCGGTTTATCGAGGCTCTGAAAATCTCTACGTTTAGACGCGAACTTATAGGAATCGGTGTACTCTTCGATGCATAATAGATTTCCTGAAAAGCATTTCCTCGCATTTGGCAATGCACTTATCACAGTGATGGCTAAATAAGAAAGGCCATAGAGCGAAAGAAAGGGAACGAGCATCGTATCGAAGTGTATTGTACTACTGTACCGTTTAAACGTCAAGGCCGTGTGAACTTTCCGAATGCGGTAAACGTTATTGGGTTTTTTTCTTTTCTGGGAAATAATAGGTAACGTAATCACTCGAGTTGGTTAACTTTGAGTGCAACGAAGTTTGCGCGCGAGGGTTTGAAAAATTAATTTTTACAAGATAAACACCATAAAATAGCATTCAAAATCACCGCTTTCAAGCGTGGATGGTTCTCTCTCCCTCTCTCCGCCAAAAAGTGCCAGACCCTCGCGAATTTGGAAGAAAGCGCAAGTCCAATGTAAAGATACTGTACAACCCCGATCCAGTGACCGCTTGCGACTCCAGCGACGACAAACCATCGGGATTCCGTAGCTTGTCACCGATTAGCCGCTCGTCGTCGCGCTCTCGAAATCTCGTGAGCGATCGTGACGCACGATTTGTCATCTGGTTGAGCGCATGCGCGAGCGCCCGACTCCGAAAACGCCGCGACCGCAGCGATAATTCGCTATTTCCGTCGCTTCCCGATTATAGGTACATCGGCTTTCGATAGTGGCTGCTGCCGCCGCCGACACACGCGGCTTTGTTGCGCGAGGTTAGTACGGCGACGACGACGACGACGACGACGACGACGACGACGCGCTCATAATCGCTCCTGACGTACACGTAACGACGCGCTAACGAGTCACTAATCGATCCCACCGATTTTGCTATTATTTACACGCGCAATCTCGATACATCGGCCAATGCGGCGAGACGTAGATTTCAAAATCTGGATCCTGCGGACGTAACTGCTCAATCTCTTAAATCGCAGCGTTGCGAGTGTCAGGTGTGTCAGGCGTGTCAGGCGTGTCAGGCGTGTCAGGCGTGTCAGGTGTGTCAGGCGTGTCAGGCGTGTCGGGGTGAAAGTCATTGTAATTATTTTTTGACAAACAAAAATTGACAAACCCTGACTAATACCAAATTTTTGTGTTTCACTACTTTGGCGCGGTTTTTATTTACTTTTTGCGCGTGCAATTAATTAAAAACAGGTATTACGCGTGTTAGATTATTAATTTTTCTGAAATAATGTATGGCCGATGATTGGTTCCGTTTTCTCTACGCATCTGGAATTTTCAATCACTGTAACAATAAAGGGGTTACCGTAATGAGATTTTGTAAGTGCTCTACTTCCATTACAATTTAACTTTATCGTTTCACATTAATTTTGAAAATTAAGTAATTTCTTATCAGAGGTGTATATCAAACATTGTGAGCAATGTTTCTGACAGTATAGACTTTTTAAAGGAAAACAGTAAAGTATAATTTATTTATACAAATATCAGCTTCACGGCCTTCCGATCGTTCTGTTCGGTTCAAACGTCAGCTTTGAAACGTAAGATGCTTAAAAATATTCGCAAATGTTGGTGAGATTTATAAATTTTCCACTTTCGTTGCAACTTTCGGTATGAAAAATTGAGTCACAATACGATTGGAAATTACTTTTCGGAAGTAATATAATTTTCTTATTTTTCTCTCTCCTCGGATAACGATAACTAGTCTAATTGTCGTAAAAAGCTGGACTCTTCGCGATAATGTAAGATTCTTTTCTCGGAGATTTTCTTTCGTCAGATATACGTACTACGACCTTCTTAATCACATAGACAAGTCGCTCGGCAGCTGATTGTAAATCATTGCAATACAAATTTTTATAAATTTTTATGTCATGCACGTAGAGTTAAAAATATAATTGGATTCTTAAGAAAGCAATGGTTTTCAAAATGAGAATGCAATATTTCCAAGTCGTGTGACTTAGTCTCTCAACGTCCATTCGTTAACAACTAGGAACATATAATGTAATGCTGTAATTATGTTTACGGTATTGAAGTGGAACGAGTATCGATTTTTCATAAAAATCGATACCCAATGTCACACTCGCTGGCTGCTTTATTTTTCAAGCCAAACACACTTATCGGAAATTACTCTCCGAGGCTTATCGGACAAAACAGCTCAAGACCGAGCATTCGTCTGTAACGTGGGCCGTTTAAAAAGATGCGTAATGACAATTAACGAACTCGATGCAAATTGACTGGCGACGTGTTCGTTTCGCGCATGCGATTCGCGCGCGAATGCATTCTCGATACGCATCGCGTTGTAAATTCAAATTCTGCGGTAATGGCTCGAGTGATTTAATCGGACACTCTTCGATTTCTTCCTTTCCTCTTGGCTTTCGAGCCCCGGCATCTTTCTCCTTTAGCACGGTATTTGACAGGCTACGGCAGCAGGCGTCACTGCCTCTAACTGACGTTGCATAAACAAACGGACGGTACTCGCAGGAGCACGATTTCTAATAGTTCTCGGATCGAGCCGGTTAAACAAATTTAATGGAGCGGCATAATTAAAGTTTACGTGCGGTAATTATTATAAAAAGCAGTATTATAAAAGCAGTACCTACATCGAAGTTATTTGTTAAAGCTCTTTGAAAATATCCGCTTTTCTTATTATCTGCTATTTATAAGTTGTTCGATCGGGAGGAAACTCCTTTGAAGAAAAACCAACCCAACACTGTGTCAAATCCATATTTTGGGGAATGTGTTGAGATTTCGACGTGAGAGACTTTTAATGTGAAGAAGTATAGCCATTATTACAAACGACTAAAGGACATGTATCCGGTTAATAATATTTTTACTTGAAAGTTCGTTTGGTATTTTTAATAGATTTATCATTTTACCCAAGGGATCTTCCAACAGCAACAACAACAACAACAACAACAACAACAACAACAACACGAAGAAAGTATTTCAGTTTGATAAAAATGTAACACCACGCGTGGAAATACATTATCGAAGAAGCCATGTGTTCCTCCGGCAACAAAGTTCTCCTTTACGTGTCCCCTTATTCTCGCCATATTCTCGCCATACATGACTCGATTAATTCTTCCATGAAAACGAAACTCCAACAAATAGCAAATATGACATCGCATCCTAAACTGACGTTTGGAGGCGAAAATATCGGCATCATTAGCGAAAATGTGATATTAGTCCATTATTCTTATCTGCGCTTCGGTATTTAATACAAATTATCGTACCGAAAAGTGTTGTAATGAGCAAAACATCATTTTTAATTTTATTTTCAAACAATTCATCCATTTTGATCTCGCTTCACTGAGCTTCACCCACACATTTACAATCTCGCAAAATTTGAAAAATGCACCTCCAAAAACCACTTGAATTACACACACCAACGTCTTTTATGTGCCCATAACAATAACGACACGATAAAAGAAAATTGACTCAACTCGATCTGACCATCGGTAAATGGACATATTCTAACTATTTACAAGGTTTTTGCAAAGAAGGCAACGTCGAATGAGGCCAAAGACCAGAGAACATTCCGATTATTCAGAGTTTGTCGCGGAGTAATCCTCAGGGGGTTGAAATAATCTACAAGCTGCAGTGTGCATTTAGATGAACACAGCAATTTAGATGAAAATAGTTGGTTGGATACGAAGGTATTAAATACAAAGCCCGAGAGATAATAGATGTATTTTAAAAATGTGCGTGAAAATTTGTATTTGTTTGTTCGTGGCTTTACTGTAGGAACGTATAACGGTTCGTTACCGGAATAGACGGAGTACACGAATAGTATTAATGCGTATTCATTGTGAATAAGCTTTGCAAAGCGCAGGACATTGTTTACCGAGTTCTCATTCGGAAAACTTCATAGCGATGGATCCCAGGTTTGAAAAGCTGTCACCACTTTTTCGTCGCTGTTTGCGATCTGGCTGCCTCTTGTCGATTACCGTACGTTTCACTCTATTCCTCTAGGGAGTAATAAGAATGTTCGTTATTGATAGAGAATTAGCGTTGAATGCACACGAGTCTTGCAGTACTCGTCTAGGTAGAATACATGGATGATAATTGCGGACTCGCGCGGAAAAGTTCCCCGATAACGTCGTTTTCTCCTCTCCAGTTCCGTCCGACCATCCATTCAAATCTCGCAGAGACCACAACGATGGAGGGATCGCTGTTACATCCGTACGTACCGTCGGTCATACTTCGAGTCTAGCTTCTGGTCGATAACACAAGCTAAACGATAAAGTCGCAAAACTGCACGCCGTTATCCATGCGAACGCTGATACAATTACCTGTGCGGATTTTCCCTGATTTGAGAGTAGAACGATGGCCGGAAAGGTGTTAAGTTTAATTAATTATTCGCTGTCCCTGGTGATCTAACTGACCCTACAAAAGTGATCGCCCGTTTTCACTCTGTATTAAATTAACGTGCTAAATTAAGAAAAAATCAATGTCCAAGGCTTAAAAGTTTCGAACCAACATCCTTCCAGGAACAACCACAAATGAAATAATGCAACGTGGGCGCATTTTAATAATACCAAGAAAATATTGTGATGCACCAAGTGTTCCTTGATGAACAGAGGTGAGTATTACTTCGAGTCATCAAACTGTTGCATTAATCATACGTGTGTGCGGTAACAAATACAAAAAGTGCGTGTAAAGTAAAATAAAATGGAATACCGCTAAATATTATAACGCATCGTTTTGCCATCGAGCAGTCGTAATTTCTTATAAAAATTCTTCTTGCGTAATCATTTTCGTTGGTATTATTCCCTAGTTTTATGCAAGGATTTCCTTTTTCGTGGATATAGAGAGCAAAGAATATTGCATGCCTGAAAATGTTAAGAATCTATTAATTATAGCCTTGTAAAAATGTGTGATCCGAGCTCGCGTATTTTTAGAAAAGGATTCCTATTTATAAAAAATAGGTCACTTGAACAGTTAGCTGCGTAAAGGAATAAATAAAAAAGAAGTTTTAACAAAATACTTTGTACCGTCGTTCAATAAGAAAAGCTGTGGTCTTGTGTGAGTTTTTCAACGTAACATTATTATTAGTGACGTTGACGACGTTCTTTTAGTTCTTCTCTTTCGTTATTACTGTTTGTTATTATTCCGATCGTTGTTATCGTGAGTTTCATTTACCATTATTCTACAGCAAATGAAATACGGGGTCTAGAATTTGTAATTTTTCCACTTAAAGCACGTATTGTACGTAAGAAAATAAGAGAGAAACGTCCTGTACTGTACATTCTTAATTTTTCACAAACAACCACGATAAAAATTAATCTAATATCTTACTTTATTCTCCAGTAATATATTTAACTAATAAGAACTAGAATGACTTTCGCGCCAATTAACGTGTACATGTATTTCACTTTTTAAAGTATATTTTTACCTACATTAAAATAACTAAGGCAAATAAACGTAAGTAGGTGTATTTCATCTTCCAAGATTTAATTGTCCTTAACGCGAGGAGAATCGTGGTGTCAGAATTGCATTCTTCGTCGCGGAACGTTTACGTTGAGAAGATTGAGTCCGTACAGTCTCATCCACAAGTTTCCATTCAAAATAAATTTTAGGCTTTGTTTCAAAAATATGCACAAAATATTTATAACTAATTATAGCGAGTAATTAAACTGGCATAGAAGTTTATGCGAGAATGAGCATTTTTCCTTTTCATGAAACATTTTTAGCAAATGTACAACGTCCAATCTAATTTTTTTTCCCCGTATAACTTACAGAAACGTATTATATCTTTAATTATTTAACGGTCAAAATATTCAGACTTGTAAGTGAAGTTATCACGGTACCAGAATTACTATCGTGCACTATTTCAGTATATTCATATTTATATGTTTATTTATTTTTTTAATTCTTCTTTCTTTGCGCGTTATGGGCGAGTTTCAAAGATGATAAATTTACTATGCCTCGCTTGTCAAGTAAGTTTCAGCACAATATTTTATTTGCGTAGATTTGTTATGTTGTGGTTTGCGCATATCCTCCTTTTAATGTACACGTAGTTAATACTACAGTTGGAGAATCTCGCATTTAAATGTGGAGAAAAACAAAACAAAACAAACAAAAGATAAGTTTTTCAGAGTGAACTAACAACTGTAACGTTTTATGTAGAAAAATTACAATAACAAAGCACTGCCTTACGCTGGTCAGTGTAAAGCTTACACTTAGCGGAATAATGTTTTCGCGACTTCCAAGCAAGCTATTTAATAAAAAGTATATAAACTTGGAAAGCTTTGGCGAAGGAGGCGAAATGCTTGGGGAAAGCTCTGAGTTTTGCGTTGGATCGAGTAAGGCTCTTATGGTTCGATATCTTGACTCAAGAATGAAATTCGCCGTCCAGCAAGAAATGGCAATTGCGAAAGTGGAAGAGCATCGCAGCCGGCGATGCACGCGTGTAATAAATGATGCGCCGCGCGCCAAAAATGTCGTTAATGAAAAAGGTCTGGAAAAAGGCGAGGAGACGGTTCCGTGAGAACAATTGCGCAGCCCTCGTGAATACTTTTCCAGTGTCCATTAGCAGAAGCGCTAGGCGCAAAAGCGGCCACGATGTGGATCGACGCTTCAATTTCTATGCGGGGGAAGAGAGAGAGAGAGAGAGAGAGAGAAGAAGCCAATTGCGCGGGGCTGTCCTTTTTCCTAGAGCGCTTATTTTACGCAGAGCAAGGCGAACTACATCAACGTCTCATTAGATGTCCAGCGGAGATTCCGAGTAAATGAAGAGCTTTCGTGCTCGGTCCAAAAGTTTAAATTCCTAATGAATGCGTAACGTTGAAGCTCGTCTAACTGTGTCCTTACCGTGTCCGCTTTCATTTCATATCCGACATCGATGAGTCCTCGTTATTATTAAATACTAATAGATGGTTAGATCTATTGGTGATGCTTTTTCAGAAAGCAATGCGTTTTCCTCGCAATTAAGCCAAGATGCATATCTTAGAGACCGTTTGCGGCCTAAGGACATTGTGACGAACGCGGTGAAATTCACCGGGTATTTCGCCGTACAAGAGCATAATAAATTTAAAGGGATTTCGGGAATTCACAGGATTACAAGTAACGTTATTATAATTCCTGCTAGCGAACGGAGATGCAGTACCACGACGATCTACTGCGTAGGCAAGTCCTTTGTTAAGCCCAATTGAAGCCAAAACACAAACAATCGGACTAGGGAAAATATTTTACACCGATATTGATAGATCGCATTATCCAGCAACCAATACATACAGACAGCCAATAAATGAATATTTCATGTAAAAGTAAGATAGTCGTATATCGTAAATAATAATTAATGCTGATTTCGTGCAAATCCTTTGCAGAGCATTCAACTTCGGCTGAATTTAGACAACTTCAAGAAGAATTATGCGTTCGAAATTTCGATTTACATGCCAACGTTTGAACTTTACAGCTCAGGTGAACAAAGACGTATTTATTTCTTCATAAACGTAGGAATACACGAGTGAATTTCGCCTATTATGCTAATGTCGAGACATTGCTTTTTAGAAGTAAAGAAAGTATTTCTTATTTAATAAATAAAGCTCTCATTCGACTTGTTTCCACATGCCACTTCTGATACGTAGGTTTCCTTATAACGAAGATGTTGCTTGCAAATAACCGCGCGCATAATAAGCAATTAATCATAATTCAAATTTTGTCTACGTTCTTTTGACGCATAGTGTTAATTTTGGTATCAGAATAGTGTCGGTAATTATGCAAAGATATATAAAAAAAGGAAGACCGAGACCTCCGCCCTCTCTCTCTCTCACTCACTCTCTCTCTCACTCTCACTCTCTCTCTCTCTCTCTCTCTCTCTCTCTCTCGGCGACTAATTCAAACGAGCGTTTCCACGTTTAGTTTCTTTCGATCGATAGTGTTGCACACCCGGAACCACGTGGTCTTTAGTTTTAGTTTCGAAAGATCTTCAGCGTGTGGCTTCTGGACTCATTACGGGCTTGATCCGATTGGTCAGCCACGCGGAAATTAACCGATTAAACTTATGTTACAAGTGGCATTGAATTCGCCCAATCAGCTTTCGCCTCTTCGGCAATTTACCATCCTTTTGTGTCTTTATACGCGCAGAGTAATTCAGTTTAAGTTTCTGGTATTTTTCATTAGCCGCCGTCTTTTTTGTCACTTCCACGTGTCGCGCTCGAGGCTTTTAATCCACACATTTAATGCTTAATTTCACCAAATTGATATGCCAAAATATTGATAAATAGGATAGCCGACAATTTTTTAACACGATAAGAAAGTCTAAATAATCATCTAGAGTATTTTTTCGGTATTTAACGCAAACGTTCACAAAGGCAAGCTTACAAATGGAATTTAATGGAGCAAGTTCAAGTAAAATGATTAACAACAGCATACATTGTTTATTTTTAAAAAATGGAGCAAGTGTCGAAAAATCCACGTCACATTTTTTGTTATTCTTTCATTATGCGCGCGCGCGCTCGCACGCACGCACGCACGCACGCACGCACAGAGCCAACATCCTTTGTTGCGATATGCATAACGGCACTGATTAATAAAATTGGAATAGTGTCAAACGTTTAAGAAAGACGCAGATGCGACGAATTACTCGTGTGGAATCGAGAAAAGAATCGAGAAAAGGCATTCGAGCACGTGTGCAGCTGAAACGTAAAATGTATAACCAAAGTTGGTGCGCAGTAACCTGCAGCAACAGAGCATTAGCAACACATCGACCGACGCGGGTGCTTACTTCTAAGCTAATCTTTTTGTCTCGGTGCGCGTGATTCAAGTTGCGATGACAGAACGAGGGAGAGGGGCGGGTTAATTCGTACTTGCCAGCGAGGCCTCGATCTAATAGATCATCGGTCAATTGAACCGGGGTCGCGCAGCATTTCTTAGTTGGTTTTTATAGCTCGGCAGGCTGGTGGCTAGCTGGAAAAATGACGTTTTAAGAGAAAATTCCCAGAGTTCGTTCCTTCTCGCTCTGCTCCCCTCTCTTTCAAGTGGACTTGAAAGAGACCGGGAGAGCATCGATCAGACCTTCGTGGAACGTCGTCTACTGCGCACAACAAACTTTTAACGAATGAGATTTGTTGGGTCGTGCCTCGACTGCCTTTCTTTATACGTCTTTGCCTTTGGCGCGGTGTGTGAGCGGCGTGGCGGCGCGGCGGCGGTGAGGGGCGGGGGTGGCGGCTTGGGGGTGGGTGGGGGGGGGATGGTACGAGGAGGAGGATGAGGATGACGACGAGGAGGAGGGGCGTGAGGGAGGTGGAAGACAGCGAGAAAAAGAGACAGAATTTTTCGTTGAGAAATAGCGTTTGCGGTGGACGTATTCATGGCTGGAGAAGCAAATGAATGCTGCGTCACATATTTTTTTCTTCGATTCTTCATTGTCTAATCTTAATTATTTAAATGTATTTTGTGCCAAGGAATTGTACACTTTCTTCGATATACGTAATTCATCGGTAACTTTAGCTTTGGCTTGTTTATTTTAAATATATATTCTTTACGTCAGACGAAATATCACATCAACTGAGAAGGGACTTTCTTTTGTTGCTTTAAGATTCTTAAATAAGCTGCCTTAGCAGGCAACTAATAGCTAGAAAATACCAATTCTCTTTTTACATATCTTACAATGTGCAGTAATTGGCGTTATTCTTAATGAGCTTCCTTTACATTGAAATTTATTTATAGCCCTGTCCATTACTACATATTTCATCATTATAATATAAAATGCAGTACCGTCGTTAGGTTTAAAATTTTTCCAAGTCACAGATTTTACCGCGTGGATACGTATAACGAATTGAAGTTACAGGATGAGCAGCAGAATGTACACTTTCAGCTTACTTATAGGTCAAATAATGTAAGATTAAGAAAATGAAAACCCGAAATATGGAGCTTAAGATGTGAATTATTAAGCTATGAACAAGAACGCGGAACACGACGCGATTAACATTTAATTGTATTGATTTTTCATATAACACATGTGATGTTATTTAACAGGTGCCTTAGGCTACTATGAGATTAATAAGTTAGTAACCTGGATGATGTATTTACTAATTTAAAACATTTACGAGTCGTGACATTTTTATCTCACGTCAATTAGCTTAATATTACATTAGGCTCTGCTTTTCTATATCAAATGAACATATCCGATAGAATTTTCCTGCAAAATAATTATAAAGTTTAGTTTAAAGTTTATTACTACTTTATTAAAAATATGTACTTAACAAACCTGAAGGTTTCATAAGAAATAAATACCCCTGTACCGTCATTTGAGGTCCACGTATGTAAAGGATCGCAGCGATAATCTTTCAGGTCGTCCTACGATTATATCCAGATTCGGTATAATAAATTTCTAGGTTAAATGGCTCGATCATTTCTACGAAATAATTCTGAAAATTAGAGACCCCAGAAGATATTCTTTGCACTCTAATGGCTACGATAGTAATAATCAACGATAACAATGTCAACGTCTGTGCTGCGGAAGGTTTTCACGTTTGAAACTCCTTGTAATTTTAGTCGAAATGTCGTTCATCGTAAGATGTGCAATAAAAACTTATTAATTAAAAAATTTATTAAGTGCATTCGTGACGTATGTGTATCGATTTACCAATGTCGTACGTATGTCGAGTTCAAAATCAGGCTCAATAATAAATATGCTGACGTAACGTGACTTTTATGATACAGAATAGTGGAAAGATAAACAATAATAACCTTATGAATTAATAGAAGATTCTTATGCGACGTATAGAACTGACTCTGTAGTACTATGACCTTTCTTTTCTTCTTCTTCTTCTTCTTCTTCTTCTTCTTCTTCTTCTTCTTTTCTTCTTTTCTTTTTTTCTTCTTTTCTTTTTTTCTTCTTTTTTTCAATGTAAGTTAAACTAAAGTCCATTTTCGGCCGTCCACCGCGGTACTGTAACGGCATCCCTGATTATATCTACCAGTCCTTCCTTTAGGCTTTTGGTATAAAATGGATGGTAGATCTGCGTATCACCAGTAAAAATCGTGTGCTGCGATTTCTTGGAAACTCCTGGGAGGTCGTTAACGAATATTAAAAGGAACGAGAGCTCAAGCACACTACCTCGGGACACATTAACAATAATTTCGAATCAATTAGATATCAACCCTACTTTAAACTCTTCCACTTACATTATCACCGTTTGCACTCCTGCACGTAATGGACAAGCCACTTAAATTTAAATTTC
Organism: Wiebesia pumilae; assembly: GCA_018907045.1. Taxonomy (NCBI): domain Eukaryota; kingdom Metazoa; phylum Arthropoda; class Insecta; order Hymenoptera; family Agaonidae; genus Wiebesia; species Wiebesia pumilae. The sequence goes on from JACCHZ010000104.1 coordinate 2,682,027, forward strand.
AAAGAATCATAGTTAGAGACGAAAGATTTTCACTAAGCCATATGATACGGCTGATCAACGACTTAGAGCAATTAAAAGGAACAGAGCTGCTATCTTTTGCCTGTTTACGTCATATAATGCACATAAGCGCAGCTCGTGTGCTATAACTTCTGGGAAAACCTCCTTGTACGGGATCAGGAAGTTCATGCCTCAATATACTCCTAGACTAAGGACTATACTTGCACAAGGTGTTGCAGAACTTTAGAAGCTTTCAAGAGGTTAGCGATTAGACGTGACTCTGATACCGATAAGGTTGATTTAATCTTTGAGATTGGTTTAAGAAGAATATTCTCCCGTGAATTCTGGTAGTAGATTGTGCTTTATAATCTATCGAAAGTGAAAGCAAATGGTATGGTTTTATAAGCGCGGGCAGACCAACTTTTCATGGTTCTGCAGATATGCAGTAGTTATATGGAATTTCTACGTTATATGAAAACATCTAACCCGGCGTTATTAAAAGACAAATACCATTTGGTCACCAAGAGTCGGTATAAGTGGCGTAGTTATTGAAATAATCCGCAGCCGCGGAGGCAGTCCAATCTGCTCTCGCTAAACGGTGCAAACTTAACGTTGGACCTAGAAAATGAGGTATACATCAGGTACTTGGAGTGACTCAATTAAATTGAACCAATCCCATTTTTTTCCATTCTGATATTTAGTGCATGTCAAACGAAGGATGCCCGATATTAGCCGTGCCAGGGAGATTAAAAATTCTACTTTCAAGCTAATGGGAATTGACGACATGAAAAGAGGGAGGGTTTGCTTTCTCGTACTCATTTATAGTTGTTTCAATTTCTAATATGACGAGCGCAGTTTTAGAGGAGACTGTGATCTCTTTCATCAATGTTACGTAATCATCTATTACAATGAAAGTGCTTTTGTTGGTGCAAAGGCCTTTTCCATTTCTAACAATGTTACAGCACGCTGTAACATTGTTCGTGCAAATTGCCCTGAATCGTTGGGTTTTATTCGCAGATTAAGATATTGCTGCCAGTTTTACCTCAAGATTAGGAAAGAAGAAACAAAAGATGGAATTCTTAATATTGTTCTCGAATAGAAACAAGTAATATGACACATTGTATAGAAGTTTCAGAACGTTCTTTAATTCAGGAAAAAAGAATAGAAAAATAAAAATAAATATCGTATTTCAATTAGTACAAATATAATTTTGAGTCAGCGCAATTGTATTAAATCTTGCGCAATGATAATACGATAGATGTCGAGTCAAATTGAAAAAGCTCGTTGAAATTGATTCAAATCGAACAAAATCGTTGATATTGATTTTTTGTTGATTTTTTAGCTAACGTTTATTACAGGCATTTGGCAAAGATTGAATTAAAGTACAGACAAAATCAAAGCACCTACGAACCTTTTTCCTACTTAATATTGTCCAAAGGAAGAAGGAAAAAGAAAGAAAGAGAGCGACCGAGTGCGAGGGCGGGAGGGAACTAAGGAAAAAGCAACAAATCTAAAAACGAGAGGAAAAAATCGTGAATAATTGTGTGCGTGTGCTTGTGTGAGAGATGGATCGAAAGTGACCAAAACAAATGTCCCCGGCGGTATATACAACCACATTCCAGCGTGACTCTGCGGCAATTTGAATCTCTCTCCATCTCTGATTCTCTCTCTCTCTCTCTCTCTCTCTCTCTCTCTCACTCCCGCTGCCACTGCGTTAGGTTCGCTTCCTACTCCGAGTTTCGTTTCCTCTTCTTTTTCTTTCACGCTTTCTTAATCTTCCCACCCTTAGTATTTCCTTTTCTTCTTTATCTTTCTTTCAAGAGTTTTTACTCTAAGCTTTTTCTTTTAAATTCGTTGTAAAAACAAGAGAAAAGCCTTAAAGAAAATGGCACTTTTAAAACCTTTAGAACTTATAAATGCTTACGGCTTAATACGCTGTTATTAAAATTAGTTCTTGCAATTAGTTGCACCAGAATGGGGTTATTTCTTCCAATTGTATATCAATTGACCGTTGCCGGCTTTTAAAGATTCACCTTAAAAAAAAAAAAAAAAAAAAAAACACCAACGTTACCTCATCTCCACTAGAATCTAACCAGTGGTTCGTTCCTTTTCTTGAAAACGGACATTTTTTATATTGTATTTAGGTATACTTAGGCGCTAGATAGAACGGGTATTCTTCGTCCACTTGGTTAAATTCATTTTCATAAAAATCCTTATTGCCCGTTACGAGATTCAGGCGGTTACGTTTTCCGGTTTTCCGTGAATCGAATCGCGTAATAAAGATAAGCGCGAGCTGAAGTTTTGAGACAAAGGCCGTTTTTTATTGCCGTATGAAATTAAACGTGCAAATACCATTCATTCGTAATTCGAGTTCTTCAACTGCCGTACTACACGTTTCGTTCGTCAATGGTTTCGGCTTTGGGAGAAGTTCCTATTTATCGGCTAGGTAAGAAGATTTTTCGATTTTGCATCGGTCTACTTATGATTTATGCAACATTATTCGAATAAAACCTGTAGAAACCGAGAAAGCGATGCCATAATTTGGGCTTTATATGGGCTTCAAACGAGCAATACATCATTATCGCTTGCTTTGCACAAGGAGCGACGTGAATTCTTATTCCATCCAGCCGCGCGTAATTAAGTCATTCCTGCTAAAAATCTCTCTCTGGGCGCTCATCCCGGGTGGAAGCCGACGAGGCGGCGGGAGAAGCAGAAAATAAAATCCCCGAGCGACGAAGATCGAGCGACGTCTCATGCTGCTGGCGTCCATTAATCGACTAGTGCACGTACGGTCATCGAGGGCGCAATGGTTATCGCGAGGATGTCGCGGGGCGGCCGAGAAGAAGGTGGACCATCTCGGTCCATCGGGTCGATCGTTAAAAGAGTCCGGTAAATTACGATAATAAAAGTGGGGCCAGCTCAGTTTCGGGAAAGCAGTAATCGCGCGGATGACCGCCGAGTCAAATGTCAACGATAATTGATGCGCAGCCTCGGCGTAAGGAGGAGAGCCTTAAAGTCAACGTGCGTATTTACAACAGCGGCCCGTACTTTGGTTAATCGTCTCGTTCGGCTCGGCGGGCATTTCAATAAACTTAGCATACCTATCGAAATAAATCCCGGAAATAAATCCCGGTCGGTGAGAAGTCTTATAATTCGGGCTCTTACAAGTGCACACTTTCCAAATTTACGGCCGTAAAATATTTAAATTTATTATTGCGAACGGTGCGTACTTAACGAATGCGTAAGCACCTGCGCGCACGCGCCTGGATTCAAAGGAGTTGAAATGACGGGCGGCGAATATTGGAAGAGAAGAGGGCCATCGAGGGCGTTGGAGAGAGTCGGGTCGGCGAGTGTCAGGGATCTCCGTTGCTCCTAGATCTCCTAGAGAAGCCCTTCCCTGCTCCTTCTTACCTCTTAGTTATCCGTTGTTCCCGCGATGTACGTACGCGTGTTCCGCGAGCGCGCGATTGGGTGAGAAATTTGCGAATCGGTCCCCGCTTATCCTCTCGGAAGTGTCGGGATTTACATAAACACGTTCCTCGGCAGCCCGTCAACGTCACGCGAAATCGCGAACGAGCGCACGAACATCGCGCACGAACGAGCGAACTTACAAACAAACGAGCAGCCAAAGAAACAAATGGAGGCAGGATTAATCAAGGGGCTTATCGCTCCGGAGGCGCATATAAGGCGCGTCACGTAGCACTTATGCGGACAACCCGGCAAATCCAGCTCTCCGGAAGCGCCGTAGCAGGTATACGCGCGCCCGGGACCCGCCGGCCTCGGCGTAAAATTTCGCATTCAGCGAGAAACTGCGACGGGGCGTTGTGGCGCGTTATATTTATTGCGGACAAAACCGGCCCGGGCTCCGCTCCCCCGTCGCGCTTTTCCGACGTGGCCCCCGCTCTTCGCGGAAGGTCAGCAAATTTCCCCGGCGACAAAAGTCGGCTCGCCTTGGTCGCGCGTACGAGGCCGGGGGTGAATGGGTTCCGCGAAGGTCGTCGGAGAAAGCCTGGAATTCGCACAAAGCTCCCCCGGCCACGCACACACACGCACGCGCGCGCACTAATATATTCATAAGCGAGGAGAGCGCCAAGCGTACCTGTGGGCACGCATATTTCGACTCGACTCTTTTTTTGGGCCCCACGCGCCAGTTTTCTCCGAAGATTGAAAGTACATGAAATTGCGGTATGTGCGGAGGGCCGGGCACGGAGGGAGAACCGGTATAAACCGGAGGTCTGCAAGACTTTGCCGGTCGTCTTCGTCGCGGCGCGTATAAGGGAACCCGGAGTGGCCGTGGCGCAGCCGCCTTGTTTGTGTGCGTTTGCGCGCGCGTGTGTGCGCTCGCATGGTGGAAGGCGGATAGGCGCGGGGAAAATTACTAATTTGATAGAATGTACAGCAGCCGGAGTTGGTTTGTAATTGCTTTATGTGCGTATTATTCTTCTTATTGTTATTGTGTCGTCGTCGTCGTCGTCGTCGTTGTGTCGTTGTCGTTGTCGTGTCGTCGTCGTCGTCGTCGTTGTTGTTATTATTATGCTTCATTTATAATGCGATTATAGCCGGTTTCTATGAATTTCTCAGAACGCTGCGTTTCTCCATTGCTGCGTCTATTTTTATTTTAACATGCTTATTTATAATCGAAGAAACGCCATTACAAATGAGCGTTCGTTGGATGACTTACAGGTGGATAAGGCATCTGCTTGTCAACGAATTGCCGTTTAATTTTTTCATTATCTTTCGTGAAAAAATGCAGATATTTGCCTTGGATGGACACGCGCATTCACCGATACACCATGTGGCTTAGCATCCAAATGAAACATTCCCCAAACAGTAGGAATGTAAACTTGTACGCGCTGCTTGAAATAAATGACGATAAACGGATATTCGGAAAATACAGCTTCTTTGACAACTAATGTTATTTCCGAGTTATCGGATATTGCAGTCGCCGCAGTCTCACGCGATGTTAATTACCGCGTAACTCAAATTTAGTTGAGTTACATGCTACATGGAATAGTATTAGCTTCAGCCAGAAACATGCTCGTCACACGGAATTTAATTATAAGAACTTGTACAGAGAATTGTAACGAAAACTGCAATACGACTCCAGTTGGGTGAAAAAGGAATAAAATCGTCGCCACTGATAAAATAGATGCCACAGTTTTTGAATTTGTCTTCGCTAATAAGAACGTCGATGATGATAATATAGGATAGATAATGTCATCGCTACGCAGGATTACGCATTTCGTCTGTTGTATTTCAATGTAAATCTCTCGACAACGAGGATCTAAGAGAAAATGTATGCATAACGCAGTTGAAAAAGACAGTTTCCATACGCGCGCATCTCGCGTGCTCACGGACAAATGGATTGATTAAAAAGTTGGATATGCGTTAAGATAAAGGGAGGATGGCATAAGGCAGGTAATATTGATCAGTGATCCACGAATTCTCGAATGTCGCACAATCGAAAAACTCACGCATTCGCTCAACTCACGTAACTGCGATAAACTCGAGAGATTCCGCTTCGTTCTCTCCTTTATCTCTCGCTTTCGCGCGCGCTTTCTCCTCCCACTCATAGTCCGAGATTTCGAAGCGAATATAATGCGATTAGAGTGACGTCGGCGGTACTCTCGGAGAAAAGGGAATATAACGTTCGGTCGCGAGGCAACGAAGCCAAAAATATTACCATTCGGCTTCTGCTCTCTGGTGAGTACCGACGCGCGTTGCGTCGTCGTCCGCCTTGTCCTCTGCCGCGTATTTCAATACCAAAACAGCTTCTCTTTCCTCCTTGCGTCGCACTCGCAGATACGTAGAGCGAGAGAGAGCGAGAGAGAGCGAAAGAGAGAGCGAGAGAGAGCGAGAGAGAGCGAGGTGCCGATGAGTCCGTGTACTCGTGCGTGGCGATTTGCCTCCTCGAGTGTGCGTTATATATATTTGCGCACCGTCACGGGACACACGTAGCAGAAAGGAAATTCGGCTTCGCCTCGTCCCTCAACTCCTTCGGAATCGGCTTTCAAATTTACATGCCCCCGCAGCATATTCTCTCTTTCCTCTGTCCCCCCACCCCTGCCTTTATTTCGTCTTTCGACTCTAGTGGACAGTCGCACGAGCGCCATCCCGGATTTATGTGGTCCGACGTTTGAATTTGTCAGCGTCGCGTCCCCGACCTTTGGCCGACCCCATAATAATTTAAGGGTTCAAAGGAAGGACTGGGCTTCGGTTTTTCAATTGCTAGGGAATAAAGAATTCGTTGCCGCATATGTCACGGAATTGCCGTTGAATGAGAAAGTTTTTACACTGCGAGACGTCCTTCGCGCTATTCTTGATATTGTAATCATTCTTTGCGTGCAATTTTCTTCTTTTCGCTGTTAATCCGACGATGTTATTCTCGGAGCTTATTTCAAGGAACAAGGCCTGCTAATTTTGTATCGACAATTTCGCAAGTATCGTTGAAGTTAATATTGGGATTTTTCTCCGAGGAATTGTTATTAAAGTATTAACATGTAAGTCGCTGGTGCTGAAGCCTAATTAATGTTTCGATGTTTCGGTTGATAGAAAGTATTTAATGTTGATAACGCGACGAAGGTGTACGATTTGATATTCTTGGGAATTTCGAGAAATGGTCATTTTAGCTAAATTATACACCGGTGTTGTACTTGGAATCGTCATCGACCCGTAGAATATTACCCGTCGAAGAAAATCGAATCGCGATAGCCGTTCATTTTTATCTTACGATTTGCTCGGAAAAGAAATAATTCACTTGGATAAAATCGACGTAGGTATGCTCCGTAAGTTCTTTCTTAATTTTTGGAATGCATGGCATTCTCAGGGATTTGTTTCGAGGTGTCGGCCTATAATTAACCAGAAATCGATATTGAAATTCTGCAAAGATAGAACGCGAAACGCGATAATTAGAAAAATGAAAAGAATAAAGAAAGAAAGGAAGAGTAAGATAGTAATAAATGTAGAAGAGTCGGAAAACGGCGGCGACGCCTGATTAAAGAAAAGGTAAAAAGATGTATCGATAGTTGGAAGGAGTTGATCCGGCTCGATGTTACTCCTGTAGGTACTCGACGTTAAGAGCGCGTCCTCTCGTGAACGTTCGATATCGTGGCCCCGGGGTAACATCTATTACGACGATGTGTGCGCTTTGTTGACGGAAAGCTTCAATTAACTCCTTCTTGTGTTCTCCCTCTTTCCCTCGCTGTCATTCTCCTCCTGTTGACTCTTTACCTCCGGTACAACGGTAATATCATTTTTCCTCGCTGTCTTCTCATCGCTTTAGCCTTTCTTCGGCATCTTTTTCTAGCAATTGTTTTTATACGCGATACACTCAGAGGTTGTATTAATAACCGGATTACATAAACTGGTTGTTCATTTAACCGCCTTTAACCAACGAATAAAGTATCGTTTTTTGAAATTTACTGTTACGACTTCATTGTATCCAGATTTTTACGAGGAGAACTCGAATGAAACCCGTTCAGCCGTAACTTGAGATAATATTTGAATTCCCAACCCGAATGATAATTTTCCGTAAAAATGTCACGCTTTAATGTGGAGTACTTGAGATTCGCTTTTATTAAGCTTGTAGGATACTTCTTGTTGGTAATGTAGGTCTGTTATGTTCTATTGCTCTGGAGAAAAGAACTCTTGAGCTCTTTCCGGTGCTGCTGCAATTCAGTAGAGGTCCACTCGTTGCCGTCGTAATATCGTCAAGTCCGCAGCGCTCAAGAGTCGATTTTCTAAAAACGTACTTACTTTTCACGGTTGCACTTATCGCGCACAAAAATGGCATATCGGCGTCGATTGTTCCTTTATTAATGAATTGATTAATGAAAGCTTCGACGGTACGCGGAGAGATATCTTCGATCGTTGATGCGCGTTTGACGAATCGTCGGCAAACGTGACTCGTGAACCATCGACGGTCTTTTTTAAAAGTCGCGTATAACGCTCGCATAATTTGTATTTAGGCAATACGAAATTAAACGCGTGCGTTTATCTTGGGCGTGTCTGGAAAATAGTATCTAATTTTATTATAACGATGGGCATATCCATTCGCGAATTATATCCGTTTTATATCAAAGAGTGCAATCGGAACCAACGCTTTCTACGCATTTACACGATTGATAATTCGTTTAATTATTCGTTTCGACCAAGCGCGATCGGAGCCATTAGAAAAAGTCGGATTGATACCAACTTAAATCAACTGTGCTACCACCATGAAAATCTTGTACTCTGATAGAACTCAAAGTAAAAGCCGCACGTTAATCGACCCGACATTAATATCGTATCCTCTTGCGTGAAATTCGGTTAGCAAATAATTTCAAACTGCAAGCTGCAGTCGGTCGTACGCGTTTTCTCGTCTTCCTCTCGTTCGCACGTCGTTGCACGCAAAGTCGCTGTACAAGCTGAACCTACGTTACTGATTTCTACGACCGTCCAAGTCGCGTGGATCATGAGCTTTCATTCGCAATCAGAATTCGCGCGATCATCGTAATGCATCGCCTCCGCAATTGCCTCGCGTTCTAGAAACGATCGATAGGGCTGCTCCCGAAATTGTTGCAAGAAAATCCCTGGAGAATCTCTGGAAAGTCTCTGGAGAGGCTCGTGCCCTTTGTAAGTCGGTAAGTCGGTAAGTCGGTAAGTCGGCAAGTCGGCAAGTCGGCAAGTCGGTAAATTGATGCTGTGAAATGAAATGAAAATCCCGTCATTGATTATTCGGTGGACGAGACAGTCCAGTAGTGATAAAAACAGGATTTACACCACAACCCGTAATCGCGCCATATTCCTTTACTCTCCTTTCCGAATCTCGGCATCGCATTCCATCCTCCGTTGGTCCCTGGGCTTTGTACGCGAATGCAGCAGCCCCGTTGGTGTGCGTGTGCCGTATGAAGCCTCGCGCTCGCACTCGTTTTATGCGAATTCCACAGTTATTGCTTGCGGCCGGTGTTTATGAGCGTGTTACACCTCCTTGTACTGCAGCCGCCCTCTTCGAAAGCACGAGCTACTCCTCGCTTCTTGCGGCTGTTATTGTCCTTTTGCGTGCTGCTGTCGTCGGCGCGCGGCTGCAGCTGTCGTAAATCGACGGCGGCGATGGCCGCGGACATGCGCGCGAGACTCTAAATCGTCGCATAGTTTTCCCAACGAAATCGGCTCGTAGCGCACCCGGGAGGCCGTAACATTCGAAATTAATATATTTTTCGACCCCCGGCGGCGCAGCTATTATTTAAAGTCATTTTAATGGCTGTTCGCGTGAATTAGAAGGCAGTCTAGAAGTTATGCACAGGCTATTACAGTCAATGAACTACGCAGAAATTTGACGGGTCACAAGTATCTTTTTATCCTCATTCTTCGGGACGCGCAATGTTTTAGTGAACGTAAGGGCAACTGAATCTACGCCGTTGATTGATTCTTTCGGTGGGGGAATTTTTCAAAAGCCCTAAAGGCCGGGAGCTGCATCGCTTTAAATACTAAATACTGAATTCAGGACGATGAGCCGAAAATAATGTAAACTATACGATCAACGACCATTGCAGCTGTGCACCATCTACGTTGTTTACTTGTATCGATATTACGAAATTTTACAAAAATATATGCAACGTTGTAATTTGCGATGCATCAACTTGAAAGTTACGGTACGGTTTGTATTACTTTAATTTACCGCTTTCTCGAGTTCTATGAGAATTTTTGGATACTGCGGAGGTACGTTTTTATTTGTTGTGTCGTTGAATTCATATTGTTTTTACTGTTTTTACTGTTTTTTTTTTTTTTTTTTTTTTTTTTGAACGTTGCCAATTTCTTGGTCGATAATTAATATTTCAACGAGGTAAACTCTTATTTATAAATGACTATACCGAGTCTGTCTATCGTTGTCTTAGTTCTTAGATCGTGCACGTCGTTGTATCATCATTTGGATACAAATCAGGTGCAAAAGTAATTTCTTCTTTCTCCCGATCGTCAATTTGACAAAAGTAAAGTATTTTTTTGCAATTATTCTTCCAACTATATATTTATTTGAACGATGATTATGACGGTGAATAATGGATTTGAACAACTTCTTTTATCTCAAGTTTCATTTTGGATTAATTTCTGATAAATTTTGGATAAATTCCTCGATCGTTTTGAAAATAAAAACAAACAACACGTATTTATTACGTAAAAGTACCGAATGAAAGATGGATTTTAATTTTTTACAAACATAATCGATGATATTTTTTAAGTAAATTGTTCGCATAAATATACGGAAGATTTACTTAAAAAATGTAACACCTTGTAGTGTAATGTAACAATAATATAAAAAACTGTTTTCCCTTCAATCCTCTAGCAGGCTAATAGCTTCGGAGCAGGTTTTAAATTGAGTGCTCAAGCTCCATGAAAAGTAATCTGTGTGCGTGCGTGCGCGTGCGCGTGTGCGTGTATTTCTTTTTTCTTCGTGCAATTCCAAGAAAGTCTTTTGTCCGCACCGTCGAAGATACGTACAAGATTCTAAAAGATTTCAAATCGCACGCGTATAACCAGGCAAACGGGTCTAGCTTGGTCTAGCTATCATCAAGATACCTTAAAACGTACGAATCTCTTTTACATTTTCTCACCTTCACTCGGTGCTCGCTTGCTCAACCCTCCCCTCCCGCCGCTCCGACATAATACCCGTGTCTACATCTTCGTGTACACCGCAGGCGCGTGATCTTGTTACCAGGTGCCTTATTGACGCGATGAGTGCATGCGACCCTGCCGCGCACCCACGGCTATTTAGAAGCTTGGCGCACTTGCAGTAAGGGGTGTAAGCTGTACGTGCACTACCGACTGGGGGTGGTGCACGTAAAACGACCACGGATCGTCGGCCGCTTATCGCGGCGAAACCAACGACCATGAGTCTTCCGTCGCGCCTCTGCGGGCCGCTTATCGTCCGGTCGTTCAAGACGGCGCGACGCCACCGTATCCACCCCCGCGCGCCCCCTGACGTATAGGTATGTGCGCGTAAGACGCCAAGGTGAGAGATGAAGCGGCGGATGCCGCGAAGCGGTAGTTGCGTTTAAGCCGCCTTGGCTTCCCGAGGGGTGGCCAGCAATTCGCCGAGGCAGTGTTTCGCAATAGGTTATGTTTTAGGTCGGAGGGCAATTCTTATGATTCACCGTCCTAGCCCTCAAAATTAATTCCTTTTAACTTCTCCTCGATCGAGGCATGTAAAACAAAAATACTTTCCACTCACGATGCGCACAGCGCGCCGAACCTTTACACACAAAGCAGGTCTTATCCGAGAAAACGGTTTCGCCAAAAATTCGCAATAATTTCGCCAACACTTCGAAATTATTGCGAAGATTGCTTATCTCAGACTGTCCTGATGGAATGGATGACGCATGACGAATTAGACGAAGCAATTTCGAGGCCATTAATTATGTACGCGTTAATTGTTATCGTAACGATGGCTCGTTTGTAGCCGGGACAACGATTTATAAATGATTACGCGCTATTTCAACGACTCGAGCTTCCATTTATTTATTGCGTTGCACACGAGCCCTGATTAAATTAATTTTCATCCAATTAGGGACGGGCGTGAATTTAATCATTTTCTAATCTCAGACGAATAATTCTCTACGCGAGACTTGCGAATTAATTAGCAGTTGGATTAAATTATGAAATTTTTCTTTATATTTATAAAGAAAACAAATGCGCGGACGAAAAGTCGGCGAAGAAATTGTTATCGTAATTTTATTATCGTAAAATGAAGACCTACCGCGAGGTCTTTTTAGACGCGCTGAGCTAACCGTTTGCATTTGTACATTCAGAGTCCGGTGCACCCTAGTTCCCCTAGTTCCCCTACTTCCCTACTTCCATAATGATGGGCGGCCTCGGCAATGCATCAGTTCTGATGTCCGCCTCGTGTAGGAAGGAGTGGCTATTTAGCGACTCGCGCCTTTCTTTTACCGACAAATAGTAGCACAGGATGTGGGCATGGGTTTGAACTCTTATCATGGTAAACGGTATCGGGGCTTGTTCGCCCGATGCACTTGGTTACGCTGGTACTTTGAAAAGATGTTGGACAGGAAGTATTAAGGCAAGGTATACGCGTATGTAGCTTAGTGTACCGCTGGGACGAATGCCATTGTCGTGTCTCCCCAAGGATTTTGAGTGCGCGTCTGTACGCAACGAAGGAAACTCGAAATAAATCCATTGTTGTAATTTGCAATGATTAATTGCGTGGCGTACCTAAGGTAATATCCGTTAATAAATTTCAGTCCTTGTTCGATCACTTTTTCGTAACCCGTCTGGGCTCGAGTCGTGAAAGGAAAGGTACTACACCCATATCCGCTCCTTTAGACTTTGGTCCAAAAGAGATATTTTCACTCGAATGTGCGCCAGAATTAATGGAATCATTAATCGAAGAATTATTGGGCCGTTCGCGATGATAAGCAAGCATCCCTCCTCCCCGCCCCGGATGGTTGAATAGAGCAACGACAAGTTAACGAGCCCGAGGAGAGGCATTTAGAGTCATCAATAAAAGAACGAAACGAAGCAGAATCTAAGATTGTCTCGAATATTTCGAGAATCTGAAATTCATGGATAAGGAAAAATGTAAGCTGAAAATTCTGTAAAGCTTCCTGAAAATCTAGCAGGCTATTTAATGCAATATCGTAGAACGAAGCTCAAAAGGGAGTGTTCCATATTGCGGGTAAAGCCTAACCAATGTAATATGAGGCACATAAGGCTTCGGCATGGAATCGGTATGGAACCGTAGCATCGCTAAGTCTCTCGGTACAACCCTTGTCGGTTAAACAATAACGTATTTATTAAAGAGATTAGCTAAATGGAGAGGCTTAACTCTTTGTAATAATTGCGCATAAGAGAAATGGAATTAGGAACATTTCACGAGTTTTACGGAACACGGAATGTGCACGCAAGTCCGTAGGTCGAATCGATAAATAACGGTACAGGGGTAGAAAGATAGAAGCGGGAAGATCTCTTATATCGTTGTATTCGTTCGATCGGAATCACATTTTGCGTGCTTCTCTTTCTCTCCGTTTCCAAACTCAAATGAGCACTCGTTTCATTATCTTCGGTCTTCGAGCGTATGGGAAAGCCTTGCTTGATTCTGCTTCAACTACGTTCCGAATAGATGTGATGAATTTAATTAAACAAGGACAGTGAGCTCGTGGATCTCTCTCTATCTCTCTCTCTCTCTCTATCTATCTATCTATCTCTATCTCTATCTCTATCTCTCTCTGTCTCTCTCTCTCCCTCTCTCTCTCTCTCTCTCTACTTGAAAGGCATTATCAGTCACACGCCGGTCCGAGGGAGGAACTCTACACCTCGAGGGCGTACCGCGCTGCTCGAGTGGAAGGGTTGGCGCTTGCGAGCTCCTTGGTAAGAAGTAAGTCGGAGGTAGTGTAGCGTCACTACCGGGTCAGTCTCGTAGGAGCCCCCCGGGGGTTAGTCGATCACCAAGCGCCACAACCCTCGTAAGTACAGCCGTCCATTTTCTTAGACCTGCCACTCGCCAACCGGGCGAACACCAAACTCACCCCGTACTCTCGGTTTCCTTTTTCTTTGCTTTCCTTTGCGGGCTGCGCACGCGAGAGTCCCACCCGAGGCACGATCGCCATACATTTTCCATACGTTTTCCATTGAGTTTCCAATCGTTCTCGTCCTACTCGCCGAATATTTGCGAGCTTTAATAAAGGAGCGCTCGACTATGCCCTAGAGTCCTCGTCGACATTGTCAGCTGAGGTGCTCGACGCACTCGAGCCCATCACAGTGGAACCTGTTTTATGGCGTGGGCTCGGGCTCCGAGTGAAACCTCTATTGGCTGCTCAGCTCTGAGTATATATATACTTAGGGGGTGTTTCGCCACGAGTGCACTGCCCAGGAAATTTCGGCTAAGCCGTGTTTCTCCTTTCGGCACGTAAAACCGTTTTAAAAATGAAAACGCCGAGCAAAAACATTTATACAGTGGTTGAGATGAGTTTATTAGCGAGCTCCTCGATAGCGGTGGGCATTCTTGGAAACAATTGAGGCCTTTGTTTACAGAGGTGAAGTATAAAATTGGAATTTTTTAACGATCTTGGGCTTTTGCACGAAATAACGATCCCGGATAAGTCGCGTACCAGTGTTCTTTATATTTAGGTTTTCCCGAGTTTTCGCGGATGTGAAAAGGTAATAAGCGAGCGAAGATAATGGGGGAAAAAGCTGGCGCTCGGCGTTACTTGACGCGCTTCTCCTTGACGCACTTTATTCCATTTCAAAGGAAAGGACAGCTTAGTCACGTTTATTTCGAAAATAGCTCTAAAGCGGAAAATTCGGTATTTCGGCCTTCAAGCATAAAAGGCATAAAAGGCATAGAAGGCATAAAAGGCATAGAAGGCATAAAAGGCATAAAAGGCATAAAAGGCATAAAAGGCATAAAAGGCAAAAGTTAGGTGTATTTAAAAAATGCCTCGGAACATTGAAAATCTCGGCTAAAAATAATCGGACGCTCGATAAATATTTCATTTATCCCCGCTCGCTACGACCAACTGCCACTTGGTCTTTCACGATGTGTCAATTTTATGACGTAAACGACCTTTTAGGTTTAAAAATTTTTGAAAATTTCAAAACCCCGTTGGGTTTTTATAGGCAAACGAGACCGGAGCTTTTTAATTGTCTCGTTAATTTCAATGCGTCGCGCGAGGAATACGCGTGTCGAATCCTTGCTTCGAGTCACCCCGTTCATCAGTCTGTCGTTTATAAAAAAAAAAATCGACGATTCGATTAGGATCTTTAAAGTTGCTTGCTTAAATTTATTCTCCTTTCAAGTGCATGTAAATAAATGCATTTCATTGTGTCTTTAAACGGTATCCAGGACAGATGTATATAGTTGGTTCGGGTATTCCAGAGAGACGGGAAGAGAGACAGAGAAGGAACAAAATCATAAAACGAAAAAGGGTTGCTCGAGGAAGTCCAGGCAGCTGGTCGATTGGTTTTCTTCGCTCGTACATTATACATACATTATGCAAATAGCAATTTTTTACCCCGGTAGATATTCGTGTATACGCGCTCGTAGAAGCCGTAGACTCGAAGTACAAGGTGGTAAATATAACACAAATTATAAAGCCTTTGTGCATTAATGATTAAACAACAATTTTACATCCCTTTGTCTGGATGTTAACGGTAATACGAGGCTTTCCGTGGTATACGCGAGGTATACTCGAGGCACTTGGGCCTTCCTTTAAAAGGATTACGCTCCCGCGTTATCCCACCGCGAGTAACTCGATTGAGCGCGAGAGCAGCAGGTAGTTTGCATCGAATGATAAATCGTGAAATTGCTGTGTAATCGGGCACGGAGGCTCCGGCAAGACCGACGTCTGATAAGGACCTATGCAATTACCTCCACTTGGAATGGAATTTCCAAAGGATAAACCGACTCGGTCCCGATGCAAGGCTGTTCTTCCCGTGTAGCTGAAAGCGCCATCGCGCCGCTCTCAGGGTGGTAAAGCGCCGAAAAAGAGACGGCAACTCCAGAGGAGAATCGCGCGCGCTCGAGGAAAGCGACAATGAGAGTGACAATTATCGTGGTGCGAGTCGCTCGGCTTTGTCGGCGGCTCCTCTAATGAGTGGGACGCGCGGAAATTTAAGCGAACGCGCGCGTGACTTTTAGAAAATGAATGTCGCGCGGCACCGTCGACACACGATTTTGCGAGGGGCGCGAAGATTCACGAGGAGTACAACAAGGGCTGTCCCCGGGCCTCAAAGGCCGAAGCAAAGAGCTGTTTGCGCTGCATAATAACGAGCGTCTCTATTTCCCGCTCTCGCTCTCGCTCTCGCTCTCGCTCTCGCTCTCGCTCTCTCTTTGCTCCTTGTTTGCGATTGAAACGCCGATTGTAGCAAATAAAGTCTCTTTATTTTTGTCGATCGGAATACACGGTGAGTCACTTCTCGAACCTACGCACGGAGGTACAACCAATCGCGCATAATCGATCAGCTCTTCGGAAACGCGTATAATACATTCGCAGGATAGTCATCTTATCAAGGGTACACATTTCATTAAAGGCACATAATGAATTATAAACGCTTTTCAATATAGCGATTTATCGGTATTTTCCCCATTTCCAGCCAACGTCCAACGCTGCCAGATTCATCCTCGCGCGTTGTTGTTCGCCAGAAAGGAGGTTGCTTACCAATTTAGTTATCCGCGCAGAGTTTTCTCACGTGCCGATGATAGATAACGCTCGCGAGAAAAGAAACAACGAAACAAACAAACAAACAAACAAAAAGAAAGCGAAGCAGCAGATATACCTCTCGAAATCCCGGTCAACGTTTCCTCAATGGTCTTCGAAATAATTTAACGCGAAATACGAACGGCCACCACTGCACAAGTAGCGTAAAAGAGTACAAGCGGAAATTCCAAAAGACTCGCGCTCGAGTCCCGGATATTTCGGAAATAAAAGAAGGGGGAAGGTCGAAAGCGGCGTCCGCGAATCAAAATCAAGGATCGTGCGTCTGGGGAAGAAAAGGCATCGAAAAATAAGCAGCGACACAGCCCCGAGACCGAGAAAATTAAATGCATAAAGAAAGGATGATTTGTCAGTGCCCAGACGCGGTTTGTAGCTGTCAGGCGAACGCAGCCGCGGCTTTCGTCGTTTCTTCAACAGCGAGCAACTCGAGGGACGAGTGACGAGGACTGCCCCGATTTGTCCGAGCGCTCGTGTGCACGCGCGCACACGCAAACACGCGCGCGCCACCAGCTCTCGGAGCACGTGGGTGTTCCGACGATGTTGTGTCTGCAGTTTATATAGCCGGATGCGTATGGCCGCTGCTCTCGACCTTTTCGCGCGGCTGCTGCGTTTATCGCGCGCGGGCGCGCAAACGACGGGGATATCCCCTCCGTCTTCTCCTTCGCCCTCGCTTTCTCTCGCGCGCGCGATATCGACCCCCGAATCTCGCTCTCTCGCTCTCTCGCTCTCTCGCTTTCCCTCCCCCGTTCACGAGAGGCGCGCGCCCAAACTCGTTCCCGCGTCCCTGATCTTTGCCTCTGCGTCGGGGCTCATTGCGCCTCGCATCAATGACATCGCGCGCGAGACTTTTCGTCGCTCCGTTTCTTCGCGTGTTTTATCTCGTACAACTTTTATTTCGGACGCTTCCGTCGGGAGCTGCGCACACCTCTCGGATCCAAGTTCGAATGCACGCCCGGTATTAATTAACGCCTGCTTATTTCGCTTTATTGTCCCAATGGCGCCGCCGTTGTGAAAATTCGGCACTCGCGAGTCTGCCAAAGTCACGGACATCCCTTTTCCTGGATAAAGACTGGCGCCGACGCAGTCTAAAAACCTACAAACCTCCACACGATGAAACCCAGTCGCGCTATCCAGTGACCCACCCCCTACGTTCGCTTTAACTCCCAGTACGAAGATCATGAGGTTCCCGAGAGCCCCTTCTCGACGCAGCGAGACTACCGAGTCGCCCGAGCGAAGCAAAAGACAGGATAACCATACGCACATAGTGAGAAAAGGTGGCTCGGAACAGCGGTTTTCCGCTAACAGCCGGTTGCTAAAAAAGTAAATTGCCCGTGCGAAGTGCCCGAGGCCAAGAGGAGCGCGAAGAGCGCCAAGAGCGAGAAGAGCGAGAGGAGCGTCGTCGCGAGCGCACGGAAGCGCAAAAATAAAATGCATTTATTTTATTAAAGTTTAATGCACTCCGGCTGATTGGACGGAATCGCGTAAACAAAAGAGCTCGGGCTCTTGCCTCCCGCCCTCGTCGGTCGGCAACTCCGCGACGGCGCTAATGCACTTTTCTGTCCGTCTGTCGGACGGTACGGCACGATAACTCGCGGCGCCACGCTAGTAGTGGTAAGTCGTTGCATTACAAAGGGGGATGATGACGAGGCCGAATGCGCGTGCGCACGACGCCCATTCATTGATAAACATCGGGGATTACACGTTCGCCGTGACTCGGCACACGCGTCTTCCTCGTGTGTTCGGTGAGCGGCGGCGGCAACGACGGCGGCAACGACGGCGGCGGCGACGGCGGCGACCGACGTCGGAGCGTCGAGACGCGGAGCGCGAGGAGTCGCGAGTGGGTGGGATGGGGTCGAGGAATTGCGGCGTAGCGTTAGTTCCGTGGCCGAGGAAGAATTCACGTATGAGCGCAGTGCGATCCGGGCCGTGAACCGAGATACTCGTGCCTAGTCTCGTTACTAACCCAACTGTCGGTAGTACATGCGATACTCAAGGTGTAAGAGAGGCAGATAAGATAAAAGAACCGTATTCCGTATATCCACCTCGCGGAAAGAGAAACCAACCCCTCGTGAAATTATTACCCAGGGAGAGCGCGTTTTGACATGTTTTAAGTACCCGTTTACGGCAACTGCGTCTAGAAATTGTTGATGCTACGTTTCTTTTGACGGAACGCCAACCCGAGGGACCACGAGTCAACTATTTAGTGGCTTGTTAATTATGAATGTACCGCCGGTGTACGAACTGCAGTTTCCATTTTCTCATTTTTTGTATCAAGCCAAGTTATTAAAACTAAGAGAAAAAACAAAGGTAAACATTTTGAAATATGACCAGGCAAAATTGCCGAGACAAATAACATTGCGATATAAAAAAGCGAATTAAAAATTGTGGATCCGCTTTTCATGAGAACTCGTTAGATTTTACGGCTAGTCACGTTCGACATAATTGTTTTAAGGATAATTGCTATTATGATCTCCAAAAAGTCAAAGAGTACGCGACCAATGGAGCGCACAACGGTTGCTACTGTCCTTGAAAACCAAGTCTCGATTGAATTTTCGATGAAATAGAATTAAGGATACATGGAGCAATGCACGTAATTTTGTATAAGTATAGAGTCGGGGTACTGGGGGGAATCGAAGATGAAATTTCCTATTCCGAATGTAGGTGTAGCACGTAGCACGTGCGTAAACAACGTTGGATTATTTGCACTTGCGTCAATTTCGGTCTGACGTTTTCTCATTTAAAAATAGGTTGTGTTTTTATTACTCCGAGTGGTACACTCGCGTATTAATGTTAATAAATGGCATAAGAGTATGTTAGAACGGAGATCGTTGTTGTCGCTTAATTTTCTCCGACTTGGTAGCGCAAATGAGGATTATTAGGATAATAGTAATTAATAATGGATAATAATCTTTCTTAAGATTATTGCCGTTAATGATACTGAAGGGGCTTCAGGCGTACATCGGTAAAAATGTATAAATTAAGTGGAGTATAAATTAGTAGACGCGTTAGGATGCAAAAGTTGAGATTTAGACGTTAAACTACCGAAACGTGATATTAATCGTATAATGCTATAAAGCAGATTCAGTATCTTCATGAAAATTCATAATCCATAGAAAATACGACTGCCGTTGCACTCGTAATGACAGTTTACCGAAATAAATTGTTTCGCGGTATACGTTACGCAAAAAAAAGAACGTTATCAAATTAAAATTTCATCCGGAGGTAATTAACGGAGGTTCACATTCGTCTCTATTTGTTCTAACTTCTAATTATAGTTACGATTAAATTTTCACTTGCTGTAATTGTAGAGCATTGTCCGTGGCTGTAGAATTTTCGATCTACACGTGACAAGCGCGAAAAGAGTTTCATCATTTAAATAGATTGTCCTCGGTCAGGGGAAAGTGCCAAATTTTATTTTAAATCTAATAATAAAGAAGCTTCATCGCCCCCTATGATTTGTCGTGCTTTTATTAAGATAGATCTTTTCCAACGATCACATTTCACGTTTTGCTTTCCGAATCGTTAATCCTAAGACCAATCCCTCATCCTCTGATCCAGCAAAAGTCAGTTCCTACTAAAAGTCAGCGTCCTTTACAATTATTCATAAATATACGTTTTATCAATCGCTTCGATGTACAATTTACAATTCCGTTCGTTGTACATCTGAGTTTCCGATGTAACATTTATCACTTGATAATCACCGATCACTGATTCTCCTGTCGTTTAAAGCTTCTATCTTGAACCCTCGGATTTTTATAAATAACCAGGATGTATTCGGTGGATCGCAAGATTGTCATTAATACCTACGCGATTCGAAATAGCAGCGCAGAAGGCTTGACAAATGTATTTCACGACGCTTGAATAATTAAACGCCAATTAAGCAGATCCCAGTTAAAAATACAAAAGATCAGTCCCAACATCAACAAAGCCACGTGACGGGCGGGAACAGAAGGCGAGCTTATAGCGTGAAAGGGGCTCGGCCGCAGCGGCGTTATCTACCCAACCACACATCCGACACGCACGCGTACCTGTGTGTGATAATCAATACAGAGCTCCGGTGGCCTCGTGAACGCGAAGCGTCGCTTGGCTTGACTTCGCGTAGTTTTTAATCGGGTTTTAATTGGTTCCGATTGTCGCCCCGTGAATCCGTAGGGGCGAGCGACGATTTGCCGACGTCCACGAACGATTTGTGGCCGTTGATCCTTTGCCTTCGCTCCTCCGTTTCCTTTTCTCAGCCATTGCGCAGGTAAGTTGCATTTGTTGCACCGCCGTTTCGTTTCGCTTCATTTAATTGCTTTTAATTAAAAGCGTACGCACGGTTAAAATTTTTCGCGCCGCTTTTTACGCGCTTTAATAGTTGTCGCCGTGTGACTCTGCCTGTCGGCACGGCCTCGACGGTATTTGGTTACATAGTTATGTAAGAAGATAAAAGGATTGGAAGATCAGCGAAAATCCACAAATGCAAACTCTCAAAGTAAGCACATATTATTCGTGGATTTTTGTGCGATATTCAGAGGATCTTCAGAGGGTTATTGCGGATGTAAAAATGTATTAAAGTACCCACGTACTTGGCTCTTAATTGTTTTCAATCCTTCAAATACGCGGCCTGAGGTTACTCACCAACATATTCATTCTTAAAAAGTCTTTCGTACATACTTTCGTACATACTTGTAATACTCGGTATGACAATGAGGCCTTCCATTTTACACGTGTAACGAGTTACGTCGCGCAATAACCCACATCGGTTCATTTTAATAATATTAATAATATAATAACTGATTAAAAAAAAAAAAAAAAAAAGAGTAACCTCGATTTGAACGCAACTTAAAAAAGAGAAGAAGTAAATTTTAATCACAAAATATCAATTTAACGATTGGTAGTGTCAACCGAAGGACTCGAGACAGGCACATTTGATGATTTTACTTCCGTGAAACCCTTCGCGAATGACTTGCGCTACTTCGGTTTGGCATCTTTTAAGGATTAAATTAATCGACAGTTGAGCCCAAGGATCTTTCGCTGTACTTGAAAAAATTGCCTGGAATATTAGCGATTTGGAAATAAGATAAGCCAAATTAAAGTTGTAAAGTTCGCCAAGTTAGTAAAGCTTTATTAGCGTCACGAGACAAGCAGACTTTTCTCCCGACTTGCGCCACAGATTCTCGGACGTAAACTCTGGAGTTCAGTTGAATTCAGCATTTCTCCTGCTACGCCTCCACGTGTGCGCACGTGTGTGCGCGTCAGTCACCAAGGGATTGTCAGTTGACGCGAGATCAGGTCGCTTTTTTAACGACTGCTCCTCGCCACCGGGCGCGGAGCGTCGTTATCATTATCACCCGAAAGGAAAATGTTGGAATAGGAAGTAAGCGGAAACGAGTAGTTACAAACGGACCGTCAGCTTGCGCTCGTATCTATCACCCTTTTTTCCTCGGTGGCAGCCCCGCGGGTGTGGAACTCGGTTATCGCGGCGTTACGAATGACACGTGCGAGAGACGCGCGGAAGTGAAAAATAATAAAAATAATGATTACGGGGAAAAAGGGCATGTACAATAACGCGCTGCGTCGGCAATATTTCGTAATGCACATCAATTATTTCGTTGCTTCCTTTTTCCCTTCTTATTCCGTTATTATTGCTGCTTGCGAAGAGGAGATAATCAATCGAGTTAATTGAACTCGTTGGGGGAGAAATTTTTTGCTCAGATTTCACAATTGTTGCTACGTGTACGTAATCCACGTCATCCGTGGATTGTTATTACAGCAGTGCTAAGGGAAAAGGCGCAAGTTCCGACGTTAAATTAATATTCGTGAAAATCTCTCGGAAAATTTTCTACTTTGTAGCGTCACCGGTAATTCTGAGTATAGCGTGTCCAAGTATTTTTTTACAAGGATTCGAGGTTTTGTGCATTCGATATCGCCGCGATGAAATACGATGACTGCGCTAAATAGAGAAAATTCGTTTTCTTCCCTTTTTTCGATAGTAAGTTCTTCTTTATTTTCATTTAGTTTTTTTTTTTTTTTTTTTT
Organism: Wiebesia pumilae; assembly: GCA_018907045.1. Classification (NCBI taxonomy): domain Eukaryota; kingdom Metazoa; phylum Arthropoda; class Insecta; order Hymenoptera; family Agaonidae; genus Wiebesia; species Wiebesia pumilae. Next base: position 2,704,249 of record JACCHZ010000104.1, read on the forward strand.
TTTTTTTTTTTTTTTTTTTTTTTTTAATTTTCAGTTCCATTCAAAGAAAGGTAAATCCTCTGATTGGAACAATGAAAGTTCGAATCAGTGCACTGAAACAATTAATTTGCATTAAATTGTATTAATCGGATCCACGATTATTTTAATAATCGAACGACCGTCTAAAGTTTACGATATATTCACGAATAGTTATAGAAAATCCATAAAGTGCAATAAGTGCAAATAAATTCAATTCCAGTGATCGATTTGGTTGAAATAAAGTACATTCAGCGGCAATATTAGTCGATGATCGGAACTTAAAATTTACATTAATATTTGTATGATAATTGATGTAGTTACCTGTCGGTCGACTTAACAAATTAAAGTGATACGTCGTTGCATTGTCAATGACGATAAAAAAAAATTGTAGTCCTTATATTCTTATTCTTACACATTCACTTACTGTCGAATTTATGCAGGGGACAATTGAATTTATATTTCACTTTAATTTGCAAATACGCTCGCAACGCGTTCTGCGCCGTAAAGTTCAACGCAGCTCTTTTAAGTTGCGCACTTATTTCCGCGTTACTTTTTCCGGGTACTTTTTCATACATAATTAATAAAAGAAACGATAAACACGCTTTCTTTAGAATCGTCATTACCTTCAACGACATTAGGCGACGTTTGCCTTCTGATGTAGCTGCCACCGTGTATCGAACGGTCGAACAAAAGGATAAGATCTTTGACGGTATAAAGTCGCTTGTGACAAACATTACATACGTAACGAGCCGTTAAAATGGAAGTACAAGAGATTAGCAATCGCTTAGCAAACGGCAGAAATGCTTTTGCAAGTAAGTTTTTAAGCTTATAAAGAAACGCACTTATCTGTACACGGTGAACAACAGACGGTAACGAGGCAGTAAGGAGTGCACGAAGCCCGCGCAGCGAGAGGTTGGAAAATTGAAAGCTTCTTTTTCCGAATACCAGACGCAGGCCTTTCCCGTCTGGTCGACGGGATGCCTATCGGCTGCAAGTGAAACCTCTGCTGACTGAAGAGCGCGCGTAACTCGGACGTACCGTGGCCCGCGGTTATTACGTAATTAGCATTTAATAAAACGGGCTAGTCGAGGAAGGAAGAAGAAGGGAGAGAGAGAGAGAGAGACGGAGCAGGAGAGGCGAGGTGGCGTCGTACGAGAAAGTGACTTGGCTTTTCCGCGGAACCGATGCACGCAAACGATTTCGCGTCCGGTCGTCCACCGCTGAACTCAATACGACTGCCAAGTGCTTTTTTACATCTTTTCCGAGATTTAAGCTGATTTTTTGGGCATTCCTAGTATCTACTTTAATACGTCTTGCGCACGATCTGAGGAAAACCTTCGACGCTGACACTTCAAGTGGTGTGCGTATGGAGTTCGCAACGTTCGCAAACGTACCTTTGTGGATTGTACCATTAATTAAGTAGCTTGTAAGTCATTGTTGTGTCTTATACAATTGTAAGCTGTAAAACATTTATGACAATAAATACATCGTAACCTGCAACTACCAACAGAACATAAACGGTTGTATGACATGACGCTTTTTCACGCACATTAGAAAACAATTGATGATAGATAAGTTCGAACGCAAGTATTTTGTTGTTTTGACCTTCACTTTTAATGGTATTTCAAATAATTAATAAGAATGTCTTATTTGTTCTACTTTGTATAGAATAGAAGATAATGCAAACATGTTTTAAGCTCGAGAACAAATAGCTTATATTTTCTTGAAAGAATATTTCGTAGGTTATAGATCAAAAAACATGAGTTGTTTTTTAATTTTACAATAACGTGAAGTTTGATAAGATATAAATGTAAATACGGTTTTTTTTTTTTTTTTTTTTTTTTTTTTTTTTTTTTTTTTTTTTTTTTTTGTTATGTTTTTTGTCTGCCCAATCGTGAACTAGAATTTAGAGTTAGAAATTAATGGCAGCAGACGGGTAACCTAATAAGTAAAAGCTCAAGCACGTAACACCAAAGATCATTAATTGTTTGAATAAAATTGCTTCGTCCCTATTTTATAATAAGTACATGAATCTTTGATGCGCACGATTAGATGCTCCCAAACAGTTGGGATAAAGCCTAGTAGATTCGGTTTAGTCAGATGTTAAAAAATAAGCACGTGTATCATCGAGAAAACATTTCACGAGATCGAAATATATATATTGTTCACCAAGTGGCGCGCTATAAAAATGTTTTTGAGTATGCTAATTTGAAAAACAGCTTATGGCATCTTTTTAATAGTGCGTTGCACCACGGCGACGGCGGTAATCCAAACTCCTCGTGCCTTTATTATTGCCGTCCAACGTATAATTCATTTGAGTTGTTGCTCACTCCTATTCGTTTCCTTCCGACTTTCTTCCTCGACTTTTTCTGTTTTGCGCGCAAGGAGATCGCAAATCGTCGGCTCTATTGCTGCTGTTGCCGTGTCGTTGTTTTGCGCTAGAATCTTTTGACTTGAATCGGTTGTGAAATGGTGTCTGTGTTATTGGGAACGAAGGAGAACAGGAAAATGATAACTTATTTTCCTTTGGTAAAAGAACTCGGAGGCTCTTATGTCGACAATCTTACAAGCATTCCGCTCTTGGTTTTTTTTTCGAATCGAGTCATAAACATCGAATACAGTTTATTAATTCTATCGTTTTATTATCCTGTCCCAAAGTGTTGGAATGGTATCTAATATTCAGTCGGTGAAAACATTAGAATTGCACTCCTTTGCGATAAAATTTTTCTTTCAAAATTCTAGAAATATATTCTAGATACTTAATTGAGATAATGCACGAAGTCGTTGCTATTTCCGTACTAGTTATTTCCGTTACTGTTCCATTTTTTTCATGTCGTGTTAGTACTTATATACTTTATAGATAAATATAAAAATATTCTATTTTTAATGTGTAGAATAAAAAGTGCAGGTGTTACTGAATCTTTGATCGAATCTACATCAAATGATAATAATACAGGAAATGATCATTATCCTATCGAAACTGTTGATGACGACGATGACGGCGATGAACTGTGAATTTCAAACTTGTCATTGCTTTTTGCCATGTTTTAAAATGATGGTTTTGTCGTAGATGTCGAAGTGTCACGTGTCGAACTTGTGGCGTAGATGCCCAACTCTTATTTCGCTTACGCAGTGTGTGGATGTTACCTTCCGTATTTCCCTTTCACGCCTCCGGGAGACATTGTTTACTTGAAAAAAAATTGATAATTTCTAAACGAATGCGTAGATGTTCAACCTTTTGCAGCATTTGTCAATGATAAATGTTTGCCCCTTTCGGTATTGAAGTACTCGTTGAAGTAATTTACATTTTACATTTGACACCTATAATCGAAATTAATTTTTTTCGATTTGATTGACAACATTCTAAATGAATCCTTTTTAGTTCTTTGCAAGTTTTTTGCAGGTTTAATAAAAGCGAACTATTTCTAAGGCGAATAAGTCAGAATTAAAGTTTGGTTGGGAAACTTGACGTGTGTTATCTCTTATTAATTTAATCATATTCATTCGTTTGGTTCCCATTATTATTATTATTATTATTATTATTATTATTATTATTATTATTATTATTATTATTATTATTTCATCATTTCAGATAATTTTATCTTGCCCTACGTACTCTAAAAAAAAAAACCCTCGAAAAACTTTTTGTTATAGCTGTGCATCTAGAAGTTTCAAGTTGAATAATATCACGTACTTGTATTTGTCTTTTCTTTTGCGGAGGTTTTTTCTCATTGCTCCACCAAAACAATAACTGTTGCAAACTTTTACTCTGTATTTCCGTGGATTTACAACTGTATTTATATTTTATTTGATTTCCTTTCCACCACGGATTTTTATTTTCGTTACTTATTGTTTCTATTTTAATCCCCGCAACGTTTTATCAATCGAACGCTGCACATCCTTTTTAATTTACGTGTTCAAGTTTGTTTTCTCATTTGTTTCCGCTTTCAGTATTTTAAATAACAATACTTATCGTTCATCGATCTCTCTTTCCTAAAATTAAAAGCGATTTTTCATCAAATGCAGTTCGCAATAGAGCAGCTAAGGCATGTAAAAATTAGATAAATTACAAAGTTGAATCGTAGCCAGATCTCGAAATTTTTTTCCATTGGATGCAAACTTACTAACGACCATTAGGACTTGTGTAATATGTTAACTCGCATTTCGCTTGATTAATACAGTCAATTTGAAGATGAACTAAAGCTTCTGTTATTAATGACCGATCACATTTTATCTTTTATTGAAATCATGTCGTTAATATTCACACAATTGATCATTCCGCTATCTCGCTATCAAGAAAAAGTACTGACAAATTTTTTCATAGTTTATTCTCGACAATAACTGATTTTGTATTTTTATTAACTGAGAAATTACGTGGAATTCAAGGCTGCGAATCTTACGATTGCAAATAGAATAGAAATGTTTATTTAAATCTCATTTTAAAATCATTGTTATTTACTTACCAAGTATTATTCATTTGGAATAGCCCTCGATATATTTTCAAAAGCTGCAGGAATTCCATTTTCCCGTGAAAATAATCATTTAAACATCCGAATTATAATAGTAAGAAGTATAAGCAAGAAACTGGCGAGAATACGATTAGAGTTCGGTAAAAGCCCTTTTGTTGGCAATTAAAATAGCATTTGAAATAGCAATAATTTTTTAACATTCTGCACCTGTTATTTCGTTAATAATAAATTGGAGTCCAAGTTCTCTTATTGCGTTCCCACAACAAGTTTGAAAATTTTCACAAAGTCATTTCTTTCGCATTTTGTTAAGGCAATGAATCTAAGTAAACAACCTTGTAATCCAGTAGAGAACGTACGCATAGAACAATCGCGCTTCATCTATTAAGTAGTTATTAAGTAATGATACAAATGTTTTTTTAAAGAAAACATTGTTCATCACTTGTACAAACTCTGTGGTTGCTTCTTGCTCAACAACGAAGTAGCAGAGCGAACAATAGTATTCTGGCCGTATGGATAAATGTTGGAAACAAGGATGAATTTGCAGTAATACAATAAGTTTATAATATCACGATTATCTCTCTCTCTCTCTCTCTCTCTCTCACTTGTCTCTTCTCCTGTATAAGGTTGGAAATACGTGACTTCTCGAGCACTAGAAATGGTCGGCCCTTGCCAGCGAAAAGGTCGCCTGCGTTGACAATGTGGAGTGTTTCACTGTCAAAAGAAACCACACATTATCGTAAAAAGAAAGGGGAGAATAGGCAGAATAAGTATTCCGACGTTTATTTCGTTCTAGAGCGATGAATGATTATTTATTTCTTTTACAAATGACGGAACAGACCTTATCTTGTATCTTGCAAAAGATGAATGGTAAAAAGTTCTTTTAATCAAAAGCAGCAATTTGGGATGACGAGTTTGCTATTGACTTACCAAGTTCATATATTTTTGTTCATTCGTGGAAAATGTATTTGCACGTATCTCGAAGTGTCTTACAATTGCGACGTAAAATCCTTAGGAGCCATTTTGATAATGTACGCCCAAAAGTGACAAGCAAAGGTCTCTTACGCAAACTACTGTGCACAAACTAATTAGTGCCTCGTGTAGTGAATAGGCGATAACTAGAAAATTTAAATTACATTATTTTTCATTAACACGGATATTTGGAAATCCTCCTCCCGCTTTTAGACGATCTTGTTAGATGATCAGCTTACACCGACTGCCATTTTTCTATTCTTTAAAATTAAAAAATTTAATGATATTTGCTGTTGTGAGCGGTTTTCATTAGCAAGAGACCAACATTTACGAATAGCTTACGAATCGTGAGCTATTACAATTGCTTCTTAAAATTGTTTCGATGTTGAGTGCCGCCATGTTGTGTCCTATTTTCTAAGCTTTCTACTTCTAGTTACGATTTCTCCATGACAGAGTGTACATAACAGAATGTCATGATTAGAAGGCAGAGCGATTGTAGTGGTGACGAAAATTATTTGATCCGCAGTTAGTTATTCCAGTTCGGTTTCGGATCGCTCAAGACTTGATATCGATATCCGGTGAGCTTGTGTCACCGCAACTGCTTAAAAATCTAGTGTCGTTGTACGAAAATCGAATGCCTATTGATTTTCGAAATCAAACGTATTTGCGTCAGCGCGCGGCGGCGAAACTACGGCGAATGGATAGAGCGATAATAAGGATGAAAAAGGCGGAGCGGAAATGGACGGGGAAAGAGGGAGCGGGGAGAAATTCGTAGGCAACATAGAGAGCGGAAAGCCAGTCTGTGTCTCAGGAATGCATGGCGTTAGAGGCCACAACGGCGACTATGTATGCTCTCTCTCTCTCTCTCGCTCTCGCTCTCGCTCTCTATCTCGCAGTCCCTCGCAGTCCCTCGCAGTCCCGCGCAGTCCCTCGCAGTCCCTCTTTCTTGTGTCGTGTTCGTGCCTTAAGTGCTCGGCATTGTGCGCGCACGCATTCCAAGGCAGAAGCAGCATCCTCTCGACTAATCGGCTCGGAACGCAAGAGCCACGCGTACCTACGTCTCGTAGTCGAGATGCTTGCCGACAATGTATTTCGTCCGTTTCCTTGAATTGCAAGCGACACCTGCCCGGGCCATTTAATTTCGAATTCAGCTTGATTCCCGGAGACGACGCCACTTTCCCAGCTTCTCTCTCTCTCTCTCTCTCTCTCTCTCGCGCGCGCGCGCACATTCTACGCTTGCTCTCTATTTTCTTCCTATTTTCATCTTTTTAGCATTGCATTGCGTCTCATGGTCGTACAGCTACTTTGGATAGAATGTTCAACCTCCTAAAATGTAACAGTACCTATGCTTTGCAGATAAAATACATTTCGTCTCGAACCTTAACCAATTTTGGCGTAAGAATTATATGCTGCGTCTCGGAAACTCGGATACATCGATGTAACGCGATCCGCGGAAGTACGTGAAAATATCATCCGCACACTTGGTAACGCTTTCGGCAACGACGCTGTTAAACACTAATGAATATTATTTAGAGAAGTCGCCCTCGCGTACGCGTAAAGGTTAAGGAACTACAATTTTTTTAAGTTAATGTCCTTGTTAGAAAATTTTCCTTTCTACGAGTACACGCAGAATTGCCTAAATTTAATACAATACGCTTTCGTGTGCCTGCGCTTGCGCTACTTACACTTTGATAACGGTACGTTAACGTGTGTTTACGTTATGCAAACGCAGTGTAACATTGATAGGTTGTCAATTATTACACTCTGTAATTAATGCTTATAAAAAGTCTCCGAGTTAGGATGCGCGTGTCGTATAATTAATTACGACATTTAATTCTACTAATGTGGACTAATGATGACCGTTGAGTATTTTCTCACATTTTACCTGTACTTCTAACCACGTCTCTCGATCTTTCGTTCTCTGAATATTTTTCATTATTACGTAAAAATTGTATTAATTTTTTTACGTAATCGCGATTTTGCCATTCGAAAGAAAAACAAACGAACGAAAAATGTTGACAAATACGCTTTTACATTGTTCTTAGGCTGCACTAATACCCAATAGCCCCGACTACATCTGTAATAAAAATCTCAAAAGATTTTTATGTAGCAATTATATTGATTTAACACAGACAGTTGAAAAATATTTAATGGTTGACCGAGTAAATAAAATACCGCCAGAAAAAAGCTGATTCATTTTTCTTACAAATGTTTTATATTTAATAAATATTCAATGGGTCGTAAAGAAATGGATTATCGATATATTTCATCGCATAAACAGTAACGGCGCGGCACATTAATCGAGACGTATACGTTAACTGGTACCGCAACCTTGGTATTAATTTAATTTTTCTCATGTTTTATTATGCCATAAAGGTACACATCATTTTTTCCGCTTTTATGGCTTCTGAAAGCACTAACGACGCGGGGCCACGTAAGAGTTCGACGTGTCGACCGATTTATCTATTTTCAGATATTCCATTTATCTCGGGAAGACGGTACGTAATTAATTTTTGCGCGCTTCGGTATCGTCGGCGACTTTTTGCGTTGTAGGAATGATTGCGTTGTAGGAATGATAGCGTCGCATTTGGAACGTATTTTTAAGCCCTCGATAACCTTTCGGGATTTGAAGTATTAAACTCTTGCGTTTTATGACGCGCTTCGCCATAATACAAAGGGACTGCTTTTGTAGCATTTAATCGAACGCGTCAGTCGGAGAGAACAATGCATTCTCCGAAGATTTAGTTATACGAAATCAGTATCGTATCGAGTGAAGTGTTGCTTCCGAAGAGAAACTTATTAAGCGAAACACGAGCACTTTCACTTTTGTTCGACTACGACTTCCTACGATAACTTCACTTTTGAATTAAACTACGAACTGTCAACGTAGGATAGGCGTCAGATATCATTGTCCTACCGTGCAAACTATGGACGCGCGAGATAAGTTTGGTGTTATAAAATGGGTGCATTTACTTGGAAATCGCAATAAATCTTTGGGGCGCGCGATAAAGTTGTCCCTGAAGATTAAAAAGAGTTAAAGGTCCAATCGGCGCTCGAGAAAAAGAAAATACAAGGAAAAAGAGGAACGAGTCGTGTAAGTTTACAACCAACCGCACCTATTACTAGAAGAAAAGTTCTGTTACAAAATGCAAACGGAAAAAGTTGGGGTTCGGGTACGTAGGATTTACGTATTAACCGACGAGGCACACTCGCGTAACCGCAAACGGATTTTACGTTTGTATCCGATAGCGAAAATGGCTCAATCATTGATCAAATTTCAGTAGCTTACCAACGACCAACGACTGTTACAGCTTTTTCGCTCCGAGTGTAATCCTTCCTACCAAAGTATGAAAAGTGGGTTTGAAACCGCTGACCAACGAAAGCAAACGCGTCTTTGTCAAAAGAGCGCGAAAATGCTTAAACTCGGATGGAAACGCTCCGATTACCGTATAATTAATAATCCTCTTCGTTGGAGAGCATTTATCGAATTTATCCAAATATCGATACTAGGTCCGTCGAAAAGTCGTCGAAAAATGGTCGAAAAATGGTCGAAAAATGGTCGAAAAATGGTCGAAAAATCGATCGACACGAAGGAGTAACCGAGCGACATCCAGTACCGCCACCTTCAGGTATTTCGAAACATCCGGATCAAATGTGCCTATCCAACTGCGCACTTTTCCCCGCACACTAGTAACATCGCGCAAGTGTAACGAATGCTCCGAGACGCATGGATCGCTTCCTAACTGAAATATAACGCATTTTCTCGGATCTTTAGCGGTCCGAAGCTAACCGTGAAACGCCCAATGAACATTAATTGCGCAGAGAAACGCTCGAGTCGCGTATTCTCCCCACGGTGTGAGTACGGTACGGTCAGCACCTAACGCGTTCGAATAATCCGAGCTGCGGTTATCAAGCGGCGGGAAAGCAATTCAATACATCGGATCCTTAATGCGCAAAAGCGCGACCCGACCTTTCCCCGACCTTTCCACGACGTTTCCACGACGTTTCCACGACGTTTCCACGACGTTCCCCTCGCTTGCAGCTTCGTCAAAAAATGTCCCGAGTCGCTAGCGGCTCTCTCGTTCTAAACGTGGTGGCGACTCAAAAAAACAAATGCTAGGTGCAACAATCGGAGCCACGAGAGAGAGCGAGAGAGGGGCGGCGGGGGGGGGGGGAGGGGGAGAGGGTGTGGAGGGGCGAGGGAGACGCGGCGGAGAACGCTGAACTAGTGAGCGCGCGAGCCTATAGCGGGACTCAAGCTATTTCTGCTGCGTAGTAAATCGGTCGCGGGCTCCATCTCCGTCTCTCTTCCTCGCAGGTTACGAGAGCGAGGTGTACGCATGCATTCGTGTTGCTCCGAAGCTTTATGTCTGGCCTTCTTTCCGTCCCTCTCTCTCTCTCTCTCTCTCTCTCTCTCTCTCTCTCTCTCTCTCTCTCTCTCTCTGTTTCTTTTCTAGCAGCGCAGTAGCGCGCGCGCACACAAGGGAGAGCCAAGGCATGTGGCAATGTTTTGGCCGGCATCGATCGGGCCAGCCGCCGACGCCGACGCGCGTCCCTATTCTCTCCCTCTCTCTCCCTCGCTTTTTCTACGGCGTAGTTTCATATATACGCGTTTCCTTGCCTCCCTCCCCACGGCGTCGACCGACTCCCCGCCACTTGCATAATCCACCCACGCCCTGGTTCACTCAACCACCCTCAGACAGAACAGGGGCCTCGGCAGGGGTTCTCATAGCTGCGGATAGCGTCGACCTGCGCGGGAGGGCGGGAGGGAGAAGAGAGCGTCAACCCCTCGGAGGCGGCCGCGGCGAAAGCAGTTTCAATCGCACGTAGGATACAGAGCGAGAGAGAGAGAGAGAGCGGTATGTTTGTGTTTCAAATGTACAATGCGCGTTTCTGGATATGCCGAAGAGTACTGTTACACACGCGTATGCAGATAACCGAGTCGAACGTGAATAGCCGCATTTTTGTTTGCTATTGTGGATTTTTAATTCGCTAATCGTTAGCAGTGCCGAGGACGATTAGATTACTTTCGATTTCTAATTCGTTTATATAAACGCGTAGTTTATACATTTACCGTAACGAATGAAATTCCTTGATTGTTGTTGGTAGATGTTGCGCCTAGTATGTATGATTAGGCGGGATTTTCGAAAGAAATTATTGCAAGCATTTAATTCGATAAACCCAATTGGTCTTGAGGGCAGTCGTAGTTTGTGAATTCGTTTGCGAATAAAACGTGGCATTAAAATGATTACGGACGATTGTCATTGGAAAGTCACCCTCGACAAACATTGTGTTAGGATAAGCGTCGATCGATTGTCGAAGGTAAAGGACAGTTTTCAAGACGAAAACACGTTTGTTTTTACGAAAGGGCTGCTATACGCGCGCAAAGTTCGAGTACTTGGATGCGTACTTAATTAATACTGGGACGAGATCGCGAGAAGAATTACGTTCGCGTGTCACAATTTACTTGAAAAAATATCGATCTCTCGTAGGATCCAATGCAAGGAATGTTTGAGGAGCTCGCGGAGTGAAATTGCGATAAACCAAAGCTGCAATTGCGATTTGTCTTTAAAACAAATTTCACGCTAAAGCACCGGCCCTTGGAGATAACGTAATCTGCGCATGTCAACAGCTTCTTCGTTACGCGTTAGCTCAAATAATTGAGCTCGAATAATATCCATTTGTTGTTAATAAATGCGTTAAAGAGAAATTTATCCCATTCTTTCCTTCCGTGCGCCGCCCGCCTCCCTTTCCGTTTTACGCACGCGCGGACAGACGAAACTTTCATCTCTCGTCTCTCTTACCGCGGCGTGCGCGTGTGCGTATGCCGTGTCCCGCTCTTTTTCTTTCTTTTTTCTTTTTTCTTTTTTTCCTCTTCTCTCATCGCCAAACTTGTGCGTCGTTTGATCTCTAGCTCATGGTCTTGTTTATGCGCGTCTTTCTCATCTTCCTTCGCCTTTATCCGCGCGCCCTTGCCTACACTTTTTTCTCCGAGCATACGAATACGTTCGCCGCCGCACCGCCCACGCAAAATGTGCCGCGCCGGTTTATTATCTTTGTTCATCTATTGTTCGCGTACGCACGATTCTTTCGCTGATCCGGACGGTATACCGGACGAATATACTGCGCAGTTATGGGCTTAGTGCGTTGTCTGACGCGGATAATGGCGGGATCTAGGCTCCCTTGTGTCCTAAAAAAATCCTAAAATAATTGTCGGAAAGTTCCCGAGGTGGTTCCCGAGGTGGTTCCCGAGGTGGTTCCCGAGGTGGTTCCCGAGGTGGTTCCCGAGGTGGTTTCCGAGGTTCCGAGGTGGTTTCCGAGCTGAAAATAAATCATTGAGCGTAGGCTAAATTTGATACAAATAGGCAATTAATAGCGTGGCTCTGGCTAATTTATCGACTGGCATTCTCGCTCGTTTGTTTAACAACACCGCCGATTCTTTCGGGAGCTTCTCGAGTCTCGAACGTCTCTGTTCGCAATGCTTATCGAGAGTTTTATCTCGCCTCGTCGCTGCTAAAGTTACGTTTAAACAAATTTCGAAGTAAAGAGCGCGTGAGGTCTGTTAACTTTAATTCCCCGTTTTCCTTTTGGATTTTGTCGATGGTCACGAGACCAATTATTTGACCATTTTACTCGAAACGTAAAAATATATTTTTGCTTAGCCAGTCTAAATTTAGGAACTAGTTCTAATAATGCTGACGCAGACAAATTCCCGCATCCAGGAATAGGTTTGCAGGATATTTTAAAATATTGCAATGTACGCTGCGAGTAAAGATTAAATTTAAAGTTTGAGTATTTGGAATGCAATGCAAACTTGTGTTTTTCCCTTTGCTGTTGGTCCATTTTCTTTGTTGCACGCTCGAACAACTCCTTTGTTGAATACGATTATTTTTGATCGACTTTGGCGGTAAAGGATGAGTAAATATCGACGTGATAATGTTTCGAAATAACGTTCCAAAATAACGTTCCAAAATATTACGTTCCCACGATGTAAAGCTTCAATTCCACCGTGTACATTCAATTGAGGATGTAATATAAATTTTAATTACTAGGAGTATAAATTCCTACTCCCGTCGAATAAGCAATGCAATCTTGAGTAAGTACACCGTTTTCTTAATGTTTACGCCGAAGGAAGAAAGAACTTTAGCGAAAGTTGCAGTTTGCAGCCAAGTAAAATCTACCTAAAAGATTAAGTAAAGTACATTCAATAGAATTTATTTTATTACTTCAGTAAAATGTCCCGATCCACTTTAGCAAATTTCACTTAATTGTGTAACATAATTGCGTTGGGCACATTTTGGTTGACCGTTAACTAAAATTTACTCGACAGCCGGGCAGACTTCACCAAGACTTGATTACAATAAAGTTTATTTGAGCAGATTCAATTTTTGCCATATTGTCAATTAAAAGAAGAAGTATGACTGGGTATGAACCGAGAGCCCTTGGCTTTATATAGACCTTCCCTCCTTTCTTCCTTCATCCATGCGTACACGTACACGCTACGAGGTCGCTACGCGAAATTCTGTAGCTTATAACTCTTACAACCTCATTGAAATGTGAACACATTATGCGGTTTTGGTGAAAGAACTCGCCTGGATTTCTTGACAGTTTCGTTAAGATTGAAATAAATTAAAAGTGTACGAGACTCGTTTATCCTTCATTTTGATAAAAAATATTTCACGCTTTACGTTACTCATTTTTTCGCGCCTTCGTAAATATCTATTTTTAGCGTGTAATAATAATTGTATCGATGCGATGGACCGTCGCGTTCTACAATTGTCAATTCGTGAAAACTCCCTAAATGTGGTAATACCTTGATACAATTTGAAAATTTTCCACGCATTGTAGTTGTGTTCGTTAAAGGAAACTCTTTACAAAAATATTAGAGTAAAATCAGATTTACAAGAACGAGGGAGTCGATGTCGTTGTAAAAGCACTTAAGAAGAAACACGAGCACTTGATACATTAGATTCTATGAAACCTCTTTCTGGTATTTAAAATTCTTTCTCATGAACGGATAGAGTCGTACTTTTTCTACCATTTTCTACCAAATATTATGGATATCAAGTACATTTTACTCGCCGTATCAAATATTAAAGATATTAAAAATTTATATCAAATGTCACCTCTGAATTTATTTTATTTAAAAAAAAAAATAGCTAGACTTGATGCGCAAAAATTGTACACTTAAATTTAATCGCACGCGAAGAATCATTGCAAATGCATAACGCTTTGCATTTATATTTAGATATCTCAAATTAGCAAATGTTCCGAATATTTTGCTTTATTTTTAACATCCTTTAATCGATTCTTCAGATACGTGTGCGTGCACAATGGCAGTATCCTTGCGCACTCCAACATAAAAGGACGATTCAAAGTAGCGAACGTTACAAGTCACGATGACGTAGTCGCTTGCATGTTTAGTTTTTCATTCGATATCGCAGGTTCAATGTAACTGGCGTATCGTTGTATTCGGATTCTTTAATTGCACAAAATTTAATAATAAGAAATTATAAGACTACTGATTGCGTATGTGCTATTTTCTTTGATATTCCGTTCACCAACGATGACTATTTTATTTACATTTGTGACATAACGCATCTAGTTTCAAGTATTACAAATATACGGTAAGAATTTGATTTTGTAATTTTTAAGGTATCAAATATGTAATTAGACCTCTTTTGTGAAGCAAAGGCGGTTTTCATTAATAAATTAATCAGGATTTCTATGCGCGCAGACGTTATAAACGCGTATATTTTCTTTACCAACGATCACCTCTACACATTCTAATTGCGTTGCTTTTAATTTTCAAAAATAAAATGTTGCCTAACATTGCATTTTATTTATATGGGAATATTTGAAGAATTTTACTATTACTGATACTATTAAAATTAAGACGTATTTTTACACATCTAGATATTCGTATTATTGTAGTAGTTGTGCAACGTTATTCTAACCGTAATAACAAATTAGGCAACGAGTTGTATACAAATGGATCTTAATGAAAAATCTTCAATTACGAACTTTTCCTAAGCAGGGACAAAAGCTTTTACAGAGAATAGAACGTAAATACAGAATTGCAGTAAATACTTTTAATAAATTCAGTTTTCTTCTCTAACGTCTCTTAAATGTAAAATTATGCCGTAAAAATACGTTTGAGAAAAATATGCAGTGAAAAGTGTAACGTATTTAACTTTATTATTTTTTAAATGGTATATTAGCAACTCGTTGTCTTTCAAAGTTGTATTATATTAAGATAAACTATGATTTAACAATTACAGTTTAAGAGTACCCTTAAAAGAAATATATATATATACACACGTATAACTTAATTCCTTTTTTCTTTCTTTCCAGGTTTCTCGTCAAGGAGTTCAGTAAAACGGAGGAAACGGAATTCCCTTACGCCGGGGATCGAATGCACAGGCAAGTCATTTGCTAAGAGATGATATTCTGAAAGTACTCTTGTATTTGTTAAATTTGTCATTATAATCTCTCTCTCTCTCTCTCTCTCTCTCTCTCTCTCTCTCTCTCTCTTGGGGCGAAAGTATCGCCGTCGTCGCGTCTTCTGCCCGGGAACTTCAAGTCGCGCTTTCGTTTCCGTCCCCGAAGACTCGCAAAGAGTTGCAAAGGCCCTTTTCCTCCCTCGCGCGATCAACGTCCGGGTTAAAACCGCATTACGTACCCTTCGGCACGCGGTATTTCCTTGTCGGCGGGTCAATCCGCGCGCGGTTAACCGGCAAACCGAGAAGCTCCTCTTGCTCGCGTTGCCTCCTTCCCCTTTCCGTGGCACGATGCACCGTAGGCGCGCCTCTTGTATATAAATATATACGGGGCTGGAGCGAGAGAGAGAGAGAGAGAGAGAGAGAGAGCGAGGACGCTGGTGACGGTGATCCGTCTGCGCTCGTCGGTAAACAGCATAGTTTTATATAGTTGTGCGAATACGTGCGCCTCGATTGCGCCGTACTTATCGTTCGCCGAAGCCTATTTATATATAAGCAAAGTCGCGCGTCTCTCTCCGCGTTTCCTGTCGCAACTGCCGTTTTATCGATCGCGCAAGGATCACGGCCCATGAGTCCGCGATCCTTCCGTTGTCTCGCCTCGGCCTCTTCCGATCGGTCCTGGATCCTCCTTATCCGCTCCTCTCGATTCGTGACCGATTGCCCGACTCGCAACCTCGGGAACTATTTCTTGACGTTCGGCGATCCTCCGGGATGCGTCCGGGTGATGCCACGTTGTGCACCGAGCGACACTTTGTACGATTATTAGTCGCGGTAATAGAGTGCAGTGGACTGTAAAATATCAAGGCTTCGCCGTTGTATTCGCTAAGGAATTCTTCATGTTGCGTGATTTGTTCGTTGCCTTTCTTTTTATTCAATAATAAATTATCCGTATAGAAAAATAGGTGGCGTTGCGTCACGGCATAACTCCCGCAACCGATATTCCTGTAATAATCAAGATCAGTTTACTGAAGCAAACTTCAGCTAAAATCAAATTGTGAATATTAATTCCGTTTTCACCTGAGTTACTTATGCTCTTTAAAGGCCGTGAGCAAACTTTTCAATTCGTTACAATGGTTACTTATTCGCCATATACGAGACTGCAAAATTATGGAGTACTTTTACATTTGATTAATATTAGTCTTCATATTAATTTGGTCCTGCTGCTACGGTTTAGTTGATAAAAAATTGACGTTTGCAAATAATTCTTATGAATTAACTGTAGTATATAAAAAACTATCTCAAAAAATTATTTAATTATTTAATAAATGTCAAACCAGGTTTCCCTACTTACCAGTAGCGTATTTTATGTATTTTATCGATGAGCTTAAACGAGATTCATCAAAATAACGTGATATTTATAATGCATTTGTGTCCCTTGCGACAGTTTCCAAAGCATGGATACGCAAAAGTCTCGCAGCGCAATTTAATTAACTTTCTTTAAATAAAGAGTTAAAGGGATTATTGCCGAGGTTTCTCGTGCTTGTACATGAACAAATTGATTTATTCGTAAATTGTCTGCTGAGTCGGTACGGAAGATCGTCGATTTAGAAGTTCGTGAGAGTCAACAAGTTTTGGAACCTTAAAATTTTAATGCATTAAGTTTAATGGAAGTATACAATTAATTTTTTTTTTTTTTTTTTTTTTTTTTACATACATTATAAAGTACTTGAAATTAGAGTATCATCAATTGGAAGGGAAATTGTAACAATTGTAACCAGTTTGATTTATTTCAAGTCATGCAGCTGCTGTAATTATTATAATTTGAATGATATATATGAAATCGTAAACGATATTTGGGCATTACGCGTCACACCATAAAACATTATATAAATAATCAATCGTTTTATGATTGATCAAGCAGCACAACGACAAATTTTAATTCATATAGCGCGCTGCAGGTTTACTTAGTCTAAAGCTTTGCCGATAAATGCAACAGAGTTTTTACATTTGTAAGAAAAAAAAAAAATTGCAGTCCTCAGAAATGTGGATTAACGACACGGGTTTTACCGTTTGTTTTACATCGCAAATGCGCATCTTTATATCACTAATGTAATCATTGATGACTGGAGTACGAAAATACAATTATGTATCAACAAGTGCAACTCTCGATTCGCGTGAATTCAGGCGAATAAGGAATCGTTGTACTTTTATAGAAAGCAAGCTAAACAACAAAGCATTATTTAACGGAGAGCTAAACCGTAAGCAAATGTCTACTCATTTCTTTAAATCGTGGCTCGCTGTTTATCGAGCACATGCAAGTGTTTTACAAATGCGATATAATTATTCGTACGAAGGCTGAAATGTTGAAGCCAACAATCCGGCTTAGGTGTGACTGTCACCTTCGAAGCAGGTAGTAAAACTCGCTGGGGAGCTTCAACTTGGCAATAGAGATCAGATTCGAGAATGACAACTGTAAACATTCGGATTATCGCTCCTGGTCCTACCAATAACATCATGTTCCGGCGGTTTTTACACAGCTGGTGGTCACCTGCTTATGTTATTAAACGCACCAGGCGCTGCTTCATTCCGATGAGCACCATAGCCACGAGTCTGCCGAACCACCACTTGGACGACAAAAGGAAATCTTATTTTCAACGTTGATACTACTGATGTGTGTAATAAGACACATAAGGCGTGTAAGGTCACGCAAAAAGTACGGCGTTAATTTAAGATTATTCGGCATTACGACTTTAAAAAGGAATTTTAAATATGTACGCGTATTTTTTCTGACGAAGGTCGGATTGATATAAATAACTATAGAATTTATAAAAGGATTGCACTTAAAATAGCTCACATTGTATACATTTTGTAAATATTCTACAACTCCATTAGGCACTAGTAATACGTATCTTGGATACACTGATTAACCAGTAGAGCATTTGACAATGCGATTTAAAGGCTAGACACTTCCAAAAGTATACGATATCACGTAAGTTGGAAGTAATTTTACCGAGTTCTCTGATTTGCGCAATAATTCACCTCGGTAAAATATCTTTCTCTTTGCTTCTTGTTAATGCGCACTACATGAATGTTCTAAATCTTTTTTGAAAAAATCAAAACTTACAACTACGAAGTAAAGTAAGGGACTTTAATGCGTATAAGCTCTTCCATTTATGTTCAACGTGAATATTGTCTACTTTTCATAGTACTTTTTACTCTACTATAATTGAACATAATTATTTTTCACTGTCACTATCGATTAAAACGACTGATAATTCATAATCCCCCTTTTTTAAGGAGAAGCACTTTCCTTTCCCTTTTCCGAACAACAGTGGCTTGTAATACTAGCTTCACTGTTATCTACACCCTTACTCCATTATAATTTGTTTTCTTCTCGTCGCAAATTTGGTTTATTTTTTTATTTGGTGAAGGCCTTGATCCATCCAATTTCTGGTTTTTAATTGGAACTTTGAAACTATGACTTGCTCTTTTCGTCGCTATCCATGGTGTTGCAAATTTGTTTTACATTTCGGTTTATGATTGTTTCAAAAGCATTTCGTCGGTCTTTTGTTTATTTATCTCTCGATTATTTTCACCTCGTAGAAATTTATTTATTTTATTTATCTCTCCAATTTCCACTTTAACCTTGACTTTATCAAATTTCGTTTAGAAAACTATTTTAATCAGTCCCACAGCTAGACAATTCTTTATCCTTCATTTCAAATGAAAGATAATTACAATTTTGGCTATCGTTAACGGCTCGCTCTATTTTAAGAGTTTAGAATTTTTTCAAAACGTTTTACGGCGTACTACTTTGTTTTATTAAGATTTGCAATTAAGATTTGCAGAACATCAACATTTCCTTTCTTGCAGTTGGCATTAAAAGCCGTAATTTAGCGGTTTGTATATTAGTAGGCGCCAATACTCAATGATACGCTGTGTAAACTAACAACTTCCTGCAATTTCATTGTCTGGAAAGCTTCCTAATATACGTTTGCGGAGGATAATTCGAAATGTAAATTTCTTTTCACGAGTCAAGCTGTATCTGATCAACGTGATAATTTCATCTGCATAGAAGAAAAATTGACGTATATCGATATCCAACTAATGAATGATTCATCGAGAAAACCTTGCTCGATAATCACGTGAGAAACGACAAACGACATAATCTGGCTGTGAAACAGAGTGAACTACTGTATAATGAGAAAAAAAACTTTTTAATAAAGACGGTAGGGATTTATTCTTTCACTTGAAAAGATTACTTGTTACATAGGGAATGATTAAATATAACTTTATGAAGTGTTTGGCTACGTGTGAATGCTTGAATGGGCTTAACATTTTACAAATGAACAGTACTTCTCGCAATTTAAGAAAAAGCTCGTTGAATGCCTATTGGCAATGTTACTATGTATGGCACTCGAACCAAGTGAAATGCCCTAAAAGAGATGCTTGCCTCTTAGAATATTGGGCTGAAAGACCTTGATCGTGAATCGCAGAGATTGCAGAGATTCCGGCTAGTGTCATTAGGACACCGTGTATAATTTCTTAGTCCTTGCAATTTACCGAGAGCAATTGTTAAAACAGAAATAGGCCATACATATATCTTTCGCATTTCACACGCGATTTGTGTTAATCTACTTCGATAGTAGCGCATGTAACATACCGTATAACTCTGCGGTTACATTTTGACAAAGCACACCGCGATTATTCATTAATTATTCGATAATAGCTGGATGGTTTTGCGATGATCAGTATCACAACTGATAATGACTGCGTATTAAAAGCACGGTACCGAATATTTGTGAAATGACTGAATAAGCAAATGTATACGAAATAGAAAAAATAGAAAAATACTAAGGTAATTCGTTGTTTATAAATAGTCGACTCGAAACTAGATTACGATAGGTTTTCAGTAAATGACTGCATCTCTAATTTTGTACAATTATGTAATTTTACTCACTTGCTTAAATAAAGCTTGTGTACTGTGGCTGGTGAAATAAGAGCAACTTAATATCATCGATTAGAAAATGTACGAGATCCTTTTTCATAATTTTGTATTTTTTCATTTACATTCATCCGTTGAAAATTTTAATAATCCTTTTCGCTTGCTATTGCTAAGCATTATGCTTATATTTGGAGATCCATTTAACAATGTACACGTATGTCACAGGTTATTATGTATATCACAGGTGCGTGTGGTCGTCGTGCGGTCGTCATGTCCTCCGTATTATTACGCAGGTACTGTTTATTGCGTGGAAAGAAACCCAATGATGGATCTTCGGGTGCGCGTTGTCTGCCGTGTTGTCTGTATCCTTATCTTCTAATTGAATGATAAAAAAATTTTCTCTCAATACTCAATTACACTTTTGTACAGCATTTAAATATGCAGCGCGGTAAATGTATAAAATATGCTATAGATAGAAACTGTGGTAGAACTCGTGTACCGTTAATTCATGAATAGTACAATCAAAACACACTTTCTCTTTATTAAATTATTGATTTACGTATTTTACGCAATGCGTAAGTCGCATCTCTTCTGTATGAAATAATGTTAAATATGACTGATAAATTGCACGTGAAATCTTTGCGAGATTCATTGGTAAAGTTCATATACGTTACAGCGGTTTAACTGGCTTTAGCGCCTTAAGCCTTTAGTGCTGTTTGACGCGACCGTAGTTACTAAAACGTCGAGTCATCATATGCTTGCAGTTGTGATTTAGTGCTACGTTAAGTGGATTAGATTCGCACCTGTATTACATAGGGTGTTTTGTAAAGTTCTGGCACGAGTGTAGTGCAGGTGGAAGGTAAAATTTTAAAGTGGGATTCTTTTTAAAATTCAGAACTCTAAATGTAAAAATATATATGTCTATTCGCGTAATACGAATTTATTAGCAGAAAGATCGGTATATTCATTGAAAGAAATTTTAAGTACATTTTTTCAACTGCAGTGTGCTGAGAATAGATCAATAGGGGCATCGCGCTTAATTCTATAATTATAATGTTTTCATTCCGCGTGGTTATTACTATTTTTTCTTTCTAATGTACATAAAGCTTAATTCGTCTACAAAATTTCTCGAATACATAAAGAATCATAAGATCATTATGATTTACAAGTTCCTCGTATCCTATTTTTTATTTCTTTTAAAAGTTACTAAATTAAAGGCTTTCTTGACCGAATTATTAACTATTATCATTAATAAGGCATACGATGACAGTTATTTAAAAAGCAAAGTATTTATTTTCGATTGGAGTTTAATTTAAAAGACAATATCATATTAGGTTCATAAGTCTTTAGGTAAATCGTTATTTATCAATTATAAATATTTAGACTTCAGTTACCTAGTTCATGTAAACTAGATTCATGTATAATCATGTATACCGTCTACTAGTAACTACAATATAGTTGTATTATAGCGGTAAATGATGAACTCCGTTAACATGAAAATATCGTTTCTATATTCTGTAATGTCTCACAATTCTTGTTCTCTGAAAGTTAATTTTGCATATGTATAGAAGACAAATTCTCTAGACATCAGAGGAACAGATTCTATCACAAGACGTACGGAATGCGATTTATGTAATATTTATTATAAGCCCTTAAGCTACGTACATATATTATCATTGACAAATGTCGTCAATCGTTAAAAATATAATATTGGTATAATATGATCTCTGTTAATTCTCTCTCTCTCTCTCTCTCTCTCTCTCTCTCTCTCTCTCTTTCTCTTTGTATCTCTCTATTCATTCATTTTTCTACCGCGACTGCATTGCACTCAAGAGTTGTGAAAAAAATTACAAAATACGTGATTTAAAAAAAAGAAGGACTAAGCATTAGTAATATTTTACAAGTTTATTTTAAAAAATGTGGATTATCTAAAAATTCAATTAATTTCTCTTTCGTATTAAAAGTACATTTCAGTTTTATATATATATATATATATATAATTATGTCCTTTATTCAAGAAAAAATAGCGAAAAATCAATATAATAACAATTGCGAATAAGCAATTTATAATAGTTTTCAATAAAATTCCATCGTGAATCAGAGATATGCAGCAGCTAATAAAGTGAGCTTTCAAATCCACTATTTTGAATGTAAAACTTACTGATACAATTTACATTTTATCACTTTTATTACTTTATATTACTTTAAATAATATTGTTATTTTATTGTTGATTTCGTTCAACAGCATTGTATGCTTCGGCGCTCAATGAACAAATGCATTTCTTTGCAATGATGGCACTGTAATAACTTTGTCCTATAGTTCTAAGTATTTAAGTCACAGTTTATCAGTTGATGGAGATTGGTTTCAAGTGACCGAGTTAATAAGAAAGTGTAATCGTACAAGCAGAAAGAAAATTACAATCAATGTTTAGTAACTCAAGAATACTCGTTCTTTTTTTGTATAGATATCATAAAATCGTCTAATAATAAAATCTAATATAGTTTGGAAGAATATAAAAAAAGACACAAGGGATTTTAGTCAAGTTCTTTAGTTACTATCATAAATGGTTGCAAGCTTGGCAAGATCAGCAGAACATTTATCGAAAGGCAAGTTAAGATTGTACTCGTCAACCTTATTGGTATAATTTATCAGATACTTCCAAGTTTCTTGCGGTAACAAGATTGTTTCTAATATCTTAAAAGAAAAATGCACGGCCGAACCAAACTTCGTTACATAAAAACATGTAATTATTTACAATGAGTTTAGAGTTTACATTGTTAACAATGAAAATTGTTATGAAAAACTGTATTCGACAAAGTACATTTTTATTGAATTTTTTGTTTATACGTTATAAGCTTTGGAATACGCGTAGTGGCAAAATTTATACGCGGATTGCGAGAAATTAATAATTATTGTCTATGCGTTTTAACGATGCAAACTTTTATCGACTGCACAAATTAAATAGAATGCCACTGATAAGCTATTTGATTCATTGTTCAAATAAAGAGTTTGCTTGGTTGCAAGCGTTCATCCATGAATAAGCGGTACTTACACTAAATTCCACGTCTAATTCTATGAAAAATCTAATTGATGCCCATATGTAGGCTACTGCATTACTAATTCATCGATAATAAAATATCTTAATCGCCACCTCGTTCAATATTTCTTGATAACTGAAGAAGTTATTTGCAATATGAAAATAAAGCGAAGTAGATGTATTACAAAATGCGCTATAAACCTAGAGCGTAACGTAACTACAACTTGTTAACTTCTTGGTTAGCCAATGCCCTAGTCCATGTAAATGGATGTAAATGTAAATGTAAATGTAAATGTAAATGTAAATGTAAATGTAAATGTAAATGTAAATGTAAAATGATGAGAAAACTTTGATTTCGAAGTAGAATACTAAATTTTAATTTTCGAAAATTCCAATGCAATACCATTAATGCATGCAGTTGTACCGCACATCGAGGCATTCCCCTTGACGTTTCTCGAATTTATAACTTTTTAACTAATAAAAACCAACAATAATAGACTAGAATATCCTCTCTATGAATATCGAACGTGTACAACTCGCGAAATGGTATACTGTTCGTGCAAAATGCAATGCTATAAGTCGAATGATTACAAAAGATTCACCTATCAGAGTCAAATGAAAAGCAGATGCTGATGATGAATGTTGTCCAGTGTCTAATGAATCTAATGAACGCTGCTTTCCAGCGACGTAATATTTTATTCCACTGAATTGATTATCGGTTAACCTTGGTTTCGGTGCTGAATTCATACATTCCTGACAAGTGTTTGTCTTTCTTCATAAATAACTTAACAGAAATAACCGTACACGAACACGTGCACATGGGCACAGGTTTGCGTGCATCGGAGAGACACGAACACTGGCCAAAAAGGAGGATGTGGAGGAAGTGAAAATGAATGAATCAACAGTAAGAGCTGAGACATTGCGAGATATAGGGGGCGTGGTGCGTAGGTGCAACAGAGTGAAAAATTTGGTGAGAATTAAAAAGAAAGCGGTAGATTGAGTAGCGAGACAGATTGATAACGAGCATTCCATGACCAACAGGGGTCAATTATGTGGGGAGTCTAATAAAATTGCAATGACTATTCGCGAAACGCTTCTATCTTTACCGTCTCTCTGCCTCTCTCAATTACTATTTTTCCTCTTGCTCTTCCTCTCTCTCTCTCTCTCTCTCTCTCTCTCTCTCTCTCTCTCTTTTCTTGGCCTCCGTCCTTTTCCTTCCTTTCCCTCGCTGTCTGGTTTGCTGGCGCCTATTCCTGCTCGTTACTCCTTAGTCGGCGCTATTGCGGGATCGTTGCCAACTTTAATTTACGAATTTACCTCTCTGCTGCTTACTTCTCGTCAGGGAAGAAAAGGAAAAGATTTTAAGAAAGAGAGACACAGTAGTTTACGGTGGAAGTAACCGGTTGGGCGGGCGTTGGCCCACGTGAATACGGAATTATTTTTGTTTCAAAATTCACACGCATAAGCTGATGATAATTCTCCGGCGAGGTGTCCTGGTTTTTTGCAAATTTTGCATTAACAATTTAGCCGATTTCCGTGGCTCGGTAGGTACATTGTCGCTACTATTGCGCGTTGCCGGCAAGCCATTGTCATGAACTTCCGTTCGAGGTTTTGTCTTGATGAAGGGAGTATTCTTTACGACGATTTCGACTGTCTTCGTTGATTGATGCAAACGATTAATGAAAATTATTGCGCTTGAAAGTGGCAAATTAAGCATGTAAATGTTCGCTATCGCAAGTACTTAGTTATTTAGTTTGGTATTATTGTAAATTAGCATCAAGAAGTTTAAATGCACAAATACGTAAATGTTCTGATCTAGAAGCATATGAAGCACGCTTCATTGTTTTTTCTTCTCTCTCTCTCTCTCTCTCTCTCTCTCTCTCTCTCTCTCTCATACTTTTTTTACAGCGCCAAGCCTTTCTTCCAGACAAATGAAAAATACACCCGGTAAGGTGCGCACTTTCACGGGCTAAAGAGCCGCGACGCAAATCGCCGACACCTGAGCATATCTAGGTCATATTGTGTCCCAGAAAATGGGTGCATTCGTTGCGAAAAAGCTTCTGTGGAAAATTTAGAGCGTCGCGAATAAAAGTCATTTGAAATTCAGGTTATAAATCTCTCTAACGATTAAATTAAAACCAATAAGCCTGACGTATACCTGACACATTGATCGATTGTGGTCAAATGATTTTGTAGATTTTTTTCGATTTTACAAATGAAATCTTAATAATTTCATACATTGTTTTCTTTAACTTACTACCCTAACAATGTTTTATACATACTTTTTCATGCGCCTATGGAATACGAATTTTCAATGGTTTTTAGTTTTTTTTTTGTATATTCTAAGGTTAAGATATCAAGAGGTTTTGTTAAATGACAACATTTGGTTTGCCATTTTGGCACAAGCTCAGCTATTATTGTACAAGAAGAAAAATAGTTTTCTAAACAATACTATATTTTCTACTAATAAGTAAACATAACCATAAATCTAAATGCTGGCTAAGGTAAATATTGATGTTTTTTCCATTGGCTTCCATGAATTAAATATAAATTGGCATTAATTAAGTACTGACTACTCTGTATATAATAGAATTCCGTAAATTATTTTATGACGAATAGATATATTGATTATTCCAAAGTAATGATTTGAAATAGTTTACGTTTTTGTGATTATACTACTAGTCACGTCGATGCATGGGATTCTTCGATAGACAGTCAGTGATACGCGTGAGTTCCACTACCGATAACAGAGCTATTACATTATTTCAACAAACGTGCGATTAATTAGAAATTGTTCACCTGTAATACAACGAATAACTTTTACAAGAATTTTCCACAGCCTTCGGGGATAAAACTTTAAGCAGTTTATATGTTTGCGTTTTTAATCACATTAGCTCCTTGTTAGTAATTTAAAATTCAGGTATAAGATACTCGACGAAAGTACGAGAGCGTACGTAATTAAAGAAATATATACAAAACGGTTAACTTAATAGTATTCTTTGCATATTTTAAACTTATTATAGTATTAGAAGCCAAAGTCAATACTCAATGAACTAACGAATTTATCATGTTCATCGTGTGTTGCTTCTCTGACTAACGGTATGTGAGAATTTATACGTGTGCACGACAACGATAAGGAATTAATTTTGTTAATTCAAACGTTCGTGCCATAATAAACATCGGTGAAAAATTTAGCAGTGCACGAAGATGGAAAGTAAGTTTCACGAAAAAATACTTACGATTTGAGATTGCGCGTGAAAAGTTAATGCAAAAAGTGAGGCGTTTCTTTAGTATCTTCTTTAATTTTGGAAAATAATTCTTACGAGTTATGTAAAACTCGCTCCACGTATAGTTTCACTCCTAACAATTAAGACAGCGGCAAACTTCATATTAAAATAAATCGCACGAGAAAGATATGGCAGTCGTTAGTTTCGCAAGTAGTTTAATATTTTTAATTTAATATTTAGCAAGCAATCTCTCCGCGTGAGAAGTAAAATACTATTTGAGAGCGGCTCGCCACTCTTAAATAAAAAGAAAACTCTAATATTATCGTTTCCCAAATAATTATCAGACGAATGAAGTAACGAGCTTCAAACGTTGAGCTGAGTGGCATTAAGTGTACGAGGGTAAGTAAGCGCACGAGACAAGTTTCCCGGAAAAAGTGTTTACTCGCGTAGACGCGTAGCCGAGTGGAGAGCGAGCGAGTGTCGCAAGCGCAAAAAGCACAAGTGCACAAGCGCGCGCAAATTTTATGCCCGGCAGATAAATGAGAAAAGCTCGCTCGGAAGTACTGGGGCGCAACATATGCGAGATGCCGGCGCGACGTCGCCTAGGCGCACGTGCGCAGGACTTGCGACCGGGCGCGTCGTCCCTCGGGGCGATTTCTTGGCTCGAGGCGATACGGACGAGTGTCATCGGTCGCTTATCGATGCTCGCGCCGAGGGGGCGACTACGAGCTCCGATTCCCGGCGCACTCGAGAGTCGAATGGGGGTGGAGGAGCGAGGGAGCAGCATCTGTCGACGGAGTCTGGAACAAGACTATGCGACGGCTCGGATGTCGGGCTGCGTCTTGATCCGAGACGGCGTTCTTTGCCCTCGACGTCGTCGTCGTCGTCGTCGTCGTCGTCGTCGTCGTCGTCGTCGTCGACGCCGCTTGGCCGGCGATACTGCCATTTCGACATTTTTCTCTGCCGGGAGGGAATTTCCTGCACGTGCACGAGGCTCGAGCACACGTTTACCATGCTGGATGGATTTTCAGCAAGTTGGGCTCTCTTAGTCGCTCGCGAACGAGCGTAAGATGAGATCTTTGCGTAACTTTGCGCTTCGCGTAATAAATTTATTTATCTAAAATGGATGTTTGCTACAGTAGAGGTGATTGAGTCGGGCTCTGCATGACTCTTCTCAAGCGCACGCTTAAGTTGAGATTGCGCATTTGATCGACATTTGTTATTTGGTGTATTTTTAGTGTTACGCCGTTAATAGCGTTGCAAAAATCACTTTATTTAAGATTAACAGCAGCTATTGATTCTCGTACAAATCTTCTCTCCCATTAAATATGCATCGAATAGTTTTATCGGAAATTAGTTTTCCTCGTACGCTTCATTAAACTCGACAGCAGTCTCGAATTATGCAGACTTAAGCTGTTTAATTACATAAAAACGAGGATAGCAATGTATGAAATAGCAGTAACATTAAGTTCGCTTGATATCTTTTTAAAGCGCCTTTACGCCTTACGTATGTTTTGCATTTCGGTGGATTCTGTTTGTATACCTTATAATGTAAAAGAATTATGGTTATAAGTAAGGACTGCGTGAATTATCTATCTTTTTAATAAACCAGATGAAATTTAGTAGAGTAGCAGCCTAATTTAACCCTGTGTATACAGTACTCGGAAATTTAATCCGCGTCTAGACAATAATGTTGAAAATTAAAAAATTCTTCACCTTATATTTCCACTTCTCGAATACGAAAATTCATTTGTTTCAACGCTCACAGACGTAATAAGACCTTCGTACTCGCCTACCACGCTCTCGTTTAAAGAAGATTTCTAAAGTTTATTTATCCAGAGCTGATAAAGAAAGAAACGTATGTCTATACTTTGAAAGCCAATGACAGAAGTTGTGGCAGTAACCTTTGAAACCTTTGAAAAGGCAATAATCATATACTTAACCGAGTTTCATGTTGAGACTCTCAGTTTCACTGATAAGCCCTACACGCTGATAAAGAGGTATGGATGGTGATAAGTCTAATTATGAGGTCATTGAGGGCTATGGAAGCTATCTAGCACTAAGCGAAGGTCTTACAAGTGTAAAATAAATTGTAATAGAGTTATTGCAAAAGCTGCTGATCTCTCTTAAAAGATTAATAATATTATCGATTAACAATATTGAAACATTGTCAAAAGAATTTTTAAAATTTTACGTAACATTTTTATAAAATACTAAATCTTTGATTAAGTTATTCAACTTACTTATCATTAATTAATTCCCTTTATATGTTTAACTATATTGCATTTTTAAATCATCTGCAGAAGTCGTAAAATTGGAAATCCTACAATTATCTTAACTTTAAGAGATCATTTTCTATTAATTTTCTGTAAATATTAAAAATGAATTCAACGACCATGATGATGTTTGTTACGCGTACGTAACAAACAAAATTGTATACAAAAATCAAGTATAAACAAAGATGTTAATTAAGCCAGCAGTTAATATATTTTGTTGTTGAGTTATTATTGTAGCCGTTGGCACAAAAGCAATGACTATGCTATCGTAAGTTTCAAACCAACAACACAGTCAACTCGTTAACTTTTTAATTATCAGTTATATATGTATACGATTTTGCAGCATTTCGTATTGATATTTTCCTAGTTTTAGGCAATGTAGTTAGGGATTACGAAATATTAACAATTATCCGTTTCCTCTCTTCTATTTATGCGTTGAAAACAAGAAATCAATAATGGGAATATGAAATAAAACAAATAAAGCTGGTTTAATATTTACAGGATAAAAATAACTCACGTTTTACCTAACACAGCTAATTTTTACCAAACAATGCGTTTTCCATGGTAATAATTTAACGGCCTTTAACGGTTGTATGTGCTCAGTAATTGTTTTAAATAAAAAATGACGTTGAATTGAAATATTACTAAAAGATAATAATAGTGTTTTTACAATTTTGAATTACTTCACAGACACTTTTAAGTGTTATCAAATTTTCAAAATATGCGCTTATTTATTTACGAAATTATTACGAGAATACATTTCATTTTACAAACATAAGGGACACAAAGATACAACATAAAGAATTTTCTTGTTTACGATTCTAATGTTTTCTAGTTATGCCGTGACGTCACGGGAACGGGAAAGTAACACGCGATTTGAATTCATTCCAAGATTCGATAAGAAGAAAAGTAATATTTGTGTTAACGCGTGCGATATCACTATTATGTTCACAATTTCACTTAAATATTTTCTCGATAATTGTTTCGGTTTCTTTCTTCATCGTGTCTTTCACACTGGTCTACGATGGATATGTAGAACTATATTTATGATAAATTACTGTACTATATACATTACGGACGTGGATAAAGTTTGTTCAATATTAATGTTACAAACTGTAAACAATTTTCAGTGGACGCGCGCGCGCGCACACACGCACGCGCACAGAGAGTTTACTAAGAAGTTCTTTGAAATTTTTTTGACCATCGAGTTGGCAATATGCTAATTTATCAAATCAGTAATTTATATAAAACAGTCTTTAGCTAATTGCTTTTGGCAAAATTAAGTTAACCATTTCTTTTCGATCATCGCGTTATGTTGGATATACTTTTAGTAATTTGACATTCGTAATAATTTTAGAATAATCTATTATTAAATTATAAATTTATTTGAATTATTTAATTTAGATGACATTCACATCAACTAACCAGAATTTATTTTACTTGCAGCTGCACAATAAGCCCTGCAGATCGACGGATCAGTTAACTATCTACAAGGTAACTAACGTCATAAATTATTTCTTAACTTTATGATTATACGAATACAATTATATATTATTCCTACAAGTTTTCTACATTGCGCTCGAATACAAATCCGAGTTATTTACACTTTGTAAAATCGAATAAAAATTTAAAAGTAATTGAGTTCTTTAAAGCTTTGTCATCTCCAAACAAACAATAGTATCATTAGAACAACTTTTTTATTTCTTCATCTGATTAAAGCTTTTAAACCTAAGTTTAGGTTTAACTTTTACTAACAATCTGGAAGAATGAAAATATAATATTACATTAAAAACGTGAAGTGCGCGAAACGCAAACAATTGAATACTTTATAATTGATAAAGCTTACAATTGAACTCGTTCGTTAAATTCATAATTATATGTAATAAACGTATTAAAAGTCATTCATATTCATAATTAATTAAGTTTCACGTGACATTGGATTAATATTTAACTCTATTATATATCGCTGGTACATCATGCGTTATAAATATACGTTTCTTTTATCGATGCTAAATTTTGTATCGGCATATACAAATTTAATGCGTTAGAATAGAATAGAAATTCTGCCGGAAATGACGATTAAAAATCCAAGTATTCCAATACAAAGAACGCGTATTATAAAAAAAATTCTTTTTGGGCTTTACTCTCTTTTATTTACTCTCTTGCATATCAAAATACCAGTGGATGTGTTTTTGTACCTTGGCTTATTTACAGCTTACAACCAAATTCCGAAACATGAAAAAAGTTCCGCGACCTCGAAGAAAATTTTAGAAATGCATTACATTCCAACCAAATAGACAACTTATTTTATTTTACGTTTCCCGTGCACACGAAAAGTGGAACTAGAACACAACGTAGCGTTGCAGTTCTTTCAAGAGAGTAATCATCGCTCTCGTAATTATCTCTCATAAAAATTATTGCTAATATTTGCTAACTTATTGACTTCGATCAACGGATCTCATCGCAACTCGTTCTTGTAAAAATTCCATTCTCAATAATGTAACAATGTAACGTCTCGCCATGTTGTTATCAATGTTAGCAAAAGACAAGTTACGTAGCAGTAGCCATGCGTCCCGAAAGAATAGACTTGAAAAGACTGCTGTCGATAAATTTAGAAAGACATTACAGGAGTATTGTTTTGAACGCGGCGCAAAGCTAAAAGCTAAAAGGTAAGAAGGAAAAAACACGGCCCAAGTACATCGACCTTTGCCAAAATCTCGATGACGTGCCCGCATAAGCGCAGGCACTCACACGCGCTCGTAGGAGACGTGCGCACACTCAACGCAAACTCTCTTCAGCAGCCCAACATCCGGCGTTACGTCCTCAAGGCCCCCGTCTGCGTCGCCTCGTCGACGTCGTCGTCCTCGTCCGGACCTCGCCACTGACTGAGTGTGCGCGTGTGCTTCCGCACTAACAGCCCGTAAAGCAGGCCATTGTTTTGCGAAACGCCAAAGCAAGTGACTCTTGAAGTGCGCTACGTTAGTCCATTGGGATATTATATATTTATTCGGCGTTACCGAGGAGGTCGGGGCGTCACTCCCACTTGATTATTCGCCAATCAATTATTTCGCGCGTGTGAAGTCATTATGGAGAGAGTTTTCGTTTAAAGCACATTTACCACCGAAACGATTAACTTAGCCAGGCCGCTGACGAATAAGAGCATCCTCGGGATCAGCAAATGTTATTTTCAGGTTCAGGAACTCAAACGGGGAATGCGACTCATCGTTTTCAGTTTTGAAATACGAATGGACGCGTTACGCCGATCACCACTTTCGAGCAGATGGACACGTTTCGACGGCGGATAAGCGTCGGGTTAATGTCGTTTGATCGGTGCAATTGCCATCATTCGAAGTGAGCGGAAGATAAGGGAAATTACAAAGGAAATCCATTGGTATACATTGGGTATCGCAAGTTCGATTCGCCGCGCCAAAGGCGATCGGTTTATTACCGTTCAGTCAGCGCCATCTTGCGTTGCTATCTTGCGTTGCTATCTTGCGTTGCTATCTTGCGTTGCTATCTTGCGTTGCTATCTTGCGTTGCTATCTTACGCACGTACGGCAGCAGTACGCGCATTTACAGCGTCTTGTCGTTACGAAGTTCTCGTGCTTTAATTTCGCGAAAACTCAAATCCAATGTTACAATAGTCAATAAACGTGCTTAAGGAAAATTCGCGCATACCTGGGGTAACGTTAAATCTTTACCGTTATTACGACTGCGTAAACCGTTTTATTGTCTTTGTAAACGAGTAAACGCACAACTCATATTTGCACGTGTTTTTGTATCGTCGTAATTGAACTTTGTGTAAAATTGACGTAAAACGTATTTGGATGAAAGTACAATAACGTAACATGTCAACATATCCTAAGTGACGTATTCCAGTGACTCAGCCTAATGAATCGTTTTCCCAATTGTTTCACGAATGAGGCACAAAGTCCTACAATTAAATTTTTATTTGTTTTAGAGCTATAATGCAGTAATTGCCTAGCTTTATAAATTAATTCAGCTTGGTGAAATGAGTTGTTTCCTTTTGTTATGCAACTAATTAATTTTTAACGTTTATTAAAAGGAGGCCAGGGCTTCTCATTTATTAAATTTACTGAATTTTGTTTGTTACGCCTGAATATACTTTAAATAATTTAAATGTAATTTTTAAAAGAATTGACATCTTTTTAATTAAGTATCGCGGTGGAGCGTGTTTAGTAGAATAAACAAATGAATGCCTGCAAACGTACAATAGTACTCCGTTCAAATTAATATACACGTACTCCACAATGTTAATTGCTTAATCAATTCCATTTCGCCTCATTATTGCGTCGCACTGATCCGATTATTATATTTCTTATTAATCATAATTTGAATTATTCCTAGTTATCAATAGTTATAAATGAATAAAGTTTCTCGGAGAATCTCTTTAATCAAAAGTGAAAACTATATTGCAATACATTTTATATGCATTCTAGATTCGTCAGCGATATAAGACTAATAGAACAATAACCGTTTTAGAATTAAATTGTACGATGTAATAACCATCAAGCAAAAACGAGACCAATCCTGATAAAGGACTTTGTAAGAATATGAAATAAAGCAAATTATGCTAAGATTTTATACCGCTTAGTAAATGCATAGTAAACGAGAGATCTTAGGTATCTTAGGTATCCTTTAAATTTTTATCGACTTCTGAAAAGTATATTTCTATCCTCGATTTGAAAATCGACACTTACTCTTAAAAGTATACATTATGCCTACATTCTTTTCAGCATTATATAAATTTCATACAAGCTATATGTTATTTTATGTTATTTTTAATGGCGGGCTTTCAGGTTTCTATTAGTAGAAGCTATTTAGGGTATAATATGGAAGAACGTTTTGGTGATTTACTATTTATTGTTATACTTCGATAAGATATCTCTTAAATGTGTTATCAAGCTATCTGGCGTAATCACCACTGATACATAATGCGTAATTGATACGAGTAATAACAAATTTGTACATGTTTTTGATTTAGGGTTTCTTAATTACCGTTGGTATAAAAACTGTAAATGATGTAAAACTCTTACGATATGTGGTCTTAATTTTCATCATAATCCATCACCCGGAACGACGGTAAAGACCATTAATTTCTTTCTTGATTTGGAACACAGTTGATCGTATTCTATTTATTAATGAAATATATTTTAAGCTCGCTTTTAATCATAGTATTCTGCAGGATGTAATATACATAATTAGGAATTCGAAAGTAACACGGAATTGAGATAATAATTTAGTTGAAGAACAATTTTCCATTAATAACTCAATTTGTCAATCAATGAATAATCTACCTGGTATCGAACATCTGTTTACACCTAACCAATTTACCAAACATCATTTGGACCCGTACATTTTGACGCTATTTTGACGCTATTTTGATACTATTTTGATACTATTTTGCTCGAGTGAAACGCATTTTAATCAAGATAGAATTATAAAGAATTCTTAAAATTTGCATTTCATGATTTCTCAACTATCGTGAGAGGTTGGATTGGATTTGTTTCCAAAGAGAAAGATTGGCATAGACGATCACTATCGTTATTTATAAATTAGAAAGTAATATTCAGGCAGTAATATTCGGGCATGCAGGCAGCAGTTTTATCGATCCAATAATTATGAAATCCTACCGCTTGTTCGTTACATTATTCGACTTAATCAGCACTCTCGTACCGAAGCTTACTCTTCGGCAATCTATAATTATTTTGCAGCTTTGAAAATTCATTAAACAGGAATCTTCGAAACTTTTATCACGGAAATAGGAAGCTCAACGGATTCTTCAACTTCTTTCCTGCTGCGGTAGCGGCGATCGTTATCTCCGTCGGTAAAGTCAAGTTACCGTTCTTCCTTCCCTGCTCCTTTCGCGCTTCCTGGACAAGGATCAGACGTCGGTGCGGTAATCGAGTTCCGTGCTGCGGCAAAAGGGTGCAGCAGACACAGAGAGACAGCGAGAGACTGCGAGAGAGAGAGAGAGAGAGAGAGAGAGAGAGAGAGAGAGCAGTAATTCACCACAATGCGCCGTACTTAGCGAGCACGCGGTGTGCATGATCTAAGTAAGATCTTAGGCTTGGATCATGGAGCTGTGCGGGGACGCGAGAGCTTTCGGGTGGTGGTGGAGGAGGAGAGGAAAGGACACTCCTCCCTGTAGAGTTGGGTGGTGCGGGCGCAGTGGTGGGGGGTGAGACTCGGGAATATCGACCGTTCACTCCTATTCGGTTAGCCTCTCTCGATCCGCCGCGGCGTGTGTTTGCGTGTGGAGGCTGACAAGGAGCGGCCCGTTGACCGCTCCTTCGGAAAGGACGCGCGATCCTCGGGATGCGCCTCTGCCTCTGATTACGCGCGCGATATCGCCGAGCGCAACTCCAATGGAGCTTTTACGATCATTTGCCCTTCGGATATCGGGTTGGAAAGCTCGGCGATCAGCTAAGAAATTCGCTTAGTATTTGCTTAGGAAGAGGTAAGGTCAAGCTCGCCCACTTGGAACATTCGCTCGAAACATTTTTTTTGCTTTGTCTAACAACGATAGCAGGTAAATTTTCCACTCGACGATCGTAATAAACGACTTGCACTTTCCCGAATGTATTGCCTTGAAAATTTTTAATACCGCATACAGAATCTTCTAATAATTCGTTATCGAGTAAAAAAAAAGGACTTTTTAGCGCATAGATTTATTTGTCTTCATTTTATTGCCTCATAATGGCACGTACGATTCCCGATATTTTGTGCATTACTAGGGCATTGGCATCGTTAGGGTTTAAATCAACAATTAAGGCCGTATATTAAAGTCGTTGGAAATGAAAGAGGCAGACTTTACTTTTTAATTTATACAGGGTAAATAATTATTTGCACGCTTGAGTTATTCGATAAGTGACGAGTTTTTCAATTTGCTCGTTGTCAATTTGCTCAATGAACATTTCAAATAACCTAATGAACGAATCTGCTCCAATACCTATTTTAATTTAACACCGACGAATGAAAAATGTAAAAACAATTTTATTACTGTTCGTATCCAATAATTGCGCACCACAACACTTTTGCCAATTTAATATTACAACGATTATACTTTTGAAGCCATGAGTGTATTGTGGCGAATTTTCAATTATATTCTTTCGCACGTATGTCTGCTCGGTACGGAGGAGCCAGTTATTTCTATTCCAAGTCCAAACAACTTTAAGTCGGTTGTACTAAATTCGGGGACGAAAACTGAATTTGGAGCGCTTGCTTCGCCCATTACATTGGTTTTATTACGGCACGCGAAAATTTCCCATGCACCGTTTAACCGGGGGACCATTTCACCAAGGGAAATGTACCTTTTCCAAGTCTTTCCGCCGACTTTCCCCAATAACATTATCAATGTAAGAGATGCGTGCATGGTTTTGTCAAGTAGGTTTTGAAATATCAACCAACGGAACAAATACTTGGGCGTTTCGCGATACATTACTTCATAATCATTTTTGGCTCTTGCACACAGAGTTCATTAGTCATCCGGAACTCGTTCCCGAAAACGCTCTTTCGGTCATTTGCCGTCCATTTATTCTCCATGATCGCGATCAACGCGATTTTCGATCGCGCGTCAACTTATCGCACATCAACAAGCGCGATCTCGCGCTTATCTCAAAAGGAAAAGAAGGAAAAGAGTGCAACGCAAGCAAATCCATCGAATAACCCACTCGCGACATGCGCCTGGTTTATCAAGGCTCGCCAAGCATTCCTCTCGCAAAATAACCTCCATTTACGTAAGACGCAAGGTACAATCTAGGTTACGCAATATCCGACTTGGGAAAAAGAAAGAAAAGGGAAAACATAACAAAGTTGTTGGGGCCAGTGGCCAGGCGTCAGGCGGAAGTCAAGGAATCGGCCAATCGCAGCTTCGCTTCGTCTTTCGTCTTTCGTCTTTCGTCTTTCGACTTTAGTCACCGTCCGATAGAACGAGTCCCAATATTTGCTTTGTCTCCCCGCGGAGCAGCTATTCAGGCTACTCGCGCTACCCCCGGGGGTCGACGTTCTCCTTGGAAGAGACTCAGCCGTGCGCGAGTGCAACTGCGTCAATGTCAGCCACCCCACCGCCTTGAGGCGCCCGTAACAGGGGCACCGGAGGCGCAAACAAGCGGCTAATGCGCAGTCGAGTCGAGCCTTGGCCCGGGCCGCGAGAGTCATCAACCTCTCGGCGCACGTGGAGTAAGAGGCCGGCGTGTATACGAAGAGGCCCCCGTGCGCCTCGACTTGCGTCGCAATGTATATAAGTTTCGACCGAAATAATTTCCTAGGCTGCCGTTGCTGTCGTTGCTGCCGTTGCTGCCGTTGCTGCCATCGGTGCGGACGGGATGACGAGGTGGCGCGCGGAAGAAAAGATGGTCCATAGGGCGAGGGGAGGGATGGGACGACGGGTAGGTGCACGGGATATAATGGGGGAGAAACGGCGATGGCAGCGGTGGAAGAGTGGATAATAAAGAATAGAGTAAACACGGAGTAAACGCGCTGCGTAGTTTCGTGCGGGAACGACGTATATTTTCAGACTGTAGTTGGTATCTGTTGGACGAGTAGCACGCGCACGCACTTTCTCTCTTGCGCGCGTAACCGCTATTAGCTCCCTAGTTCTTCTTTCTTGCCTCTCGAGTGCGCGTCGATTTATATACACGCACGCGCACGAACAGGCGTGCGTATCCTTGAAGAGTAATTATTTTCCCGTCTCGAACTTGTTTGCGGATCGGAGCGCGCGAGCCCTACGTATATCCGTAATCTTCTTTGGCGGCGGAGAACCGTGTCTTTTGTACTCGTTGTTTACCAGCTTGCGTTCTTCGGCTTTTCGCGAGATATTGTACTTGCGCTTTTTTTTTTTTTTGCGGATAATTGAAAAAGTCACGTCGGCTGTAACGAATTGATATTTATGCGAGTATTGATTTGAAATCTAACGCGTGAACGTGCGTCTGTATTTTATACGTTAATGCGACGTACGCGCATTCAAGTGTTCCTAGCATAAAAGCTAGCGGATTTAAAATGCCTTTCGGCCTCGGATCAGTTTATCGATCGGCAGAGTTAAATAGATGTACTAATAATTTTACGTTGCCGAGTGGTCCTTTTCGCCTATTTTTCATAAAGTTTCACAAAGTAAGGAATTAACCAGCTCTGAACGAAATCGTGCTCCGCTCGTCCAAATATTTCTTTCATCACCCGTCGTTTTAATTTCAAATAGTTGTAATAGTTTTTATACGATCCCGTGGAATTTCGAGCTCCCGTGACATTTCATTTTAATTTCATTCTTGTTATTTCATTAGAAGAGTTGTTGAATCTCGCGCGTACGTACCTGTCTTCTAGTCGGTGAATCTTCTGCAGTGGACATCGAAGAATTTATGTTCCATCTTTAGGGATTTTGTAAAATTATATTCAAACGCTGTGGATGTATTGGCGCCTTCGGTGCTTCGTGCCAGTATTTTCCACGGGAGAATAAATTTTATAAATGTATCTTTAACGTTTGGAAGAGCTTTGGAAAATTAACGGGAATATTCGGGAATATGTCTAAATGAAGCAATTAATGAATTCATAATTGTAAGAAATTCGGGGTTTTATAAGCGTTACCTAATTTATATTTATGCAATAAGCACTTATTAACATACGCGTATAACGTAAGCAGTACTACGTTAATTCGGTGCGCGATGGCTTAATAAGTAGAATAACGCTCTTTCGCCTTCGGGCACGATGATCAGGTAGTAGTAAAAATCAGTAAACTGTAAACATTGCAGAAAATTCTAAAAAAGAAAAAATGAAAATTGAAATTTGAAATAATTGGAAGGTTTACGTGCGCAATTAATAAGAAGGGGCGAAGAACTTTCATTAAAATCGCTTATAAGGTTGCCGTCTCATTGTCAGCCTTTGTTCATGCGCAACCTTATACTTTATACTTCCTTCGAATCATTAAGCTCGAGTAAGACGAATAACCGTGGTAAAGGATTGCGTTTTGATGTATAAATGTTGTGTTAAGGGGACGAGATTTTGTGACGAGTATCTGTATGGCAGGCAACTGCCTTAAAGTGCGATGATCGCACATGGGCAAGACGTCAAAAGAAGCTCCTAAAATAACCTTCAATACTCATTTCCCCGGACGGTAAAAAAGGGAGAGACAGGTTAAATTACTGCCTACACTAATGTCAAGCCAAGCGCTTGCGGACGTTTTGCTCGAGATGAGGAAGAGGAGGAGAGAAGGTGGTGCTGGTGAAGGCGGAGGCACGCGGCAGCGACGACGAAGAATCATTTGTAGAGGAAGTCGCAACGACGCGATGTGCGTACGCGTAAAAGTACACGGAGTCGTGCAAATAAATTCTGCTAACTTCCGAGAAGTGGCTCAGTCGCGATTAAAAAGAAAGCGACCGCACTTGTTGTATATTAAATCTTTTCTTATTTGAACAGCATGGCTATCATCGTTTAAGTCATTAGCGTCACTCGCCGGATGTAAAAAATGCCCCGCATAGCTGGGACTTGGACTTGCATTATGTATTTTGGCCTGCAAACATTGAAAAATAGGCGATATTCTTTTGATTATCCTCTTTGTGCGTGCTAGACTCGTTGAATTTTTAATAAAGCACTAATCGGCCAAGTTTGCCGCTCTGCGCGAGACAATATGAAATCGAGGGCGTTGAAATCGGGCACAAAAAATGTGCACGTACCAATTGCTGTAGGAGTAAGCAAGAGTACCAAAATAGCACCAAAATAGCACCAAAATAGCACCAATAGATGACTAATCGCGCAAAAAGATCGATTATAAATCGTATTTAAGACGTTGGTTAAAATTAACGTTCGTTTAATGGAATGTCAGTTTGCTCTTGAAATAAGATCAGTTTTTTTTTTCTTTTTTCTTCTTCTTCTTCTTTTTTTTTTATTATTTTTTTTTTTTTTTTTTTTTTTTTTTTATAAAAGTTTCAACCTTTGAGTCCAAGTTACTCGATGTCATTAGTAGTGGATCGGTAGTAAGCTGCCATCCAGAGAGCGATTCTAACACTTCTAGCATTGATAAACTACTCCGAACTCCAAGTAGTGAAAGTCTTAGAAAATAAAATTCTAAGGAAAGCGAAAAGAATTTGAATCCTGCATTAAAGTTACAGTCATAGCGATAGCGTGGGAGTAACAAAAGCAGTCGACTGTCGCCTTATCAAAGCTCCGAAGCCGAGTATGCGACGCTTGCGGAAACAGCAAAAGAGTCGCTTTATTTATGGGGATTCCGGGAGGGGGGAAAAAGGGGAAAAAAAGGGGAAAAAAAGGAGGAAAAACAGGCCTTATAAATCCTAGCGCAGGAAAAACCGTAGTTCACCGAGTACTCGGCGCGTATAATCTCGCATTCTATTTAAGAACAAAGCACATTTAGTCAAGAGTCGTCAGTGTGTGTGTTTAAATGTGAAAAAATACATGTCAAATACGTCTATAAGGAACGAGCACGGGAGGATGATCGTAGGCACGTTAAGTAGGCTAGGCAAAAACTTATTTACTTATTTTCAAGCACGTCGCCGACTTATTAGCGTTACGAATTTAGATTTTCTAACCGTTACGAAATATAACATATGAAAAATACATGTTTTTTCCTTTCGGTGCGAGGTAATTGGTTACAATATGCTGCCTATTATCGTAACTAATTTCTGATAAAAATTGCCGTTCAAATTGAGAATCAACGAATCTTTGTTAACGTGCGACGGCCTGAAATATATAACAAACGAGCATTATGTCAGTCTGTTGTAATTGCGCGTTATTCATATTCGAGCAATGCTGTTTTCTTTTATCATCGACGTCTTGCGTATCGCGAGTTTGGTGCCCACGTAAATTTCATCCACGTGAATATTTTTTATTTCGTACACTCTGTGTGACGTATCATTGTGATTGTATTTTCAACCGAGAATATAGGTGCATCAACGACGACGAATAGGCGTAAAATTAAGCGAATGTGCGCGTAAAGTAAAGAACGTGCGCAGTAACCGGACGAGGCTGTTAGGTATGACGAAACATCGGATGGGGCAACGTTTATTCGATAAAAATAAAAACGAAAACTAACGTGAAAAATCGTTGCGGTGGCTCTCGTAGCGAGTTTTCTCCGTAGCGAGCATTTGGAATGTGCTTGCGACACATGGCTTTTCGATAGACACACGCGACTCGATAGACAAGCGAAAAGTACAAGGAAAAGTGTCGCGTGTAAACGGAAGATACGAAATACAAAATACAAGATACAAGATACAAGATACAAAAATACGCAAGTTACGAGCAAACGCTTACATTATGTAGGCGAATGCTTGGGACGCGGTCGCAATTCTGTTCGGAGTTGACGTAGTAAAACAATAACGAAAACACGACTCTCGTTGGTATTACTGAGCGAGCGGGGATGGCCGAAGTGGTGGGGCAATCTACGTCTCGGCCAGACGCGG
Organism: Wiebesia pumilae; assembly: GCA_018907045.1. Taxonomy (NCBI): domain Eukaryota; kingdom Metazoa; phylum Arthropoda; class Insecta; order Hymenoptera; family Agaonidae; genus Wiebesia; species Wiebesia pumilae. Next base: position 2,745,056 of record JACCHZ010000104.1, read on the forward strand.
AGTAACGCATTAGTTTTGTTCGTGAACTCGAGATAGGAAGCGTTAGGAACAGTAGCGTAAAATTGTTACGTTGTTGAAAAAACAAGCTAAAAACAAGCTGAAACGAAGCTGAAACGAAGCTGAAACGAAGCTGAAACGAAGCTGAAACGAAGCTGAAACGAAGCTGAAACGAAGCTAGGGACAGAGGAGGGAGAGATTGATTGACATAAGTACCGGTATGGAATAAGTTGCCAGTCGGCAACTTATGCTCCGAAAGTGCGCTGCGTTTCGTCGATGAATTTCTCCCGCTCGTTACTTCGTACGCGTACGTGTATCGCACAGAGTCGCACAGAGTCGCACAAAGTGACCTAGGTAAGCGGGTTTCTCCACTGGTGGTAGAGTCGCTGCTGCTGGTGTAGTTCGATTCGAGGGTTGTAGCGCTCCCAGTGGCCATGCAATCGTCATTCCGCACTGTACGCGAACCTGGGCCTTAATTACCAAGTCGAGCGAAGCAGCCGAAAATTTCAAATCGCTGAAGCTTTGGCAGAATGGAATAAAGTCCCTCGTGCGTCTCATGTACGTCAGACATTACAGGAGCTTTGCGCTTACTCAGCACGGAGATAACCGCGCGTTATTATTGCTTTTAAATGTCGGGTTTACGTTTCCTCGACGTTTGCTCAAATTTGTGGCAAAAACCCTGCCTTGCGCTAATGTTTATTCATTTTACGTGAAAAGTCGCTCGAAATATTATCGATCGCTAATACTTGATAATTACAAGGAGCGATGGTTGGCTTGTATTCGCGTACTCGTTGATCGTTGTGTTGCTGCTAGCCAGGAACACGTAAGAGCGCGCGCACGAGGTGGTATCGTTATGTACGCGCGTCGCAAGAGAGAAAGTAACCCCTTGTGCGCGTACATAAATGTGGTTGATCGAGGGCGAAGGGAAGGACGAATACTACGGTGAATATCCGACTACGATGATCCGAGAAACTTTTCGGGCGAGATTGTAATATCGCCCGGTTGGTACTCTTTCTTACCATACCCCATTTTCGATACTTCTGTCTCTCTCGACGGTTACCGTCTTCGCGAGTAGGTGTTGCCTACAGCGATACGTAACTGACTAGTGCACTCAACGGTAATAATGTTGATGCGGGTAAGGTCAAAGCATCCCACCGATCTACGGAAGGGAGACATTAACAACGGCATTGTAACGCGTGTTTTTACCGGCAGATTACCTCGTTGCGCAATATGTTTCGAGCGATATTACCTATTGTACGTTTGCCGTACAAGAGTTCGTGGCTGGTACAATTTTTGTATCGGTAAGATGTCCGTACAGAGTAAAGCGAAAAGCGGCAAAATCTACGCACTTTTAGATGTACACGGACGCAAAGATTATTCTCTAGTCGAAAAGAGCAATGTTTGGAAAACCTTACGTACGGTGATCTGCGTGTAAATAATTATCGCTTGAAAATGTATAAATATTATCGAAGACGTTAGGTAATTGCTTGCAATGAAAGGATTTTTGGATTTTTTTCATGTCTATCAAAATTAGCAAATCTAGCAAATGGGAATGCAGTAATTAACCAAGTTGACCTTACAATTTCCAGCTTTATTATGCATTGCAAACCATTTGTAGTATATAATTTGACTGTGAGTTGAATAATAGCTTTGACGTCGATGTTACTGCGTTGCTATTGAATTACTCCGATGTTGAAACAATATAAAAGGAACTTATTTTATAAAATGCAGCCTCTACCAAAGTTATTATTTTTCAATGCGTAGTTTGGTGTAAGTAAATTTTACGTTTTATTGTCTCTCATTATTGGAATTGAAACTTATTCTACAACGAGAAAAATCTATAGACGTTTCTGTCGCTTTACAAGCTTTTACACATTTTTCCTTAAATACGTAATGTTAAATGTAATGATTAACTACCAAAACATGGAAATGACATTTTTCGGTGCAAACAGCAATGACAAATACAATTGAAATATAATAGCGATGTTGTAGTGCAAGTTTGAAATGCTTAATGATGATTTTTTTTTAAAAAGTTTTAAAAGAGTTTTAGAAAAAGTATTATTCTTACTAGGATATAATTTTCATTCTACGTGTGTTTATTATTTCAAACGGTATCATTACTGTAAGTTATCCGTCTAGTTATTAAAAGTGCATTAATTGAAAATCTTATCTCGTATATATGTTTCTTAAACAAAATAACTTTCTTAATTTCTTATTATTTTGTAAAGTAAGTAGTATATTATTTTTTGTGCATTTATTTATTTTCGCCGTCGATTGCTTTTCACGATTAATGAATAACAGCTCCGATCTTAACCGTTAAATAATAGTACAGAATATTTTTAAATGTAAGTAGAGCATCATTTATTGTTACTACAAATGTAGACAAATTAAACAGCGAATGATACATTAAAACTTGGCTTAAGTTTTCAAATATAAAACGTGCTTCAAAGGCTTTAAAAATTGTAATTATCTATATTGAAAGCATATTACGAAAGATATAGTAAACACGTTTAGACAAAATTTGTAAAAATGTTTATCTGATTTGAACTAATCTTATAAATATTTGCACGCGCTTATCTTTCGCAATTTCTTGATTTATTACTCGAAACCTTAGGATTATTGTGTTATCGCATTCGTATTTCTTAAATGCGCTTGCCGTAATTATCCCAATATATCATTTTCATAATAATCCGTAATCATCACTTATCCTATCTTTGACTCGCGTTAAAGATACATTCACGTAATGTAAATAACAGTTAGTCAACGGGTATTTATTATCCAGTCTAGCGCAATAACTTCAAATTTATTAATTAATTAATTAATTGCAATTTTAATATTAGCTGGCTACAGGAATGATAATAAAAAAAAATCAATGAAAAATAAGGTTTTCATAAAAGAAACTCTTTGAATAAGTGGCTATTCTAATACTGGCCAACGTGAACTTAGATTTTATTCACAATATTTTCTTTTTTCGTGCCAATTGAATTCATCGCGATTGATTGCTTATCTTTAGCTCGGCCGTTATGTTTATTCTGTTAATCTAACGGGTCTTGTTCGATTCTGTAGGTCACGCAGGCGTAACGATTCGTGGATTTTTGGTAGTGTAGGACCAGTGGGGTGGTTATCTCGTGTTAAACAGTCGATTCTGTGCAGAAAAAGTATCGTGCCGGTTCGCTGTCGTACCAGGGGATCGATATTTTTCTGTTAAAAGTACAAAAAATAATTGTAAACTACCACTGTGCTTAGCATGCTTTTCTTCCTTGCAAGTTGCTAATTTAAAAATTACGGATTTTGCGTGCTCCCGTTTTTCATCTGGTTCGGTTCCTCTACTCGTGTGCAATGAAAATTCGCGTGCAAGTGATACGCGAGGACAATTAGCAAATAACGTACATGTGGGTTTTTTGTCTATTACCTTTTCCCACTTTGGTTTCTCTCACGAATCGACTAAGCTGCATTCGAACAATTGACCGAAGAACTAAAAACGAGAACAGTGACAAATTATTTTGGTTTCGCATCAAAATAAGGAAAAGTCATCTGTGTACAATGGAGTTTCGCGAAGCAAAAGATCTGCTTAATGTACGGTAAAGCGTTTAAGATAAAGTTTTACAAGCAACAAAAGATGATCGACGCCTTGAAGGCATTGACATTTTCATTAGCGTCTTCATCGATTCCGAGCTTTACCACCAAGGGCAAGTTTCCACATCAATTCAACGTTGATAGCAGAGTCAAGTATTACACACACCCATACACCTGATGCATTAACAATCGTCCACCAGCCCGGACATGGGCCGAAAATTACCGAAGTGACTTATCTCTCTGGATTCTCATCACACGTTCGTTCGCTTCGCACGAAAGCAGAGTCCATGACAAGCACCGCTGGAATGCACATATTGGTACTTTCTCTTTCTTTCTTTCTTTCTTTTACTCGCGCTCGTACAGTGCATTGCACGTGGTTACGCGCTCTGTTTAAATGCTCGCTTTAGTTTAAGCGCTAACTTTCTTTTTAAAAGTCTCATTGCCCTACCGCATTTTATTTGTACCAATAATTGCTAACCGACCCACTCTTGAAGTCGTCGTATTTAACGCAAGTCTCTACTATAAAGACTAAAGCTAAAGTCGATTGCACTTCTACGGACTGTCAAGCAGAGTTCAATTTTTTGAAGAATTATTGATTAAACTCGGTCGATGGACTTTGATAAGAAATAAGAGTGTTTCCTAGAACGCATGATTGTGAAATAATCCGTAACCCTTTTCCCTGCATAAAAACATCAAGTTACAACGATTTCACTACAATAACAAAGTATAGGAATTCTTTAAAGGTAAATTTAAGTTACTGGTTTAAATTTTAACATTTAACACTTATTGATGTTATGCATAATGGTGCACCAGACGAAGAATTAACGTTAAAATCAAATTTCGATAACAACTGATCGAATCGTGATATCGGTTAAGATCTTATAAGTGTCCAGGTCCTTTCAACGGAACTAGACGAAGCCACAACAGCGTGTGGACTTAACAACAACGATAGAACTTGAATAATGTCTACGGATACTATTGATTCTTCAGCGCACGAATTCAATAAGGCTCTATTTGTTTGATAATTAAAGTGGGTGACTTATTTGCTGCTACGGTCGGTCACGAAGGAGCAAACCTTGCAATTGATGATGGTTTATGGAACGTTGTTGGAGTTTCGTTGTATCTTAAAATACAAGAACAGTCCAGCTTTATTTATCGTCAGCCGTTACATTGAACATTGCAACGCTCCTAAAACTACCTCAGGGCATCGTTCATTTCTTAGGAAATCAATAGGTTGTGAGATATTAGTTCGAAAATCGGTAGATTTCGAAAAGAACAGCGTTTCGAGCATTTTAAATTCACTCGCGCAAAATATAATACTGTACAACTGCCCTTCCTATAAGACGCTCAACTAAGGATCGTTACAACTATTGCTATTAGTTCTTTCTTTTATTTAGAGTAATATTTGACACTCTAGTTTATTCTGTGGAAATCGTACTAGAAATATGCCAAAGTGCAAAGAGTCACGATGAATAGAGGTAGCACTCAAGGAAGTTCTTAAGGAGGATGTCTTTAATTTAAAAGTTTGTATTGGTCCAATCGCATTGTCATAACGAAAAGAACAACCCTCTTGAAGACTGCTACGTTATAAGATCTGGGGCGTAGGTGAAATTATTAAAGCTAAGTTATTTCTTCAGTGTGCGTGATTGCAGATATTTGACTGACGTGACTTGGTCTATCTGATTGAGAAATCCCTGGATAGCCGAAAGCAGATCTTTAACGTGTACTCAATTCGAATATCCTCCTTTTACATTTGATTGTACATTCCTCTTCGTGTACTCAATGGCAGGCTTTTGGAAGTCAATATAAAATCGTTCAAAAGGCACTTGAAGAAAATCATTAGCGATACGAATCTGATTTACGAGGAATTCAGTACGGTAATTCTCGGTCTTTAAGTGCTCTTTCTTCACCTCTCTCGTCTTCTTGTTGGAAATCTTTTTAGATATTCATGAATTCAACGCAATGTGTTCTATGTAGAATTTATCGTACCTAACGAGGTACCACATCTGGAAGAGAATGATATAAACATTTTTTTTACAAGCGCTACAGCTACACCAAACCCAATTGCAACCTGAATATCGGTGATTTTGTCTTATTAAAAGACAGCATGTCGTATAGATTAGTACAGTTACTTGCAGGTAGTGCTTGTACATGCGACTTAATAAACATAACCACTATTAAAACTATCTCTTCTAAATCAAACGACCAATCATTGGGGTAATCATTAGGTCGTTCAATGAAGATGCAAAATCTTCCTTGATTCGGAGAAAATCGGTTATGCTGGACGATAACGTTTCGTTTAGTAAGAAATTATAACACGATTTCATAAACAACTATTTTGAATGGTAAATTCTGTGAAAACTTTATTAGCTAAATTCACTTTTGTCAAAACAACATATCACAACGTATGCTTTACACACAGTAATGTGTTATACTGTTGCGCGTTCTAGTTGTTCGTGTTCTGTAGATCGTATTGAGGCAGGTGGAATATTTGTGTTGACGAGCGACAATACTATTAATTATAAGTCTTGATTTCAACCGCTATGGCGCCTATTCTGTTAATCTTACGGGCGATTGATCAGGTTCAACTCCGTCATGATCAGTGTGGTTATGTCATATTAATGGTCAGTTCATTAAAATAAGATCGAAAAATCGCACGGTATTTGAAAACTTTATGTTCTTATCACACCTTTTCAAACGAGTATTTTTATTTATAATTAGTTAAAGAGATGTTTGCTAATGGTTTAAAACTTAAATAAGCGAGTTCTTTTCGTTTACTGTCCTTACCTGCTTCGATTTCTTCCCTGATTCAACCGATTTTTCCTGCGCGCTACTTTATTGTGTTTTCCTTATTATTAACTTTATTGCGGTTGTATCAATGTATTGCACATAATCAAAAATATGTTTTTATGAGGTATTATGTAAAACTGATAAATATTTATTTCAAGCGAGAAGCGCACATTTATGGCGATAAAAACACATTTACGCATGAAAATATAGTTTAAATGAGTTAAATGACACTTTCTAATTCGTAATTTCCTTTATCTTTTGGTATTTATGGTTTGGCTTCTCAATAACCGTAAAATAAATATGTTTATTCATAAGATAAAAAAGATAGAGAAACTGGTGTGAATAGGAATTTATTCAGTCGAGGGGGACGACGTAGTGTCAATTCCCTTAAAGTGTTGCATCATTTATCATAATAGTACAACAACGCACGATACAGCTTTATTTTTACTTGTTTTTATTCCGCTCTCTCACGGGTATGAAAAATGATAGAAAGTTTCATTTAATGCAAGCATTTTAAAGATTAGTTTGTTTATGTAAATTCAATCGTACAAATGTACTAGCATCTTTGAATGTAATAATCGATGAATGAATTTGCACAATTTAATATTCAAAATTAATAGCGTTGACAGGACAAATAAAAAAACGATTCAATGAATATACAACGTTCTTTTTAAAGGTTAGTTGGTTTATTTTTGCGAAGTTACACTATAAAGTGTAACAATGTAACAATTGTATTTGCTCTGTCGATTTTATTTTAATCTCTAACTTTTTATTCTATTTTTATGAAAGAAATCTTGTCAAAATGATGTAATTATAGATATTAAATGCATATTAAATTAATTTCAATTATTAAAGAGAAGATAATTATCTGAGAAAACGTATTATTTTATATTAATTTAATTACTTTTTTTGAGATGTTAATTTTTTCTAATATATGCTCAATAGAAAGTTCTTTTTTAATTTTGAAGTTCCTAAATTTACGTATATTGTATGACAGTACAGTATAAATTATAATTGCACATGTAATATTTATTCATACAAGAAAGTTATTTAAGTGCTGATTTTTCTTAATTACACTTACAAGTAGTTTCTTTATACGAGAGTACGATTTATTAACAAATTAAATTCAGCAGATTTTTATGTTATGTAAATATTATTACACTCTTTATAAGTGATGGATATTCTGTACTTATGCTTTTTTTTTTTTTTTTTTTTTTTTTTTTTTTTTTTTTTTTTAACGAACGGATGGTTTTAAAAATCACGAGTCCAATAAAATTGAAATTTGAAAATTACTATGTAACAGTAGTACTTGTACTAAAGCCATTGTTCTTTCAGTTTAAAGTTTATTTTCTAATTAAATTTAATTAACTCCATGATATTATATACTATTTAATATCCATAAGTGACACGTTTGTAAGCGCGTTAATTACTCCTTATTGTAAATTGAAAACCGTTTATAAAAGAATTACACACCAACATTCCTCAAACACTTAATTTCACAGGAAAAATTGAAAATCACGCAACGCATATTTCCCGTCATTGAAAAACATACGATAAATCTCGACCCAAGGTGCAACACCAAAAACTCGATCAGATAAAACTCTGCAGGCTATGTATAGTTATAGTAGTGTGCGCAGTAAAAATGTTCTTGTAAAAGCAACGATCGCACCACAAATTCAAAAGTAAATTTAATGCCTTAATACAGAGGGAATAGAGTATGTTACAATATACGTAAGTGCTTTGAAAAATGCCAAAAAATTCATTGCTTTTCAAATAGGAACGTATTAAGGTAATTAAATATTTCCAACGTATATTACATGGCTTTTGTGCCTTTATCTCTATAATACAAGGTAGTCAAATCATGTCATAATTAACGACTATGATCAATTTAATTTCTCTTTTACGTAATGTTGACGTACATCGAGGATCCTTAGGACAAAAACAAGAAGGTGGTCGCAAGGGTATTATTTTATACTAAAGAAATACTTTAGCAATGTGGCCCATTACCTTAATATTCAATGGGGTTTAAATAAGAAAAACTAACGGAAGGAGTATAAAGGAAACGTAGCAAGAAACATGCGTGTGTTATCGAACAAATTTTAAAGTAAAATAAAGCTTATATTTTGAAATAATTTGAGTTTACACGAAAACACTGCCAATACAGATAATAGATATAAATCTGAACACTAGATTACATAAATTATATAAAATTACCTTAAGTTGATGTTTATATCTTAAAAGTTTGAACAATTGAACTCCTTTTTAAAAAATGCACATTATTCTATTAGCATAAAGCATAACGTATTCTATTAACGTATAAATAATATTTACACGCAACATTACTTTAATTGCTAGTCATATTTTACATGTGTTAACCTTATGCGCGCATTAATCATCCAACTTATAAGTGGATGGAACATTTTTTTCACTGAAAAAGCAGCTTAAGCGTTTGGCTCACAATGGGAAATCACAAGTATAAGCTTTGTACAGATTTAACATCTAACTTATAAGCATATGTAAAAAATTTAATTAAAAGAAAAAGCACTGTTAGGCGAGTTCTATGAAAAAATGTGTAAACATTTTAAGGGTTTAGCAGAGTAAAATTCATTAAACTTTATCAAAATATTGCTTTAAACGATACGCTCTTTGTTTCTTTTTCGAGCACAAAAGTTTGTCTAGCATTCATATATATATATATATATATATATATATATATATATATATATATATATATATACATGCACATGTATTAAAGTAATTTTTTCGAGTAAATCTTTTCAATTATAAAAAGAAACAACATGGAGTTTTTAAAAATGCTTCAAAGACGGTGCTGCATAACTCTAGAAATTTAAATAGGAGTCGCATGTAACCGAAGGAATAACAGAGCTTTCTTTCTTATTCTATGAATAAAATTGTTTGCTTTTAGAAAAGGTAAGTTGGAGCTTATAAACTAGTGAAGGCCACATTTTTTCATTATGTAAACACTGGATTTCAACGCATTCTTTGTCTTACAGGCATTAGCAGGTGCAATTACCCTGTACCAAGTCGAATCTCGCATACTTTTTGTCTCATTTGTTAATCAATCAAGAATACTTACCAAACAGTTGAATTAAATTTGATTTTGTACAAGCAGAGGTGCAATAATAGAACTCGAGTTTAAGAGCCTTAAGGTATTCGTCATTAAGGTCATTTAATCAAGCTTACTTCCATCGATTAAACTTGATTAATATTTGTAAATCGCAACAATTTATAAAGTAGAGAAATTAGAAAATAACAATTATTCCTAGAATGTACGTGGCATATATTGAAAAGTTTCCAGAATTTCGAATAACGAAGTATTTTCCTTTTCCGTTTGAGGCGCTGAAACGGATGCTTCTAATCAGTTAAGTGCATTAGTTAGTTTTTACATCGCAATTACGTTTGCACTTGCTAATTTAACAATAGATTACTCGCGCTGACGTAACTAATTAATAAGCCGTTCGTACACCAGTAAGTTGACCAAAAAATACGCAGACAATTCATTGCGCTTAGAGAGCCTTTCAACAAGTTGGTAATCGAAGAGCAATCGCGCTTACTTTTTCGTATTTTATTAAAGATTCGTACAGTTTCGTTCCTGAAAAGTGAACACATTAACTGTTTGTACAAATGTCGCGCGCGAGTTTGTTTTCATTAAATCGACTTAATTTCCATTAAATTCTGGTAATACTTCGATCCATTGATCAAGATGTAATATTATTATCTTCTAAATGTGTTGCTTAATTGCATTTTTCTGCATTTGCTTCTTCACAGGCAAATAAATAATAACGAGTGTAATAAATTCTCTTTTTATTCGGTATCGGTTTACTTTCAATTCTTCTTTCACAACGAGAACAACGCGGCATACTCCAAATAATGGGGAAAAAAAAAAAAAAAAAAAAAATTAAAAAAAAATAAAAAAAAACGGAATTTTGTACGTTACGGCGACAGTAGTTAAAAAGTAAAATACGTATTTGGTTTTAAAAGACCAAAGCTACGAATGAGGGTTAATTAAGTGCTTTTCTAACGATTTAAATAATTTACATGATTTACTCGATACTCTTGTTTAAAATTGGTATGATTGTACAGTTTCGCTACGTCAACAATAAACTCCGTAGGATAACAATTACCACGGGACACTCGTTATACGTATCGGACACGAGATTCATTTTTAGCTACAAAAATACAGAGAAAAATTATAGATGTACATAATCTTTGTTGCATTTCAAAGACTTTTTTCCCAACTAATATTCTACAAGAGATAACAAAGTGACTTAAAATTTGTCGTCTCTGACAAGACCGAGAGGCGATACGGGGCTACTTATTATGGATGTACGGCTTCTCATAACACCCTACGGGCTTGATATTTTAATTGAAATCATTGAGAATGGTTTTGGCTGTGGTAAACGCGTTTGTTATTTTTCCACTGAAAATCTTATTGCTTCCACGTCCAAAGAACGAGAATAGACAGATCAGTGTTAACTAGCTGATCGTAATCTTGTGAAACCTCGGTGATATTACAATAATACCGCGCCTTTAAAGTAGCTTATCAAAAAACACTCAGCAGAAGGCGGCAAGTGCGTTGTCGCTCGAAAAGGCACAATTGTACAACATCTAAAAATACAACTCGGGGCCTCCCTCTGCCCAGTTCCCAGAGGGTCATCCGCGCAGGAATTCGAACGTACTTTCGTCGGTTGGTAGAGGAATAACAAACAATCTTGTTTGTTGATATTCGCGGCAGCATCGGGAATCGAAGGCTAGTCTTCGCGGTCGGCTCGTCTCTCTCTCTCTCTCTCTCTCTCTCTCTCTCTCTCTCTCTCTCTTCTCCTCGTGAAGAGTCTTGGGCGTTAACCTGGGGCACTTGCGCGCGCAACGCGTCCTCTCTCTCTCTCTCTCTCTCTCTCTCGCGGGTGTCGGGTGCGTTTTGTGTATAGCCGAGGACGACGACGCCGCTGCCGCCGTCGCTCCACGCCCAGATCTCCTCCAAACGATTGGCGCGGAAAAAGAACGAGACGAAACCCCGACGCGCGCGCGTCCACGAGAGGAGGAGAAGCAAGACCGAGCTTGATACGAGAAGAAGCACGTCCGAGAAAAGCCTTGGCCTCCCCACCGAGCGGAAGCAACGGCGATGATAACAATAACGAACAACGATAAAAGCAGCAGCAGCAGCGGTGACGATAAGCGCAGGGGATTGGAATCTTCAGTGGCGCGAGGCTTCGGAACGCCGCGCGGATTGTCGGTAAAACGCTAAACAAAGAAAGAAATGAGGAAAAATGAGACGCGACTCACGTGTGTGATCCACGTCGGGCGCGTCTCTACACGCGTCGTGCACGTACGCGTCCATCTACGCGTACGTACGCTACGTAGTATAACCTCGGCCGTACCGAATGAAGCTCCGTTTCACGCCGCCGGCTTTCGACTCCCCCACCGGTCGACGACGAGCGTCTGGTCTGGCTCTCCCCACCCGAGTGGCTTTGTTTTCTCTCTCTCTCGCTTCCTCTCGCGGACGCTCCTCGTCGCTCGGTCCCGCGCCACAATCGCTCGCACGCGCACGCACACACGCGCACGCGCGCGCACACACTATTGCCGGCTGCTCGCTCGGGCGGCCGGTGCGCGAAAATAAATAGTAACGCCCGAGGAAACCTCTCGAGAAAACCGCTCGAGAACCGTATACCCACGTGGCTTTTCCCGACTCACGAATTCGCTCTCGTCAGTTCAGCTTCCGGGGACATTCCAAATCCCCGCGTAATCGACATTTTTACGCTACAAAGTGAGCCAAGAGTCGACGCTCGGGCCCAGCAATAGCGAACGAGGCCATTTACACTTCCACCTCCCAGCCCATTGTTTTCTCCCCGTGAGCCCCGCGCACATCCACCTAGCGCGCAATCGTCCGTCTTCCTTAGTCCTCCTCAGTCCTCCTCCTCCTCCTCCTCCTCCTCCTCCGCCAACTCCACCTCCACATCAAGGGGACGCGCGCGCGCACTTTGGGAGTCCTCGCCCTTCCTCCACTCCCGGGCGGCGGCTTCCCCTCCGTTCCACTTTCCGCGTTTCGGCCGTCCCGGTGTCGTCGTCCTCGTCCTGGCGGCGGTGGCGTGGCGTCGCTCTCGAGCGCGAGAAACGCTCGTGGTGGTTGTCGGCACAAATACGGCACAAATACGGCACAAATACGGCACAAATACGCCACAAATACGCCACAAATACGGCACAAATACGCCACAAATACGCCACAAATACGGCACAGACACCGATGCCGGTAGTTCAGCGGGAGTTTGCGTGGGCGTGATGTGCTCGAGGCTACGAGGAAAAACCCAATGATTTCCAATTGTCGATGTCCAATTGACGGATGATCCTCGCTGAATTGCACTTTTTCCGTTCTCTTCTTTCTTCGGTTCATTAGCTTTATTCTTTTCGCGAGCTGGCGTTGATGAAATTGTTGCCACTGTTGGTGTGGGGCTGTTTTCTCAGGCGTCGAGTGCGCCTCGACGATCGCTTTTCATTTCGAGCTCTGGATGCGAGTTTTGTCGCTTCCGCAGGAAATCACCTTGATTTCATTTCAGTTTAAGCGGATTACTTTTCCGTAATCTAAGCCTTGGCGTCGACGTTGAACAACATTTCGGGGAAGTGAAAATTTGTAACCGATTCGAAAGGTACGAGTGTCGCGTGGAATAACTTCGTTTAACTTTGATTACGGACAATTGGAGAAGTCGCACGAGCTGATAATGTTGTTGAAATTCATTAATATTAAACGTTTAATAATTTGAGCGCTTTCGAGGAAGGCTTTGACGAGGTCCTTCGGATACACGTACGTATGTACAGATTTCGTAAAGATTTCGACAGGCTCTTGAACTTAGTTTTATTATTTTAATACGGTTGCATATGCATTAGACATGTATATGCATTGTAAAGACTCCCTTGATGTATTCGTTCATGTATTTGTCAGAAACTGTAGATATCGCAATTGTTTCAGTAGTTATGAAAATGTTTCGATAAATTAGATTAAATAGAAGATTAAACGTCCGCTTCATATTTTGTATCAACAAGGTGTAACGTATAATTATGCGTTTAAAATTTTAAATATTATATTCTTTAAATTTTTTTTTTTTTTTTTTTTTTTTTTTTTTTTTTTTTTAATTAGAATTAGAAAAACTTGAGCCATAGATGTAAAGGTAAACATATGTATAACAACCAAAAACTTACCTTCAAGAAGTAAATCAAGTTAAAACTGGTATAATTAATATCATCTTCGTTTTTACTTGGGCGAGTTTGATACTATCAGATAATAATAATAAAAAAAAGCGTGCCAATGTGACTGATTGATAAGATTGATTTTCAAAAAAAGAAAAAATACTACGTGTAAAAAGGTGGATTAAGTTTGGATTTTCGTTTATGTTTCATAGTTTAACTTCATTCGAAACGAAAGTACAGATACAAAACTTATAAGCTGTATTGAATTAGGAATAAATGCGACTTCTAACGGAAGTTAAAGCTGCATCTTTTAACGTAAGAATTCGATGGTGTTATCCTTACGACGAGTCTTCTTTCAAGTGAAATGTATGCATAACCGAAGCACAAGCAATTGTCCACGTTTTTCTTTCGTGGAGTCGTATATTGGGGCCGTGGTGATTCGCATCCTTCGGTCCTGCTACAATGGCGAGGACCATGAATGCGCCCGGGATTCATGCCACTGTAGAAAGGGCCTTTTTCTGTTTGTCGCGACGATGACGTTGCTGAATCGCGCGTCGCGACCGGAACATGCGCCAGCGATCCTTTTGACGTTGTCTTCTCGTGTGTTATTCCATCACAGTTGTATATATCTCGATCACTTTTTTAAAGTAAAAGTACGAGTTTCCGATCGCTTTATGAGAAAGTCGCGTTCGCTGATCCTGCGAAGTAATCGATGTCATGACAAGATAAAAGTTGTTACCGATCCCTTAGCAGGATATTCATATATACGATTGCGATTCTTTAAAATTTCATTGGATTTTACTTGGGTAAATTTTGAGTTAAATTCAAGATTGACTATGTATGTCTGTTATTATTTAAGTTATCAGAATGGGAAAAGGTAGAGATACCCTCGGAAGGTTACGACAATTTTAACTTTTTCATTGTAATTGTGTTGAAGCAGTGAAAGCAGAATTAGAGATAATGTAGATACGGGTGTATTCGAAGTAAATGAGAAACTCAATTTGATGAATCGCAGAACATAATAATTTAGTAAAATATCGTTTTTTTTTTGTTTTTTTTTGTTTTTGTTTTGTTTTTTTTTTGTTTTTTTTGTAATCTTGGTACATAATCGGTAGATTGAATTAGAAATATTTGCATAAGGCCTTCGTTATGGGATTGTAGATATGATACGAGAAGAAACGATCAAATTTCTCTCGTTATTGTAATATTTTATCTGTCTAGACATTAAAATGCTTTTTTTGAATGCATCCTTTTTTCTTAATGTTGATTTTATTATTACTGATTAATCGGTATTTCAGTTATTGACGCATTTGCTTGATTGGAGTATTTGAAAATATGAATATTTTTACGGAGTACAAAGTACGCGTATTGCATCGATAGTGTTTGCGTATTAATTTTGAAAATAATTTACGAAAAGCACGAACACAATATTGAGAAACTGAAAAAGCTATTAATTCGAAGAGAAACATTTTAATTTTGCATTTTTGAGAAGTGCAGTATATTCTAGTAGTTTATTAAGGTCTTTTATCGGCGGCCTAGAACGCAATTTTCTCTGCTGGAAAACTGCTGGAAAACATTGACGGAGAGTAACTAAAAAAGCATCACAATCGACAAGTCACTGATCCGATGAATAAAAAAACATTATTAACAGTTTTCTGCGCTGTATTTCTTAAAATATACGACACAGCTTTCCATGTTTTCCCTTCCCTCCTTCTATATCCATGTGATATTTGCTATGAAAACAAAAAAATAAAATAAAAAATGTAATAAAGATGAAGAAGATAAGAGACTAGAAGGACGTTGAACAGACTTTTTTCGGATAGAAAATGAAAGAAGGAGGGGAAAAAAAAAAAAAAAAACAGGGAACAAAAAATAAATAAGAGAAACGAAAAGATGAAAATTGCTTGTGCGCCCCATGTTGACTTAACAAATTTCGTTTGGAGTTCTCTTATTCACTCTCTTCCTCCTTCGGTTTCCTTTCGCTCTATCTCTCTCATGGCGTTTGTTCGACCAACGCCATAATAAGAACGTGAAAACGTGAAAAGGATGAAGAGTAGAGCTTGGGAGAAAGAGAACGAAGTAACATTCAAACGCCTCTGTATTAACGCGGCTATCCAGGAAATGTTATATTTGAAAGCAAAACATAAAGAGATGCTTAATTTTCAATGGTGATAATCGCAAAGCTTCTTGCAGCTGCTCCGAAATGTAGAGTCGCGTGGGTGTACGCGTGATCGGATTCGGATTTTTTGCTCCAGGAGATCGAGGAGTCTCTTCCAAATCCTTTTACCATTGTACTTTTCACTTACTTTTTCCTCGGTCCATTACATCAACTCTAGCTACTCTCTCTCTCTCTCTCTCTCTCTCTTATAGTATTTGCCTTTCAAATAACGGAAAACATAATTTACACTTAGAAATATAAAATTAGAATATTTTAATTTTGTGGATTACTTGCGCTTCCTTCAATTGCTGACAAATTGCGTTGTTTAAAAAGTATTATTATAAGAATTAAGACGTCACTTTAATGCCGTACAATATTAAATACTTATACTTTTTTATAGCTTTGAAGTAGCGCAGGACTTTGAGAAACCTCGATTTACAATATTTGTATATCGAAATTTTTCGATATTAATAACATAGCGAGTAAACTATAGAACTACAGAAATGCTAAGAAAAGCTGAAAATACTTTATTTGAGTGCCTTCGTTAAAAGGAAATTATGAAATAAATACAAATAATTTATTAATTTTCAGGTCTCTGTACTTTCTAAATATTATGTTCCTCAATTATTTCAATTATTTTTCTAAAGACAATTTCTTTTTTTGACAATATTTTTATGATCGCATTATAATCTTTATGAATACGTAGATAAATATTGCACAAATCTATATGTAAATATTGTTTTTATTATTTTTGTTTTTACTTGCATCAAAGTCAGTTTTATGTCAACTGGAAGATACCGCATATAGATCTACGCGTATGTATCAGGCGCTTCGTTTTCAATATTTTTTTTACGTTTTGATTCGGATACAGTGTCGGATGTTTGAACATTATTTATTCTGCAGTTATATATATATATATATATATATATATTAAATACTGTTTTTAAAAGACTGTAGTAAACGCATAATAAATTTGTGTTACAATTTAATTCAAATCGTAATTTGAAAATAATTGACTAAAGAAAAATACATTGAATCCATAATTTAATTGTGACATTTCATTAAATAACGCTTTCATCCATTACGGTAATCACTTGTGTTAATATTTAAGAAGCATGCATAATAATGTGAAAAAACAGGGGAGAAAGCACTTCGAATTTATACGCCATTTGATACTCTTTAATATAGAAGAGAAATACTTAAAAAATGCGAAGAGTCTCTATAAACATATTATACAGCAATTTGGAGAAAAAAAGAAGATCTATACCGAACGAAAGCGCCGAAATAAAATTAGAACTACGAAGAATACAATTAAGGGAACGATGATGGTGTGGCCGGAAATCCCACTTCCGGGTTTTTTCTTTCTCGCTCGTTTGTAAATGTAAATGATGAAAAACATCTACGATAGAAATCCTTAAGTGGTGTGCATTTATGAACACATTTTACACGTGTAATGTTGTTGTTGTTGTTGTTGTTGTAGTTTTTTTTTTTTTTTTTAGGAACATTAACGGCGCGACGTCCGATGAGATAAGATTCAACGTAATCGACGCGATAACGTTTAAACGAATTATTTTAATTATGAAATCCTTTAGGGAAATTAAAAGAAAACCAGACTGAAAAATTAACACGTAAGAGATTTACAAAATATTTATTGGAAAGGTATTTCAGGACTACTTATTTTCACGATTTAACACAAGTTGAGTAGCTGCAGTTCATTTATTCAATAAGACTAATGAATGCGTTATTCATTTATAGAGATCCTCCAAGAGTTTACTATGAATTTGAATACGTTGACTTAATAATCGATACTCCCTGCTTATTAAATAAAACTGGCTGAATTATTCTCAAAGTTTAGCCCTTTGTCCAATTTTATTAATTTTATTTTTCATTATTAGAATTAGGAATTATCCGAAGAATTAATTTTGAACGAAAGTCGCACAGAAAGGAGAAGCTTAAAGTTAAATAAGCAGCTACAAATAACGACGTCGTTATCCGCAGTAGAGGAATAATAAATAGTAAATTAAAAAATTTCAGAGGCAAGTAAAAGCTAAATAAAATACTTTATAAAGTTGAAAGAAAGTGTGCGTTTCAGTTTAAATCATCTGCGATGCTCGTCAGAAAAGTTTTAGCAGACAAGTTTTTTTATTTAAAAAGTGCAGATATTGACAACCAGCGACTAATTGGGTGGTCGAGGGACAAGTTAGAAGATGAAAAACTTAACAAATAACGTTTATCACTTTCGTGATATGAAAAAGGGCAGCATAATTTTTTGTTAATATTTGAAATTACTACGTAGAGCAGCGGAAGATGTCACGAAGACGACGTTCAGTTATATTTCGGCTTACCGCGTGCGTGCAGGTTCCCTCTCGTCCGGTTAACAACCATCAGCTCTTGTTTACGTGGCGTTGTCCACGCCATAATTTTGCCTAGAAATATTTGAAATTTCGTAATCCCTAGACAAGAAAGAATAGCTTGCCAAGATCTTTCTGGGATCGAAGATGTGCATTCCAATATTAATACGGAACGTTCGTAAAGATTATCAAATCGTGTATCGTTGAGCAAAATGTCTAGTTAATGATAAATTCATAATAAAGGTAAGCGCGCTATAAATGCGAGGATATATAAAAGGGGGAGCCCTGTTTTTCGCGTAATCCAGCGAGCAATTGTCACCGCGTCCAAGTCCGAGTAGCACAAAAATTGTTTCTACCGGTTCTGAAAAATCACCGGTTGGTGATGATTGATTTTATTTGAAAGGGGCGTCGGATCTCGTCGGACTGACCGTTGTCCCGAATCGGAGTCTGTCTGCCCAGCGAGCGATGGTGGTACGTCAGGCGGGTGGGCAGACACCCAGAAAAATTATATACGTGCCAACGCATCAGTCGGTCTTGGGCGGCCGTCGCGGGACGCGTGTAAAGGAGTCCCGTCGACGAAATTAGGTGCACTAGGGGCGCGCGGACCAGATCGGGAGCGCCAACGCCGCCTCCAGGTGCAACGACTGCGCGCGCACATCGATCATCCCTTCGGAAGATGCAGGAGGAGAAGGAGGGTGAAGGAGCGGAGGAGAGAGACAGATGGAGTTTCGCCGATTGACGTCGCGAGCTCGTGCTCGAGGCAGCGGCAGCTGACATCGGTTGTCATTAAGCAGAGCGAGAGCAACCGATGCATCGCTCTTACCCTCCCACGCTTCCTGAATCCTCCAGACTACGTTTTTTACTTTCGTACCGGCCGGTGTGGGTTTATTTTTATTTTCGTGTTTTTTAGCCATTCGGTCCGTCATTCGAGCCCGTCGTCGACGAGCGCTAACGATCGTCCTGATTGTTATTTCAATACTGGTAGACGATCTTCGAAGACACAGATGTACCGATGAGTTTTCCTTTTAACATCGTGTTTCGCCGAACAGCGTTGACGAACTCAATTTTCCGAGAGATTTATTCTCTAGGATTGTCTGCGCGAGATTTCTTTTGGATATTCGCATATCGAATTTTCATTGAAAATCACTTTGGATTTATGTTTCATCGCGAAGAATGATGATGCCTTTCGAATATTACAACGTAATTACGAGCGTTACTTTTTATCAATGAACTCGTAAATATAATTTAATCCGACTGATCGACAGCTCTAGCTGTGAGATACTGGACTTGAATACATAATTGCAAATTAAGCTCTTTAACGTACTTGGTTAAACTAAATTGTTCACCGTACTCCTGCTGATCTGTATCGGTTACTATATTTAAATAAACTTTTTAAATTGCTCAAGTTGAGTTTTATTAGCAGGAGTTAATCTTCTATTTGAATTGGAGTAAGGAGAATTACACAAGGCCAATGATTATTTGCTTTCGTAATTTATCCTTCTGATGTTATCAGACAATAATTTAATAATGCAATTAAATTGACCGAAAATGTTTTATGCAAAGTATTTTTCACACGCGAGTATCGCCTAACGAAATATTAAATATATCGACAAGGAAAATTATGCCAATTGAATAAGAAAAGGAATGTTGGTATACGAATGATGAAACGTAAATACGCAATTCCGGGCGGTTATTCCCCATTTGGAATTCATTTACCAAGCGAGTTGAGCGCGGCGAAATTAAACTTGCCCCAGTAGCTTTATTTTCACTTGAAACAAAAACTGACAATATTATTAATATACGGACAATATATCCGAGCAGCGATCGGAAGTGTCCATGGAAATCGTCGCACGCGAGCCAAGGGCCGACGTCAATCGAGCGTCTTTCAAGCTTTTTCCGCTGCATCGTTTATCTCAACGGGAGCGCCCGAAAAGTTGCGACAAGAGGAAAAGACCGACCGCTTCTAGTGCCTCCGCACTGGGTATTCCAATTTTCGTACACGTGCCGGATTCTGCAGCGCCTCCACCCTATGACAAATTGATTCGCATAGCAGCAGTTATGCGCCAGTCATTTCTCTCGCGGTTATCAAGAACATAAGCGGCGCGTATGAGCTTGTCTTGCTCCTATTACGGACTTTGACCCCGTCATTTTCCTCGGTTGTTTTTTTTTTTTTTTTTTTTTTTTTTTATCAGCCGTTTGTCGCGCTCGCATGGACACGTCGCCGGGAGGAGATCGAGAGACAAGACGTGACCTCTGCGCGATCATTAAGATGGATGACGCCCCGAGATCGTAAGATGTTCGGGCGATTGATAAATGGCGTGATTCTGACGGCACTATTTTGAGTTTTCTTCGATGTAGGCTTCCACGACTTTGAAAACCTACTCTTTATTCTTCGACGTACTTCTACTTTTTCACGACAATGAAAAGGGTACTTTATTTTCTGCGTGATTTTTGCTGATTATTAAGCTTGATTTATTGGTGATTATTTTTCGTGCACATGTCGGGACCATTTTCACAGAATGCAAAGTAAGGGGACACAGTGGTTTTTTCTTTCGCAAAACATCTGGCATAAATATTAATTCGTCCAAGTTGTAACTGTAAGATTTTTGTTATCTGCTTCGAAACAAAATGTTCTCGATCAATGCTAATAAAGAAACACAATAGCGGCAAGTCGGAAATTTACGAAATTATTCATTTCCTAAGGATTTTTTAACGTTAAAGTACAACCGAGTAATCTCGAAAATAACTGGTATGTCATTTTAAAAAGTCAAATCAAATTTAATAACAAATGGAGTTTGTCTTAAGTGCTTTCGCCTTGCAAGAAATTCGTACAAGAAATTAGAATTCCCGTTAAAAATGGAAGAAATAAAAACAATTTTGTGGTTATAAGTGAAGTACGTATCACCATGTGCTAAAGCACATTTTCTAAAAAGAAAAAAGAAAAAAGAAAAAAGAAAAAAAGAAAAAAAGAAAAAAAAAAGTAATATTTTATATGAAGCTCGAAAACACGTTTGTCGATCTTATCAGCTAAAAACTTGTTTTATTTCACCGTCACAGTACGAGAAATGTTTTTAACGTAAGCTATTGGAAATGTGAGCTTTGATTTTGAATTGCCATTCAAGAGAACTGTTGGTAGTCGTAATGAAGGTTCTCTTTATATTCAATGTTGTAAACGTTCGGTAAAGGATGAATCGTCGATTTATCGTCGAAGTGAATTTTCAATTTTAATGAATTATTTCTTCGTAATAAAACATTTCTTGGGCCCAACTAATAGAGATACATAGTGCGCGCGCGCGAGAGGGAGAGAAGAAGATAGAAGTAAAGAGGATGGAACGCTAGGAAAGGGTCGTAGCTTTCCACTGTAACGCGTTAGATTTATGCTCATTACTTCTTTTAAGTAATAATCTCGTTATCTCATATTTTTCATATGCAATGTAACAACCTTACGGTCTTGGCTTTTCGTGAATCAAGACCCTGCGCAATTATGCTCGCACTTTTTTAATTGACGATTCGTTAAGACACGCGGTGAAAAATTTATTTTCCAAAGAGGTTTAGCCGCGTGGATGTTGCCGATGATGACAGCGAACGCTAAACTGGTTTCATATTCATAAGTTAAAAAATGATTTTACGGATTTCCTCGTAATCTCCCTGCTAATGATTATTCCGTGGTATTTTTTTTTTTATTGGTGGGTTTATTTAATTTTAAGTAAGTAGCGTTGGATGATAAACAAGATTATTTATTATATTCATTTTATAAAGGTTTTCTCCAACTGAGTTTTCTGTTACTGTGGAATTTATCGAATAAAATTTTTTTAATTAGAAAAAATATGTTATCCTCCGTGGTTATGGACTTCCATCTACGATTATTGAAATTTGTTAATAAATTCAACATTGTGTGCTCTTTACTATTAGGTAGTGGTAGTCCTTTATAAATATAAATTTATAAATAATTCCAAGCGAAAATTTTATACTATCTTTTAGTTACGCAATCATTAGAGGTATTCAATAATTTAACCATTACAAATACTTTTGGTTATGTAAAATCTTCGGTCGTTGAACGTGATAATTAACGTACAAGTTAATTTGCCTGTTTATGCATTTAAAAAAAAAAATAAATAAATAAATAAATAAATTAAAAAAAATAAAAAAAAAGAATAAAAATAAATTATTTTAATCAAGTTTTACCTAATGAATTTACGTTTCTATTTATTCATACATTAAATGGTTTAATCGACTCTGAAATGTTTAGGACAGATTATGGGAAAACGTTGAATATATTTTCTTGCTCAACTACTATTTAGTTGCTCCAATGAATTTTTTGAGAAAGTAAATATAGCGGAAAAAGACAGCGTCTTCTGTAATTGATATATAAAATGTAATCATTTCAGAACAAAATTTATTAAATTACCCAGTAATGTAATCGGTATTTTTCTTAGACTTTCTCCGCTAATTATTTTTAAATGCTAGGATATAATACATACGCTATTTTCCGATCGATAGTACGTTGACTATTCGAATGCTTGAATTTCCCATTAAAAGCATTAATCATTTGCATTTAAACCATTATAAATGGAAATTATCGAAAAATCAAGAAGAAAATATAAGCGGATTGCTTTTGCACTTGTTTGCATACAAAACACTAAATTATTTTACATTTTGTAATTTATAAATATTTCAAAAGTAAATGTTAAAACTTATCAAAGCCAATATTTCGCCGTGCGAATAATAAAAATACTTTTACGATTTTGTTTTAATACTGCCACGAGTACGTTATACGATTGTGAAATCCCTTAGAATAATAAAGCGACCTTACGTAATAATTATTCACAATAAAACAAAATAAAGAACAAAATAAAATTTCACTTTAATAAGCTGTTTATAATACCAGCGTTAACTCGTCGAGAGAACAATAATCGAGTGGCGGTCAAAATATATTTTTGCACGATTTTGACAGATTTTTATTCCGTTGTTAGTTGCGTTCATTGCAACAGTAAAAAAAAAAGAAAATACGTTATTCGTCTTTGTGCACGCGATTCAAGGATGATTCTCCCAACGAATAGCTTTCGACGTGTCATGCAAATGAAATTGAAAAAGAGAAGCATGGTCGTCGAAATCACTCGGATCTTTAAAATTGCGGATATACCTCCATAGCTCAAGTCGTCATCCTCGAGGCGCCGCCGCCTGAAGTCGTCGTTAAAATAAATATGACCGAGGAGTGCAACGATGGCAGTCGCTTCGATCGATTATGCAACAACGAGGACGACGGCGACGGCGACGACGACGACGACGACGACGACGACGACGACGACGACGACGACGACGACGACGGCGACGGCGACGACGACGACAACGGCGACGTTACACTCGCGTCTCTGCTAATAGCCCTAATGATTTAGTGATAATTGTGCCAGACCGGCAGATATAGCACTGGCAGAATGCTTCGCGATAATGCAATTGCAGGCTATTAAATCGCGCGCGCGTGTGGGAATTTTAGCGGCGTCATGGGAGGCCGAAAATCTTTTCTGCCGAAGGCAGAGCGACGATTTTGACGACCGCATCGATCTTGCCTATTACGTGCCAAGACGAACGCAGCGTGGGCCTCCATTCGTTTTGCGTCGTTTTGCGTCGTTTTGCGTCGTTTTGCGTCGTTTTACGGCGACTCGCGCACCTCCTCGCCCCTTTTTTTCCTTCTCCGAATTACGTCTTTCGCGCCCGCGGCTCTCGCTCATTGCCAACCCATTCGGCATTTATTCGTGCACGCGGAATGTTACATTAATGCGAGGCGGACAATCGCCCCGTATCGATATTCTTGCGCCGCACGAGCACTAAAACTCCCCCGTGGCAGCAAATACCAACTAGTGGGGAATCCCGCTAGTTAAGTAAGGATAAAGGATCGAGGAATTGCCGGATGCGCGTGGATTCGACAGAAATCCAAATGTGACTCGGCGATTCGGCAAGAGAGACGACGCCCTTTCGCTTTTATCATCACCGAGTTACGGTGACTGGGGTCCTTAAAAATTCGTAGCTAAAAAGTACGGGAGCGCCGTGAAACGTCAATCGCTCGATAATCCGATAACCGTTATTGGATGGATTTACAAGTCAATTTCAGCCCCAGAGAAATGACGGGCTCGTTATCTCCTCTCGTGAGCGTCGTGTCATAGCTCTCCTACCAAGAATTTTTACTCGAGCGAACTATTCGGGGACGAACTGTTGAGACACCGCGTGGTCAACAGCGGGTCAGGGCTGATTCCCCGTTGGTTGCCCCCGCCTCTTCTGATTTAATCGGACGCTCCCGAGAAGCCGAGGTCGCGCCGCTCACGTACTCCGGTGCACGGAGGCCCTTCGGCTTTCGGACGCGCGTGCAATAAATAAATCAATTATCGCTCGTTAGCGAGAAAAATCTACGTTTAATCGAATCGACGGCACTTGACCCGCGACGTCGGGATCGCGTACGCGTTCGCTCGGACGCCCACACCCGGAGACGCTGTTCCCCGAATCGAAAATTACATACCGCGACATACCGCGACCGATCAATCGCCGGTGATGCCCCGACTTAGGATGACGCGTCCTCCGCCTTCTGGAGGAGATCCATTTCCTCTCGTCCCTCTCCGCGTCGACGCCGTTTGCGCGAACGTGATTCCGTCGAGGATCATCGACGGTATTCATCGCTATTCATCGCGACTACGCAGGAGGCAGTTTTAATAAGCGCCGAGCGTAGCCCACGTAATTCGCGCCGCTATTTTCGAGCCTCTCGAGCTCGAAGGCCTTCGTTGAATGAGAACGTCGATATTCGTCGGTGGAATACGGGTCTCGGGGCGGTCGACGTATCGGCTTCCGCGAGAGCTTTATACTCGTTCTGACGCTTTTATAATAATGTTGGTTTCCTCCTGCAGCGCTCGCAGTCGCAACAATAGTTGAGCGAATACGAGGCCTCGAGGCACGTTCGCGTTCGGGCTTAACGCCTCGATACAGCGTGTACGTATCTGCATATTCGTAGCTTGGGTGATAGTCTGAACGGTGGAAAATGGAGAAAAGGATTGGGAGAAAGGAATTTCGTTAGATTTCTCCGGTAGTTTACGAGGTTGAAATGCGTGTTATTGGGCCGCAACTTGGCCGCTCGTTTGTTCTTTTAAGGTTCTAATCGACGCGTAACTTGCTATTTATTTCGGTTGATGGGAAATTTTTGCTGTAGCAAAAATTGTACTCGTTTGCAAGAAATCAATGGAGAATGTAATTCGAAATGTAGCTCAGAAGGTACGCGGTGGTCGTGAGGGACTAGGGATTTTTCATCTTTCCTTGTCTAGCTAGTGATAAATTTGTCTTATTCCTAAGGAATTCTTTTCAAGTGACGATACGTTATGTATTCTTTTCTTGCAGCCGGTTTCAATCCGCACAAGATGGAGCTTGTTCAGAGCGCCGTTGTTATATTGTCATGATTAAAACGTGTATTGTTCTTGAAATTTACATAAAGTAGCAATAAACGTTTGCCTCCAATATCAAGTTTGTTGCACCTATTTATAGCATAATACAATACTCGAGAAAAGAGAATGTTTTTTCGCACTGCGTTGTACATTTACGATATCGATGAGAGTGGTTCTATTTTTCGTATCTCGTTTTAATCTCTCTCTCTCTCTCTCTCTCTCTCTCTCTCTCTCTCTCTCTCTCTCTCTCTTTTCGTTTCAATCGTGCAAGTTTTGAAAATTCGATACAATTGACGAAATGTAAACACGGGATGTCTTGCCGACTGAATTAATTTCATTCTAATGGCAGGATTGTATTATCAAATGGTTTTCATTGCCTTTCGATGAGTGTTCGTTGTTTTTGTAAGGTTTGTTTAACGATCTTGAGCCTTGATACAATAATATCAAAAGCACTTTTTTAATTCAATTCAATTTACCATTTCTAAATTGTCCCAATGTCATTTAGACATTGGGATGATAAAACATGGTTAAATATTATACCGCTTTGAATTATCAAGCTTGGTTAACATAACAGTAGCCTGTTGACACGATTCTCTTTCCGATTTCCGGTAATGTTCCTTACATTGTAATGTTCATTTACAGCGAAGCACTATAATGCTTTGTAACGTTTACGTGTATTATTCATTGTCCCCTAATTTTATCATCGCGTGTTATTTATGTGTATTTAACACGCGCGTCATAGGACAAGAAAAAAAAAAATTCGATCCTAACGACAAAGTTATTTAATTTTATAATACACACGATTTTGAAACTGCTCGTGAGTAGTTGGCAAATAATGTACATTAGCTTCACATTATTCGAGTCAATATAGCTTTTATTAAGAATTATAATTTTTTAAAAGAATATTACGTAACGCTTTTGATCACAATTAGAATGATTGGTAGGACTGGTGGAAAACTTGGTTAAAATAATAAATCTCGAGTTAACCAGTATACTTATGCTCGTCGCGTGAGTTAACCTATACAAGATCCCTAAGTTTTAGACAAAATCTTGTCTTTTACGTTTAACGGTACGCAAATCAGCTTATCGTTGCTTCCAAGAATTTTTTATGCGCAAACATTTTTCGACGTTTTCCTTTTCAGGAACCTTTACAAAGTGCCGCGATATAAATGGTAAATGTTCATTTTTTTCTTCTTTTTCTTCTTTTTCTTCTTTTTTTTTTCCTTTTCTTACGCTCGTCTTTGAATTCGGTGCCGCCGCTCCATTCCCTGGCAATAAGCCGCCGCAATAGAAAGATACAGAGATACACGGATATTATTGCCGTGGCGTCAATGCTATGATCTTGCTCTCGTTGTTAAATTTGCACGTATATGTAATTTTCTCACGCGATGGTCGTATTATCCGTGGAGGGTTTCTTGCGCCACGTACGTTTGCATGCGCGAATAGCCGTAATTATTGTTTTTCTCCGGGGCCATTTGTACCTCTGATACCACGAGTACATCACTTGGCTCTCTTCCTCTCTCCCTCGCAATAAGTTTACACTCGTTGAAAAAAGTACCGAAACAGAAAGTGCAGTTTTACGTTTTGTGGGCTCGATAAAGCATAAGATTTTGCACCGGTGAACGATTGAATTTCTTCCCTTTTATTTGTACGTGAAATTGACGTGTTCACAAGTTACATAGGAATACTCACGATCAAACTGTACGGCAATGTAGGTACGCGTGAAAGAACTTTTAAAAATACGTGTTACGCTGGGTGGAACAACCTCGTATTATGAAAGATCGTATAAAAGTTATTAACGACGAATTCACCAATAAGGACACAGTGGTAAAGAACAGGATAAAAACTGGTTAGCTACTCGCCGATAACTAATTAGTGTGTTATCCGTTAATTGCTATTCATAAGTTGCGTAACGATACCCCACTGTACTTGCTAAATGATTGTAGGGAACATTACATTGCCCAGAATGAAAATAGTTGATCAATCACTAGTTGCGTACTCTACTCTAGTCAAATTTACCACGAGCTGCGCTTGAGGAATCAATTAACAGAGAATTTCTATTTATACGGCAAAGACGGAATTTATAACTCATCGCTGCTGACACGTACATTATCTGACAAAATGCACACGACCATTATAAATTATAAATTATCATCAATCAGAAGGTTGATCATTAATTTCTCACGTCATTTAATTTACTGTCCCACGCCGAACTCTAAGCACACGGGGAGTACACGCCACGCGTGCTCACACACACGCGCCCATATAATTCACGTGTTCGCCGTATATGTCCAGCATTTGCGTCGACCCGTAATTTCCGCCGACTTCCTACGCGATACTATACGCTGTGGCGCTCGTTCCAGCGCCAGTGGACATAACGCGAGCCTCTTGTAGAGTAATTTATCCAAAGCACAAACGAGAAACCAAAGCTGTGACGCGCCGCTCGAGCTGCTGAAGGAAAAGTAGAGAGTCTACGACGAAATGGATGGCGAGTGCGTAAGAAAGAATGCGGTTGCGCGCGTGGCAGTATGTGGTCCAGGGGGGTTGGTGATATATATTGAACAACCCTTGATTGCCATGAATTTTAGGTT
Source organism: Wiebesia pumilae (assembly GCA_018907045.1). Lineage (NCBI taxonomy): Eukaryota > Metazoa > Arthropoda > Insecta > Hymenoptera > Agaonidae > Wiebesia > Wiebesia pumilae. The sequence goes on from JACCHZ010000104.1 coordinate 2,773,140, forward strand.
CGAGCAATTGAATCTTAAGCCTGTCAACCTTAGGTTTGCAGTTGAGCTTATGTTGTCGAGGTTCGCTTGAAAAAATCCATTGGCAGCCGTTTGTTGCGAATTAGAATGCGCCATAATGCGTATTTAATGCCGAGCTTCGTAATAATCATCGAGAGAAATACAAATTTGCTCTCGAACGATGTCCGCTATAAAACAAGTCTTACCTCGTATACAGGCCTTGAAATACATTTGTATGTATTACGTGCCTTATATAGGTTACGTATGGTGTGCGCTTCCTTGTAGGTATTTATACGGGAAACGAGAAATTATTCTTATTGTCAGCACCGGAGTATCCGGAGTATCCGCCACTGTCTGCTTCGATATGCCTCAAGTTTCAAAACTACAATAAGTCTTGCAGCTATTAAGTGGACTGCGAGAGACCGATAAGTTGATCCTGACTAAGAACTCGAAGTTGGAACTTTGAATGCGAACGTTGAGAGTTGTGTTGCTTAATTAATGTGTATATTAAAAAGACTTCTTAAAAGACTATTGAGACTCACTTTTGACGGATGGTTTATTGGAAGCTCGGAGGAAGGCTTCGATACTTTTTTTTAAATTTCTCAGTCGGCACGAGTCGCGCAATTTTTTCTCGTTCTCTTTATAACGAGCAGAAATTTCCATTCGGAAAACATCGGGATATTTTTCCACGACGCTCTGTACACTTAGATTACGTGCTATCGGGCATAAGCATCCGCAACAAAAGCTAGGAATTTTAACAGCGTTAGTATGTTACCACACACGTCAATAAAATTTATTAGAAAAGTCGACTGAGCGAAATGTGCAAAATTTTATTGCACCTCTCAAGAATTCTAACAAATCCACGTCCATAAGTCAACCGCGGCGCTGCCTCGCCGTATAAATATCGCATTACATTGCGAATGAACGATACCCAAGTACATCTTTATTATCATCAATATAGAATAACTTTCCCGATTATTCCACGATAAATGCATCATACATTAGCTTACACGTCTCGCCGTCATTCCGTCAAGCGACAATCGAAAAATTCAACGCGCACGTATCGGCAGAAGTCCGCTGGACTACGCGGGGATTCCCAGCTGAGGACTTGGAGTAGGTACGTCGTCTGTTGTTGCGCGGAAGTCGTTCGGATCTTACGTACAGTGAACCACAAGATCGTAAGTCGGTCCGCTTCTGTCGCTGCTCTCGGCTGTCGAGCAGCGTTGCAAAACTTACGGGAATGATTTCACTCAACTATTCGCGTATCCCCGCGTATCCCCGCGTAGCCCCGCGTAGCCCCGCGTAGCCCCGCGTAGCCCCGCGTAGCCCCGCGTAGCCCAGCAGTAGCTGGCGCTCGTAAAGCTGTCGTGAGCTCGGTAATCATTCGCGTGCGCGTGAAGTTACGAGTACTTATATCTTCGTCTTTACGCTCGTTCTTGTCTCGTCTTTACACTCGCGAATGTATTCCCAAGGCGGAGTGTATTCCTCCCTTTTGTTTTGTGGTAATTTCGACGGAGTTTACAACTTCGAGGTGGACGTGGAGATGACACCGCGATTTCCGGTGGAAACCAGGGCAGCTTTGTTTTTGCACTCTCTATTATCTAGTCTGATCTAGCTGTCTGGTATGCTGAAATATCAGCGAAGGTCCGTTCGCAATCTCGTTAATGAACGATAAGCAAAGTTTCCTTTATTGCAACCTATAAGTGTTAATTCGTTTTATTTTTGGGTCGTGCTTCATTGCCGTTAAAAGTAGTTATACGCTGATAAAACTAACATTTTTCGTAAAAAATTTCAAGTCGTGGTTCTTGGAAGAAACGCTCCGTTGCTCGGATTCTGTATTACTCGTGAAATTGCAAGGTAAATTGCAATATTTTCCACTCAGGGTTTTGCGCGTGCATTTTCAAAGTCGATAATCTAGGACTCGCTCTTGCAATATAATACAGTACAATATGATAATACAATAGGGCATTGTAAGAGTGCATTATATTGAAAATTCATTTTCAAGTATGCGCCTAACCCCAATGACGTTGGGTACTAGTGAGTCATACTCGAATCTAAATATGCCAAGAAGTTTTTCAATACGCATTAAGTAAAATACGGACAATTTTAGGAACGCTCGTGTTTCGACTTGAAAAGTTATTGTGTCGGTAGAATCACTTCGGAACCGATTTAGCCGCGCTCGTGGCTCTTGGAGATCTACGTCGTTCCTCAGAATTGCGATTAGAAGAGAGATAGTATCGTCTGCCTGGTGTATTATACTTATTTATGTGCGCTTACATCCACCGTAAATCGAAATTACTGTATTTATGTAGAACATTTTCCAAATATTTAATTCTTACTGAAGCAGCGACCTCGCAGTCGAAGAACTCCGATATATTATACAAAATTTCGTGTTCGAGTTAAGTGTAAAACGCATGTGCACATTCTCGGTAGAATTAATTCGTGATAAATTATTCGGAGAACCAAGTGAAATCTTTTAAGCCGGAAAATTGCGGTATCAAAGTTTGCGATGCTAAATCTGATAATCGTATAAAAGTAAACACTAAAAATATTTGCTATCGCTCTTTTCGTTTTGACAGTATTTAATTGTACATTAGTTTTAAATTTCATTCAAACTTGGTACAGCTGACGTTATCAAAATTAAAGCAAAATTAAATTGATTGGCGATTATTTAACGAATATCATCATTTTGCCGAGGATCGTGTGCTTTTTTCACGTGGTGGCTTATTCCGTATTACGGTATTAAATTCTGTAATTTTTATTCATTTATTGGATAAATAATGCCAGCTACGTGCAAACGTCGTTTGCACTTTTATTGTGGTGTTAATTTTTTAAGTAGCGGTATACTGGACCGAGCAAATGTCATGCGCGATTGCTTTTCAGCTGTGAAAATTCTAAATTCTTGATTATTCGGGTTCGTCACGTGTGAACTACTCGAACGGCCTCAACTGGCGTTCAGATTTAACTTATCGAGTTGCGCGTACGCATGCGTACGCGCGCGCGCGTGTAAAAAGCTGGGCAAACAAATGTTTTCTACTTAATAGTTCCTTTGTAATAGATTCGGATCTGAGACAAGATTAAAAGATGTAGATTGGGAAATCAAAGCTGGTCTAAAATAAAAATTATCCATGAAAACTTTAAATAGTGTAGGTTACTATTCATCATTAGGCATGTGACGTTTAAAACAACCAAAAGTAAAATAACTCGGAGGACTCAATTCCGTCGACTCGTGTTTATTGAAGATATCCATTTTCCATGTAATTTGATTTTCGCTTTAATTTTCAATCAATTTCTTAAGATAATAATTTATAAATAAAGTTTTATACTTTTTTCGTAATGCGATAGTTCTTTGATATTCTACGGAATACGCGCATATGCGCGGAGTATTTTGAAATACTTCTAAATCTCGGAAACAGAAGCTTTTCAATAAACACCTGCATTATTGTATAAATATTGTACAAATGTCCCCGTGGGTTGACGCATCCTTCAAGAATCATCGTTTGGATTGCAGATTAAACATTAATGTGGAAGACACGACGACGTTCGCGCTTGGGATTTTTCAAAATTGCTCGCTACTTATATTTCGCCAATTAAGACCTGCGAAGTAGCAAAGTAAAAATGAGTTGAAAGAAGTAATAAAACAGGGAAAGAGGGGAAAAAAAAAAAAAAAAAAAAATTTCGTTCTCCATTTACAATCATCAAAGCATGAGAAACACGTATTGATATCGCGATATAACAGAAGCATTCCGCTGTCTGGTAAGCAGCCAATACGGTAAAGAGTTCAATAAAACATGGAAAATACTTGGGTTTATCGAACAGCGAGAAAAAAGGGGAAAGCAAAGCATGATTATTAGTGGTGCATATAGCACCGGCAGACGGAATGGCCGTTATGATTTTCGCGCTGGCGAGTTTCCCATTGCTGGGGCGGATTATTCCGTACGCGTTCGACACTAATTACGCTGTATCTCGTATAAATAACGCCTAAAGTAGTCCCTCGTTTTGCGCCCATAAAATGATGCGCGGTGCGGCGTAGCTTTTATATGGGCTAATCTTCGACGACTGAAATCGATTTTCGAGTTCGCTTCTCACCAGTTTTACGGGCTGCATACGGGCGAACTTTGGTTTTAATGTTTGCAAATACTCCGAGCTTCTCTGCGCATTACTTCTCTGGATTTATACTTAAGCAGATCCGTAATGTACGGTAACAAAGTTATTTTTGGATGCGAAAATTATCTTACTTTTTGATTGTCGCTCTCTTTCTATATTTGTACTTATTCCGTTATATCGATTCGTTTTCATTTTACGTTAATGATCACGAGTGTTGATATTGGAGACATTACGTTAATTCGTATTTACGGTATAGTATCTGTCATAAGGAATAATTAATTTATAACAATTTATTCGGTAGATTAAGCGATGTGCCGGCACATTGCAGAAACATCAAGATGTCATTATTAGGTTCGTTGTATATGTATTTAAAAGTAATGCGTGGATTTTTTCATTTTTCATACCGTTATTCTTATCACTGCGGTGCATCGCAAGAAGGTGCCTCAGATAGAATTAGAATTCAGAATTGACGATTCCAAGGTTTTTATTAATAAATCACGGAGAGCTATTATTATTGATATTTAATACTATCCTGACATGTTTCAATGTACTTTCAATGATAAAATACCGATGAAAATCTTTAAATAACGGGTACAATCTATTTTTATAAGTATGGCAACTGATCAGTGGACTGTGATTGCAGCAAATTATATTCTCGCTATTTTGAAAACCGTGGTTTGATTACTTCTGCTGCAGTTTAAATGCGTTTAAGCTTAATTTCGTTGGAAACAATTATTGGTAAATTCAAGGACGTATTCAAACAGTCTTACGATTCATTTTTCATACTTCACTCTTTTGCGTTTTCTTCTATCGTAGAGTAAACGTTTCTCTTAATCGTATGACTGACTGTACTGCTTCATTATTCCAATTTTTTACTTGATAATCTAATAAATCTAATATTTTATATTTTTTCCGTTACAGTGGACCCGGTTTTGGTTTACGCAAGAAAATTGAAACCTTTAAAGCTGTACAGAAGAAAATAATCTCTGTTTCCTTATCACGAAAAACGAAGGAAATATAAGGAAAAAGGTACGCATCCGTTTATATTTGTAAATGAAATTTTTATAATGTACCTTAGCTTTTTTTTTTTTTTTTTTTTTTTTTTTTTTTTTTTTTTTTTTTATCAAAAATTCAACAGTCCAATGGATCAGAAATTATTTTTTATATTTTTATGTTTTATGTTAGTAAAATTGTGTAAGTACAATTTGATTATACTACCACTTGGATGAATTTGCAGGTTGATATATTTGTCATATTAGCAGTGGTACGATTACTGAATTTTTCATTAATTGACTCTTCCGTGTGTAGGGATTTTAATAGTATTTACGTCAAATGAATAGAGTAGAGCTTCTTTCAATTTAACGACGTCGTGTTACCTGTAAGCCAGAATTAGAAACATTAAAAATTGAATAAGCTGGGGCTGCGATTTAGAACGATTTTGGAAACAAGTAGGTTTAATAAAATTTATTTTAACAATCAAAGTTAGAAAAAAAACTCATACGAATCAATGGTACTGTGCCTTCCTCACTTTCCGATATAAACTTGCGAAATTGGGGTAATACAGTTTAAGAAAATTGTTCCACTTCATCAGAGTTTACGCAAAAGATATCCATACTTTCATTGTTATTGTATAAATCGTTTAGAAAATTATCGCTATGAAAAGTTACCGTAAAAATCTAATAGCAATTATTACACGAAACTGGACAAGGATATTAGCTAACAAATTCGTATTGCTTGCTGAAATTACAATACCTGAGCTCGGATTTATAACTTACCCAGTTTCTACACATACATGCTTCGACGAATAGCGTAACATCATGATAAGCTACTTCTATGTTCTTGCTTCTAATTTAATTTCATAAACAAAGAGGTATCCAACTAATATAACAAATTCAAATTGAGATAAATAATTTCATTTATTTCTCAAAGCATAACATATAAACAGATATTAACAAAAAACAGTTATTTAAAGTTAGTTAAACAGTTATTTAACGACATTTTTTTTATAATAGAGTTAAATTTGAAAATAAAGCTTAAATTTGAAATCTTTTATAAGAAGATTTATGTAAGTGCTCGGATAAATTAAAGAAATAGTCGTTAATTAAAAATTCTCCATTAAAAATGGAGAATTTGTCTGCCAAAAATCTCAAACTGGAAGATTTCTGTAAAATTATAACGAAAAAAAATCTCTAAGAACCATACAGTATTATTTTTACGACGCAATCGATAGATAACATTTATGGCAAAAGATGCAGGAATCACACGCATGCAAGGAATTCGATTAAATAAATAACAATCTGAAATAAGTATGAAGGTTCATTTTTTCTTATTCCTTTTGCCCTTACAAAAGTACATGGTTTCATAAGAGGCGTTGTTTTTGGCGTCATTTATAATTTATAGATCTTTATTCTTCGATAGATCGTATATTATGTAATAAACATTGTTGATTTAACATAATGTTAACAGCTTATTACTATAAACTCAAAATTTTAGCTATCGCTATCAATAAATTATAAATATAAACAGAAATATATAGATAGATTTTAAAAAGTCACTTTTTCTATTATTTAGCTTTTGTTAGAATTTTATTAAAACATTTATGAATACCATGATTATTCATATTTTTAATACATTCATAATAAAAAATTTAATAGATAAAAAAATGGATAATTCTGTTTCCTCTAAAAGATTTCAATTGGAACAACATATTGGACATTTTTCGTCATACGTGTCTTGCATTAGTTAGCAAAAGTTTAAATTGCACTCTAACCAAAACTAGCTCACGTTTAAAAAAAGATTTTTATGTTGACGAATATTTAACTGGGGCAAAACATGTATCAGATTCGATACTTCTTGGCAAAACTACAAAAATTACTTACATGCTTTACATGGCGTAATTCTTAATAGAAAAGTAATGGCTAATTTCTCTGATCTTAAAGATTGCCTGTGACGTTCGTGAATGTACACACGGCGTTTCTACGTCTGCGTTAAATCGTTTGAGCTAAATGGTCAAAATTCGACATTATTAACTTATACTATATTCAAAGTCGCGCTTATAAAATTGTTGTTATTCTATCATCTAGAATTATTCGTATCATTCTTACTGCTAGTAAAATCAATTAAATCAAATAAAACAATATTGTGCGACATAAATTTCAACCTAATATCATTCTTATCATATTTTACATTTGCTCTTCATTGTTGCAAGTATCATATCATATACCAACAATCAACTAACAATTGTGTTGATGAAATACAAACCGTCACGTCACCCGTCTATGGAAGTTCATATCATTTTAAAATAATTTAACTCACATATTTTTTTGTTATTTAATGGAACGAATTCTTATCTAATAATTCCTGATGAAATGAACGATTAGGACGAACACAAGTTGGTAATTTTTGTTTATATAAAGCAGAAACAGTGTTGTTTGAAATATTTGAGTCGAGAAAAAATAAGCAAGATTAAAAATTTGTAATTGAACTTGTATATGTGAGCTTGTATATGTTTTGTAAATATATAGGTTCTTGTGTAATACAATTATACATTTATTCGAGAAGTATAAATATTCGTAAACTAAATGAATGTATTCGAAACAATTTTTTCGGATGCCAGGAAAAATATTTTCAAGTTTTTTAAGTTATTTTAAATTTCCAATTTATCATATTTGCAACTTAAGGAATTAAATGCATTATTTCCCTTATCTCCTCTTATTGGCCAAATATCTAGCATATTATCTAGCATTTTTGAATAAGATTTAAGAATACTTGGTATAAACATTGGGCTGGCTTAAAGACATCATACGAAAGTGAAGAGAATCGCGGGCTTTAACCGTTAAACTTCAAATAACGTGAAATATTATCAGTTAAATGTCTAGTGTTGTTCCCGTGGATAATGATCTTTCAGTAAATTATGTACATAGTAATTTAATGTTTGAAGTACTCCTTTGAAGATCGCATCATGTCGTGACGAAAAATTGCCATTTACTTAATATGCATAGCAGGTGTGTTTATTTGTTTATTTTTAGCATTATACCTACGTAAACAAATATTCAGTAATTAAATTCTTGTAAGTTGATGGGTAACTAATCTTACTATAACCGAGTGTAAAATGTTTATCTTTGAAAATGTACGTTCATGCAATACAAGATATTCTTTGAAGTTACACTTAAATATAACTTTATAGTATTTAATTGTATACAAGTAGTTTCTGAAACTATTTCAGCCAATTAGAGTCCGGTACATAAATTATTTTTGTACATCAATTTTGCGAAAGAAAGATTTACGCATTCGCAATAATCTCCACCTTTACTTCGCAATAGTTATTGCAATAAAAAGAATTTTTGTAACTTTTTTTTCTGAAAGGTATTATAATTCTGATGAATCGAAAAAGCAACGAAAGATTTGCTTATGTACCTATCAGAGTAAGCGCGAATTTATTTTGTACTAATTTTGAACCCATTGAAATATATTTTATCGTAAATACAAATGTTTTATGACTTTCAGTATCACTTGTTTAACTCTGGCAATATGTTACAAATGGCATATTATCATCCTCAGCACCTTACACCTATTATATCGTAATTATTTTTCATTATAAATTGATAACGCCAACGATTTATTACAGTGACATAAGTTCGTCTATTAACAAATATATTTTTATATTTATATTAATTTTTAAATGCTGATTGAGATATTTGAGTATCAGTAAGCTAAACACGTTCGTAATACTTATTATATATTTTTAATGATCATCGTTATACATTTTTCACGAGCATCAACAACTTTGATACGTAATTCCTATGGCAACCAGAATCTTTTGTATCTTCTTTCCAGCTTCTCGACTGTCAATAATCAGCTTATGCAAGATTCTACACCTCGTTGTTACACCTGTAAACTTTTCTATATCCAGTTCGTGTAATTCGATTCTGCGATACGAGTCTCATCTCATCCTCTTGTCACCAACGTCTTTCTGTGCGTCTCCATTCTTGTTCGTGTCACATAATTTCGTACTTACGCATACTCATGCACATAAGAGGCAAGGAGAACAGATTAGTCGGAAGCAACTTCGATGATGTTAGCTAGTGTTGAGCTAGCTCATTGTGGATCTTGTTTGGCAGTGGCGATGGTGGTCGTGGTGGAGGTGGTGGTGGTGGTGGTCGTGGTGGTGGATTTTCGTATCACTATCGGTGTGGTCCCTTCTGCTCTCTCACTGTTTCTCCTCCCGTAGTGTGTGCAGCTTGTCGTCGAATAATTAAAAGCGCTTTAGACGTTGTGCCAGTTAAGCATCGATGGTGCTTTGGTGAACAGCAAGCGAGTTGAGCCCCTGGCACAGGGAACTTACCGTCACCGCTGCTTGACTTCTCTTTCCCCGTACTGACAACCGTGTGTACTTTCACAACCGCTACTGTTGCTGGCTTAAGCCTCGTAATTATCAGATTATAAATCGCGAAACCACGCTCTTGAACACTGGATGAATAGACGGTTTTAAAATAGCTATTATTGCAAGGATAGTATTTGGATACTAGCCGACCTTATTTTCGGATCGGACTGAAGGGACGCGACATTATCAGTTTGGAGGTGGTGGTGTCGTCGTCGTTGTTGTTGTCGTTGTCGTCGTCGTCGTCGTCGTCGTCGTCGTCGTCGTTGTTGTTGTTGGTGGTGGTGGTGGTGGTGGTGGTGGTGGTGATGGTGATGGTGATGGTGATGGTGATGGCGGCGGTGGTGGTGTGGTGGCCCTCCTGGTTTTTCGTCTGTGAGTACTTATAGTTTTTTTTATCGACGTTATCACTTTTCCCGGTGATCTTTCATTTTCGTTTAATCTTTCGATGTGTTTTCAAAGAGGGTAAGGGTGCTTTGGTCGCTTTTACCAAAGACTGACGAAACTAGTGAGAGAATGTGGCACGTTATTGAGAGTGACGTCTTCGACAAAACCACATTATTGTATCGTTCAGATTGAGAGACAAATATTTGTTATACCCCTCTTAGGGGAGAATCGTTTACGCAGCCGTAGGTTTTACGTTATAAAATACTTTATTATCATTTATTTCTTACGGAACCCGAGAAAAAAATCCTTTCAATTGTCAGCTCAACCTCGATACATTTGTCTCACATTTTACGAAAAAAGGACTGCAACTGAAGTTTTTTCAGCACTTACATCATAATACATTAATATCCCTTATGCACTTACGACGATGGTTATCAATTAACAATTTATAGTCTTACTCATAACTTTACCAGTTAGTTATTTCAAATGATCAAATATTTGTTGCCTACGTCACATCATCAATCATAAATGACGTACTACGCTTCGGAGCGTCTGCTGACATCATAACGTTTGATTACTTATTTCATAATACGTGAAAAGATTAAAAAAACAGATAATTAAAAGTAATTTCGATGTTTTTATTTTTACTGTAAATGCAAGAATATCCGATTCAGATTTCTTTAAAAAAGAACAAGCGAACCTTAAGAGCAGAAGATCGTTGGTGAGCAATATGAAACAAAAATTTACATTTTTCATCGTTTTTGCGTAGCTTTAAATCAGAATCTCTTGGCAGCATTATGTTTGGTTCCTTACGTAAATTGTAAATTAGCCGTGTGTCAAAATTTGGTGAAGGCTTAAACACTTTGGTAAAGTGTTCATTTGACCTTCCATTAACGAGCGAAAATTGCGCTCGTTGGTCGAGTCGCGAAAATGAGGGATGTTCGTTTGGGATGCTTTTGGGAGGTCCAGAACTTTTAGATTCCTGTGCTTGATAGTGGTTCCAAGGAAAAGAAATGGTATGTAATTAAACGGAGATAATATGTAATTTTTGTGGATACTCGTATAACGAGGATTGGATCGCAAACTCGGAACAATACGTTGTTCAGTATTGTGATTCTCATTTTTGGTAGCTTTGTTTTTAAGAAGCTTTCGAAACCGCTTGAGAATGTGTGCGAGTACGTTTTTATTTTCGTGAATTCCTTTTCAGTTTTGAATGCACGTCGCTGTGCTTCGGTTTATTTTTGTTACGATGGTTAAGGCATCTGTTTAAAGTGTCTAATATTTTTCTCCTTAGACCTCTTGTAAACATTTTGTTTATCTCTGGAGAATGAAAGTTGCATTTAAACGGAAAACTCAATTCAGTGATGTGGTATATTTTTTGGCTGTCATTTAAAATTATGCCGCGTAAGATTGTTTGACGTTCCAAATAGAAAGTGCTCCATTAGCTAAAAATCATCGAGTCGAGTGAAAACAAGCGTTCACGTATACAAGTAGAACTTAATATGCATGACTGGCTTTGTCAGCACACTGTTTAAGTATGATTTTATTACCGCGTATCGATATTTAAGCCAATAAGGAAAAAATAAAATGGGTCTTGGTATACGTAGCACAGCATACGAAATTGAAGTTTAATATAATGAAAGGCGGCCAGAGCTTTGTCTTGATTTCATCTGGGGAAATTTGAAATACGCCTTCACGGATACAAAGGATCTACATCATTGGAATGCAATTTAATAAAATGCTTTGGTCATTAGGAAATGCAGATCGGACCAAATAATCTCATTCGAGTACTCGCGGAAAAAAATTGTTCCACCTTTCGCAAGATGAATTGATCGTCCTATCATCGCCCTCGTATAATCCGTTGCATTACTAGAAGTACAAATGTAAACCACGAAGTGCCAATAAATCTCGTGGAGCGAGTATAACAAGCACGCGTGGAAAAAGAAAAGAAAAAGAGGAGGAGGCGGCACGGCGGTTGGAAACGGTCGTTTAATTAAATCGTCTCGCATTAAGTTTGACAGCTCCGGTATCTTTACTGGCATCGTGTGGAGTCGAGCAAGATTCAGTCGATGTTTATTATCGATGTGCCTCTTTCTTGCTCCAATTTTCTCCATTACTTGTCCGACCTTTTTCTTCCTTTTTCTCGCGCATGCACTGGCTCTTACATTTGTTTGATATCGTTTTAATACCTCTTGACACTAGTTTTTACATTAGCTTGGTTATTGTGTGTACTGTAAAAATGAGTAAGGTCAATGGAAAATTAAGGGTAGGAAGTAACGACGATAATTATTGTAATTATCGACACTGTATCACGAATCGTATCGTTGGAGTATTATTTCTGAAATTTCTTTAGAAACCTGACTACACGTTTATATTGTTTAAATTCTTTTGGATTAATGAGATTGTAAAGGTACTGACACTCCTACTTCAGACGTACTTCAGCTCAATCATAATTATGCCGAGAAGTGTAATTTTTTAGAATTATTGCTACTTTGGTAAGACTTGAAGTCTCTCTTACAGAATGCTGAAATTAGTATAAAATTTTTAACGATGAATTCGTCATAAAATTATTTTCTAGAATAAAATTAACGAGCACGCGTGTAATAGAGTGAATAATTATTCAGTTATTATGTACACAAATAAGATTTGGTTTTACATCCAATATCAATTTATGAATAAAAGTTAAAATTGAGAACATTTGACTCGATAGTTATGAAACAAAATGATTAGTCATAATTCACTAGTGAAAAGTTTATTTATTATGTCGGGCAACGATTATATTATTTATCTTAGTTAATGATAAAACATTCTCAAGTCTTAATTTAATCGGTGGATTTTTATAAGAACGCGAAAAATAGCTTGCTACGCTTGCTAGGCATAATTATGTATTTTATGTAACTTATGTATTATTAATGTTTTGTAACATTTTACAGTTTTGCAAATCCATGAAATTGATACGATTAAATTAAATACAATTATTTAAAAAATCTCATTCTATAAGACCAGGTGAATTTACTTTCATATTCCTAAATCAAGCGTCCTGTTTTTATAGCTATGAATGTAAATAGCGAATTGTATTTGTGAGTAACTTTTGTTACAAAATACATCACTTTTTCTAAATTCCAATACCGTTAAATTGATTTTATCTACGTTTGTCATCGTTTATCATGGAATTCGTCATCAATCATATCACTCCTTTACAGCGAGCTTTTAATTGTTGTTATCTTACAGACGCATATCGATCTATAATAACTCTATTTGAAAAAAAATAGCAAAAAAAAAAAAAAAAAAAAAAAAAAAAAAAAACTGAATGTCAGAGGTGATAAATAATAAATTCTTATGCACGAGTAACGATCGTACATTTTTATTGTAATTTCTTTCAACGTGTAGTCATTTAACATTTTTTAAAATGTGGTTGCCTAATTCATTAAACTCAATGAAAATATATTAATTACATTGATAAAAATCATTATTTGATAGAAGGGATCGGATATCGACGGCTTTACTTTTGTAATTTCATCGCTTTAATTTCGTATTACAGAAAAGAAAATGCGGTGCTTTGATATTGTAATCGACAGCATTCGTATACTGGTGTAGGGAGAGTTGATTTATAATTTCTTTAGTACGTACTATAAGAAATACAAAGGTAGTATATATTATATTCGCAACGCAAATTACTGATTTTGTACTTCTCTTTTTATTTATGAACAACGTAAAAGATGAACCCATAGTGCGGAGCATCAATGATGTTGATGTCAAAAAAAAGTATCAGTGAAACTTTAGGATAGAATGATACGGATCTGTGCCGGTATTCGGCATTCCATTACAAATATTATCTTCACTGCCAAATTATGCTGGATACTCCCAGTTACACCCTACAATCTATCGGGGGTGGTTTATAATCTCAAGAAACGAAATGCGGGATCGCACCTACGATTTGCACCGTTGGCTTATAGAATAAGGTTGCCAGTTTATACGTGAAACACCTCGTAAAAGGCACCTTGAAATTTAAAGACAGCGTATTAAAATTATTTGCTAATTTAAAAATTTTTGTAGTAAATTAGCCTAGAACATATTTTTCTTCGCCTCTTATGAGATTTCAGAAGTTGAAATAGTTACGTCTGTGTGCCTGCAAAATCCGTATCGGGCGTTGTCGATAAATTTGCAAAATTCACAAATTTAAATATCAATTTTCCTCATTTATGGCGCTCGCGTAAAAATTGCTCGCAATGTTAATTTGAAAGAAAGAAATACGTCAGTTTGAACCCGAAACTCTTGTGAATCTGCAACTATGCTCTTTACCACGGGGCCACCGCCCACTTAAAGTATAAGTTGGAATACTCGATCGTTGGGTGAAACGAAGTTTTTATATCTTTTAAGTTCTTGTAATTGTAATCGCAAGCTTTCGTAGCTCATTTCGTCGCTCAATACAGGAGCGAGTAAACGTATTTTTGTCAACAAAATTTCCCTATAAAGATCGAAGGCGCGTGCACTTTTCTACAGTCGAACGATCGATTATTTTATTTACAGACTTTTGAAACTTCCTCAGCCAAGCGCATTACATATAAAAGACTTCTGATCAAGCGAACGTTTGATTATTTTGAAAGATAAAGCTAAGATTGCGAACAAATTTAAAGCACACGCCGTTCGCTCGTAAATTGAACGTAATACTTAAGAAACATAGAAACAAATGTCTATTCGAACTCGAGCAATTCAATGGGCCTCTACGATAGTGAATCGGTTTTGATCTTTCGATATAAATTATAAAATTTTGAAGGCTAGATTGGATCCGAAGTTTCCCTTTAAGGTCAAGTTGCGTTACAATATTTGCTATCAACAAACGTGAATGTTGGTTCATTTGCATTCAAGCATTTCCTGTGGTTCAATTAAATTTGAAAAAAAGCAATAAGCTATCGCGGTATCTCGAAGAAAAAGTCTGTATTCGTAATCGAAAACCAACTTTTCAATTTTTAAGCTCTTCCCACCGTATAATTTGAAAATTCGTCGCGCACTCCCGCGCAATATTTCAATTCTCGCATTCTCTTGCTTTTTCATCTCCTCCCCCTCCCCCCCCCCCACCCGCCCGCCCCTTCCACTCTCGCGCACACGCGCACACACACGCACTATCTCTCTCTCTCTCTCTCTCTCTCTCTCACTCACTCACTCACTCACTCACTCACTCACTCACTCACTCTGTCTCACTCTGCATTTTAACCAGACGGCAGGTTGCGAACCGCGTGGTGGCTAGTGAAAAAGCACGAGACACGAGGAAACGAGGAAGAGGAAGAAGGAGAATCGAGTGACCTGTACTGCCCGAATCGCCGGTTGTGCAGCGAGAAAAAGAAAGAGCACCGCTGCTCCAGTTCGGCGTTCGGCCTCTGCAAATCGACAAGAATGCAGCGCGATGCACGCTATATACCCTTCGTTCTCGTTACCCGCCCTCCTGCCCCTTCGACACCGTCGTGCTCCGCTGCTCTTTATTCCGGAGTATCTCGCGTGCGCGGGCGTCTACGTGCGAGCGGCTAAAAATGCAAATAATCGGGTAATGAAACGACACGTGTAAGAGGTAACGAGGAGAGATTCGAGATGAGGAGCACAAGTAAGAAACTATGTATGTCAACTGTCGGAAGTCTTATTTACTTGGAGAGAGAATACCAGTTGACTTTGCAAAGCGGCATAGAATTGAACGTTTATTGCTGAAGTTTATCTTAACACTTAGCGTATTACAATAGCTTCATTCTAGAACTTGTATCCACGGCATAAATCGACCGAAATGAAGTGTTAAGTTATTGCTAAGAGCATCTCGACTGGAAATTCATACTACACGTGAAAGAAGGAATCACTGCTAGAATAACCGTTGAAGTTAAGGCACTAATCATTTTACGAAAATACGTTTAATTATTTCAACGAATTCGATTTCTTCTCGAAAATCCATTGACTCACTTCTGGTCAGGTTAAAGGGGCACGACTTGTTTAGAATTATAGTAAAAACGTTATTTTACTATAATTTAGAATGCGACGTTTGTCTGTTATCTGACTGAAAACTGGATTGTGACGGTGAGTTTATCTTCGGTCGGCCAGTAATTTGTACTTTTTACGCCAAACGATGTCATTGTAATTTTATTTTAATACTGAAACTTCACATATGACTTTTATTCGTATTCATTGGCCTTAATTATACCCGGAAACTTTGGAAATTCATAAGGGTTTACAAATTTCATAAACTGCATTTATTCGAGTTAACTTTCGCAAGAGACGCATAAGTAAGTAGATTACATATGCGCAATAATGCAGGTATAATCAATGATACCAATAAGTAATAGAGGTACGCGTTTAATTATCACAATTGACTTGTTAATATTGAACTGGTTAATAAGAAAGCTAATTTGCTTTGAGGGTCATACTTTTTAGGTAATAAAATTAATTGTTTGAACTTGTATGTTTACGGGAGAGGTAAATGTGTTATGAAATTATAAATAATGTTTCAACGTTCGGATATATTTACGCTAATGTATCATGTACGATACGAACTGGTAAAAAACGTTTTTTTTTTTTCTACCTCAACGAGTAAAGTTTTAATTTTCGTGAAGCATGAATAAAGTAGTTCCTACTTTATTTATAATTAAACATTTAACCGTGTATCATTGTTTAATGGAAACGAATTGCCAAACAAAGTAATATACGGAAGCTGGAATTTTGTGCCAACTATGAAGCAAATAACACGAAAACGACGAAAATTATCATTTGAAATTAATAATTTCGTCACACGATTTATAAAGTTGGTTGCAAGTATATATATACATATACATATATACATATACATACACACACACACACACACACACACACACACACATATATTCTTTAAAATAAGTTTAGAATCGATTTCAAACGATTTCAAACAAACAATCGATTAGAATAATTGATTCAAGCAAGTTGCCAACCTCATTTGAGAACTGCACACGATATTTACAATCAATTGTATTGAACTTTAAAAGAATTGTTTGCACATCGCGATCTTCACTTTACCTAAACACAATGTATAAAACCCTATTTAGTAGATCCCTAAGCGACGCTTAAAAATGGAACGAATTACGGCGGAAGCTACGGTTTTCTGACGCTAAACGGTAGCTGCGAATATACAAATGAACAGCCACGAACGGTTAATGCAAATCATATCGATCAAGGCAACGCCATTCCGAGCCGCTAGACAATAGACAAATCGTATCGATAAAAAACACGTACAACTGTGGGTTTTTATCGGGAAAAATGTTTCGAAGGTTAATTAATTATCCCTTTATTCGCGTAGGAAGCAGACTTCTCGGTAGGCATTGTAGAGAAACGATAACTGAGATATATTAAAATCTGTGGTTATACCGAAGTTATAACTCAGATAAATGCGCATTATCTTGGCATTTTAACGATTCGACAAGTGAGATGAGCAGAAAAGGGATGGACAATTTTCTTTTATAGTGGAATGGAGCAATATAGTTAGGAACAGATATCTTAAAGAATAAACGGAAAACGACGACTTTCTTTATAAAAATTAATAAGCGTCGTTAGGCGCATAGTGGAACTAGTGATAGTGGAACAAACACATTTTTCAATGCTCGCTTTATTACGAAAAACAAAGAATTGAGAAATGGATCTCTCTATGACAGACTAGAGCAAGTTTTTAATGTGAGTGCGGTCTTGAATTCTCTGCGAGAACGAGAAGGAAGACGTTTCTTAAGTTTAGATGACGTTAATAAAAAAAGTTATACACGCGCAATGCCTTTCGGTACAAATTGCGGATGAAATGAAGCACATCTATGTAGGTAAAATATCATAATAGTAAAATTATAACGTAGTGCAGAAGTTTCAGTGCAGACAGTTTAATATTAAATTAAGGCATCCAATCGGTTATAAATTGCGTATCGATACACATAACGTATAATGGGAAAAAAAAAAAAAAAAAAAAAAAAAAAAAAAAAAAAAAAAAAAAAACACATACGTATATATGTGTGTGGATAGGAAGTAATATGGAAATAAACATCAAAGAAACTGCAAACAAAACAAGAGTTCCGAGAATAAAGTAAAAATAAATCACGATTCGATGAAGAGTACAGAAAATGGAACAAAGAATAAAATAAAGCTAATGCAGTAAGATTTAATAATAGAGATAAAGTACCATTAGGAAAACGCGATAGCACCAAGAAATGCACGTACATTAGTAAATGGAAACAAGGGACATTTTACCCATTCAAAATCATAATAATTAGAACATTATTTACGCAGTCTTCGTAAAGATACACCTGATCGAGAATCTTATAACAAGGTGCAAATATCAGTTACGCGGTAAATTTCATCGATGAGCTCAAGGTACGTTTCAACGAATTGCGAAGAATCCACAAAGCCCAGTCGGAAAGAACATATTAAGAAATCTACACTGTTGCATTCCACGTTGAAGAATCATTTGTTTAATCGTTGTTTAAAAGAAGCGCTTGTTCTCATAAACGTGCTCATAGGAGTTATGTAGGAAGCGTAACAAGATCCGAAATTCACGACCTTTCGGTTGAATTAGTAACACGAGCCGTTAAAATTCACAAGCTTACATGCCCAATACGCAATAAAGAGAGTAAATTATTAATATTCCAATCATTGGAAAAGAAGACAAAATGAACTGTAGTGCGTGTAAAATCTAATAAGCTATTGCAAATTTGGCTATTGTTACGAAGTAGGTAACCGAAGTAGATTACGAAATGATGATATCACCGGACATCAACGCTCTATCCGTGGAAGAAACAAGTGGAGAGCCGTTGTGAATTTGAAAAGAAATCTTGGAAAATATTTCGGATAAAGTACATGGAAGCTAGGGAAATTTATAAGAAATGCACAATCATCGGATAGATCAAGACTTAAAAGTACGAGGGCTCGTAGAACTAGAATTAAAAACGTCAAGTCCAACATTAAGACTTTTAATAACGCAATTGAAAAGCAGAAGATCTTTAAGTAAATCAAGATGCAGATAGAAAGATAACATTAAATAAGACTTAAGAAATGTTGGACATGAGCAAAGATTTGGAATAAGAGGAGTGCGAAATAGATAGTAACGACACCTTGAGTTGCCGAGGCAATGAGGTCTTGAATTCTTAACACCTCCTTAATACTAATAGCGATGCCGATAAAAATAGTAATAAATAATAATAATAACGCAAGGCAGTTTGAGTATTCCGAGTGTTCCTGTTAGATTCCTTTTCCGCGCAAAAAGAGTAAGTCACTCGAGAGGGAGAGTCGGAGAAAAGGAGAAATTAGGCAAAAAGAGCGAGAAGAGAAAAACCTAGGATTTTATTGGCCACTTTGCATGCCCGTTATTTAACGCACAACCGCCGCATTTTACGGATATCTAGTTACGACGTCGTTTGTATTTTAGAACTCGTTACGCTCTCCCACATAACTTGCACACCGCACTGCAAGTGAACGTGTGTAAGCAAGCGGAGCAAGAGCCGCCATTCAACTCTTACTAAAACTCGACACTCGCATCTTTTACTGTTTATGTGCGCTTCATATTTATTTGTACATATCTTGCTCTCTATCTATTTTTTGGTTATTTTACAACGGACTGCAGGTCTTTTTTTTATTGTTATTAATTGGCCTTTTAAGAGTATTATAAAATACGCTTTTTTAATGGTTCGTAAATGTTTTTTTTTTTTTTTTTTTTTTTTTTGTTGCTGTTGTCGCTGCTTTATCGTATACTTGTCATCGGCAGTTGGGTTCGATACTAAACTACATTACAAGCATAAAATTTCGTGTCGAATATGGTAGTATTATATACCTACTTATAAATGAGAAAATCTCAAATATTCTACCCGGATATTTTTATTTGGGTAATATTATAGACAATCTCTCTCTCTCTCTCTCTCTCTCTCTCTCTCTCTCTCTCTCTCTCTCTCTCTCTCTCTCTCTCAACAAAACACTTCTTGCCACGAGTAATTAGTAATGTACTTTCGAATGCTGCGAGGATCTACGGGTTTTCTTCGTGCGATAAAACAGCGCGGATTTCTGTATACGAATTCCTTAATTCGTGCCGATCGCGAATTAACTATCCATATCTCTTAGCAAAATTACGTTTGAACATTACCGTGGAATTCAACTAAATAACGTTGACCAACTCATTGGAGGTCAAACTTCTTTACGAAACCTTTTTACACGAGTTTTCCGAAAGTTTGAGATCGTGTGAATAATTACTATCTAAGGGGGAGGTACTCTGAGATAGTATAGTCGGTGTCGATGTTGTACAATTTGCATACGATTATTAGATATCGGAGGTAGATGTCGCGTCAGTGGTACAATAAGAAGAACTCCCTGAGATCTGAGTCAATTTTACAGTCGTAAAAAGGATCGGACAACGGCTAAAGAAATCGCTAAAAGTGGGAATATTTGTCGAAAAGTTTTCTTTTTCCTTTTTCTTCTGGAATATTTAGTTTAAACTCGAATTAGGTTCCAGGCTCGGAACTTATTAAGCCCACGTACGATATTCCTTTCTAATCGCACGGATTTTCGTTTATTCTTACATTCTTGAGGCTCTGTAAAGAAAGTGGTGGACGCTGTTTATACGAAGCTATGATTTCTCTCTTATTATTTATATGATACTCGAGTAAAATCACTATAACTCAAAATCACTATAACGTACTTTTATTCATTGCTACTTCTCTTTGTGATGTTACAGCTAATAAATTTTCCAAGTATATACTCGGATAATATGTATACGCATTAAGAAAGCGTTATAAATTAATTAGAGTCTTTTATAAATATCTTTATAAATATTTGTCCGAGTCTTTGATCTTTCATAGTGTAATTATTATTTTGTATTCGGCTGTGGGAAAGTGGATTTTAACGCGCATTTTAAAATATAAAATAATATTACAATTTCAGGATGGTTTTACAGTTATGAATACATTATTTTCCTCCCGAAAAGGTATAAAATAGTTCTAACAGGATCATAAAGACGATAAGCTTATCATTATTAACAATGGACATCATTTTGTTTTTTTTTTTTTTTATCGCACTTTGATTAATTTTTATTTAAAAAAGTAACGTAAGACTATAATTTTTAATAATGTAATAATAATATTTACGTCTTGATATTTTTTTTTTTTTTTTTTTTTTTAATCAAATACGTAAATTACAAGAGAAGTAGTTGATTTGACTTTTATAATTATTTCGTAAGGATCTTTTATTTAAAAATCTTTCAAAATAACCGGTATAACTAAATCATCTTATTTCGTAATGATCTTATACTTTAAGACGGATCCAACACAATAAACGTTGAGAAAATTTTACTTTTACGATACCCAATAATAATGAATATATGCGCGTTGTACTGTTTCGGCAAACACGACAACGCAACATAACAACCACATCCTCCTGCAAACTTTGAAATCTCGTCTCTTCGCGCTTCGAAAAATGTTGAATGTTTTAGCGCGTGCCATCGTAATATCTTTTTCTCTTTCTTTCTTTTTATGCTCGCAAATCAATCGACATTTTAGACTCGCACATGTGGATACCATAAACAAGCAACAGATTCTTTTTCTCGTAGAGAATTATTTTTGCTTGTTCAGAATAGTACAACGTAAAGAAGGTTTGCGCTTCTTTATGATTAGTTCTATTATTAGTGTGCGTTCTTTTACCGATACTTGTACTTGAGTCCAAGCGTATTCTAGTATTTTTATTTCAGAGAAATTTTCAGATGCTTCTATGCAATTTTTGAATATCAGACGAGTTATCAGGTGTGTGTTTCTTGAATTGACAACGAGAACGTGAAACGAAATACTTCTAACAATCGAATAACAATCGAATAACAATCGAATCTTGTTTACTGCATATAAATTCTTACGTTTTTCTTTTATTTTATTATAAATTATCCAATGACACTTCACGCATAAAACATTTTATTATTAGAACGTTGGTTTTATATTTCACTCGATTATTTACGACTTAGTACTGGATAAACTGAAACATTCCCGATGATTTATTTTGACGTTGACCCAACTCACTTCAAAGTATTATTTGGAAAATTAGTATTAATAAAGTTCTTGCACTTTTCATCCTTTGTTTAATATTAAATCATCGCCACATTCAGCCGAGGTCAATAATTGCATGCGCGTCAAGCCTTAACTCCCCTTAAGAACGTATTTTTTTGCGAGCCATCGATAAATTTTTATTAATTACTACAAGCTTAACTCGGCCACAAGATAATGGATTATCAATGAGCGCAATCGGAGGCGCTCGATTCCCTCTTGAAATTATCGGATTACAAAAGGATCGTTATCGTCGCATTCAAATACGCACAAAGTAAAAGCACGGGACGCATACCGGGCGCAAACAACAGTCCACAATAGGAAGCAATACAATTCAAAGAAATCAGTAATTTTTCTCCGGGTACCGCGCGCGCGGGCGTGTTATGCAGCGCAAATCAGTCATAATCGCACGCGCCGCTCGCGCATCGTTCAAAGTCCATTAGCCAGCGCGCGCGCGAGAGCGCACACGCATACACGCGCAATCCAAAGAGCGAGCCTAACGAAGAATTACGATATCCGCGACATTTGACGCCTTCAACGCGTCCGCTCATTAATCTTTCTTACGCGCGCTCGCTCTCTCTCACGCTCTCTCTCACGCTCCCACACACCCGCTGACAAACTTACACGTACGCCAGTGTATAATAGAATAAACTCGCGAGGAGCTAAAGAGAGAGTTCGCCTCGGCACGTCGCGCGATCTTTCGCTCTGTCTTTGCTCGCCCCTTCTTTCTTTTCTCGCTCTCTCATTCAAGTCGCAAGCGCGTACTCGGTTTACTTATAATCCGTGCGCAGCTCGATCCGGCGTATGCATCACCGAGTACTTGTACCAGGAATTATTAGCTTCTTCGTTGACGTTTTTTCCCCTCTTAGCGAGGTGGAGGAGGAGGAGCGAGGTCTTTTTCTTTTTTTTCGACGATTTGTTTTTCATACGCGAGAGATTGTTTTTCGAGTAAGTCGAGAGCGATCAACTTGTTACGAGTACTCGGTTAAGCCGCGTAACCGTATAAAGTGTTTGTAAGCGGTTTTCTTCCCTTTTTTGGCACTTATCTGCAATTGCATTTTGTTGGCTGAAGAATTTTTGTACTTCCTGTAAATATAATAACGTCCTTTTATCCTTTTTATTTGTATTCCGGAAGAAGCCGTTGAAGAAGATTGAATGGAATTTATTATCTGTTAATGATCGTCGCTTAGCACTTTGCTTGTCGCACTTAATGCAAATGGTTTTTTTTTTACTCCAAGTGTTGGTGACTACGGTCATACATTAATTCCATCATCGCCTGTTTTATCTATCCGCCGTCTGTATTGTTATGGTCTGATTTGTTTATGCAAGATTTTTGTCACTTCGAGGAGAGTTCGAAGAAAATTCGCGGTCTTGTTTGTAATGAAAATTTTTCACTCCGGACAATACGATCACTTCCAACTTCCTTCGAATTTCTATAGAAACGGCAAGAGATATTCTCCTGCTCAAAATCATACAACACAGTCAATAAAGTCGTGCACGTTATTTCTTATCCGATGATGCAAAACGTTTCTGAAAGTTATATTCAACGAAAATTAGAAGCAGAGCATTGAGAATGTAAATAAATTCAGGTCGAATGCATTTTTCAAATTTCGGCATTAAAAAAACACTTTGTTTTAGTTTTACGTAGAAAAATTACATTTACATAGATCCTGGTATTAGGTAATTGTTTCAAATTTCTAATCAAATTTTGTAAGTGTCAAAAAGTGTTTTATCGCGTACACCTTGAAAAGAGCTTAGATAGAAAATTTACTTTACGTGAAGATTCGCGCGAACGTGCATTGGAAATTCCTTAATATATCATCATAGCTTTCATATTTATCTTTACCTATATCTTTCCTTTTATACCGCTATTTCTTTCTTGTTGATTTATGAATGCGTTTACTTGAATGTCATACGTGGAGCGACCAAAAGAGTGTGCGATGTATTGAATACCGAATCGGGCGGACGTGTATGAACCGATAATAAAAGAATTAAGCCGTGGTAAGTGTAGTAGAAATGCGATGATAGCAGTAAGAATTTACATCTTTTCGATTTTTTACGCAAAAAGTAATTTCACGTATTTCAGTTGAAAATGAGATATAGAATTTCGTATCGATAAAATAACTTGCACCCCATCTCTTGATAATGGGTTTGCGTTCGTTCGAAACAGAGAGAAGACGATGCTTATTATTTCTCGTCATTATTTTTATTAACACGTTACGTCGAAAGTAAAATTATTCACATATTACAAAATTTTTCTGTAAAAGTAATTTTTTAAATTATTTCAAAACGCTGTTCTTGAAATGAACGTAAATAAATCTAAATAAATCTAGGCTATTCGTGATACATTATCGAGATAGAGAAATCTTGAAAAATTTTATGAATTTTTGATATTACTTTTCGTCTCGATCGGTATGTTTTACCAGCTGAGACAATAAAAACGAACGAACAAGTAGATTTTCTACGCATTATTTTAAATATTAATTGAATGAAAATTTGAAATTCCTATTCAGAGAGAGAGAGAGAGAGTGAGAGAGAGAGAGAGAGAGAGATTTGAAATTTGCCCGTAGTCTTATGCACGATACCTAAATTAATTTTTCGATCGTTATTATTCAGCAGTTTTGCCTTACAACATTTGTAATCTAGCTGCAGCTGTAATATGCCCGACGCGTGTTACTTGACCAATCCACCCTTAAGTGCATCAACCGCAACTTAACAAACATTACGGATAATCACATAGGATATTTAAACTTGAGATTCTCATTTAGTTGCAGGAGTCCCTCAGCACGTTGCGGTCGAGAGTCACGTCGTCTCTTCGTTTCCATAATTCGCGCGTTGACTGGAAACTTCAGCACATACCTAACCTTGCATCTACGTTTCTATGTTTCAGGATGCGCGGCATCGATCCGCCGGACGAGCAGCAGCAGCAGCAGCAACAACAGCAGCAGCAACCCCGGAGGTTCCGTTTGCGACGTCCTAGTCGCCGCTTGGCCAGTGGGCCCCGGGCCCTCTTCGCCTCCTTCTCCTAGAGGGTCTCCGTATGCGGCCCCAGCGCCCGAGCGGCGCGAGATGAGCCAACGCGCCCCTGGTGGCAGCATCAGTGTCCCCGGGATGGTGCGGGCGCGGGTCGCGGCCAGACTCCGAAGGGTCCCTCGTTAACGCGCCTGAGCCGTCCGTGACGAGAGCACGAGAGGGCGAGAGTTAGAAAGAGGGAGTGAGATAGAGAGAGAGAGAGAGAGAGAGAGAGAGTGAGAGTGAGAGAGTGAGAGAGAGGGAGAGGAAAAGAAGTGAGGACCGAGCAGTGACTGGACAACGCGAGTGCGGAGGGAGGAAGGATGCCGGGGTTGCCGAGCGAGCGAAGATGGGACCGCGCCAAGTGCCGCTCGTCCTGGCCGCTCCTTCTGTTGGGACTGCTTCTAGCGCTTGGTGTGGCCGGACGGGCGGGGGCGGAGGGTGCGAGGTCCACCGCTGTCGACGGCACGATTAATTCATCGAAACAAAGGGGTGAGTAGCCAGCGCCGTAGTTTTTATGGTTATTAAGCGGGGCGTCGAGCGTCACGAGTACGACGGAATCGGATTGTTATTTCCTTTTGATCTCATTTCCGGAAGCGGTTCATGGTCAAGGGTTAAGAGAGAGCTTCGTTTTTTTTGTCTACCGCGCTATTTTCTCCTCATCGTGCCTGTCCTTAGGTGGAGGTTTTAGAGGATGCGTGGCTCGGTAGTATTCGATGACTGAGCGTTGATGTTTAATAATTTGTTGCTCGGTTAACTTGTATGATTTAATTAAGCTTATTAAATGAAGCTCGAGAGTCGAGAAGTTGCTCATTTCCTGCATTTTAATTTTACAATTTTACAATATTTATAAATGTACAATTCTTGCGTTATGACGTACAACGTTACGTCACTTTCTTTGTAATGCAACGTCGGCGTAATCTAACAACCAACGTTGATAAAGTTTCTTATTTTTTAGTTGCATTACGTGTAAGAGGAATAGTTTTTATAGACAAGAGAGAAGGAGGATTAATAGCGTGAAAAATAAAAGTAATTATACCCAAGTCGGTGGCTTTGACAAGAGTCACACAAGGAAAACATCTGTTACTCTTCTACTTTTATTCTTAAAACTTAATACTATTAAAGTTTATTAAGAAACTTATAAATATTGCGGAACCGGGGAATGCGTGATAAAACTGAATATTCATTACGAGAGCAGTTTTGTACTTCTCCACTTTTTCAATTACAAAAATCAAAGTAAGTCTAGTGCTACCTGAACTTTATCGTAGAAACGCTTGCATAAATTATAAAGAAATACAGTTGTAGCTTACTCTTTATTTCCTTTTAACGTTTATAAAATTATCGGTTATCCTGACCGTACAACTTTAGCAAATCTCTGTGTAAGTAACTTTTTTATTAAGACTTTGAGGTAAAGCCATTTTATAATACAAAAAAAAAAAAAAAAAAAAAAAAAAAAAAAAAAAAAAAAGTGGGGGGCGGGGGGAGGGGAAAAAGAAAAAAAGAAAACGCGAGCCCAAAGTTTCATGAAGCTAACTACCAGTCGCGAAATTGAAGCTAAGTGCTCTTTTTAAGTTGGCTTCTTGTTACAAGTTGTATAAAATAAAGCACTTTATGTATTTCCAGTTTCGTATTTCATTTATACATTTTTTCAAACATTGAGATGTGTTGCTTATTGCAAAGTAAATGTAAAGTCTACTAACCTACTATAGACTTCTACATTATCGAGATCTGAAAATATAGCAAAACATTTAAATCTCTTAACATTTTGGTCACATACGTAAGACTGTTGAGATGATTATTGCGTATTTCGGTTAATCATATACACGCCCGGTAAATATTTAGGTAATGAAATGAAAAAATATACACTTTGCGAAGCGCCGCAGTCGTTAATAATGTATTAATATGAGATAGAGAGACAGAAATCTTGTTGACTTCGTAAACGTTTTTCACGTGGATTTTATTCAAATAATTTTATGTCAATATACATTATTTAAGGATTTGTAATCATTTGTCACATAATTCAAAAGTCATTTATCTTTGAACCAAAACGCATAATTTATATTAAGTTTAAATACGTATTAAATATGTATTCAGTTTAATAGTCATTTAAAGTGCAAGCAGTTATCTTATGATTTACGACAAACAATAATGCTAATCCTTTTTTTTAAATAAAGAAATAAAGGTTTAATTTGTTCCTGGTATTTCAATAATCGCTGTTCTTCATACAGCAACTGTAATGAAATTATATTTTAAGCATAATGTTAAGATATTAAAATTTTTTTAGACGTTTAATACGATCAATGCTAACATAGTTGCATTATTTTTAATCGATAGTGTATTAAAAACGTGATATTTATTTAAAGTTATGAGAGAAAACGAATAATTGGAACTTTTAAATTGTGCATTAAATAGGAAAAAATGATTTATTTCAAATTACGAACCCGTTTTATGTACCGCTTAAACGATAATTAGATCAACTTTAATGAGTTGCTTTTTTTCTTCTAAAGGCTCATTTTTAGTGTTTGAATTATACTTTTTGTCGATCAGAATGCCTGATCAGGTGAGCAATTTAACAAAAAAAGCTCTACAATCAACCTTAACTGATGGAAAAATGAGAAATGGATATAGAACTTGAATGCAATGATGTATTTACACCAGAAACGTGTACGTACACACTTCATTAGGAACAAGCTACAGAACGCTTTAATTACATTGCTTTTATGACATAAAACTTGTTATGGGTATTACACGTTATTATAAAATTGTAGTACACGTGCTTAAAGAAAAATCTTGTTAATTATTCATTTCGCTCCAACGGAGTGCGCCAATATGAAACGCGTTAAATACGTCAATATTTACAACTATAGCTACACAGTTTAAATATACTTTGTTCTTCATTATGAAATGGCGATACATTCTTTTTCTAAATATGCTCATCCACTCAGGCTTTATTATTATTATTAATATAATAGCTTCAGTTCTGTTTGCATATGTAATAAATCGAATACAAATTATATATACATATCGGACAGTAGGGGCGATGCGCGCGACATATGTTTTATATTTAGATTAGCTTGACCATATGGTCTAGTGCTTTGGGTATATAGTCGTAGCTTCGGCATTTCAGATCTACGACGTCATAATGTCTTTTTGCTCCTTGTATTACCAAGTAATGCTGGCTAGGCAAAAAACCATCGACTCTTGCGGAAGATTCGACGTTCCTGGCTTTTATTTCACTATTTTCTCATAATTAATTAATTTGATTTACGTATGCAAATAAAGAGCTCGGAGTTGCACTAAACATAGAGTAAATCTCTTTTGCTGATACCGCGTAAATATTTACCTGCATTAAATAAATATAATCTTAACATAAATAAGTTTTGCCCGATTAGATAAAACGTTAACTTTTTTTTCTTAATTTTTGTTCGCTTAGAAGTTTGCATTCCAATGTTAATCCGTCATTACGACAATGTGGTGAAATTCTAGTTCAAGTCTGTGGGCAATTAATATTACTTAATTAACCTAACATGTAGCAATCTAGTAACAGCTTGATGAAAAATATACAGAAAAGAATACCACGAAAGAAATCAAGGATATGAATTTCAAAAATACATTTGATAAAACTAAAATATGAGTCTAATTAAATTTTTACGAATTCCTAGATATTTGAAAGAGGACACGTATATAAGGAAAAATTTAACGCTGTAAAAGAACCGTATAAAAATATTCTCAATATTACGCAATAATATTTCCGTGCGAAATGTATTTAGCTGAAATCCCTTTTAATAATCCTAAAACTTTTGTCGATTTGAAGAGGGTTTTCTTTTATCGTATTTAAGAATAAAACAGTGCCCTCTGTGTAATTATAATTTTTCAATGCGTTTTCACAAAATTCAGATAGCTTTATAAAAAAGAAATAGTCGATACAAAAACAAATGAATTAACGAACATAAATATTTCAGTATGTTAAACAAACGTTTGACCAATATTGTGTAATAATGCATGAGTAGAGTCCTACAATCATAGATAATAGCCAGTTTCAAGTATCAATAATAACATGCACTTCATTATGTGAAGCAAAACTTGTAACTCAAATATCTCCTTCCTTCTTACATGTACAGAGCCAATGAAGAAGAAAAACAATAGTTATGCAATAGGAAGTCGGCGCATAAAAACGAACCGATTCGGTCTCTTGCTCACGGGCTCTTTCGCATATGTGCTCATTGTCGTCGTTTTTCGAAGGCGAATGAAGCAAGACTTTTTATATTTAACTTTTTATATTTGACAAAGCGCGTACCAGAAATTCGATAAGAGACTTTTTTTTATCAACAATTCATTTTATGTAGGAATTCCTTTATATTACATAAATACTCGTCGTAAGAAAGTAGTTCTCATATTTTTAAAGAATTTCTAAATTTCAAATGTCTTAATTTAAACGAGAACTTTTGTTACCAGTAACATCTAAAGGGTCTTCTTACATTTATCGTTAACTTTACGAAACTGCTGACTATATATATTGTTTAAATTATGTTAAAGTGATTCAGAAAAGGATAAATTTATAATTTAAAACTTGCACTCTGTTATATCGTAATGTATACATTAAATTTTCTTTCTAAAAATTAGAATTTGTATTATTGATGGTTTATGGTATAGGGATTGCATTTTTTATACGATTCATGTTGGTAATTTTGAAATTATTATCCGATAAATGATTGAGAGTATTTTTATATTTTGGGTACATGTGAAAACCAAAATATTTAAGGACATAATCCACTACTGAATTTTAAATACGTTTTAAATTTAGTTCTTTTAAATTTCAAAACGCTTGATTCAATAGGAATGCGTAAGACAGTTCTTTTTAGTTTCGATTACATTTTATTTTAATCTCTAAACTTTATTACCTATTCTGTAACTTTTAGTCGAAAAACTATTTTACAAATTAACGGAACACCAAACGAAATTTTTCGAAATTTAACTAATTACACTAACGTAGATAATTATGTAGCTAATGTGCAATAAGTGGTAAAAAAGTAATAAAAAGTATAACTATTAGATTATCAATATCATGTTATTCAAAATGCCATTTAATTATACATCAATCGTCAATAATAATGATTATATTTATGTGACATGCAAACTTACAAGTAATTCATCAAGTCCTGTTAAAACAAATTCCTAGTGGCTTCATTTTATTAGAGATAATTGTGTGATTAAGATTAGTAAGGCTTACTTTCAAGTTTATTGTACGAAATTAATTTTTCGATGAATTATATTCTGATAAATAAATATTATGGTTAAATTTTTTCTGCATTAAAACAGATGCTTTAATAAGACAATAAATTAAATGCCATAATTAAATACTTAGACGGTAGACTCGTTATTTTAAATTTTAAATTAAAGTTTTTATCCCAATTAGTTTTTACTTTAAATAGTAGTACGTTTTAAGCGTTATATTACCCTTGTAAAGTTTGTAGTATCGATGCTTGTATAAATATAACTTTAATGTATTGGATTGCGTTCACTTTACGAAAATTATTAAGCTGCGATCTAGTATATTTATCCCGCTTTTATATATATTTTTTATTTATAGTTTTATTTATACATGTACATTCATATAATAATGTATGAAGAAGGATAAATGTATCAAATTGTTTACTATTTTTTAATATTACTATTTCATATAATTAATTGTTTTATTTAATTGTTTTATTTACTTGTGAGTGAATTGAAACACACCAGTTTTTATAGTGAGAGATCTGATGTTTAATGCAATCTGTACTGGCAGAAATATAATTATTTAAACAATGATTTGTTTTTAAATATTATTATTATTCAGATTAATTTTTTTATTTAAACATAATTTATTGACGTGGAAAAATAAATAGAAAATTCTCAAACGTAATAAAACTATTATATTAAAATATAAATAGTAAAAGGGAGAATAGTTTTACAGGAAATGAGTTTTCCTCCCGCAACATTTTTATTTAAAAGAATAGTATAATTAGTTAACAAATTATTTTATAATAATCGTATTAAAATGTCAATAATTCAATCATCGCCATTCTACAATGTTTACAGAAAACGATTAATTTTTTAGTTTTATAGTGTTTCGTCGAAAATAAAAAGTGAAAAGCAAAGAATATGAAGGAAATTCGGTTTTGGACTTCTATTTTGAAATATATATAAAATATTCTTCATATTGAAAAAGTTTTATATTTTTAGGAATATTTTTTATGTAAATGTATAGACTTGTAAAAAGAAGATCAGGAATACTTTACTAAAATAATGAAATATAATATATGTATAAATATATTAAAACGTGAAACATATTTAAATATATTCATGAAGATATATTATTATAAATAATCCCTTTTACGCACAAATAACGATAAAATCATATTTTTTTAATCAACGTAAATAATCCTTAGTTTAAATTAATTAACAATGTGTGCTAAATTACTAATAACGGTTTCTACCCGCTTCCTGATATGTTTTACAGATAAACTATCGGAAATATAATTGAAGCTTCAAAAAATTTCATAAATTTTGCACTTTTAATAATATTATTATGAATTCGTAATATTATAATTAGATTATGCTAACATGTGTTTAATTTTCGAAGCAAGTATGTTATACAAGCTATGTGACCTGTATAATTTTTGTTTATTACGTTTTTTCCATTGCATTACTGTAGCTCAGTCAGGAAAAATTATTTCTTGTATATTCATTATTATTTGGAGAGAATTTATAAAATATGTTTTATCCAATAAATATGCCATTAAAATATTCACTTTATGTTTTGTAAACTGTTATGTCTGTCCATCACAGAGGGAAAGTAAATACGAAGTTTGCATATATTGAAATATTTTCTTAATCAAAGACAAATATTCATTATTCGGTATATAAGAGATCAATGGTAAAGATAGGGCTTATAAAAGTCCATTACGTAAATATGATTTTGTTGAAGCTTTGACTCTAAGCTTTTTTTTGTTAGGATGACGCACGACTTTAGTATAAAATTTTTTTTAAGAAAGTTTGTAAGCGTTTGTATTAATTTTCTTAATATAATTATATCATTCATAATAAATTCTAATAACTGATTAGAGAATTGTTAAAATTTACTTTTTTGTATTAATACAATGCGCCTCTTCATATTAGAAATTATAATGAAAATCTCGAAATAAATGAAAAATTTAACGAGTGTGTTTTTTTTTTTTTTTTTTTCCCCGAAAAGAAGCCTTTGTTTCAGTTCGCACTTTCAAAGAAAATGCTACCTATTAATAAATTGTATATTTAAGCATTTCATAGTATTGTAGAGTGTCTATTAAGGTAGGATTTACTACTTTTAGGTTTTAACATGTATTAGAATATTCTATTTATTATCTTAATTAATATTTATTTATGTAGGCCTTAGCAGTGCTAATAATTAGAAGGTACACATTTGCTTCATCTTGATGGGGAAAAGAAATTTTTTTAGCTAAACACATACATTTCTTTCTCTTTGGAGTGACAGCGTAGAAAGCGTACGGAGCTCAAACTCGAAAATACAAAAACCTGCATATTTTTTTAAGGGAATGTAATAAAGCAAACAGGAGTAAAAAACTGAATTGAAGAGAAAATATTTACCGTACATTAGATTTTTCAAAATCATTTTACTAACTTAAGTGTAATTTCATAAATTTGAAATTTCTTCTGAATAATAAGATAGTCATTTAGAGTAAATTATTGAGTTTACGTAAGGAAAATTCGTGCGTAGTTAAAGAAGCAGAAACAAATTTGCAAGAGTTCTTACTTTGAAGTTAAAACTGACTAATACGAAACTTTAATACAGAATTAAAAAAGAGAGAGAAACAAAAGCAATTAATCCGCCAACGATGGAACATCGTATAAATATGATCCATGGGTATAAAAAGCGATCCCTCGTAAATAAAAAAGGGGATATGTAGTGATCAAGAGCGATACGTCAAACAAGCCTATTTATAATGGAATACCGACACGATGACCGAAAAGAATATTGTGGGCGTGCGTGTTGCGCATTTGGGATCAAGTGATTTTGTCTGGTCCGATACGTCATTCCCAGATCGATGACGAAATCGCCCTCCATCAGCTCGCTCGCATTCCCTGTTCAATTAAAAAAAGCAATAATACTTTCGGTTATGAGGCGCGCGTGCAAAACATGTGAGTAAGCGTATAATGCTGTAACGATGGAATAATGACAGATAAGAAATATTAAAAAAATTAGTGCAGTTACGTCACCCTTTAACGAACGTATTTACTCGGACGAATTTCAAAGAGCTTTGAAGATCATTGTAAAAAGTAGGCCTTTTTTCAAATGTAATACTTGACAATTTTGAATAATTTATCTTTTATCAGGTATGCCTATTCAAGGGGTTTCTAGAGTTTAAATAATGGGCATGGAAGACCAATAACTACTTTTATTAAAATACTAAATGACAATATCAAGAGAGAATGGTTTTTTTTTTTTTTTTTTTTTTTTTTTTTTACGAAAAACAATCTTCTAAGTTTGCATAATTATGTGCGCGCGCGCGCGTGATAATTTGTATCATATTTCTGGTACACACGGTATCGTAAGATTCACTGTTTTCTTAAAGTTGTTTTAGGTATCATTAGTTTAAGTATTATATTGTCTGAAACTGAAATAAAGAAAGTATTATTATTATTATATTTTATAAATGTCACTTCTCGTATGGAACTGACTTAAGTAAAAAGAGTAAAATAGAACACTGTTATCGAGTCGTAAGATGCTTCATAAACATAAACCTTAACTTTATGAGATGACGATTATAAATTGTATATTTACGATTCGTATAACTCTAAAATATGTAACCTTTGCTTAGATTTCTAAGAAAGCTATTGCTTTGAATGAAGAACTCGGATCATAAGCAAATTTTTATCGTTTTAAAATTATTTCTTGTATAATTAATAACGCCAATTATCGAGTTCGTAATTTTATTCATTTACTTATCAGTTGATGTTACGGTTTGTATGTATCGTTAAAGTGTCTCACCAACATCAGCAAATGATTAAGATTCGTATACAAATTTATGAACACATCTTTATAAAAATAAGAACATTTTCACAGTAACGTCTTCAGATCTAATTTAATATATGCACATTATACATAGTTAACATTTCAGCTTAAGGTTAAATGTAAAAAGTAGAATTTATATTTTTTACGTATGCGTAAAAAATACTTAATAGTATAAGTTGTTTGCTATTAAATATTGCATAAAAATATAAGGTGTATTAAAACCTAGACATAAATGTGAGAGTTTCTTAAAATATTTTACTTTGTACCTAACTGATACTTAAAGTTGTAACTGATTTTTATGTGCTGTAAATAAAAGAATAATGGACTTTTTAATTGTTATAAATATTACTTTTTTAAGTATTGCGACTGATTTAAAGAGAGTTTTTATATATTATGAAACTACGAAAAAAGACTTAAAAAACAAACAAACAAACAAACAAAAACAAAAGAAAATATACCGATCCTATGGTGAAAGTTTGAACAATGAAAATTATAAATTTAAGATAGGTACTTGTTATTAGAAATTTAGATTAATATAAACAATTATGAACTTAATTTTATTAACGTTAAATGTTAAATGTGCAAACCTTTGCGTATGCGCGTGCGCGCGTGCTTGTGAGTACGGGTTAATTTTTCAATAGATTACACGTTGAAAGTTCCTTGGGCTTTTATTGTTAATCCTATTGAAAATGTTCTAAAGAATAATGATTTATAATATGCCTCAGATGATGAAAATATATTATCTATAATTTCAGAAAATCTCGAGATACGTTAAAAATTACTGAAAGCTATATTTAAAATACCGTATATTATCTAAACATTGGTGTGTTGTTCAAAGCTGAAAATAAGCTGAAAATAAGCTGAAAATAAGCTGAAAACAAGCTGAAAATAAGCTGAAAATCATATTTTATGTGAGCATTGAATAAAGGTCATAAAATATCATTGCGAAGCCAATATTAAAATGATTCACAATATATAACAATGGGTTAAATGTAATTGTTAATAAAGGAAATATAATAATTCTAATGTATGAATCCAAAGCTTTAAGTACTGTAATCACGAATTAGTTTTGAATTTATTTTTAATTAGAATTATGATTTATCGAATAGGAATAGATGTACATTTTACAAAGTTAGTACTCAATTACTAATTTATACGTTAAAAGGTAAGTATCAACAAAATTCCACAAGAAAAGTAAATATTAGATTTACAACTTTGTGAATTCTCAGATTTAGAAATAAGTTCGTAAATAAGTCATAAATGTTATTAAATTACGATTGTTAAATTAATAGCTTATCGTGTCAGAATTTAACGAAAATTGACAATCGATTACTTGAATTGCGAAAAAAGGAAGATAAGCCCCACACTTATCCGCAAAGAACTTATGCGTGTCTTTCATTTAGCGTTGTCAAAAAAATGCAAAAAAAGGGGATCACTGTTCGACGAACGTGGGATGCAATATCGCTCTCGATTGATACGCTATTAAGGCATTCAATCCTTCTCTACCAAATTAATTTTATTTTATTACCTCCGCGATAACTGTAATTGGTGCCTTCCACCCGGCAGAACGACAGAGGTAAAGCTCAGAATGTTGTTCTTTGCCCTTTACCGTGGCGACTTTATTTTACGACGCCATATCATTCAAATATCCCTAATTACTTTGAAAATATATTTGATATCTTAATTCACACGTGTTGTTTTTTGTGTTTCAGGTAAGTAAAATACATTTGATGATATTCACTCCGCACTTTCCTGTAATGTTTGTAAGTATTTTAAAATCGAATTTTTATTAGTTCTTTCATACACATCGGTGCAAGATTAAGTATTAATTTTTTAACGAGCGTTGCTATCAATTATACAAAGACAAGATTTACGCGAATTATTTACTCGAAATATTGAATAAGTAAATGAATAAATAAGTAAGTGAGTAAATTAAAAGTAAATAACGTTGGAATATTAAGAAAACGTTGGAAAATTTAAATTACATTTCTTTAAATTGAAGAGAATTAAGTATTCTATCTTACAGGAGTATTTATTTTAATTAATTACTTATATTTAATAATTTAATAAGTCGATACAATGTATTTTTGAATAAAAATGAAATAATTATTACTGCAAATGAAAGCGTAAAAAACGTTGATATTATTCAAGAAACTTATAAGACATTTATAAATCACCTGTGAAGATGTCTTACTACATTGGATCTGTTCTACTTCAAATACACCAATCATGCTTTCTATTTCTGTTGTCGATTTTACTTGCTTTCAGTCCCGAATACAAGTTGAATAAATTTTTACTTACAATGATACTTTACATGCACTACAGAAAGAAACCACAATCTAACTCGTTGGCTTTTACAATAGATTGTTCAAATTTAAAAAAGAAAAGAGTTTTTTCCGGCGTGAAAAACTTCTTTTACGAGTGTTCTCATTCCTGGTATGAATGTTATTTCGTTTCCTAAGGTATTAAAATTTCACAAATGATTACAAAAAATTGTAATTTTGCCGAAACGGAAAAAAAATCCATCACAGAATGTTTATAGCATATAAAACTTATAAGGAGTTTGATAGGGATGTGGATTTTTTATTTTTATAATACAACAGCCTGTTACAGAAAGTAATGAAATCGGTACTTTACTGGTTTTCAAAACAACTACTAATATAACTGACTAATATACAGTCAGGCTACTTAAGATCGTATAAATGCTAATTTTGAATGTAGAAAATATTGAGATTACATGTCTATAAGCGGTAATTTATTATTTTTATAAGCGTATTACAAAGGCAACCATTTTTTAAACGTTCGAATTTTATGTCTCGTATTCTACCCCGTTATTCCCACGTTAAAGTCGGATTTAAAATAATGTGAGATCCAGACTAAGACCATTGTTATAAGTTGAGTGCTCATAATGTTTTAACCTAATAATATTACAAACCAAGCACAAGCATTCGAGTGCAAGGAATAATGCCTTAATAAAATTTACTCCACGCGATAAATTTAGGAGTTTACTAAATTTAAAACCGAGCGAGTATATCAATTTCATCTTGAATTATTTTACCGAACGGGTAAAATATTCAAGTAAAATGTTCAGAGAATACATAGTCGACATGAAATGTAGGTTGATATAACTATTGCTCTTAAACACGAATGTATGTTTTTTATATTTTCTTTCGTGATGCTAAATTTGACAATTAAAGGCACGTTTTGAAAAAAATTATCGAAAAAAATGCAATTATATCATTTAATCTTTTGTTAGTTCTTTCGAGAATACAGAATTGCTCTTTTACATTCTGCTTGAGTTAATTTTTAATAGCGATTAATTATTAGTCCTTATTTGCATGATTTTTTATTAACACGTTATATTAAATTTTATACGAATGCAATGCAAATACGATAACAACGCCAGAAAGTGTAAGCTTTTTTACTCTTACGTAATTTGACCTTATTCTTTTTAATTAGGTTTATTAGGTCTATATTTATCGGATTATTTTTATCGGAACACTTAGCTAGAAATTTGAGAATAATTGTTATTACCTAGAATTGTTCTTACAAGAACAATCTCAGCTGTTTCCACAGACAGACCGTTTCTTTAAAGCAGCCTCTTCGACTGATTTTTCAATTTCAAATATGAGATTCGAGAGTGCGTTTAAGCACGTATTAAAGAAATTTTGATCTTTTGAACTTCTTTCTTCTCTCTCTCTCTCTCTCTCTCTCTCTAATATTCACCCAAGCTCTGAGTGAGTAATGCATACCGATGGTGCTTGCTAAAATTGCGTTAAACCCGGTTATGTACGTGTACCTCGGTACTCACTGCTAAACCGTCGTTAATTGTATCTGCATCCTCTAGTGTCCGACGATGTTTTAGGATTAACGATACACAGAATTTCTCGGTAGACGCTCCTCGACACATCTTCCATGCTCTCAAATGTCCCGAGACGCGCACTTTGATCTTGAAAGGGCTTCACTTTTTCTCCTTTTCGTTTTTTCTTCATCATTGTTTACCGTACGAATTCGTTTTCGACTGAGTTATTTTACTCGGAGCTATTTATCATTGTAGCGATTGAAGAGAAGCCGGCAATTATACCGTGTATTATATCGAGTGAATCACTGTGAGAAGTAAACGTTAAATAACGGCTTGAAGCATCCGATAGTCGCGTCCTCGTTATCTATTTTAGAACTACGAATAATAGAAAATAATTGTAGTCTTTCGGTTGTATTTAAGCGATCGAATCTTCAACAAGTATTGAAAGAGCTTTTTAATTTTATTTCACATGAAAATTATGTAGACGAGCTGCATTTATTTCCTGGTACGTCATTTCATCGGTAGATTTAGAAAGCGTAGAAAATATATAAGAAGCTTATGTTATACATGCATCTTCGTTAGAAGAGATGTAAATTGATAGAAATTCCAATTTCCACGTGGGCTTAAAACACATTTTCCTTGTCGTACGAGTAAAAATTATCGGTATATTTACGATGCGCATCATTACTTTCTATCCACTCATTCCACGGTCTGCCTTCAAAGATTCACTTCGCGGGAATTAATGTATTTTATCTAAAAAGTAATTGAGTCCTATCCGATTATACAAATGAGCAAATGAGCCGAGGCACTTCAAAATTAACCGGTAACTTCATAGCCTTGGACCAATAGATCGTTGGCTTCAATCGCTGAGTATAAAATTTATAAAAATACTCCCAAGACTCTCCAAGGCACCTCTAGATAATCGCTTAAAATTTACAAAATTCTTTAAGGCACACCATCAGGAATAACTTATACCGCTGCGTTCTGAAAGCCAGCGCTCGTATTTATAAAATTCTAAGAGAAAGTCCATTTATAATCACGGGCTTTCGCGCCTTTCAATTGACTCGCGAAGATGAGGTGTCTTCACATAATAATTACGGTACAATGATGTAAAATAAATGTAAGAGTAAAGTCGAGTTTTGTCGCCGCGGCTAAAGTAAGGGCTCACAATGGGCCATAAGAGCAGCATTTTTCAATTCACCGAATTCGTAATTTTCCAATCGCGAAAAATCTCCGAGTCTTCAATGATTTATTCGCACGTTAAAAAGTCTGAATGGAATGCCTTAAATTATCGCTCGGGAATGAGTTATCGACGAATCGAAGCCCCCGGAGGAATAAATCTACCCGCTTAAGCTTCTCAGTCTAGTTGCCATGATTTTCCTCCCCTTTTAAAATGGTGAAGTCAACGTGCCGACTTAGCGTCGGCGATATAATTTACGACGACGAGCCGAAGTCGACGATGTATATAACATGTAAATATCCGTGTCGAAACTTCGATTCTCGACTGTATGCAAATGCTTGCGCATGCATGTGAGAGCGAACAAGAAAAAGCGAAACAAAGGGCGAGCACGCAAAATGTTGATAAGAGGGGGTGGGGGGTGGGGCGGAGAGACTGAGTGCGAGAGCGAGAGCGAGAGAGAGAGAGAGAGAGAGAGCGAGCGAGCGAGTAAGGGGTGGGGAAGGAGAGGAATGCGAGACATAGAATATAAAAAGGTAGCGGAGTGTACACTGTGTTGTGGAGAGTTTAACGCAAAAAACCTATATGTAGTATATAAGTACGCGGTTTTCCGAGGACACACATTTTTCACTATGACTTTTCTTTCTTCTCGACAATATTTCGCACGCGCTTTTCATTGTTGATCCACGAAGAGAAGTCTTCCTTTTTTGAGTTGATATACTCGAAAGAAACTATTATCTTAATTATATCGTGGTTTGAATTATGCACTAGTATTCGGGTAGTGAAGCACGTTGCACTAATAAAAAATGAATTAAAGTGCGTAGATATGTATACCTGTTGGGTTTAGAATAAATTAATTGGAGGAGGCATTATTTTACAGTTGCTCAAAGCATTTTAATTATAAAATATTGAATTTTCAATCAGTTTAAGAAATAAAGATTAATTTTATGTTGAGTTAACACCAGATTTTTCTCCATATCAGAAAAATCAAATTCAAGATCAATCACGGACCGTTAAGAAATTTTAAAATGCAAATCCCTTTTAACAGAGGTTAAATCAGATTAGAGTTGAGATTATTTTCAAAGAATAGCAATTGGAATTTTTTCAGTGTTCTCAGAGGTGTATTATGCTCTATGTGATGGCGAAAATGCATCAGATTCCATTGTTGCAATCATTTTTATCGATTATACGCGTAAACGGAGTTTCTTGAATAAAGGTTACATCAAATTTACCGCATTAAATAATGCAATTCTCGGTAATTTTTCCAATCGCTGAATAATTACGTTTTTGCTAATTATTCGATAAAATTCAAGCATTTGATGATTAATTTTCTTGAATAACAAAGCAGGTACAGGCGATTTCGTAAAACAACGTTTCCTGTATGGTTGCTGGCTAAATTAATTTCCTTTGAAATTTCATTCGATTTATTTTTACCCATAAGGAGTAATCAGTCCGATAGAATGATATCGAGCATTTTATTTTGCACTGATTTTATTATATCTTCAAGATCAGACTTACGCGTAACGACGTGCAAGACAACAATCTAAATGTTTTATCGAGATATCGAAATGACCAAGGCAACGTGAAAAAGTCATCGTGGTCGTTAGGAAATAAACCAATAAGCATCGTGCCTACTCACATAGGCACGATGCTTAATCCCACGCAATTACCCAACAGCGTACAAATTCATTTACTCGAACAAGATTTTCTCCGGTTTGATCGATCGCTCCCATTCGTGAAGATCGCGTCAATCGCTCAAAAAATCAACAATCGAATAAATAAACGACGAGCCTCCGAGGCGGAGTGAATGGAAAGCAAAACTTGAGCGCATTAGTTCAGCGTCGCGCTGATTGATCGTCCTTGTCAAATGAGCTTCTCTCCCGGTCGCGTTTATCACGCGTCTTGGAAACATCGCACACGAAGCGCCTGCACGTAAAATCGGGCTTTCGTGCGAGATGCGTTTAAAATTCGCTTCGTGGCCGCTTGATCTGCGGCCGTGGAAATGCGCAGCCGCGAGGCCCTTCGATGCTTTCCGCACTTTTTCAATTTTACAATTGGCTCAGGGCTCGGGCAGATAAAGAGGGACCTAAGCTCAAAGGGAGAAAGTCCGATGGAGGCAGACGTTTCGCTTAGCCATTGCCTTGAGCCTCAGGTCGATCGTTTGTCGCTTTATTCTTGTAGTGGCGTAACTGCAGCCGAGCTCTACGCACCTTCGCGATGATCTATTTTTCAACTTTGCTGCGGCTTTTTAAGATATGCTTTTCAGCAGCGTAGATCGATTCGGAAAGATTTTTCGTTGATTTTCTTTCTGATCTTATTTGGGTGTTTTAATTTTATATAGGTACTGCTTTTGTCTCTGGAGAGTGAAACGTGAACGTTCCGTAGAAGGTAGGTTACGACTTAAAGATTTGTGTTTATAAAGAATGTAATTTAAGCGGTACTCGCACGAGTACAATAAATACGAGATAATCAAAGCCTGTCACTCGGAAAATTGTTCGAAAGCCGTTTTATGAAAAATTTTCAACATTCAGAATCATTTTGGATATCACATTGCGTTTTGGACGAATGTAAGTAACTCTATATTGTATAAAGAATCATTATATTGGGTCAAAAGAGTATGTTTGTAATCTAAGAAATGCGTAGATAATATGTGCGTGGATTCAAATACTGATATAATAAACAGTTAAAAGAAGAATGATAATTAATGTGCTGCATAAAGTATAGTATATAGATAATATCAGTATTTTTAGAAATATGTTTGAAAAAAATGATAAAGAATATGCTTAAAAGTGTCACAATTTTTCAGTCATATGCGATAAGTATTGCTAACTTAATTGAGTAATGTAAATTTTGAAAAATCGCCAGGAGTGCACTACTTGCTGCAGTGGGAAATCTGTGCATTTAAAAGTAGGTGTGCAATGTAAATGTAGATTCATTTGCAAGGTATTTTTTTTTGTTCTATTTTCAATCGCAATATTTTCCAGCACTTACTTAATAAAAACTTCTGTCGTAAGTTGGGTACAATGGTTTAGAAGCAAAAAGCTGGTCACGTACATTTTGTATCATTGAGGTTAAATAAGTTTATAACAATGATTAAAAAGTAAATGCTTTTAGTATTTTAATCTATATTTATTCATCGTATATAATTGAATTATATGCCAGCCCCTCAAATAAAAGTGTAGCATTATTATAATCATGTATTACTGTACATAGAAATTACTATGAGTACGTGTCGCTATCTGTGTACGTGGTGTCACCACGCGTATGCACACACGATGCCAATACCAGTTAGCAGAGTAGTAATTGTCGTTAAAGTTACTGACTGAAAAAATGTTTCTCTTGAAACGTTCTATTCCTTCGACCAACTATCAAAACCTCTTGAAGAATTTTGAGGCATCCTTTTTATTTATCTTGCCTCGCTCGATTCTTGTTTCCTTATGTCATCAGCTTTCTATATGGATAAATATTTATGTACTTCCTTTTGGCAATTCTATAAATTTTTATTACAAACAGATATCTAATTTGTAACGAGATAACAAAGCAATTAAAATAATGCTGTAACAATATTGTTATATTATTACTGTTTGTGCTAATAAAAATCTTCATTCTTATACACATTTTCTGTTTTTATTTTTCATTAGTTTATAATCATGAGCATTATTACGATTGTCTATCAACTATACACGATGTAACAATAATTTTATTGCACAGTCGAGTCAGATGATGATTTTATTTCAAAACACGTGATAAATGATATCACTTAATACATGACGTAGATAATAAAGTAAGATTTGAATCTTACTTAGAAATATATTCAGGTACTTCATCATTTCAGTTGCAAAATTAATATTATAGAATTTCTAAAATGCTAATTATAAAAATTGGTATACGATTCACGGATAACGTGGTTATATGTTAAAAATAATCGAAGAACGTGCGATGTATTGTTTTAGAAAATAGTATTGATAACGTAATGTTTATCCTTTATCGTGATATTAAACAAATTTCCTTATACAATAATTTTCATTGATAATATTTATTTTTGTCTTCTGTGTTCATCATTTAAATTCATACATTTTATTTTTTAATATAAAAATAAAAGAGAAAAGATCTTTCGTTATCGTTCATTTTTGAAATATTTTAAAGTATATTTGAGGATGACTTCAAATTTTAATTATAGTAATTGTACTGGGAATCTTTATGATTTATCTGCTCATTTTTTATTCCATTTCTTAAAAATATTTTCTCATCCATAATTTTCGTTAATATGTATTTTAGCATGAAGTTGTTTT
Organism: Wiebesia pumilae; assembly: GCA_018907045.1. Lineage (NCBI taxonomy): Eukaryota > Metazoa > Arthropoda > Insecta > Hymenoptera > Agaonidae > Wiebesia > Wiebesia pumilae. Next base: position 2,816,405 of record JACCHZ010000104.1, read on the forward strand.
GAAGTTTAATAAAAAATTTTGAAAAAATGGCTCAATAAATTTTTGTCACACTTTAGTACCAAAAACCAATTATATTACTTAATAGAGGTACTTAAATTATAAAAAATCGTCTTCATATTTATAATTATTAGTTATTCCCAATAAGTATGTATTAATTAACTTGTTTTCTAGCCTTCCTGCCTTCCCAATGCAATTAATCTTTTATCGATATCCGTATGGATGGTTCAGTTCCTAAGCCGAAAATACCGGTTATTCTACTAATTACATTGCTAATGTTATAATTATAAATGCAAATCAATTAAGTGTTTTTTTTTTTTTTCAGAACTCATTACGTTTCTTGGGCGAAAAGAACAGAAAAATCATTGAATTTTCATGTAAATTGACATTTAGAGGAGATATCGTTAATAATTAATAACAGCAATTTATTACAAATATTGTCAAAAGTTATAATTATTATTAAAGTACAAAAATTTTGATGTACGGAAAGTATCTTTGTCTTAACTTTTTTAATAGCATTATCTTAAATATAAACTTTATAAATTCACTGCACCGATTTTAAAAATACAATCTTAATAGTAAAACTATTTTAAATTAATATATTTTATAAAATGTTTATTGTCAGTTTTATTTAATATATAAAACATTTGCAATTTATATACACATAACAATTTCTGTATGTACTTATCATTTATTAAATATGTGTAGAGTATTTATTTATAAAAATACAATTTATTTATACATAAAATTCGATTTTATAATGATTAATTGAATAATTATAAAAAAAAAAAAAATACGAATAATCGTGTCATTTCTAAGTTCATAAAAAACAGGATATATATAGGGATTTTACAGTGCACCATATCGTGAGAAATAATAAATAATTGTCAGTATGTAGTTCGGTAAAATTTATTATTTGAGAAATAGTATGCCAGATATGGTGTAAGGTCTAATATTTAATAATCACGTTCTTTTACGGTAAATTTGACAATGAATTTAATGTTTGTATAATAAAGTTTCGTAGCTATTTTCTTGTTTAATTTCAAAATTGAATCTCTGAATAACGAGATAATACTTTGTTGACACGAATATCTCTTTATTAAAAGCCAGTGAGTAACATTGAGAACATGGATGAATCACGTATAAAAACTAAAAAGAACATTTCATTGAAGAATGAAATATTATTCTTGCGTTATTATATATTTGTTACAATGTAAACACATGTAATGGAAGTACCTTCGATGAAATGTTTAATAAAATGACAGAATCCATTTAATAGATTTAAACTGTCGCTGACTAATATTTTCTGCAATACCTATAAATATTGATTGCTACCGTCAGAAAAACTTCTTTGAAATAATATAGACTTTAATTTGTAATCAATCTAGGGCCACAATATAATGAGAATCATTTCGTTGTAATGTTTATTAACTTTTATTTGTAACATTTCTTGTAATAATAATACTTTTTTGTATGGTGTTCATTTCTTCTCGGTTGTTCATCGCCTCTAATATTCTACGTCTCTGTTTGCTTTTGGTGCTTTTTTTCTTTCTTCTCTCTCTCTCTCTCCTTCTCTTTCTTTGCAGTGTCTTCTCTTATAGCATCAGATGCAGGAGAACGAAAGAAGTAGAAGTCAGGTCTCGTGCTGCTTGGAAAGATAATAAGAAGTAGAAGTAAAAGTCGCAGAACGGGTCTACATGAAAGAGTGAGATCGAGTGAGAGCGAGAGAGAGAGAGAGAGAGAGAGAGAGAGAGCGCATTGAAGAGGGCGAGCGGCAAGGGGATCAGGGGATAAAGAAAGGTGAAACAACTAAGATGACTACTCCACACCGAAAAAAGAATCAATAAAATTTGCAGAATTCGATCAACAAAGTTATACTAAAGTAAACAGTGGAAAGTATTTTTTCATACCAAGTCAACGGTCTTACTAATTCTCGTAGATATGGTTAAAAGCGAATCCGCTCGTCGTGAGCACAACTTCAAGAGGGGACTAATACATACAAAGTTAGACTACTTCACTGCCACACGTAACTGTTAGTTTAGCGTCAGCGGCACTATCTGTGTAACCATCTCAACTTTTGCATTGTAATTGAGTCAATACTATTAGATATCGAGTTATTCGTCTCCATGGGTTGTACCATGATTCTTCGGTTTTGTTGTTGTGGCGGTTTTGATCTAAAAACTGATCGAGTTTATATAAGGTGATAAATATGCATAATCGGTCAAGTGTATTTCATGGCTTTATTTCACGTATTTTTTATCATTATTTCATAATTTTATTCGTGGACCGGTATATTTTACTGGAGTTTTCTTCATGTAATATTTTTTTACTTCCCGATCGCACTCAATATTTGAAATATAAAAAAGCACACGCTTAAGCACTAACGATCACTATAAAAATGCGTAAATGGATGTTAGGGGTCAATCAAGAGCATGCTTAATCATCCAGAACTTCATATGTACAAAAATAAGCGTTAAAGCGTTGGGAGAAGATTAAAGAAGAAGATACAGATAAAGTACAAAAAGAAGAAGAAGGAAAGGGATTTGATCGAAGAACTAAACTAGAAAGACCGACAAGGAAGAAGGGCAAAGGGGCCTAGCAAAGAATGTGGCTGTTACTGAAATGTTGCGTTGCAAGATGACATGTTCTTATTGGCTCATGTAGAAACAAAATGGCGATAAGATGTTTGAAAATCGAGAAGCAGCAACACGTGGAGCGAGAGTGACAGCAACAGAAAACGAGCAAAAAAACTCTGGAGCCCAAGGGGAAGAAGAGCTGCAAAGAAGCTTTGGTGCAAAAAGTGACGACCATCAACCTGTACCACCATGACTGCCTACGGAAGAATAGAAATGGGAGATGTACCAGATGTGAAGTCAAAAGAGGAGCGGGGAAATTTGAGAGAGCCGAAGATAAAAAAGGGAGAAGAAAAAGAGAAGATGCTTTTAAGATCAGTGCGTAACTCATACTCTTTCATCAAGTGTTGCGCACGCACACGCACACGGTGGACATTAGAGACCGAGACATACTATACTTTGGCACGAAAGGAAGTTTCTCGGAGGAGGAGGACGTTGCCAAAGGTATACCAGAGAAATGTGCGGAATGCCGAAAATAAATGGATTTTTGGGGGTTCCTGTCAGTTCAGTGATATTTCGTTGAAGGAGTTATGTCTACCTGTGAGGTTGAAAAAAGCATATATTTTCAGTATTTTATCATACTTATCTATTCAACTGTAAACCTTATATACTCTACCGTGTATGCAAAAACTACGCGGAGAAAGCTTTTGGTCGCATGGTACCAAATGGTAAATACATGGAATATGAGAAATTTACCGTCGATGTGCGTTTGAATATATAATGTTAACCTGGGGCAACTGCATTCAACAAATACATCCAGTCCGACTTCTTTGTCGAAGTCGTAAGACGCTGATTATTCCAATTTATTATTTGCAGATCAATGATGAATATCATTCAGCAATAATGCAATTAATGTTCCGAGTAGTGGTCTTTTAGAGAAATATCTGGTATAGATGGTTTCCGAAGAAATTCATTGGAAATCAATATTTCTGAAATGTTCAGAATTAATAACGAGGCTTTTAATAGCAATGTTTATGTTAAACGGAAGTTCAATATAATTTAGACAATTTCTTTCGTGCTGTAAATATCAAGTTAACAAGAATTAGATCTATCGAAAGGGGATGCAAGGAAAAAATTGCTAAACATTTTAAAATTGACTTTCAGATATTAGATCGATAGTTAAATTTAATCGCTTATCTCTTTATGGAAATTCAATCCGTATTTTATTTTTATCAACTATTCAACCATTTGAGCAATAATGCTCAATTGCTTTTTTAGATTTTTCGAAAAGGAAATTCTTATTGAAGAAGGAGGTATTTAACCGTTTATTGATAATAGAAGAAATTATTCTGAAAATTAAAAATGATTGTACACATATATAAAATTTTAATATATCAAGTTTAATCGATGATTATTTATCTCTTATCTCTTTTTGTTCCTGTCTCTTCTTGTTTATGTACCGCTTCTTTTGACACTAAATCATATAAGTCACACTTCTTTAAGAGTCAGTTTGTTATAGATGAATGGGGCTCCTGCTGTTTCTCGATTTTTTCACATAATTAGCATGACTCATCATTTTGAATTAGCAGGATTCGATTTTGATCTTGTCTAGCTTGTAGCTCGTCGATAGTAGCCATATTTTTTCAACGGTTTAGTGGTTCGATCTGACGCCATACTTGACTGACACCAGCAATAATGCCATTATAAAGTTAATATCGTGTACTTATTCTCACAAATCGATTTTAATTTTATACGAGAAATTTTGTGCTTCATCTCTGATACTCGTCATCTGATAAAAATATTTGTAAGCTAAACTCTAAGTGAATAGATTTCTGGATTACATTTATCTTCAATTTTCCAGTATATTCGTATATTTGATTTCAATGATTGCAGATACTTTGCACCTTGTAAGACATATTTTCAAATAATTTAGTAAACGCACAAGTAGATTTTATGTTTAAACGCGGAACTAAGATGGTTCTGCTTGTTATATTTGTATTATAATGGAACGAAGGAAATAAAAATACTCTGTTTTTGTGCAGTTTGACTTCTCTAAGGCTTTTAATACGATTCTTTGCAACATTTTTAATCTATAAACTACAATCATTCAGAGTTAGTGATCGTGACATTAAATGATTTCTCTTATATCTTGCTGACGCATGCCAACCTGTTATTGATGAGGCTGATTAGATCTTGGATTGGATCAACATCTTTACAGTGGTACCGCAGATCTCTTCTCTTGCATTTCTTCCCATCCGAATCAAGGAGCTTTTCGCAGGTTTTACATTTTCAAAATATTTAATTCGTATCTAAAGTTTTTCAGCTTTATGGAGGTTACAATTGCACATTTACAGTGCCATTAAGATCACCACATATTTGGTCTGTAACCAAAATTTGATCCTCAAACTCATTTGGATTAAACTCATGGTTCGTATCGTAAAACTTCTTCAGAAATTTGTGGATACACTACAAAAAGTATTATTTAATGGAGAAAATTAGGTTATACACATTTCATTTTACTCACTTACACTTTCCTCTTTACTTTAGTTTTAATTTTTACATCACTACTGCTGCTGCTTCATATCGATTCATTGTGCCTTCTTTATTTATCAGATTCTCATAGGAGGCAAAAATATGATACCACAACAGGTTTAAAACGCATTTACTCAATTAGTCTTAGGCAATACCTTTTGTATGGCTCGTGTTGTCCTCTATCGAGGCCGATTACGTGGTCACGGTCAAGGCTCGTTGAGAGCATTTTATGGGTATTTTAACCTTTTCGGTCTTCAAGAATAGCAGGTCCGATACCTGGCTGAAAACTTTATTCGGATGATCGAGTCTGGCATGCACATACCCAATCACTTCGGATCCCGATATTTTCTTTTGACTGCGAGTATACAATCGTCTGACTTGTGACTATCTATCTTAATATTTTTTCATCTTTGACAAAGTACGATAAATTTATTAAGATATTGAGATTCCTTGCTCTTCGCGCATGACGTACGTTATTCTTGGATTCCATACATTTGGATTCCATATATTTTAATAATATGAACGAATTTTAGCCGGTAGAGCTCGTTTACGAAATATACAGTATTCAACGAATGGAGTCTTTGAGTTCAGTTTTGAGTCGCAACAAAATTAAATCAAATTAAAATCTCTTTTCAGACGCCGTTTCAAGATAGTTTCTCCATTAGTGCCGTTGAAGTTGAAGAAGAAAAAAGAAGAGCGTCCAATTTGTACTTAATGAAGATGAGGTTTTTGTTTTTTCAACCATGTTTCAAACGATGCATTTGATCGATATGCTTTCTTCTACTCGGCGTGAGTTCATTCTGAAATCAATTTAGCCGCCCTTTGTTGCGGAGTTTATTCGTTCGACGCAACTTCTAAATTATATCTGCGCATACTTTAAATACTTTCAATTCTACGAGGAGTACAAAAGTTGTGTACTATTTGTTTACGATTTTTGAAATTCCGTGAAAGGAAACACAGAATGATAAGAACGATAGCCATAACCTCGTTGTTGTAATTGAGTAGACTTTTTAATCATTGATATACTTATTCGTTAGATTTTCATTATTCGATTATTAATTGTTGTAATATTAACGAGCAGTATTTGTCCATTAAACATAAAAGTCAGATACGTGCAGTTTGAGAAACGTCATTTATATGCCAATAGTCCAGTTTTTTTTTAGTGCGAATGAGCTTACCAGAAAGAAGTAGACCGAAGATGTTGTTGGACGCAAAATATTTGAAAATAGCTATGAGAGAATTGTAGCTAATTAAATCGCCGAAAAAGTTTTCTAAAAGTAAGGAAGAAAGTCATAGACGTAAAGTAAAGGACAACGGAAATTAAGAAAGGGACCAGAATTGCGGAGAAATAAAGTTGAGAAAGAAGTAAATGATGTATGTGTGTATATGTATATGAGAGAGAGAGAGAGAGAGAGAGAGAGAGAGAGAGAGAGAGGGGGGGGGAGAGAGCGAGCGAGAGCGAGAGAGAGAGCGAGAGAGAGCGAGGTGGAAGTGTAGAAGCCACTGTAGGAGAGAAGTCGGTAAGCATTTCACGTTCTGGAATGTCGTTCGGAGCCGAGTCAGACGTCAGTGGCGGCGATACTCTCGGTCGAGGTTCTTTGGTCCCACGGCCCACACTCTTCTTCTGTAGTCCTCTATTTCTTTCTCTTACTCTCGCGTGCAAACGCCGGCTCACGCGCGTACGTGACGTTTTCGTCAAGGGGTCACGACTTTGTGTGCTAGAAAGAGTGAGAGATGAAGCAGAGGAAGCAGAGGAAGCAGAAGAAGCAGAAGAAGCTACAGAACCTTGCGTAGTCTGTCGCTCTTGCAAACAAGAGTGCCTCAATCATTGGCAAATGATTCGCTGGACGATTGGAGCCTTGTTTAGCCCCTTGCGTTCCCCGTTCGCTGTCTTTTATTTTCTCTTCTTTCGCCTTTTCCTTCGATCTGTTTGTTTACTCGCTCATTTTACGAGTGCTCTTGGCTTAGAATAATAGTACAAACGATTAAGAGGCTTGAATCGAGAGTGTCCCTCGAGTAGAATTGAAGATAGATCGTCGAGTTTAATTGCGGGTGTCGACGAGTATTTTCATATGGGAATTCAACGTCATATCATTCAAATCCTTGTATTGTTTTAGTTTTGCGATTATCAATTCCCTGGATAAGCGTGCGTGAACCAAAGGAAGAAACAAGCATTGCAAAGAAACGTAAATATTGCAGCGATGCAGAAATCCTTGTGTAATGATAAGATAAGTGCAATGATAAGATTCTAAAACTTGGAAGATTTTAGGCATTTTACATTTTTTACCTGCTCACTTGACCTGGAATCGACCATGTGCGTGTTAACGCCCATTCGCGTACCAGCGCGAATAAGGCGGTAATAGGTGCTTCGAAGTTTTATGGACTCTTCGGGGCGATGTATCGAGAAGCTGGAAACGAAATAAAAAAAGTGCGCTATTATATTATACGTTCTGGAGGTGTGCAAATCACACCGTCGCATCGGTAAATTGTAGACCAGAGGCGTTGGCCCGTAACGACTTGAAATTCGCTGCTTTGAAGATATTTAGAAAACATATTATAAGATTGATAGAAATTGCGGTGGATGCATTTTTATGGTGACGCATCCAGAGTCTTTGGACGAACTTAAATGCCATTGAAAAACCGCGGTAAACTGAAAGCAGTTCTATTCCCCGTGTATTAAAAATATTTTCGTGCGCATTTCTCGTTAACGGCATCGTGTTATATTTGAACGATATGGAACTCGTATTGCCTTTTTTTTACGTAAATCAGGATGGTGGAAACACACGCATGCGTACACACACGTATATTAGCAAGAATTTATAAAAGTAAAAGTTCATTTATACGCATACATTTCTAAATATGCGTATATACTTATTTATATTGAAAATGTGAAATAGCAATGATTGAAAACCTCTTTAGTACCGCCATTTTCGAAGAAAAAAAAGGAATTAAAAGTGCACATTCCTTCATCAACGAATCAGGTGCTTTAAATTGTAAAAACGACAAATCATATGTATTACTATTTATCGTATCTTTGCGGCTGAATCAATAATAATGACTTGATTTCATTTGCTTTAGTTTTTACAATCATTCGTGTTGCTTACATTCTCATCTGTCTCTGGATTTAGTAGTAAATATAGACCGTTACATTGCAAATGTAATGTCAAAATTTTATTTTATTCTTGAAGTCAATCTTCAGTGGATTCATATTATTATCTGAAACTTTTTATAAATATTGATGATTCATAAATAATAAAAGTGTGCGCCCCGACTCGTAAACGTAGGCGCTTCAAACCTCTGATAACGAACATTTAAATATTCCTTAAGAGAATTTTTCAATAAAGAGCTTTTAATAAATAAAAAGAGAATAATTCTGACTGATTTTTAATTCATTTTTGTTATTTTTATGATTTTTATACATTTTCTCTTCGTGGCTATTTTTTAATAAAACATTTTGAATTGAATAAATTGATATAATTGAAAATATTCAGCTCCTTTTGAAGATGCACAGATAATTAATTATACATAGATTTCAATTACAGAACCGAATAAAAATATTCACATAGCTGTATTTAAGTACACGATGTCGTTTTACTTAGATAATAAAGAAACTGTAATTTTTTAATAACGAACACGTAATTATTTATGTACAGGGTATTGCAACAAATTTTATAATATATCATTTTATAGCGTAATCGCATAAGGAAATGTCAACAAATTAATTTTTCTGAATAATTAATTTAGCTTCCAGTCAAATAAAATCAAGATCGAAATCCATAAGTGTTGCCTTAAACTACAATAGTATTAGGTGAATCTGATTGGGTCAACTATACTTATATTATCCATTTATCATAAATTTTTATTATAAATTTGTTATGCGCAAATGATTGCATATATTTTACATGGTATACGACTTGTCCAGTGATTTTATACAGTTATAATCAGTCGAAATCTTCAATACAATGCGAAATGCATTCATAAATTTACGATTACGTTGCTTTGTGTAAATGATGAAAGCTAGTTAATAAATTTTCAATCTGTTGATAAAAAATAAAAATGATTGTAAGCAATAAATATAGTTGTAAATACATCAAAGAGAAATATGCACGCGTACTTCAGTCATTGTAGAAATTCGTAATTTCGTTTTCTTTTTATGTATCATAAAATTAAATACTACAAGTTCTGCCTACATTATTTTACAATTATAAATAACCTTAAGCTTCTAAAAGTATTATCATTGACTTAGAAATTAATGTTAAATTTATGAATGATTATAAATCCTTCGTGTAAGGCTAATTTTTTTTATAAATAAAAAAGGGGAGTTGATACAAATTTTTCGGTATATTATCCCTGTAAATATTGTTAGTAAATTGAACACGTTTCAAAGGTGAAATTGCATGACAACTGTATTAAATCACCCAAAGCTTCAAACGTACATGGAAATGTATACACATGATATAAATCAATCATCCTATATATATATATAGGAACAATCAATAGAATTTATGCTACATGGAATACAGCTCTAATTCAATTTTAGGTCTTTTCCAGATTTATCAGAATAGTTATCACAATCGTTCTTTATAAAATAAAAATAATTAAAAAGAATATCTCTCATTCGAGAAACGCTATTTTTTAAAGAAAATGGTCAAATATAACCTCTATATACAGACATTTTATTTTTAAGTCAACTTTTAATATTTTTCGCTTAGTTAGCTCATTTGTAAATTATCTATTTCCAAATTAGTTAACAATTTAAGTTATACCATAAAACTTGCAGATTACTGCAGACGTAGAGTTGCATTTATTAATTATTTTAGGATTGATTAAAGGATTATTTGAGCGTTGTATTAAAAACAGTGATTCAAAATATTTGAACCAGGATTGTAAAAGAAAGTGAGTTCATTGAACAAAAGTTGAAGTTGTAATTTTAATTTTTGTTTATTTTAAATATATTTAAATACATTTAAACATTCTTTAAATTCATAAAAGTGTATACGTTACAGGTGCTTTTTTTGCAATTTCGAATAATCTTACATTTGCCTGTGTTAAGAATTTACAATGTCGAGTCATCTTTTAAAGAAAATGTAAAAAAAAAAAAAAAATAAAAAATAAATCACACTTTGGGGATATAATTTCAATAATTAAAACAATAGTTTTGAATTTACAAAAATTTCTAAAGATCAATTTTTGGTTTACGATATTTTTCAGTCTAGTGAAAAAATATACAAAATTTATATTCTTAACTACTTACAACTTCCAAATTTCATCAGAAAACGGAATTACATTATCATTAAGTCCACAAACTCATCTCAACAAGCAGTCACAACTCACTCAACAACAACTACAAGAAATGTCTCTGTGCACTTTGGTGTTTCGCCCTAGAAGTACATCGCTTTAACTTTCCGTCCGCGTACGAGATCATTCTGATACAGTATTTTGTTTGCCGATGAATTCGGGAGTCTACCGTCGCTAAGATCCTCTGATGCGTTCAGACGTTGGAATTCCGGCGAAGGCCGCGATCGACATTCCCCACGGATCCACTGTTCATCGATTCCCTCCTCGGTATTGTCAGGATCCCCGAGCGTCGTTGCAATCCTGCGTCGCGACGCTCTAATGGCGTCGAACGAAGGTGGAGGAGCATGTGTACATTATGAAATTTTGCGACCATGAACTCGGTGTTGTCTTTACCAATAGAGAACTAGTGGGAGAGGAAATTCCTGCTAGAAATTGTTTACGCGCGACGCGTTAGGTTGGCGCAAATGGCTTGTGCGGCATTTTTTGAAACGCCGAGTTTGTGCCCAGGGATGGAACGGAGCATAGAAATATTCAAGGAACGCGGTGATGTACTTCGTAGCAGGGCTTTCGATTTTCAGATTTGCACATTCATTTTAGAATGATAATAATGATAACAGCGCAATAATAACTAGTCGCTGTGCCACTCCTATATACGGTGAATGATAATGTGGTAAATCTTTAATGTAGGTTACTGGTCGAATCCGAGAGCTTGATCCACTATATAAAAAATCATTGCTATTTCTGGCATGTAAAACGTCATAATCCTATGAACTTTTGTCATTTTGAAATAATGAAAGAAACAGGTTTTTCTGAGATATATCGTTTCACAGGTATAACGCCAGTTGCGATCAACATAGGAAATATAAATAAGAAAATAAGAACATAGGAAGTTGAAAGTTGAAAATTACGCTGCTGTTCTAAAAGGCAATGTTCTTTGTTTGTTGAGGTATTTGTAGCACAATACTTTTTAACTCTTTTAAGCAAGGCAAAATGATAAGGGAATAAAATTATATACCTCTGCTGCATTATAGAAATGAGAAAATCAAGAGAAAAGATTATATTTGACAAAAAATACGGATAATTTCATGAAAACAATTAAGTAGTCCAATCAAACAGCAGAATTGCTCAGATTATATTATGGAGTCTTTTCGATCTATCTGCTTTCTACATTTAATACCCAATGGATTATTATCTGTTTGTTAGTATGAGAAAATAATCTTCGGGGTACAAATTCTCATAAAATAATGAAGATGTAGCACAAAGAACTACCTGTTTTGAATAGATTAGCTTACGTGGATAAAAGAAAGATAATTACTTCAATTTTATGTGCTTTGAAATTAAAGTACGCGAGGTACTCTTGCTAACATGTAATATAGTAGTACCTTAATTAGACAATAAGAATTTTAAATAGAAATAAGATACGAAAGCGAGAACCGAAGAAACTAGCCTTAGAATTGATAAATGCAGTATGAAAGAGAATCACTGAAATCTCACCATTTTTATATACTTTTGTTTCCATGCCTTTCGTTATATGAAAATACTTGTTCACTATGAAATGATACTCCAATTCAACTGTAAAATACATTTAAATTCGTAGTATGTTATTTATGACATATCAACAAAGTGATTTTTATACTCTTTGAGAGCAGTTATCACACACTGAATATGTATATATGTATATGTATGTAATCGTTCTGAATAAAGTTGCTGTGGTTAAGTAAATACGTCCACGTAACTTATAAACAAAAATCATTTAATTAATTCAATGTGCCAGTGTCTCCGATGCTTCTAACGTTCAATGATATTTCAGAGAAGCCTTGAATCAATATCATCCGAAGTTTGTCAATAATTAATTTATTCCTTACTTTAGAATAATGAAGTAGAGGATTATAGAAGCTTGTATCCTATTTTTACTTATTCATCGTAGCCATTATTCTCCTGAATAACTTTGGTTTTTTCGGAGAAAATAGTTTATAAATATGACGGAAAAATTGTACATATAGACGATAATGCATCCTATAGCGAAGCACACGTATTTAAAAGGTACTATGTAAAGTAAATACTCATCGATAAAAGAAGTTAAATGATTGGAATGCAATGTAGATTATAATAGAATATAATAATAGTGAAGCAAATCAGCATTAAATTTCCCGACTCTACAATCTTCTTATATGTAACGACTCACTTTAGTTCATAAAAAGTTTTAAACGGAATTGCTAGGTCTACTGCAAGTAATAATAATTGGACTTTTTAAGACTGTAATAATGATTGGAAATAAAATTACAAAAAATAATTATTTGGAATGTCCGTATATTTAACATATAAGAAATAAAATCAGTGGGTAAGCGACCGAATAATTTAGGTTACAAAGAATAAAGAGTAATTTTGTCTACCCATAAAATGTCAAATTTATTTATTATAAATGTATAATTATGAGCATTCAAAGAGTAAATATGTAAAACGGCAAAGAATGCGAGCGCGAAGAGTCGAGAGTGAAAGAGAGATGGAAAAGAGAACAGGAGCTAAGAGTTGCGTAAAAAACTACGCGAAAATCCGCCTTTTACTTTCAAAAAGGCGGATCAATCCGCGCTAATAATGATCCGATACATTTTTAGACATACTTTCTTTTATTGTGTTTTATTCGTGGCAAGGTTTTACACGTGGCAACCGACGAACTCAGATATCGATGAGATCAAAGCGAAGAACTGGCAAACGATGCGAGTTATGCGACGTATAATGAAAGCGAGAGAGTGAGAGAGGAGTGGAGGTTGGGTTAAAGCTCTTGGGGTTCTACGGTAAGGATTTACCAACTCTAGGACAATCGTACATTGGAAGCTAAAGAGGCAATCGGCATTTGTTTTATTAGCTCATACTGGAACTTCTAAAATAGGAGAAATACGCGACGATGACAAAGCCATTATCAAGACGCGTTAAAACAAAAGCAGTAGATCTTCTCGGCAGTCAATCCGTCATCCATAATAATGATTCATTGAGAATACGAAAAATGTAACATCTTTTTTACTCTTTCGCTAAGTGTGTTGTATGACATGATCCGAATAAACAAGCTATAGTTCCAAATGCCAACGTGGATCTCCCAGTGAGGTGTCGAGGTGGTACCAGATCTCTTTGTTCTGTACGGACTGAACTCTCGTGAACCGTCGGGGCTGATGAGGAGGGGGGCGGGCCTCAAACAAGGAATGTACACCACGAACCATGCGACAGGGCCGTGCCGCGCATTCCGGTTTGTGTACCCTAGCGCCACTGGAATACGTTGGATTTCGCCGTTCCGACGACGACGTAACGCCAATGCCTGTGACGTAGCGTCCAATCGAGCTCCTGTTAGAGCTCTTGGTCCTCCCTGAGGCTCTTCTGGACCTAAATTTATCCGTTTGATGTTTATCCCGCGTCATGGCGATTGCTTCCATTACACTTGCCATTACACTTTTCGGAAAGTATGGCGTGACTAACGGGGGTAGCCCGTCATCTTTCCGACTCTTAAATTGCATTTTCATCGGGCGGCATATTTTTATCGTCAAGAAAGCTGAGTGACAGTCGCATTAGGTTAGTTAAAAAAATAGAAAAAACAAAAGAAAGAAAATAAAATAAAATTTCTTTAACTCGAACTTTTCCTCGACTAGGATTTGCAAGAAAGTGTTTCACGGGATAAGAATTACTTCTTCTTGAAAATGTGCATAGTAAATCACGGACGAACGAATAGCGCGAAATTCCAATTTCATTTCTGAACATTAACCAACTCTTTTTTTTTAAATTAGACATCGATAAGTAATATTATAAAAATATTATTATGAAAATATTAATGGAGTAAAGCATTAAATTGAACGATGCTTGCGTTTACTTAGGAAGCCGCAAAAATCATTAGTAAATCCATTCATCGTAAATAAAATCATCTCTACTGCTTTCTCCGACTAAAGAGACATTTATAGTTGCAATACATTAGGAAGTACTAACCGTAAATCTGAATGTGTTCAAGTTATTTAAATGTTTAGCGTAGACGAAGGTGGTAAATTAAATAATACTCGTATAATCAGGAATTTGCAATTCATCAATACTCTCATTTGATTTTCTCTCGTGCACTTTTACAACGTCGACAAATCTTCAAAATTTGCCCATAGAAGTTAAATGTTCTCTTACAAATATGAAGTTCTAATCTATGGCATACGACATCTTTGTGGATTAAGATCATTTTTTCTGTTCCGCTCGACGGGTATATATGAACTTATCCAAGTCGTAATTTCTTCTTCATATCGTTCACCGAATAGAACATTATCTCCGACTAAAGGCCTTAGGAGCAGTACTCATAGAGGCATATGAACAATAAATGTGAGGCTGTCGCTGAGGCTAAGTCCATAATACCAATGTACTTTACAGCTACTGAGCACTCGCAGCTCTTTTCCTTATCATCAGTCAAAAGAAGCACGTATAAGGAAGCAGCCTGAGAGAAAACGAGTGACTTTAATCGTGCTCCAGGCATTCAACGATACGCGTAAATCTTGCTCTACCTTCTTTTTTGCGCGTGTGTTTTTGATCTGCATCAATAAGGAAGTAGACGCACCTGTTCGCTGAAACGTAATTATTTCATTTTTTTTACATAATTACTCGAGGGCAGACAATAAACTCGCTACAATTTTACCTAATTTCACCTCGACGTGTATTTTTTAATTTTTAATAGCGCACAAATTTACTCGATCGATAACCAAAGTCTGTGTCTGGCTGTAGATGATTTTCCCTCAAGGTAAACACTATAACTGTTTTAATTCTCCTATTAACGTAAGGGTGCGTAAATGAATTAATATCAGAATGTTTTAATATTTGTGGAGTTGGTAAATAAATGTTTGAAAATGGTATATTGAAAATTCTTTGTTTTCGTCTTTTGTTTATGAGATATTATAAAATTAGATCTAAAACGGAATGCTTAACATCTTTCGTCTTCTGCGCAGAGACGAAATTTTAGGTGATTTTGGTTGCTTAAAAATTACAACGGAACTCTGATGCACCTAAGAGACTATGACATAATATTAACTTGAGCAAATACCGCAGTCCTCATTTTACTCTATTCCGTAGACCGTTAGGATTTTTAATCATTGATAACTGTACAAAAGTCATAATTAAAATTGACAATCACAACAAAAACATAATCCGGTTTTTATTTCGAATTCTAAATGAAGACTAAAACAACGAAACCGGCAGTTCCAAAAGTTAACCTTGACTTATTTCTCAATTATTGTGCTCTCTGTTTTTCCTCATTCGTATACTTCCTTTCTTGGCTACGACCGATTCTTTATTACTCTTTTATTCCTTCGCCAACTCCACTACCACTCTCTCTCTCTCTCTCTCTCTCTCTCTCTCTTCCTCTCTGCATTCTCTCTTCCTCTCTGCATTCTCTCCGTTTCTCTAGCTGCATCTTTATCCTTCCTCATTGCTCTCGCTCTCTTAGAAGTGCGTTCGCTCGTCCCCTCTGCGAGGACTTGGTCGTGGCGTTCCGCGATCGCCCGGGCCATTTGCAATTAAAGCGCGTAGATGCGAATATCAAGTAGCGGAATTCGCGGCAGCCCTTTGTACGATAGTCGTCGACGGAAGTGGTCCGAGGAGTCGATGCGACGCCACTGCCTGACGATTTCCGGTGGAAAATTTCGCGGACCGCTCATTGACTTGATTCGCTTTTTCCTCTATCTTATTTATAAACTTCTCTCCTTTTGCTCGTTCTCCGTCTCTATTGTTTGACAGGTCGCGTGATCGAGGCTTATTTAGTGGTCCGCAAGACGGTAGAGATAGATTACAACTGGATTATTTTTACATTACTTTGCGCATGACAATCAAAATAAAAGCCAAGCAGTGTTAAGGCATATTAGTCGACATTAATCGACAACTACGTCCTTAGCTCCAATATTTTAATAACTAATGAGTATTGAACAATTTGTTTTTTACAACAACGAATACATTTTGCAATCATAAGAGGTTAATCTAACTTGTAATAGTAGTATTTTACATAATAGTAATTTTTTACAGACATTTGAAGAATGGCATTAGGCGTCGAAGAAATTTCTGCTCCCACCCTTTAAGTTTGATATTACCTTCGCACTTTTCTAAATTTTGGAAAAAAGTGTCATTCATAGAGTTTGTTCGTTTTACAGTGGATTTTGCTTTTATTTCAACATCGTCTAACAATGTCCGTAGGTCCGAATAAAATGGCCTTTTCTCTCGAGGTGAAAGATTCTTTCTCCAAAGGCGGTTTAACATTGCCTACTGTTCTCTTTTGTTACATCTTGATCAATAATATCTCGAGCTTCCTCTGTTCGGTTATTCATTTTTCACATTTTAATCTTAACTGTGAAGTCGCGAGGGCAATCGCTATAATAGATTCTGTCTGGTTAGACTATCTTTTTCTTTTGAGGTGGCGAGGGCAGAGAGGTAGGTTATATTTTATCGTTGGATGTTGTAATAGTTTATCCTATCCTTCTGCCGAAGGTTCCAAATGTTTAGTCCGTTAATGAATTTAGGTATCCACCCTCTCTGCGTGTCCATTGATCACCCACCTCAAAAGAGTTGGCACCATGCTTGCGTCGGACAGCTTTATGAGCCAATACCTCACCCAGAAGGTATCGCTGGCATTAAACAAACTTTTGCTCTTTGGTCAGTAAGTAAATGGGAATAAGATCGACGATCACTAGCATCGCAAGTTTTGAGAACGAGCGGTAGGAGACGCGATACGGAAAGTCCTTTCCCGTTGTAATACGTTGTAATACGTTGTAATACGTTGTAATACGTTGTAATACGTTGTAATACTGTGCGTGCTTGCGGTATATTTCTTATCTCGATTCTTCGGTTCTAACTTCTGCTAGAAATGGTAGAAACTATGGAATAGCTTGGTTGGTGCGAAAAAGTACGGGCTACTTACAAGGTCATAGATTCTCGACGTTGACCATGGCCTTGTAGATTTTTGTCGACACCGATGTTCTCTTCTCGACTGCGTTTCTTATAAAGTCCCATAACCCGAGTCTTTTATCAAGTATCAATTCCGGATTCCTTACAAGAGCTTAGATCGAGGCTCTTGCTTATGTTATATAGCTCCTCGAGCCAATTTAACTACGTCCAGAAGCTGATTGGAGGTCTGAGTTGCATCTGATTGAGTTGCATTTGAGCAACAGCGATATCTCTGGCAATGATTACAGGTAAGTCATTCGCGTGTTCAATCAAGCAATTGCCACTAGCATTTCCATTCATGGGATCTCGTTATTCTGCTTCTAGAATATACATCAATATATTTTTCGAATTACTGAGTAGGATATTTACATCGACGTTTAAGTTATTGTACTCGTTCCACGTCATATTATATGTATTCTAACTATTCTATTGAATAATTTTAATCATTGATTTTAATTGTTATGGGTATTTTCTGATTTTAGTTTCTAGGTTCTCTATAAATATTATATCAACTGCATGATGTATTTATTAGCATTGCGGTATTTTTATAATTAATTAATTATAAAAGTTATTCTAGTATTGTTTTTCCGGTTCATCGATATAA
This sequence comes from Wiebesia pumilae, assembly GCA_018907045.1. Classification (NCBI taxonomy): domain Eukaryota; kingdom Metazoa; phylum Arthropoda; class Insecta; order Hymenoptera; family Agaonidae; genus Wiebesia; species Wiebesia pumilae. The sequence continues at coordinate 2,834,351 of JACCHZ010000104.1, forward strand.
GCGATTGTTCTAGTATTTTATCTCCAGCTAATGTTTCATATATTTATTTTAACTACCATTTGATTTCAGTTTTTTTACGAGAAATCTATTTATATCGTATAGTTAATTACGTGACTTTTATTTCAATGATACTTTTGTTATCCTTTAAATTGTGCAATGCTATAAAGCGTTATAATATTTTATCAATCAAGTTTTAAATTTATGCGAAGAAATTAATCGGCGCCTTAGAGTTTGCATTCCTAAAGTATCAAATACGTAGATTTTTTTTACAAAATCCTTGGATTATTATTTTTTTTTTATTTTTTTTTTTTTTTATATAAAAAATTTAATTATCATTCGAGGAAAATTATTATCTTGATTTTTAACAATTTAAATGACAACACATTGAAATCCTTTTGTTTCAATAATGCCTTTTCAGAATCTTTTGCTAATATACGTTCGGTCGTTACGTTATTGCTTCTTTATGGGATGTTAAATGGCTACAGGTGAATTTCTATCATAACGATGCTCTGCGATAATAAATTGTTCTCTTATTGATAAAATTTACCTCTTCGATCGATAATGCTATTTTTATATTCAAAGGAAAGGTACGAATGTTAAATTATAGTGATTAGTTTTGCTATTAAAGACACAATACTTACTAGGAACACTAAATCTTTCCATGCTGTCATTCTTGGGCTTAACATTGTTTCCACGTTAATATTGAACTTATCTACCTCGTTTATAACTTCTAAAAACGCACGTCGAAAAATTTATTGACACTTTACATGAAAACCTAATTATCTTGATTTTTCTTTATTGATAATTTCTACCGATTATTATATTATCTGTCGATAGTCAAATTTACAATTTTCTTAAGCGAACTCGGGGGATATTTATCATGATTGCTTATTTTAATTTTCTCTCTTAACGTTGCGCATCTAAGGGCAGATCATTTCACGTATAGTTATAGTATTTTCTTTCCAATTGAAAGAGAATTTCGAATAATCGTGGATAAATTAAAATCCTTCGATATTATACATATTATTATAATATTTAGTACCCTTGCTTTTTTAAAAAACGACTTACACGCAAGTTTAACAAATTAAAACGTATCGAAAGATTTAAATTGTAAATTTAAATCTGACAAAAATGCGTATTTTTTGCCTCATCGATAAATCGAAAATTGCAGAACTCGTATATTCAGAAAAAAGTAAAAGCCCTTTGCTTACAAATGTCAAATAAAACAAGTTTGTTTAAATTTTTCGTGTATCTAGAATCTACGGTACGTGTAAGGATTTTTGTTAGAATTGGATAAAATCGCTTGCATAATGTAGTCGTCACCAAAAGCTTATGTTTTTTTTTTTTTTTTTCGAAGCTTGTTCTAGACGAAAAACTGCACAAGATATCAAATTGTGCCTTAGAATAAGGCTTTGATAGAACTTTTATTTCTATTCGTCAAAAATTCGAGCTATCAAGCCTGATCTGACGTTGTAAATAAATTACAACGATTTCGCCATTCATTAATTATACGCACAAGCGGAGATTGCAGGCTTTAATACACGTGTAAATAGACGTGGGACTCGTAATTGAAAATCACGCGAGTGCAAGGTAATATTTTTTTTTACAAAACATTAAAAATGAAAAGCTTGGAACGTGTCCGCGAGCGGCGCGTCGACGCTCTGACCCATATAAATACGCGGCTCGTTGCAACATGGTGTCGACCTTACGCAAAACGGACATTTACAATCTTGACTCGCTTGTGAGCGCGCACTGAGTGAAAATGTAAATCTTTAAAAGTACGAGTGTTACGTGCCGTTGACGCGTTGACAAATTTAAGGATTTATTGGCCATAAAGTCAGTTTGATAATCTCTGTCAGTGCTTAAGCCACGACTGTATGTTTATTCGAATAATTGAAAAATTAGAAAATTATCGACACTTCTCTAAATTGCTAACGAATGTACGCAAGAGCGTTGTATATTGCTTCCTAGCAATTTCCTCCTAACTAGAAAAGTTTATTCGATCAATCGTTTTATAATATTTTAAACTATTGAGTTTAGTAAGACCTTAAAAACCACGCAACCACGCACGACAAATTCGCACAGATAAAAATAAATGAGATCTAACTAGGCTTTTATCAAAGTGCTTTAAACATTGTATTTTAGTTCGGAAACTGTAAAGGTAAGTGTTCCCCATTCGTAAGTCGTACTTTGTATTTCTCGAATTCTGACCTCATCGCAGATTCAAGTAAGAATATGTGGATGTACATTTACTGGATAAAATAGCCGTTGTAGTCCGTGAGGTTTGAAGCTGCATCGAAAGAGCGATAGTACGACAAATGCTGTGGAGAAAAAGTAATAGAAATTTAAAGAGATTAGAATGAAGTAGAAAATTAGTAAATTACTGCACAATTTGCAAATGGAAAAAATGTATAAGAGTGTCTGCGAAAAAGAAATATTAGAGAGATTCGTAAAGGTAAATATAGACAACTTAGATTACATATTTATAAAGCAAGTAACGACGGGAAACTTATAAGCAAAACTTGCTGGCTGCGTGAAAAGGAAACGAAAGGTTTTAAACTTATAACGTTCGAAACTGCGAAAATTAAAGAAAAATTACTCAAACATACGCATTAAGTAAATAAGGGAAAAAAACAAGCATTTAATTATAATTCAAGTATAATGGAAGATGCTATGCTAAAAACGGTAGAGCAAGATGTTTCTGAATAGCTATCAAATGTTAGCTCATACTAACTAGAAGCGAAGAACTTTACCGTCTCTTATACGGTATAGAACACATATTTAATTTTTACTTCATGGTATTTAACGTGGGATGAGATTTTCATTGAACTTCAACGTAGTAATTGTAAAACATGACTTCGAAAGCGGCTGATCATTATCTGGTGTGGTTTAAGTATAGACGCTGGATAACTTTTTACTGTTGCTTTTGAATAGTATTGCAGTTTCATTTTTTTTTAACATTTTGTAGTTAACTTTGAATAACTCCAATTTTCCAAGCCAAATGAAGAGGGTCATATTATACCATCGAATAGTAAGACCTATTAAAAAATACGGTAAAGAAGATTAATTAATTTCATGAATTTCATGTGGATTTTCCTTGAATTACAATTTTTAAAATTATAACTAATGCTGAAAATATGTCGTTTCATAATAATTAATAGTTCATAACGATCTGTGAAAATTTACAACGTTCGACTGTTACCGTTAGTTTCTACTTCCTTGTATGTAATATTGTAGACAATCCTGAGATAAACATACATAAACGCAGTTTAAAGGAATTTTATACACTCGTGTTGAAATGTTTTTTACATTACTGTTGGATATATTAGACGCTTTATAAAAAACCTTTTACGTTTAGTATTATATCGCTACATTCTGAAACTTACCTAATCTTAAAGTAATTTATAAATACAAGAACTAAGCATACGGTTTTTATTTCAATTGCGAAGAGAACATACAGAAAGTGGTAAAGGAGCAAGTGGAGTATTTTACCTGTTCCTCGTTCGTTTCTCTCCTTCGCCAGGACTCACATCCTCTCTTTTTCTGCTGGTTCCTTGCTCCTTTACCCCTCGTTTAGCCCCTGCTTAGCTTTTATTCGTAACCTAGAGCAAGAGCAAAGCAGGGCAATGTTTCATCTTTTAAGCTCATTTTGTATCCCAATATATAACATCAAATGTGCATGTGAATAAAGGAGGAACAACGTCGTCTCAACAACGTAGCCTTTACCTATTTGCATTGCTAATCATTTTGAAGTACGATAAAGTGAACCGAATCGATTAAGAGTATTGGAGAGTCACTATCGTTAGAACCTGCACATTATGACCAATTTTAATTTTAGCACTCGGTGCATTATCGTTTAATTTTTATGGAATCTTTAAAACTGTTGCGAAAATCATCTTCGTTCTTAGACTTGATCGATTTCGGTTGCTAGAATATAATCGAGTGACAGAAATAACAAAAAAACTTTTATCGAACGTTTTTATTTAACAAACAGTAGTTGCTCTTTCTCAAGTTACAAGCTTTCTATTACACAACAGTCAGAAAATAACATTGCAGCCCTTGAAAACATGTAAAAAATAGCGATAAAAGAAGTTTCGATTAACATAACTATCTGATTTCGATACACGCTTACGCCTAATGCACAGGCATGTACAGAGTGCGTATTATTACCAAGAGCTAAAAAATTGGACGAAGCAGCTCACAAGTCCAAGTCGCCCTTTATTATTATGCCGTTTGATCATTAAATTTCTCAAACGTTTGATTAATTTTAAGAAATTACGAGAAAGCGCTGTTATCCGTCGCTTATCGCTTTAACATCGAGCAACGATACTAATCTTTGATTAATCGAATGACAGCGCTAGCGGTTACCGCTAAATTTGCATCGGTCAGGCAGTTTCCCCTACGTAGCCGTGCATCTTGGCGATGAATCTTCCTCCATCTGTTCTTTCGAGGGTGAAAAGCACAAGGGTGCGAGTACGGGGATGCCAGACAGATAGAGATAGATGGTCGTGCGCGATCAATTCACTTTCCGTTGAGGCTCGATTCGAGGCTCCGTAGTACCAATTAATGGAATCTCCATTAGACGATGTCATTGGGCGCTCGCTGAAATCGAGTACGCAACATCTGCTGCGCTCGCGTTACGCATCCACGTATCCATTGCTTTAACGTACGCGACTATTACCGGGCGCGTTACACGAGTCCACGCGAAGGACCTTTTGCAGTCTTCTCTTCAATTCATCGATGAAAATTTCTATTCTAGTGGTCCACCGTGTTCCTCGAAATGTCCGGCCCTTCGGTTTATCTCTTTCTTTCTCCGAGCGAACGATTAATCTCGACCGATCGACGCTCGCATACGCTTTGTAAAGTTTGACTCGAAATAAAAAATGTAAAATTTGGCAAGACTCGGAAAGGTGGTGGTGACCAGGTTACGTCATCCCTTAAACGAACTCTATACCGGTTTCATTATGTCACGAACCCAACCGCGCTTGGAATCCTATTGGCCGAACGATTCCAAAATTTCTATTCGAGAAAAATGGCCCAGCCTGTTTCATCGAGATTATCGAAGACATCGGTCGATCCGCAGCGTCGAAAAAAGCCTCGTTTCACCTCGTGTACCTTTTTTAGCAGGGAAATACTTGCAAGGAGGCTCGCATCGAGTCCTTTGATTTTCACCTGCCTTAAACAACGCGTTCTCGATGCGAGAGAACGCCTCGGCGGCCTACGTAAAACACGTACATGCATTTTCGACGAAGGTAATACAGTTTGCCTTTGCAACAATTCGAAATCGTTAATTAAATACCATGGCTTACAGCAGCTCGTGCGCCGTCAGTCGAATTTAATAAGGTGCGCTGTAACGTGGTGAAACAATGTTGTAAAATTACACGTGCAAAAGCAAATTACAGCCGGCCTCGGAAGCCTCGCTCGAAGCAAAAATAAGTAAATAAATAAATAAATGAGTAAGGAAAAAGGAAGGGAAATGGAAGGGAAATGGAAGGGAAATGGAAGGGAAATGGAAGGGAAAAGGATGGGAAAAGGAAGAAGAAGAAGAAGAAGAAGAAGAAGAAGAAGAAGAAGAAGAAGAAGAAGAAGAAGAAGAAGAAAAACAAGCAGATAAAGAATAGAAAAAAAGTCGAAAGATTTTACGACCAAACAACCTTCGGTATCCGGTACTACGTTCGGCTCGCCGTACGCTCGGTGATCACCGTGAAAATTAGATTCGCTCGGTCTGGCCGTGCACCGCGCCACAGACACCAGACAGACCGCAGCCGCGCGTGGAGAAATCTCGGACTTGTGTCTCGATTCACGCTTTTGGAGGGTGCGGCGAGGGGGAGATCGCAGAGCCGCGGCGGCATCAGAAGCGCGCGCGCATAGACTGGTTTTTCGGGTGAGAGCGCGCGGCAGCAGGCGGTTAGGAAAAAAAAAATCGTCTAGACTGGCGACTTCCGGTGTCCGCCGCCGCCGCCGCCGCCGTCGCCGCCGTAGCCGTAGCCGCCGCCGTAGCCGCAGCCGTAGCCGTAGCCGTAGCAGCAGCAGCAGCAGGAGCAGCGGGAGAGAAGCAAACGCGATAGGGTGAGAGAGGGGAGCGATCAGGGTCCGAGCAACGACACCACCTGGCCCTCGGGGCTCTCCCACTCCACCCTTCTTTCGAGGGCCCAGGTTCAAAGGTGAACGGCCTCTGGCTGCATCCCCGTGCGGTGCCTGCAGGAACTCGCCCTTCGGCTTGCGGTTTGCATGCAGATGCGCGCGTGGTACGCCCGATCATCCATAGCTCGTCACTTCCGCTCCTGGACTGAACTCCTGGGCTATTGGTTTTCGGGGCGATACAATGTTTCGATGATTTTTTCCGTTATCCCCTGACAGCTGAGATCATATTCCGTTAAGTATGAACTTTCGTTAAGTGAAAAGAGCGTACGCGTCGAGAATTATTCGTCCTTTGGTCTTATGTAGCGCGTCGGTATTTGAACCAGTTGCTTTATAATAATCAACGACTTTTGTAGGTGCAGTAAGAGATAATTTTACGCGATACTTTCAATTGCAGCGCGTACTTGAGAAACGAAGCTGGTGCGCATACAATATTGCGAATTATAAAAACAAAAATTGCTTTTATAAAGACACTAATTTTTTCAAAATACGCATGGTAAATTATGACAGTTAGAAGGACGAGAGAGAACAGAGAAGTTGCAAAGAAACACATAGGTCATTCATAAACCCTGCGAATCGGAGAGAGAGAGAGAGAGAGAGAGAGAGAGAGAGAGAGAGTGATTGAACGAGATGAAGCGTGAAGCGAAACTGAAGATGCGAGACGAAACTTTGTCTGAGCTTGCTGAGAATGCGCCACGGAGGATATTGTTTCTACACTTGATTTTAAAATTGCGTTGTGCTACACGCAAAGGCATCTAATTTCAAAAACTGCTACATTGAAAAAGGTACAAAAGAAAGTAATTAGAGTAACTTAATCTACAGGTAATATTTTATACACTTATAAAGCCACATTTCGGTAATATTATCTAGTGATGATCTGGTAACGTACATTTCCAATTTATATTTTAAAGATATTTAACGTAACTTTATAGTACATGATTCATCGGCGGTTGTCAAATTTATGAGGAGTCCTTAAAAAGTAGAATAATTCTTACGAACCTAATACAAAAAGTATCGATAGTAGGCTTTGAAAAATATTCACATGGAACGTCCTAATTAATTCGTAACGAATTATTTTTCCACGAAAATAATTACTCCCATAAAAGTAGGCATCGCTCCTACTTTTACCGTTTATCCTGTGCAATATTTCTTTTTTTTACACTGGTACTTTTACATAAATAAAATCTATGCGCCATCTTGCGATGTGGTTTAAATTAAAAATACATGAATATATAATTCACATTTTTCTCTAAACTATTCAGACGAGCGTAAAATATTCACTTGTAGAATTAAAATTGTTTAAAATGCTCGCTCGAATATTAAGCCACGCCGCTTTGAACGCTAATCCTTTGTGTACAAGCTCTAAATAATCTGTTATGCATTTTACTACCGTGACTTTGCTTTCCTGTAATTTTATCTACGATAAAAATGCATCGATTTCATAAGCCAAGCGATAACTGCAAGATAAAGTAAAGGAACGCGTTTCGTTTTGCGTAGCGAAAGCCTTGCGTGATTTTTGACATTGATCCACATTCAAACTTTACAACTTATCTCGCACTTCTTTCATGAATATACAACTGCATATCTTCGACGTATTATCTCGAGGCACTAGGACGCGAGCGTGCTGTAACAGTAGTACATTCCGAAATGAAGCTTTTATTATCAGAAATAATCTAAAATAGCACATTATTTTCCGCATTAATTAAAAATTTATTCAAATAAATTCTTGACCTTGTAAACAATTTCTTTCAAATTATGTTTCCATCTTCAACGATGCTTTTCAATTTTATATTAATTAAGTTAGCTACTCGTCTTATTTTGTGCATAATGATTGCCTCTTATAATGTATACTTTCTATTCAGAGATTTGTTAACGCCGCTTTTTTCGTATAATGTGCCTATAGGAATAATAAATGTTAAGCTGTCGGTTAAGTCGGGTATACAAATACAATAAATAAATGTGACAACATTAGGGAAATATAATGCTTAAAATAGAGTGATAAACTTTAGTTAATATAAGCGCCGAATTTTGACGATGTTGACGCAGATAACTAATAATGGTCACTGACAGAGAACGCTTCTTTAATTTTATATTTGGAATTTTATGTTTTCGTTGAAGACAATTCTGAAATCGGCTAATTGAGCTTATCCTCATTAAGCTTTTAAAAATATATCTTTAATTGTAGCTATAATTTCTTAACCCAATACTTTGGCTAGAATATCAAAGTATTGTTTTATACGACTAACGAACAGATATTGCCTGTACAGTAAAAAAAAAAAAAGAAAAAATTTTACTGCAATTAACGGGTAAGATTGTTGATGTACACATGAATATAATGACCAATTATGAGGGAGTTAACAATTAATTTGGAAAACTGTGCAAAATAATAAAGTTTTTTTTTTTTTTCTCAAAGTCTACTACGTTTATCTATAATGGATCTTTTTTCTCTGACTACGATAGAAATTTACATTCAAAAACTTTTTAATAAGATTTATAAAAGAAGTTGAAATCAGATATTGCATCAAGATTATAATTAATTATAATATAAACAAGAAACATAGGCGAATATTCTAAAATATTATTAATCCTCATTAAAATAATCAAATACTTGTTAATTTACGTATTTATGAAATAAAGAAAAAGGTGAATATTTTATTTGTATTTTTACTTAAGGGCTGTAATAATTATTTCAGTTTCGCAAAGGAAAAACCGTCAGATATAATCAATAGTTATTTATTAAAATCCATCTAAATCATAAAAGTGACTCATTTGAGCGTTATTATAATGGCAACTTATTGCTCTTAATGAAACTTTATCGACAAGATTTATAAAAATTGATTACGAAAGCAGTCTATCGAAGTAGTTAGGAGTGATTTTGATTGTACAATCGTGAGATACCTTATCTCTCTCTCTCTCTCTCTCTCTCTCTCTGTGTGTGTGTGTGCGTGTGCGTGTGTGTATTTTTCCTACCTTTCAAACGTTTCCTTTCGATGTTAAGTTAGAGCAGCAGAAAATACACGATATACAGAGGGAACTCTTGCCAGAATCTCGGAATTCCAATTTGCAAGGGTAATTGTGAATCGTATTAGCAATTTACCGAGCTTCAATGCTAATTTGAAACAAGCACCTTAAAAAGGAACTTTATTTTAGAGAATTATTGCGTAGGAAATGCAAGAATTTGGATTCGGCGTTAATTTGCGATCGATCCAGGATATTTTCTTTTTCATTTCGTTAAAACGTATTTATCAATTTAATAATATAGAAAGAACAAATTTACCTTGAAGAATATTAAATGTTACTTGAGAGAAAAAGTAACTTTATTGTAGTTCAATCATTTGTTAGTAATCGTTTTATTATGATTATTAAATTATTAGTAAAGAAAATTTTTTGTTTCACAACATTCAGGGAATTATATGATGCTAACTTTTGTCATTTAGCATTCTTTAAATTATAGTCTACATTTTTATACTTTCTGCTTGAAATGCTTCAAAATAACATTAATCTAAAAGTTTTACATAATTATCTTCATAAAGAAGTGAGTTAGCGATACCACGTTTGTTTATTTTTAATTTTTAATTTGTCTGCTTTTAGTTTGTTTACTTTGGGTACATGTAATATACAATTGTCGAGTACAAGTGAGTATCAAGTTTTAATAATTTGAGCATAATTCAAATTGAGAGTACAAACTTAGAATGTTTCGTAACTTATAGGTCTTATTTAAAAACATGATAAAGTTGAAATGTTAGTTTGAGAAATAACTTTGGCACATAAATTACAATGTAGCGTATAAACAGTCTCTTGTAATTGTGATAATTGATTCACGTAATTTACATGCATCACGTGTATAACTGCGTTCCTTTTACCAAGGTAACTTAGCTATATATTTTTAAAACGGAAATCGCGACACTTCTATAATTAGGCAAATGCTCCAAAAGTCAGTGACTGAACACGAGAGAGAGAGAGAGAGAGAGAGAGAGAGTGAGAGAGAGAGAGAGAGAGAGAGAGCGAGGGAGGGAGGGAGAATCTATGAGTGAATGAAAGATGGAAATGTAGAGCGGAAGTGCGCGCTTACAGAGCTTTTTATAAACTCTAACAGAAAACTCAAAATTCATTGTTATGTGATCTCTTGTCACGTTAATGTCAGTCTATAATCTCGTTTTCACTCTCTTTGATCATTATAATGGAAAGATCGGCAGCTGTTATGGAGGGTTAGAAAAAACACAAAATAGAAGCGCGCGCGTATCATCGCATACTCGATGTTTATCGAGTGATGGTAAAGTAAAAAATGGATAAGAGATGCTCGTGTTACGGTATTTTCGGAGTGTATCGAGATGGATGTCGACTATGAAATCGACTATCATCGTGTAAACGTCGTAACTAGCGTACAAAATAAGTGGAACTATGCGATATCGAGGATTCGCGCAAGTTCTTATTGTACCCGTTATTTATAAAGTCAAATGACGAAAACTGCGGTCAATTTATTTTTTCAAATACATCACATTTGAATTTCCTTTTAAATTATAATAGAAAACTCATACGAATAAATTTTCAAAAGATAATTATCAAAATTAAACGTCATCTACCGAATCCACTATACATCTAAATTACTAATTTTTATTTAAGTTTACCATATAACTGGGAATCACAGTTTGGGAATTCACAAAAACATATTTGTGAATTTACAATATTTGCTGAAAGAAAAAATCTTGTAAACAAATATTGTAAATTTAATCTTGTAAATAAATGAAGAACGGTATTTTTCTTGTTGTAAATTAACAATGAAAAGACGGTTGGTGGATGACCTTAAACAAAATTTCATGTATTATTGAATATAATGGTAATGAAATTATAATTTTAAGGTATTTATGTATATGTGACAGAAATTAGAGAAAGAAATAGTGGTGAATTTTTTATTAGAGCAATTTGTTTTTTTTTTTAAATATTACGACGGATATCGTGGTAAGGACAAAATATGGAATAAGGCAAAAATTATGCTCTGCTCTTTTATGAAGAGGTATTGTTTTATTGTTGCTTCAAACTTGATTTTCCGAAAAATATTCAGAGTATTTTAATATAGTATTTTATACAAAGTTACTAATCTTTAGTACTTTAAAGATTACTTGTTTGCTGTTCCGTTAAGTAGCAGAAATTTATGTAAAGGTTATTTTTCGATTAAAAATTAGTACTTTCCTAGAAAACTTGTATATTTTGATTAAAGCAGTGCGGACATTTTATAAATATTTTGCTCATCGATTTTGAAAATATGATTTCGAAGATAAAAGGTTTTGAGTTTCATCTTCCTCTTCAAACACTTCGTGGAACGGAAACTTTGAACGCGTATAACTCCGTCAATTTTAATCCAATTAACTTCAAACTTCCAAGAAATATTTTCAAGATTATGCGCTTTAGAAACGTGTCACTATACGTGATTTACTGGAGATATAAGTTGACGTTAGAAGGCCTTTATACACTTTACTATAAAATATTTTGTTTATAATAAAAAAATGAAATAGATATTGAATTAATTTGCTTGTTTTATTTCTGTTTCAGGTAAGTTAAGTATGCCTGACCATATAAGAAGCTGATCGTAAGTTCGACAAAAATAAAAAATAAAACGACATACCAAGAAAACGTTCTTAAGATTTGTTACGAACTTCGCTTTTATTACTCTCAATTTTAAGACCGCATTAATGATAAAATATTATTATGATAAAGAATTTTAGTATATTCGAAGCGTAGATTTTCCATATTACTTCCATATTACAAAATGCCCGCAATCAATGAAGTATAAATTATATACGGAAAGCAGAGATTTTGTAGTTATTGGCATATGATTGCGAATTTTTTACTTAGTTTTTATTTAATACTACATATATTTTCTAAGTGGCAGCTGGTTTAATGTAAAAGAATTTCAAAAGTCCTCGATTTTTAATAATTTTTAAGTAAACGTCTATTGCAGATGAATTATACGTGAAGAAATAAATGCACGAGATAAAAGGTTCAGCTGTATGATTTATAAATATAATTCAAACGTTTACTTATATTATTCATCATAGGGACGGGTTGTAAATCTTAAATATTTATCTGTGCAACTACTTGGTGAGAAATTGTTGGCGAGTATGTCGATTTGATTCAGCTCCAAAAACTTGAGAACATGTAATGGACATTTGTTACGGTAAAGAAATTATCTCCAAGATATAGTGCACACACGCGCGCACGCTCAAATATATACAGCAGGTAATGGGATTTTTTAAGATGTGGAGCGAGCGAACATCTTGACTGGTCAGTTTATATTCATGTAATGGTAATGTCGAGGCAATGTATATTGAGTTCTGCATTGAGTGTAAGAGAGAGTTGACGGTTTATCGAGTTAATCGCTTAATCCTTCGCTGTGTAACTGGAGCCGCGAGAATTGATAGTTCGTTAATACGATTTGATATTTTGAGTATTCTTAACTTAGGATTTGATTTAACGAGCAAATTATAAAAATAATATTGGTGTTCAATTGGTGGTCATGACGATTAACATCATTTTTCTACAATATTTTCCACAATTTTTTTCTACATTTTTTAATACAGAATCTAGATAAATCGAAATAAAAATATAGTAATAGATTATTATAAAATTTTTTGCATTCAAGGATAGTTGTTCTTTATAATATATTATGGTTAAATTATGTTGTGGACATGTAATAAAGATTATTTTCACGTTGTATATTACCTGCACTTTTTTCAATATTCTGTTCCTTAAGTGATAAAGCTGAGTGTACATTTAATTTTAAATTTAATTTATTTTGAAAATGTCAAACACTTTGTTAACGGTGGAGTAATTAAAATATTGATTACCAATCACAGTCTCGTTTTCAATAAGTACGAATATTCATTAAAAATTTGCAAAGGACTAAACAAACAGAATCAACAGAAAAAAGTGAAGTTAATTTAAATCAACTCCCAAGTTGATTAAATAAACTTGAAAAATTGTTAAAATGTTGTAAAATAGTTCAATATTTTGTTTAATTACAATTGTCGTTCTCGAGAATTAGCGTTATTATTACCTCTACGTTGATATACAAGTCATGGGAAATTATTAAAAAAATTTTCAAGGTTAAAACTCTAATACAAATCCATGTACCGGTATCGGTATAACACGTAAGCTTAAATTTCTTTGTATCTCACTCTTCTTTGTACAATTTATCAAATTGAGTACGAAGCTCTCTAAACAAGGCAGATACCAGTTTTTTTTAGACCATAATTTCCTCTCTATACTCTTACACCTGCTTTATTATATTCCCTACATTTCTACTATTAATTTACCTATACAATAGTTTCATTTCTTAACTCACGGATTAATTTGAACTCAAAGGTATGGTATTCTAAATAAATAAAATTCAAACTTTGTTCTTGGTAGAGACTCAATAGAGTTGTTTTAACATCAATTGCTAAATCATTTCTTTTAACATCCTGGAAATGATCAGAGTTATAAAATTTAAACAACTTATGAGCAAGCTTGAAACTTAAAATTTGCTCGAGTTTAATTAAGTTGTCTTGCATACAAACTATAAAACAGCCATCGTGTTCGTTAAGACGGGGATAACGATTGATTAGCCTGTGGTTAGTAATCTCAGATTTTCCACTAACTTGATAATATCCAGTATCAACAAAATAAGAACAAAATAAAATAATTAAAAATAAATAATCAAGAAATGTGTACTCTGTTAAATAATAAGCTCGGTATTATTAAATATTAAATATATATGCTTGTTCTATTTTGCTATTCTCGCAGTTTTATTCCGAATGATCTGTCTTTTAACATCTTTTAAGATCGCGGTTCAAACTAGAAATTTAAACTAGAAATTCAATTCAAATAATGCTGACAGTCTTGTCAGACGCACTTAGAAAAAACATTATGTATTAGCTAATTTTTTAATAACCGTTAATTTTCAGTATATTACAAAAATATTTGTTCGGAGTTTTTTTCGCCAAAACAAAGTGCTTTATGTTTTATATTTTATTAGGAGAATGTCTTTTATGTAACTTGTATTATATACATTAACATATTATAATTAAAAAATTTTAAATTATAACTTAATTTTCAGCTTTACGTGCCAATAAAAGAACAACAACAACAAAATTATTAAAAATACTAGTAATAATAATGTGAACAGTGGTTAACGGCAACAAATAAGGACATTCATAAGCGTGATTTTAAGTGATCCATGTATATAATATTTATATTTTATTACTTTGTTGAATTCTCTATTTCTACGTATTTAAAGATTCATTAGCTTTCGTATAAAATGAATTATCAAATGAAACAAAACTCTTATCTCTCTCTCTTTTAGTTATTCTCTTCCATTCTATCGATTTTAGTTAATCCTTGTCTTTTCTTTCTTATTAGTAGTGTACATGTATTTCACTTGTATTGTATTGCATTAGAAATCCTAAAGATCTCCATAAAATCTTTGAGATGTATACTTAATATTTATATTTAGAAAGCATACAAATATGAGTTCTGTTAAAATCTTACAACGACTGTTTCAACTTTAATTTTTGATTTGAACATAAAATAACTTTGAATACTTATTATTACATCTATTATATACATTTAAAGCAAAATATAACTTCATAATTTCTTTTTTAATAATGACTTTAAAAGAAACTGAGTAGGTGAAAATAAATTTGAAAAAAAATAGTATCGAAACATTTAATTTTAATTTTTAATCAACTGTAAATTTACAAAATAATTATTTTGCAGAACAAGTTATACTAAATATACTAAAACCAGATTCTATTATATTACGTATAAATACGTACGTATTAAATTTATGATAAACGTTAAGAATATGTACATATTAATATTATTTATATGGATTTAAAATTTAATACGTATTCAAACTAATGTTGAAGTTTTTGTTATATTTTAGGACTTTTTAATCCTCTTCTCCTAACCCACTTAATTTAATTTTATGGTTTAATTTACTTTTTTTTGTCTTCCGAAATTTATGAGAGAAATTATGACGAAATCGATTAAATAGTGCATGTAACGATCTATCTTACATGGTAAAAAGTATTTAAAATATAAAAGCTGTTTCATCTATATCTCAGTAAATAACTAATAATGTACGATATACTCTTTGAAACTTAAAAAATAATTTTTCATATATACATATATAGTTTAATATTTATTATCGAGTGTAGATTATTCAATCTTATTTTTATACTTGTTATTTATATAATATTTTTTATACTTGGAAGTACTTTTTCAATAAACTATCTAAAAGCAGTTTTATATTTTCCATGAGAAATATAGAACACGATATATAATCGTACTTAAAACATACTAGTGATGAATATAATAATAAAAAATTTAAGCTTTATGTATTTTATTTTTTTATTTCTTAAAAAGATAATACATTCATAGACAATTACATAGATTTACCTGTATTGTACTTTTTATAACGAGTTTCCTGTTTTTCGTTGTCTTGTTCTTATTTCATTAGCATCGAACGATGAATTCTCAAAATGTTTTTGTTAAATTTTTTCCTACCTAATCTTTGTAAAATTCGATCATATTTATCTTTGCAAAACGTGCTTAATCTAATTATGCTCTTATTTATGATAATTAGTGATGTTTCTGACAATTTATTATACGTATAAATTTTTTTCTGTTACAAAAGTAACACACTTTTATATTAGATTGTCTTAACTTAGAATTGCGCATATTATTAGTTACTAATGAATTACTTTAATCGTTTGAAGAATTGTGACACATTTAGTTACGAAAAATTTCTTGAGATGAATTTTTATGAATTCTTATAAATAAAATCATTAACAAATGCTTTTATCATTTCATATCCTTACTTTATCTTTTATTATTATTATAACAAATTGATAAATGCTTTTATTTTGTAATGCTAATGCAGAAAAAGTAGTTGAGAAATTCATAAGTTGATAAAATGTAGCGTATTATATTACTTATACTTTTCGTACAACTCAGCTCTAGCTATGTTTTATAATTTTTAAACCACGATAAATGTAAAATTGTATCAGTTGTTGTACAATTGAAATAGCATAGAAATAGTCAGCCAGATTGAGTTTTGATAAACCGTCATAAAGAGATACGTGCAATTCGCAAAAAAATTCGCAATAATTATTTACCTAATTAATAATTAGGTTTCGAAAACTTTGACAACATTGAAACATTGTATTTCAAGATAAAAATAACTTTTCTCCATCACTGAGACGTTCGTAATTAATAAATTGTTGTATGCATTAATTACGTGAAATGTCCTGACACGAATAGTAAAATTAAATAAATTTACTTTTACTTTTCATCGTAATCTACACATTTAGACATTTACGTTGTTGCGCGTTTCGAAAATGTTTCTAGTACTGTTGGAAATATTAAAATTATACCGACTATTAATTATGCTCATATATTATTGCAGCAATTAAAGACGAATCAATTCGGCAATGAGAATTAATTAGACGAAAACCAGGCTTTTCATCCGCCGATTAAAAAAGAAAATGCAATTTTTCTTTTAACAATTTTAGTTTTATCGTTTTTCATCGTTTTTCATCGTTTTTCATCGTTTTTCATCGTTTTTTTTACCGTGAAATCTAATTTTCATACGAAATAACAGCATAAAAGACTTTTTTGCGGGACATCAATATCGAGTTGCATTTACTCGCAAAATTTTTAGCGCAGCGGCATTCTACGTAAATGAAACAACTGAAAATATCTGAAAGCGGCAGTAGTGGTGCGAGCATGTACACCTTACACCTCGGCGCGTTTTCGCTTCGTTTCCTCGACGTCGGCCTGGGGTTCTTCGCCTTTTTTTTCTGGTGTGTGCACGGGAGCTTGGCGAATGCAACGCTACAGCCCAACACAGATTGAATAATTCTGCGGGGTGAATACGCGCGTAGATTAAAAAGTCACGCTACGAGCAGGTATGCGTTTAATTACAGCGGCGCGCTGCCGCGGCACTTACGTGAACGCGCGCGTGTGTTTTCTGTCTGTGTGTGTGTGTGTGTGTGTGTGTGCGCGCGCGCGCGTGTTTTCCGCGCGCGATGCGCCAAGAGACACTCCGGGTATTTTACACTTAGTTTTTTTACGATTGCGGGACGCTTGTTTTTTTTTTATACGGGTCTCCAAGCCAATATTAGGCGGGTTTGGGTGGCGGCGGGACTTTTTTGAACGATAAAATTTTCCCGGTAAAATAAAATCACTGTCGCGTTACTCATCTGGAAAATTCGTTGTTGTTTTTTTTACCTTCTTGTGTCTCGTATTAATGAAAGAGGTGTTCAGTGCACTGATTCTAGATCAGGTGTTTAATTTGTAATTAAATTGTAGATTAGGTGTTGTTATGCTTAGAAACGAAATAGAATACGCGCTTTGGCCTTTTCATTGCGCTCTATACTTTTGTTGGACGTAGAAGCTACTTTGGACTGTTTAAAACCGCAATATAGGCAGAATTTTTGCAACGAAATAACTAAATTGTAACTATTGCAAATGTACGAGCGTATTAGATGTATTGCACACCTCAAACGCAATTACATTTGATACGAATATTTTTCTTCAATCGGTTAGTTTACAAATTTGAGCTTTTCTTTTACGAGGGGACGGTTGTTTTTTCAATAAATGATCACTTAACGAGGTTTTGAAAACTCGCTTGTGAAAACGGCATTTCAATGCTTGTGCCTACTCTAGAGTTAGAAATTTCTTCGTGACATTCCGATATCGTATAACGGATATTTGATGTCAAGTACGTAAACGAAGATATATTTTATTTGCTACCTAAGTATCCTTATTAAGATGTAGATTAATTACAGTTATCAAGAAGCGAAATTACATTTACGCTTGTATGCATACTTTTCATCTAGGTGAGTGAAAACGAGTTTAAAATGAGAACGAACGAGTATCCAATCTTATTGAAAAGCGAATCGAGTTCTCAATCAAAGTATTATCGTGAAATTTGTGTTTAGATTTTTTGAAAATAATCAGATAAAGAAATCCTTTATCTGTTGGTCTTTTACCTAATGTCTCAAGTCATTCTCTCGTGAAAACGACTCTCGCAGCACAATGCGAACGGTATTACAGAATTAAGTTCGAAAAAGGCAGATCCGAATAAGGTAAGCAAGATTCCTCACGGTGATGAGCTTGTAAAATTCTGAAAAATTCGAATGAATCTCGCATCAGCGAGTTGATAAACATCAAATGACTTTATTAAAGTAATAACAGCGCAACTTCATTCTACTCGCTTCGCTTTATAAAATATTCCCCCATTTAAGCAGTCATCGTCGAGGGATAAAAAATCTACCTATATTTACGACCTCGTGCCTGTTCCTACGTCGGGCATCGAGTATATTCTCGATGCTTATTGCACTGTTTCTTCGTCCTTCCGCCATTTCGGCTCTGTTGTTTATTAGCACGGAACTCGGAACACTCGCCTCACACGTCCTACACCTGCGCGCGCCTCCTCTACGCTTAACTATGCACGTACTCGAAGGAGGAAAAACTGTAATTCCTTGATCACGCCATGAATCATCGTCATCGTCGTCATCGTCGTCACCCTCCTCGCGCATACCTTTGCCTCCTGTTTTTTCAGCGCGTCGCGTGCCACGCAGCGAGAAAAGTCGACAGTTGCGGCATCCGATTGAGATGTTCAAAGCCAAAGTTGCCGTAGCAGCGGCACTGGAACGGAGAGATGCTCGAGGCTTTCGCGCCTCGTTTCGCGCGGTAATTAGCGCGGCTCTTGACTTTGTCGACTTTGATGGCTCTGCTAAGCTAGGCGAGACGGATATTAATTTTTATGATTTAGCGCGTTAATGCACGCGACTGACGAATAGGGGGAAAATTGATATTTGAATTATGATACACAGTTTCGGCTCTGAAGGATTTTCTAAATTCTGCGGATGCCTACTTTTAGGCTTGCTGAAAATATTTATCACAAATGGAATTACATTTCACGTACATAATTTAAACATTGTAGCGTATAGTCAGAAAGGGTGAACTGGGTGAAACGATATAAGCTAACGTCACAAGTCCGACCTCCGTCTTGACTCCGTCTCTGATATTCCCGTAGCCTTTTACCATCCCTTTTACCATCCAAAAAACAGCGTATACATTTTTATCGAGTGGAATGTCTGTCTGTTATCTTATAATATCCGAGCTGACATTGAAATGTAAATGTAAGGTACGATAATTTTGATAAGAGTATTCATCCAATGATTTTTTATTCGATGAAATGCAAGAAAAATGTATCTTTACGCATGTTTGTGCATTTGTTTCCGAAGAATGTAGAATGTAGTAGAAAGGGTAGGCGGAATGAAAATCTCAACACATTTAAATAAGAATTCTTCATGATTTATTTCGAATTTCCGTCCACGTGAACCGCGAACTCATATTTTGTTTGACCGCGTAGGGCCAACGTCTTATTTTGGGACTCTCGACTAAAATTGAGTAGCGCTGAGAAGCATTTGTTCCATGTTCCGGGTTTAACAAACTTCAACAACGTGTAGCTTCCCAAAAAAGGATGACGAGGCTTCTCAAAACAAGAACAGTAGATATAATAGGGAGAACCTTTCAAGAAAATCAGCTGAGTTGCAGCTGGCAAGCTCATCAATCGGTTCGCGCCTCGCTGCTCCTGAGCAAGATGTTCAAATTTGCATCGAAGCATTCCTTCATTTGGTACACTGAAATGAGGCCTCAAGTAGTCTCGTCACTCATGAAGTACTGTTTCAGTTGGCGCTCCGTCCGACTGCTCGTGGTTTTTCAAACGGACACCAATTTTCAACGCGCGTTTATTTGCTTATTTTACGCTCGCATACATACGTCTACTTCGTAAAACATACGAAGCCGTGATGGAATTCTGTTTACGGAGTGATTTTGCGACAATTGCCACATCTATCGAATTATCTGTTTTCATGACCGAACAAAGTTCACCTTTAATACTTACTTTAAAATAATTACCTTCTTTTACACGTGGGGGCGTTTCTTCTTTCCTGTTGTTAGAAAAATCATTCATTTTATTTGCTCGTTTACTTACTTTTTGCATGGCTGAAGCGCTATTTATTTTCCTTTATGGTTTGTTTGCTAATTTTATCACTCGACTTTACGTTGAAATATAAAAACTGCGAACAAAACGGTATTGTAGAACATTCAATACCTGTTTTATTATATTTTTCACTTTTATACCACGTATCCGATTCTTAGGATCGACGATTGTTTTCGGTTATTCTACCTCTTTTAATTGCGTCTTTTTAGCCCTTTTGAGTACATCTTGTATAAATAAATAAATAAATAAATAAATAAATAAATAAATAAATAAATAAATAAATAGATAAATAAATAAATATATAAATATTAATTTTTATTTTAAAAGATTGGTTAAAAATAAATATTAAGAAATTTATAATTGATTTAATACAATAACATTACAATCTATTCAGTTTAATTGTTTACCGAAAAGAACATTTTTAAAGATAATTTACCATTTCTTTTTAACTTCAGTTTCACAATAGTTAAATGCGTCAATATTTCAGGGACGTTTATGGAATATTCGAATTTTAGTATCCTGTAAACCACGATTGAACATTAATTGTATCTAGATTATTTAATTATTTACCGTGAGCGGAATGTTGGCAAGTTATTACGGCAAATAAATATAACATGCGGACGTTTACACGATCTTGTGAGTAATTGATAATCTCTAAATCGCGAGAGTCAACGATATTGTTTATTAATTATCCATCGCTATATGAAATTGTGTTGAATGTGTGGGCAATTTTATGCACGAATACGCGCGATTGTACTTAGTGCAACATATCTGGAATGCACGTCTAAATAAGTAAGAGGCGCGTAAAACAAATTCCCGCACTTAAGTTAATGGCATATTTCTGTAACCATTAACGTTAAGTTTTATTGAATTAAGTATCGCGTCCGCGTCCGCGCGTAATTGTACTCGTTTAAGCGATCGCACTCACTTGCAGCGTTTCCGTCCTTTCGTTTGCCCAATAAAATTTATATATTTGCTTGCTTGTCCAGGGCTCAGACTCTCGCGCGTCACATACGTTAGAAAAATGCGTGGTTGCATAAATTGTCGGGTAACCGATTGACGGATCGGCGTCCAGATCGACGGCACCGCGTTCGTCCGTCATTATTTTGTGCGCGTTTCTACATTCGATTCGCGATATCCGGTGGCATTTCACATTTGGACATTTCATAACTGCGACTCGGTTCATTCGCTCGTGAGGATGTGATAATGTCTCTACGTGTAATTCGAAGACGTGCATGAGGTAGGCCGAACGCGCTGTCGTTACGATAAACGTACAGTTAAAAAGTACCATTACGATCGGGACTTTGGAGCGCTTCTTCCTTCTTTTTTTTTGCGGGTAAAGAGCAATTAAGCATGGTTTTTATAGATGTAGCGGTCCCTTGCCTAGTGTAATTATATTTTTTAATTAGATTAAATAAGTATATTCGTAAGTGAAGTTTGATCATACTCCTGTCAGAAGCACCTCTTCCAAATTAACGATAACGGAAGCAATTATGTACTTTTTATTACAAATTCAAGAAAAAACGTAAGATGGGTAGGATTACTTATAAAAAGTTTTATAATACTAATTATATGAAATTATCAATTTCTGCAAATTTTATGGTTTCTTTAATGACCTACATTCTTGTGTGGTACATGTAAATCTAAATACGACGATGATAGTTACTTAAGAATAAATTTTGATACTGATAGAACGTATTGCATTTAACGTTTTCAAGAGTTTTTTGCGTTTTTGCGCGTTTCCCATATAAAAATTATTACAACTATAATAATAGTGTGTGTTTTTTTTTTTTTTAATTTTTACCAAATAACTTCACATAATGATGTGTAATAAACAGTGGTTCATCAGTGAAGAACAACGTTTTACCACTTTTTTTCTCAGTTTTCACTAAACAAAAGAAATTTGTTACTTTTGATTGTCGAAAAACTCCGATATAAGTTTTATAAAAGATAAATATTGGACTATACTGTATACGGATATAGAATTCCATCTTCATAAATTAATTTGGTATTTTATTTGCATTTCAGTACTTATCACTTTTTTCTCACGTTGCATTCCTAGAGTCATGTCCTATTAACTGCATACTTACTGGTAAAAGGAGGGATTCTGATTTATCTTGATAAGAGTTAGAAATATACTTTAAAAATTTCCTGCAATAAAACTTTAATTTTTTTAATTTAACAGTAATTTTATTTTATGCTAATTAAACGGATTAAACACGTTGACCTTAAGTTACGTTTAAACTTAAACTTAATTCTAAATATAACGTTTATTACGCTAGATTGTTCTTTAAATTGCATTTTATTACTAAAATGTAGATTTTCGTTTTAAATATACTATTATTTCGCTGCAAAAAATGTTAAACTAGATTTTTTTAAGCAAGATTTTTTCTTATAGAAGTCGTATCTTGTTCGCAGATAAAGAGATTGTGTCATAAACTATTCTTGGTAAGTTTATGAAACGATAGTAGTCAAAAGTATAATAGTGAATTACTACGTTTATCCGAATGATAAATCAAGTTTTATAAGCGATATAACTTGTGAAATTTCATAACGAATTTACTTATATCTTATAATATTATAATTGCAATCTCCAACCCTATCTGAGAGTATTCCATGTCTCCTATAATAACATTTTACGTCCATTATTTTTTCATTTAAAGTTTCTTCTTCTTACGGTATTTTCTCTTTAAAACATTAACGAATATTATGAAAAAATGTATACTATCATTGATAGAGAATTATAAGAATGACAAGTGTGGTCATATAGAAATTATAACTTCTTTTAATTATTACGTTCATTTTTTTAAACATGTAATGGATTAATCAATATTTATTACATCGAATGAACGACATTGATAAAGTTCTATATATAGTATAGCTTATTTACAAAGTTTCTAGCTAATTTTTACGTATTTTATGTTAGTATTGTAAGTGATACCATTGTGAGACTTATATTTTCTGAACAGGATGACGAAATCTTGCACGTCTTGCGTGCATCCGCACAAATTGTCCAAGTTCACTTTATGTGTGTCTTGAACGTTATTTCATGATCTACGGAAGAAACCGTACATAAACCTAAGTACGTCATTGATGCATGCAAGGTCAGGCTAAATCTAGAATACACATATTTATCGGTTTAACTTCGAAACAGAATAACATTCCAACGAATGGAAAATGACCAAACTTTAATTTACTGAATTGGAATTCAGATATAACTTTTCTGATGAATTTATCACGTAAACCGCATTACGATATTGATGAAAATAGCCACTAATTGATTTTACTTTAAGTAGTTTCTTTTCTATCTATTTTACAAAGAGAAATTGATATTTTTTATTTATCATTCAGAAGACTAAAAGACATTTCTCACTAATATTTATAAATGTTTGATGAAGGAATAAATATTTGTAAAATTTATAAAATATTTTGTAGAATATTTTATGTAATTTTTATGTAATTACATTTTTATGTAATTAAAAGAACCCGTTAAACATGATATGTTAAAGTAAGCATTAGGAAGTTAAGCATTTCTTCAATCAAAGTTACTTATGATATTCAAATTTATAAATACGGTATTCGATGTGTAATAAAGTCAAATGATGATAATTTTTACTTGCAAAAAGAGAAATAAAACAAATTTAGATATTTAGAACAATTTATCTATTAGGTAAAAGTAAATATGTACAAAAAATGTATTTAAATATAACTAATGTTTTTAATAGTTCGAAACAACTATGAATACGTCTTTTACCATATTGTTTTTCAGCATTTTTATTTATAAATCTATTTTCTTAAAAATTGAAAACAAATGTATTTTTAATTTACCTTAATACGTAAACATTTTGATAGACTCTTCAATTTCTTCGCATGTAAATTTATATCGCACACTTTTGCAATATCAATTTACATTCTACCAGGTATATTTTTTAAGGGGTTAATGATCGAGTGAGAGCGGAAAATTGAGAGCGAATTTTCGAGATTTTAATCCGTATTAAAGCACTTAACGATAATTCTATATTTATTGGATATATCTGATTATTTTTTGTACATACTTTAAACGTACTTAAACGTACTTAAACGTTTTCCTTTTTTTGCGTGCTTATGTTTTTAATTTGGTAGTGGTATACGTGCAAGAGCAAAATGTAAGAATAGTTTGTACTTTTGGCAGGACGTAATTTTGAAATTATAAGATTTAGAGTTAATTTAAGATTGATTGGTACAAAATGAACGTACTTTAATTTATAAAATGCTTAATACGCCCATGAGAGTACATATTATAGAATTACTGAACATGTTTATGATAAATATCTAATGGAAATAATCAAGCCAATTATTGATTAATCAAAGATACCTTGAATATTAACATTTTCTAATTTGAGCACGTACATATGTTTTTAATTACTTATTTATAATAATAATTACGCACAGAATGTACTTTTAAATATATTTAAAGCTTAATATATAATGTTAGTATATTTTTCTCATATGAAGAACTTTTTGTTTTTATAGAATTAGATTTACTTATAATATTCTAGTTAAAGTCGATGAAATTTTCTTTTATAATTATAAATAATATCTTATTACTATTTTACTGTTTTAAATTTATTTCCGAAAGCGAAGAAAATTAATGATAGTTCATTTAATTAAGAATAATTACCATTATTAAAGTATTACTAAATTCTTATCATGGTTATGGGTTAACTTATTACATGATCAAGACGGATGTGTACTATTTATCATTTAAAATAATGACAAAGTGCTACATGAGAATTTTCTCATTTTAATCTAAGACCACAAAAATCAGTCAACATATATCTTTTTTATTTTTAAAGTTGTCGAACTTATTAAATCTGTATTCAAATAAAATATATATATTTCTCTCTGAGTATAAAAGCTATGAAATTTGCTTTCAACGTAATATGAAATTATAAAATTAAAATGAAAAATGAATCCATGAACCGTAGATAATGTAGTAGTGTCTGACTATTTCTGCCTACTTCTACTTTGCGAACGTGAATGTGATCTAATGGCACATCTTCACTGGCATTAGAAATTTGGAATAAAAAAATAAATATATCATTAGGGAAAGTATACAAATATTATTCATTAATACCTCAACTTAATTTATTGCAAGCTTTTCGTATATTTCATAGATATTTCTTATATTGAATCGTAGTAATTTTTAAATCTATGTTTCTCGAAATCTCAAGTAAAAGAAAATTAAATAGTATGTATGCATTATTATGAATTAAAATTATAAATGTAATTTAAGAGCCTCTCTTTATATTTATTAGAGTATATTTTATTCTACATTTTTCGTATTTAACCTATACGTTACTTAGCTTAAGTAAGAGTAAAACTTTAAGGTATATTTTTGTGCGCGAAGAACACGATCGAGCCCTATTACATATAAGAATTTTATCATATTATGTAATGCGATGAGTGATTCATTGTATACGTTATTAATTAAAACAATTAATTAAAACGGTTATTGTTACAGATCGTAGAAAGCTTAAAATAAACTAACAATAGTTGTTTTACTATATTTTGTCTAATATGTACGTTAGAAATTACCAAATAAGTTTGAGTCGCGTGTTTTTCTGCACGTTTTCAGGAATTGCGACAGTTTTCCTCTGTCATATATTATCAATATATATTATATGATCTCATATATACAAATTCTTCTAGAGATATCGCACTGTTATCGTACTACCTCGTATTGAGTTTTTCTAAAATAATTTCAATGGAAAGTTAAAAATGGTAGCATTAGCAAAGAGTTCCGTTAAGATATTCTTGGGAACTAGAAGCTGAAAAAGCAAGTCTCATTTCACAACTGACGCGTAACTGTAAATTGATGGGTGGCTAGAGGTCAAAAGCCACCAGGAATCTCCGCAGCTGGTTTTCATTGCCATTTCATGCGAGTTGGAAGATGAGGAAGAATGGACAAGAATGACGGAGAAGCAGTGATGTGATGGTAATATTCCGTGAGAAGGGTTGTAAGAAGAGAGCGTAACCAAGTCGTGCCCAATGTATATTCGCTATTTTTAGAGGGCATTCCCTTTTTTCCCAACACAGGGTTTGCGAGGTTGACTTTTTTCTATTAGTTTAATTTGCAAAAAGAATTCTTATTTTGGTAGTACTTGTCGTGGCGTTTTAGAGAAATACCTTTGATTTGCTTTTATAATAGCTTTATAAGATTATTCTAAAGTATGAGTACGATTCAGTGATTTTTTCATTAGCGTATTTGTTGAAATTCGTACATTTTAAAGATAATTGTATCAGTGAATATTGTATCATAATATTAATAATTTTTATATATTTTATGAAAGGTGTTTTATATATATATATATGTATGTATGTATGTATGTTGAATATTTAATTAAATAGGAAAAGTATTTATTAATTATATATTCTTGGGGCATTCTAACTTATTGCTATTGACATTTTATATTAATTTGTCAATTGATGTATTTATTTTTGATAAAACAACGTAATCATTTTATACTATTTGTCGCGAAATGTAATATACATTTATAATTTACAATATTTTATGTAGCAGTTTCTCGTTGTAGTAGATATTTATTTTTATATGTTTTTTCTTGCTATCAATTGACTTCGTAATTGTATCTAAAATAGATTCAGATCTGTTTTATAATGAAGTTATTGATTTTTACGCAACTGAACTCACAAAATGCGAGTAAATCTAGGTTTTTAATAATTTGATAACCGTCGCTTAGTGGGAGATGCCTTAGATTAGTTCGGCGCAAATTCTAATTCGGAGGAAAGTAAGTTTGAATCTTTTTATAATCTGAATTATCACCGAGAGATTTCTTTGAAATGAAAAAAGTGCTGCTGATCGAGTAAGGACTTCAAAAAGAAAATATAGGTGGCATTATACATACGTACATTGGGTTTGTCGACCCTCATTCAACAAAGTATCGTTGAAACCTTGTCTCTAATGGAATTCCATCAACTATTGAACCATGATACAACAGCCTCAGGAATTAGCCTATTTAAAGAAAACATAATCAAGGTTGGTCCTTCGAGCCGGTTTACGTTGAAAGCATTTTTCCTTGCGCCCGTTAAGCTATCTGAAAAGGGATACATCTCCTCTGATCTCACGAGAAATCTAACTTTAATAGTTTTCCCTCTTTTATTCTTTTGACTACAGAGCCATTATTTATGATCAAGTATAAAAGAAAGGTTTAAATCCCTCGCAGGGAATAGTGGAAACTCGTTTGCAAACTAGAAAAAAGATGGCTAATGACCGAACAAAGATATAAAGAACTGCTCGCCTTTCGTAAAAACGAAACAGAAATTCCTTTGTATTGTACAGAAAAAGTTTTTGAAGAAGCCAAAGGAAGCCAGATGGACGAGAAGACGAAATTCCCCGATCCATTACGTAATACTGTATCTGCTCAGCAAGTAACGCAATGCAAATTGATTACCACTGACGTTGCCCGCAAATTACCCTCCAATTGACTCACCGCACTTCTCCAGTCATTACTCAGAGTGGTCAACGTTTAAAGATTTGTTCATTGCATTAGAACTGAGACTTTCATCTCTGTACATTGTCCCTCTTCTTGATAAGGCACGAGTCAACGCCTAATTATTATCAAAACATACGTAATTCGAAGATTTTTATTAAATGTCTGGTTTTTCCACATATTATTAACTAATCTGATATTAATATTTGAAAATCTGAGTTTTAATGTCTTTGACACGTATTATGAATAGTAATCTCCTAACTTTTTATCGAGAAATCTTAAGTAATTTTAATATCAAATTTAAAACGATTACTTTGTAATTATTTTGATTACATTACTTTTACTTTATGTTGATGCATTGACTTTCAGCGTTTACTATCGAGTTTGGTATTGAAAAAGAAATTGAAAGAAAGGGAATCAAACTAACTTTAGTCCTTGCAAAATGTTTAAGGTATAATTCAAGAAAACTCGACCGGAGTCGCAAAATCCGACGTAAATTAAACGACTATTAACCTTAATGAAGGATTTCTATAATATCTCTACACGAACAATGCTTACGCAACATAGATACTTAGGCGATATTTTACGGAGAACATTCATTGTCACGTAGGTTAACGCACGTGTACAAAAATAGTAGAGCGAAAACGTCAGCGTGTTACAGAGCACGACCTTGCGGTTA
This sequence comes from Wiebesia pumilae, assembly GCA_018907045.1. Lineage (NCBI taxonomy): Eukaryota > Metazoa > Arthropoda > Insecta > Hymenoptera > Agaonidae > Wiebesia > Wiebesia pumilae. The sequence goes on from JACCHZ010000104.1 coordinate 2,862,717, forward strand.
GTTTGTTAGCTTGGCTTGACCGTCTTAATCCAACGGACATAATGAGCCACAGACAACGTCAATAGAGCGAACGAATAACAGCTCATCGAGTGGTCGATACTTTGAGTGTGACTTAAGGTGATCGCTGATCAGACTAACTGCGACGTGTCATCGTGCGATTCCGAGGAAAAGCACAGACGGTACAACCTGTCCGAGTATCAGGTTCGGCCATGAGCATTTGATTTGGGGGTGCAGCGATGAGGCCAAATTGTCGATTTATTCTGTATGATTACGCATCCTAGCTGTGTGAGCAATGGGCGATGGGTGAGCAATGTCGTTGAAACTCCCAGAACCGAAACGTTACGTAGGGATAATACTTGAGTGACACGAACGAGACAGTACTCGAGTAATTATTTGAAGCATTATAGTGCACATGACGTTTCATGTTTCATGTTACAGCTCTGGTACGTTAGATAGGTCGCAATCACGTGAATGCGATACTGTTGGACAGGATCGCATTTTTTCCTTCACGAATTTTCATTACTATTTTAGTTTGCTATGACGGTAAAATTTATGGCTTTGTCGTTGACTAAGGCTTCTATCAGTGGGCAAGTTCGACGAACGTTTATACTTGTTACTGAGCCATACTTATCGATTCAGCGAAAATGCATTCCTAGTTCCGCTTTGTAAAGTAATTTATTGTTAGATAACATTCGTGTGTATGTTCGACTACCAGCAATTATACTACTTCTGATGGGATCAACATTATCATTATTCGTCGTCTTATCTAACACTAATTAAAGGAATTGTTACGATAAGACTAATTGAAATAGTTAATTATATGATTCTCCAAATTGCTTATTTATATTAGTTTTTGAACTATTGGTTCGGATGCAACACGAATTAAATATGAAAAGCATAAATGTACGCGTGAAAGCATAACTACGGACCTAAATTATCCAGAGTATTTACTAAGTAAAAAGTGCAAAGTGGGAAATCAAGTATTGATGTCAAGCTCCTAATGCACTTTGTGTATTATTATTTGCGTTATGTATGGAAGAAGTAAGATTACTCCTTTAATTAACTGCGTTTAAAATGTTATTTATTAACATTTTTTTGTAAAATATAAACTGAATTCAATTGAAAGGTGTAAGTGTTAATGGTTTCAAAGCTTTTAAATATATTTTGTTCATCTGGAATAAAGAATAATATCAACACTTGCAGGAATTGTTTCAGGTAAAAAAACGTGAGCTACAAGGGTTTAGGTCTAGAAGTAATATAAGCCCATACATCAAATTAATTTTTATCAGTTGTTTGTTTTATTTATATACAAGAATAGTTGAATTCTTATCTGTACAAGTTATGCAACACACAAATGCGCTGAAATATAATTACCTACTTCTCGAAAAGTGCAATAATTTAAAAAGTTTATAGTTTCTTGCTGCCGACTGCGGTGGGAAATTCCAATGTAGAACACTTTCCAATAAATAACCTCGTACCATAACGCCGAACATTATCTCATTTTTATAATTATCCAACTAACGATCTCAACCGTGATAACCCGAATCCAAATCCAGTTTTTCCATATTTTCCTTCAATCCTCGCCGGCCCTAGCTTCGAATGAAAGAAACAAAAATCATGGGCGCTTCCATTAGAAGGAGAAGTGGAAGGCCGGGAAAATTTATTTTTAACGGATGCGAATCGCGAACTCCCTTGACCTCGGCAGTGACTGCGGCGGCGGCGGCGGCGGCGGCGGCGGCGGCGCCGGAGGATCGGGTTGACGCGATCAATCGGGTTGCGAGAAGGTCGAGGTGCAGGATCGCTGAAGTCGCAGACACGTGCTCGAGGCGGCGAGTGCGCGCGCACCCAACGATCGATGCCCTTTCCGATTTTTCTCATCCCAATGGAGGGATATATCTTTTTGCCAGATCGAAAGTTCGCCAGTGCGTCGAATCGTCTGGGATGATAAGGTGCGTGGATGCTCTTACCTGCGCCTGCTAAGTTTATGCTGCGCGATGAAATGTGAAATATCAACCGACATTGCAACTGCACTCGGTGAACTTTGGACATTTCCGTAGAAATGACGCGCGCAACTTGACAAACGTCAAGACGAACATTATGTATCACGAGACTTTATTTAAATAATTTTAAAAACATAATTTTAATTTCTAATAAAAATAATATAGGTTTAAGAAAATTAATAAAAAATGTTGTTAAGCACTCTCGAGAAAAATATCTTGCTCGTAACGATTTATTAAATCGATAATGTAAAGAATATTACTTAGCGTGAATTCAATGGATAATTTATCGTATTGTGTTCACGAATTGGATACAAGACATTAAATAAAGATACCTATGTGTTATAATTTATTTTCACTTGTTATTTATCTATTCGTGTATTCTGTAAGTAAAATATACTCGATTTACATGACGAATACAAGCAATTTTGTAATATTCATCAAATTTTATGAATCTTAATTGAATAATTTCATAAAAGATTTTTCAAAACACTCTATTGTTGCGATGACAAAAAATTAGTTTACATATCTGCTAAAATTAAATTTACTTTATAAAAACGTGAACAGCAATTTAGTGTCCTATTAATAAAACGTTGTTACTCAAATGAATTTATTATATGGCAAATAAAATTTGCAAATATATATTCTTGAAGCCTTGATGTAACTGTAAGTTACAAATTTACATCCACTAAGATATTTTACGTTTGTAATATTTCAATAATACTTAATAAATTTATATAAAACATTTACGAAGATTTTAAGCTATTTCCTTTATGTATAATATAATAATAATATACTAAGTGAAAAAAAAATTAATTTGAAGAATAATTACATTATCTGGAATTAGTGAAAATTCTGGAATTTTAATTAAGCACCAGTAATAATTCTGACTAGTAATTATTAGTATGTTACTGATTTAAGATAGATTGCAATGCATTTTTTAAATTTATATTAAAATAGTTCAAAAATGGGAGAATTTGTATTAATTCATTTAAATAAATGAAAAACGATATAACGTAATGGTTTAAGTTACTATATTAAATCTCTACATAAAAATGGTTAAGAATATTAATTTAATAGATGTTTATTAGATATGTAGATTATAATTATATAGGATTAATATATATTAATATATATTTATATATATAGATATTTATTAATTTTATAGATTAAACTTTCACATAAATTTTCGAAGCATTTCTAAAGTTACTAATTAAATTCATTAGATCTTTTTGATGATAATTAAAAAAGGTTAATAAGTAATTTAATATTATTTTTGTAATGCCAAGAAATTATGTACTAAAAGTATACAATGAAATTACATAACTAGCCATTAAAATTATGTAATGTGCAAGCTAAAATAAAAAGGTTGTCTTGAGTACTTTAATGTAAGTACTTGGTCATCTATCTCATACGTATTTGTATTATATTCACAACATATTATGTATAATCGGGTCGTTTGGTTGTGAATAATTTTCTGATTCAAGGCAATATAAAATCGAACATGCCTACTTTATCAGGTAGATGTTTTTACCTCACGAGAAAGATATGAAAGTAAAAATCAATAAGTGTTCCTCTTGTTTATGACATTTGACCTCCTTAGTAAAAGCCAACAGCTCCTTTTATTGTTTTCATTTAATTTATATGATCTGCAAGTGTCTACTTTTAAATTTCGATTCCTAGTTCATTGCCGTAGTAGGTGGAGTGGCTTTTGCAAATATAAAAAGTCCGATGAAAATTTTCATAGAAATCAGAGCGATGAAAGTACACTTGATGTAGTAAGCTTTTGAAAAATGAAAATAAAAGTTGGTTAATTGTTGATTTTTACCCAGAAAAAAGTGAATGACGATACAAGGTCAAATGTAAATTTTTTTCCAACGTTTTGTAATGGTTGAATATCAATTCATTGCATATATAAATATTTTTAAGTACTAACCTCATCGTAAATATTATGAACATGTCATAAATTTACGAGCTAATATAAATTATATCTATTTATTGAAGATAACTGCATTGTTATTATCGGCTTATATTGCTTTTAACAAAACACGAAACAAAGTAATTTTCATTTGCTCAATCGAAAACTTGTAATAAATAGTATTTTAGCTTTTCTCAAAAATATAGAGGCTACTATTATTCTACAAAGTGTATTTGAAATTTATGCTCTATAAGATTTTTATGAAATAATATTTGAAATAATCGTTTGAAAGTTAAAAAAGTTTCCAAAACGTTGAGCTCCAATTTATGTGCGAAAATACTATAAACGCATATAATACCTACCAAAATAATTGATTTTCCAAATACACATTTATGAACTCGTATTAATCTTGGTCTACAATTTAAACGATACTTAGCGAGATTGTAACACAAATTGGATTTGAAAGTAGGTTCTTGTCAAATTTTAAATATATTCAGTGTTGGTTCATCAGTGTAGAAACTAAGGTGCCGTTTAAATGATGATATATTTCGAAGCACAATACCCTCGAAAATATACATCGAATTACGTGTGTAGCTGTATAATAATCTTTCATTTGGTGTTTCGTTCGTTTTTTCAGTGTGCCAAAGCATAGACATAAGGAATAAAGTGAGCGAGTTTTCGAAATTGTACGGATGCCACGTCATCGAGGGCTTCGTGCAGATCCTTTTGATCGATCAGGCCAATGATACGTCCTACGCGGATCTCGTGTTTCCCGATCTCGTGGAAATTACCGGATACCTCATGTTATACAGGTAAGCCACGTTTTTTTTACTCGACTCAGATTCTATGGGATTTGCATGGGGAGTAATTTGACCGAGGAAACAATTTGATTTACAATTGTTTATGATACACGACGAGAGATTGTACAGGAAAAACTACAATATTTGGCATTATCTCCTAGACGCCTAGATTTCCCATTAATTTTCAGGAAGTATTGTATAATATGTTTACCTATACCCCAAACTAATCGAAATTCTACCTTTTTGTCGAAGATTTAACCTTCGGAATTAAAAATTAACGTTTTCGTGTTTCTTGAAAAATTGCTGTCAAAACAATAAACTAAATTACCATAGTAGTTTAGCCTTGTATTTAGATATACACTTTTACTAACGTCAATAATTTGATCGTAACTCGAATCTTTTTGTACAATAGCGCTCTTGTAGTTTATCAGAAAATGCGTACCCAGGGATATTGTATTGATAGATTGCATCGCAGTCAGAAGAAGTTGCACATTATAGTCTTAAATATGAATAAAAAAACACTTTTTCAATTTGTTGTATATTTTACGTAAGATATCGATGTGAAATTTCTTAGAAGAAAAGAAATTTTTATACTAATATTTATTTTGCAGTTAAATGTGTGTTGAAAATAAACTGTTCTAATAATTTTCTCCTCGTGGTGTTAATTTACAAAAATGAAAAAATCGTACAAAAAAAGCTAATTTAAACCACGCTAGTAAAGTTAAGTAATAACATAGAACCTTGAATTTATAAGTTTGCTTACTTGGACAAATAGTTTTCCAGCTTATTTACGTGTGATGGTTTTGAATAGTTATCGACACTTATTTCGTAGTGAAATATTGTGGGAAGAATTTTAACGAGAGAAAAACAACGTAAAAGCATAGTTATATGCTATAAATAATATTATTAAAAAAATATGTACAATTAAACACACAATAGAAAATTAAAATCCATAATATTGAGATCCTGTAATAAATGTCAATTTTCACTCGGTACTATATTATAAAAACGTAGTGGTATTATTATTTGTTAGCCTTACGTAAAGTGCTTAAATTAAAATTTTTATTCTATATTTCTAGTTCATTCAGGATCTTCTACGAGAGCTCTTTCAGCACCCATTAAAACAAGAATAATTAAAATCTGACTGTTTGTTATAAACTATATTTTTATTACGTCATTGTTTATTTATTGTAGGATCTCTATTTGAAATGTCAATTTGCTTGTCCAGACTCATACAAGGAATCGTAATTTATGTAATATTAATTTCTTCAATGTAAAGCAGTATCTATGCCTAGAATTATTGTTTAATTTTTCATCAAAGCTGTCGATTTTGTCTAAAACAAACTAAAATAAAAAACTAAAAATAAAAATAAAACACTCGACAAGAGAACAATCGAACAAATTAAGAAATTGATTTCAATTTTTCAAACGAATGTATCTTACAGAGATAAGATTCCACCACCAAAAAATCCATGAAAAAAATGCTTATGTAATAAAATTACAGAGTGCAAGGATTGCGAAGTATCGGTCACTTATTTCCGAATCTGACGGTGATAAGGGGTCATCAATTATTTGTCAACTACGCGTTAGTGGCATTCGAAATGACGAATCTGCAAGAGATTGGACTGCACTCATTGACCGACATAATGAGAGGCTCCGTGCGCTTCGAAAAGAATTCGGTCCTCTGCTACGCTGACACTATAGATTGGGACATTATCGCGAAGGCTGGCAAGGGAGAACACGTCATCGCCGTAAGTTCTGTTATTATTATTATTATTATTATTATTACTTATCGCACGTATTTCTTTGAATCCCTTCATTTTCTTCGAGATCTTTATAATTTTTAATAAATTGCACGCGTTTAAAGTAAGCTGCATGTGCGTGCGCGTAATTCCCGCTTAAGGAAAGTTGTTCGACATTAGCAGAGTAAAATTATTGATTCTATCAATTAAACTCGTAATTCTTAATTAGTCGCTGTTTTTTCTCAAATTTTTTCTCCAATTTCAATGTAAATTAGAATTATATTTCAAAATATGTTAGTCATGGGGCGTTTAATTGTAAATGAGAATTAAACTGTCAGTTACAAGGTTACAATGATGTCAAAATTATTCAGATATAAAATTAAAATATTTAGTAAGCAAGCATTAATATATAAGGTTGCTTTTTTACGTATGCTTGCTTATTTTGAAGCAGTACGTATGAAATGCAGGAGTATAGTAGTTTTTTTATTTACATCTTATTTTTAATCAAATACAAATACTGCAATGGAAAGCTAAATTACTTAAGAGGCCAAGTTACATTTGATTTTACAGAAGAGAAAGTGAAACACATTTTATATAAAGATCACAGATACTTCTGCACGAATCAACAACAATTTTGTCTGCTGGGAATGTAATAATTTGAAGTTAACAAATTTTAATTCAATTGAATTCTTGCATCTAATTTATCTTTGATTGTTTTATATTGGTGGTGTTTAAAATGACATTTAAAAGCAATACCATCATTTTGGATTAATAACAACAACAACAACAACAACAACAACAACAACAACAACAACAATAATAATAAAAACAACATATGCATAAGTAATAAAAATGATAAATATTTTTTCTACATTTCAAATACATTAAAGAATTGTTACGTGTAATGCTCTCATTGTATGAAATTACTTTGTGTTTTATATAAAAAAACTTTTACGTAAAAAATTTTTTAAATAAATCTTCAAGCCTGAGGGCAATTATTAAATTGTATGAATTTTAGCAATTTTCATGTAAAAACAAAAATTTACACGCGGTTTTTGTATTTCTGTATTCATGGAATATGTACAAAACTATCATTTTACATTCGTGGAAAGCGAAATATAGTTTTCTCGCATACAAAAGTATTGGCTATCGGTTATGCACACGTGCACACGTACAAGGTAATCTATATATGCATCGCTTCGTGTAGTCGGGCACTGCGAATTCAATTATGATCTGATTACCAGAAAACTGATAGAGAATTCGAATAACAAATACAAGAGCGTATCGTTTTCACTTTTGACATGTACATAAAACAGTAAGGGATTCGTAATATTTTCGCACGTGATTTATAACGTTGGAGATATGTTAGACAATTGAAATTAGTGCAATTTAGAGTGGCTAATGAGGAGTAATGATTACGTTGCTTCTCCATTAAAACATGCATAGCAAGAATGAAGTCTAATAAAATATGTATTAAAGAAAAATTGTGTAAAATCTTAATGTATAATTATTTCGATCTTATATTAAATTATCAAGCATTGCATTTAATTATTTCTTATAGAGTCGTTTAAAGTATTAAATAATGCTGTTACTTGAGCTTTTCAATACTGTTATATAATACGTATGTGTATATATGTGATCATACTGCTGATTAAATTTAACTGCATTATAAAAGAAAGTTATAGGCAAGGAAAAATATAAGAAATGAAGGAATGAAGAAAAAAAGAGGAAAACTTGCGAAACCAGAGGCCGAAACAGAGATAAGGCGAATAAGAGGCGAGGAAGTTCAACGCCACACTAATTCGAAACAGTTATATGAGTTTTCTCTTCGCGGCGCGCCGCAAATCGCCGGCTTCTTATTAGTCGCCGTTATTTGCAGATGAATCCCGGAAAAAAGGCGGAAACTTAAAGGGATCGTGTTTCATTGTACCAGTACACTGTGCATATAGATATGTTTGTAATTTTATGGTACTACCAAATGACTAGTTTCGTAAAAACAATTAATTCGGGTACTGTGTCACGTCATTTCAATTGTATTTATCATTTACTATCGCAATTGATAATTTTAATAATTTTAATAATTTTAATAATTTTAATAATTTTAATAATTTTAGTAATTTTAATAATTTTAATAATTTTAATAATTTTAATAATTTTAGTAATTTTAATAATTTAATAATTTTAATAATTTTAATAATTTTAATAATTTTAATAATTTTAATAATTTTAGTAATTTTAATAATTTTAATAATTTTAATAATTTTAATAAATTTTGCAGTGAAAGAAGTTCTTTTAATTTTAATAATTTATAGAATCAATTTTAATGAGAATTCGTTGACACTGTTAAGGGGAGAATATATTTCATTTGATTTGTCTTTTCAAAATTTACACATTTTTTTTAGTTTTTTTTTTTTTGTAATATATGCGATTAAGTATTAATATAAATATTTTCGAAAGTACTGTCAAATAATTTAAAGGAGAATTTATATTCGATAAGTTATACTTGCTATTTATATTCTCGATATGTTACACTTAATTCTAATAAACATTCCAGTAGTTTTTCAAAATAAATTAAGCGCGTTTTACGCGAGCTCGTATACGTAGACAAAATTTTTAAATCCTTGAAATTATTGTACATTTACTTAAATATTCTCTTTTGAACGTTAATGCTGAAAATTTTTATAAATTACAATTTGTATTGTGCATAAAAAATATTTTGTAAATTAATTTACATTTATAAATCGTGCAAAGATCAAATATATATCGTGTAAATACATGTGAAAATAAATTAAAGTGTACTTTAAGAATCGGGGATCAAGGAAGATATATTAATGACAGTTATAAATAAATGTTCTATATAATTTATATATTGTCCTTGGGAAATATTTATATTGCATTATGAAATTAAATCTTATCTTTATTACAATTTTTTTTACTTTTATTTCTTAAGCATCTTTTAAAATATATTTTTAATGCGTCTTAAAGAAACGCAATTAAGTATTTAATATTTAAATGGGATCCCTTTAAGCTTTAGTATATCAATCGCTTACAATAATATGAACAATTAATAAGATGAAAATAAAAAGTATGTATTAATTAAAAATTTTCTATAATTACATAAAATGATACAAGGATGTTAGAGGGGAATTTGACCGAGCAATCAATATTTACTTTAAAGCTAATTTTAAAATAAATGTAGTATATAAGTCGATTTGTCGTCTTATTTGTACATGAAATTTAATAAAAATAAGTCAAGAAAAAATTTTTCTAATTCTCATAAAATGAACTAATTAGGTAAGTGCACAGATGCAGAGGTAGATTAAAAGGTACATTGATTATACATAAATGATAATGAAGAAAGAACGTTTGAAAAGAGAGAGGGAAGAGAGTCTAATTAGATAGATACGTGTTTGAGTAATCTGCAGGTCGAAGATTCCCGAGGTGATTTTCAGGAGCACCGGTACGTAATTATGAGCTTTCGAGAGTGAGTGAATTTGTGGAAGTGCTCTGGTGTCGAAGAATCAGTGGCGAATTATCCTTCGACGATATTCATTTTACGTAAATTGTGATTATCTTCCCTCTTTCCTTTCACTGTTTTGGCTTAGCCCATTTATTACTAGTCACCTTTTTTCGATTTCTATTAACGTTTATATTCTCTTTCATTGTTCAATTGTAAAAAGGTTTTCCTACTTACTTCATTGTTATACAATCTATTCCTGTAAATTTCAACTTAAAGTACTATTTTATTTTTAGCAGTACATGCAATTATTCTAGTATTTAAAAGAAATTATAGTTATCTTTCTGATATAAATAAGCTTAGAAAAGTACAATTGTAATCAGTTAACGGCATTTAAAAAAATATTAAAAATGTTAAAAAAACCCTTTTCTGTGACAGAATGTCAATTAATACGAATAAAATTTTTAGTTAAATTAACATTTTTTTGTAAACTATGCAGTATTTTTTAAATATTCATGTTTATATTTCTATATTTTATTTAAACATTTCCTAAATTATGCACTCATCTTATTTTATTCTTGAGGTGTTACATTTGGTAGAATGATTATTACAATTTATAACGAATCTGACATAAGAAATAACTGTCGGTGGTTTTATAAAATAAAATATTTCTTGGAAAATTATTTTCGTTATTAGTCCATAAATATTTCGAGCAATACATAAAATTATTTAAAATGTTAACGATACTATTTCTGTAATAACTTTTTCAATGGTTATACTATTTATGTAGCGGTACGATTTTTTAAATATTGCATACAACTAATAATTTTATCATTGCCGGTAACATTCATATTATTAGCAACAATGTCAACGACACACTTTTATTACAACATATTTGAATCATTAATAAAATTTTAATTAATAGGAGAAATTTTTTATCTTATATGAATGAAATAGTCACGTGCACATAAATAATACGCAGGATATTGAATATATTTTAATTATTTTTATTCGAATTTGTGAAATGCATAAATCTGTTGATGTTTGCGTGAACACGGATTTAATGAGTTCCTGAGCACTTTTTTGCACAATTAGCTTTGTAAACGAGTTTTCATCGTGACGAATAATTTGTATCGTTGATAGGATAATTTTCGTAAGAGTGGGAGATTTATTCGTTGTTTTAGTAGTAAATAAAGTACTTGATTGGAATAAACCAATTCGAATACACTAATGCCTGTATACTTTTATGATATATATAATTTAATGCATTATTTTCTGATTTATTTTGAGATAATGTTAATTATCAGTAACTTATATAATTTTATATTATAAAATCAAAATGTAAATTAGAAAAGCTCAGATATATAAAAATCTCTATCACTATCATCAAATTTCTAATTGATAAATTTATTTAAAAATTTATTCAATTAAAAGTATTTCTTTATCAATACTGTTTACAAATAAATAGATTATTTTATCTTTCACTGAAATAAAAATATTGTTTGATTAAAAACGTGTACGAATTAGATAATATTAATTGGCTAATAAACGAAATTGAAGTTTTGTCCAATTTTATATTTTACCGTAAAACTAAATCGAATTATGTGTAATTTTTCCTTCTTTCAAATTAAAAAGTAGTTTGCATATTTGAGTTTTAAAAAACAATTCTTATGGTGAAAAATTTTCCATTGCAAAGATGAATTATTTTACAAAACTTTGTGTTTATACTTTGTTATTGTCTCGTAAATTTCTATTTAAAATATGCATTTATAAATAATGATCATAGCCTACATTCCAGTTAATTATATCTAATATTTGATTGGCTATTTGTGTGAATGTGTTAAGTTCTCGTGTATGGGTAGTTTGTGCGCGATAGCGAATGGCTGAATCTGTTCGTGAATGCGCTTATGAGTTATTAGTAAATAAAAAACTTTAGTTTTGACATAAAGAAATAAATCAATTTATTAACCAATTAAAATCCTTTCTTTTGAATAAAATAAAATTTTCCAATTAATTATTTTTTAGTCTTTTATATTAATACGTATTTTTAATCAATTGATTTCATAGCTTTCCATTACATAAAGATCATATCGATTACTTTTGTAAAATTTATTTTTATTAAATTTTCTTGGTCTATTAAGAGTTTATAGAATGTGGTGTAATATAATTATTGCTCTAAAGAAATATGAAAATCAATTCTTATTGTGACCTTCTATTTTTTATAAATACAAAAAATTACTCTCATTGTTTTATTTTCCTACTTTTTTCATTTAATAACTGTTATCCACTGATGATTTGCGTACACTGACTAATTAGCGTTTATGCCGGCACTGCAATAATTATATATTTAATATGGAATCTGATAAATATTAGCAAAAAGAAGAAAAAGTGGATAATATATCCCTTCTCAGACACGTGAGTCTTGCTAATTAGAAGAAAATTAATTCCCAGCTGAATTTTTCAATTTTCACTGTTACGATCTCTTCGTCGACCTACGTGCCTTCTAATTGCAAAGTAAAAAGAAAACTTTAAAAAGGTAAATAATGATGATAATTAAGGCTGCCTCAAAATTACGTACAAAAGCGATGATTAATTGTGATTTTCATACGTGAATGGCAGTCCCTCTCTTGATGCTAGTCGTAAAAAATTCATACCTCGCTGGTGCAAACAAGAGGCAAGTAACATGTAGTATGAGCTTTTACGCTTATACGCTCGTCTATGCGTGAATATTTGTGTACATGGGTGGAGAGAGAGAGAGAGAGAGAGAGAGAGAGAGAGAGAGAGAGAGAAGAGCATAAAGTAACATCATTTGACGTAAGGGATGAATATTGTTTTATCAAGGATGATATATTAATCGGTTGTTTCGAACTTTAACGAGGAAAGTTTGTGCTCTCTACCTTATAGTTTCATAAGATTTTATTATATTTTTATGATTAAAAATAGTCAATGAGTAGGAAAAGGGATAATAAATCGAAAAAGTTGCAAGGAATTTTCTTGTAAATGGCTTAGAAATATTAATAATACTGTACAGGCCTTAACATTTATTATTTGAATGTGATTTGATTGATTTAATTCTACCAACATAAAACATATATATATATATATATATATATATATATATATATATATAAATAATTTAATTCATATTTATTGTCATTATTGCACCTAAACGACAGATAAGATCCTCACAGTACAATTCGTTAATTTGAGGTATGTGCGTCCACATTTTGCCTCTTCTATCTTCTGAAAAAAGCATTATTCGCACTTGTCATCAAATAAAAAATGCATACGTGAGATACAGACACGTACGTACACACAAACACAAGCCATGAATGGCATTCGTGGATGGTAATGACAGTGGTGGCGACGTGGTTTGCATGTAGCGATAATTCTACCCACACAGGCGGGGGCGGCATATATCTAAGTAGTCTCTCTGCACGCGAAAATCGCACTTAAAAGCTACGGGGCTTGGTATAATTAAAGTTTTACGATATGATAAAACCCGACCCAGTGGTCGAGGTGATATTGCGCGCCAGTATTAGTAAAGTTCGTTTTTGTGCCGATCTACGAGGGTTTGTTCGCGCCATCGTCACCCTTATGTCTGTTTCAGTATTAGAAGAACTATTGTGCTAAAACTTTAATTATATTATACTCTGAGTTGTGCGGTAATATTGTTTGGTTGTTAAAAATGTAGATTTTGATAACATTTTAGATTTTTATCTTTGTGCGTGCTGAGTATACCAGAATTAAAAGTAATATATTTTTCATTTAATGCTTGTGCATCTTCAGTTAAGGTATCGTCGCCCTTAATTGCAAATTCGCACTAAAATAAATATTACACTTTTATATAAAAGAAGAAAAAAATATAACGTATGAATTATTATTACATACATATAAATGCAAAAAAAGAAACATTACTAACCTAACGCGTTGTTATTTTAGTAATGATATTTTTCTTACAAATTTACAAAAATTTACGAAATTTACAAAAGAACCTCGTATTTTTCGCAATTGTCTAATTTTACCGTGAGTATATAAATTAATTTCGATCAACGTGTAATCCTGTTGTTTCACGAATAGAAAATGTTGGAATATATAAAAAAAATTTCACAAATGCTTGCTACATTTCGTATCATATTCTTAATTATAATTATAATATTAATTTGTACAATCTTGACACTTTTACTGATATTTTATTCCTTTTCTCTGTACAGCTGGTAAATAAATACTGATATTATAAAAATTGCTTATTTATTTGAGTGAATATTTAATGTATTTGGTAAATACGAGTACTGATATTCCGACTAGTACATTACATTACGTACTACAATCATACTAATAATAATGCAAATAATAATAATAAAAACTATCAATAATATTCAATATTTTGTACATTGTTTTTATTTCCATTATTCCGAATTTTGTAAAATGTAGAAATTATGAGCAAACTCGTAAAATTACGGTATTGAATTTATTTATGAATACGAACGAATCAAAAGTATTCACTTTTTCGTCTGAACATCCGTAATAAAATAAAAATAATTGTTACTTTAAAAAAACATCTCGACTTTCAATTATAAGTCGATAAAAATATCGTCAAATAATGGAAAATTTTGAAAATGCATTGCTATAGCATGAGGCGCCTTACTGTAATTATATTACTTTAGAATTCTAATTGAACATCAAAATATGTAATTAAAAATTAAATTAGAATTAGTTTCTAAACTATGATCTAGCACGACAAGATAAAACTAATTATAACTAACTGTATAGTTTTTTCTTCTTCTACATTACTGTAGATAAAATCTACAAGTTCCCGACGTAGGTAAATAGTTTATTCGTACAAATCCTTTTGCGGTTTACCAGCAGATGAATACACTAGTAAATAGTGTAGCCAACAGAGAGGTTCAAATTTTGTGGTTTTCTACATTGGGTGAACCGAGATCGTCGCGCTCTTTCTTTTTGTTCTGACATGCAGGAACTTTGCAGGAACAAGAATCGATTTTTTATCGACCCAGTGAGCGCGTATTAATCCAATATGGATTCAGGCATTAACTGATTGTTTGCCCGTACATAAGATGCATCTTGGAGGATTTTGAGTTTTTTAAGTTGGTACGGTCCTGAAGCTTGATACCTGGCCTTCTTTTTCTAAGAAATATCTATTTGGCATGTGCGAAACTTTATTTTAATTTGCTCGTGGTTTGTGTTTTTAATTTTAAATTCCTTTAATTTTTAGTGCATAATTCACCAGAATTCTGAACACGTATCTTAGGAACTGAGATTGAAATTTTAAACGTAGCATCAAGTTTTTGCGATTAACTTTGTCGAGTACAAAGGAAATGAACCCAGTAATGGTTCATTGGTTAGATGGTCTGCAAATATGACATTGTATTGTATAGTTAAATTCGATAATTAAAACCGAAGGTTGATAATTCATAGTTCACACTACAATGTTGCAAGTAATAAAATTACTCATCTGCAGAATGAAAATTAAAAGAGATGGCACTCGTGGGCTTTTTTCCAGATGATTTTCTTATGCTGTGGTTAGCACTGAGTAGTAATAATAAGAATATTATAGGGGAAATCAGTTGTTTCTTAAATTCTAAGCAACAAAAGAAGCAGACCACGAATTTGAGATCAAGAGTCCATTGTGCATTTATTGCGGGGCAAGAGGGAAAGGATGAAGAATGAGGCGAACGAAGAACGGTCGAAAAAAATAGTTACTCTCATGCTGCATTTTCAAAATCTGGAATGAATGCTTGAGTTTTAAGACAAGGATTACAACCGGAAGACACGAGCGCGTGATCGTACGTTACGAAGAATCTTGTGAAATTGGATCCCTTCGCGATATTACTTTCCGTAGGCAGGACTTTAGAGGTCGGCATGCATGTTTCATTTCTTTACAAAGTAAATCTCACAGAGGAAAATTATTACCCTCTACAGTACTTCATCATTGAGTATATAATTACATTTCCATAGGTTGAAATTATCACCGGGATTTAGAGCGAATTGTAATAGAAGCTTCGATCGTTACCCAGTTCGACTAAGGAAAACGTATTCTTCCCTCGTAGACGTTGCGTCCAGTTTTTACCCAGTACTTAGCTTTTCACGAAATCGCATATTTCTGTTCTTGGAAATCCTCGAAAAATAGTATTCACTTTAATGACCATGTAATTATACGAAGGAGATTTAAGTTTTAATTGAGTATTTTATCACTATTTTCTAAGGCAAAAGTTGTTCGAAAACGTTTAATGAGTATAGAATTTATAAAATTACGCAACTTTTTTTTTTTAAATTAAGACGTTTCAATAAGTATAAAAGTTTACACGCGATTAACAAAATTGAGAGGCAGCCGCATTACGTGATCGATGACATGATCTCTGCTGAATTTTTAAATCTCTCTACTATGTCGGCATTAAACTGCATTAATTGTAACAATTTTCTTAAACTAATTGTATTAATTTGTTTTCATTCGACACGCACGATTATCTATTTTTTATTCAGACTTTCTGAAGTTTCTAGCTTATTTTAGTAAGCCGGATCGGAAAAGAGTTAATTAGGTAATCAAAAAACTGAACTAATTTTCTTTTAGTGTTCATTAAGCAAAACAAATGTTGTCTTAAAAATAGTATGCTGTTCTTTTGTTCATTAATCAATGCACGATGTTTCAAGATATTAGATTGGAGTAATCGCGCCAGTATAGATTAACAATTAACATTAGGAAAATATTTCATTTCTCTGAAATGATTCGATACTTCTGATTGGTTAGGTACAGAAAAATTTCGTTATCAGGAACGCAAAATAATTTCGAAAATAAATAGTATTACACCTAAGTCGATGTAAGTTGTCATTAAAATTTGTATCAATTATTCAATTAATAATATATATAAACGGATTCGATAATGAAAAAAATTATTTAAATTTTTTATAAGGGAGTAATACTATTAGCGAAAAGGATAAAATGTTTCGTTCATATTAAGATGTAATTAAATTCGATAAAGAAAGGCACACGCACGCGCGCGCGCACACACACACACACACAAAATCCTAATGCTTGCACACGAACAATTATTTTCTTTTCTGAATTTTGATTGTTATTTAATAGGAAGAAAATATTTTATCCTTTTCCACGAACCCGCATATAAAATTGATACGCATATTTACAATTATTTCCTAGAATATATTTGCATACGCAAATCTTTTATACGTACACCATTGTCAGACAAACTTTTCATTACGACTCATTACTAGTTCGAAATTAATGTAATTTCAACTTTGCTTTCTTTTATATCTAGGAATGCCTCCGTTCATTTTTTTTAACGCTTACTCAAACTTGATCTTGTTTAATCCTTACCGATTGCCGAAGATTTAACCGTAGTTACACGAATTGGTAGCACACATAAGTTCACATTTTCATATCTTTGTCATTTATTCGTGGTTGGCATATTGATCTGCATGAACGTGTATAGAACGCGTTTATTTGCACGAGCGCGGCAAAACAAAAAAAAAGGACCTAATCGTAATACGTCGCTAAATTCAAAACTTTATTAGTTATCCAAATGTACGTGTAACGAGTATTGTGTCGTGAAATAAACAAAATAAAATAAAATACAACTTACGATATCGATCTATTTGGAAAGAATGGCCTGAGGCATTAAGCTACACGAAGTTAGGAGTTTCTGGCTTAAGAAAACCACATTTTCCTCTTCTTGCTTTTGTATATACATTATGCAGGTTTTTATATATATATATATATATATATATATATATATATAATTTTGCAGCCAGATAGTAATAATAGATTATTAATATTATATTATTACACGAATGCGCAGATAATACCGATAATATATGTAAATATATATATATATATATATATATATGTATGTATATATTATTATCGAGGGCTAGAGCAAGTCCATTAGTGTTTATAGCTTATTTCTGATCGCTTATGGAGAAAATGCACTCGCGCACACGTACGCAACTACACGGCGCACCAAATGCGTGACCGTTCCCTGTTAATTCCGCGAAAAATTTGTGGAATTACTTGAATTGTTTTTCGCGGAAACTATATGCAATGCTTCCCGCCTCTCTCTCTCTCTCTCTCTCTCTCTCTCTCTCTCTCTCTCTCACTCTCTTCTCCCCTAGCTCTCGCCACTCGTTCGACCGTGACAACGACGCTGCAGCGTTCATTCGGGTCTGCGCGAGGCATTCCTCCCTTATCACAGGCCGAGCATCGCGCAATCGCTACGAGATGTCGCGGCGCGATAGCGCGGAATTCTATTACTTAAATAACGACGAGTTTCCGGCGCCGGTGCGGCTGCGCGCCATTCGCTTTTTTACGTCACGTCACTGCAGGTAAGCCGCAGGAGGCATTTCATACGCGCGCGGATACGATAAATAGTGCGCTAACAACTGCTCTTGTGCGCGCGCTCGTAGAGCTTTTTCGGCTCGTCTCTCTCCTCTTGGTATGGGCTCTCGTAATCACGCAGGAACGCACGCACGCGCGTGCGCGAGCGCAGGAAAGCTCTTCTCGGGGTTTCATTCATATGGCAAATTAATCTCGCATTTTTATACTTTTTCTCTGCATAGCATAGGTTTTTATTCTGCGCCTGTGAGATTCGCGATGCGAAAGATGTGCGCAAATAAATGCAAAAACGCAAATGCGCGTATTTAGCTTTGTTAGACGTACCGATCGTACATCAAAGAAACGAGATTTTTCGAATTTGTAGAAGGTACCGCGATAGCCATTTTAAATGTATTTGTAGAACATCTCAAGCACTCATCCTTGAGAAATAACTCGAAAATTTTCGAATTTATTTTTCATTGAATTTAATTCCATTTTAATGATGTCAGTCAAACGGAGAACGTCTACACTTTTTGGGAAAATGCAGGACTAGTCCGACTAATAGGTAACATCTTGCTTGCATCGTCGATCGATATGAGTTTCCTGTCTTTGGGCGCGTCACACGATTTCTATTACGACTGTTTAGCGCAATCTGTTAAGGCGTATTAACCATTTAATAAGCTACTGTTTTAACTTTTGAAAGCAGCACAAGGCTACTGCTTTCTACTTTTGAATTTGCTAATGGCACTAAACAAAAGCCCTCAATCGGTTTCCTCAACCATTTGTCGAGAAAAGTTTGAAAGTACTTAGAGTTAATATTGCACGAGATACTTAATTTAATAACATAAATTACAGCTAAAATAATTTTAATTTTCATTCGTGTTATCTATTAAAGTACCCAAGTAAAAAAAGAAAAAAAAAAAAAGAGCAGAACGTAGCATCAAGGATAATGATATATTTCGTCCCCTGTACTTGCTTTTTCGAGATGCTTTGTACTTATTGAAAGGAATGGATATGTCGCAAGGCTTTGATAACGAATAAAAATTTGAGCCTGGCATCTTATAACGAGCAATTATATAATATAATTTAAGACCTTTGTACGTATGATGTTTTACACTGCGTACTTAGTTGATGCACGACAACATAATTTCGCATGGTTGGCATGGAAAATCCCGTTAACACGGAGAATCGGCGAAGCATCGATACACGCGGTGGAACGTGGAACTTGGAGTCGTCGATTCTCCGTGGCTAGAGAAATAGTTGTGGTACTTCATGTTTCGAATGAGGCGTTTTTGCGTGCACAAGCTCTCGACATTTATCGAGTTTATTACGACATTGAGCTTTTTTAATTGTGCTGGAAAATGGGTGATTATCCGTCGATTATCAACTTTATGATGTATTTCGATTGTTTTTTGTTTTTTTCTTTTTGTTTTTATTGACAATAGAGTTTATTATTTGGGCAAAGTACAAAGTTGAAGACGAGTTTATTTTGATCGTAAAATAGTAATGAGGGAGTCTACGGCAAACTTATCGTTTTATCCATAAAAGAGCAATTTTGAAATTTTCTAAGCCTAAATGCGTTTCGGAAGTACTTATTAGTGAGATTATTTCGTGAAAGATGCCTGCTTTTAATGTATTATTTGTTTTATTCCACTTGATATTTGTTCGTAGTTCTGGAGCTGATAAAAGAAGAATTATATTTTATTTTTGTTTATAATGTATATTGACGAGGGCTAGTGGATAATTGCTTGAAAATAAGTTTGTTAGACTTGTATTAAGACACAGTTTACCTTACGTCTGTACTGCATAATAACGATGAAATATGGTATTAGATACCAATTAAATTTATACCGCCATTATAATTCGTTAAATTTTTGAATAAAGCGCGTTGAAATTTATCTACAATTGATATAGTGGGCCAATCAGGATATTCAGCTCTGGTAACGTCAATATGTTTTGGAGTTGAGAGTCGATTTGTTTTTTTCTCAAGTCATTACTTGATGGCCCTTGTAACACGCAAGTAATACAACTCTTCAAGCTCTCATAAAATAGATTCTGTCTGCTTCATATTTAACGGTCTTATTTAACTTTCTTTTTTTTATGTTTTTTGTAATGACATTGTATTGACAGATAGAATAACGAAATAATGGCGCGATAATCCGATGATGGTTACCAGCGTGTGTAGTAAACATTTTGCAAATAATTTATAAATGATATAGGTTATTCCTATTCAATAAAAAATTTTCAAACATTAGATTTAGATCATTCATTTCATAATGTAGTGTAAATGATAGGGAATTCGTTTGCGAAATTTACATTTATTATATGAAAGGTATTATACGAACTAATAATATCGGAAAGCTATTTTTGCCTTAATATGTACAATTTAGAGATAATTGGCGTATCCCAGAATTTCTAAAACTAAATTCTACTTATTAGAAAATTTTATTTGGCATGGACTAGATGTTTTAATTAAACTAGATAACTAAGTTTATTTTATAATTATGACTAGTCTTGGGCCTCTTCAGTACATGATAAAGTTTTTCTAGCTATTTTTTAAGTATATTTATAGCAATCTCCGGGGATAATTTTATAAATCATTCAAACGAGACGTAATAAAACATTAATAATACAACATTTACCAAGTATGTCTACAGTATTTTAACAACCTAAGTACATAAAAATATTTGAGATAAGATATACTGGTATTACCGAATACTTTTTATCGTTTTCTATTTAAACTAATGAATAAATGAAATGTTAAGTAATAATATTCTATGAAAAATCACGTTGCATTATTAATCATAATTTAACCTTTTTTAAAAGTTGATTTAAAATTACGAATTTTATTTCTAGTTTATAGAAGAATCTTTTTAAACATTTTTACGGTGGTTAAATTTGTAGATCTAACGAAGATAAAATTTAATTTAATTCAAAGTTAAAAGTGACTAATTTAAAGACGCAGTTTCATTTTGATTTATTGGAAGCGCTTGAAATTCCAAACTCTTTTCGACTTAATGCAAGTAAAAGAAAGAAATTCTGACTTATCGTCGTAGGAGTTTCTAAAGTACTCGAAGCGCATTTCATTCGAACAAATTATACAAGTAGGAGATAAAATGTTTGAAGAAGAATGTCATTCCGCTACCAGAATTGGGATTAAACGTTCAAAAAAAAAAGCACCAACAACTGTTGCTGCACCAATTAGACTGATATTTATAGTAAATTATACAGAGGGATCCATATCATTTCGTTCATTTACAACGCGTACCTATCATATTTTAGAGATTGAAACAATCATGGCCCTAATATAATTACGATATTAATTAATCTTTGCTTGCACATTATTATACAAATATACTTTGATATACTTTATGTTTTGAATCTGAATTTATGTGATAGATCAATTATCGTATATAATTGTTTTGCAATGCAATTGCATTAGTGAATCTTTAATAATAATGAGTTTTTCAAAGTATCTGTTTGCTTAAAAGAATCGAATAACCTACTTGGAAAATACTTGTCGGTGAGATCAAATCAGAACATTCATTCACTGTACACTTTTCTACGATACGTTATCGCATCACATCGATTGATGTGATTCATTAAATTACTTAGGTCAAATTAAAACATTAAACAATTCGAAATAGAAATTCTATCGTGAAAAGAAAAAGTTCGAAGTATGCAGAGGTAAGAAGCGAGAATCTTGTTCACGCTTTTCAAAAGCGACACTCAGCAAATGAAATTAATAGTTGTGGAATGGTTTGTTTCGCGGCAGCAAACGACAATTAACCGGGTATTTTTCGGGTTTTCGTTTCGCAAAGTTACTTGGCGGAGATGTGATATGCCGTTGGGCGACGAAAGATACGCTGTGCCAAATACTAATTACAACCTGATGTAATCCACTGACTATCTGATGATTCAGCGGGAACCGAAAGGTGATAGAAAAGAATTGACTTGTTTCGCTGTGACTTTGATGACTAGGAATTCGTCGACTAACGGAATACGATCGTACTAAATTCGAAAGTCATTTCCTATTTTTGTAAGAATAATCGTGCGACAAAAACATTTTTTAACAAAAAACTCAATTACATTAATAATTATTGTTTGCACCATATTTTTGCTTTCTCTAATTAAATTATAGCTTTACTTCGCGTTTTAAACGAAATGTGATTTAACGTTTAAGTAAAAAATTGATTCGACAAAACCTCTGAAGTGGAGAAAAATCTTCAATTGCATAGCCGTGACTTTGTAGAAAAGTTTATTAATACCGATGATATCTTAGTTGTTGTGTATTTAGAAAGATGTACTTTCCAACTTTTATAATAAGTACAATGGGAGATGAACGTATCTGTAGACACCCAAGCTATGAACTAATGTAAAAAATAAATAAGTTAATTTGTAAAATGTACGATCGAATTAAAGAGTTGTCTTTAATTAATTAACATTCCGACACTCGCATTAGCGTAACTATTACTGTGAATCGTTTGTTCAAAAAAATCCAACCAATGACACTTCACTTTATTATTTCGACTGTTCCGTTAAGTTAAGATAAAAAAGAAAAGCAAAAACAAAAAAAAAAAAAAAAAAACGAAAAAACACATATTATTCAGAAAATGAAATAACAGACATCTACACACATATTTCAATTTTAAATAAAGATAGGGAGTAAACTCGATCTTTAAATTGAAAGTAGTTAGAGGTAAAGGAAACGTAATGCCTGAAAATTCACAGTTTCCTTGTACTTCTGGTATACCAGAACGGTTACACGCTGCGTATATACAGGCATCATTGTTCACTCGCATAAATCAATATAAAATAGCAGCTAAATCGAGCGCGAGCTGATGCATTACCAATCAAAGCATCATCGGGCGTAAAAATTCGGAGGCCCCACAGCTACGTTCTCGCAAGACTAGAGCGTGGAATGAGGAAAGAAGGAAAGTGGAGCTACGAAGCGATATCGCGAAAAAACAAGAACGCGGCTGCGGGGCGGGAGAGGAGTAACGTAGAACGATTTGTCAATCCTCGCGTCGGAATGTCAATGAAGCGGCGGCGGTAACGGCGAGAAAATGGTCTTGCTCCGTGGCGGCTAATTTTCAGGCGAACGTGGGAAAGAGAAATCTTCTCATCGTCTCTTTCCGAGTAACACGGGAAGGAGAGAGAGAGAGAGAGAGAGAGAGAGAGAGAGAGAGAGAGAGAGAGAGAGAGAGAGAGAGAGCAAGATAGAAGGATGTTATGTGATTTCCATCGCCACTTCTCTCTCTTTCTCTCTAGTCGCGGATTCGTTTCGCTTTAAATATCTGAAACGGTTAAAATAATAGCGCTTTGGCTAAATCTTATGCATTGTAAAAATGCAAATCATTTTACCGTACTGAGTGTGTGAATTTACAGGACGAGTTATCCTCGTGCGTACGTTGTGAATTTACAGTCTGCATTCGGCTGAATCAAAAGAATCCACGTGTTACTACAAATTTAAGCTTTAAAACCGTAAAATCGTTTTTACCAAACATAGTATTATTGGCAGAAATTGCGAAGTTGTATGTCCAAGAGTATATTACTTTAAGTATTATTAATATAATCCTTTTAATACATTATTCATTTGAGTAGTGCAATAAACTAAAGCTAAAGATATTCATACTAAATAAAAAATGTCACTAACATTAATCAAGTAAATCAGTGCGAACATTTTTACTTACCTGGGAAATTAGAGATAGTGCGAGAGAGAGCGAGAGCGAGAGCGAGAGCGAGAGCGAGAGCGAGAGAGAGCATGTGAGAAAGTATGTGTGTTCACAAGACGCGATTGAATTTCGAAGTTTGGAATTTAATAACAGAGTTCTTTGGCGTCGCTGCGCACGAATGACGAATGTTTGTCAATTGCTTACGAAACGGATTTACAAAATTTATAGATCATTTATATTTCACGCAGATTGTTTCATTATTTTTCTGGTTAAAATTTAAAGCTGTGAAAATATTATCACAATACTTTTTCTTTTATAAGGACTTTTTATAATAGTATGCTTTGTTAAATGAATATCTGAATTGAATCAATTTGTAAAATTCAAATCAAGTAATTCAGGTTAGTATATATTTTTGGTTTTTCGAACATTATTTTTATTAAACACTTCTTTTATTAAACTGGGCTTAATAAATTTGTAAAAAAGATGAAAAATTGGTGTTTATTTATTTAAAAAATGAAAGAAAACATCATAAAAGATTATTCAAATTCATTGAATTGGTTTATTTTTAATAAAAGTTATATCGTTTAATTATACGAATGAAATTATTCGTTTGAAAATTTTATTCTAAAATTCGTATATTTTCATTTTTCAATAACGAGTAAATCGTTTAAAGTTCAGTGAAAAGACCAAATTCATTTACTACTGGCACTAAATGTTATTGATTAATTGTGAACGCTAGTGTGATATCATAAGAGATATTTTGAAAATTTTTGAATCGTTATGAAATAACTTTGAATAAGATCTAACGATGTTATAAAAAATTTCACTTAAAGGTGGATTAATTTTATATTTATAAGATCAAATAATATCTACAATTATTGTAAATTACAGTCGGTGATATTTGATATGCTGATACTTTGAATTGGAATGCATAAATATACGGTTTTCTAATATAAGGCGAGTTAGAAAATATAGCTTTTATTCCGGTATTAAATATAGCCAAGTACTGTAATGTAAAATATTCCTATAAATGATGCACAAACTTGCTCGTTAAATCAGATTTTGAGAGCATGCAAATAGCAGACGTTGGGCGCATTGAGCAGCCTTATAAATCAGGTATTATCAAGAAAGTATGCACGAAACCTTATTACATTATACGTATATAGATCTCTGAATAGACTGCGAATGAATAAGGCGACCATTGGAACAAAATTAAAAGTGAAGATAAATGTGTCTGCAACCATCCGAATTAATTCGACAATTATAATTAAATTTTCTTACAGTATTTGACGCCTGATATTTGATCTATAATTGAGTTCAATGTATCTTATATGCTTCAGTGTATGCAGTTAATAATTATTATCTCTTTTATATTTTCTCGTAATATGAAAAAAAAAAGCTGCATGAATATTCAAAAATAAGGACCTCGTTTAAAAACGTAGATATTTATGTAGACCTTTTAGAAGAGAAAAATAAATATTTAAAATTAAAGATAGATTTTTCATTTGAACATTCTCCAAGGTATTAATTTAATATAATTAAAGAACGCATATATTAAAATGCAATAAGAATAGCTGGTAGAAATTGAAGTGGAATATCGAAAACTTTATAAACGCCTTTTTACGAAGTTGAAAACGGGGACTTGATATTAATTTTAATATAACGAAGGAAAGTTGGACGCTTTTGAATATATAGATATATTTAACATGAGATAGAAAAATGTTAGTTGTCTTATTTTATTGATAAGATAAAGAATTTTCTTAAATTTTCAAAGGAATCCAATAATATAATCGCAAAAACCTTTCATTTTTTTTAACATTACTATAGTTGTCTCGTTATAAAATAATTAAGCCTTAAAAGTACAGATATACATTGAGCTTTAATATTTGGTATTGCATGTAATTATTTGGAAGCACTTTATATTTACTATTAGTAGCTTAACAATCTTATCATTCTTGTTTCGTTCGTAAGTAGTATTTGCTATTAAAAGAGCTCCATTACTTGATATTCATTCCAATGGAAGCTCTTTCAATTTTCATCTAATCACTAGGTTTCGCAAAACTCGATAAAATTCAATTACCAAACCATAAAGGGTTATGAATCGTTTTTTATCGAATTGACTCTAGATTTGGAATGCATTTTCTATATACGTTTGCTTACCAAACAATTGTACCAGCATACTCGTTAAAAAGTAGCGAAGAAGGAAGCAATACAATTGTAAATATAAAAATCTTGAACCTCTTATTGCGATTTGACTGGCGGGGGGGGGGGAGGGGCGACGAAGGGGATCGAGCACAGTGTTCTTGGAACTATTTTGTGGTCCAAATGTAAGATTCAGAGTGAGATTCTCAGAGCATTGAAATACATTCGATTTGAGAGGAAATTTAGTACCTTGCGCAAGCAAAGGGTAACTTTTCCAAAAAGTCAGATGGAAAGAAAGACACGTGCGCCATTATAAGTCCAAGTGTAAACGTTTTGCGCCACTTGCCTCTGGGTACGTGTTCATCTTTCTGGGTTAAGAGATTAATAAAGATGCAAGATAATAGCACTGGTTGGTACTTTCGACGTGCCATAGCGACTCGAGATCTGGAATTGCCTCGATTCTTGCGTAAAGCAGAGACACGAAGATGCGAAAGAGAAAACTAAGACAAGGGACGCGTTATGAACAAGGCTTTTTTCATTTTTTGTATCCCTTTTGATCCATTATTTTAACTGTAAACTACAACTCGACATGTAATTATAATGAATTTTTATCAAGATAATTTAGACTGGTTTGAAAAGACAATGGGAACATGTTGTTCGATTGACGATAAGCTTTTTCAGTTTAATATTGACATTTTCTTATTTATGTTTATTTCATATTTTTACGAAGTAGTAAAAAATTCTATTTCCTTTACTAGTCACGTGTTTGTAGTATTATAAAGTTAACAAATTGTAAATTAGCATTTAAATAACGTATAATCAATCTACAAACTACAATGATGAATGAATTACAAGTATAGTTATTTTGTACTTGTTCTTAATTCTTTGATATTTTAGGCGATAAGTGGTGTTATATTAAGAGGCAAAGAATAGTAATTGATACACAAATGTTTTCAAACGAGTTGTAATCAAAAAAGGATTTGATTAAAATATCAGATGCAATATGCAATATATATGATGTAATTAATATCATGAGTAGTAGTTATTTTGAAACAATGAATTTCTTTTAAATAATTTTTTTACATTTAACAAAATCTGTTACATTAGTATTTTTATTAGATAAAATATTTTTGTTCTTTTATAGATGTGTATAATTTATGTGTACGTTTCTTTTTTCTTTTCTTCCATACAACTTTGCTTCTATATTAAATTATCAACGACTCTTAGTCAAAATAGAAGGGCTAAAACATTATTTTTAACGGTAACTTGAATTTATTAATACTTTATTCGTCGTATTGTTTTATTTTCGAGTATTTTATTGGTAATATTTTAGTCCTTCGGTTGTTATTTTCCCAGTGGTACAATAAATAGTTCCATTCATCTGTTCTCCATCTCTTGATATTGCCTTCTTAGATTATTTATCTCTGATTGTATCTCTTTCTCGCGCTCAAGCGCCTGCGTAAATATGCTTTAGCACGCAAGACCGCTGATTTCTTAGTTAGTTAAATCGAATTTTTCGTGTGCTCTCACGATATATGTAACATTTTTCACACCAAGAGATTCTTTATGGTTGGTTCTACGTGAAAAAATTTGTCCTCCTGCTACGCTCTTATAGCAATATCTCTCAGTCACCTTTCATAACTTGTCAAACAATTCCGAGTAATTACTTTTCATCCATTTATTTTTGTTTTACTTTTTTTAGTTATTAAAAAGTTATTAGAATTTGCTTTTGAAAGAAAAAGTTTGTCTATAATGTATATTTGTGTACATTGCATAATATACGCATAACGTACATATAAAAATTCATGACATTGTTGAATTTGAATTTCAATTTAACGTACCTCCTGAATCTTACTAAACGACGTACATTAATATTTCTCGAAAAATTTTCTTTATTTTTGACATAAAATCTTCGATTTAGAGAAAGAAGATATTAGAATTGCTCATAATAAAATGTATTTACATAATATTGTTATAAAAGTTCATAATATTTTTCAAAAACTTTCGTACAAAACAATGAACTTCGAAGATTTTTTTTACAAGTTTGCAATCGTCCGGAAATAAATAGATAGCGATTTTTTCTGGTACTCAAGTTAAATTAAATTTCTTTAAGGTATTGCTGTAAAGAAAAAGCAACGGCGAAAGCAAGAATCAAAATTACATATATTAAAATATGTATGATAATAATAATGAGATCTAAATTTATGTTAACAAAAGGTTGGAATATTTTAGATATTATAAATGTTTAATTTGTTTAATTTAATGTAAACAAATAATTTAATGTTTAATTTAGGATTTATTATTTTTTATAAATATTTTGATTTATCCAATATTTATTTCAAATTTTTGAAAGTATAATATTAAAGTATTTAAGTAAATAAGAAATAATGATTTATCTTTGAAAATAATATTTAATATAATTAAACATTCACTGTAGACTGAAAGTGTACTTTGAAGTCTGGTATTATCCTTGGTACAAGTATAGTTTGGAAGTATTAATACAGGTTTTATTCAGTAACGATGTACCAATCCTTCTAATTATATTTCATATTTTATCACGATTATTTTGAAACAATTCACTTTATTATTTATATGCAAGCATATGATATACGCAATTTAATTTTTGTAACATATTTCTAATGTTATAATATTCATTTTATGTCACTGGCTTAATGCTTAATATTTTTTTATTTTTATACTTGTAATACGTTTGCAATAAAGTGAAGCCACTTTTTTTTCGAAAAGAAAATTATTATTTTACAGACTATTTTAAATTAATATAAAAGGAAAATAAGTTTATAGCCGGTTTTCGTTTATGTGAATTTTTAGCAACGTATTGGTCTTTATGCAGTAAAGAGTAGCATTTTTCTTTTTTGGGAAATATTATATTTTTATTCCATATACGTTCATTTTTAAGACATAAATTTTATCGGTTTCAACGTAATCACACTTATTCATTATCAATCAAATATGTGTAAACCTAATTAATGTGTACTGACGTATAATATTAATCTAATCTTTGAGCAAATAGGATATGGGATTCTTTCACTTCCGTAATATGTGTACGTATGTACGAAAAAATCAGAATACAACGAAGTTTATAGACGATGAAAGGCAGAGAAGAGAGAATTAGAAAAAAAGAATGTGCTGCAGCAGCCGATTCGGATTATCATAGTTTACATGAAAAATAAACGAGATAATTAATATACGACAGGCACAGTGTCGCGGTAAATATACACCGATTGCAACCGAAAGCTGAACGAATAAGCAAAAGCGAACTCGTAAAGTGTGTGTGTGTGTGTGTGTGTGTGTGTGTGTGTGTGTGTGTGTGTACATGCACGCGCGCGCACACACACGCTTACGTACACTTTCACGTAAATCTGTAATAAAGTTAAAACGTATGTATGCACTAAAAAGGAAAGGAAGAAAATTATTCATATGGGCAAAAACCGCAAGAATGGAAGAAAAGAGGAGTACGTTTCAATGATCAATTCTTTTGGAAAAAAGTGTCGAATAAATTTTCTTCAATTAAAAAAAAAGTAGATTATTCGTATCTTCTGTCAATGAATTTCCTATTTTTAGCTTTTTAGATGTATATTTTTAATTTAATAAAAATGTAAATCCATAGAATTAAGCAATTCTTTTAAATACGACAATTACCACCTTGTAAATCAGTATCTAAGAATTGAATAATATTTGGAAACTCTAGAAAATCTATGTATGTTGTATGCACTTCTTAAAATCGTTCTCAAAATTTCGTATTTCCAGAAGTTGCGAAATTTTTGAAGATGAGATGTTAAGCCGCGGGTTCAATAGAACGAATTCACGTTTCTTGGCTTATTTATTTTCTATTTTCGCTTTTTAAAAGAGTGATAAGTAGTGATTCGTGTAAACTGAATTTTTAACAACAGGAAATCTATTCTCTGTAGCATATTGTCTCAATCGAGGTATTACTTGAAAAGGTATTAGATTCGAGTTACTGCGTTTTATTCCTTTGCTCCTAGTCCGATCTCATTTTCTCCGATCTCGAAGAGTGTCTGCGTGACAAGTCGAAAATGATACGTTCCATCGCGAGAACGGGCGTCGCTCGCTGATTATAATGATTTTATGCTGCATTAGATCCAGACCGATAAATTAGATCCGTCCCGATGATGACATGCTTGAAAGAGCCATTCAGTCCTCTCTTATTTCTTGTTACGCCTCTTCTCCTTCTTCCTTCTTATATTCGCGTTTTATGTTTCTTCTTTTTCGCTTTCAGTGTTCAAGAGTGTTTTGCATTTTTAAGATAAATACTATTAACAATCGTTGAATTTAAGATACGATAAACACCATCCAGGTATCAACTCATTATTTGGTATATTTGTTATAAATAAATTTATGATAACTAGAGATAATACATTGGAGAAACTTCATTTTTATGTTTAATTTCTAATGCGAGATAAACTTTCTTGTTTCTTCAAACAAAGCTTATGTACGATAATCATTATTAATCATTATTTTTCTCTATCGGCTAAATCATTTTCATGAATTAAATCTATCTCTATTATGATATATAATTATGTTTCAAAGAGGTTCTCTGTAAGGATAATTTAAACACTGTTATGTACGATAGAGCTATTGCGACGTTGTAATTATTTAGAGAAAAAACTACATAGTATTCGCAGCTTAGTTGAAGTAAGAGAGAGAGAGAGTAAGTGTCGAGAAGAGGGAAGATCTGCATTTCCAACTAAAATTATATCCATGTGGATTCTTCGATGTCCGTTACTGAATATTGATTTAACGC
The DNA here is from genome assembly GCA_018907045.1 of Wiebesia pumilae. NCBI lineage: Eukaryota > Metazoa > Arthropoda > Insecta > Hymenoptera > Agaonidae > Wiebesia > Wiebesia pumilae. Next base: position 2,893,578 of record JACCHZ010000104.1, read on the forward strand.
GTTGATTCATTTTCTCTTCAAAAATACTGAATACGCTGGGAAATAAATTACGTGGAAAGTTTGTCGCGAAAAAATTACTATTATATAAGATCTTTCTAATACAATTTTACTGCTTTTAAGTTTAATAATGAAAAAATTCCTTTTTTTATTTTAACGTAATAATCACATCTAAGCCCTTATTTCTTTTTGCAATTGTAATTTTATTGTCACGAGTTACCGACATTTAGAGATTTTGATCATCATTTCATTTGCTTACTTAAATAAGATATTACAATTATATCTATTAGATAACAAATAAATAAATCATTGCTTTAAAAATGTCTTAATCATTCATTATATATGCGGAATTATGTTGTTCAAAATGTAAAAATACGTTGTTAATAATGCTTAAAAAGAATTTTTCTTCCTCCAAATATTTTATTCTATATTTGGGATGGTACTATTGAAAATTACATAGAATTGTGCTTATTTTTCAGGTGAATAAGCCTAAAAACGAATGTCCTGTTTGTGAAAAGGACTGTCCCCAGAGATCGACAAGGCCTGATGAAAAATTATGTTGGAACAAACAACGCTGCCAAAAAGGTAAATTGAATAAAATTACGTGTGCGTCAGAAATTGAGATTCAAGATATTTATTACTTAACGTTTTTCAATCAATTATTTAATTAATTATTTTGGTGCAATTGATGAACTTGTTACAATGTTGAGGAAATGCCGATGAAAGCGGCCGTTATTACGTATAATTACGTGAATGTAAAATTTTCTAACCTTGTGACACGTTGGAATGTTCTTGTCCTTTCAAATAAGCGCTCTAACAAGCAATATTAAAACTATTATTATCATTAATTTGAAATGAAGTTTCCAATTTGTTTTGAAAAACAAACGAACTCGTGCATTTGAATCTTGAGATATTTTTCTCAAGATTCAAAATCCAAATGTAATTATTCGTATTTAGAGTATATATTTAGAGTATGACACGTACAGTTTTAACGAATGTTCAAGAGGTGCCGACGGTAACGTAGCCTACTCTTACACATAAACTTTAAAAGGAAATCGACTTTGAGCACATTCTTCTATCTTGTAAAAGCTTATAAAATGTGCAATTGATTTGTATATCGCGTAAATAAACGACGAAAGCATCGGCTGGACGAGAGGTCGCGCCATATTCGGGTCGATGGTCGCTCGCATCGTCGCTCGCATCGTCGCTCGCATCGTCGCTCGCATCGTCGCTCGCATCGTCGCTCGCATCGTCGCTCGATTCGCGTGGCGGCTTTCGTTAAAAAGTCGCCGGGATTAATGCACAAGGTCAGTAGCCGCTGAGTCACGTGAGTTTGCTGTGTCGCAGTGTGCAACAAGTGCGGGGAGCGCGCGTGTACGCCAAGCGGCGAGTGCTGCCATCCGTCCTGCCTCGGTGGCTGCACCGGGCCCACGGCCTTCGACTGCAAGGTCTGTCGCGAGGTCATCGTCAACAACAGCCAGTGCGTGAGCAGCTGCCCCGTCGACACCTACGAGTTCCTCAACCGGCGCTGCATCAGCCAGGAGGAGTGCCACAAGATGCGCAAACCCCGCGAGCTGCCCAACAGCGTCAACACCTACCCCTACAAGCCTTTCGGCAACAGGTGCATCATCGATTGCCCGGCGGGTTACGAGGAGGTCAGCTACAACGGTGAGTGAGTTCTGTGCGCCGGACGATCGACGCCCCCTGGCTCTTTCTTCCGTAATCGCCGTATCATTGACGAACATTGTATTTCGCACGTGTTTCTCCGTTCCCTTCTGCAATTATGCCCCGTGCAATTTAACGGACACGCGGAATTAACATTAGTCTCTGTAGGATATCACGAGAGGTGCAACCTTTTTCCCCTTCGGCGAAATTACACTCTTTTAAATAGCAAATCTCTGTGCAACGAGAGTGATCGATGGTTGATGTGCGCACGCGTAAAATGCGCGTATTTTCTAGCGAATCAATTCTACATCTGAAGACGCTTCTTGAGTTAGATCGTATTTATCGACGAAATCATTTTAATTTAACGATATTACTACGTCTGCTTCTTTACACCGTGTTTTCTGGGTCCGCGAATACACAAATCCCTCAATTGCGTGCATGGGTTAATTCGGTTATTTTCTTCGGCCAGATTCTCGATTCCTTCACTCTGACAAACTAATTGAAGACGGAATATAAACGAACCACCCTATTAAAAGCAATCTCCAAATCATCGGTTTTTAAATTTTTATTTAATAAATTTAAAATTTTGATATTATTCGATTTATGAATTATCATTGAATTATTAATCACTAAGGTTATTCAGGAGTGAAGAAAGGAATTGTGACACGGAATACCGAAATAAGTGAGAAATACATAGTACTTTGTTAACTCGCCAAAGATTTTTGTGCGGAAAGCTCTTAAAATTAAAGGAACTTCTTCATCGAAAGGAGTTAGCAAAGGAGTACTAAAAATTACCGATTTTTCAAAAATCTTATATACATACTTACGGACTTCTAGCCAAGGGTATCACCTTAGAAAGTTATATAATTATCTTTCAAGCAAATTCCTTCCTTGCGCGCGCATTAGCTCTGCTACCTGTAAATTATTAATCGTCTACTGTTATTTTCTATTCGGTCCTATATTAGTCCAGTATCCTTACGGCTCAATTAATCTCGTGACTCGTTTTTTCAGCTATGTTCTCTTGTAAAGAGTGCAATGGGCCCTGCCTCAAGGAGTGTCCAGGTACAATAGTCGACAGCATCGCCTCGGCTCAGAAGCTGCGTGGTTGCACCCATATAAAGGGAAACCTCGAGATTGCCATCCGCGACGGCCAGAACATCGTGCGCGAGCTCGAGGAAAGCCTTAGCGGTATCGAGGTTATAACCGGTTACCTGAAGATCTTTCGCAGCTTCCCCCTTATTTCGCTCAACTTCCTCAACAATCTCACCGAGATAAAAGGGCAGAACCTCGAGATGAAGGACTATACGCTCGTCGTGCTCGACAACCAAAATCTGCAGGAGCTTTGGAACTGGACGACGAGACCGCCGCTTAAAATCGGTTCCAAAAATGACGATCCGAAAGTTTCCTTTCATTACAATCCGAAACTCTGTCTGCAGGTCAGTTCATTACGTTTCTTTTTTCAAGTTCACTACGTTTATTAACAAAAGTATTTGTCAAGGATAAACTGTAAGGATTAACTGCTGTAAAATTTATTTTTTATTTTATTATTCTTTTTGGGTCTAATGCAAATAATACACCCAACTTTGTACATTTATACCTCGCCCCTTTTATATTCTAACTAAAAATATGTATTTTTATATGCATAACCGATGGAAACATTTGCTAGAAATGTTTGCCCTTTTCATCCTTGTCATCCTTCATGTGTAACTTAACAACTATCATTGCAATTTAACATTACTTGCAATGCTCCCTTTATCACGCCAGTGACTAGTTCTCTTAAACTAAACTGTGTTCGCATGAACTGAAGAACGTGAAAACTTCGAACCTCTGCTTATCCCCGTAGACGATCGAAGCTCTGAGGGAACGCACCGGTCTTAAGCCGTTCACGGACATCGAGGTGTCGTCTACGAGCAACGGCGACAAGGTCGCCTGCAACGTTACCGAGATCAAGACAATCGTCAGCTCAATCTCGTCGAAAGCCGCGATCATAAACTGGGAGCCGTTTAAACACCACGATATGCGCACACTACTCGGGTACGTCATCTACTCCAAGGAGGCACCCAAACAGAATATCAGCATGTACGAGTCGAGGGACGCGTGCGGCGGCGACGGCTGGAAGGTCGACGACGTTTCGGCGAACGACGACGACAAGAGCACCGAGCACATCGAGGGTCTCGGGGATACACCTGTCAACTCCACTGCTTACAGCGTAGCCGGTGCAAGAAATTCCAGGTGACTAACTTTTCTTCTTTATTTGTTTTTGGTTTCACTTTTGGAGCGTTGGCATGTGCAGATAGGGGATATATAAGTGATTCTCAGTTTATATTATAACTCAAAGTTTTTAGACTATTGCACGTAATCTGTACAATATTGTATTTTACATTATTTTGAAGCATGAATAATTTCGTAATTACTATAGTAAATAGCTAACGTTTAGGTCGAAATGGTACGAGTATCTAAAGGTTTAAAAAAAATTTACATCGTCAAATAAAATAAGACCATATTTAGTTAAGTAATTATCATTAAACACAATTCTTTCGCATTTTTATTACAATTATTTAACTGTTTTTTAGGAATCAGAGATTTATTTTTTCGATTACTCTTCTTTATTCTAGACCGTATTCAACGACGATATTTGGTTGTACATTACTTTCTCTTCTTAAGTTTATTTTAAACTCTGAATTTTATACTCCAATTTTTTATTTTTTATCCAAGCTACACGCCTGTTCATTTTAACCTGAACAATTCAACTGGTCTTGCAATATTGAATCAAAGAACGGGATTCTTCTCTCTTATTATTATGTCATTTCCATGATAACTTCATCATATTTTGTTCCCGAACATTTTTAAACATTTTATTTGAGAACGTAAATTCAAATTGCTCATACATAATATTGTTTTTAAACTTTAAACTCTACGTTATTCGATAATAATTAATATTTTAATAAACGATTCGTAGAATAAAAACATCGTTTCCTATATTATGACATTATTACTAGTTAGATATATGTACTTTATTTGAAGTTTTATCATTAACTATTCTATCAGCATTATTGTAATTTAAACTTAACCTGCCATTGATTATAGATTTAGTTACTGATTTAATTTTAATTTTATTGTCTCATTAAAATAAAATCATCGATGTTTCTCGGACTCAAGTTATGCGTTATAACTGGGATTCCAGTTATTTAAAAAACTCTTCTTTCAAATGATTTGTACAAATAAAATAATACGATCCACAAGTAAATTGAAAAAGTGAACTGAACTGCAACCTTTTCTTTAAATCTATTATAAATCATTCGTAAATAAGTTATTGTGTTATATTTTTATTGAATTTACTGACTTTATAAATACTTTTAACTGAACTATAATTTCTATCTCATTATTTTTAGAAAATGGTAAATTCTTTTATCGAATATAAATAGTTCTTGTACTATTAGAATCACTGACATTTTTATCTTCCATCTACAGGGATTTGATAAATTTGAATTTTTTAATTTAATTTAATAGTCAGTTAAATTATGTTAATACACGTACTAACTATTTTTAATGCTATCTTACAAGTATGGCATTAAATGAAACTTTTTAAGTTTTGGATAATGATAAAATGAATAAGTGGTTGTGACAATTTATTTTAGTTTCTTAAAGAATTAAAATATTCGTTGATTTTTATTCGTGCGCATTTATTTCTCGTGCTATACAGAAGAGATAATTTTAGAAACTCGTGGTACTTTTTCCTTTTGGAACTTTAATCAATTATTCCGGTTATAATTCTGTACCTTTATTGTTTATTGTTCTTCAATTATTGTCATTCATTATAATAATAATGAATGTTTTTTGAAACTAGTTCTTTCATATGAATTGCGTCACATGTTATTTTGCATCACGTTTCGTACCTAATCTTTATAGCGTTTCCATCTAATGAATAGACTATTTGCGTCAAGTACTATGTTATTATATATTTTCACCTTTTATCAAATTCTACAACACTTGAAAATATTTTTTTACTGATTATATATACGCATTTATTTTCACTACTATTTTATATTCAAAATTTTATTTTTTTGTTCTATTCTTTATTTTTTTTTAAATTCGACCGATGTTTTCTGTAGATCTATGATTTTTTTAAATACTATCTTATGTTTAACTTTCTAGCTAACAATTTAATCTCTGCGCTATTCTTCAATTCTTATTCCCTATTTATAAAATTATGATTTACGTTTTTTTATCTCAGAAAAATTTATTATCATTACTCCTTCTTCAATTATTTTCTAATGTTTTTGCATACAACTATTAGTTTCTTATTATTTCTGTAATGTTTTAAGTTATCGAGTATTTCAAAATACTTTTGGATGACAACACGATATTAAACTTTGTTTTTCTTGTTCTTCTTGAATTTATGCTAGACGAAGTAATTGTATAATAATAACAATTTTTTCTTTTTTAAGTTTTTCAATATTAAAAAAAGTTGATAAATGAAGAGTAATACGTAAAAAATCTATTAGCCTATATGCATTAGGTGTTTTTTCCTAATTAAATATACATTGACAAGCTCATATATTCATATTCATGGCTATCATTTCTTCATTTAATGTTAGTTGCTACTTCAGCATCTTTATTATTAGTTTTGATCTTTATGTGTCATAAAGCTTAAGTTGCCGTAGTACATCATTTAAAGTTTCATGTCTTTTATTGTATTTACATCCTTAGTATTATGGCTGCGAGAAAAAGAAGCAACTATACTGTAGTGATCTGCTTGACTGTAATTTATTGTAACCATAAAATTTTGATTAAGTTTTTCATGTACGTACAAATTTTTTGTTGGTCATTATACATATAGTTCAAAGTTTTGCTTCTTCTGAGATTAGTTTTTGATCTGTAATTGCGAATTTTCTTTATTTATATATTTTTCTATTAGATATGTTGCGTCTTTGTGTGACATATATATATATATATATATATATATATATATATATATATATATATATATATCCATATAAATTAATGAAATACGATTTATAGGGATAATACTTAAATTGTTCTCATATACAATCGAGATTTTCAATTTCATGACAATATACGTTAAATAAAGTTTGCTATGATACTTTTGTAAATAATATTATATTTTGTCTTTATTTTAGACACAAAATAAAATTCCAGGACTTTCAATTTTTCTAGAAACAAAAATAAATTTATCAGATTTCGTATAATTTTTTAGTTACAAGATATTTGAGCTTCTTTATTTTAATAACTATTTTGTAAAATTTATTAAAAGTTTATTTCATTAATATTAATATTTTTTTTTTAATTCATATGCCTTAGATACATTTTCAATGCTTTTTATTTATTTTTTCGAATTGTTATTGAAACTATTTGTAAAATATGAAAAGTGAATTTCTTATATCTCAAGATGGCAGCATTCAATTGCTTCCAATCCATGTACTTGCTAGTGAGAGCGATCTTTTTATCCTCCATCTTCACTATTCTTTAGCGTTATAGGAGTCTTTTAAAAAAGATTATATTTTTATACGATTTAGGAGGATGTTATACTGTTTAAATAATGCATGATATTTTTATATTGAAAGACGTATTTGGTAAAGTGAATCGTCACAAATTATTGCAAGTATTTTAGAAATTTCTAGAAATGCGCTTCAATAAAACATACATTTGTTTAAAACTTGCTCATTGGAAGAGACGCAAAGAACGAAAGAAGAGAATGGCTTGTCTTTTTCAGTAAATCAAACAAAATTGAAGCTAAAAATATAATACTAAACGAGGAAAATGTTTTTTTTTTTTTTATCAATTGGCAATTTAACAGCATCTGCACTCAGCAAACGATACTGGCGATGTTGAAGCCATTCACCCAGTACGCATACTACGTGAAAACTTACACGATATCGACGGAACGTTCGGGTGCCCAGAGTAAACTCCAGTACTTCACGACATTACCGGGTCAACCCTCGGCCGTCCGCTCGCTTACGATCTACAGTAATTCCAGCGATACACTCGTCATCAGCTGGTTACCACCTTTCGAGCCCAACGGCAATCTCATCCACTATAAGGTCATCGGCAAGATGGAGCACTACGACCCGATTTATCTGCGTCAGAGGAATTACTGCGATGAGCGTAAGTTGCGCGATACTTTTTTCATTGCGAATGCTTTGACTCGAGCTGTTGGAACGTAGAGTATTTAACCGGCGTCAATTTTTTTTTTTTTGACGAATGAACGTAAATCAATATATAGTTAGTGTAAGAGTATATCAGAGCAGCAATTTAATTATACTTTTTGTAAGAACCCTCATCAGTAAGACATCTTAAATGTAAAACACATTAAATACATTAGACTTGGTCATGCAGCCTGTTTAAGGTAACATGGTGGGTGTCTTGTTAAATTATAAATTAAAAGATGATTGCTTATAACTATTACTAAGTTTTAATAGAAGATAATTAACATTATTGATCCGAATCAAAGGTAATAAATCCTCAAACGATGTTTGTGAGCTACCTAAAAGATAAAAGCTTGGAAAAGAAAATAAATATCAAATATTTTTTTAACTAAATTACGCAATGCTCGATCGTCAAAGCCAGGTTGGCCCTTAGAGGAGAGAACGTAAAGATTTTCTTTAACGATGGGAAACCCCTATTAACGTATTTCCGTGGTGGAATATAGCGATGCAGCCGCTGGAGCACAAGCCGGTATCGGAGATCGTCGCAGAGGAGAAGAGACGCGTCGAGCAGGAGCTCGAGGCCTCGAAGCAGCCTGAATCCGGAAGCTGCGCCTGCCCGAAGCGCGAACCCGTCCAGTCGGAGAAGGACGTGTATAGTTCGATCGCCTTCGAGAACGCGCTTCACAACCAGGTCTACGTGAAGCGCGGTAACAACCGACGCAGGAGGGACGCGCCCCACACGAGTTTCATGCTCGAGGCGGCACGTCAAAAGCGAGAGCTCAACTCCTATCAGGCAGGGCATCCTCTCTCTTTTCTTTTTAAGCTGGAATTTTTCTAGACATTCGATGTTACTTAAAGCTTTTAGTAGCTGTATTTTTGGGAATTGTTAATGGGACATCGGTGGCGTACCTCGAGGGGTTTCAGATGATAATCGTGCAATAAAGATGAAAAGTAATAATAAATGATTAAAATCGCTTAAAACATTTTCTAAATTAGTTTTCTAAGTTTGACAACAGATCTGACAGCAATTATGTTTCTGTCATCGCTCATATACAATACAAAAGTACAATTTTTATCCTTCTGATTTATACCGACTAACGATCTTTTTAACTTGGAATTATGAGTGATCGAAAGAGGAATTTTTTATTTCATTTCATTGTTTTAATAAGCATATGCTCCTTATTCATATGTAGTTAAGAAAATAGTTAAGAAAAATCCACTTTTATTCCGATATTGATGAATATCGGAATGGCGAATGGATTTTAGTTCCCTAGGCTTTCACGTAAACATATTTTAATTTGTGCAAAAATCCAAATTTCATTACCTTCTGTATAACTGTTATATATATGACAGATAAAGTGATCGAAAGATTATACACCAATAATAGTGTTTTATTTAAAACACTTTATTGATATATAATCTGCATAAACAAGTTATAAAAGGTTCTTTTTTCAGATATTAAAGGTCTCTTTTAGATATTATTAAATAGCGATGTAATATTTTTTTACATGTATCCATACTTTTAACAATTTTTATTTTTTTCTATTTTTCTTATTTTTACTTTTAAATTAAATTGAAAATATACATAAGGTAAAACATAATAATGCAACAAGCAGTCGTAAATCCTTAAAAAAAAAATACAAGTTTAAAAGTATTCTAAGACATTCGTTGTAATTTTACAAGAATCTTATATTCCGCAAAGTGAAAGAGTTTCAAAAACGCAATGAGACGATACTTTTTGCCTCAGGAGAAGGACATAATAAATCACAGCAAAAAGTCACTCAAGAGCCTGACGAAAAAGTCGAATCGTGATTCCATGCGCCAATCCGTGGACATAGAGGAGAATGGCTCGTATGTGTACTTCGAACGCGAAGTTCCGGCCAACGAGCTGAGCTTCGTCGTGCGCAATCTGCGGCACTTCGGCAAGTACAACATAATGGTGATGGCGTGCCGCGACAAGCAAGCCAATCCCCAAGAGAACGAGTGCTCCTCCGAGTCCATGAAGTCTCTGCAGACGCTGAGGATGGATCACGCCGATGACATTGCACATGGCACCTTCAGATTGCAGAAGCTCACGAGTAACGACAGCTCTACCACGATAAAACTTCAGTGGCAAGAGCCGCCCCAACCGAATGGAGTAATTGTCGCTTACCAGATCGAGTATAAGAGAGTCGACGTCATCAATGTTAGTCTTCTTCGTCTCTTTATATAATTCCCTTATTTTTCCATGTGTTTTCCAAACTAATGCTTTATTGATAATTGGAAACATTGAGTGGAGTTTCTTAATTTGTAATTTTTTATTGTACGAATAAACTCTAGAACGCATTTATTGCACATTACGCCTAGTAGTTAGTAGCTATAATTATATTGACATTAGCACTATAACAATAGTTTATAGTTTTTCTTTTACTGTTGGTTAATTTTTAAAAATAATTGGTAATTTAGAATTTTATAACTATAACAATTTTAAGTGTTTACGTAGAAACTTAAACCGTCAAATAAATTGTAAATTACATCAAAAATATAATTAACCTACTGCAAATGACTGAATATTATATTGTTTAGATTTTACATGATTCTTTTTACACGTGTCGTACAAAAATAAACATATTTGAGAAAGGAATTAATAAGCGCCAAGGCAGAAAAACCTATAAAAATCAATATTTATATTACAAATGTAATCTTATACAAAGGATTTCTTAAAAGTGCTAAGTAAAGACTGAAAAATCACTTTCTCTTGTAGCACAAGACGATAGTGGCCTGCACAACTCGTGACAAATTCAAAGACGATGGTTTCTCGTATATACTGCCGAGTCTTCCGCCAGGCAATTACTCAGTGAAAGTCCGAGCGACGAGTTTCGCAGGTAATGGCGCCTACACCGAGATCAAGTACTTCGACATTCCCGAGTCGAACCTCTCGACGCCTTTCTGGAAGGTTATGATGATCGTTGTATTGTGCATCGTCTGCGTCCTCGGCGCTTGTCTTTGCGCGGCCTACTTTTTCAAGAAGAAATTCATGCGGAACGTCCCCAGCATGCGACTTATTGCCACCGTTAATCCGGACTACGTAAGCACGGTGTATATACCCGACGAGTGGGAGGTGCCTAGGAAAAAGATTCAGTTGCTAAAGGAGCTTGGCAATGGTTCCTTCGGAATGGTGTACGAGGGTATCGCCAAGGATGTAGTTAAGGGCAAACCTGAAATGCGATGCGCCGTTAAAACTGTTAACGAGAATGCAACGGATAGGGAGAGAATCGAGTTCCTCAATGAAGCGTCGGTCATGAAGTATGTAAACCTTTTTTCTTACATAATTTATCGATACTCATTTAAAAGAAAAATATTATTTTTTTCTATTGAACGTTGTTATGTAAATTTAATTGAAGTTTATACTTGTTACTGTACTGCATATAACAAGAAAAACTTACTGATAATGTATTTGACTTGGGGACAGTGCTACGAAAAGTACTAATTAACATAAATGACAAGTTTATTTTATCAGTTTATTATAGATTTTAAATTTATCGTAAAATAAGTTATGTTGGAATAAAAAAAGATTAGCACTAGAATAGACTTAATAAATTCACATAAATTCACATAAATTCACAGAAAATTTTTAAATTTACTGAATATTTAAAAAATATCCACCAATTAAACCGGTAGAGTTGCGACAGACTTTATATTATCAACATACGCTAAATATTTTTGAGTTAAACCATTGAATAATATAAAACTCTATTTGTTTTCGTACGCAGGGGCTTCAATACGCATCATGTGGTGAGGCTACTTGGTGTGGTATCCCAAGGCCAACCAACCTTAGTTGTGATGGAGCTGATGGTGAACGGGGATCTCAAAACGTATTTGCGCGGCCACAGGCCGGACGTCTGTGAAAACTTTTCACGACAACCACCCACGCTCAAGCGCATCCTACAGATGGCTGTGGAGATCGCAGACGGTATGGCCTACCTCACAGCGAAGAAGTTTGTGCACCGGGACCTGGCGGCGCGTAACTGTATGGTAGCAGACGACCTCACGGTCAAGATCGGTGACTTTGGCATGACGAGAGACATCTACGAAACGGATTATTATAGGAAGGGCACCAAGGGATTGTTGCCCGTCAGGTGGATGGCACCGGAGAGCTTGAAAGATGGCGTCTTCACGAGCTTCTCCGATGTCTGGAGTTACGGAGTGGTGCTCTGGGAGATGGTCACCCTAGCATCGCAACCATATCAGGGCCTGTCGAACGAACAGGTACGTGATTTTATTTTGGTATCAATCGGTTATTAACACTCTTCAAACATTTTCTATAGCTTTCAAAACAAAATAGTCTGTATTATAATATTATTCTGTTTACTTAACCTATTTTTTTTAATTAATACTTAACAACGAGTCTTTTATGTACCTACATCCTTTTTCAGGTTAGAATTACGTAAAGATTGACCATAATACCTCAGTTTTGAAATTATTTAAAAGTATGTAATATGATGTTCTAAACAAAAAGTGACAATAACAATTTAGTTAGCGCAATATTAATTTTAATTATATCGATAAAGTTTCTAAAAGACGATATTATGATTTATGTTCGCATTATACTTTTTATATTTGCAAGGTATAGATTAAGTATTTAGAATATGAATTATAAAGTTTGTTTTACAATCACATTTAAAACATACACAGCGTTTGCTCTTACGATTGTTTAAATTGACATAAATTTTATAATTAAAATATGAATGCGTGTAATTTATAGGTCCTTCGATATGTAATTGACGGTGGTGTAATGGAAAGACCAGAGAATTGTCCAGATTCATTGTATGTATTGATGCGACAGACGTGGAATCACAAAGCTACGAGGCGACCCACTTTTATTGACATCGAGGGGATGCTTTTATCAGAAATTGACATAGAAGCTTTTGAAAGAGTTAGTTTCTACCATTCTTCTGAGGGTATAGAAGCTAGAAATCAAAATTGCTCCCAATTCCTTCGAACTGATAAGTAAGTAATTATAATATTTATAAACAGTATTTTTTAATTTACTTTTCAGTGGAACTTGTTGAGTCCGCTGCACTTTACTAATTATTTCACGTATATTTATTTTTTTTTTCATATTTTGTAAACACTGTTAGTAGACTGTGAATGTAAATATGAAACAATTTCCTATGATATTTTTTATTTAAGTCTTCTCATTTAGAATACGATCGATTAATTGCAATGCCATTAATATAAAAGTCTATCTGCAAAAAAGTACACCTGTAAAAATATTTAGAAAATGCGCAAATATTTGCCAATTAAAATTATAATTTTTAAATCACAAACGTAATTATGCTAATTTCGTGATATATACATATATTAATCACTTTTAGAATTCAAATTTAGAATTCAAACAAAGAACAAAGAAGCAAATTATTTAATTTTTACTTTTATACCTTCTCTTGTATAACATGTGCATGTAGTAAATCTGGTGGGAAACGATGATCGTCTCTCTATTCAATTAAAAATATTATTCCGCTTTTCTCTTGTAGAGACTTGGAGTTGGTAACGCTACAGGATTTGCACGAGGATGAGGCCGAAGACGAAGAGGACTCACCCTTGAGGCAAGATTTCGGTGACTTTTCATCGTTCGAGCCAATAACTGGCGTGAAAAACGGATCCTCGGGTCACTTCGGCATGGAGCCTTTTACGGGCAATTCCAAGGTTGGCTCGACGCCTTTTAGTTTTCTGGATCTGAACTCGTCGAAAGCACCTCTCAAAGCTGGCTTCGACGACTTTGACGGTGTGTCGGCGGGTTCACTTGCTTCTAGTAAGGATACGCTTAATCTGCCCTTTGTCGAGGACAGCATTAAGTCCGTAAAGAATTCGCCTTTCGCCCAGAAGAAGTCTTCCTCCAAGGGCAATATTAGCCAGAATTCGGCCGGTAGAGCGTCCTTAAGTCCCCAAAGTCCCAGCATCATTACGACATCGGGCAACCTTGGTTCGTTGGATTTTATGTGACTTGCATGGAATGCAAAGAAGGCTTCTTAACTTCTTTGACTAATAAAATTTACTCTTTATAACATTCAATATTGTATCTACGTCGTTTGATAAATTTGAGTGAGATTAATAATGTTTTGTAATGCAATGTTCAATATAGGATAATGCGTGAGACAGATTATAGAATTTCAATTATTCAAACTAAGTGACAGAGTGCAACTTTAATATTTCTAAACTAATTGTTGATTTATGTCCAAGCATGAATATATTATTTTTATTAATTTTATAAAAGTTTCTAATATAAAAACGAAAGACAGCTAATTTATGTTTTAATAACTTTAGATTTATATTTTAAAATCTATTAAAAGAAATCGAATACAATCGTATAAAATAATATTATAATATTACTTGAACGAAGGATGCGACAAATACTTTTTAAAGGCAAACATAGAAAAAATTTTCTGTATAATGGATTTTCAGTAATGAACTTGAGCATTGTTTTAAATTTAAAACTTAGAAGAATTTAAATTCACTAAAATTTATCAAATAAATTTTATTGTAAGTTTGTTTTTATTTGAATATTTTATAAAAAATACGCTATTGAAAATATTTACTTCTCTCTAACTCTAAGACCATTACTCCAAGGTAACACAAATTTATTTAAAAACATTATTTTGTTCGAATTCGGAGTATGTTTTGAAATAATTTACTTTGCTTTTTAACAAATTAAAATGGCAACGTAGTATTTTCACCACAATGAATAGTATAAAATGTGTAACTGTAACTTAACTTTCTCATAGTTTTACAATTATATAAATATTTTATATCAATGTAAAAAGTAAAAATCAAGGCAAACTTCTCAAAACGGTAATATCTGCTTGAATGTTCATTACAAACAAAATTTAGAAAGTAATCGTCGATGAAGGACATTTACATGTAAAAAACTGAATAAAAACTCGGTCACCACAAACTTATCGAGCGAAACCTGTACACCACTAATACATTCTTCGTCTCGTTGAATTAGGTAACAGGCCAAGCCCGTCGCTGATAGATAACCGCCGCTCGGATCCTGAGTATGAAAACCGTAGCCCCGAAGCCGTCGAGCATCAGCATCAGTCCCGTGGCATGGGTATCCTTCGCGTGAGCTTCCCGTCGATGGATGCCATTGACGCAGACGTCGGCCCGGAAATAGTCGCAACGGCACCATCACCGCAGTTGGACAACAACTCCCGAGTAGAGCCCGCTCTTCGCGGCAGCAAGCAGTACGCGAGCAAGGGTGGCGACCCTCAGCAGCAGCCGCAGCAGCAGCAGCCATCCCCGCCCCCACCGCCGCCGGCCGTCGCGACCCTGAACAACGGCTACGTCGGGGGTGCGGCCACGTAGCCTCGCGAGGATGTCGCCGGGACAACGGCGCCGACAGCGGTGGGCCTCGGCGGCATTCGTAGGGCCGTGAGCGCCTGATCCGGGCGACGCTTGCTCGAGAGGGAAAGAGACGAGTCGAGCTAACGAGCGAACGAGCAAACGAGCAAACGAGCGAGAAGTACAGCCCACGCTTAATCGTTGTTCCTTGTGCCCGAGTAGGAAATGGGCTTTACGGCGAAATACGATTCGAACCGCCGCTCCTCTATGAAGGTGACCGGACTATACGGCCTTCGATTCAAACATGTTTCGGTTCTCTGGTCCGGGTCTGTTGCGGCGTTCCTGTGACCGCGCCCGAATGACATTACGGTGATGCGATCGAAACGGTGCTAGAAACAGACGCTTTGGAGAAGTATGAGGGACGTGCATCGTTCGTTTATAAGTAACCACGACTGTCGGGTTTAGGCCCGGAGCAGTGACCTATTAAATGTCTGTTCAGGCACCTTGATTGATTTTAAGGTTAAATTGGTAAGGTCCTAGGTTTCTGGTATGGCACGCAATTTCTACTCAGGATTTTTTTGACACTCATTCTCGCTCTCTCTCTCTCTCTCTCTCACTTTCTCTCTCTTTCTCTTTCTCGATATCTTTCTTTTCTCATTTTCTCTCTCTCTCTCTCTCTCTCTCTCTCTCTCTTGTCTTTATCTGTTTTTTCTTTTTATATTGTATATTGCGAGCGCAGAAAATATTTGATCATTTATATACGCGAGCGCGCGCCACACACACACACACACGTACACACAATATTTATAATAACAAATGCAACCAAGCATACATATACATATACACGTAATATAAAGAGGAAAAACGTTACGTTATAATAATAATATTTGTAGGTCTTACTTTTTGAGAAAAGGAGATAGGTGTTTTGGTATTTTATTGGTTATAGAATAGAATTAGAAAAGGATTAAAATTAAAACAACTTAATTATTTTGAATCATTGATTATGATTATATAAATATAAGAAAGTAATGCTTTAAATGTGCTTTTTAAAATTAAAGTGTTTTGAAAATGAATTTTTACCATTATAGAATAACATATAATAATAAGAATAAATTAGGGTTCCATAGCTGGTAATTATTTTATATTACATTTGATTTATATTTGATTAATTATGTAAATAAGTAAAAAACTTTATTGAAAGTATTATAATTCTATATTTATATTGTTTTTCATTTTATTCTATAACCAAGAATATTTGCAATATTAGCACCTCTTACGTCTATGAAATTCAAAAAGATTCATTGTAATTTAGTTTATTTAATTTCATTGTGATTCTAATCTACAACTAAACCGAAATAAGCTATATTTATATTTCTCGCACTAATTTGATTTACTTAATTATTCAATTTCAATTTTGAAGTAACTATAAATAAGACGACTATTTTTGTAACAGGCAAAACAAGTGAACAGTAAATTCCAATGAATATTTTAATGAATTTATTACAAAAATATAAGTCTAATCATGAGAGTTGACGGAAAAATCTTCTAATTCTTTCTTCAAGAAAAAAAATTCAAAATTTAAATCATAACTTATATACATACATACATATATATATATATATATATATATATATATATATATATATATATATATATATATATATATAAACGTAAAAGTGTAAAGTTTATATATTAAATTTGTAGATGTAAAATTTAAAAAAAGAACGGTAACGAAACAACTTTGATATAAGTATCTGAATAGCATTCCAAATCAATCATAAATTGAAAATCTTTTAATTTTGGGATAGTAAAGGATCATGAATAAGATATGCCTTGAACTTTCGAAGCCTCAGAATTTAAAAATTGATATATTAAATATTTTTTAAATATTCAGTTTAAGGATTATCAATTTAATTACTCTATTAAAATTCAACAGTTAAATTAGATAAAAGATATAAAAAAGGTACGGAGAAGCGTATATTTGCCATTGAAAGACATTATTAATATTATCAAATGAAAAGGTAGAATTTTTAAAAATATGTTTTCCCAAATATCTTCAATATTGTATGATAGAAATACTTACAATGACTGAACGTGTGAACGATTAGAAAAAAAATACCTATAAAATCAAAGAAAATAATATTCTAACGGTATAGGTTATAAGTCAATTTAGTTTCGAGGCTTAGGAATCTCATGATATATTTAGATCATAAAATTCTTTATATTTCAAGAAATACAGCAACTGTAAATCTTATACTTGACTGTTTGGTATGGAATTCTACATAATCATACATATAAATATTAACGGAGAGAACTTTTAAACGATTGACAGCGAGAGAGAAGTTGGAGAAATGAAATACGATACTCCTTTGATTCCTTTGATTCTTTTCCTAATTGTAAGTTCAGTATATGTATTGATTCCGTCTCCCAGTTGTAGAAGAAAAACGTGTTTTTATCGCGCGTAAGGATACGGCCTTCTTGTTATTTTCTAAATATTGAAAGTGACAGTGATGCCGTATCAATGACTGAGACACGCGATTCGCGATTATATAAGCCGATAAGCTTATCGAACAATTTTCAGACTTTCCGCAAATAGTTACTTTTGAAAACAGATATTTTTAATCTTGCTTTATTTTAATGTTTATTATTTGTATTCTAAAATAATTAATCGTAACGATTCGATGGATACATACAATTACTTAAAAAACTTGTTCATTAAAGTATAATATACGAACCGAAATAGTATATCAAATAATGCGTATTAAAATATTACACGAGTAAAAAAATCTCTTTTCATGAATAATAACAGACTTCAAATTATCAAAGATTCTTATACAGAATTCCACAAAGTGTTCATAAATATCCTATGAAAATAAAATGTAATATAACATAAATGCAGTTTAAAGGGAAAAACTGAAAATTTCGTAACCGTTGCGGAATTCTTCATGAGGCCGCATACGTGCGTATCTAGTAGACAATATATCGTCTTGTTTATTTGCATGCTTTGGCATCCTTAGATTTTAAGAAAGAAAAACAAAACGAAGCAAGCTATAGAAGCGAAGTAGAATGAACATTGTAAAATAGTTTAATTTTTGTGTACCGTCGTCAGCGCTTCTCATTTGAACTGATTATTTAATTAGGGAGACAATGAGAATAGAAGCAAGATGAACACGATGGCTCAAATTGGCTAGTCGACGTGTCAAGGAAACTTCTTTTCTTTTTTCATCGTACAGAAATGGATTTGTTCGATAACTTACCCTTATGGACAGTTTTGGTAGTAAATTTATGGTTAAATAATTGATGAAAATTGAGATTCGACTCTAGTTGTAAGATTTTAGAATTTTTAGTGAACTTAAAATTTGGGATCAGTGAAAACAAATAGTAAATAGCCGATGATGATATTCATTCGTGATTTCGCGTTTGAAGGAAAAATAATAATATATTTACTCTTGCAGATGATGAATAATTAGTTATAATCGTCTTGAAATGAAAAATTCATTTGAATATCGTAATTAATTAAGAACGTCGACGGTGAGCTTAGTTGAAACTTGTGGTTAAATTCTGTATTGAGAATTCTCGACTGATTGTTCATAAAATAATTACTTTTTCATTGGTATCTAAAGTTTTAAACGCAACGAAAATTTTAGTTTCTTATGCATTAGTCAAAGTTTATTTACTCAAGCTTCATTGAATAGAGGAGAATTTACTATAACGTAAGCCATAATGGTAAGAGTGTCGGGAATCGCCGGCCATGTATATAAATATAGAAAGATTGTCAACCATAGGCGGATGTTCCCTTTCAAAAGTAGTCGCAATACCTTTTGCCAGAACAAGTGCGCGTATGAATATATACGTAGTTTAAATTTTTTCGTGCGATGCAATGTTTTATGGTGCTTATTTTTCGTTTTTCTTCTTTTTCGCTCTTTGCAGTTACTATTGTTCTTTCTTTCTGTTGAAAGAGAGAAGTGTAATTGATATAAATTATCAGTATTTATAATAAATATGTAACTTTTTACAATTCGAGTGGATGGGTGAAGGTTTTCAGTGTTTTCTTTACAAAAACAAAATATAAAATTTGATTTAAAGTTACGAAAAGTACATATAGTTTTCGAATGATGAATTCACTAGATGCACGTAAACATTTAAAGGAAATGTATGTGTTTTCAAGAAAATGCGTACGCCCTTCGTAGGTGTTCTTCAGTTAAAATTGTGCTGAAATTGTTAAATCGTTGAAAAGACAAAACAAGAGAACCGACCCAATAAATGAAACACGGTTTTGTCACTTTGCCCGCAGTGTTCTTCGCTAAGTCAGTTTATTTGACAGTTTCCTCTATAAAGTTTATATTTTTATGAAATATTTTAGACTGTACAACTCTTGAAACTACCTTGCACCTTGATAAATGTTTAGCACTCAATAGAAATGTATGCAGCTGCTTTTTTTTCTTTTTATTTTTGAAACATATATTTATAATTCGAATGAATTTTGTTTTTGCGCCTTCAAACATATTTTTCTAGATAAAATTTTAAATAATTTTGTACAATACGTATATAATTAAATGAAAATCATTGGTGTAACTATATAATTACAAATAGTTATATTGTGTATGATTTTATTTTAGTTATATATATAATGATACCAAATTCTCGTACAATTTACTCAATCAATTAAGTAAATATGTTTTTGTTATCGGTAACGAGATATAATATATAACGATATTCGACTTCAACATACATTTGATGTGTAAGAATTTTTTATGATTCATATAAAAACAGTAACATTGTATCGTTGATTTGCACCATGCCATATAAAAGTTGTGTACATTTTTCACTCAATAGTGTTTTAATCTCTTATGATCTGATTTTTATGTCTAAACAATGACAAAGAAGAAGGCATCTATATAATCAGCAACACTATATGATACTCGCGAAAATCCGGGTAGCTTAAATTATTTTTTTTAAAAAGGATTGTTTATATTAGTTAATATGACATTTTTATTTTATCAGTATTTATTTTGTATAGTAATTAAATTTTTTTAAAACTTACACAAATTGAACTCTTTCAGAACGTATTGGTAATGATCTAAGTTATTTTATAAATCATGCGTGGTTCTATTAATACTTGTTTTAATACTTGTTTTCAAACAGCAGGAAACATTTAAACTTAAAAGAAAAATCATTCCATAGATGTTTTAATGATGCCTTTATTAAACAATGAATAAATATTACATAAAAATAAGAATGTTAGAAAAATTTAAGCACACTAACAAAATGGTGAAAATTGTAACTGATGAATATTCCAAACAAATTTAACAAAAGCCGCTGTTATCGATGATGATAGTGTAGAATTAAACGAATTGTTTCTTTTTTTTCAACTATAATTTAAGGCGCCCGATATTTAGTTTGTAATAAAACATACATTAAAAAGGCTCTTCGCGGCGAGTCAAATCACTGTAAATTTTTTTGAAGGCTGCTTCGACAAAGGCTGCTTGGTGCTAACTGTTCTACGAATAATCGAAATAAAAGAGTTAACAACGACACATTTAGAAAGGTTTTATATCTCTTTATAGAACGATGAAGAAAATATAAAATAGATATCTGTCGAAGGAACATCTCTCTTTTTTTCAAATCTTTATGCCTTCACAATAGAAGAGAGAACGTAGACTGCTTTAGCCAAGTGAGAGCCAAGATTGATTTGAAAAGGTCGAGATTGTTAAAAATCTATTGCTGACACATTTTTAATTACTTTCATTAACGATACTCTTAATGTGTCCAAATGAAAATGTCATTTATTTCAAGGCATTCATTTATACATGAACACATTAACTTAAATGTAGCAATTAGAAAATATTTAGAAACTAGCAAAAATAAAATACATTAAAATCCATTAAAATCATTGAGATATTATATTTAATATACAAATAGAAAAATTTAATTTGGGAGGAAACAGAGTAGACAAGCTCTAAACCAAGCTCTAAAATTAATAACAATTAATTACATGATTTTTTTTAAAGATAATATGATTTTAAAATATTTTTATACTTAATGTACTTGTTAAATGAAAAATGAATCGCCAAAGTATTTAAAAATGTGCGCAGCAGCGTTGGTAAGGTATAGTGCGATTGAGGAAGATAAGGTAGTATCGACGAGATCTGAAGCGACATAATCGACGGTTTTAAAAATAGAGAAGAAAGGTCAAAACATAAGAAAAATAAACTAAATGATTAAGCTATGCGAGCAACACAATAGAGAGTTGAAAAAAAACTAGACACATTGAGCCTCAAATACAAGACTGATTAGCTAAACCCCCTGTATAAACATGTAATCTCCCAAGTATAAGTTAAATAATAATAATCAACGAAGTTGAAATCGGAAAGAAAGGCAATGCTTTCTAAAGAGAATGATAACAGTAATGGATGAATAAGAAAGACAAGTTAATGAATTAAAGATTATCAAAATTTTCAAGTTCCACATTTTTCTCATTCAAAAAGACCGATTCCTTTCTTTCACTCACTTCGTTACACACCCGCTTGCACGTGTATATAATTATTATAGTCTAAAGTATAAAGAAAATAAGTTAACAAGTTATCATAACAAAGATCGAAGTACCAGTGACCTAATAGACCTATTTTAATTGTACGCTTTATATTTACGAAAAAAAAAAAAACACGTATTATATTTACATACATATATGAATATATGTTTTTAAAAGAAAAAAGAAACGAACGGAAAAAGTGTGCGCGATACATGAATTATTATTAATTAATTAATTAATTAAGGCGACACAACTGTACAGGTACTGAGACGTATCAGATTTGTTAGGAAAGATAAAGAAAAATGGTCACAGTAATGCACTTATACGAAATTATTAGTATACCTCGATTTCCACATCCTTTGTGTTCCAAGAATAAGTAAAAACGAAAGAGTTAAAACGATGATTGACGAAAACCAACTGCGACGCGTCGCTCTCTTTTATTTTCTTTCTATTATCTAAAATCTTTAATCTCTCTTTTCTGTATCTCTTTCTTTTTCCCTCCCACCCTTCTTACTGTCTCTCTCTCTCTCTCTCTCTCTCTCTCTCTCTCTCTCTCTCTCTCTCTCTTCTCTCTTTCTGTCCACATCTTTTAATCGTCTATGAGGGGAAAATCATCATACGAAATAAAATATTGTATTAACTGTATGACGTCGTTTTAGATATAAGAGGATGTTTTGTCATCATAGAAGACGAAAATTTTTCGTGTAAAATAGATTCGTGTAAAGGGCTGAACGTATATAGAATTTATCTAAGTCTTCTAATGTGTTCCATAGAGAAAAAAATAATCAAACTTCGTAGATCTTATATGTGTTCAGTTTTTGTTACCATTGATTTATATATATATATATATTTATAAATATATATATGTATGTATATGTGTATATATATGTGTATATATATGTGTGTATATGTATATATATATATATATTTATATATTTTGCGACACCAAGATTCTTTTATGTAGTGATTTTGACGAAAATCATTGACCGAAGTCAATGATAAATCTCTTAAAAAACTATATTGTTATGAACCTGAAATGATAATTTTTTTTAAGAAAAATTGAAAGTCGTCTATTATTGACTAAACAATTTCACGAAAAATTAAATTTTCTTTTAGATATTCAGATAAATTTATAAAACATTGTAAATCGTTTATTTCGAAGTGTTAAAAATAATTGGTAGTACGCAGGATAAATATTATTTAAAGACCATAGATTATTTTAAAATGGATATCATTAATTTGCTTACATATGCTTATTTATTTGATAAGGAATGTATTATAAATGATTACAACAATTATAACACTTTATTATTTTTAATCGTTATGTAAATATTTTATTTTTTTTTCTTTATACTAATAAATATTAAATATATGCAAAATTTAAGAAGCCATTTTAATGTAATTTAATAAATTAAAAATCCCTCTCTTCGTGAAATTGCTTGTATATTGTGTTGATAATTGTTGTCTTTCACATTTTTATTAAAAGAAAAGAAGCTTGTCTCGCACTTGCGTAAATCAAAGACAGAGAGGTAGAATTCTTTGATTTACATAGAAATTTGTCGCGCACACTCTCGCAGAAAGAAATACTCGCAGTCTGGTTTTCGATCATCGAACCCCGCGACATCATATCAATTTCTGTGTAGAAATTCGTTTTATTTTTATTTTTTGTACTCTTCTATCATTTATACCGTCTACATAAATATAGAATTTTTGCGAATTGATCAATATTATAAGTGCTTTTAAATCGTCCCGCGTGCAACTGTCACGAATTATACAACTTCACTCTATGTAATTACGTCACTTTACTTCTACTTTTTTTTTTTAATTTTTAATTTAGCGATTTTAACGAATAATCCTTCTCTTCCGTATAAACGCATGCGCATATATATGTATGTATGTATGTATGTATGTATGTATGTATGTATGTATGTGTGTGTATGTGTGTATGTATGTGTGTGTATGTGTGTATGTATGTATGTATGTATGTATGTATGTACGTACGTACGTATGTATAAATATTTAAAAACAAAAATGGCGAAAACAAACTGGAAGCCCTAAGAAAATTTTCGATGGAAATACGAAAGATAAAATTTTCATGTTCATACACATTATAAAAAAAGATTTGAAAATATTAAATAACTAGAAGAATCCAAACAGCGACATTAAATTAAAAAGATCTTTTACGAATATTTGAAATTTTTTCAATGTGTTAAGGATCTTGTAATTAATTCATAAATTATTCTTTTACAGAATTTGCTGTAAGATTTCATAAAGGATTCATACAGAATTCGTACTGTTTATGAAACAGTCTAAAAACTGGATTATAAATTATCTGTTTCTCGAATATTTCTAAATTGTAAGGTATTCAAGACATGAAGTTCTTAAAAAGTTAATATTGAGAATTCTTTATGAATATTTTAAAAATGGTGCTGTTAGAAAAGCAAAGGAGGTCTACTTATACACAAGCGTTTCCGTTGGCATGTTTTTGACGGGCTCCTCATTAGGATTTTTCTTTCTTCATTCGGCGCGTGATTTCTCTACTTCTCATTCAATGAAATTTATATTTACGTGCATGAAAAGTGGAAGCATTTTGCCTATATATATATACACACACATGTACATGCGCATATACATACACATATGTAATGAAGATTGATAAAAAATCTTTTCGACATAAACTTCAATCGGCGATAATTCCGCAGAAATATAAAAAAAGAGTAAATAAGCCAGCGTACCCAATGTATTATATTAAATAGTAAAAAGCCTCGCTCGTATTCTTAAGTATTTAAGAATTTAACATGGTTAAGTGCGTAGTATAAGCAAATGAATAAATATTATTATATATACATAAATGTATACTTATATACATAAACATTATTATTATTCTTACTATTACTATTATTATTATTATTATTATTGTCGTCATCGTCATCGTCATCGTTATCGTTATTATTACTATAATTATTAACATAATTATCATTATTGCTGTTTTAATTTACTTTTGAATAATGGTATGAAGTAACTGATTATTTTAATACATATTGTAAGTTATGATAAGTTCAAAGTTTTTAAGTACATTAA
The DNA here is from genome assembly GCA_018907045.1 of Wiebesia pumilae. NCBI lineage: Eukaryota > Metazoa > Arthropoda > Insecta > Hymenoptera > Agaonidae > Wiebesia > Wiebesia pumilae. The sequence continues at coordinate 2,918,343 of JACCHZ010000104.1, forward strand.
TAATAATAATAGTAATAATAATAAAACTTATAAAAATAACAACAACACATCAACAACAATAATAATAATGACAACAATAATAAGTACTCTTTCCTATACAAATGAGAGAAACCGCGAGCTGTGTTCGTACGTCGAAAAAATAAAATATTAGAAAACAGTAAAAGAAAAAAGAAAAAGGTTTTTTAAGTCACGGATGTAAAGGCCTAATGATTTCCTTTTTTCTTTCTCTTATATCTATGTAATATTGAAAATGATCCCTTTTATCTGTTCCTTTCGAATGTTCTTATAGAGGATAGTGAACTGTAATAGACACTAAAGAATTTTAAGGATTTACGTCGCGTGTACTCGATGATCGGTGTGTGTATGTCCATATTATGAACATATTTTGACTTTGTCGATGTGAATGAGATACTTTGCACTCGTCTGATTAAAGGAAGTTTATTTTTTTTACATTTTTTTTTATTTAAATCAAGGACAGTTGACTAATAAAATGCTGTTATGTGAACCAATGTATTTTTTAATAATTTCCAGAAAGAGATTTAAAAATTTCAAGTCTTCCAATTTTAAAAATTTTTCATAGAACTTAAAAAATAATATTACAATGAAAAATATATATTGTATATTTATTCTCTTTAATTGGAATAAGAATTATGTAATTTTTATCTTTGTGTTATAATCAAGATAAATCAACTAAAATTTAAAGATATTTAAGATGAATAGCGTGTTAAAATATTATTTTATTTTATAAGTAATAATTATATTTTTTGCAAATAGTTATATTGGATTCTTTCGAAAATCTACTAAATTTTAAATTTACGTAATTAAATATCGATAAAATTAGTAAATAATGATCTAATATTGCACTAATATAAATATTGCATTTATATTTTTAAAACTGTTCATCTGAACGATAACCACTTGTTTGATTTGCTTTTGTAATACATCCGATTACTTTCTTTAACTCATTTACATTTAATTAATTTATTTTTATTTTTCTTGCTTATTGCGTAAATCAGTGAGTAATATTTGAATGAAAAAGTCGAATGAATAAATTATTCTCATTTTTTTCATCATTTTTGTATAGTATACGTATATATTTAAAAAGAAACAATTTCTTATTGCTTCCCATATTTATTGCATAATTATCAAACTCATAATCAGTTGATTTATATCAAATTATAAAAATTGTGAATTATTATTTTTTAAAAACTTTCTTAATTGATAGATCTTTTATTAAAATTTTGAAAACAAAAAATGCAAAAACTGTTATAAATTTATTAATTTTTCTTTATGAAATTTGAATTTCTCCGTGTATTATAACAAATAGTTCGTCAATAATAAAATATTTATTGCAGCATTTTAAATTATACATGATAAAATTTCATATATTAGTTTCATAACATTATTTAACACCGTCACAGATTAAAAAAAAGACATCTATTTTTCCACATATTTTTAATTCAAAACAGCATCGAATTTATCGTTAATATAATAGAATTTTCTTTGGATGTTTAAAAACTTTGTTAAATAAATTAACATTTGTGTATTGATATTTTTCCAGTTTTAAGAAAATACTAAAGTATGCAACGTCGTTTTTATAATTTTTTACATGGATAAAGATAATAATAACACAGTAAACTAAACTGAAATGAAATGAAATGAAATTAATTTTATATTCTGAAAAATATTTTGCCAAATAAGGGATGAAAAAAGTCCTGTCGTATATGTTACATTCCAGAATTGAAAAATATTTTTTTTAATTAATTCGTGATGCATTTCTTTTCCAATTAAATATCTGTGTGTATATTGCATGAATAGTTAATTATTTATTAGTAATTATTAAATTCTGTGTAATTTTCATTTACTGCAAAATAATGAATTTATAGTTTTCAATTACTTTAAGCTAATAGTTTGAAAAAGTTGTTTTTTTTTTTTATAAAAGTTTGTTTAAGAAAATAAATTAACGACATAATATAAAGTACTTATATTCATGTAATGAATATTATTGTTTTGAGATATTTTGAAAGTTATTTTGATATTTTGAGAGTTAAATTAATTTTATATATATCATGATAATTTTAAGGAAAAAAGTTTAAAATTTTAAAAGAATGAAACGTAATTTCGTATTAATGTAAGTGCGTGAAATGCAGATAAAACATTACAATATAAAAGGATTTATATTTAATGTGGAAAACAGTAAAATATAAGTTTTTATTTTGTAATTTTTTTTAAGTTCAAAAATATAATTAAGCTTTTGGCAAAAGTTATTCATTTTATTTCAGTTACAATGTTCAATAGAAATTTTTGACTATTAAATGGAATTAAATACTTTTAATTGACTCACATCTTCATTATAATTTGATAAACAAATTAAACCGATATATAAAACATATTTACAAGTGCATACTCGTAAATAATCATAATAGAATTTATCTTAAAATATTTACACGCAACCACAGCAAATTGTATAAAGTCGTAGTCCACTATACAGGACTTATAAACTTAAAAAAAAAGTCACGATTTTTCATATTCATTGTTTATCTTCTACTTGAATACCTTTCCGAATCATTGATAAACTCTTCTTCATATTTAAGTAGCCGAGTCTTCTATTAATTCATTCGTATTTTACGAAAAAATTGGTAAAACAAAAAAGTGACTATAGAATATAATAAAAATGTATATTGATAGAGGTTTATATTATAAGTAGATGTTAAATTTTACGTATGCTTAGCTAATAAGCGTTTTTCTTCTTTTATTATTCCTGATGGATATGGGACGTATACGTATTTTATAATTCATCTGAATGCATGCACCGATAATTTAAAAGATCAAATATATACAGAACATTAAAGTTCCGCAAAATAGACAGAAAGTATATGTAAAATGAAAGCAAAGAACGATATGCGAATAATGACGTGAAAAAAGAGCCAAGGGCTTTATATTATACATCTTTCTTGTTTTTTTGACTTTTGTAAACGGATTTAAATGGAAGAGAATAAAACCGACGAATCGAAGCTATTATGAAGAATTGATCACACGTGCCGCTTCCTGCGTTTCGCTTTGGTGTGCTTATTTATTAAATAAATTTTGTAAATATTGTACAAGAGGTTTCGATCAAATACACAAGAGAACATTTCATACACTATTAAATAAGTTTGTACAACCTACCTAATTTTTTTTGTAAAATTAAACGAATTTACCTGACGTAAGATTTGAGGGTTGTTCTATGAAGAGCCTCGTTTCAAGAGACAACATATTCGTACTTATTCAGAGATCTTTCTAAAATTTGTATTTTCTTAACTTAACGTTACAGTAAATTTAAAATTGCACTGATATTAACTAAAGTTAATCTGTTATCTAGGCCTTGTAGTGATTAAAATTTCCGACAGGAGTGTGACATTGCGCTAAATGATTCGAGTTCTGGATCACCCATGATCGGGGGTGGAGGTTGTACGTGGGATTGGGAAGTGATGTAAAATAATCAAGAAGTTTATACGTGACAAAATATTAATTGTAAATTGATTCTAAGGTGTGCCATTGTTTGTGCTTAATGGCGGTTGTCCGAGGAAAAAAAAAAAAAAAAGTATAACTCCATCTTTCAGTGCTATTTATTACGGATATTACAATGAGTTGTTAAATTAGCGAGATTAATTTTAAAAAATGTTTACTAAACAATTTGTAATACAAATTGAGATTTATTGGGCTTCTTGTTGTTGTAGAAGAAACCAACGGAAACCAATGAACTCGGATATTAAACGGAAGAAAATAGTGTTCGCGATCGTCTGCCAGCAAATCTTAAAAGGAAAAGAGTGTGTTGACTTTCATTTGGCATAGAGTTTGATAAGGTAAAAAATTTTGTCTAGCGTATCCTGCAACACACAAGTATTCTTCCTGTGTTCCATATACGATCAGCAGGATCGCGATGACGATTGCAACTGGTAGTACGTTGAATTCCAGGATATACACTCGTACGAGACGTTCTCACATACATAGCGAGAGCAATTTCCACCGCAATCATTTGAATAAGGTACCCGAAAGGCATGGGTATGAGCTTCTAAGCTGAGTCGATTGGCTCTCACGAAAGCGCGGTAACTAATATAGGGTTATAATATCAGGATAAAACGAGTTCGAGCACTGAGTTCACAAAACAAGTTCACATTTTTCACTGAATTATTGAAAAGGAATTCATTGTTTTGAATATACGAATATCTAAATTAGAAAGATCAATTGTATCAAGGCATTATGAACAATTTCTACAGAAGAAATGTATTATCTCTGTTAAATGCATAACTCTAAATTGAAATGCTACTTCTATACTTCAATTATCAATGGAGACAAATCAGAGCAACATTTTTTATTTCGGATAAAGAAACATCAATTTCTTACGATGTATTAAAATGAAAATTTAATATGTATTAATTAGGAAGATTTAACAGCATATTTTTTATTTTCATGTATTCATGAGCTTCATATTTATAAATAAAAAAATTTATTTGGTATTTTTTCATAATTTTCAAAATACTAGAGCAAAATACAATATAAAATGTATCCGAAGCTTATAATCTCTTTTAATTATTCTGTTTTGAACAACATAAACGCATTTGAATCATAAAAAATAAAGAGTTTACTAATAATGATTAATAACTATTTCGTGCACATAAGGAGTTATTCCTCTTAATTACGCCACGTATTCAACATAAAAGATAAATCGAATAATATAAAATGCTTTTCATTAAAGACGGCATCACTTATTTTTTATTAAAAACAGTATTATCGTAGTTACAAAAAATGAATTTTTCAGTGTTTCTAATGATATTTATTACATATTATACATTATTTGTCAATTGTACATTCGAAAAATGCGTTAAAAACTGTAAGAGTAAGATCTTCCCCTTTTTTATTATTAGTTATTGGTAATAAATACATGTTTATTTTTGTTATACATGTTCATTATCATTATAAGTATTTATAATGTTCAATAATTAAAAAACTTTAATTATTTTTACGAATATTATTAAGCAATTTAATGTAGTGTTAATGAGAATTTGTATCAACGAAACTTCAATTTCAGTTCCTTTACAACCAAATTAGGAAAAGTTTCATTATTTATATTTTTATTGCTTAACATCATTATGGTGTTTTAAAGAAAACATATTTCACATTGATGAATTTATTGATAAATTTATAGAAACATATTTTAGCACTTATAAGTTGATTTAGTTATTTTAATTATTTTTAAACCTCAAGCTTTACGAATTTTGATTATACATATATATTATTTACTACACTTAAGTTATGAAATACATCCTAATAAACACAACAAGTAACTTTGTTTGCTGATACAAAAATATCATAAAGAAACTGAATATCAAATAAAATAGAAGTAATAAGTTAAAATATTTGAACACAATCACTGGTAAAACAGAAGACGAATGTAATGAATTATGTGAACTCAGGCATATGTAAGGTAAGTAAATTCTAAAAGTAATGTTCTTTTTTATAATTTTCTAAATCGTAAGAAGGAATTTACGTTCAAGTATTAGATAATAAGTCATGCATTTTTCTGGCTTTTAGAAAGTTTTTAATGACTTTAATGTATTAAAATACGTAATGGTAAGATATTTATTTATTTTCAATGTTATTTGAGCGCCTTATTACGATCCGTGTTAAACTTACTGGTTTATTATTTTCCTCATTTGTTTCAATATAGATAAAACTCTGTTCAAGCCTGAATTAGAAGATTGCAAACGAGGATGCTATTACAAATTTCCATGATATCAAAAGTAATTTTTTTGTCTTTTACACCATCGACGTCTAGATGCAATAAAGTATTTTTCTTTTGAGGCTGTTTTTTCAAAATACTTGAGCAACGATTATGAGGAATGTTCTGTCAGATATAGAAAAATTATTATTTGTCAATAAATAGTTTGTAATATTATTTAAACATATTTGTGTATTATCGATTGGAATTTCCCGGAAATATAATTTTATACTTACTTACTTAAAAAAGCATATTTACAGATTTAATACATGAAAATTCTTAATTTTTCCTTATTATCTCATCTTATCTTTAGCCGAATAATCCTGGTAAAATTTGTAAGAAAATTTTTAAATTTCCCATAATGTATTGAAATATCAAATTTGATATTCGAAATCTAATTTTATATTAAAATGAAACTATTCATTAAATACAATATATGGGAAATGTTTATATATAAGTTAAAAAATTTTTAATCACATATCAATATTTTGTTCGCGTTTCTTATTGTTCAGGCTAATTTCAAAAACAAAAATATTACTTTTGCTAATTTTTCATTATTTTGTTTTCTATAGCATTAAATTTTAATAACAAAAATTAAAGATTGTTAATAGTTGTTAATTACTGTTTCGTGCAGATAAAATGGTATCGTTGTTCTATTTATTATGTATTAATTATGAAAGGAAAAACTAATGCTGTAAGATATTTTTAATACAACATCTATTTTAAATTGAGAGAAAATCCTCGAAAATTTACGAATTTTTAATTTCGTTCTAGAAGAAATCATCAATAATTCAGAATCATGTTTTTTTAAAGAACGTTTTATTTGGGCTATTAACTGACATTTGTTAACAATAATAATTAGTTTATACTGTCTATTTCATTATAATTTATATTTTGTTTAAGAAAATACTTGTCTTAGGTTTCACTTTTATATATTACAATAACAATTTTTTATTCTATAACAATTTGAGCAGCAATGAAAATAAATTTTTCTTAATAAATTAACATTGGTCGTCAACGCTTTTTCTTTTTATACTCTATATAATTATTGACACTGTTACTATATCTGTGTATATAATTTGGCCCTCACGTCGTGCACATCAAAGTCAATCAGCTGAAATCCCCATTGCGCATGTTTCGCCTCAGTATACAGTTTATGAGGGCGCATAATTTCTCAATTTCATACGCTTCTCGTTAACATTAATCAAGTACGTCAGCTATCCGTTATTTAGTTCTTACGTGAAATGAAGAGGCAACAAGTATATAAATATTAAATTGTGCAGTGATTAGTTTATATAATATCATATAAATAGATATATGAAATTGAATAATATTGATTCCGTGAAATAGCTGAAGATTATTAAACCATTCTGTGATTGTCTAATGGTATTTGAATTTGTATGTTTTTGCAAGTGTTTTTGAAGTTGCAATATGTCTTGTAGAATGAGCGACATCAATTTAAGTATTTATTCCATTTTTTATTTCTTTGTTAAATAAAAATTTCCCCTTAAATTTTCCCATAGTAAGATTTACATTGTAATTAAAGTACGTGATTTTTATGTAATAAAAGATTACATTTAAATAGCACCTTTAATCTTTCTTTTAACTCTTAATATTCTTTTACTGCGGGCAAAACGTTTCAATCTCTCTACTGTAAAAAATTGTAATGTAAGAAAATTTTCATTCGGACCAGAAGTTTTAATTGGATCATGTATTCTATATACGGTAATGATTTAGACTGAAAATTATCAATTGCTATATTAAACTAAATTTAAGCTCTACAAGCAGAATTTGAAGGTAAGGATATGAAACATTTTTGTCTGTTAATTGATATAACACTAATTTATCTAATGTATAAATTATTTATTTGCTCGATTTAGTAATAACAACAGACGCCATTTTCAGTTGTATTTTGTCTTATTAGTCTTAATTTATAGACATCTTTTAAAAAATCAACATATCATAGGATCTTACTTTTTATTGAAAGAAAATTATTACATATATCACATTCGAATATTTACTATTCCATACAAAGAGCTTGTTTGAAATATTACATTTGAAATGGATCTTATTTCTTTTCTTTTAAGCTAGTCATAAGATTTTTTACAAGAACTTGTTCGTGTTTGAATTTTTAACTGATCGACTCTCAACAAAAATTGATGTTTTTTAAAAGTGAATAATTTCTTACAAAATTCATCTTTCCATCCATAAAAATCTGCTCTTTACGGGATCGAAAACAAGAAAAAAAACCATAAGACCGAAATTATTAGGATTTTAAAACGTTTTATTTTTGATAATTATCTGGTACTTGATAAACTATAGTAAAAAAATCTCTAATTAAAAATAGGTCCAGAACATTATTTTTAACAACATTATTCCGGATGCCATTTTAAGAGTCTATAAATATACCAATTCTTATGCGCGTAACAGTATATCTAGATCATTGTAATTATACATTGTCAAACAAAATTATATGCGATTCAATGACTTCACATGCAGTCTATTAAATGTTTATAACAAAGACAATTTTGTGATTACACAAACTGTTATTTCAAAATATAGTTTCCTATATAGAATCAAAACGTATATAGTTTTATTATTAATTTTCATCCGGATCATTGTTGTTCGTGTTGTTAAATAAAATAAATATTTTATCTGTATGTATATGTACATATCAGATACATTTTTTAAATTTTCTTGTCAGAATTTTATAAAATAATATTTAAAGTAATTTTTTCCCGAAACACGCGACGCCTCGTGTGTTAAAGCACTATAAATTGTAAATTCTGAAATAATTATTTTTTTCAATTATACCGAACTTTTTTTATAAATTTAATTATTAAATAACCGATTAATAACAAGTATTAATTCTACGTTTTTATTATTTTATTATCTTCTTAATTATTAAAATATTTTTATTCGTATAATCATTGTAAATAAAAGACTATTTTTGTAAAGCATAAAAGAAATATGAATCAATTTTATAAACATTAACTTTTTAAAATATACGTTTTCTATTATAAACAAAATATTTTTTAATAAAGTTTTATTAGAATCCATATGTTTACTGCATATTTATAATATCTCGAAATCAGATTCAAAAAATATAAAATTTGCGCAATAGCTTACTTTTGTGGTATATCGTTAATTACTACAACTGAATTGTATAATGTACTGTGACATATGCCGATTATGCTATTCGCTTTTTGGATACTTGATGCGGCGACCATCTAACCCATTTGCCGAAACGCACCATACCACGTACCATCCCTGCAATATTAGCAGTTAAAATATAAGAATTCACAATTATGCAAATAATACTAAGCTAAAAGCGAGCCATCAATCCGAGAAGTAGCTGACGCCACAAAAGCTGACCAGCTGACAAATCAGGATCAGCAAATTCAATCATCGATATAATAAACTACAAGTAGGGATGCAAACGATAATTATTCGGTATTTTTTACGAGATAAACTTAGCACGTGTACATGCATGACAGAGCATCGATCAGAAAACGTAGATGCGGCTCACAAAACGACAACACCTGGACGAATTTTGAAGGTGGACAGCCAGGGCTAGTCATCCTCACTGGTGGGTGAGTCTTTGATGATCTACCAGGAAGGGGTTAGTATTAGGTGGGAAGAGAGTAACCGATCGGTAAGTCGAGACGTTCGACGGTTAATCCGGAGAGAGAAACAGGCGACACACATCAACTACGGACAATCACGGAAGTACTAAACCACTCGATAAGTAGAATTACCAACGATTCTCTCTATCTCTATCTCTTTCCCTGTTAATTAAATAAAATGTAGTATTGTTATAATTCTAAGCCTGCGTTAATTATTTAATCCGGTCTCCGCAAATGATCCAGGGTGACGCTGTTCCTTGAATCGGTGCAGTAGACGAATTTGGTCCGAGTCATGTGTTACAATTCATGTTAAATAAATTCAACGCCATTTTCTTGATTTTCATAACACAACTTGTATATTCAAGAGCTCCACATTAATCAAATTCGAAAAATTAATTGATATTGTTTCATAATTCTCTAAATACCTGAGCCAAATACAATATCAAATGTATCCGAAGCTTATAATCTCTTTTAATTATTCTGTTTTGAACAATATAAACGCATTTGAATAATAAACAATAAAGAGTTTGCTAATAATGATTAATAACTATTTCGTGCTCATTAGGAGTTATTCCTATTAATTACGCCACGTATTCAACATAAAAGACAAATCGAATAATATAAAATGCTTTTCATTAAAGACGGCATCACTTATTTTTTATTAAAAACAGTATTATCGTAGTTACAAAAAATGAATTTTTCAGTGTTTCTAATGATATTTATTACATATTATATATTATTTGTCAACTGTATATTAGATGAATGCCTTAGTAGTTGCTACTGTAAGATCTATGCGTATTTATTATTAATTATTAGTATTAAATAATTATGCTTATTTCTCTTATTTTAGTATTATGTATGTTTTTTCAATATTTAAAATCTGAAAATGTTAAGTATTTTTAAAACTGAGTATTTATATCAATGAATTCTCTATTTCAGTACACTTACAATAAAGTTATTTAAAGTATTTTCATTTTTATTTTATGTATTAAACAATTCTCAGATGTTTTAAAGTAAAACAAATTCATCGTTGATGAGCCTATTAATATATTCATAGAAATATATCATAGCACATATAGGTTGACTGCATTGAGTTTCGTTATTTCTCAACTTTCTTATCAACATCTTAACTGCAAGATTTACGAATTTTGATTCGACATGTATATTATCTACTGTAAAGAAAGTTATGAAATATACGCTGACAAAGACAACTAGTAATTTATTACAAGTTACAATTACCGATACAAACATATCATTAAAAAACTTAATGTCATATGAAATACAATTGAATTTATAATTATGGCTGATCTTTATAATAAAATATTTATATAAATTATGATTAATTCGAATATTTGAATACAGCGATGGCTGCTGACCCAAAGAAAACGTGCGACGATGCATGCTACGTTAAACATATGTACGGTAAGTAAACCTTAAAAAGTCATGCGGTTTTGTTTTATAATTTTGAAAATTGATTTTTGAGTGCAAAATATTAAATTCTATGCGTTTTTCAGGCGGTGATAAAGCTCCTGCTAAGACCGGATGTATAAAAACATGTTATGGTAAGATATTTATTTATTTTCAATGTTATTTGACGAATATTATTTGAGCGCCTTATTACGATCCGTGTTAAACTTACTGGTTTATTATTTTCCTCATTTGTTTCAATATAGATAAAACTCTGTTCAAGCCTGAATTAGAAGATTGCAAACGAGGATGCTATTACAAATTTCCATGATATCAAAAGTAATTTTTTTGTCTTTTACACCATCGACGTCTAGATGCAATAAAGTATTTTTCTTTTGAGGCTGTTTTTTCAAAATACTTGAGCAACGATTATGAGGAATGTTCTGTCAGATATAGAAAAATTATTATTTGTCAATAAATAGTTTGTAATATTATTTAAACATATTTGTGTATTATCGATTGGAATTTCCCGGAAATATAATTTTATACTTACTTACTTAAAAAAGCATATTTACAGATTTAATACATGAAAATTCTTAATGCTGATACTGTATGATGAACATGTATTATTTGCTGCTTTATAGTAATAAAATCAATCATTTCGAAGTAATCGATTTACTTAATTTTTCCTTATTATCTCATCTTATCTTTAGCCGAATAATCCTGGTAAAATTTGTAAGAACATTTTTAAATTTCCCATAATGTATTTGAAATAACAAATTTGATATAAGAAATAGGGTTTTAAAATTATACCGAGGTAATTATATATATTTAATTTCTTAAAATTAAGTATACAAATATACGAAAGTATACTCATAATACGAAAGAACGCCTAGTCTGATAATTATATGGATCAACTAGAGCATTTTTTGAAATGACTACTTAAAAATAATAACAAGGATGACTAAAAAGTGAAAAATAATCTATTAAATTTTTTAAGTGTAACGTATCCGACATTACCTTATATGAATTCATCTGAAACACTTAATGCCAAAGTTATACTCACTCATGTATAAAAATTTTTGAACTTCACACTTGGCTTTATATATGTGAAATACTTCTATTATAAAACGAATGTTATACGACGATTTTTAATGTATTACAGTATTTAGCTTGTTGTTCAAATTTCAAAACTTGTTTAAAGTATACCACATACCACGAATAAAATTGTGTTTCCCGTTAATGAGTACAATTTGGCATAAAAATTAAGTTGTAATAAATTAATAAATAAATTATTTAACCACTCAATGCAATAAGTTTGATTTTGTAAACTTAGAATTTAACATATTGCAACTGTACATTAATGTTTCGAAAAAAGTTGAAATATGAAAGAAGGAACACATTTCAAATTATTATAAAGCTTAACATAATCAGTTGTACGCATTAATGTCTACATTATACTTGAAATAATTTATTGACTTTCTTAGCGTGATGTTTGCCATAATTTTATAATAATTAAAAAAATTATATCTTTGCTTCTTTACGTCACCTGATTGCTACAGAACTCTAAATGTATTATATATTCAATTTAATTTCTATATTATTTCAATTTTTTCTTTTTAAATTCTTATAAATTATATACAAATACATCTTTTAAAAAGAAATTAATAATATACAATAAGAAAAGTATGTATTTTAGTTCACGTAAAATGCGAAGCCAATTTTTAGATTAAAATAAAAGAAATTTTCAAGATATATAATATACGAGAAATGTTTATATACAAGTTAAAAAAATGTAATTAATTATCAATATTCTCATTGGATTAACTAGGAATAAAAAAGTTCGGTTATTATCAATTAAGAATATGTAATCGTAATAATATTTTATTAACGCTTCTTATTATTGTGCCAAAATTTCAAAAATAAAAATATTACTTTTACTATCTTTTAATTATTTTGTTTTGTAAAGCATTAAATTTTAATAACAAAAATTTGAAAAAAATTGTTGATAGTTGTTAATTATTATTTCGTGCATACAAATTAATATCGTTATTCTATTTATTACGTATTAAGTATAAAAGGCAAAACTAATGCTGCAAAGTGCTATAAAATAATATTTTTAATCGAAAACTTACTTTACTTTTCTTTATTTAAAAAAATGAAATTATACAAAATTAATTTTTCAATATTTGTGATAATAATGTTGAGTCTTGCATGTTATGTTTCATTTATTAGCTGTGTACTAGATGACTGTCTTAAGTCATGTGACTGTAAGATACATATGTGTGTGTGTGTGTGTGTGTGTGTGTGCGTGTGTGTGTGTGTGTGTATAAGCATAATGTTACTTTTGAATAATTTGGAAATTTTGTTGTTTTAAACTTTTCTGTATTTAGTGTTAGTTTTATAAATATAACGGTATTTAAAATGTGAAAATATAAGTTCTATTATGACAATTTTTTATTTTAAATAACATTTATAGAATATATATTAATTACAATTAGATTTTTGGATTAAAACAAACTTAGAGTCGCCTAATTAAACTTCAAAATCTATTTGTATTTATAATTTTTGTACATAAAAATAATATATAAGTGTTCAGAATGTTTCAGCTAAGAAAACTTATACTTAATCCTTTGTTTATCTATGAGTACGATGTAACTTTCTAAAATCAATTTTTATAAAAGAACTTACAGAAAAGAATTTTATGAAAATAGCGTTTTTAAAATAATGTTTTAATTCATGCTATATATTGCGAATTTTCAATAAATATATCACGTTATTAAATTGTAGTTTAACGTTTCGATGAAATTATTCTTTATTCTTTTAACGCTTAACGATAAACCAATTTCATAAGTTTTGTTAAAAAAAGTATTTTTAATTAGAAGTGAAATATTTATTAGTGGTATTATGAAGTTTACTCGAGATTTAATCATTTGCTTTTTTGGTTTTTTAGTCTTTAAGGGCTTTTTATGCGTTTTTTATTCATTAAATTGTCGAATTATATAATTATATATATGACTAGAATATGTACGTTATATACTTATATGCAAGTAATTAACTACAAAGACAATTATAAAAGTAGCAAATCAATTGCAACTAATATTTGTTTCAATATAGCAAAGCCAGCTGCGGAAAAGAAAACTTGCTTAGATGCATGCTATACTCAGTATGTCTATGGTATGTAAAAATTAATAGCGCTTATTCATATTTTCGTCTGTTGTGAGTTTCTGCTCGTAAATTTTAACATATTCAAAAAGATATAATGAGTAATTCAGTTATTTTGTATTTTATAGGCGGTGATAAAATGCCGAACAAATCTGACTGCCTGATAAAAGCATGTTACAGTAAGACATTTATTTATCGTGTTATGAAATCAAATTTTCCTAAAAAAATTAACCGTTGGGTATCCGTTGAGTCGTTAAATAATTATTATAAAATTCGCATGAAAGATTTATTCTACGCGTTATAATGATTAATATAGGTACTAGACTGGGACAATTTGTATATAATTCTTAAATTTTTAGTTAACTGCTCAGATCGTGGAAATAAAGCTCGAAGAACAATGAATTACATTCTGTTAGATTATTATTATTGTAATTTGGTTTCAAAACTTGACAATGGAGTTTTTCCCTAGGCAAGGCATCCTGGATATATTGCGATCCTATTATTTAGTTTTCCTCATTTTCAATGATTTCACTATCATAAGCAGGCAGAAACATTCTGAAATGAAAGGATCGGTCGGACCACCTAATATCATTAAAACGATGTATTTTCAAATCTCGTTTACACATGTTTACCTTTATCTATATACTGCGTCACTTTAATAATAAACAAATATTATCAGAGCGAGTTTTTTCACGTAAACTACCAATATTTTGATCTTTCGAGCCGGATAAGCATCCGACAAGCGACTCGGTCCGCGTTACCTATCTAAGTCGAATCACTGAAGAAAGGAAACGTACCGTATATCATCATCTGAACTATTAAAATAAACGTTCGCTACAAAGCGTAGTGACTTATAGAACAATCGAAAACTAATTAGCGATCGCCAGGATTATCATGGTTCAGACAATCGAGAGTTGGCTGTTAAAATGAACGCGATATTACGTCGGGAAATAGACTGGCAAGTTATAGGAATATCACGTTTTGCTTTGACAATACCGTCACGAAAAACAGTAAAATCACCGACAAATGCAACATTGCATAGCAAAGTAAACCATCCCGATTCATTGCTTAGTGTTCACTATATCCTATTTATACCTTTAAAATTTTATTCAAAATGGCTCTATTGGTTTAATTAGATTACAAGGTGCAATTAAGGCTAAATTAACTTACTTTAAAATATTTATTGACGATTACGAAAAAAGTTCAGATCCATTAGCTCTTAAGCTTCGTTATGAAAAAGTTTGAAAATATTCAGACTGAAGTCGAAAGATTATATGAAAATTTCGAAGAGAATAAAGATAATGATGACGTGAAAGAACGAAAACTATTACAAAGTACTACTGGTTCCTTAAATAACCTAGAGACTGACGCACCTGCGGGAGTATTATATTCGCCCGCTGCATCGCGAAATTGTAACCTCCCGAACACGCAATTTTAAGTAACTTTACTAAAATTGAATTTACCAAGATTCAGTGGTTCTCTTGAAGGAGGTTTTCCAGATGCGTTCCGTTCATTTGATAGTAATACGCGAATTAGTAAGGTGCACATATTAATCTAGTCGTGCTTAACGGGTCAGGCGGTTAACAAGATTTAATTATGCAGTAGCGTGGGATTCATTAGAAAAAATTCGAACTCACTTGTAGTTAGATGACGACATTTGCTTAAGATGAAAGGAATTCGTTACGAAATCGCAGACAGCGACATTAGAAAATGTGCTCGAATTGTTCACGAAGGCTCTCGATTGGGTGAGGAACAAAGGGTCTCAAAATCGAATTATAATTTACAAACATTAAAATTTTAGCTTTATACAAATATCAAATAACCGCTATATATAATAGAAACATAATAATAATAGTAATGCAACAATCACGTCTCATCAATGACTTTTTCGGGGCAAGTAAAGACGTTTTACTATGTATGTAAGGACGCGCATTATACGCCGAACTGAAAAGATGCAATAGAACTAGAGCGTATGAATTTAGTAAAAAAAATTAAACTTTTATCCAGCTGTTTGCGGGCCAATTGCTCGATTAACAATTGTCACGTTATCGGTTGCAAAATCTATGGTAAAAAGATATATTCTTGCACAACAGGGAAAGCACTCTTAACCAACAATCGAACATCGAACGTTGCTTGTTTAATGAGTAAACTACGTAATCAAGTACTATTATCTGCCGCATTTATTAATTTTATAGAAAAAGAGGGACAAGTTCACAAACCTCGCATTCTTTTCGACTCGTGCTTACCAACTAATATTGCGAGCCGAGATTTAGCTGAAAAACTCAATCTTTTATAAAAAAAACTGTGAATTCCCCGGTAACTGGCATTATCAATTCAATCTATTTTTATGCACGTAAAATTAATTCTGAAATAAAACCAAGAACAAGCCGATATTCTACTAAACTGCTCTTTCTTGTAAGACAAAACTCTTATGAATTAGTGCCTGATAATAATAAATGACATGGTGCAAAGCAAATTGATTTGAATTTCTCAGTGAATATTAATTTGGCGGATCCGACATTTTGTCAAGTGGATAAATAAATGCTTTGCTTGAAGCAGAAATATTTTACAAATTGCTGTGTCCGAAACAAAAATCGTTCACGTGAAGTTTTGATGCAAAAATACATTTGGGATAAGTAGTCTCGTATGACGTATCTGCAGTGCCTACAATTTTCTCTTTAATCTATGACATGTTGACGGAAATTCTAAGCAATCGAAGAAATCGAAGCCATTTTGAATTCGCGTCTTCTTGCCCGTCTATCCAGCGATCCCAGTGTTTTGGATGCTTTGACACCGAGTCATTTCATTATTGGTGAACTTCGTACAAACATTCCCGAGCACGACGTTATCAAATCATTGCCACAATTATCATTTTAGCCACAGATTAAAAAAGTGCGACAAGACATTTGCTCTTGCTGGCACAAGGACTATCTGCATATGCAAGAAATAACTCACGGAAAGTGTTATTAGGGTAGTAATGGTAAAAACAGCTCTCGGCGAATACAAAAGATCCATCAAGGGTTTATCCCCTGGGAACATAAAGCAATGATTTCCACCGAACTTGTGTTTTCGATGATATTATATGAATTAAATGTATATTATTAAGAAGTTGTATTCTTTTTATAAATCGATATGCATTTATTCTGAATTAATAGTTTAAGGCGGCTGGAAAATTGCTGTGCAATATAATGATTAATTTAGGTACTAGACTGGGAAAATCTGCATATATGTATATATTAATTACGATATAATACAACTTTTAAAAGATATCAGTTTCATATTGAAACTTTTTTATGAATACTATTGGTATTATTTTAGACAAATATTTAAAAATTGATAAATTACGATTTTTAAATTCAGTCAATTCCTATCATGCTGACTTTTTTACAGTTTATAATAATTTGTTGAATTGTATTATATTTAACTTAATAAAATATTTTAAAAAATGTTTTCATGAATAATTTTTTGTCATACATATTTAATAGACAGTAATTACATATTAACATTTAATACACGTTTAATTTAATAACATTAAATTTATGCTTCGAATTGAAACTTCATTTTACTTCATCATTAAACAATATTTCATTTTAATATTTTCATTATTTATTTTAATGTAGCTAGACGTCGTGTTGAATTGGAAGATTGCAAACGATCATGTTATGCTAAATTTCCATGAAAGTTAAGGTAATTATTCTACGTAAAAAGTTGATTCATTATCTCTTAAAATTGATTTTATATATTGCTATTAGATTTAAAAACCAAAAATGTATTCGTTCCAAAATGAGACATACCTATTCTTGAAATCACGACTACATACTAAAAGTTACTTTTATGACAAATAAAAAAGTAAATATATATATAATAAGCTAAGCTTGTGTAAGTTTTTTATTTTATCCATTCATCCATTTTAATAGTATTAGAGTAGTATGAAAAAGTAGAATGATTTCTTTAATCGCAGGCTTTTGGATTGTATACGGAATTAATCAATAATTTTTATACATACATGAAAGAGTACTTTTTATTGCTTCCCACATTAATTGCACAATTATCAAACTTACTCCCATTAAGGAGTTTTATATAAGATTATGAAAATTATATTCAAGATATTATGAAATTATTTAAAATATTATTATTTCCTAGAAATTTTCTTAATTGAATAATATTTTATTAAAGTTTTGAAAACAAAAAATGCAAAAACTGTCAAACAAATTTATCAATTTTTCTTTATGAAATTTAAGTTTCTCCGTGTATTATAACAAATAGTTCGTCAATAATAAAATATTTATCGCAGCATTTGAAATAATACGTGATAAAATCTCAGATATTAGTTTTATAGCATTACTTAACACAATCACAGATTGTGTTTTCATGGAATTTCTTGATATACAGAATTCTTTTGGTGTTTATACACTTATATAAAAAATTGATTTACAATAATTAGCAGTTATACTTTTTTTATCGTTTTAAATAAATTGTAATAAATATTTAATCAATTCTTTACGTAATTATATTTGAATTACATGTGTGAGTATATATATCGCATTCGTCGTTAATATTATTATATTTTATATAAATTTCGTTTATCGTACGTATCATTTTTAAGTACAACAATATAAAAATTTTTTCTAAGATTGTTAAGCGGATATATTGGTGTTATTAAACAACCCCAAAAATAGTTTGTGGTATTTTCAAAATATTACTAAAAATATGTTCTTTTTCAAGATTCGATTTTATTCTACGCAGTTAAAATTATTTGACGTTACGGTGATAATTTTTATGAAAAAATTATTTTAAAAAGACACATACTAATTAAATGTATTTTTACAATAATGCTAGAGCGTGAAAATAATTAAGAATGAGTTTTTTTATTTCTAAGCATTTTCTTTAATAATTTATAATTCGAATAATAAACGATCTCTAAGAGAGAATAATTCAGTTCTATTCAGACAGTTTGTTTAATTTTTTAATTTTTCTAAGTATAATAATTGAACAAGACAAATTGTGAAGCTTCGTGATTATGACATTAGAATATAATAATGAAAAAATTATAACACTTGAGCGACAGATTCATATGTTGGGGTGATTATATTAAGGACATATAAGAGTATTCTTGTAATTAGGAGAATATCATTGGAAAATACTAAAGGAAGTAATCTAAATAAAAGTAAAAGTAAACGTAAACAAAGTAAGTTAATATGGTTTTTTATTTTATCACCGTGCAAGGAGTATTGTTGCACTAATTTAATATATATGTTTGCTTGTTTTTATTATTATTTTTGTTAGAATATCGATATAAATTTATAATTGCCTAGAGGCCAATTTTAGTGCTTGTTTACATGAGTTGTAGCAAAAGAATAATCCCTCGTCGACTGCAGCCAAGCTGCGAAGTGTTTACCTTTCGCTCTCGAAAAAGGTGTCGTTCGACGCCGAGTACTTCTTACTTTTTATTTTTTCCCATCGTTTCACTCAATTATAAGCTTCCGCGCATCTTTGCCTCGTCGGTAATTTAGAACCAATGTTAAAAAGTATTTTGGAGTGACCTTAAAGGAGACAGATTTTAAGAGAACAGGCGAAGAGGTCGAATAAAAAGAAAAGAAATTTTACTGCTTTGAGTTCAAATTCGGTTAAAGAGAAGAAATAAATATGTAATAAATGTGAGATGACGCACTCAATGCCAATTAGACCGAACAATAACAAAATAATTTACGCACTCGTGAAAGATTCCGTCACTCATTTGTTATTTACACTTTCAAAAAATAAGGTAATTGAATATTGGTAATTGACTCACTTTGTTGTCTTATATTTCTCTCTTTTCCCTATATCTGAAAGTTTATTCCTTTTAGAATAGAGTTGTATTTGTCGAGACTTGATGTTGTTTTTAACGTGAATCCAGCATTAGGACAATTATAATTTCACGCTTAAATTTCATAATTATTTTCCAAAAAGATAATGTCATTTGTCATTACGGAAGGGAAAATCGATTTTTACCGCATGCAATTGAAATATGTGAATATAAAAATAACTAGTTAACTTTATAACTACAAATATAAGTGAAGCTTACAATTTCATGTATTGTTAGAATCTGATAAATATATAGTTTTAAGTTTCTTTTTAATAAAATAAATTTAATATTTGAAGTGCATTAGTATCGAAAAAGTATGGTTAAAAATGTCAAAACATTATAAATTGTGTTTTAATACACCAAATTATCCGAGTTAAATGGATCAAGTTTCCTGATTTAGGTTTCTTTTTCTTTTGAACCTTCTTAGCAGTTAAAGCTTTCTATCCAACAGTTTTATTTCTTTTTGAAACTACTATTACTGCCTGCAATAGATTATTGAAGCCTTGGTTTCAAGCTCTAGATTTTTGTTTATATTTTTAGTATCATCTCGTTATCTACTGTTACCATCGCAAGCAAATAAAAACTTGACTTTTCAGATTATCCTATTACCGATAGTTCTTTCTTTCTTCCTTTATAAAACTTCGGTAGGCACGTTTATTCAAAAGAAAATATATTTTTGTTTTTTCCTTACCCCAATTGGAATAATTCCAGCTTTGCTATCAACATGAAACATGTTTCTACGTGCTTCACAACGTTATATTATTACTACACGAGTCAACGTTGTACAGAAGAATTCATGCATCAAGGATATTTTATGAATTTTATTAAAATCGAAATATCAGTGCCTCATACAATAATAGTACTATTGCACGAAGAGTAATTCGTTTTTTTATACTTTTGATAGTTTTGTTTTTATCAGTCAAAGTTGTCACATATTACATCATATTATCTTTATAATTGTGTGTAAATATGCACAAGTATGTACACATTAATGGATGCAAGTCAGGTGCAATGTATTCCGCAATGTACCGTGTGAAATAGAAAACTGCGCAGTAATGTTAGCTTCGATACTAATGTTAGCTGTCGACACATCTGGTTAAAATTGACCTTCGGATGACGACTCTCCTGTTATCTCTCGTTCGTGTTGCGCGGGCTGCATCGCATATAACTGTAAAGCTTTAGCACACGGCGACTCCAGGAAGAATCGCTGAAAGTATAAGAGTCCCGACCTTATAGAGTGCGCATAATCTTCCTTTTCGCGAGACAAAGAGGAGCACGAGGACACATACGAGCAAGACGACAGCGGAACAATGACGTTTCCACGATGTGCACGGAATCTCACCCGCTTATCTCGACTTGGCCGTTAACCGGACGAATAAGCGATGCGAGTGCGCCGGGCCTCGTGCATTTGCCCGTGGAAGCTTCGTCGAGAAGGCCACTGGTACGCGCATGCTATACGTCTACGTACCCTCGCTGATCGTGGCAGGGGCCGCGGCCATTCATCAAAATGAGTTATCGAGCGAAATAACGAAGTGGTTTACGGTATCAAAGCTGCGCGCCTTCCATTTCGCGGAATCGGGCGCGCGCCAAGTAGCCGCTGAATTTTCTCTCCAGGCCATCGCCGCAAGCTTCTTTTCTTTTATTTTGTTATGCCTGCTTAACCGATGTTGCTTTTTGTCCTCTTCTTATGAAAGGACTCGCGCTTTCAAGGTTAATGAATGATTAATGTCGAGTTGCTTTGGCTAACGAGCTCAAAGCAACTCGACTTCCAGACAATTTTGTGTGCACGGGGGGCATAATCGCTTGGATTATCCCGGTGGTCGTGATTTATTTTTCAATTATTACTTGCCAAGTCTATTGACTCCAGCTGGTTCATATTTTAGTTCTTTGTGCATAAGATTCCAGAGCTTCCCTCTAAAACACGTGTTTTAACTTGTACGTGCAATTTTTTCGCAAACTCATAGTAAATCTTATTAAAATACGATTTCAAAAGAAAACTCAGCTGTTTCACCGTCTCTGTAATATTTATGTCTGGCACATTGTGAAGGAGATTCGTACGATTTAATTTACGGTCAAATTTCCGAGATGGCGAGGACAAAATTTTATGTAAGTCACCCGTAATTTACTCTTAACGTTATTAATTTTCTAACGAAAGCGATTACTCGTTGCAATGAAGTACTTAATATTGTAAGAGAATTTTGAAAGAGATTAATGCCGATCATAAGAAAAATCCATACAATTAGTATTTTAGAGATTAAGAATATCCAATTTAAATACCAAATATAAATGTTTAGAGTTCAAAGTTTTCTTTTAGAATTAAAAATGAAATTATATTTATTTTAATCAGAGCATCTAAATTTACACGATGAATTAGTAATAACGTTTCTTATAAATGCGGGTTACTCGGTATAATTAGTTGCGAGTTCTGAAATGGTCGCAAGTTTAACTACCTTGCAAGCTAAATCGTGTTTTCTGGCTCCGAGATGTATCCGTGTATTTTGAATGTATCCAACTGTACTTGGCAGGTTAGAATTTCTAACTAGAAATATTGTGGATAGAAGCGACTACATCTACCGTAATTCATAGGAGGCGTTCCATTAACTCGGATAAGTCAGTTACAAGCACCTGTTTTGGATGGGTTCGTTTTTCGACGTATGCCGCTTGCATTTAATTAGCCATCAGTGTAGTTAGTAGAAGTGTTCTCTAGTCGAGCTAGAGAGTCTTTTAATTGCTGGATAAAAAATGGCGTAGATGCTGTAGCGACTATTGGCTTTGATGTAGAACATAGGTCAGGGATAGAAAGACACCTGTACAAAAAGTCCTTGCACAATTTCGCGTTGGATACGGTACCTGCATAATTGACATTGCCGAGCATCAACGGAGAAACAAATCTGTTAGAGAACGATGTATTGCAAATTTTTAACAGATGTTGAAAGTTGTTGATCGCAAGATGCTATTCATCGTCGTTATTCCTTGGCGTAGCTTGTACTTCCAAATTCATGGTCCGAGCTTTTTTCAGTTCTGTTGGAGGATTCTCTAGTGGCGATGACACACTCTGAGTCGATAAGTTGTTGGATCGAAGTGGACAGTTGTTCGTACATAATGTTGTTAGCACCATTTTAATTACAACATTATTACAGGTCAAACTCATTGTCGTCGTTAGCGCGATGGGGTTGTCTAATTTATAGCGATATATATATATATATATATATTATATATATATAATATGACAGAGGAAATCTAAGAATGGGTGTCGTGGATGATCAACGATATATCTAACGAAGAAAATGAAGGGAGACAAATATTAAAAGTTATTGCATAGAAAATATTTTATTGTAGTTTTGGTAAGTCTAAGCTCATATTATAAATTATATCACATGATTATTTAATATTTTATTTTTCAAATCATTGTTAATTTATTATAAAAGAACTGTAGAATGTTAAATATAAAATAACAAGTTTATAAATATAAATACGATTGAAAATGTTTGAAAGAAAAATTTTTAAGTACACGTGAAAAGAATTAATTATTTTTGTAAAATTACGTGATATTCGAACTATACTCACCTGTACATCTAATTAAAAGTAATTAAAAATTGTGTCCAAAAATTAAATTGTTTCATTAATATTTCAAATATTCAAGTCTAAGATATATTTACTTAACAAGTGTAAATATACAAAACTTTTGACTAAATTAAGATATCAATAAGTTTAATTTCGTAATTTTATACTCTTTTTTTTCATAATAATTTTTTTCTAATACGTTTTATTTGAATAATTAATTATCAAAGTTCTTTTCTCCAGTTTTGATGTAATATACGTATACATTGAAATTATAAGTGTTACAAGTTATTCTTCTGCCTTGAAAAGTAAATATTGTAAAGAAAACATTCGAGACGTGGATTAATAAAAAATTACAATTATGTTAAAATGATATTTCATTTATTTGTATGGTGTGTAGAAATTCATTATCTCAACGAATTTCTAAATGAAATTCGAAATAATGTAAATTGCTTGCTAATTAATTATTTTAATTAAACTTAAAATATTTCAAATTAATATTTTTAAATTTAACTACTTCGAGTAGCCGAGTGATTATCAATAAGTAAAATCTAAGTAATTTTTTTGTGTCAATTGATTTAACATAACATTCCTTTAACTATCGTGAAATTGTAAGACGTAAAAATATGATTGAATTTTGATGAAAAAACGCGTAATTAGTTAAACCAAATCCACTTTAGTGAAAAACGTCAGATAAACCGTCTCTAATTCTATGAAATTTCTTTTGTCATCCAGAGAACACGATTATCAAAGATATTTACTTCTCCTGCACAGTGTACGCCAGTCGGAATGTGATCGCACGAGATCGATAGATCGACTTAAAGCTAGATGAATGAATGCGTGTCAGCGTCGTGGTACGCAGAGAGGAGCGGAAGTCCCGGACAAGGGAAAACCTGTACACGCGGCGCCAGAAGGTGGACACGAATCCGCAACAAGTGGCTGCGCGCGCATGCGCATGACGATTAGACAGCGTCCCTCGTCCTGGCAACCCACATATCTCCAGGTAAGCATTCGCGTGAATTTACCGTTAAGAGACTCGGTGCCGCTGTAGTTACTTCTGCTGCCGAACTCCACCTATGCGTCTCTATCCCTCTTCATTTGCGGGACGACAATTTGTTTTCCGCCGAGTCACACCCGCTCGGACGAGAATTTCTCATTGAAGCTCGCTGTCAATGAGAAATCTGTCTTTTCTTTATCACATTCATAAACCATAAGCTCTTATTGAATATTACAACGATTTGAAAAGTTCTTTGGAACGGTGTCGTCTTGAGTTAACGATTTACGTGTATACCTTCGAGACGAAAATCTGTAAATCATTTTTATTTTTGTCTTACTGTTCAACTACATAGAAACATACCACGACCGATTGTTTCTTTGATTTTATTGGTATTTTCAGAAATATTGCATGAACCACTATGAAGAGATATTTTATTTTTAAATTTATTAGAATTTACAGTACATTTACTAATCGAATTCAAAACCGTTTCTTCTTAACTTATAAAACTTATACGTTGTAATGTATTCAGAGATAAATCAAATGATGACTTTTTTATAGTTTTTTTGCTACGGTAAAAAACCCATTAGAAACATTAAATTGGTTTTTCTTTTACAAAACAAGTCTAACTATTTTTAACAAATTTTAAGTGAAATTCGACATTAATTTTATCCTTTTTTAATATTAAATGCAGCGACAAGCAACAGTAGGTTTCTTTTATTACATCAGAGTCTTTTCTCAATGATAACTATGTGTTTCTACTTAATAATGTAGGTATTGTCTGCTGACATCAAATAAATTTTCTGCATAGTATTTGAATTGATATTCTTAACGTAGGTCTTTTAATAATGCTAGTGTCAAACGCATTATTTCAGAATAAAATATGTAAATTTAAATAGAAATAGAATGGCTTTGAATAATTGCGCTATACATAAATGTTAATATACAAATTGGCTTCTCAATGATAATTTAACATAATTATGCATAATAAGATATTTCTTGATTTATTTACTTGCTAAATATATATAATATTTCTCAGTAATGTATTTTTAACAAAAGACCTTTGTCCGGTAGATTATATTAAATAGTTTTACACTGATTTGAGATTTTTAATTTTTTTCATTAATACATCAGTATTATTATTTTATATTAAAGATATTTACTTCAAGAAGAAATGGATCATTCAAATGATTTTAATGTCACTTTAAAATAATCTCTAGGATAGAGCAATGTTCTGTACCTGTGGTAAAAATCTGTATAAATTAATTTTCAATTGTTTAAAAGGCAGCGAATGTATGAAATCCTGCTAATAATGCGTAAGACAACTTACGATAAACTTATTTCAAATATGAAAGTACTAACATATACTTATAAAATACATACGTTTGGCTTGTTAAATTTTTTTCCATATACAATCACAAATATTAATTAGTACGATATGATGTATCATATCGTGATAAGCACTAATCATCCTGAAAAAATTTTAGAATTTTTTCTAAAATTCTTTCCTGGAAGAGAAAAAGTTCCCAATCTTCATACATTAGAATTTTTACTAGCAAGTGTAAGCATAATAATTATTTCCTTTACAAATGAAACAAATTCTTAGTTTACGCATTCAAACGCTTTCGTCTGTCAAGAAAACAAAATCATTGATTCTTTATGCAAACTTTTCCAATATACTGACCGTCCAAGATATATTTTATCTTTCTTGCCTCTCTCTTACTCTCTTTTCATGCGATAAGCGTATAATAGACGCTCATGCATTCGGTCGTTCTTGAGAATCTCTCAGCGTGTGATTTTCATTCCCCGGTGAAAAGCACATACACGTACACGAGAAGCCGAGAGGCTTTCTCTCCCCCTCTCTTTCTCTCTTCCTCGGTACCTCCTTCAATTTTTGTCAGCCCATCGGCCTTTTTTCACCCTATTACTCCTCTTACCTCTTTTCATCTTCATCTTTTGCGATTTCATCGCCGCGAAAGTATATGTACACAGTGCACAAGTCTTGATGACTTAAGCGTTAACGCGATGCTTCATCGATTTGTGGCCCGCACGTGCCTGTATTTTTACAATTACGTTGCGAGTGTTTTGGATCTCGCGACAGTCATTATCTATGTTTCCTTTTTCCCTTTTTCATCAACTAATGTTTTCTATTACAGCATCTAGATACTCTTCCTATCATGACTTTGCAACGGGATATTTGTTTTACAACGACTTGTTTATAGGATGAGCACTGACTTTGAATTATAATGCGGGGTATAATGAATAATTGTACTTTTTCTTTTACGATTATCAAGTATTCCGATGTTCATTGCTCTATCAACATAAAAATGCTAATCTTTCTTGTTACGGACTAAGTTTATTCCGGATTCACTCACACACACATCTTACTTTCTTTTAAATCTAATTTCTTATTTAATTCCGTAGTTATCTGTAGATATTTGGCTCTTTAGCTTCCTTTCGATAATTATCGTGTCAATTCATTTTAACTTATAATATTAACCGTTAATATCGAAACCTGAATAGATATTTTTTGTCTTAATATTAGATCAGTTTTCTTATACCATTTTATTATAAGTAAGTTTAGATTCTTCTTGATATATTTCCAAAACTTTTTTCAATGAATATCAATATAATTCGAAGAATATACGAAATTGTTATGAATGTTGCAATAAATTTTTCAGACATAAAAAATAATTTTAAAGCGAAAATCTGTATACCACTCGTGTTGTAAAAACTGTCTTATGTAGTTTTTATTTTTGAAAAGCTAAATTTCAGCGCACTTTTATTGATTTTTAATGTATTATCGATCATATGAATTACTTTTCCTGAAATAAAATTTCAATTTACTATGTACGTATATTTAAATGATGAACTTGTCAGTAATGGAAGTTGACGTTATCTTGGACATAAGGATTAATCTTATGTATTAATATAAACAATATATTAATATAATAATTGCAAAAAATATTTATAATAAGCAATGCATTTCATCTAAGTTTATTATTAAGCGAAATAATGGGGCATTAATTTAGGAGATTGAAAATGTGTAATTTGTTCTCAGTACGAAAAATTCTACATATGTTCTAAATTGGTTTAGGAACTAAGCGGTAAGGTAGTGTCAAGATTGTTAATAAAATGATGGAAGTATTGTAAATGAGGCTCGAAATATGACACGAACATTTTTCATATTAAATTTAGTATTTAAAATTTCAATAAAAATTTAATAGTCCGTTAATAACGAATTGTTCCAAAAATTTAGTATGCATTTTTATATAAAAAAAAAATGCTCTTAATAATAACTCCGATAGAAGGATTCTCCAAAAATAAGAATGATATTCACACCATCATCTATTTTAACTATTATTTAAATTAAATGATTATATTCATTACTAATTTTAATTAGTGCATGTAAAAGAAATTCTTAATTCTATTTTCATCGTCTTTTTTACTCGGATAAATAATTACTCTACGGAATTATTTGATTTCACGTTATTTCTAACTCATTCAATAATTCCTAGAAACGTACTAGATAAAGTGAAAAAATGCAAGTTTCGTTATTTTATCTTGGGTTACACTGATTGATCAATTAATCGATTCTTAATAATATCGAATGCAGCTTATGAACTTGCATTTTAATGAAAAAGAACTACGTTCGATAAAGTATCAGAGGCAGCAAAGTAAATTTAGATAAAATGGGCGGGGATAAAAGTGGTTTGTTGGTAGCCTCCAGTTTAGCCATAAAAATATTTTCACTGAGCGATTCCCTTGACGCAAATCGATTCCACCTTCGCCTGTTCATGTCTCGAATTAAATACCGGCTATCCGAATACATACGAAGACGTGCTATATAACATCCAAGGGCAATTTTCTCACAGCTCGTGTATGCGCGAAAAGTAAACCATCCATCGACCCTGCAGCAAATTGACCTCCCCTTTATCCGTGCATCCTTTAATAGTAGTTATGGAAAGCCAGAGATGAGTAATATGGTCGACTCTCAAGGTTAGGCTTGCGTCAATTAGATTCAAAATAAGTATCTTTTCACTTCATTTTTCTGTCGTGTGCTTTTATTTTCCTTCCAGTCGTTTTAAGTCATATTTCAGCCATTTAATATCTCCAATTTTTCTTAACATGCAAGCCTTTATAAACTCCACTTGGACTGCGAATTACAATGAACTGATAAAATAGTTAAAAAAATGTGTTATGAATATATGCATAGGTACTTTAAAATTAGTTCTCTATTCGTTGCATGAAGTTACAAATAAGCACGTCAATTTCGTACGAAGTATACTTGTTAATCAGTGCAGGTGGTGAAGTTATATTTTTACAACACTTTTTAAGTGTATTTAACAAAAAAATATTGAAATTATAAATACGTAGCATGAAGTGTTATGTATAATTTTTAAATTAGTATACGTATTTGAATTCTTAGAGAAATATAATTCTTTTCCGGAAAATTCCTAGAATTACCTTAAGTCAATAGTTAGAATAATAAATAGTTACATAAATACTCATTCAAATGTAAATGTGTTTAAATTTAATGTTTTAATGCAAATTTCCAGTACAATTGTAATTAGTTAAAAGAGTAATAATTTTCATTTTCAATCCGTATCTTTTCAATTTTATCCTTTTGCTGTAAATTTACATTTATTCACTTAAGACTTTTCTTACTTAAGTTCCAAAATGTATTTCGTTTATTTATACAACATATTAAGTAGGATTTAAATGTAAAAAAGGTTCTTTCCGATGACAAATTGTTGAGATTAAAACGCTTCTAAAAAATTTCACATTGATTAATAAATAAGCAGTTCAAAAGAAACACTAGTTTTAGAAATATTTTTTTTCTTCTATTTATTCTTTTGTTTTCTTATTTCCAAATCTTTAGTCTGGATTTTGTGAATCTGGGATCTTTTTACAATATTTATTACGCATTTGTCATTCGAATGTAGCTTTATTAAATAACAACAATTTGATAATATTATACAATATTATATATTGTAAAATTATCAGGTTTTAAGGTTGTTAATGTTTTTCTATCATTAATACTTTCAATTAGATGTCTATGGTTAATGGTGGATCAAATGGTTAATAGATCAAATTAGATCTATCGTAAATTTATGTTACATGGCTATTTGAATAAGTATAGATTTCAAAAAATTGAGCATATATTTTTGGTTTTTAATGTCATATAAACGAGGAACAAAATAATTTGTTGAATAGTAATAACAAGGATGGTAATGTAAAGAAATAAAAATAATACTTTGCAGTATATTTCCTTAATTTAAAAAATCTTAAAATTTGAAAGATTTTTTTAATTTGTAACTATTAAGTTTCAGCACCATATAATATGTTTTTACAGACAATTCTAAGAAACAACAATCCAAATCCATAATATATACTGAATTTTATTTTTAAGAGGGAATATTAAAGGGGCAAAGTAAACTCTATGTTTTATCAAGTTAACTTTGGCATAGAAAAAAGAGGGTGTTTAAATTTTTGCTTTTCATGTCAACTATATCGTGACATAAAATCAACGTCGTAGGTAAAAATTTGAAATATAAATATAAAATTGTATCTGCTTCTTAAACAGGATCAGGCACAGTCGTATCCAGTTTACAGTTTGTTTCCGTACCAATGGGTTATTCACGACTTTAGATAATACATTGCATACGAATAAGAAGAAGAGGCGAAGATCGAGAATCGAGAAGCTGGAATAATCCTCTAGTGGAATACACTACCACTGACGCACCAATCCGCTCTTTCGTTCTATTTCTTTTACCGAAGTACGTTGACAACTAAAATAGACGAAGAGAGGAGGTAGCAGGATGCGAAAGAAAAGAATAAATTCGGAAAAAGGAGGTCGAGTGGAAGTCGAAGGTAGATGTGTACGGCAAGTTTACACCGAAACAGAGAAGATTCAAGATTGTATGTATTACTTGTATGACAATTACCTTTTAATAAAATCGAAACATGCATATTGATCTCTATTTCTCGTTTCTTTAAATAATTAAAGGCAATAGTTGGAGGTAATTATTACGTTTGTCGAAGTTTTAATAGAAGGAATATATTTTTTACAAGTTTACCTTAGAATATATGATGTCAGAAAACATGATAATCTGTCGGAGTCGGTGAAGTTTAATTGGTCAGTCTCGCTCGAACTTCAGTGTTATATATGTGGGCGTCCACTTAAAGCGCAATTCAAGATCACCAATGTGTTCACGTGACCTCGTTAAGAATCTGATATCCTTTTTTTACATTAAATTATTTAGTGCATTATTAAATTAGACGAATTATTTTTTATTTTTTGTCGTAAGTGTAAGCAAATATTTTAATACAGAGTTTTGAATAATATAAAGTAACTGTTTA
The DNA here is from genome assembly GCA_018907045.1 of Wiebesia pumilae. NCBI lineage: Eukaryota > Metazoa > Arthropoda > Insecta > Hymenoptera > Agaonidae > Wiebesia > Wiebesia pumilae. The sequence continues at coordinate 2,949,065 of JACCHZ010000104.1, forward strand.
CATAAAAACATAATTATTACATTTTTTATAACATTACAAGAAATGATTACAATAAAAATGTTTTTTAAGTATTTCCTCACCATAGATTAGTATGCAAATAAAAATATCGAATAATTTTAGTATTTAGTTATGTAATAACGTAATTTTAGGACTGAAAGTTATCAAAAATTTATTCATAACAATTTCGCAAAATATTGCATGGAAGATTATTTGCAAATATATTGAAACTTTTGATCGTTCAATTTTAATTTTTCTTCAATTATCTTTTATTTTTTGAAATGATTACATATTTGTGCATTATGAAAACTATATTATCCAAAAAAAGATAAATTTACAAGTTTTTTAATACAAATTTTAAGGCATTGAACAATTATGTATTCATGTTGCAAATCAGAAAACGGTTAATTAATCGACAAGACTTAGTCTAGTGATCTAAAAAACATACGTAAATTTTACTGTGAAATCATAAAATAATGGACTTTGTAAGAATTTAAAAACAACTATACCTAAATATTTTACTGTCATTATCGAAATAAAAATTATTTGAGAACAGATTAATTTACAGTGATCAGACTAGTATTTCTATAAAATATCGACTATTTAATCTTCTTATTACTAAAGCTTAAATGTATTACCAAGGTATAAAAAGCTGCAAGGGTGTAAGTATTATGAATTGATAAAACTTATATGTGGGCGAATAAGAAAAAACAAACTATTTTCGTATACCTAATACCAGTTATATTCAGTTATATATAACCGAATAAAGCTGCAGTTTTAACATTAGTTTAATATATTTTATAAATTAAATTTTTTACAGGTGGATTATCGAAGAAACATTTTGAATTGAGATTTATAAAATAGAATGAGAACAGGGAAAGTATGTAGGTTTCTGTAATATAAAAACGTGTCTGTCTTCGGAATTGTATCTACTTTCTAATAATAATGCACACAGAAATCCAATAAAAATTATTTGTCTATAAGAACACTATAGTGAAATTCGAATATGAGAACTTAAAGTTTTGCTGCAAATTATATACTGAGAATATATTTTGAGTTTAATAATTTTAAATTTCGAAAAGTTTTTTCCTTATTAAATTACAACATATACGTAATTCTGTAATTCATTACATTAATCTCAAGGAATTATATATCTGTTACAGATTCAGATGAAAAAATAAAGAATTATTAAAAGAAATTTTGATTCTTCTGTTATTGTATAATGTTAATCTTAGCTGTGAACATTTGAATTCATTTTGTATTAATAAGCAAAAAACATGCAATAATCGGCAACGTTTCCATTCATTTGATGCCAAATTTGTGGTTTTGTATCATCATTCTATGGAGTTCTAAGACAAGTAAAGTACGCAATTTATCGTATGTGCAGTACCTCATAAAATTTAATTTTTTACAATATTAATTGGTTTTGTACGGTAGAATACTAAGGGATTTTTTAAATGATAATATTTTGAAGTTATCTGCTAAACACATACTATTAACGTACGGTAATTTAAGCCTGTAATTTTTATTATAATATAGCATTTAAAAGTAAAACATCGATTTATCTAACGATCTATTTTTGTTACATTGCATACATGGATTATGTTTTATTTTATAAGTATAAGCTGTTGTAGACTTGAAGCGAATTGCACATTTTAGTGAAATAGGTTGAAAAGGTATGTGTATACTTTAATAAATATATTAATAAAATAATTAACGTAGTTACTTGGAGAAAGGCAGAAGATAAAATAGTTTGTAAATCATACAATTTGTAATGATATTATAATGGTACTATATTATAATAAATATAGTTCTATGAAAACTTTAATTTCATTAGTTTTTATTATCTTTATCATCCACTAAATTGAGTAATTAAAGTATGAATTATGTTACTTTGCGTCACAAATATTAGTTACTGCCAAAATTCTAACGTATAATTATTTGATAATCGATTATTATTTTAGTTTTTATGGAAATCTTTATTAATAGAATTTAATATATAGTATATCATATAAATATATCAGGTCTCTCATATTTTTATTTGTTTACTGAAATTTATTATTTAAATATTTCTATTTAATTTAAATGAAAACAATTCTAGATGTATACTGTTGAATAGCGAATATAAAATTAAAAAATTACTACACCTACTATGATATACTTGCTACAATAAAAATATGGAAAATAATTGTCTTCTTCTTTTTAATTTACAAAATAAACGAAGTAAATAAGAAAGTCTCTATTTTTATAAATTTATTTTGTTTTATTTTACATGTGATTTTATTTTAAAGCTTTAGACGTAATTAATTATATTATAAATAATAATTATCAATGTAAGAAGTACAGTGGGAGAAATTTTTTACTTCGTGTGTCATTTTACAATTGACACGTATATACCTTTGTCAAACATTTCTTTGACTTATACTTATGCCTTTTCTAAAAGACATTTATTTTATTTTTTATGTAATATTTTTATAAATTTTTTGGCAAAGAAACCTTTGAGCTTATTCTTGAATTTAAATTCTTATTAATACTTTTGGCAATTTTTAAAATAGATAAGATAATTGCGTTCTCATCAAATTTTATTACATCTATTAAGTAATTACTTCACCAACCGACAATTACTAAGATTTATAAAATAAACCAATGCTCATTTCATAATAAAAAAATATAATATTTTAATCATTTTTCTACACAATTGAAATATATAATTTATCTGGAATAATTTAAATAACTTCTGAAGAATTTTTAAGTGTTAAGTACATTGGATACAACTGTAATTCAAGGTACAGTGCCTTCGTATTCATGCAGCTATACATTTGTGATAGTATTTGATTTTTATGCTCAGATTTAAGATTACTATTTTGTTTTATAAATTATTTAGTAATGAATTGTTAATAATAATTGTATATAAGTATTTTTGATGTAAATTATAATCGAATTTGTATGACTCTTAAAGTATGAGTTTCAAGGTAATAAATCTATATTTTTGTGTGCAAGCAGCAAACTAAAATTAATTGAATTTATAAATAAAAAATTTAAAGTATTCAATAAATTATAACTCAAGATTAGCAGAAATAGATTTTTGTAAGTAATTTATTCGCATAAAAAACATGAGAGACATCGCACAGTTTTAAAAGGTTGTTCAAGAGGTGCTATTTGAATATGACTTTGATTGGCCTAGTCTCGTTAAAAATCAGAATTGTTACTTTACATTTTCACAGCTGTGAACTAGCATAAGCAAAACACTGTCTGCCTTTATTTACCAAATTTGAGATATTAATTTTTCAGATTCTTAATTTTTCAGTCACGCTTTATCGCGTACATGTTAGTACGCGTGTGGGTGTAGGTTTGTGCGCAAACAGCGAGAGCTGGCTACGAGAAGAAAGAGAGAGGGAGGGAGAAAGAGAGAGAGAGAGAGAGAGAGAGAGAGAGAGAGGTGTTGCCTGGTCGGAGTCGATGCCGCTGTTCTCAGGCAACAGTCCGGCATCGTACGCCGCACCGAATACACGTGTTTCCTAATGCGGAGGTTCGAGATCCTCGTCGCACGTGACATACATAATCTTAAGGGGTACATCGTCGTCACAGTCATGATCTGAACGACGCGGAATTTTTGCTTCTTATCGCGCGCGACTTTTACTACTAGATTGAGGCGATGCGTTGAAACCCAGATTGCATCTCGAATCGCTTTGAAATCGCTCGTTGCACGGCAAGCGATATCGGCGTGCATTGATTCCACAGTTACGATTAGGAGGCTTCCAACCAAATTTTTGGTGATCTGCGAGATTGGCGAAGTTGGCGAACGTCGGCGATCAAAGCACAAGGATTGCCGATCTTGTGAAAAGAAGATCGAAGCGCGGTATGTTTGCACCAAGCGTATATTGCCATGATTGTAGTGCGTTTTTCTCTTTTTCTTAGTGAAGCTAATGAAGTTAGCTGGATTACAGCCGGGAAAATTACAAATTTAACTCTTTCCAGTAAACTTAATTAGGGTCTATGCGAGAAAGTAATTTGACATTGACATACATGCATCATCCACGTGCATATTAACCTAGCAGTAACCAGTACCTTTTTGCGAAGTAAAGAATACGTGAAACGTGAGCGTATTTTCTTACAATTAAAACGCATTATTTGTAAAAGCATTTGCACTATTCGTATAACAATATTATTGTAAAAGTTGTTGGTGTTTATTAGTTTACATTAAATGAACTTTATTTAAGTCGCTTCGACTTTAATTTTATAACTGTAAACTAGGAATAGGAAGAAATTTTTTATTTCGAACGTTAACAGTTAATTTTTGCAAATCATGCATCTTCATAGCCAAACGAGATACTCTTTTAAATATTAGTTCTTTAAAGTTTATTTATGCAAGAAGATAATTTAAGACCCGTTAGTACTTCGGAGGGTATATTTATGATCATATCATGTACACGTTATTATAATGCATATTTTAGTAGTTTACGTTATAACTTGAAACAATGTATTATTTGATAAAGATAATAGCAGTTGAAAATTTAATATTTTATAAGTATGAGCTGTTGTAGACTTGAAGCGAATTGCACATTTTAGTGAAATTAGTTAAAATAATTAATGTAGTGCTATTATTGCGTGCTAAAATTTAAGAATTGTACACGAATGAGTGTCAAGGAATACCGTAATTCTGCCTATGGGTATTAATTTTTAGAAAATGAAGCAGCGAATAAAACTATGCATTCCAATTTATTTAGCAAAAACAAAAAAACTCTAAGAACATACAGTACATTCGTGTTTATTCGTCAAACTCACGTAACTGTAACTCTGAAATATTTTTCTTGCGATCATATATTTTCTGCTTAAACAAGGACAAAATAGAGAAGCTAACGGGGTCTGCCGCTCTCGCTTAGAAGATTAAAAAGAAATAGATTAAAGTACGGCAAAAGTAAGTTATGGCGGTTAAATAAAATTAAAGCTCGTGACCGGTGCACAGTCGATGCATTGACGTAAAAATAGAGAGGAACAGATATCTGATATGTACGTGTGTATTATATGTACACATAAGCGCGCACTCTCGCATACATGCATCTTATTGTAGGTACACAGATTGTTTGATTATTGTTACCGTGGAATGCGCGCGGCGCTTGATCGAAAAGGTTTGGACCGGTGCGCGCTGTGAGGCTGTGCGAAATCCTTTTCTCGTGGCAATGGAAACAATCGAGAAAGGCCATTATTTCTCTCTCTCTCTCTCTCTCTCTCTCTCTCTCTCCCTTTCTCTGTTTCGCTCTTTATCACTCTTTCTTTCTCGAGCGTAATTGTACGACAATGACGTCGGAAAAACGAGAATATGTCGAGTCACTCTGTCTCTTTCGTTGATTCTAAGTTCGTAAGTATACTTAGGCACAACTTAATACCCTTACCAAGCACATTTTCTATATCATAGAGCAGCATCGGCGCTGACACTCACGGGCTGAAGTGTACGAGGCTCATCTCAACACTATACTTTCTTTTAAAGATGATATGTAGAGAAGAATTACAACATCATTATGTTAGACCTCAAAGAATAACATCTTTCAGAAATGTGGCTAAAGAATTTTTCAAATTGTAAGTTAGATTTAGTTATTTATAGAATAAAATAAATGCTATGTATATTAATGATTAAAACATTTAAAATCGTAATTCAATAAACAAAATCATTGAATATATTAATTTAATTAACAATTATGGTTTGCGTCAAAGCAATTAGGAACTTTGGTTTTAGACAAAAATGTTTTCTACCTAATTATTTTTATTAAATTAAATTTATTTTAACTACATAATGTTTATGAAAATTCTATCTTTTAAAAAATTTTTTAAGCCTATGTCGACTTTATTGAGATAGCAGTATATTATTTATTATTTTGTAGAAAATTTCTGTTTTAAAACTATTTTTAATGTAAATTTTAAGAAACTTCGAAGAAAATCATTTAAAATATTTTAAACCAGATAAAATCTACTACTTAAAAAGCATAATTGTTTCATACAAAGAGGGTTTATCATTTAGATAGAAAATTAATAATAAAATTTAAAACACCATTTTACACTACTAAAAATGAATATTTTTTTCATTTATTAACTATAAATTCATGAAGGATCCTTTAAAATAAGAGAAAATTATTTGTTGAATAATTATTTTAAGATTTAAAAGGTTCTAAGGGAGAAAGTAATATCTTTATAAACTCACTTTCTTGATATTCAGATATCCATAATCGATTTCTTTTGCCGTATTTTATTTTATTTTTTTAATAAAAATGATAATAACGTTTTCATTTTTAGTCAATCATAATTATTAAGTGTATACATGTTTTTGCTTTTATTTAGCACTTTTACCATTTCTTAATATTTTTTATAATTAATGCATTCTTTAAAATAAATATGTTATTAAAAGTGAACAGATCAATAATAATATGTATTAAATTGATGAAGTATACGTGCATTTTAATCATCTTTATCTATTACGGATTTTCTATTAATCAAAGTATCAAATAAATGTAAAGTGATAGATTCTAATCTACTTTATTAAAAGACATTGAAGTGTTTTGAAAGAGCATTAATTGCTAAATTAAGTAAAATATTTTTCAATAAAAATAACCAAACCATTTTACTTAAATGACCATAAAGTTATTCAAATGAGACTTGACATTTTATTTTATTATTTTTCATTCAAATATTACGAATATAATTATACTTTGTATTAATAAAGTATAAATCGAAATTTATAACTCTAAAATATTAATATTTTATTTAATGCTCTTGCATGTCGACTATTGAATTATTGAATAATATCTAAATTCGAGCTTGTTTACTTTAATATATGTGTTTACAATGTTTTAAATATATTTGTATAACTAAAACTAGATTGTTTCATTTCCATCATTCCAATTATTGGTAAGGTGCATTTATATCAAATTCCTTTATTAGTTGACATAACCGTTCAATAATTTAACTTTCAATTAATGTCAATTTTTCTATAAAAATACAAATAAAATCTTAAAAAATAGTTCGATCTCTTATGCATTACTGGAGAGGAAAGAAATTGACATTATTAAACAAATTAAAGTGCACGTCGATTTTGTCGTATTGAGAAATTATAAAGTAAAAGTAAAGAAAATTTGTTAACATTATCTTATAATGACTAAGAGAGGTGTATTTTAAATAAAAAACGTATTACGATAATCGCTTACCTTAAGAATATGTAAAAGATGACAACATTAGCAGTAAAAAGGAACAATACATCGTCAAGTACAGCTGTTCGCTTTTTTTTATTTAGTAGCAATAGGTCATTTGGTTATGTTCAAGACTTATTCCCTAGTGATCTTTCGCCCAGAAATCATCCATTCAAGCAAGATGAATCGTTAGCTGTACTTTTTCAGCAGCTATCTTAGTAGTAGTAGTAGTAGTAGAGAGAGAGAGAGAGAGAGAGAGAGAGATACTTCTAATAGTTCTTTTTGAGTTCATTTTAGGGAAGCAGACGAAATTTCTGTTAAGGAAATAAAGTCTAACCATTCCCAAGTATAACCAAGTACAAATAAAAGGTGATTCGATCGAGGATCGAATGCCCACGCAGAACCCTGAGATAGTCTTATCATGCATAATTTGCAATGCGGCATTTGTACATAGTGCTAGGATTTACGAAGGTCACGGAAATCGAATGAATACTATCTACGTTTGAGTATGAGTGTATTCGTTGTAACAGCATCTGCGAGCTCTATTCAAAACTTCAGATTACAAACATCCCGCTCTTTTCGTCTATTCTCGAATAAACATATTTTCAATGATTATAAGCGTAAACAATTACGTATACATTCGTGCACTTAATTCATTTGTAGTGAAGATAATTTTAGGAATGTATTTAGACACACATTAAGGATATCATACTTTCAAAACAAATAATGGGTTTGTATAGATCATTAAAAGTCATGGAACATAAGCTATTGATCCTCTATTTCATAATCCCCGTTTGATAAGTAGATTAACAAATTGTGGATTAAAGAAGAAAATAAAAGTTCTTACGAAACTAGGATAATGTCTTATAAGTAAATTGAAATGTTTTTTTTCGATGTTGCTTTTAATGTAGGTTAAAATTGCAATGATATCTGTGCAGCTTATAATTGATTCTAATTAATATTCATTACATCGTGGATACTACGCTAGAGAAACGAAAGAATTATTGCAGTAAAAAAGTAACACGACACTTTCGCATACCAGACAGCATACCGTTGCCTTTGGAACGCTCAGCTTATGCAGTGCAACTTAGGTGCGATGCACGAGTTGATAAATCGCTCGATGAATTAAAACACGGAAATGAGCTTGATTAAAAGAAAGGAAAAAAAGAAGAAGAGAGAGAGAGAGAGAGAGAGAGAGAGAGAGAGAGAAGGAAAGAACGCGTGCGTCGGCGCGGGATTCCAGGTCATACGAAACAACCATTCACTTGTGCCTCTTGCTGTGGTGTTCGTTCATCCGAGGGTCGTTGAATTATGTCACTATTCGAATCATCGGGCACAGGTTGTAGCGAAACGTCTGATCCTGTTAATTCTTACGTGGAATCGACTGACTAGGGACTCATTTTCTTTCTCTTCATAAACAAAAAAATTAAACGTAAAGGCCTACTTTCCCGACATCGTGATTTGACATTTCTTTCATAATAAATACACCTTTTTTTCTTTCATCTGTTACCTACTAATACGAATTTTTTAACTTTCAAGTTTTTGTTTCTTCTTCCTTGCGAATGCAAATGTACATTTATATCAATATTTTATTTCGTACTCGAAAAGAGAAATGCAGAGTTCATCTTTTATTTCGTAAGTACTCGTGAAGATTCAAGTTACGTATGTAACGTAACTCGTTGATTTTTAAAAGAATCTGTAATTATTGTGGAAGCAACAATTATACCGGGGACAGCACAACAAAGTCGTCAGTGCCAATTTATTAATAATCTTATAAAATAATATTCTTATTATAAATAACATTGAAATTATTAATCCTGCTGCTATTTATACTCGAATAAATCTTTATTCGATATACAATTTATATCTTCGTTATATTTTCAAAAATCGCATAAGATCTCGACCTTTGATCTCCCGTAACTGGAACGTGTGTGAACAGTGATAAAAGTTCGGTTATTTCGAGACTCGACGATGTTTGCCGTTGCGTCTGGCAAGTTTATTTTCAGTTGCACATTTCAATATCGGTAAAAGGTGAAATCTACTGTGACTGTAAAAATACACTTCGATGCGCTTAGAATGAACGTGTGAGGGACCGGTTTTCCTTCCTTCCCCTCGGCTGAGACCAATGCCGTTTTTAAATAAGAATTCGAAATGGTCCAGAAAAACGTAAAGTTAATTACACAAAAGAATAGTTATCAGATTCGAATATACTTCTTCACTTCTTATACAAGGAAAATCTTCGTCATCGGTTTTATAAGCTTTGATACAAATTTAACAGTAGACAAGGTTTAATTACTCTGTTCGGCGATAAATCAATTGTACGAATAAATTGCTATATGACTCTCTCTGCTGCTACTAATGTGCTAATTTTTATATATAATGATCCATTCAACTCTATAACAAATAACTTTACTCTACTCAACACAACAATAATATCTTTTTACCACATATCTGTTTACCACAAGTTACTTAAAAGTATTAATAAATTTAAGTAGCAAGTATCCTTAAAAAAATGTGCGATGACCGGGAATCGAACCCGGATCAACTGCTTGGAAGGCAACTATGCTGACCATTACACCATCATCGCACTCGATATTAAATAATTTTCTAATTGTACTAGATCCTTGAATTATATTTGCACTTTCACTTGCGACTAATAAATAAGAAGGTATCATTGTTTCTTATAAAAGTTAATGTTTGTAAAATTTATGGATGTTGGAGTTTTTAATGGGCATCTTCGAAGTAATCAAATTGTATCAATTTTCTTAACAAAATAAAAAAATAAATAACAAAATAAATAAGTGAATCATGAACATTATTTTAGTCGATATTCTTGGTACTTCTATTAGGATTTGTACAGAATATCATTATTAAAATTCTTCGTCATTTTATTGTGTAAAATACTTTTGTTATTTCGATTAATTTTCGGCTTGTAAAATATAAAATATTGTTTTAAAAATATTGGTTGATTCTAAATGAAAGTGCATCAGATTTTAGGAGAAAATAATTAAAGAAATATATGTGATATAAATCACCGAATTTTAAAGATTTTTTATTTTATCAAGATTATGAAACATATCGACAATATTTTGTAATGTTTCTATGGATTTCTATGGATATTTCTATGGATAACTATGTTTTCCTAGTTATTCGGTATAAGATAAGGATATGAATAATTATGAGATAAGACACGTAGGAGAAGTCGTTAATATTGATTTAACATTAAATTGCAGGAAATTGCCTTTTATACAAGAAAAATGTAACAGATCTACCGTAAATTAGCAATAATTATCTTTAATTTTGAATACACTTAAAGGTTTATTTTATATTTATGTACATATATATTTTGCTAGTTAGCTATTGGGGGGAAAACAACTTGATTTTATCATTAGTCGTTGTTTGAGATGCTTATCAATAATTATCATTCTTGTCACTTATTTGAAGTTTGATAGCATTACGTTTGAGTGCAGTACATTTGCATGCAGTTGTGCATTAGACTAATTTCGTATCTAACAATGACATTTATTATCAAACGCAAGGTTTAGTATTATTTTGAGAAACGAGCAACGATTAAATACAATGTCACACTATGCTGTTGAATATTGATTAATAACATTATAAATTGTGAATAATGTATGAATTACAATATAAAATCCAATTGTACATTATATATATTAATAGAGTTGACATCTGATTAATATTCAAACGATGCATAAATTATAAAGCGATTTAGAATTATTTTTCTTGTTGAATAGTAGTTAAACAAATGAGTTTTTTTTTTTAATTTTTTTCTTAACGAGTTTTCATAACAAGCTCTTCTTGTATGAACATAATGTACGTATTAGAAAAGAAAAGAAAATTAATTATTAAGAAATTATTAGGTCATCATTGAATTTTGAATATTATGAGAAGGCGAGTCGCTTAGGTAAATCCTAAATTTCTCTGACTGTTGAACTATTTGTAAGAACTAATTATAACGAACAATGGATACTGTTTAACGAATTTCTATATTCCGATTGAAAAGTAGGATTTTTGCAACCGAATTCGAGAAAAGGTATTAAAATACTAGGTCAATTAAGAGTTCTCTCTGAATAATATTTTCTAAACGTAAGCGAATAGAACTATTTGTTATGTACGTATTCGTTACTTACTTCTTCAGAGCATCGACAAATGTTTGTACCGTCGATGTGACCGAGGCAAAAGTGTTGATAGCACACAGTCAGTATTAGATGCAAGCGGTTACGCGTTAGTTTATCCTTTTGTGCATGAGTAGTGGGAGAAATCGGTCTGCGATGAAAATTAATCATTAAAAGCGATTTGCGTGCCATAGGTAGCGACAGCGTTAACCAATATTGACAAGTTTCTTTTGAATAAAAAATAACGAATGAAATTTAAGAGTTTACGGAGAAATTAATCTTTGCTGTTGCGTCGTATTCCTTCTCGACCAAATCGAACTGAGATTATTCGCAATCCACTGAAAAATTTCCTTACACTTCCCATTAAAGGCGTATTGAAATTTTGTACAATATTTCACAGCGTCTTACCGAATCAAATATCTCTTCGTGCGCACAGTTTCATAAAAATCTGGACATTTTGAATTCGTTGCCGAGGTTCCTTATACGTATACGTCGGCCAATCAGCATAATAACGGAACACATCCAAGGAGGCACACCAGGCGTAAAAGAATGACTCTGCAGGCGCACACACACAAGCGGCGCTTCCCAGGCTTCTCCCTTAGCTCCAGCTCTCGCCGGTTATCGAATTTCGACATTCTCTCCTCCTCTTCGATCTTCTCATTCTTCACTCTCTGCCTATTCCCTTTTTGCCTTATTCTTGCACAGTTTCTTACGCTGCTACTACTTAAAATGAGACGGTGCGCTTGGATGTCAGGGGCACATAAATATAACGTTTATTGCAGACCGATGCGCTTATTAATGCTGCGAATTTATTCGGGCTTCTTGTTCACTCATTCACTCCAGTTTTTCATTTTAATCTAGCACTTGTAGATTTTCATTGGGAATTGTAAGTCTCTTTTCCTTTCGTAACATGTCACTTTGAAAACACTAGGAGGAACTTTTGAAATTTGATATATTTAACGTTTCTCTTTGTCTATTCTCTATTCCGTAGAGAGCGATAACGAAACTGCAGAAATGACGTACAATTATAGAAAAATATTATTATTCGAGACTATTATTATTCGAATTTGTATTTAGATACTAAGAACGTACGCGGTTGTTGCAAACGCTTGAATTCCAATTATTTTCTCTTCTATTAAAAGTAACTTAACGTTACGATAACTTCGTTTGTAAAAAAAGTCCTAACTTATTTATAAACGTTCTTTGGAGTAAACTCTCTCCTATTTAAATTAAGTTCCTTCGGATGCTTTAGGGTTGCACGTTCTTGAAATGAGTTGTCGCAATTACTTTTAGAAAAATAAATATTTTCATTTAAGTTTAGAAAAATTCAACGTAAAACCAGTCTCAGCCCACGCTCGCGTGTTTTGGATTGAAACGAGAGTATTTTCATTTAGATTGCCTGTGTATAATTTTTCAGAATCATAAAATTTCTAGTCTTACGTAAAAGCTATAAATAGATTTCTGCAACGTGTGCATCGTATCAAAATGCATCGTATAAAACATGGATTCTACCCAATTCGTTAGACAGACTTGGTGAAAAATGTAACAGGGCTAAAGAAATTTTACCCGACAATTGAAAAATATTTACTTATTTTAAGCAAAGCTGTAATACATGTACCTAATTTACATTTACTTTAATTTGAACCATTTATTAGTTTTAATAATCAGAATTAATCGTACGATTTAGTTTACAGTTTGTCTGTGGTCATAAAAAATTTAGCACAATTGGCGAACATTGTCATATTAATCATGCTTTCCGAAGGGGTACAAACTAGAAGAATCGTATACAAAATTATTATATACGACCAATGATTGAATTCTACGTTACTCTTGTAATCGTTGGGAGATAAATAAGCACGAATTCAAGACTTTGAATAAATTACGGGCCATACTCCTACTTGACGCACCGATTTCATCGTAGGATCATATCCTAATGGCGTCACCAGCGACTCTCCCATAAGTTTGCTGAATCTCGCAAAGGTACATTAACTCATTATCATTGTCCATCGTGTGCGACTTTCGTCCCTCCGAGCAAGCAATCAGGCACCCGTAATTTCAGCTGGACCGGCAATCGCAGGAGCCGAAACAAAAAGTAAAAAATGTCTGTAACGATCTTCCTAAGAGAGAGAGAGAGAGAGAGAGTGAGGGTGGGCGAGCCGGCGAGCGAGGGGCGGGGGGAGAGGCTTGGGAGATCACAGAGTCGAGAGTCGACGCGTAGCTCGGCCACGATTTGCGGTATAAACAGAAGAGAACAGGACGACGGGGGGATGGTGAAAAAACAAGTAGGATGACGCCGGCTCGTTTTCGTTCTTGCCTTTCACGAGACCGTCAAGCGGCTGCGTGACGGCTACGACGAGGTCGGGGATATCGGGATCATTCACCGCTCCACGGCGAATCTGCGAGCCTACACACACATGCGCGTGCGCCCGCGTAGACGCTGTAGCGCGTAAACATATTTGAATGGAATTTTGAAATAGTCGCTCGGGGCGTCCGGCCCACGAAAACGCTGTCCTACGTGTTTTACTGAAACGTTTTTTCTTTCTCTAGACCTACGGGGTCTGTGTCTTTGACTGCCTGTTTTCTTCTTCGCCGTAGAAATATTGTAAATTCTTCCTCGGGCCATTTCCCACAATAAGCTACAACGAACAAACGACGAGATGGAGAAAAAATGTGTACGTATGCAATAGGGGTGCACCGATTTAGCTATTTAAAAGTGCAAGTGTGTCTCACGGTTCATTGGTTGCTGACTAGATTTTGCTGTTTAAAAAGGAAGATGAAAAATCCTGCAGTTTTAACGCACGGTTAATAATTATTGAATTGTCGAGTTCAAATGGTTCTGCAGTTGAATCATCGGGATGCAAAGTAAAAAAGTTTTGTTATAAATGTGCGCGTTCAAGTTTAGATCCTTCTGGAGTCTTATTTCCTAGTTTTCTTTCTTATAATGGTAGGTATTTCATTTGTTTTAACGTAGAAACATTTTAAAAATATTCCAACAAAATTTTTGCTGGTCATATTCCATTTAAACATCAGAATTAATCTAACATCAGAATTTGACTCATTCGTTACTAATCTTAGAAATAATATACTTTATTTGGATTTTCATTTAAATTATTACGTTTGTCCTAGACCTATTTATTCCTGTTATTTATGTACCTAATAAATCAACGCATTCCATCATTAAGCATGGGCTTACATAGCTTGTAATAAATACTGTCTACGTATTTCGAAGTGAAACTTTAAATTAAAAATTTACAAATTTGATTTCTTTTTGAACATTTCAACTTTCACTTCATTTGTACTTATTTTGAAAAGAACACTAAAATAAAAAATTTCTTACAAATCGGAATTACATTTATGTAAAGAAAACTGTAAGCTGATGCAAAAACCTTACTGGATGGACAATTTTAACATGTACATTATTTGACTTTCTCAATTAATTGTACTTTTCAAATTAGACTGTACTTGGAGTTCTCTAGATAACTAATTACTTATTCGACTTTTAAAATCGATCATTAATTAGTTAAAAATAATCGGTTTGTATAACTATTTGTACCGTGTTTTATTATTCAATCTTAATGATTACTAAAAAAAGTTTAATTTATTATTTACGGTAGCCTAGCAGGTTTCGGTTTCATATTTTTGTAGTTCAATAAAATTTAATCTATATACTTGAAAAAGATGATATTATGTAAATAAGATACACAAGATAAAATGCAGTTGATTAGTTCGTAAATTGTACATTATTTATCCCAACAATATGTAAATGGTTGTCTTTGTTCTTCTTTAATGAAAATAGTACGTATGTATGTATAAGCACGAATTTGAAAATATTTTTTAAATTACAACTCTCAAAAGTATTAACACTGAATTATAATACAAGAAATAGTTATGATTAACATATATTCGCATATCTTTTGAAATTAATATTAGTAGAACGATTGAACCGAGTTGTATAGTTTAAAAGTAAGGATTGTTTAAATAACAAGCCGCAAATGGGATTATCAGCTTTTATAAGAGCATCTAATATCTAGGCACCCAATAACGAAATTTGCATAATTAAACAAGTTGTTTCGAAGGGACCCTTTGATCTTTGACCTTTAATCTTTAATGGCTGATCTGTAAGTTCGTGAATCGACCATCTAGTATTTCAACTTGTGTTTCTTCTCCGTTTCTTCTCTCTTTCCAATCACTAGGACGCAAGAATTGCAGGTTCTGATTTCGTTTCAGTATAAATCAATTGTACTGACGGGTTCGTTTACCGTTTCAAGGACGCGCGGGATTATGTTGGATCTCTGCGAGTCTACCGCGAAATCGATTTCTAATCATCCAAATCTGTAATCGAAGAGTTTGCTAATTCGTAGTTTTATTGAAATTGTAGAAGAATAAAGCGACGAATAATTTTAGAAAGTAATTCTCGGAGCTGGGATTTCAATTGAAGTAAAAGTTTATAGTCGAACATTCAACGATTCTTTCTTTTGGGTTTTAATTATATTTAAGTATTTGATGATTATTGCATAGAATATTTTACGTGTAAATCATAAGTTCAGATAATACCGAACCAACTTGCGAATACTCGAGTAGTTATATAGTTACCGTTCCTGAAAATTTTGATTCGGCATGAGTTATGTAAAATTTCAGTGAAAGGCGCGAAGAATAGTATACGTTAACTGTACCTGATTTATAAAAAGGTTATAAAGAACGTACAATACAATATTTTTCCAATCTTGTAAATTTATTAAATATGTCAAACACTAGAGTGAATGTATAAAAAAAGTCAATTTTAATCTTTTCAACGTGCGAAGATTGTATCATTATATATACAAAATGAGTTACGCATAATTATTTCTATTCTTTAATACTATACTTTATAACTTTCACTAATTTAGTACTTTGATAAACCTGTGTCTAAATTTAATTCATATACCAAGTATTTTTATTGTTACAGTATTACTTGTTTTTGACAATTAACTACGTATAAAATAAATTCTTATTAAACAAATAGATTTCAATGCTATTCAATTACATTCTAGGATTAATCAACTTCAATGCACGCAAATGTTATATTTTAATTCAGAAATAATTAAATCGTCAATTTAAAACACCCTGTAATAGTTTGAATTAAAAAGAAAACCGTACTTTAGGAGAGCGGAAAACATTACTTTTGAGTTAAAAACCGACAGTTGATCAGATGCAAAGTATTATTCTCTGGTTGAAATGTAAAATGAATGTATTTAAAATTAAATAGATGTATTTTTAGTTTTCTTAAGTGAGAATTGAGGTAAAAAAGTAATACTAGAGGACTGGAATCACAGAGATGAAGATTGCATATATTATAGTTTCCTTTATAAAAATATTATGAGACGTAAAACATGTTTAAAGACTCGAATAAAGTTCAAATACAAAATAAAAACTTATCATTGAAATTCCAATTATATATTTAAAGCGATCACCGGCAATATATAGATGTCTATAACTAAGTGCAGTAGATGTGCATTCAATTTAGTAAGACGTCGTTTTTATTTATTGAATATGTGAGTGGCATTTTCTTTATCGCGCACAAGACACGTGTGTGTTTTATTTTATCTACTTCGATAGTAGTTTTCGCAAGCATTCAATCGCGACTAAAATTATTTTGAATAATTTATCAAGAGTTGGAAAACGAAAAGAGTACTGCGGTTATCCTTCGCAACGTCTTCCAACGCAAACTACGGAACTTGTACGCTCGTATCTATCGTGAATACTGCCGCAACATAAAATTTATCGTGTTCCACTCAATCTGGTACATGCACGTGAAAAATGCACTCGAGAATTCAATTTCGGCGAGATAAGCCCAAGTTCGACGTAGAGGGCGCACTTGGAACGAACGGCAAATCGCCGCGCAGATGACGAGAGGCCTTAGGCTTCTTGAAGGTGACGCATGCCAGACGCGAATCCCGGTAGAATCATCTTATCATCCTGGAGAAGCGGTGCGCCGCTTGATTTATTTATCGCTTAACGGGCCCCTCACCTGGAGAATCCCTCGGCCTAATTCGTTTTTCCGCATATTTCGTTAGCGCGTCCTTGTTGCCGCGCTTAATGGCGAACGCTGATCAAGACTCTGATGGAGCTTTCATTTTTACGAATCCAGCTGCGTCGCTTATTATTGCCGAGTCGTTTTGCGGTAATACAATTCAAGTGCTTGCGCGTTGTGTCTCCGCAGTTTCTGCGACGATGTGGACTGTTTAAAATCTAATGCGTTCAACTTGAGATTAACTAATAAATTAAGCCTCTCGGATCCGGTAATTCATTTTTTATATACTTGGTTTATATTATATGTAACGTATAACGGGGGATTCTTAACTGATTACAGTATTTAAACAACGTACCAAGTAACTGTTGCTAGTGGTAGTATAAAAAAAGAAAGTGTTTTATTGTACAAAGATTGAAAATATCGAATACTATAAGACTGTGCTTTTCTTAATACAGTATTACAGTAATCAAATCATAACCCAGTCGGTAGAATTGCATACATCGAATATTTCTTCACTTTTTGCATTCAACAAATTTCTCTACTTGAAATCTATAGAAGGTAAATAATAATATGTACAACAGTCATAAGCGTCTCGTAGAAAGATGTTAAACTAAATTGCATTCATGTTTGTGTGATTTTCTTTGAAAGATTTGAAATGTTTTCAAGCTGCGTGGTATCATCCGCTTAGACTATATATCCATTCGTGCGAGGAGGAAGAAAGACAACTCTGCTTTTATTACGTACATTGTTGCATTATCGTACGACGTACGTGCATGCGCCAATTAATTCCCTCCACAGTTTAAGTAATGGATGCTTAACTCTGTTAACAAGCCGCTCGTAAAATACGCACTTGTTTTTCTGGCAGTTGTTTAGATGAGCGCTAGGATGGTGAAAATGTCCGGCTTTGGCGGTCTGACTTGCACACCAGTAGCACTTAAACGGAGGGAAATCGAGAAATTGTTCGATATTGGAATTTTATTGAGGAAGCGCAAAGGTGAGAGCTGCCGAGTTGTCAGCCGAGTTGTAGATTTTTTTTAAATTAATTATAAGTGACCACTATTTATTTAATTGCAATATATGCTATTAGGAATGCATTTCTTTTTTATTATGCTGACCTGATGTTAAATGCAGGAGAAACAATGTACGCAAGAAATCTTTTGAGTCTAGAGAAACGGAAGTATAGATGAATGGCCACTTGAAGATATAAAATATTTTTCTATACATAGTCTTACCGATCCAGTTGGAAAAGAAATTAAATTTTCACTTAATTTATGATACTTACAACAGTGAGCTGTTTCTGAATTATATAAGCAATATTTTTTTAATGCAATTTTTTAAGTATAATTTCTCGCCATTAATTTTTGTGTCTACAACTGTATATATTAAATACAAATTTTTTAAATAAATTAATAATTTTTTAATTTTAATCCTCTAAAATTATATAACTACTTTTGTATTAAGAATGCATCTAAATAAGATTCAATTTTTTGCAAATTCAATAGCGTGTTATGAAGCATAATAACCTGTTATAAATAGATTGCAACAAAATTAATGATTAGCAATGATGTAAGGCATAATGAGACGTTTTTAGAAAAACTTTTTTATTTCAAATTCAAAAGACTAAAATTAATTTTAATATGCTTTTTCATTAAAATTTTTTAATATGGTATTTTGATATTTGAACAATTCTTTAATAAATAATCTGGAACATATTTTGATAATGTTGTTGATAAGTATATAAGAGACATTTAAGTACAAGTTTCTTGATTAATTTAATTTAATTTGATTCGCATAAGATAATGATTTTTCTCAATTAATAAACATTTCTATTTCAATTTTTACGATCAGCTTGAATTTATAAACCCTGATGTATAATTTATGCAATAAATATTTTCTTAGTGTTAAAGAAATTAAAAATCAATGATTTATTTATAGCAATTTTTCAAAAACATAGTTTACAATTACAACCATATATTATAAAGTATTTTTACCGAATTTATAATTAAAAATGCAAGGAATATCGAACTTAGTATAATAATATATTTATTACCTCTATATGTGTATTGTTTTTTCGATTGTAAAAATAGCACTCGAATAAATAAAAAAATCTAACGAAATTGGAACGTTTTAATAACAAATCATACAATATACATTTTTGAACTGTGTTTCTAATTTAATACATCACGCTTCTCATGGAATTTTCGGAACGATATACAGGTATTCTTTACTAATTAAATGCATAATTTCGGTTTGTTGGAGAGAAAAAGAATTGTACATCAGGTCTAAAATTGAAAAACTATTAGCCCGTAATTCGAGGGGCTGATATAACTCGCTATTTTCTAAAGCACGCGCGCGTAAATCCGGGTAGAGATTCTTTTCCACAAAGCTACACTTCCACCCTATAAAGCGATGAAAGGAAGGCAATAAAACTAGAAGAAAAGTTACGGCAACGAAGAAAGAGAGAAAAAGAGACGAGAGTCGTATTGGCGAGTAGGTTTTTTCGGTGACCAAGTCAGGTATGCATCAGTGGATGAAGACTCCACCCCTCCCGCTCGTTAATCATGCGCCCCTTTATTCGAATATTCAGGTCCGCACGTGCGTCGCCGCGATCCTAACGAACAAACGAAATCGGCAGTATATAAGTACATTACCGCGTTTGCCGATGTTTGTCGATGGAAAAATCGGCATCCTCCGTGTCCTCCTCGGGGTATTGCGTACGCGCAACGAGCCACATGCTTCAAGTGCCTCGGAAAGGCTGGTGCACTCAACCTCCTTAATTGTACGGAAACCTCACTTTTGTATGTTCCCGAGAGAGAGAGAGAGAGAGAGAGAGAGAGAGAAAGAGAGTGAGAGAAAGAACCGATAGCCGGGCAGCAACGTAAACGGAAACCTGTTTCTGCTCGACTCTTCCCTTGAGATGCCCGTTCCACCATTACTGTTTTGCTGCGTTTTTAAACGTCGGGAGGGAAGGGGCGAGGACCCATACGGATTGTTCCTGCATCTGCGTTTGGGTGTTCGTTTATGTGGGCGCGTGTCTCGGTACGTGTACGTTATGTTAATGAGTGCACTTGTACACGTATACGCTGTACGCGTACTTCTGTATAAGCAAATACCATGTTTGTACTTTTCAAGAACAGTTTTTTTCATCGCGTACTTTTTGATACACAGGAAAAACTTCACCATATGAGGGCTGCATTCGAGCCATTCATTACTTCACGAATGAAACATTATACATTGTAGAAATAAGGCTATAATAATAATTTATACGAGTTCCAAGATTTAATTTCGTATAGTGTTAAATCGCTTTCATGTATTTAAATATATGCTATGCTGATTTATCATGCAAATAAATGTATTATAAATATAATTTCAGAATGTCGTCAGTATTTAAATTAGGGACTACAAGATTATATTAGCAATGTAAGCTTCAATATTGCATACAAGATATTGCCAATATATTTGTTTTAATTTATAAATATATTAAAAATCCTTGTTTTTTTTTTAACTCTGAATTTATAGAAAGTAAACTGTTACAAGATGTATTTACATCGAACACTACTTACAGATAACGTATTTTGTAAAAATTTTACAAAATCATTAAAAATCGAAAACATACGCAGTTCTTTCTCTATTACATTTCTTTAATTTTGTTTTCGCGTATTTTCACTCAAGTAAAATACTTTTATTAAAATATGAAATTGTTCGTGATATATTCATGTCACTAGTCCTCAGAATATTTAATTTTAATAGATAGAGTATACCTTAAAGTAAGAAAATGTTAAATATTTTTATTTAATACCAATTACATTTATAATGAAAATTTAATAAGTTACAAATAATTTTGCGAATTTTACTTACTTGAACTGACGCCATATTAGAATACAGACTAATGATACTTAATTTCTGTTTGCATGAATTAGTAAGGCTATACTTTAAAATTTGTAGCAATTTTTTATTACGAGCATTGTAAATGTGTAGTTCTTTCTAATAGACATATCACTTATTATGCAAGGGCTTTAATCTAACTGCGAATATGTCACATTCTAAACTAAATACCAAGTGGCTAAGAATTAAGAGCTTGTCTATGAAAAGAAAATATAAAATACTTACAAAACTGTATCCGTGACATAATCAAGTAAAACACTTTATTATTATATCGTAAAGATTGTATCTCAAATTTAAACTTATAAAATTGAAAAACAAATATTTGACCTTCTTTCGCAAAAAAAATAACTGTTAAGTAACAGCTGTTGGAGCTGTACGTATAACTATTTTTTTAACAAATTAACATAAATCTTGTTGTTCGTTAAGTTTCGATAAATATCAAATTTAAATTATTTCATTACAATTTCATCTGTCTGTAGCTTAATTTGTATATAAAATACAAAATATTCATAAATTTTTTATCTCTGAATATTTATTCAAATAGTGCATTCTTACTTAGTAATCACATAATATAATGAGACAGTAATTGCCCTAATTTAAATAGTATTGCATGGAAAATGTGAATCAATTGATGTCAAAAATGACACTGAAGAGTCGTAGAGGTAGATAGAGATATAAATTAATTTATCAATGTAAATTATTTATCTACAATGAATAAAAAACCATTAAAATTTTCCTCGTTATTACTTAAATATTACGAAGATTTTGAGAATTTATTAAATTAAAATGAATTTTTTTTGTCCTGATTGTCTTTTAATTGTTACAGGTATTTTCTTTCTACGATTGTTTACTAAAATTCAACATACTCATTCCTCATTCAATATTTATAATCATGATCCGCATCTATGTAATTCCGTAAATAATACTTGCCTTCTTCTAATTTTCTTCCTCGATATTTAGCAAAAGTTCTTTACTTTTTAATTACGTTTTTTTTATTATTTCTCATAAGTGTCCTAAGTCGTATATTATACCAATTGAAACAATCTCTCTTATTCAGCACTTTGAACGAAGAAAGTAAAAATCATCGCCTTATTTTATTTCATTCTCAATCTTAGACGCTTTTAATAAATCAGTACAAGTTTATGTTCGTTATTAGAATTCAGTTATATTTCTAAGTTATCTACAAAAATCCAATCATTTCGCATTTAACTTAAATAACGAATTTGTACACCTCAAAATGATAATTTTCATTCATCAGGGAAGATTAAAACTTTGTTCCATTAGTTTAATTACCGTCAAGTGAGAAAACATTTCTTGATAATGTTTAATACATGTATCCTAGACAGCACGCGAAGTCTGCACGTATTACCGAGTTTGTCCGTAATTACTAAACGTGCCGCAATATTCCAGTGCTAATATAATATATTTTTTGCGCCTTTGCGTTAAAGGGTTTGCAGGTTCTGAATGAAAGCAGTTACGATCGAGATTGGCTTATCCATTCGCGGGAATTAACGGCGTTTGCAGTGCTCGGGTTACGTAACAATCCCGGCCTTCTTGACACGCTTCGGAAATCTCGGCTCGTTTCATTCATCAAATCGATTCGCTTGCACGCATGCATTCAGGAATTTCGAATCAGGTGTGCGCGTTCGAATAGGTGGATGCCCAACTCTTTCTCTGTATACCTTTTGTTTTTTACCAACTGTATTTCGACAATCTGCCAGCAATTTGTGTACCGTATTATATTATTGATAAATGTATTTGAACGGATTAGAAATTTAAGCGCAGGAGAAGTCTTACTTTAATAATGTAACACTCCTTATCAATTTAATAGCTTTAGTATTTAGTAAATACGAAATCAGGAGTTTTAATTGAAAGATATACTATATATATATATATACATATATATATATATAATATATATACATATAAAGATATATCATTTTAATTAAAAGATACGCAAGTGCTTCTAAGGGCTATATAATCATAGCGACGAGAGTGTGGAACAAGTAGTAGCATATGTTATTTTGAAAAGGAAAAGTCAAATCGATTACGGCTCGGAACGTAGTATTATCGGGGCTTACTAAACAATTGTTTTTATAAATATCTTATGATTGTATTTTTATAAACGATGTAAGTTGCTATATTTGGTATTTATTTGAAAAAATTCTTTTATTATCGATCATTTAAATTTACATCTATGCTAAATTGTTCATTGAAAATCATAATGCTGTAAAATGTGTAGGAATTAGCTTTTGATTTAAACTACTAGAAAAGTCAAACTGCAGATACATTTTTTTACAGGTGTTTTTCATTTAAAAGATGTGTTCGTTTCTTTACCAAGTGTGTTTAGAGGTTCTAAGTATTTATGAAAATTTGAATAAAAATTGAATAGGTACGTAATTCTCGTTTCAATATCTACAGTAATAATAGGCTTTATAATATATATTATATTAATATATATATATTAATTATTAATAATAATAATAGTACAGAGGAAGATTTTTTGAAAATAATAATAGATTTAAATACTTGAAGCAATAATTCATAACATGCTAGTATTTCATTTAACTGTATTTACATGTATACAGTTAGAGAAATTTAAATATTTAAATTTTAATAAAGTGTAGGCGATTTTTCTAAATTCGGCTTAAATAAATGTCACCGATCACAAATAAAGGGAAGGCGATCGGCTGTAGACACACGATGTGATAATAAACGACCGATTGTATCGCTATAATTACAAAAACAATTGAATATTAGAATATTTGGCACTCGAACGTAAAAGTCAAAATTTAGTTATAGAAAATCTTTTATAAGTAAAGATTTTTTCACCGTTTCAATCGAATACTGAAGTATTAATTTTGATTTTATAAATCTAGGCAAGTTTGAATTAAATACAACCTTTAAATTTCAATCTTTTGTAAAGTTAACTTTGAAAAATTGAAAAGATTTATTTTAAACGTGGATGTTTTTCATTCTAAAATCTAAAATATAATTATAATTTGCTTATGTATAGTTTTGTAAAACAATTAATATACGATGCATACTTATACCTTTAGTAAGCTAATTATAGGCCTTTCGGCTAATTTACCTTAATATTACAGAATTAATTCAGAATTAACAAAGGGTCACTTGATGTTTCCGTAAATATGAATTCAATTTCTTTATAATGATATATCACGCATTAAATATAAACCTATTTTAGCTAAATCTGGGGATAAATTATAAATTTATTTGAGCACATATTTATTTTTTTCTTATTTTCTTATATTGCGACTTCCTCAATAAATAAGATGAAGTATTTCTTAATGTATATCTAGTGAATACTTTTGAATATTTAATTTGTTAAATAACTACAACCATAATTCTGATCAATACGCAAAAGAATGTGATCAATGGTCAACATGATAATATCGTGTGTATCCAAGTTGTAATGAGATTCTCGGATATTTCCAACTTAGAGATTTTCCTTTGCATTACTCATACTGTTTTATGAGATTTTTATTGTAGATATGTGAACATTTGAAAATTGACCTGATTCGGAAGTTCTTCTTAAGCACTCACACGCATTATTCGCGATGCTCTAATTATTCTTACTACCTCTACCAATTTTTATTTTTGTTAAATGTATAAATATTTGCTCCTTGTGCAATGTAAGTATATAAAAGGGGTGTTGTGAAATAAAATGTACAAGTTTCTTTAGAATGTACATTAAGTTTAACAAGAGTATCAAGTAGAAAACGTAAATCTTCGTGAGAAATTGTTGACATCGCATAACTTTAGCTCGAAAAGAGATATAAATATCTCTATAGTGAGAAGCAAACAATATCAATTTTTAAATTTCATGCGAGAATGTCAATGTATTTCTTTACAAATACTTCTTGAAGTTATTTATATTCTTTTCAAATTATTCATATAAATATGTTTAATTATAATAGTTGGATTAATTTTTTCATATTAAGTAACAAAGTAATATAATCGTTATATATTGTATGTCAAAGTACGTAGCGCTTCAAATTGATTTTTAAACTTTTAAGTTTATTAGTTTAATTTCAGAACTAAAAGACAATATTGAGATATAATTCACTTTTCTATTTATTGAGCTACATATTTTAGTGACAACTTATATAAATGTTAATTTATATAATAAAACGTATTCACAGTCTTAATAGCTGTATAAAATAAATTATCCATTCCAATGAAGTTTTATCACTACTTTTATATTAGTTAAAAGTTATTTTTTCTTTAATTACGCGTTACATCTATTTTAAAGAAAATTTAAGAAGAATTAAGAAATAGTAATTAATTATACAATAATTGTTCAATTAAATTACATAAACTTTAACACGAGGAGATTCACTTTCTCCGAAGCCAACAAGAAGAGTAAACGGAAATTAATTTTTTATTTCTCGAAACTTGACTGAACAGATGGTTTTCAATGCAGTCGACTGTATCTATATTCCGGAATAGGAAATCGAATCCTTTTTTGTCTGCAGGAAACATATAATGTTACGCACCATAAGGCCTTATTGAGATTTTAAGTAATCTTTTCCATTTATATTCATCTTACTTTCATTCATCATCATTTATATTTTTATAATGACTGAAAAGGTATCCTATTAAAAAGATATATGATAGTTTATAAATATAAATAAAAAGAAAACTAGCTAGTTTACAAACATGTGTTAGAGTAAATAAATATTACTTTTCATGTTAATATTTTATACAAATAAGAGAAACGTATATTAAACATTAAAGATAATCTTTTAATATCTCTCCTATATCGGTATCAAATTATTTATGTGTCCTCTAATTAGACTCTATTATTATTAGCTATTATCAGTAACACATCATTAATTTAAACCACTTTACGTACTTATCAATTCCATATTTTACTTAAACATATTTTTATATTATTAACTTTATTAGGAATGTACTTTGATGCTATATTTTTTACACAAAATCACGATAATTCACGTTGGTGTACCAGTGTGTATAATACTCTTATCGTAATTAAGTTTTTTAAAAATCTAAAGGAGAACACATAGTTAAAGCCGAGGAAAAGTTAAATCCGTTTAACCTTGGCTTAAAGATATTCATATATCGATGACCTTCACGAAAATGAGGATCAACCGTAGTTGCAACATTGCTGAAAAACTCATCAACATTTAGGACGCTCAACCTGTTCGAACGTCTTAATTGCCTCTCTTTAAAAAAAAGAGTCGCATGCAGGTGAAGGAAAAGCGCTGGGATAAAAGGCGGAAGTGGGGAAGAGTGCGGGCATTTTTCGCACGAGTCGGTCGATTAATTGCCATCGCACGAATGTTACCGACTCAGTCGATATTTTGTAACTGTAAAACGGCACAAAGTCAATTAGGCGTTCTCTTGCTGTAGCATGTCGAAATTCACGAATCCCAGGACCTGCAGCTTTGCTCCTTCCTCTCACCTCACGGCGTTTCGAGAACTCACCGAGTATTGTGTACAAAGTATCTTGAGACTGCAACCTGCGCACAACATCATAACATGTATACGCTATTTTTTCTTTAACTTTTATGTTTATTTTTTTGTGATGCAGTGAGTAATGTTTGTTTCAAACGAGTTGATGTTGTGGCGGATTACTCGAAGAGAATTACAAATCTTTTTTCCCAGCTTGACGTTTTGAATGTTCGGCATTAATTTAAGATCCACCTTCTCTAATTAGCAGACTTTTTATTTTAAGAATTGGTCTAAAGTAGAATCTAATTTTCATTGGCCGCTAAAATTTCAAATAAATAGAAATTTCAAGGTGATATTACACTTTTATGATTCCATCTTGAAAAATTAGTATTTACAAGTGTATAAAATACTTATAAAATTCAATCGTAATTATCATTCAATATTAATACATTTTTATAAAGTAAATTTAAAACACATACTATTTTCTTATAATAATGAGCTGGAAATCTAAATTATATCCAATAATAATTATAATTTTTATTCATAATGTTATTACTTTTTCTTTTTGGTATTTTCAATTTTTCATATGTAGAAAATATATAAAATAATCATTCCAATAGTCAGTATATCACATATAATCAAACATACTATTTTATTTCTGGTAACAACATATTTATATTTTTATCCAATTGTTCCTTGTAGTTATTTATTAATTTCGATAGAGTACTTTTATTTTTCGTCTTACTCTTATAACTGTATCTTCAATTTCTTTCTTGTACTTTTCGTTCATAGTATCGTTTGAATTTTTTACGAGCCTTTTGAACCTAACAATTGTGAAAACATAATTGAAGTTATAAAAGCTGTTAAGATAGTTTAACTTTTTCCTATTGAACTTAATGCTTTCTTTATGATCTTTGTTTGAACTTTAGATACAAAAAAGTATAAAAATTTTCATTTCAAAGAAAATTGTCCGAAATAACAATACTGTCAATTATTATAAATCATTTCTTTGTGTGTCTGATGTTTTTTTTTTGTTCGAAGGTATCTATGTATTCTTTATTTTCCACTAGATTTCTTTTTATTAAACTATTTTTTTGAAATACTTCACATGATTTATTGACAAAATAAAGCATACATCTATTATAATTATTACACAAATTATGTTAGAGTATAGATGATAAATCTGCAAAATAAATATTTCAAACTCAATAATAAATCAATATTATAATACACGATTTATTTACATGTTGAATTATAACAAAATAGAAAGAATAATTAGTAAATGTACCTGGAGTCTACGTTATTAAAATATTTGCGCATAATAGATATATAATGTATACATGTATCATTTAACAAAATTTCTTATATTAAAAATCTGTATAACGCTAAAACTGAAAGTTTGTACTTACGGTATAAAAGAAATTTCTTATTATATGTTCTGTACAATGATTATAGTCAATTTTACTAAAGTAAAATCACTAAGAGTATGTTTTCAAAAGTACTCTATTTAAAATTGCCCTTTCATGAATATAAAATATGGTAAATGAATTATTACTTTACATTAAATAATTTTCGAAAAGTGATAAAAGATATTTATTTAGCTTTAATTAATAATTAAGAATTTTAAAAAATTTTTTTTTATTAAGAACTAATCCTTCTGCTAGACGCGGTCGCTGATTGTTTTCGTCTTTTTCTTAGTGCGATAGGCTCGTACCTTGATTTCGCCTGAGGGGAAAGGAGCGATTCTTAATCAGCTTTTCTATATTTGGGTTGGCGTGGCAAGAAGGGGGCGGTAATTTTCGCGGGACCTTCAAATTACAGCGACGTTCAGGGATTGTGTTCTTAAAAGGTATCGTCGGTGCTTCTTTATGCATGTTCCAAATGGTGGCGCGCTAAAAACCACTCTGATTTTTACGGTGTTTTGGGCAGCCTGTCAAAGGCTCGAGGCATATTCTTTGTAAACTGTAATTACAAGCCGAGGGGCTATTTTTATCAATACCGTTCCCTTCGAAATGTTAAAGTGAAACATGAAAATATTTCCTTTCAGAGTTATTCGAGTCATTTTTAGTTAAATGGTTTCTCGTTTTAAACATACGTCTTAAACTTAACTATGGATCTATCTTAAGGTATTTAATATGAGTAACAAAATTATTTTCTAGGAAATTTTATTTATCTTTAAGTCGCAGCATAATTTTATAGCTTATTTACGTTCTGCGTATTATTCAGATGTTTCCGATTTATCGGGATTCGTTTAATTTTCGAAATTAATATTCGTAAACATTATATTTTGCTATTATTTGGAAATTATTATATTTATATACTTTTTTGTATAGATGACACCATCTCTCTGTGAATAAGATTTTTGTTGTGTAACTAATACGTTATAATTGATAAAATGTACTGCAATTTAAGTGAAATTTTGTATCATCGAAACATTGAAAAAATATTAGGTATGAAATCTCCATTGGTGACTGTAATCATGTACTGTGATTTCTGAAAAAGAATAATCGATCACTATTGACGATATTAAGTGAAATTTATCTTTTTTATCAGCATACAATCATCAAACTGATTAAATTATTTTTTTCAGAATATATACATAAATCTATTCAACATTTTAAAGTGAAAGCACGAGAAAAAAAAATTGAGACGATTGAAGAAAGATGCAGAGTTACTGGGAGAGGGAGACAGATTGAGTGAATTTCAGGGGAGGGGCGAGTGCACAAAGAATAAAAGACGTGAATGTATATAATGCAAGTCTCGTTTTATCATTGCTTGATGTAATGAAAATGTTTCTATTCATTCCATTCATTCATAAATTATACATTTGTAACTTTTTATCAGATACAGTCAAGTTTTATTAATACAAACGTTTAAATATTGAATGTTTTAAAATGAAAAAGTTTTAATCGAGTTTACTACAACTAGTTTTTTTTTTTAAAGTTTCATCGTTCATTATTTGTAAATAATAAATAAGTACTAATAAAAGTAATAATTACTTTACAATATATTTATAAACTTAATTCAGTTATAATTACATGTGTATAAAGATGGTAGTGCTTCAGCGTTTACGTATTTATAGATTTTTTAATTGATATAGATTTTTCATAAAGTATATGTAATAATATATGAAAGTTCTATAATGCATATATATTAATGATTAAAAAAATTTATTAAGCTATTTTTCAACATACAATTACATAATATTTAATAAAAAATTGAAAATAAAATAAAAATGAATTTGAATCTGAATTCAGGTTATTTAGTGTTGTGTACGAATTAATATAATGGAATCAGTTAAAAATACCGAATTGTAACAACTTTAATTTAATTACAAATTACTTAATTATTGGAAAAGCTTTCTATAAAATACCATTATAATATTGAAAAAAACTAATAATAAAAATAAATACGAAAATAAAAAAATATATATGAAGATAAACGCATATATGCATTTCGGATCTTATAAAGGGGCGCAAATACATGATTCTAAATGATGGCGGATTAGTGGTTAGATGTTCTCACGGTTTGATTATTTATCAAGATAAAGCAACGTCTCTTATTGTTCCTGTTTAGACATTTGGCTAGTAGCTGAGAAGAAAGTTCGCACCGATATGATTATATCGGTGAAACTGTACGTGTCAGAAGGAGTAATAATCTGTAAGTTTATAGAAGCAGATGTTCTCAAATTTGATCTCAATCGATGTAAATTGCTTGAGGTTTTCGCGGAGATGCATTAGAATCTGCTGAAGAACGACTAGTTATGCGCAGGCGAAAATATTAGCTTGCACTTAAGCTTTCGTACAATTGATTTTGTTTCAGAAACTGTTTCAGAAAATTTATAAACAAATATTGCAACTTAGATCTTAGTAAAAGAATATCTAGGTCAGAAAAAAAAAGATAGAAGGGAATAATTGTAGTTCTACAAGGATGTGCATGAAAGGTTTTAAAATGAAAAAATTACACCTGATGTCAGATCAGATACTTAACAAAATGTGGCTTCAGTCTTAATAATCCTGAGTAAAAGTAAGTTGAACTTGATAAGCCTAGTTGATTCAATTATGTAACCCACGTTGAGTACTGAATTTTTCTGAAATTGTTACAATGTCTCCCATGCAAAGCTGTCAATCTCAGGAGATAAATTTAAATAACGCGGTGAGCCACTGTAAAAAACAGCATCATCTTGCAGTACCGGATTGAAGCCCGACTATTGCCGGGACATCCGCTACTACGCTCGAACCATCTCTATCGCTCTATGCAACGCGCACACCACTTACACGAATTGAGTCGGGCGATTCTCACAGCCACAGTTGGCTTCAAGGAGCTCAACGGCTTGTATATGTACGTACACACGAACGTACGTACGCATGCACGCACGCACGCACGCACGCACGCGCGCAGACCCCTATGTGTGTATGTGGTTGTAGATGTAGGTGCATGGCCATTGGCCGAGGAGAGCAAAGGGAGCTGAGAAATGTGGCGCTCTCTTCTCCCCGCGGCAACGAATTCCGTTACGCGCACACTTGTACGGTGTCGTTTCTTCTTCGTCTCTCTCTCTCTCTCTCTCTCTCTCTCTCTCTCTCTCTCTTTTTCAATCTATCTACCTCTCTTTTTCATTCTTTTTTTATACTGTTCAATCATTTTAACGTATCTATAGCTGAAATTTAATTTTCGAGTTGTAATGAAAAATCTGCATGTGAAAAGAAATAATCTTTTGTGACTTAATTTTAACTTATTTGATCTTTAAAAAATATTTCTTTTATTGGTTCCTATTTATTCGTGTTTTTTTTTCTTCTAGAAATGATAGCATTGATAATAATGAAATAAAAAATATAATTCGTTTAAAAATTTTGATTTACTTAGTGAAAAATTCCGATAAAAAAGTTAAATTTTTCGTGTATTGTACAACACTTAACGCACTGCTTAAAAGTTTTCAAAAATGAAACTTTTTTTTAAACATATTAATGAAGTAATTGTTTATTACTGTAATACTTGCAGGTATTAATTTTGAAAATGAATTCGATTTTAAACATTTGCAAGGAAATTTTGTAAAAATTGTGTAAAAATTATTTCGTAAATTATGCAGAAATATTGTTTAGAAATTAACGACAACAACTTTCACCTAATGTTAATAAATTTAAACTGTGTTATGTTATATTTTATTTTTTTTATAATATGACTATTGTGCTAAAAATAGTATCCTTGTTAAATCGTTTCTTTATTTTAGATAAAGAAACATATTCTTTAAAGAAATCAATGACAAAAATAACCATCGTATATGTACTATATTTTTTAAAGATACAGCAAAGCTTATGTGTCCTTATGAAATAATTTAAATCAACCCGTTTACAAGAAATTTTAAATAAGTAAATTTTTTATTTTATTTTCCATTTGATTAAACATACTTTCTTAATTGTAACATTTTCACACGTAAGTCACGTAAGTTATACGTAATCACGCAATGATTGTGCCTATCGTAGTTACTGAATCCAAGGACATCTCTAATCTTATAATAAGTGTCAAAGATGTATCCTCTCTAAATAAAAAATAAAAATTACCTCAAGCCAACGGAATAGATTTAAATCTGCTATCGTATTCCTTAATAAAATGCGAATTCTTCCGCGTTTCCTTATTCTTTATCCATCATAGTTCGGTCTGCATCCCGCACTCGCAATTTCCTTGTCACGCACAATGGAGATGGAGATTCGCGTTGCATGCGTCGACGATCGGTTCGAATCCTCTTTAGTTACGCGGTTGTAATTGCCGCGGATGCGACCATCGATTAAAGGCACAGGTGCGGAAGATAAGGCTGGAAATTGAATGTGCACGAAAGCCATAGTCGAGACGAGGCTGATTGTTCATGCGTTACTCGTTTCAGCATTGAACTTGTGCTTCTTCCTTTAGAAACTGGATTTATTGGCGAGCTTTCCTCGTGATCACCTCTGGATTGTTTTATGCTCTTGCGTTTGGACCTGACATTTAAAAAATATGTTGCCGTTTATTTACACAGATAAATATCATTTGCATATTTACCTTTAACTTGTTACATTACAGATGTGATGTATTGTTATTTAGCCGATATGCTCTTCTGACTGTGATACTTGAACAGTCTAACTTAATTTATTATAGTTCTATTGATCGTAGAGAGTACTTTTAAAGTTCTACATGCTTACTATATCCGAACTAATACGTTTCAATAATATTAATATTTGGAATAGCAAATTTTTTATTTATTCATAATTTAAAGTTTTACGTAGGAAATTTTTGAAATTTTTATTTTGAAAACAATCCATATTCAAGAACTAAAGAAATATGAAATAAGGTCGCAATAATTCTAATTATTACGTGTCTAAACAATTAAGATATTCATTTGTCTTTTGTAAGCGCATTAAACAAAACTAAATGTATAAACATTATGTAATGTTGTTTGAAAAATATTGAAACAGAAGGATATTGCAACCCACAATCTTTCGAAGCTTCTCGTAATTTTTTATTTTACATCATCATTTTTCCAAACTATTGAACTACTTACAAGTAAAAAATAATTAAAATTATTACTCGATAATTTCAATCTTATATTAAATTTTCCATTCCAATTGATATTTAAAATAAAAGCAAAGAATTATGCAATTATATTATTTAATATTTATGTTGTAAATAACAAATGATATACTTTAGTAAAATACTTCAATCTAAATAAATAATATTAATACCAAAGTTTTTATCTAATAAAATATATCAAGTATGAAGACTCACATTCACACGAAAAATAATTTTATAATTTATGTGTATACGTATCAATGATTTTCGTAGGTTAATTACTTTATCTGATCTACTACTGTAAGTTTTGACAATTATAATCTAATATCTTCAACAAAAAGATAATATCATGTATTTTTCGAGTATTTTGAAATAAGTGTATTCAACTTTGATGCATTAAATAATTAATATATAATGTCATTTAAACTAATTTTTAATGCGAATTTTTACGCGTTTTCTCGGAATTAGGTTTTGCTGCTTTCAGCTATTGCTATATTCAAAAAACATCACCGTATGCATATACTTAAGGAGAGTTTGTTCAACATTCTCATATACATTCTGACTTAATGATGGAAGTACATAACTGTTATAAGATGTTCGATCACTTATGCCTTTATTTTCGATAGAGAGAATTTGAGAAAACAATACCTGTTTTCAATCTAATTCTTTTGTGAGTATTATTTTCTGATAAATCTTATAAACATATGTAAAGAATGGGCAATAGACATATATTGTTATTATACCATACAATGCTTTTAGAATATTTTATTCAATATTTGACACAATATTTGACACAATACCTCAAATATTTTACGCAGAAAACTAGAATTATTTGGTTTGATATTTTGGCCTCGAAACATTAGTAAATGCACTCTTTTTTAAAATTAAGTAAATGCTTTGTAGCAATTAGATAAAACGATAACTTAATTAGAGTAATATTTCAAGAAGATACAATCTAATCAAGATAATAGTTTCTCGAGATATCACACGCATAATCACGCATAAAAAATGTTCATAAAACATACTTTAATTCAATGCTCGAAGTGAAATCTGAAAAGAGGAATCGAATGGATACGCATTTTTCGCCATTCACATTACTTTCGCAAATATCTTCATTACTTGCCAATCCCTATTCAAAAATAAAAATTACACGTCAAACAAAATGAGCGACGCGCAGATTCTAGCCTGAAGACAAGATCTTAACGACGATGGGTTTAACGTGCCCGTGAAATCGAATAAATCGTTGAAAGCTTTTTCAACAACATAACTTGATTGTTTATCGCTCACCCGATGCGTGAGCCTCTTTGTACATACATAATAAGAGACGTAATGTCGCATGAGCAGGGCATAACGGCACGAGCCAAGTCTTCCTTTTTTTTCATTCATATCACGCAATGTAACGATACATGCAGTTAGGATTTGAAGGGTAATTAAGACTACTAATTGCTTTACACGCGTATTTATCTTACATATTACTAAGATTCATTTGAATTTGTATGCGAATGTTTATGGAAATAATTGTCAGCAATTTGAGTTTTTTAATGCTACTTCTTTTTGTTTGTAAATGTTATTCTTATTCATTCACCGAGAGGAAGGTTATTTCACAATATTTAAACCTATAAGTATTATTTTTCTAATCTTTAATACGTAATTCATTAAAAAGTAAATGTTAGAGTGACAAGTATATTTAGTTATAGACAGTATTAAGAATTAATGAGTATATTATTTAAATGTACTTTTAATGAAAATTAAAATATCTAGCATTTTTATCGTTTAATATTAATTGCTTCATCAATTTATGTCAGTCTAAGATTTATTAAAGCTTCATAAATTATTCATATGACATCTAAGTAATGCTTCAATAACTAAATATTATTTAATTTTAATTATTAATAACTATTTTTAGGAATCTTATAAATACGCGTGTCTCCAAAGAAATAGAGAACTTTTTCCGAATTATAATGACTTCATCGTGTATTCTAGAAATGTAAATTTCGGACTTCGATACTCATCACAGTATATTTTACAAGATGCTCGTTTTAATTTTTTAAATAATGTTACCGTTATTCTGCTAAATGTAGAATCACGTAAGATGTGCTCTACAATATTTGTACGAATTTCATTTAGAAATATTTTCTCACCAACAAATTAATATGTAATAAAAATAATCATAAACTATATTTTATAATCAACTGTTCAATCATTATCCAAATAAGACAAACTAATATAATTTTAGGTTTTCAAAGTTGTACTTTTCAATATTATCACAATATTATTATATCAAGTAGTTCAAAATATTAGACTGAATATGTGTTTATCACATTATTTCTTATAATAATAATAAATGAAATTTAGGCCAACAATTTTCTTAGAGTATTTAAATGTTTAGATGTACGTTTTAGCTACGAGCATAACCGTAAGATCATTTAAATTCGTGATAACGTATAAGTAATTGTATTTATAATATTCTAATAGCCTTTGTTGCGAGGAAAGAATTCGAAGTGTAAGTGCTCATTAAATAGTCTTATGTTTTTAGTTTCACATTTGTCTATTTACTAGAGGTTGTGACTCTTGTATCATCAGACTTCGAAAAGCTAATTTACGAGACAAAATGTTATTATAAAGAAAGTAAGCAATTTACACTTATGTATTTTACTATATATCGTAACACAGATGTAAGTACAGCGCAATTTCCGTTGGAAATGTATTGACAAAAACTCAAGACAGCGCTATATCGCCTGACATAATTATGGAAGAAGGTTTCGAATCAACACTCGTATTATGCCGACACGTTAATCCTATATGCACGCATCTCTTTTTGTCCCGATGCTCACGCATTAAGTACAGCGAATCACGCGATGTTCAGGAACACGCCGATGTGCGCACCGGTGAAATCAGTGATTCGATCGAAGGGGGCGAATTTTAGACGGCGATGTCCGAAAAATTTTTTCGCTGACCACTAATTAAATTTGTTACGGGGCGTTCTCGCTGTTCTCGCATGTAAACGCATACGAGGCTGATTGCAGGGCAACTGCAGGAGGTTTAACATTTTTGCAAACCGATATAGTTAACAGTGCTTGATTTAACGTATGTCCAGTTACATTGCATCCTGGAAAACATACTTTTTTAATAAAGGCAATTTATTCAGATATGCACGATGTTTTCCGAGAAAGTTTTTGTTGATTTTTAGTTTAACGTACTTACCTTTAATAGCGATGAAATCACAGGATGATCTACATAGAGTATTGAACTTTGATCGAATTCATTAATCTAGATTGTTTTCTTAATTATTCGTAAGCTTTAATAAGTTAAAAGAAGCCTAACCGAATTCGAGAAATGTGGCAAGAAATTTCTACATAATTTAAAAATACACAATTAATTTTACGTTTGTATTTTTGGGTATATATAAGCATATCATATTTTATTTTGTCGTATGATTTAATTTATAAACATCTATCATCCATTTACTCCTAAAGTAAAAATATAATATAAATGCCTTTTGCATATGTAGGATGAATTTATATTGTGAAAGTAAGATATTATTTTTTTGTTTTCCTTAAATTATATTAGTAATAAATACATAGTTAAGAATTTTAATTGGTAGTTCGTCAAAAGAAGTATTAAAATTATACGTATATTATTTTATTTGTAAAGCTTCTTTTAAACTACAATTTAATATAATTGTATTTTATGGACTATAAAACAAAGATAAAATACTGTATAATACTGGATAACGAAAAGTAATTATCATTTAGATAGAATATACGTGTAAAATAAGTTATATTCCAATATATTCTGAAATTTTAATTGGAAAAACAAAAATCTGATAATTGTAAAGTTTGTTTTTATTGGAAATCCTAATAATTTGAAAATCTTTATTTTATATAAATATATATTTAATAGACTAAATAACCACTGAATTGCAATAAGCAATTAAGAATTTTCAAATTGACTCAATTAATTTTATACTTTGAATGCTTAGTGTAATTATTCGTTTGAAAAGGAAGGGATAGTACAAAATTTCTTATTTTGCACACATAGTATATCATTCCTTGAACATTATATTTGATAAATATTTAAAGCCTAATAAATTTAAATATAAATTTCGATATTACTAAATCATGTAATGAATAAGTAAGTTTCATTAGCCTTATAAAAGTATCCTTGACAAGCGTGTACCGCTTACGATACATACATTATTATAATAACGTAAACTTGAATAGCATTTTGCGGTGTCCCAGGAATTCAACTTATCAACTGCTGTGTATAAAATAAAGTGAAAATATATGAACATTCTCAAATACACCGAAAACGCAGGTGCACAGTAATAAATCCATGTGGCAAGCACTTGTAAGACCGCATATGCGAGTAGCCGATTAATTTAAGGTATGCGAAAAGAAAGATCGGAGAACCTTAACCTACTCAAAAGAATCTATACGGTGCGAGAACGAAGGAAAGCGGACGCTGTGTGCGATTTACGCGAGAGTGCATTTTAGCGTCTTTGCCTCCATAATCGTGGGTGTGCGATGAATCGGATCCGTTGGCGACGCTCGTGTACCTAGATATTCTCTCTTCTCTCAACACCGAGCAGCTGATTGGACAACATTGACCCCATCCGCGCCTTTGTCAGGTCAACGTGGTTCGGTGACTTTCTATCTTTTATTTAGCAGAGTTTTCTTGATCGAGCCACGATAATATGAGCGACAAAAACTCACGTAGAAGGTAACAGCTAGTTTGAGACTTTCCATTCCCCGTGGATCGTAAAGTGAAAAATTTATTCTTGGCGGAAAATAGCTAAAAATATTTTTTGATAAAACGGGATAGTGAGCTTGAGTAGAGCTGGAATATTTGTTGTCGACATAAGGCGAGTGCATTTTTACAATATTCATACAATTGTATTTGTGAACAAAAATTGAACTCTTAGATAATTTTGATACTACAGAGAAGGCAATATTGATATCAATTATGCGCAAGTTTGAAATGTGTTCATGGTGAGATACTTGAATTATTGAAAATAAGAATGTTACACAAATTATTTCTGCTAGTACGTTGAAATTATTTTTGCTAGTATATAATAATAATAATAGTATAGCTGCGATGCGAAAAAATCATATTCAATAATAAAGAGTCGCGTTTAATTAGGTTTCTAACATGACGCCTTTATGATGACTCGGAATGTTACATCAAATTAAGATTGCATTTGCGATAAGAAAACAGCATCACTGTATATTATAAGATATAACGAACTTACAGCTAAAAAATAAATGGGTGAGCGACAGTGAAATAACAAAAAACAGAAAAATATTTTAAGGAATTGTAATGGTGATATAAAAAAGATTGAGTCGGATACAAAATATGAAAGTCTATCTAATAATGATTAATTTAATGATGTAAAAATACGCATTGCTTGATGAGATTGTAAATTAATACAATAATTAAATATTTATTGTTAAATTGTTGAAAGATAATTGAAATTTGAATGACTTTCTTTAATGGGCCGGAAGTGTAAGATTCGTAACGTTTGTTTCCGCTCACAGTGACGTCCGTGACTATGAGCAAGAGATTATCAATCTAATTACTACTCGTGCAAGAGTGATTTTCAGCAATTGATAGTCGAAGATGTTCTCTCAATTAATATAAAAATTCGTTGTTTATAAAACGTATTTTCAATAAGCAAAACTGGGCCTGAATAAATTTTATCTCATCTGAATTACGAGGCTGTGCAAAACATTTTGAGTATTGACATTAAAAATCGTTGTTAGTCAGAATTAAGTGGAATGGGTCTACGAGGATATGTAAGCTTGAATATTACTGTTCAAAGTCAGATTTATTTATTTTTTTTGTTTTACTTAGAGGTAAGAGTTTGCTATTCAAAGAAAATTAAAGAAATTCACAACGTTTTTAAAACGGAGTCTTAAATCGTTTGTGTACCTTAAATTATAAAATGATATTTTGAAATGTTTTGATCATTCTGATTCTTAGTTATGATTAATTTTTTATATATTTCAAATTAATAATAAAAATTTTTTTTTGCAAGTGTATGAACACGCACTGATTGTTTACGAATATATAAAAAATAAAAAAGAGATATACTTTAGAATATATTTATACATTATATATTATCTATTTTATAAATAAATTCCACTTAAGCTTTTAAAAAGTAACATAATACATAACAAGTGTATAACTTTATTATATAAAATCGTTGCTTCTACACCAATTTTTGACATATTAATTCGTATATTGATAATTATGCATTTGTTTTTTATAATACAGGTAGAAATCATACTTTCATTAGAAAATTAATAATGTTTAGTCGAAGCATAATTTTTAATCAATACGTAGGCTGTACATTGTTCTTCTAGCGAGTGATCTAAGTGCGATATATCATGTATCGATATCTCAACATATTTAATTAATTTTTTTCCTATTCTTTTTTATAATTTTTTGCTTTCGAGACAAAAATAGAAACTGCAATTTGCCATCAACATATAATTTACAATCATTTTACGATTGATGAAAAGATGCAAGAAAATAAATCAGTGAATCAATAAATAATATTTAAATAATCTTATAAATATTTAAATTAACTTTTATTTTTAATTTTATTATGAAAAATGTATAATGTAAATTTTAAGCGTACATTAATTAACATATTTAATGGATTGTTTGCCATTTTAAACATTTGATTCAAAAAGTTATTAAATATAATTTAAGGATAACTTATTACTTTGTGTATTAAAATGCGTTGGTCAAGAAAGTAAAATATTTACTTTATGAATGCAAAAATAATTGCTACATTGAGTAAACTCTATACGGAACATTAAAACTTATTATTGATCATTAATTTTTTCAATTTTAATGGCAAAATATATGTATAGACTTGATTATTTACAAACTGAAATCTAATCTAAAAGAGCAATTGCATAAATAAAAATAAACATTTCAATAATGTTATACAATTCAATAAATGTTTGTAAAAAGCAGAGAAGGTAATGTTTATTCACGACTTTCGTTCCGATTTCATTCTTTTAATGATCGATCCTTACGGTACTCGCATGTAATACGCGATTCACGTTAAAAAGCACTCGAGAACATTCAGAGCTCACGCAGAATCTTCGACATGCGTTTGGCGCTTTCACAGAGTATAATACTGTATATACTTCGTAAAGTGACGTCGGGAAAAGCCACGGCAGATGCAGTACCGATAGTTTTATAATGAATTCATAGTGCATGCATGAAGCGAAGTGCACGCGTGAAAGTTTGTACTCATCGAGAGCGGGCATACGCGGACACCTAATTACTTACTGATGGAGCGTGAAATTAGCTGCGTTCTCACGATAAAACAGCGGGAAAATTTGAATATTCGTGATCAACGAATAGAATCGTCAAACTTTTTCTTTTCCTTTGTTGATGTTGGAGCTCGACTATTAGTTTGAACAATCGAAACTGTGTAATAAAAGGTTTTTCTTAAGTAAAGATGCTGTCGCAAAAATGAAAATACATTGAATATTTCGAAAAAAAAACTTCTCATAGTTAGTATTTATCAACGTTTCCCTAAAATGAATTAAAGCTATATTATTTTTATTTTAAAAATCCTTCTTCGTACTTACCCTTTGTATATGGATAGTTAAA
The DNA here is from genome assembly GCA_018907045.1 of Wiebesia pumilae. Lineage (NCBI taxonomy): Eukaryota > Metazoa > Arthropoda > Insecta > Hymenoptera > Agaonidae > Wiebesia > Wiebesia pumilae. Next base: position 2,989,882 of record JACCHZ010000104.1, read on the forward strand.
TTTGCACTAAAATTTAATAGTAATACTTTCGTACTTTTTATAAAAGTAAGAAATCGTAATATAATGTGTAGTATGTTGTATTTAAATGTATACATTTACATACAATTTACAATAACTTATAATTATGTATTCGTATTATTTATATTTCATAGGATTAACTAGTAAAGAAGTTAATAATTATTTTCTAAATATTAAATTTTCATACGAGTAGGAAACTTCTTATTCAATACTTAATAGACATTGTAATTAGTTATTCAAAACGAAATAACTAAGTTTTTTTCGAGCAAAAAGCGTGTATACTTTTAAAAAGAGTTTTGTGCAATCAAAATATCTTGAGGTGTTTATTTTACGAATATAGAATAAAGCGGAGTCTTAATCATTCTTCTTCTTTTCTTGCCTGCAGATTAACGTTTGCGCCATCAAATGCAGACGGCAATAGGTATAATTAAGACTCAAAAATTACTGTTATTAAGGTTACATGCACTTATAGTTTGGAATTATTAAGATTTACGATTTTATACAGTATATACATTTTTTCTATAATTGAATTTATATAATTTATAAAACTGTTAAAAATAATAGTTTTACAAATTTTAAGGAATTTATAAAGTTACCGAAGTTGTTACCGTAAAAAAGGAATATCGAACTATAAATTAAACTTTCTCAATTTTGTATAAATTAAGAGAATCATTCGATGTAAATTAAGATTCTTCATAAATCATAAAACAATTTTTTAAAATTCAAGTGAAAGAATAGAGTTTATATATCAAATATTATCGAACGTGTTTATCTTAAAAAAGAAATAGTATAAAGCTTTCACTTTGAAGCAGAAAATAGAACATTTCGAATTTCACCAGTGACACATTTTCATACATCATAAAGACGGTCCCGGCAATTCTTATTACCTTAAAGCTGATTTGATTCATTGAATCAATTTTGCATGCTATTGTGAATAGAGTATATTTTCCTGACCTGCCACGCATATTACCATACCTGTGCTCTGCAACAAATAATAAAACTACGAAAGCAATGTCATTGTAAAATAAGAGCACATAAAATATTTGAAAATATGCAAAATACTTATTTATATACATAAATATATTATTATACAATTCGATCGTGTTCGCATCTACATTTCAAATTTTATTGGGAATGAAATAATAACGAAAAGATTATACAGCACAAGATCTTGGGAAAACCAGCAAAATAAAGCATTTTGATATGTGCATAAGTACAAAATTTAAAACAAAAGTATAAAATTTGTGTAATATATTATACTATTTTATCATAAATTTCTCTATTATATTATCGAAAAATAGTCAAACGTATCATTTTCAGGCGATTTTAATTAATTTTTTTACCAATATTAAAAGAAAACTTTTAGTTTTACTAATTTAATTGTTTTTTTATTTTTGTAAAATACAACATATTTTAGGTAGAATTAATCTTTATTTTACATATTTTCTTTGTTTTCTTTGAGATTTCTTTTGGAAAATTATTTTAAAAAACGCGTTTAAAAGTCTGAACAAACTCCAACGTAAATTTAATTGTTTATAAATTAAATTATACTAAACAATTTTTTCACTCGATCATAAACTAATTATTTTTAATATAAAAAAAAGGAAATGTCTTCTTTATAAATGCAATTACTCGAACATGTATTCAGTAATTATAAAGTATAAATCTTTCTAAATCGGACGTTGTTATCGTACTAATCATGGTGTGCAGGCTTGCACAACACCATCCATTAGTGTGTATAAAAAAAAGAATTAATTCTAATTCTCTTCCTTGCGCAATTGCACATGAATTGTAAATGTGTTTATAAATATTTTACTTCTAATTTTATTTTAAGTGAATCGAATTCAATCTCACCTTTCTTTTAAAATGTTGCTCCGTTTCTGTAAAAACATTGTACGTATTCTTAACCTGCAACCCAATTAGGTTATTTGTATTGTAAAATTAATAATTTGGTGATTATAACAATATAACAATATAATATAACAAAAGAAGAATATATTTTTTTAGTTTTTCGGCATATTTAATTTTTGTTATCATAAATGAATGGTAAATATAAATGGTAAATATAATATAAAGAAAACTAAGCGTTTTAAGAATAAGTATATTGAATAAGTATATTCTGTTAAAACAATATTTTATTTAAAAATATGAAATTAAATATGATCGTAAATTATTATTACTACTTTTACAAATATTTTATCTTATTTATTACCTAATTGTAGAAATTAAAAAGCGAATATCTATTAATTTTAATTGCTAATTATTCTTTAATAACAACGAACATTTCTTCACTGAATTTAAATTCAACATTGTTTATTGTAAATTATGTATTATAATATAACATCACAATTCTTAGACATTTACATCATAAAATATGATTTTTGTCTTACTTAATTCAACTTTCAATGCTTTTAAAAGAATGTAATTCTCAATTATCATTATTTATAATTAAGACATTTCTGATTTAATGTTGTATTTATTTCATATTTCTAGAGCTGATATTTTGAAAGTTATTTGTATTTCTGTATTATTCAACGATAGAATTTTTAAATTTATTTGACACACTGATAAATTATTTTCCACAATTATAAAAATATACAGCTACGTATTTTATTAATTTAATTAACAAACTCGTTAAAATAAAAAATAATCAAAATACAAGTTACTAGAAATATAAATAAAATCAATAACTGCAGTCGATAAATTTTAATGGGCTTAGATTGTTTCTACTTAACAATATGCCACAGGAAACAAAATATCCGTTAACAACATGAAATATATCCATGTATACGCTTTAATTTACCGACTTGTATTGATTTATTTTATTTTTTGGAAACTGCAAATATTACATATATCATATCGAATATTTAAGTCTCCTGATCAGTGTTCATGATTTATTTAACTGTAATATCTGAAAAACATTGACTTATATCCGACATTTTTTCTTGTTGCTCTCTTTTTATTTAATCCTCCAAACCATTTTAAAAATATTATTAATCATTATCTGAAAATATAATCTCTTACATAAGAATTTATCAAATTCAAAGTAAGTTCTTAAGCTGAGTTTTAAAAATATTTTTTTTCATATCAAATTACTGTTCCGTTCCAACTAAAGATTACTTTTACTTGAGTTAATAATTCAATCTTAGTTTTCCATTATATTCACTTCAATTATTGCTTTTTCGTTGTCTTTAAATGTTCATTTTCATTTTTTTTAATAAAGAGAGAAATAACAAGAGAGAAAAGCAGGAAGACAGTGAGAAGGTAAATTGTCTACTCTGAGAAATAGACAAGTGAGCAATAAATAACAAATCAGAATAAACTACAATAAACAACAAACAGAGCTATAAGGTTGAGAGAATAAGGCAAATAAAAGGTAGCGTCGACCAAACCATATGAGCGTAAATGCTGTTTATTTTAGTACAAGCTAAAATTCTTATAAGATTGCAAGATATCATGGGACATGATGGAGCCAGCAGGAAATATGTGTACTTATAGTAATGAACAGCTACGCGCAAAACCCTTATCGTTTGTTTGATGTTGCAAATATAATTCAGAAAAGCGTAAAACAGTGTATCAAAATTAGATTTTTTCAAAGACATTTAGTATATAATGAGGTTGTATATATATTTTATACTCAAAAAAGGTCTTACAAAATCTTACAAAATTTTATACTAAATGATATACTTATAAAATAAAATCTAAAATAATATATTTACTTTGAATAATTAATATCGTAATCATGTCTTAATGACACACTGTATTAAATCGAAGTTATATGTAAAATGAGATTTTTAAATTATATTAGCAATATTTAAAAGAATAGTAAATGTATTTTTACAGGAAAAAATGTGTTTCACTAAAAAATGAATTTTACAAGTATCAGTTTTATTCAAATACTATTACTGCAAGCTTCAGGTTCAAGTTATCCTTTAATAATATGTTGCATTAAAAATGTTATAGATAACTTGAAAATTATAAGTACAATATTTTGTTTTAATTTTAGAAAAGTTTTATTGGTAATAAGACAATATTGAATTTGTACCTAAAATTCTTTGTAAAATCTTGAAATCAAAATAAAAACTAATGTTTAGTTCAGAAACTATTGTAACTCTACCAGACTTATTGTAAGAATTGGTGATTTACTTTTTTAGTACTTTTTTGCAGTGACACGAATTCTTTACAACAATGGAGAAAATTTAATTTTTTGTATCAGATACCTTCATATCGGATAAAATCCGCATGTTAGAAACGTATTTCTATATTAAATTAATTGAAATTTTTATTTTAATTCCTTTTTGCCAATCATGTATTTAAGAATGAAACTGACAGGCGAATATTTCATATTTTATTTTTGGTGAAAATCTAATAAAATTGATAAAAAACTGATTGCTGTTGGAATAGTAATTAAATTTTTTCCAATGATTTAATATTCTCAATTTACAAAATATATCATATATTCAAATGAAACTTAATTTATTAATAATTTTATTAGATTTCTTATAAAGAATGGTAGTATTAATTCATAGAAATTCATAGAATTTCTATCATTAAAGAGAAATTACCATGTTTTTAGATGATTTAAAGTATGGAAATTAATAAATGTTTTTCAACATGTGTTTTTAATACTCTAAATATAATTTTTTCTATTGCTTTATTATATATGACGTGCATGAAATGTAATTTCTTATTATACTCTTAGATTTTTTTAATTTTCACAATTTTTTAATCTATATGTTACTTGAAATGTAATATTTTTGTATTAGTTTCGTGCAAATTTCTGATTACAGGTATTGATTTTGTTTACAAATTAAAAATAACATTATCCACAATACATTTATTTATTTTATTATTTAATGTTATAAAAATGGTTAATATTTTATTCGTGATATTGTGCACGAGGAATAAAAAGAGATACCGAGAGAATACGGATGGCTGGAAGGCAGATTAAAAAGCTTATTTTATAGAACTCGACAAAAGAATCCCAAGTCTCTATACGTTTTGGACGCTCGAAACTGTGTCATGACAACTCAACAACGATACGTGCGACGAAAGAGCGGATTATTTTTCCCTTTATCTTCTTCGGATGTGACGAGCCTTGCTTCTCTTCCTGTCGTCATTAATTAATACGAGGATCGTAGTTGTTTGGCCAGGTGTGCGCTAGTCGTGTATTTTTGCACGGGGCCGATGGATAGATACATCGTAGCGAGAATGATTCGGGTCGTGACTTTCTATCGAGTTTAAAAAGCAGTTGATGTGGGATGCGATATACGAAGAAGCTGCGCGCTCGACTATTACAACCTATAGATTTCGATGTATTGTCATTTTATAGGTCATAGTGGGACCTTTTGGAGTTATCGAGCACTTAATCTTTTAGTATAGAGCAAGTTGTTTTAAGGAGAGAATAATTTATTTTATTTCTATTAGTTTTGAAACGATTTCCAAACAAATAATTGAATATTGTATTGTTACGATATTAAATGTAACAATATTCTTGTGCTTGTGCACGGTTGCTCAACGATTCATATGTAAAATAATGTAATTCACACCGATGAAAATGTCTTCTTGGATAGTGATTTTAAGAGGTGATAAGTATAAAAGCAAATCACAATATATAGTTTGTTAGAAACTACCATATATATATGTATGAAATTGACATAAAAATTAATTAGTTATTCAATCTTTTATATTCGTTCCCCAATTATGCATTGAAGTCACGTTATTCTCGTAATGTTTGTGTGTCACTTGTTATTTCTTCTACTATGATATTTCATTAACTTTATAGTCACAGCTGAAAGAACAGTTTCCTGATTTAGTCACTCACGCAAAATTATGTATAAAATTTTCTTAGTGGAGTTATAGACAAATTGATTTTCTTTATTATATAATTCTATTTAAACTTGATTACACTGGTTTTTAAATTTATCACAGATTAATCTGTGATCTTAAATGTCGAAAGTGATTTAAAACTATGTCCATTGATTAGTGAAGGAATAACGATGAACGATATTTATATATAAATATTTAAATAAAATTTTGGAACATAGAGATAAAGATGATTCGCTATTATGTATTTTTCTATATTTTTCAAGATATTTAAGCCATATATATTAAATTTAAAGATTCTGTAATGAAAGTATATTTTATATATCATTACCCGAATAGTTTTTTTTAGATGAGATTCAAAAAAAGAATTTTTCAAAATTACAAATTGATAAAAAGTATATTTACTTAAGATCAATAGATAAATAAAAAGTTAAAAGCTGTAATGTCACACTGTAAAGTTGATTAAGAGTATTTTCATAAAAAGTTTTTTCGAAATTTGTTTAATTTTTAGAAAAGCAAATATTTATAAATATTGCTAAACCTTTTTTATTACTATTAAAAAGACATGATTTATTTTTTAAATGTAAATATTAAAGAAATGAAATATTTTTTGTTTAAACAAATAATTAATTGAATCTAATAATTGACATTATCATTGAAACTATGTATTTATCTACTAAGAATTTTTAAATTTCTACATATAAATGTATTTATATATTCCATGTACAATTTTTTATATATTGCATTTTAAATTGAAAATTGAATATCTAAAATTTACAAGATTCTATTTACGTGCAAAAAATTAGCATTTTATCTCTTAGGACTTGGATAATTGTATAATGGTCACCGATAACGTGGATTGAGTTACTTAAATTTTTTCAAAAATTTATTGCGACAAGAATTAGTAACTATTATTGAATTACTAATTAATGTTTTTATATGGATTTTATAGAAATGAAAATAACGTTTGAAAATCTATTTAGTAATTTGTGGCGTTTGTTATATTTGGTGAATCATGGAGTAAAAGATGAAATTATGGTAAGAGATTGTTTTTTAAAATTCCAAATTGAAATCTTAAATTCTTCTTGTTAGTTAATTGTATCAGCTGTTGGTTTACATGTGTATGTATCTATTATTTGCGTATAACTTATAAAATGATTTTATTCAAATAATTTTGAATAAATAATTTTACATAAAATAAAAGAAATTAATTTAATACCCAAATTAACATATTATGTAGAGTTTTACTTTGTTTTTTAATATCTATTGAGTAAATATACTGGGTTTTATTGCTTTCTTCGGCCTTTTATGCGTGCAGTCTAAGCAACTTAAATAGGAATTAATTCCTCCATTATAACGAAGATTTATTTGATGAAGTTTAAATAGGATAAAGTCTATTATGTACTATAAAATCTTACGATTTACGTACTCCGATGAAAATGAAAATCGGTATAGCATTAAAAAGAAACAACAAACAGCAAATGTGAATACAGCCAACAAAACTCATCGTAATTCTTGCTTGCAAATGCGCGAGCGCGCTTCTGCAGTTGTTTCTCAGCATAGTAAATTGGTTCGCAACCGGTGCACCATGAAAACTACACAGTTATCACGATCAACATCGAACTCTGCTGACACGGTTTTACAGCTTCTCGAGACTTACATCTCTTCCATACCAGGTAATGCGTTGGTTTCCCGATGCTTCACTCTACTCTTATTTTCCGTATACCTTTATAAAACCTCTGTCCATTTTACACATGTTTTTACATTATTACAACGTATTACAAAACGTTAAAGCAATTTTAGCTTTTGAACTAAACGGCAATTTTAAGGAACTGAAATTGTATAGCAGTTCAAATTTAAGAGCAGCAAAAGCTTCTCTGTATAAGTTATGTAGCATGTACAATCATTTCTACCGATGAATGTATTATCTGGTTCATTTCTCCGTCAATCCTTATTCTCTAATCAGGTTCTCACAGGATCTTTCCTAATCTAATGAAGAAGAATTAAAATTTTATACGAGCACATAAATTATTTCATTAATAATGGTAATGTTATTTTCATGCTATTATTACTATCAAGCTGCTGTCACCAACTATTATTATTCTGATCGTTTTTCTCAGAGTCAATAATCTATAGAAGAATTTTGTTATATTTATTTTTAAGTATAAAGTATGTTTGCTAGTTTTTTGAAATTGAGCTTTTAAAAACTTGTCATAGCGAGGATGCTAATTGTAAATGAACAGCGTTTGATCCGGTTTCGGTATATAGAAACAAGTTAATATTACTCTCAATAGAATTCGGTAAGTCACCTCGTTAGGTAGAGCAGTCACATTCTACCTTTACTTTTCAAGCGTATCTTTCCAAATGAACCGTGGATATTTAGCAGGTATTATGCTAATATCTGTTATCGAGATTTACTATTTCCTCATACTTTTTTCTTAAAAAATCCCACATGTACAAGTGTTGACACTGTATTTAAATGCAGACGGAATGTCGAACATTGTTGGATAGTTAAAAGCTATTCTAGCATTGACGTTGGTTTCGTCTTCCTTAGTACTGATGTAACGTAGCCAAATTATTAGTGCCATCATAAATATCGGTGACAATATCGGTGGCATTCACTTGACAATTGATGACTATTGCTTTTGTTACGGGGTTATTTGTGGTACATCGTTAATCTTGGTGTTGCTGGTGGTCATTAAGCTAGAAGTCCATTTGGAGCAATAGTTACAGAACTTCTTAGGGGATTAGAATTCGGGACCGAGATTCGCGACACAGTTGCTGCTGCTGCAGCTCTCTCGAAAGGAATGTTATGTGTGTCGTGAAATGTCTGTTTGTCTTTTAACGGCGTGAGTGTTGGATTACTACTGACATAAGCACATATTCTACATCAATTTAATTTATTGGAATACAATGACGTGAAAGTTTTTTAAGTATATGGTATAGTTTCTTTTTAATTGATTTCAGCGAAACAATACTTCTAATTGCACCATTAACATATTCTTGGTTTTTCAGAAGATTGATCTTGCTTGTATTGTCTGATAACCTTGTAGGAGAGAAAGTTGATAAAGTTCAAAAGAAACCAAAATAAATGAATGAAAATGAGACACCGATAATGATCTATCAACATAAATGCAAAAGTTAACGATGTCAATGAGTGAAAAAGTGTTAAAGTGTATACAAACCGCGAAACTAACCATAAAAGAAAGTTATTAGAAGTTTCTTTATGTACATCGATTAACACGTAAAAATCCTTCGGATGGCGAATCACAATTACATACACGAGTGTTGTGCAATGTATAGTACCCGTCGGCTTCTTTTGAGTAGCCAAGATTTTTAATGAGCGGCACTTGAAAACTTGTCTGATGACTAGTTCTAGATGTCAGCGGTCTCTCCAAGAGTCACATAGAATGTCGATGTCAACCTTTCAGGCTCTAAAGTGAGCTGTTAAGAAGCGTCAGACAATTGTTGCTGTACGTATCTGCTGTAAGGATTCTACGAGATTCGGCAAACTTATCCAAAAGTGTCTCACAAAAGAGGCTTAACAATAATGTAAAATATATTTTTACTTTTACTAGATAAAACGTAGGAGGAATTCGTTATAATTTATAATCATCGCGTTATCAGAAATTCAAACTGATTAAACGAAATTACTTCACTAACATACTATTGAAAAACGTGTAGGTTTTTTCAAAGTAATTTAAAATGAGATAATTAAATGTATAAAACATATTCAATCTAAGTATTAAATCTAGGAGGAAATAGGAATTGCAGTATTATATTAAAAAACTCAAACTTTCCTAATTTCGTGTATAATTATATGTGTATTATTTCAATCAATTAAAGAAGTTTAAATTCGAAATTGGTCTTCGATGAAAAGACAATTCCTTTAAAACAAGAGCTAATCGCAGGTCACTTTAGCTCCCTAAGTAAAAGACGCATTCGCGATATTAGTATAGCATTAACTTCTCTGCGGACATTTAATCTCAGCTTGAATTATTTGAATTAAATTTTCAGGAAAATTTAATTGAAGATTGTATTAATGATGTATCATTAATGTACGTTCATTTGCGCCATGATATGTTTATTTCCCATATCTTCTCGTTCGCAGTCACGATTCTATTTAAACTATCGCAGTCATGCGCGCGTTTTTCTTCGCGCTTCCCAGCGAAGCGAATCAGTTCTCGACTAATGCGCCTTGAAAGCTGCACAGTTCTCGCGATCATTGCCGAGCTCCGCTGACACAGTTTTAAAAAGGAGTCCGCAACTTACGCTTCTTCCGTGACATGTTGTATGCTGGTTTCTTGGTCTTTCTCTGCTTCGTTTCGATCTTCCTTTCTAAACGCTTTCTTTTGTGTGTGTCATTTTTCGATTCGTTTATTAAATCTACTGAGTCCTGTATTAATGTTCAGAATTATATAATTATTTAATTTTGGTAAAGGTGGACAAACGATGAATTTCAAAGTAATTCTTAACTCACTGTAACGGAAGCTTATTTTTATAATATTATTCAATTCAATCTATTTTTTTAATATTACAAACTGTGAAATTGCAATTCATGGAATGTTATGCTTTATTCTTCACTTTATGCACCCACTGCAATTTGCTATGAATTTACAATTCTAGCAAATATTATAAAATAAGAATTAAGAATTGTAGCCTAATTTGATTTCAATTATAAGTGCAAGGATAATATGAGTTTCAACTGAATTGTTCAACCGATGCATACAAAACTTTTTTATTTGAAGTAGATTTTCATACAAAATGTGTAGTGATTTTTGCATCTAAAAACTACTAATGATTTATATACTTTTAAACGAATGTCTATATTATATATCCTGTATCGTTAAAAAATATTTTTATAAATAATGCACAGTTTTAAATGCTTAAGCTTAGTATTCTGATATGGATACACTTTTAGAATATTTTTATATAATTCTATATAATATAAACAATATAAAAGAAAGTTGGTGACCAGGATCAAATTGAAAAATTATCAAAATACTTATTTTGAAATTTTGAAAATATATGTAATATTACAGATAATAAATATTGTATAAAACTAAAGTTTGCGTAAAATGAATAATATTTTAGAAGAATTTAGCTCAGTATTAAATAATTTTCAATACGGTTTATTAAAAAATAAAACACAAAAATGAAAATTTATTTAGAATATTTAAACATTAAGAATATATTTTACTTTGATGATTACACATTATTTTTTTATAATATACGCCTAACATCCGTATGAACTTGATTTTTTTATTTTGAATCGTGCAAAGTTTGTACAGAATACTATTGCGAAAGTTCTTATATTACTTTTTATATGGTCTTCATAAGACAGAAATTGAGTGCCATGAACCTCTGTAAAAGGAAATCCCATTTTACACTATACACGAAACATTTCTTATCAAAACCCGATTTTCAACCTTTTTTCTAACCAATAATAATAGTCGCTTCATCTCTGTATCTACCGGCATCTTTGTACAAAACTTGTAGATCTATACAATATATACCGTAGTCAGTGAAAATTCACTGGCGCATAGTTGCGCGAGTACGTCCTGCCTTTTTCCAGGGAGTCATCTCAACAAACGTTATCTTTCTCTCTCTTGTGCTACATAGAGGCGCACCTGCCGCGCAATCGTACGCATGCAATATTTCGAACCAAGCGAACGCGGCTGTTGCGCCAGACAGGATGAATGGACCGTCTATCGTCTCGTTTCTCTCTCTCTCTCTCTCTCTCTCTCTCTCTCTCTCTCTCTCTCTCTCGTAACTTTTCTTTTTTCGCGAAAAGAAATATAAATAACTGGTAGAGACGGATGGAGAAAGGGAGCGAGGGAGGTAGGGAGGGAGAAAGCATGTCATCGAGAAAAATTGCACGGGGAGGTCTAATGGGAGCGCATGCGCCGTGGGTGTGAGGCCGTATTCCTTGGAAAATTTGCGAGTGTTGCGTATGGAATAGTGCGAGAGTCATGCAATAGTCGCGAGACGAAAATGTAGGCGGCACTGGTCGATTGAGAGCTCTCGTGCCGGTGTTTCCTTCGGATCTTCTTGTGCTTTGTTTTATTTTGTTACGATCAACGAGGTAATTAAGCAGGTGGCTTATATGGCTAGTAGGCCAGTTTTATGTTTTTTGCCTCATCAGTGCTATGGCATGTCTCCACGAAGGAGTCCAAACGTGGATTAGACTTTGGAAAATGCGGTTCTCTCAAAGCTTGATTTATTCTAATTATTTTAATGGTTCACTTTATCTCATTGATAAGGATTATATTATCATTCAATTTGTCTTATAAGCACCTTTTTACGTAAACTACTGAAGAAAATAAATACTTTGATGCTTCTTTATACTGCAATTTAATATAATTTATGTGACATTGAGGAAACACTTTAAGATTTATAATTGAATGATGTGTTATTGAAAGCTTTTCAAAATTAAAAAAAATCTAGCTAATAAAAATGAATACAAACGATATTAGTTGAATGATTTGTGACAAAACAGACGTCTGTTTTTCAAACAAGCTTTTTTGATTAATTTTTTATGAATAATAAATGCAGATACCTTGAACCACGTTGTTTGCTAATTTTTATATTATGTAAGATTGAGTGTTTAAGTTTCTAAGATTTTTTTATAACAAGTTTTTCAAATTACTCAAGTAACTCGTAAATTTTCAAGTCTAATAGTTTAATTTTATTTTTATAATGTGATATTCAGTATTTACGATTAAAGTTTTTCTTAATAAGCGATAATAAATCATATTTTTCAAAACTCGATAAAATCGAAACGAGTCATTTTGAAGTAGTAATTCAGTCAAGCTGGGAACTAAACCTTGTTAGGCGACATTCTTCAAATAATTAAAAACTTTTACTCTTCTTTTCAACTCGTAAATTAAATTTTACTCTTAAATAAGATTAAATTTCCCATGGTTGAGGTAGTGAAAATTATTCTGCTGAATATAATTCACGCAAAATACATCCGATATTCAATCTAAAATGTATCAAGTGCTTCGTAAGATTCTACTAAAAGTACTTAAATATAGAAGGTTTTACTTTTTTAACGAGTGATGAAAAGATATACAATATACGTATGTATTAATAGTAAATACGATAGAGTACCCATAACATATAATTTATTGTCATCGTCAGAAGTTCACACTCTTAAAATGTTGATCTCAAAGGCTTACTAGAAAGTTGAAAAGAAAACACGATGAAAAGTAAATACATATATATTTTTTATCAACAGTTTTGAAAGATAGATTAGCAATAAATTGGCATAATTTAGAAATTTAAATAATCATAAGATGAATTCCTTATTAAAAGAAAAAGAAAGGTAGACAAAGTCGTATACGTGTATAATTTATGTACCGATAAAACACATAGGATGTGAAGTGCAAGGATTTCTCATCATTAATGGAAAATGTAAACAATAAAAGATCTTTATCTTTTTAGATAGACCAAGTTTACAATGGAATGATAATACCGAGTCAAATCTAAGAGAAGAAGATTATGTTATTTTTTGATTTTTGAACTGCATAAAATAGTAATACTATATAGATCAAAAAATAGAATGAACTTAGAAAGTTCAATGCAAATTGGTTTATAAATGATACGTCCTGGTTGCTAATACCATCTCTGATTCTTCGTAGATTACAAAACATAACAAGTATATTGCTTAATTTTGAAACAACCTCGCATTTAAATACCTTCGTACTAATTATTACAGATACGAAACGCAGGACGAACAGAGACAGAAGCTAGTCACGATGCTCTGTTGAATCTATCCCCGGTATCCAAACTGGGCAGGCCATAGTGCAGGTAAAGGGCAAAGTCAGTTTGCCTCGTGGTAATGGAGTCACAGGAGAAACGGAAAGATGGACCCGAGGAGTTCGTGACCGTGGTAAACGTAGCTCCGGCTGCTGAGAGTTTCGTGACGGTGCTATCGATTGGTGCGGGGAAACGTTCGGCCGAGGAGAGCGGAGTCGACCCCGCACACCCCGAAGAGGAGGTCGAGGTGTACAGGTTACCCGGCGAGAGGTTGGGTTTTGGATTGAAATTCGACGGTGGGAACAAGACCTCGGAGAAGGTGCGCCGACTCTTTATTCAGAGCTGTGCGGATCAGAGTCCGGCGAGTAGGGCCAAATGTTCCTGGGGCAACCTTGGCGAGGGTGACGAGGTAGCGCATACGTTTGGATTGTTTATTACTATTTTAATCTGTAATAGCATTCGGTTAGTTTTATTACTTAGACTATTTTTTCTATGGATGTTTTGATTATCGTATAGTTCGTTCATTTTCTTCAATATGTATTGTCTAAATAAATCAATAACTGATACATGTGTTTCCTGGATATCTCAATCTCATTTGAAATACTGTTATGCTTTCAACACATCTTTATAAAATTGAAATTAAAACTTTTGATTTTAGTCTTCATTGATCATTTTTTCAAAAAATGAAATAATTTATACAAATATTATTTTCAGTATTTATTTAAAACTATAAATTGACTAATTAATTTACCGTGGAAATAACTTTTTAGAAAAGTTTGTTGATTGATTTTATTGTTATTGCTTAATATATAGTGAAATAAATTTTATGTACTTTGTTTTATTCAGTGAAAAATCGAAAATTTACTATCTATCAATACGGTTACATCGCTCACGGATAGACAATATACCTTTACATCCAGACTCTTGTAATAAACTATTTTAAGTTTTATTGTCTTAAGAAAACTATGAGAACAGTTTTTGCTAGAGTTATTCCATTATTAAGAGAAATCTATTAAGTTATATACGTTAAATTAATTATTTATTGAATTATATTGGAAATATGAAAACCATTGATTAATTTTCAATAAATCTTGATAAGTAATTTATTATTTAAATTGAAAATTAACAACGTGATACAATTTTTATAAGATGGTATAACTTTTTAAATATTAATTTTAAAAGACCATCAAATTATTAATTTAAAGTTTTTATATTTTGCATAATTTAAATGGTAAATATTATTTAATACATTTTATGATAAAATAGTGATAAAATAATTATAATAGTTTATAGTTTGGCAACGATTTTTATAAATTTTTGGTTCCATATAATTTACAAATACTAAAATTTTTTAAATCGCTGTCATTGATGATATATAATTTTTTAATGTAATGTCTTTTCTGAGAGCATGTAGTGAAGTTAATGATTCATAACTTATAAATAAAGATGTTTCAAATAGCTCAAAATGTAATTTATAATTTGTTGAAATGTTAAATTCTATTAAAAATTATTAGAAAAGTAAACTTTAACATGAAAATAAACGTTTTACTTTATCGGTTACATGTACTCTTACGTAGTACATTCTTTCCAATATATTTTTATAAAACTTTGAGATATCTTTTTTTAACATTATTAATAAAACCAACTATATATATTAGTTCTATAAATATACTTGGATGTATAATTACGCGTTCTGGATATCAAGATGCAATCTCTTTCAAAAAACTTTCATAATATTCGATAACAATTAATTTTGAAAATAACATTGGACTGAAAATTCGAGAAAACGCTAAATAAAAAAAACAGAAGTAGCAATTTTTTTTTCGAATTTTTTTGAATTTACAAATCAATTTTGACAATAGTTTTGACAATAAATAAATCTCTATTTGGTATGAAATTAAATTTTACCTTTTATGCCTGTATTTAATTTCTTCGCAATATCTCCTTAATATTTATCTGCAAAGTAACGCAATTTATATGATTATTTAAAGTCGGTTTCATTATGTACTGAATCTTGCAATTATGTACTCGTAAATAAATTACTCAGAAAAAAACAACTTTCTCGAACCAAGGTTTATTTGACAATGTCAAACCTTTATTTTGAAATGAAGGTGCTATCGATCGACGATGTGACGGTCTCACAGATGACGCGGCTGGACTGCGTACGACGCCTGAAGGAGTCACAGCTGGTGATAAAGCTGAGGGTACGCTGTCGGGGTGCTCTGAGGCCGGAGGTCGTCAGCGCCGAGCGTAAGCTCAGCGGACATCATCATCATCATCAGCAGCAGCAGCAGCAGCAGCAGCAGCAGCAGCAGTTGAATAAAGTACCTCCGGAGTTGCCAGCAGCACCACCGCCTGTGCCACCCAGGAAGCTGAGACAATCATCCCAGGCGGTTAACAATCGTGGTTCAGCCGACGGCGAGGCCAGTCCAGGTTGTTTACCTAACTTTTTCATTTGGATTTTTTCCTTTTATAGTTTATGAACGCGAAGAAATTTATTGCCGTTTAACGGTGACTCTACTTCTTCCTTTCAAATCAAATTGCTTGACATTCTCAATTATTTTTAGCAACAAGTAAAACTAATAGGTTTTATGCCTAATTCATTAGCAATTGAAGCATTCTGAGCTTTTATTCATATGTAATTGAGATTTTATATATATAATAAAAGAAAATTTTAATTAACTTCTGCTTCTAGAAAGTGCAGCGAACACAAATGAAGTCAGTAAAATATTATTCGAAAGTATTAAGCATAAATTAGAATCACATTAATACGTGTACTCTTTATTTCACACAAATCATCATACCTACATTCCATGTAGATCTTTGTTAGGAGCCTCACATTTCTGATTAATTAAGTTGGAATATATTTACCTTCTTTAAAATAAAAATAAAACAATAAATAGCATATGGGGAGTAATATTTATCAGATTGTAAATATTCCTTGTAACTATGGATTTTAGATTAAAAAGTTTTTAAAAATATATGTATTGTTATTTTTTTCGGAAAGATTATAATCATTATTCTCATTCGTTAAATTTTTATTGCATATGGAAAAAGAAATAATTTCGGAAAATAATTCAGCTGTGCAGATTTTTTCAGAATATATGTAATTACTTGAATTTTTTATTAAATGAAGTTTTATTACGTAATTTTTTTAGCAACTTATAAATTAAAAAATATATTGCTAATTTTTAGTTACATTTATTTATTACTATAATTAAAATAAAAACGATTAAAAAATAAAATATTTATAAATTATATTTAAGTTTTTATCTTTTTATTATATAAAACAAATAAGTAAATATTTTATTTTATAGGCTTAAACGTGTAATGTAACAAATTTTATTTATAAATAAATTGTTTTGTAATTTAGATATTCAGTATATAAATCTGTAAATGAAAATATGTAGTTTTTATTAGTTTATTTCTAATTCGAACTATATTAGGAAATAAAAATATATTAACATGTGAAAGATAAGAATTGTAATATAAGAATTTTCCTTAAGAGGGGATAGTGCATTACCAGATCAAAAAATTCATTTTTTTTTATTTAATACGCAGTAGAATGTATCTGAAAATTTTTAAAGTAGAATTGACATAGTTTGAGATTCAGCCTTTTATAAGATACATTTTTGAAAATTATTAAATAAACTGTAAGTCTAATGTTAATAATTTCTATTTATTTAATTAAAATGTCAAAATATTTAAGTAAAACTTTTTAAATGTGTTATAAGTATATCAAACCCTTTTTCCGTTATATCAATAAATTTAGTATATCAATAATTAATATCTTAAATTTAAACAGGTATTACGAGCGAAATAGTGCCTTTGAAGTGTTTATAAATGAATATCAAAATTTTCAATTATCTTGTTATCATACTCTAATTTTCTCCCCTTCTCCACTTAAGGTGAATTGAACCAAATTTTTATATGATGATATATAAAAAATATGATTTGAAAACAATAAGTTAATTAATTAATTTAAATTAAAGTAATTTGAATGCAAATAATAAGAGTATTAAACTTAATGTTAAATAGGAAAGTTGTATTTTTGGAAAGAAGAAGAGAAATATAAAAAAATCTTAGCAGATTACTTTATCAAATCTTAAATAAGAATGTTTTTAACTTGCTTTTTACACATTTTTAAACACTTAAAATTTTAATTGTCGAATTATGAAAGTAGGTAGTATTAATAAAATCTATACTACATGATTCTTTATATATTTTTTAATATATTTTTTCAATTATCTTGATTATTTACTTATGAAAATTAAACACTTAGAGACTGATGAACCTTGTATAAAAAAATTAACAAATATATGTAAAAATGCATTAGTTTATTGAACTATAAAATTATTATTTTTAGGAATTAAGAAATTGTGGGATAGTCCAAAGTCAGTAGGATCATCTCAAAGTGGATCACCGCAGTCACAAGGAAGCTTTCGCAGCGCAACGAGTAGCTTAAGATCTAGTAACTATGATAGTTGCACGTCTTCACCAGTGAAATGTTATCCTGGATCAAAAAATGACAGTCCTAAAGATTCTCCAAAAGCCCATGTATCTCCGGTGCTCAATAAAATAAAACAGGTGATATAATCTGATTTTCATCATCCTAAGATAATTTTTAATTTTTCCATACGTATGATTTAGAAGTCATTGAAAAGTATTTGCAAGATCAATAAAATATTAGTGATAAAATTTTTAAAAAACTGAATTTCAAATAAGTGGCATTGATTTCATATGATATTTTCACATAAAAATGTTCACAATCGAAATTAACAAAGTAAAAAGTATAGTAAAAGCGTCGTCTTCCTATAAGATCCATTAACTAGCATTTGTAGGCATCTTGCCAGATTTATTGCGAATTGCTTGTTTGTTACAAATAGTCTTTCGAGTTACACAAATTATTTGTTATTATTTGATCATATTTGAACATAATTTCATCTATTTCAAATTTATAATCTTCCTCGATATTAATGTGCTCTAAATTCCGTAACTCGTAATATTTATAATTATTGACAAGAAATGATAAAATGACTTCGAAGTTGTTATGTAAATATAATGTACTTTTAAGTATACGTTTATATTTATAATGATGGAATAAAATTTTAATTAAATCATACCTACGATTACTGTACGACTCGAGTCTCAGTATACATTTCATCATTATAAATGCCTCCGTATTACTTTGTAAATAAAAACTGTTGCTTAAACCATCAAAATTTCCTCATTATTAGTGTAAATATCTTTCATCAGTCTGTAATTTCAATGCAGCTCTTGCGATATAATGTATTAGCTACCCCTCTCATTACGACCATAATTCTAATTAGATACCACCAGCCGAGAGTCCAACAATTACTCATAATACCAACGTTTCGCAGGAGCAGCCGCCGGAGGCACAATCGTACCTGGACGCTCGTTCGCAGGATGGTTCGAGTACTCACGGTAGCACTTCGGATGATACCAGTAGTTCACTTTCGACCGTCATCGATCGCTTTTCCAGCTCCGACCGTTTCTCTACGACTTCCACGACCTCGACCACCTCCGAACAACTACTACATCCGGATGCGACGTCACTCGATTTAGAAGCCAATAGCGATGCTCTTTTGGCAAACGGTATCGTGGGCTTGGGCTTGATCAATCCAGATTTCTTACTCACCCGTCTCGCTAATTCTGAGGCACGAACATTTGTAGAATCTCGGGGGGATGTCGAGCTTGTAACAGCCGTAGTCGCACCTAACACCGTCCTCATTGAGGAGACCCCGACGCTTCAACCACCGCTAAGTTTTCAGGATGCTCCATTAAGCTATGGTCATGAGCCACGTCCAGGTATTTTTTATTCCGCGGATTTGGCAGCAGATTCTAAAACTCATTTTAGGCCGATCAAAGACGATGCTGAGTTGGTGGAAAAAGTTTTTAACGGCGAATTAAAAGAAGCACCACCTCTACCGATTAGAAATCATGTCAATAGAATCTCGATAAATCAAAAAGAGTCTCTCTCAGACGAGGTAAGCTCATCAAATATGTCGACCTTGCCACCGAAACCTATGCCTAGAAAAGATTTAAAGGCTAAGAGGAAAAGACCACCACCTCCGCCACCGCCACCTAGACGCGAACCTGCACTGCCAGTTCCCGAGATCAGAGACTTGAATAATACAATTAGAAAGGAAAGTGAGAAAATAGAAGAAAAAGAAACTGTAATAGAAAGTAATAATGGTGTCATTGGGAGTAAGGAGAATGAGACTGTACCAGTTAATGATAGATTAGGCTCAGAAGTAACTGATGCTAAGGCTAAAGAATTTATTATTAATGATGAGAATGCAAATGAACAAATAGGGAATCATCTGGAGACTGAATATACGACGAATAAGGTTCTTGAAATTGTTGAAATGAAGAAGGCGAAAGCAATATTGTCACAGGAGCCCTCGAGAACCTCGGACGAATGCAAAGTATCTGAACGAGAGGCGAATACTTATGTCAATACTTCTATTGACAATGACGATTCGAATAAGATCTGTGCGATCGACGTTGAATTGAAAAACAGTATTAATAGAAAATTACATACCGATACAAGCACTACCAGCACCATTTCTATCGAGTTGAATAGCGATTCAGACAACGAGAAAAAAATTGTTCTGAAAGAGGAGAATGGAAAGAGCGAGATGAACGAAATTGAAGAAATTATGGAGAAAAATGCAACTTCCGCAGAGACAGAAATGGAAACAATGATGTACAACTACGAAATTAAAAAAATGGAGAGGTACGAAGGAAATAATTCTGATCAACTTGACACCGAGAGTGAAGAAGATATGCCGTTATTTAAAGTAATTAAGAGCGACGAAAATTATGATATCGATGAAGATGAAGATGATTTGACGGACGAAAGTGATGGCGATTATTATTGGCAGAGTAATTTGGCTACTATAGGCGAAGAGGAAGAAAATAATTCCTTGGAATACGAAAATGTGTATGTTTCAATATTTTCTCTTATCATATAATGCGTATAAATTTAATTTCATTTAATTGGAACATATACAAAAGAAACGATAAAAGTAGTAGATACTTCTATAGTGTTAATCGTTTAAATTAATTTTCGTAATAAATAGTGTTAATATATATCAGCATATATTAATATATTAATATAATAAAAGACTAAAATTAATTCTGATAAAAGATCCTATAGTTTTAAGTATTTATAATAGAAAATTGACAATTAAGACCTGTATAAATATATACCTAAGCTATAAATTAAGAACTTATACTAGTAAATTACTTGAATTTATGATTCAATATTGAATAAAGTGATACATTATCATTATCTACCTAAAAGTATATGATATTACTTTAAGCGTTTTAAGGATTACAAAATTTATTTATAGAATACATTATTTCCAATTGTCAGATTTACAAAATGTTGCAATCATAACGTTAACTACTGTTACAATAGAAATTGTACAAGATCTGCTTTATATAGTTAAAATATTTTTATATGTAATATATTTGTCGCGTTAACAGCAAATCAACAGATTTTTATAGAATTTTTTGAATTAATGATAAATTCTTTAAGTTATATTAGAAATTAAGATTAATTTACCGAAATACGTAGTGGGAAATATTATGTATATAATGATTGAATCCATGTTTAAAATCCGTTATGAAATTATAAGATAACTTACAACTATACCTACAATACAATTAAGGGAAAATACATATTTATTGATTTATTTTGTAATAAGATACACAAATATTTGAAAAATAATAAGTAAATTTTATAATTCTTAATTTTTATATCTTTAGATGTTTGTTTTTTCTTTGTAAAAAGATTTTCTGATTACTTTTCAATAAATAAAATACTAAATAAACATTTTAATGGGAGAATATTTTATTCAAATCTTTTTAAAAATTTGTTTTAAAATTCGAATATTTTCCTAAATTAAGTTTTACATTTACGATTTTTGTAATGCTGTGAATTCTTACGATCAGTTTTATATTAAATTTTAGGATACATATGAGTTTTTTTAATAAATTGGAACAAAAGTTTAAAAAAACATTTAAAAGTTTGCCATTCTATAACAATGTCGATAAAGTCATTTCCTGTAAGAGTAATTAATGAAGTTTTGTGAATACAACTTATTAAAATTTGTATCACAATGTTTTGTTCTCATATTATATATATAATGAACTAGATTAAATAATATAATTAATTATATGAAACGTACGATAATTTATAGTAGCGTACAGGGATAGTGTACAAATGTATACAATATTATATATAAGAAAGAAAAATTAGAGTGTTTAATGTTAATGTATTGACAATATTTGGAGAAACTAAATAAAATAAAAGTGAAGATATTAGGTTAAATTAAATTCTTTTAAAAATAAGGCAGGAGTAAATATAAATAATTTTATAAAATATTAAGCACATAAAGAATTTAAAATTCAAGATTTATATACTTCCAGAATTTTACAATTGTAAAAAGGAAAAACAAATTATTATATTGTAATGATGAAAAGCATAATTTAGATTGTCATTGAAAAAGTATATTTACATATATGTAATATATACAAAATAGAATTTTTTTTATTACTACAATATAAAAATGTTGAGTGATCAAATGTAATTTACTATACATACTATATAATTAATTGTCAAAATCTATTAAGCAGGTGTTTCCATTTCAAACTAAATTATTTCGACGATTAAAATAAACAAGTGAAAATATTTATTTTCATGTTATTACATTAAAAAGCAGTCTGCGACTGTAAAAAAATTACATATATGAAATACTAAAATTCTTTGTAAATGATTTGTTTATACAATATACGTTAGATCAGTATTTAATGAAAATTAATTAGATTTTGTATTATTTCAGCAATGAAGAGCAAACAACTCCTGTACAGTCAACTGATAAATTACAAATCATCGAAAATGTCATCGAATATGTGTCGGAATTCCAGGATACAAATGGTAAGTTTAAAGTAATTACAGAAATTGCAACAATTTTATTAAGTTTTACAATATATGTGAGAATATTTGTAATAATTTCTAAAATACTTAAAATAAGTTTAATTCAATATGAATGTAAATTTATTTAATATCTTTATATATATATATATATATATATATATATAGATTAATTATGAAGTAAAGTGAGAATAGATTACTTGCAAATCACTATAAAAGTATGTGATTAAGATGTTGAAAAAAATAAGAATTTAATTGTATTATCGTTTCTAAATGAAAATCAAGTTCTTATGTAAAAGTTCTTTCCGAATTATACGTGTGATTAAATGATGATATTTTTTGATAATTTATGAATTAATCAAATACTTCATTTATTAAATAATTATTTAAATAATAGTTTAATTAAAAAAATATATGCTTCAATATTTTAAATAAAATTTTGCATTAATGAGTTTGAAATATATTTAACACTACTCTTTCTTGATTTTTTAACTTATATTAAACTGATTTTATTTATGCTGTGTCGGTATCAACTCATAAACAATTAAAAATATGAGTACGTAAGAATGAAAGAATTTTTATTCATAATTTTGTGATTCTTCTTTATTTGTATTATTCTTCTTTATCTACGAACTTCAGAGAAAAATTTATTCAAGAAATATAAATATTAGTAAATTAAAAAAGGAAATTTTATATTAATATTAAATTTCATTATTTAAATAATTTCAATGTAATTTCTTGTTTATAAATCAACTGAAATTTTTTTTCAATATATGAACAAATGTGATATTTTTCTTATACTAACCATTTTTTAATACTTCCTCAATGGATCACTATTTACATATATATTTTGAATTTCCTAGGTATATAAGAAAATAATTTCGAAATAATAGATTTTTCATTGTAATAATTTGATCAAAACTAATTTGAAAATTAGTGTAATGTAGCTTTTTGACTGGTACTATTTAAATTTAGCATCTATTTCTTTCTAGGGAAACAATCGTCATATAAAAATATTCACCGAAAAATATGTTTTATTCCATTATGCAGTATAATAATTCTTATATGATAATTAATTGTAAGAACTATCATCGATGTTATGTTTTAAAGGTTATAAATTTATTAGAATAAAGTTTAAGACGAATGGAAAGTTGAAAATGTTACATTAGAGTAATATTCGTTTTTCCAAAAGAAAAAAATAATTATATTTTATTCGCATGAAATAGTCGCTCTTCTAAAATAAATAATATATTTGAGATATGCATTATTTGGCAACTCAGTTAATTTCTGGATTTTGATTGATCCAGAATACCATTGCGGATTCCAGAAAATCTTGTAAATTATCTTAAAATGAAGCAACTCGTTAAGCTGCACACTCATATTACTATCGTTCAATTTTACATTATGAAAAATGTTTATTTGAGAATATGACCACTTGTGCCGAAATCCCATTAATCTCGTGTAATAATATCTGTAATTCGTAGGTATGCTAGTTCGAAAAATATTAAGTTGAAATATTTAATATCTTAACATATTGTGTTCAAAATTCTTGGGTAATTTATAAAAAAGTAATTTATAAATTTGATGAAAATAAATGAAAAATGCGTTTTTATGTTAAGTAGTTTTTCTTTAAAAAAATTCAAATTTATTATATGATATATAATAACTGACTGGGTTAATTACAGTATTTGGTTTTGATTGAAAACATTTAGCGTAGAATGTCTGTGTTTATAGTACCTTATAAACTGCTTCATTTTCATTGCTATTTTCTTTATATTCTTCGATGGGGAAAACGGTGTAAATTTAAGAGCGAAGCAATTAAATTTGTCGAAGGTGCAAACGCTTGTACAGATTGTTAAATGAAAGTCTTCATAAAAAACAGGTTTCAGCTGATATTTTTACGGGCGTTTTTAAAGTATTTTACAGTATTTTCAGAGAAGTACATATACTTTACATCTAGTACAATCTGTTTTCTAAATTTTTCATAAATTTTATTTTTCTTGGTTATTAACATTATTCGTATCTATTATGCGCGCTTACGCGCTCAATAAAAATCACGCATCACCATTTCTGATAATGTACATTATAGCTTACACTATTGCATTACTAACAAAAAATGAGAAATTTTCATTCAAACAATATTCGACTTTATAAATGTTGTAAGAAAATGTCAACTTTAAACTATTGAAATAGATTTATCTGGAAGAGTAGATTATTACTTTACATATAAATAAGATCTAATTATGTCATTGTAAGGAATAGCGATTGGATAAAGTCTTTAACATAAATGATTTCTATTCGTGTATTAATATTCGAAGATCTCCTGAGTCATTAAACATAACATCGAACAGAGAGGTAAAATCAGTTGAAATCGTTCGAGTTTCTTTAAACAAAACGAAACGCCATGCATCATCATTGAACGGTAAAGAAAAAACATTTTGACTCGAGATTTGGAAGATAGCATGCATTAAACTCCATAGGATGAAACACAAGACTAAAAAGAAAAACAAATCCGCGCGCATGCTATTATTACATTCACACTCCGGCGAACGCCTCGTATTCCCCGTCAGATCACGCCCGTAAAGAACCTAATGCATTGAAAAAGTTGCCAGCGAGCACCTCATTGAGAAAAGAAAAACTGCGGTACAAAAGATACGAACCCACTGTCCGAGTGCAATGCGCGGTACACACGAGCCCATAAAGCACTGCGTTCGGCGTTTGAAAATCGCGCCGCATCGGACGAAAAAAGGGCGGTAGAGGTTGAGGGGCAAGGGAGAATGATAAACGGCCGATTAATCCGCGGGAAAATTAAAGGCCAGCAAGCGATTAATTATCGAGACACCCGGCGCAATACGATGGGACGCCCACGCGTGTCCATTGCTTCGTTTCGCACTCGCACGTAGAGGTTACGCATTAATCACGCGGCGCGTCATTCGCGCGCGTGTACACGTATGTCTACACGCATCGCTGCTCTTCTTCTATCGCCACCACCATCCCCCCTTTTTTCCTTTACCTGCCAAGGTGCATTTCTTTGATGGCTCTCGAAAGCTATCGAATCGCGGTTCGAGAAATATTGGGGCCTGATAAAGTTGTAGGAGCGGTACATTTCTCCGTGCCGCGGTTACTACGACCTAAGAATCAATTTCAAGGAGTACGATGATTTTACTTCACTTTTACTCGATTAGTTATTATTTCATTTATATAACGTTTAAGACGATACTAATGGAGATAACATGGGTTTTGTAGAATAAATAAAGTAGGAATGAAAACTTATGCTTCTAAACTATTTAGTCTATTTAATCTTATCATTAACTTCCATTGATCTACTGATTTATTTCCATAAAAAAGTATCTACATCTTTGGCATTTCGATAGGTCAAAGATATAGACAGGAATATCATAAAAGTTGTAATAATATTAAAAAGAAACTTAGGTAAGAATAAATAGCTTGGGGTAAATCTATAGATCCAACTGAAAAAGTCAAATGTCTTTTCACCTGTTTAAGAAAATCAGTAATATAATTAGAAGGTAAAAAGATATTCTTAATGTAGTTGTTACATTTTAAAGCATAAGTTCTAATGTTCCTAAAAAGGTGAAACATGCCATAAAATATATATTGTTTGCACGGAATAGCATTAGTAGTATTAAGAAGGATTAGAATAACTTTATTGCAGTACTCTAAAATTATAATCTTTCTTCAAAAGTTTAATTATTTAAGAAGCCTATTAAAATTAAATGTTATGCTCAAATGTAGATAATAAACACTTTTATTTACAGTTTCTTGTAATATAATAATAATTACAATTGCTTAAAATATTGTCCGGATTTATTTCGATTTTTTGTATCATTTACGCAATCTTGAACCTATTAATTTAAAAATAATGTCATGCAAGTATATTTGCTTGGCAGATTACTTATAATCGAAATGGAAATTCATTCTCTGCGTTATTTTGAAAAGATTGTTACGTTGAAGCTTTGCTAAACTGTAAAACTTGTGTAAATCATGATTTTTACCGAGTAATTCTCTTCCACATTTCTTTTCCTTGGAAATCGGTTGAATAATATCACGTTCATAAAAAGTACTAAAAAGTTTGTTTAGCATTTATTAGCCATCTTTCCTGATTCTAAACTTTGTAAATTGCATTATCATCTGCTATTTTCATTTAAATCGGAAAGTTTTAATTAAGTGCATATGCATATTCTTTTCATAGAATATAAATATTTTAATCAGTTTTTTTATCATCATTTTGCGTAAGAAATAGCCAGCTCCAACGAACCTGAAACTTGAATTATTTATTTTATGAAAAGACGTAAAACTAATTTTACTTTATTAATAATTCAGATCTCTAAAAGTATCGAGTAAATTATCTTTAATAATGTTTCTTAATCAGCACTTTCAGTTAATAGCTTAAGAACGACTGAAATTCTCTTGGGCGACCAGAAGTGATTCGGTAGCGTTGAATTTTACGTCTACTCTGTTAGGAGTTCATTATTTTTATGAGCCTTCAAATTATACCGAGTGCACGTAAATTGCTAGAAACGCCGTCGACAATCGCCGATTTTTGAATTGTCTCTTATTCCATGGTAGAAACTATATCATCGCGAAAGTGAATATAGATTTCGCCACATAATTAACTATTATTCTCCCTCTCGGACACAATAAGACAATGTTTGTACTCAACACAGACCATTATTCAATTATCTCTTAACGAGCTTCGCCGCAATGTAGACACATTTCACCACATTGGACGAGTAAAAGGGAGAGAGAGAGAGAGAGAGAGAGAGAGAGAGAGAGAACTCAATATATACTAAAAGGGCAGTGGTGTGAAACTGGCACGCGAAGCGCAAAAACGCGTTCGCTTATACTACGCACGCATTTATAAGGCGCGCGTGTGGAGCGTCTTGGGAACACTGCGAGGCTCGAACGCACCTGTAACAAGCAAACGCAAATCCCGATTCCATTTTCCGTCGCACGTATTGGTATTCATATGTACATGAGCGTGGGCCGTCGACCAGAGCTTGTCTCGGTTTTTTCCTTTTGACTTTATTTCCTTCTCTTCAGCGCTTCAAAGGTTTTCGAGGAAGTCGAGGAAGGGCTGTTTTATCGAATGCCTAGCTCTGCTTTGCGACAAATTTACAATGACAAAGCTTTGAATGTACATATTCAATTATTATTTTCTTCGATGTTAAAAATGCACTTTGTTTTGGCAGTCGTAAATATGTCTGTTAACAAACAATTGAAAATATATAGGCGGATGATTTGATTTTATTTTTAAAATAATATCTTCATTTAAACGTAATTTTAAAGTATTTTTCATAGATATTTGATATTGATATTTATGAATATCTTTTATTTCGAACGATGGGAATAATGTTTAACTAGCAAGCTACTTTCTATTTTTTCTTTGTATATTTTTCTTGATGCTTTAGTCGTGTGACAGTACCGTGTAATAAATTCAGCTCTTAAATTGTGAAAAAAGAAAAGTTTTCTTCTTCTTTATTCGAGGTTAAAAATATTCCAGGTCAAATAGTTGCACGTTTCTTACTGTTCATTCTTACTGTTGCCGAAACGATAATCGTTCTATTTTCTCAAGTTGGCATTTTTGAAATTTTTTAACTTGCATCTTTGAAATGCCCTTCGTCCATTCAAGAAATAAGAGAGACAAGTGCTTGCCGATCTTTAATTTTAGCGACGATACCTCAATGCAAATGCATTCTCAGGTAAGATACCACGGAAATGCTTCTTTTACGGCTTTGTTAATGTTTATTAGCAGTGGCGAAGTGCGCGTTGTGGTAAAAGCGCAATCGCATGCCGGGAAAAATCCTAATAATAACTAATAAAGCAAGTTATAAACGAGCGTTGAGAAGGCATATTCGTAACGATTTCTTATAAGTGACAGTTAGGATTGAGTTTTGAAGTTCAACGATTCCAGCATAATGAATAATCATGGAATATTCATCAATTTTTAGTGTCACGCTTGTACATCGAATGTATCGCGTACGGTGAAGAATTTTATGTCATCTATATAAATATAATGGAATCATAGTCTTGTATATCCAGTACGATTTATAATTATTGAAATAATTTTTGTTTATTCCTATTTTTCTAGACCACTAATCATTTGTACGAGGTACCGAGGTGACATTTTTCATATAAAAATATGAAAAATAATTGGAATAGAAAGAAAGATGCAATGAAAAATATAAATAATTTCCTTCTGTCCACATAACTTGTTTTTGTACTACGATAAAGATTACATGCCTTTCAAGTGACATAATTTATCTTCCGGTACTTCAGAAAAGAAGTCTAATAAAATATTATAATCAGTTTGAAATAAATTTTAATATATATTATTTTCTGAATATGTTATACTCCTAAATGCTCTAACAGCTTAATTCTCCTCGATTCTCTGAATAAAGTAATCAATTTAAAAAAAAATCCTCGAAAAAATTATGATATTTATTACGCAATCAAGATTTTGAATCCATTGGTTGTGAATAAAATTGTCAAAAATTTATTTCACTTGTAAATGCTTGTAATATTTTTTGTCAATAATCTACCCGGAGGAAATAATATCGATATGCAATTACAACTAGAACAAATACAATGTCTTTGCGTTTAAATGAATAATTATATATACAGTTTTGCTTTTTAAAAAAATGATCACTCTTGAAAGAGTTTCTTCGCATTGATGGTATCGTAGTTAATATACTCATCATCGTTCATTAATAGTGACTATTTTTCTTTCGATTATTAGGTTTTCATCACTATAACAAACTAACAAATATTTGAACTGAAGCATACACTTTATCGATTCACCATCAATGGATTCATTTATATAAACAATGTAAGCAATCTCTTGTATCAAAATCATAAACAATGAATAATTTACGCCACTCGAAATCTCGTCTTTATTGAATCTCACGTGATAACATTCTTTACACAACACGCTAACGCACCTTATGTCTAACCTTCCTCCCGCGCAATTTCTTGATTGATTACCATAGCCCGCACATACTGCACCTCTGATTGCATTTTAAAGTGCACTGGCTCTCACCCTAACGACTTGCTGAATAATCGTGGATACAAGAGGATTAAGTACATTATTCATACATAAAATGTATTTTCTCTCTCGCCTTCTCCACTTCTCACTCTCGATAATATTCAGACAAAATAATAAATTATCGCATAAATATTGGCCATTTCAATGTTTCGCACGATAAAATAATTTTCTATTGCAAAATATTCTGTATAGGATACAAAATGTGACGTTGATAAACTTTCAATTACTTTTGATTAATTAAAATGATTATTTCAGGAAAAATCTTTTCTTATTTTATTAATCAGCGTGTTTTATCCGGAAGGAATAAGTTTTATTTCATAGTTGAAACTACTTTACAATGCAATTAGCTGAAGGCATATTAAATAGAAAAATATCCCGATTCAGTAGAAAATAAGAGTATTAATATGTCATGGCTGGGATGCAGTATAATAACTTTTTTAAGTACGAATAAATTAGTTTGCATAATAGTTAGATCGTGAAAATGTCCAATGTTATTCATTGAGTTTGAATGACATCGTCTTCCAAGATTCTGAAAAACTTCAACTCGGTAATATTCCTGAGTAAATGTTCATACTTAGCAGTACTTACTAACGCACGTAAATTCATTCGAGTTATTTTATCGTGCAATCTATACTTAAATCACCGATGCATTTCACGTTGCATTAGCCATTTAAACAAAATATGATCTTTTTCGCACATCTATTAACACATTAAACTCTACATTCTATTACTTCCGCACATATATTACTAAGTATAATAAGGAGTTTTCTCGTCAAATTGCATTATGAGAATCGATAGACCAGTTTCACTGTACAAGGCAACAATATAAAAGTCAAAGTATTTCATAAAAAAAAATCTGTTTAGATCAGTCAAATCAATCAGTTTCTCCTTTATTCTGGCCGGTACGAAAGAGGTTAAGTTAGGGTAGGCGGAAAAGCACGCGGAAACTTCACATCTTGTAATAACCACGCTAGAGCACTTCTCGTGAAAGCGAACGACTGTGGGTGTGAGAAAAAGAGGTACACTGCCGTCAGTCTAGATCCAACAACAAGGAGAGAAAAGTGAACAGCTGCCGTTGCTGGAACGATGAAAACGTCGGTCGCGCTTTGCGAGCGCAAATACGTTGAGACGCCAAAGTCGCGTAGCACGTTACGTATAAGCTGCTCGAGTAAACGCTCGCCGTTTCCCTTGGAATTTATTTTGGACGCAAGTGTACAATTAAGAACAGGTACCGTATTATGCGCGCAATGGAAGTTCGATGGAAGTTCGAAGCAACGCGTTTCTTTACCGAAAGGAAAACTTGAGAAGGAAAGCACGTTTCTCTTCTTGTTCAAGAGGGCGTCTATTATCTTCGAAATGAAGTAAATTCTCGGTGCAGCACGCTTCTATTGAGAAACTACTTTTCTTGGTTATTCGCTCAAAACTGTGAGCTTTATCTAATAAAAAGATGTCGAACAGTATACGTTAATAGCCTGCATTTCACATAAAAATGGATAAATAATTTCGAAAACTGACGACTTTTAGAAGACTTACGTCTTCTTAGAAGTTAAACCTCTGTAAAACTATAATGGAGAGAAAGATTTTACGGGTCGAAAATACCTAATGTACGCTCATTTTCTTGGAAAAATCCCTTTCTGACCCTTCGGCGGAATATATAAAAATATGTGCGCGTGCTCGGGAGCAACGGTGCGGTTGCGTAATTGAGTGCGCGATCACGCGAATAAGTAAGAGCGAGAGAAAAAGACTTGGCTCATTTACATTAATGCCCGATAGTTTCAAATAAGAAGAGATGATTTTCGCAGGGACGCGAAACCATCGCGGGAAAAAGATATAAGGATGCCGGGCGCGCGTGGCTAAGAAAATGACGTAAAATTAATAAATCGCCGGCTTTATCGAGCCTCAGAGCGAAAACCATGATTGGATGTCTTTGTTTTCCACAGGCATGCGCGCTCGTGCTTGAAATTGATTATGGGAGCTTTCTTCCTAAGTGAAAAATTATTGGTTATTAATGCTACATTATAATGAATACCACGGCTATATCCTTTACGTTCCGCTAACAAATTGAGATATCGTTTTGTAGACAAAAAACTCATGCTCGCGAGTAATATAAAGACATCTAATGCATTCAACCATCGATAATTAGTCCGTTAAAAACGGAGCTTATACAATATATGGATTTAATACGTAAAAACAATAGATAGTAAAGATTTTTCACTGCATTCGGTAAGACAACGCTCAATTTTTTTCTATGCATTGGTGAAAATCTATTCCCCTTAACGAAAATAATTATTCTACATCAAATATAGATCTAGATGTAATAAAACAATCACCAGCATTGAAAGCTATAGTTTTGTACAATGATGCAAGTTGCAAGTGTTACTGATTTCGGGATTTTTTAAATGTATCACTCGTCTAAATGAAAAGAAGAAATTATTTCATAGCTAATGAGGCGAATCATTGAACTAATTTTGTTCATTGAACAAACGTAACGACTGAAATAATGTAACACAAATCCCCCGACACGAGAATCCCATTAATGAAGTATAAAAAGCACGATCTCAAAGTAATTAATAAATATTCTAATGCATACTCTAATACATACAAACAAAATTCAATTAATCATGTTCGAACATCGACGTTCATATCGCTCTTTACAATTAGCTTCGTACCCTCTTGTACCTATCATGCAGTATGCAGCAACACGGGCAGACAATTTTTTCATCCGACGTTTTTTTTCCAAACGGTCAGATTACATGCCCATCTTCGATCCGCACTAACGTATTAATCAAAACTCATCGTCGCCGACAGCGGCGTCCACCTTATATCTCGCGAAACGCGGCGCAACAACGCACGCCTTCGAGCCGAAAAGATGAGAAGCCCAGAGAGAGAGAGAGAGAGAGAGAGAGAGAGACTTCTTCGGTATCCACAACTCAAACAATATGACATAATCCCATTACGTGGAGCGTTGAAAAAAGTCTGGGGTGTAGGAAGGAGAGGAGGGCGAGGTGGGGTGAAAGAGTCAGCGGCTCGAGGAGAGCGAAGGCAATTTTTCATCGCAATTAATCGACTCGCATAGCGATCCCCCGCCCGCGCTCGCCGTCTTATCTACCGATCAGAAAAACATTTCCGGGCTGCGATTCTCTCGCTGGCGAGGCTCGTTCACTCCGAGGGTTCAACGAACGTGCGGCCCCTCTCGCTCATTGACAGTCCACTTTATTCGCGTACACGTACGCACCCCTGACCAGGAGATCGCGAGGTCCTTGTTTTTCTGGCGAATTATAGCGTTCGCGCAACTCTTTTCTGGACCTGAGACATTGCTCTATTATGCCCGATCTCCGGGGGAGTCGAAGGCGAAATGGGTTGCCGAAACAACCTTTTTACGCAATGAATCTTTCCTTGAACTTGGAAAATGTTGATCATGCGCCAAATCATTGCTCTTTACGAGGACTTGGATTGCACCCGATGACTCTTGTCGCACGCACAACTTGTGTTTGATATTTTCTTGTTTTGTACTCTTATCGAGAATAATATTCGATTTTAAAATAAGTTTACGTGAACTGATGTTACGAAAATAGTTAATAATGGCTCAGCAATAGTAATCGTTATATACGTGTCATAAAGATTATGTATCTGTAATGGCTAGAAGTGCCAGCTGACACCAATCAATTTACTGCATGCAATCGATAAATACTACCTTTTAACTCTAATTAATTAAAAATTATTCGATATAGCGATCATGGGTATACCGATAGTATTGCATCATTAATTCTATAAAGTACAAAATTTTTCGCGCTCATCGTACTATTCTTATTCGTTAAGAAGAATTTAATAAGAATTTCTTAGTCATTCATTTGGTTCGTTTTTCATCTCTTCTCTTTTGTAGCTAATAAAAATAGTTGTACTACTAAATGATGATAGTACATCAAATGTTTAATTACTAATAGATTAAAACGATTTATTGTTTGGAATTTTGCGCCTGATGAAACATAAAAATCTTGTTGCTTTTAAATGAATCACCAAAAGAACTGCTTATGTCATCATTAATTACAAGATAATTAGCAAATTTAAATTTTACGTGGAAGCGTAAATTTTTGAAAATCGAATCATTTCACAATGGCGATCAAGGGTCGAAATAATAGTCGGCAGAAAGAACTTAAAAAATTTCTCTCGTTGTGAAGGACATTAATTTTTTCATCGCGTAAGACTATCCTCAATAAATGCTCGCAGTTTTATGGTCTTTATCTCGTATTCCATTACCTACTAACTTCTTCTTCTTCTTCTTCTTCTTCTCCTTCTTCTTCTTCTTCTTCTTCTTCTTCTTCTTCTTCTTCTTCTTCTTCTTCTTCTTCTTCTTCTTCTTCTTCTTCTTGTTCTTGTTGTTCTTGTTCTTGTTCTTCTTGTTCTAAGGTGGAAGCCGATTGAACATTAGTTCCGATTTGCTGTGGCCAGGCTTATTACCTAGTAGCATTCATCCAGTATCTTCTCCTTCGCTAACAATGTAACCGCAGTTTATACTCAAAGTTAAATAAACAAATTTTTGAAAATTTGTTCTGTAGTCAGTGAATCTCGCAGTGATAAATCTTTTAATTGTACGTATATTTCAGACGTATATTTTAGCTTGAGTATCATTCGGATTTATCTTAAAATTGTTCTGCCGATTATTTTTCGACAAACTGTACGCGAGTGCCTTTTATTTTTAGAATTTCCTATTAAAATAATACCGCGGGTGATGATGCATGCAACTCTCCTCTACCAAGTAATAAAGTATGCGGAATTTCTTCATCTTGCGAAGGACTTACTTGGTATCGCGTGTTTGCGAAACGATGTCTATCAATTAAAAAACGAAAGCGAAACACGTCGATCACTGTTAAGATAGAAATAAATCACTTCGATAACCGAATTTCAAAACAATCAGCTTGAAAAAATACGGTCACTTTAACTATAAGCTGAAAGCAATATCGCTCGAGCATGCGAGCAATAAAAGAGTAACACGAACGGAGCGGGTTAAAAAATTTTCTTCTCGTTATCTATAGCAGCCATCAGTTTAGCTCATACACGTAGAAATCTGTACTTACTAATGCAGACTCACATTTTGACCCGACACTGTTTAACGAGGTGATAAAATTGCTAAGCCTGGAAAGTATTTTATCTGCATCAATGAGAACGTTAGTTATTACAGTAAAAGCATTGGCCGCAATCTAGAGCTTTTCGCTTTAAGCATCTGGCGGCTGGGCTTTTCGCTGGCTCCAGCAGAACCTTTAGTTGCGACAGCAAACTATTCGGCCACGCGGGTATAACTCCAGGGGCTAACTAACTGAAAACTCTCCCTTGTGGCGTACTTGGCGACCTTAAGTTTATGTATCTCCGCTGTCCCTTGAGCAGAGGCTGTATGTACAGGACCGAGCGAGCGATGGAGCCTCTGGGATTCTGTGTTCTGTGTCGGTGCCGCTTGGCGGCTCTCGGCATGGCGATGGCGATGGCATGGGGCTCTCCAGTGGCTGACCGCTCTCAAGGTCTTTCTCTCTTTCGCTCTCCCTTATTCCCCCCTTAATCGCCTACCTTTTCGAGATCTTTCACTCGACTCTCTCTCTCTCTCTCTCTCTCTCTCTCTCTCTCTCTCCCTCGCTCTCTTGACTATCCCAATCGAACCCCGGTAATACCGCCATATTACCCAAGGCTATATAATATACTTTGCTCGTGTGTGTATGTATGTCGATTCCATCTATTTTAACGTGAACGCCGAGGTTCGTCTATATTTTTTGCTCTTTTTCCACTCTTGAACGACCTGAGTGTGCTTACGTGCGTGAACGATGAAAGGGGAGAGTGAGTGAGTGAGCGAGCGAGTGAGAGAGTGAGAGAGGGAAATGGAAAAGAGAGCTTAAGTGAAAGATGCATTTTGTGAGGTAATTGTTACGTGAGTTATCAAAATGGAGATCTCAAGGATTAAAAATTTCAAAAACATTGGCTTTTTATTTATTTATTTTTTTTAACTCTTGTTGTTGATTCTTGCGAAAAAATGTTAAAAGCCAAGAACTTGAACATTTTTTATTTTTTTAGATACACGTGTCGTACAATATTTATTAAGGATTAGAGTAGAGTGTTGGAAGTAGTGGTAGTAATCTGTAGATACTGCAACAAATTTCCCTGACAAGTTTAAAAGGATTGACATTATCTATTTGATAAGTACAATCCAAGTACAATCTAAGTATAATGGGCCGATGCTTAATACTTCGAAATGATTATTCATTGTTGTTTCTTGTAAGTATTGCAATACTTTTATATAAATGTGTGACTATAGACTTTGAGACGAATCACACGGATTCTTTATACAAATATACAGAGAAACATATATCAGACTACGTATACGCAATTATTATAGAAGATTATTCATAAGAAGTTTGAATATTCTACAACCCTATTTCTTATGTATCGAAATAGTTGAGTTAAACATGTTGAATAAGTG
The DNA here is from genome assembly GCA_018907045.1 of Wiebesia pumilae. Taxonomy (NCBI): domain Eukaryota; kingdom Metazoa; phylum Arthropoda; class Insecta; order Hymenoptera; family Agaonidae; genus Wiebesia; species Wiebesia pumilae. The sequence goes on from JACCHZ010000104.1 coordinate 3,025,978, forward strand.
CAGCTTGCTTTACAATGAAGTCTCCATAAATTTAATTTATAAAGTTAAGAAAATGCATTTACATTTTACTAGTGTAATGAAATACATATATGTATGTATTTATATTTATTATGATTTATTCGATAAATGAATATATCGATTTGTATTCATTATCTTTTCGATTATTAAGTGTATCGATTATTTCTTATTATCTATTACATTATCAAAATCTGATGCCTTTCGAGCATATTGTGATATAAAGCGACATGACTTTGTAGTTGTGGGGATAAACACATTTTTCGAATTTTAATCAAATATGTACATAGTTATCTTTCTAAAAATCTACTTAATGAATAATTTATACATTCTACAGATATATTCTACAATTGAATCCATAATAATAGATAATCGATAAATTTGATATATTCAACAATCGAATGGGTAATAAATGATAATCGGTATGTTCGATATTCGCAGGAATATTAAACGACACTCAATATATTCGATGAACGGATGGATAACATATAATAATTGAAATTTTCTATAATCGAATGGATAACAATCGATATATAATACTTAATAATATTGGACAAATTATATTAAATATAAATGTATATGTAAAAGAGGCTTAATATACTTTGGTAGTAGTAGTAGTAGTAGTAGTAGCAGTACATATATACTGATTTGCTATAACAGAATAATTCTTTAGGATTTTTTAGGATATTTATACATGACTAAATACACTTATATTTCTGATTCAAAGGCTAATTATAATAATTAAAATAACAAATGGCAATGACTGACTTTTATGACATATTTAATTCAGTTAAATAAAAAGAATTTTCTAAAGCACGAATGAAGGTAATAAAATTTTCTTAAAAGAAATGTATTGCTGAAGGAATTAATAATAACAAATTCACTGCTCGCAAATATAACGTAAAAGAGAAATATTCTTTCAAAATTTTAATCTTTAATAAGAGCACTAATTTTTATACTGCATTGTAATAAAATTCATCCGACAATTGTTGCATATTATACGGCTCGTGATTAATTTATTTCAGAAAATTATATACTGCGTCGCGGCAAGAATATGTTTGGTATGTAATCATATCAAGACTTTTTTTTTTAATTATAATTAAAACTAAAATATACGTCCGTATTCCTTTGAAAAGTAGTCTATATTCGTAAAAAAAAGCGATCGGTCAGAATTTTGTAAAAAATGAACAGAAAATGAAGGTTAACTTTAAATCGGTAGTAAGATCGTAATAATATATATTTGAATTATTTTCGGGAATTAACCCTTTATAAAAAGATTTTTTCAGGTTTTTTTTCAAGAGATTTCACGTTTAAGCATAATTTGGGAATAAAATTATATGTAAAATAGAAATACTATTTACAAATATCAAACTAAAATACAACTAGAATGTGGCTTATTTTTAAGTTCATGGGTTTTTATTCTATTTTATCTAATTAAATTGATATCATAAAAGTACAAAGCATTTATAACATATATTTTTAAATTTATGGAAATATTCGACAAGGAGGATTTTATAGTGAAGAAGATTACAAAATCATAATAGGATGTTTTTAAGCAAATTCATTAAAATAACTTCTAAATGTGTAGGAAAAAAATGTAAGTAAAGCTTTCAGAATTATCTTTCTTAAGAAATGACTAAATTTCTATAAATTAGAAGCTCAAAAATTATATTGGTCAAGCTTTGAAAAAATCCTTTCACTCCAATTGTCTTCAAGTAAGTGAAAATGTTGTCAGAAATATTTTTCGGTCAGGAACGGTTATTAAACCGCTCATTAAATTATAAGAATGTCATAATACAGTGAATATTTGTATGAATACTTTTAAGAGTGTAAATTGCTTGTTTTAGATTGGATATTGTTATGTTGCATGTAGAAATGAAATTCAACTATGTTTCCCACATGACGGTGAAATAGATTTTAGAAAGTTTTTAGTTATAGCGAGAACTAAATCTTTTCCCGATTTATAAAAAGTATTGATTACAATTTACATATCATATTTTAATTCAAATAAGTGATTTCAAATACGGACTTGGAATTCATTGCAATATGCTTATTTTATTATAGTACTATTATGAAAAGTTAGGTCAAAATGAGCAGCGAGACTAAATAAGTACTTGTGGTATAAACCATTTACTAATAATTATAAGCATTCGCTTATGAAAGAATGATAAATTGTATAATAATTCAAATAAATTATAACAATTGATTAAATATAAACTATGAATTGAATTATTATAGCGTTCAATTATTAAATTTGCTGTAATTATAGGTAAGTTAGGATCAACACTTTAAACTATTAATATAAATATTATCTTACCTTTAAATTACCATTTTGTAATTTAAATTTAAGTTCAGTTTGAATATATTATAAAATATGGTATAAAATATAACCAAATAATTTATCCATTATTATTTTCTATACAATTATGTTGGAAAGATATTTAAAACTATATAAGCTCTTTTATATCGACTTATTCATAGCTCTAACAACAACTAATTTGTTTGATTGATTAGAAATAGATATTTATATATAAAATTTTTTTATTGATTCATTTAAATTATTCTTATTATATACTATTATGCTTTTTATTGTTATTGGCATTTAATTTAATACAGAATCTCGTATTAATGACGATTCAGTATTGAAATTTTGATTGGAATATATTTTAATATAATTAACGTTTTCTCTAATAATTAGTTAATAATAAGCAATAATATCCATATTAAACGATTAGAAAAATATTTATACAGGTTCGCACTTATATTATTTTTTACAAGAAATTGTAACATTTGTATTAAACATTACATGTTATTTTCTAACAATAAAAAATAGCGCATCTATATAAAAACTATAATTTAATGATGAAAGGTCCTAAAGAGAAATTCCAAAAAGTATTAGAACTAAAGAACAACGAACTTTAGTTTGAAACATATAAAATGTGAAAGCCTTTTAAAAGACATATATGAAAACATTGAAATTTAAATTGGTTTTATATAATTCTTAATAACGTTGCTGGGGAATGTCAAAAAACAATGTACGCTGTATATATTGCATATAGTACTGTACTTACTATTAGGTTTGACGATCGTTATAAATATATTTTAAGCAATAATGACATTAAAACAGTACGGATAAAAAAAAAATACCGAAAACAAAAGAATTAGAAATGTTATAATGAGTTGAACAACATGAATATATTGGTGCAAGGAATATAACATAAAAATGAATTAGATGTGGAATAATAAAATAGTTTTCTACGAATATTGATATTTAAGAATTTACATTATGATAAATTATCATCGCTATATTTTTAATTAAAAGAGTTATCGGTTCGAGTGTAATTGTATAAATTCCACATAAATTAATTTTCTAAAGTTTATTTTAAGGGTTTAAGTTTTCAGTTTATAGAAAGTAAATGGCTTCTAACTAGTAATTAGGAAGTGTTCTCAACAGTGTTTGGAATGCACATAAAATTGATCCATAAATAGAGGTAATCATACACCTTTCACATACCACTCGCGTAAATATCAAAAATAATTACTTCAAAATTTCAAGCACAAACTAATTCCCAATGCATTTCTCTCATTCGACTTGGAACTTTCGACTTAAATCGTAGGTGCACTCCATGTAAATGACCCCACAATCAGCTAACTACCTGAAGCGGAGATCGAGAGCCTCGATCTATACGTTACTTTGACACATTTACAAGCAATCCACGCGATAAAGATGTATACGCATAGTTCGAACAATTCAAGAAGCGCCACGTATTCGCGCGAGTCATTCCCGCGTAACGAAAGTACGCGACGAACTCGTTTGAGCGAATCTCCAACGAGATTACGGTATCTCGGCTTATCTGCGAAGCATCTCAATATTCACGCTAGCGAACACCGTAGAGACGTTTTGAGAAGACGAATCGATACAGACAGAGAAGAATCAGGAGTATCGAGTGTATCCGAGAGTTACCCGTACCGAGCAAACGACATTCCATCCTACTAGAAGAATGTCATCTCCCATGGATGGGCGCACGCTTATTGCACTAAGTGAGATGGGAAGGAGTTTGGTTGCACGCGAGGAGCAACGCGCAACTAGTATACTGACCTAATGATGACTGGTTGCCGCACTTCTTGCGTCCTCCACCTCCTCCAACAAAATATTGCATGCGTGCACGCGCACTCGGAGCCTTGTTCCATAATTATGGTATATTTAATGTAAGATATGCAGTCAGGACCGAGTGCCCACCTTGAAACGACGAGTACACCTAAAATTCATAACTCTGTATTACGTTACTGATTTTTATTCGAATAACGATAAATTTGTATGGAGCTTTCAACAGGTACGAAAATACGAACATTTGTTAATAAATGGCTTAGTCGAGTGTTTTTATTTTACATGTGTGGAGAATACATAAAGTGGAATTTTAAACGAGTCTCTGAAAATGCAATTTAACGAGTATGAATTACCATTTTAATTCTATTAAAGTGCATTCTAATCATAATAAATCTAATTTAGTGACACAAACTTATACATAAAGTTTCTCTATAATTCCCTAAATTGTGTTATTCTATGTGAAAGAATACTGTAACGTGGTATATAATAAATTCTTTATTACGTAATATTAAATAAATAACCATTTAATATATTAAATGGTTAAAGACAAACTGAAAATGAAAAGAATCTTGCCAGGTTTCAATAAACTTACTTCTAAAAAAAACTTCCAAATAGAAAAATACGCAGATATGAGTAAGACTGAAATAAAATAATATATTAAGTTTTTCCTTACAATTCAGATAACTAATATATTCAATTTTTCTTCTTTATAAGAATTTTAAATTAATAAAAACTTGATTATGTATAAAATTAAAGATAAAATTAAAACATAAACAATAACTGATATTTGTAATTTTTGCATTGGATCGTTTAGTGCTTAAAACAGATCAGATATTTTCTTTTATCACTAAGATAGAAGTTATATTTTATTTTATTTCTTTATTTTACTTTATGTTAGTTCACTTGTGAGTAAAACTAAAAAATATATAAACTTTAATTAAAGTCAATATTTTAAATTTGTAAAAATATTAATTTATAATGAATCTAAACATTTTAGTAAACGACCTTTAAGTCATCATAGATATAAATAAATTGTATTTTATATATATTATTGTAATGTGTACACCTTATTCCAAATTTTGATTCTAATAATTTATTTTTTACTTGTCAATTTTTTAAATTCACGTTTGACGATTTCAGATATTGAAAGATGCAGTGTGGTACTTAAACTATAATGGAGTAAATTCGTAGGCGATTTCGAAGACAATTAAAACATTATCTACAATACTTAAAAAATTTAGAAATAAAATAAATATAAATTTTGAAAAGTATATATTATTATTTTTATGTATGTAATTTATCAAATTTTAATCGCTTTTGTAACAACAGACTACATGTAAATTTATCAATAATAATATGATTAAATTTAACATAATGGTATACTAATTCTAGTATATCGTTAATTTTAAAGACCTTCTTTGTGGTAATTATGTTTGAAAGGAATAGTAAGTTAAACTATGTAGTAGAACAGTTTAACTATTATATTTGCTTTTTCTATTAATTTGAATACGCATTCAATTGTAATCTATATTTCAGGATAGCTCTTAGAAAACTAAATTTATCCAATTAATTGAAGAATAATATTTTCTATAATAACTACATTATGTCCAGTATAATGTCACATTATATATTACACCTATGTTACTTATTATTTAAATTCTATAGACATTGAAATTTATGGTCATTATCAAAAGATATTTATTCAAAACATAAATAAAGTTAAATTAGTTTTTAGGAAACATTCCATTTAAGAAATTGTCAACAAATGAATCTTTGAGAATAAAATTAAATCCAAAATTTTCAAATGCTATAATTTGCAGCTATACTTTATAATATTACTTATTTCTCAAGATTTTTTTATAATTTTATTTCGCATTACATATTTTTTTTTAAATTTATAAGAAAATCTTTTGTTCTTCACTACGTTAATAAGCATACAGTAAATATTGAAATAATTACATATTTATTGTCGTGTTCCATTTATTCTCGCAGAAAATTTCAAATTGTAAATTGAATTTCTTTCTTTACATTGGAAATAACGCTATCTTATCTTTACCGTCGGATAAAGATGCTATAATTTATAGTACAGGTGCTAACTCATTATATCGTAAAATATATCAATACAAATCATCCTATTTAAATTACCTACAAATGTCTATTAAGGTGAAATAATTGAATCAAAATATGGATGCTGTTTCAAATACTACCAGATAAGTTACGTAACAATGTTTCTGAAAATTCCAGTCGTATGTAGAATATAAAACCACGGCTTCGCTTTACTTCACCGTTTCATTTTGCTGTTTCGAATAGGCGATGATTCAGATGCCAGTCTTTTCGACAGTGACGATGGCGATGACAATCAAAAAATGATAAATGATACAACTTGTTACTCCTCTTTTGAGCTTTTCTCAACTCTACACCGTTACGCATGCATGAGCTTGGAACATAAGTGGACTGTCAGTAGGTGTGACTCGATCCTTCAATCATCGCTGCATCTTTGGAAGAATTTTTTTTCGTTGGACAACAACGATTTTCAATGTAATAATTTTGAAAAAAGTTCTACGTACCACTTTAAGAAATTCTATCCATTGAATTATCGTTACTACGTTTTAGTTTTCGGGTCCATTTCTTATCTCGTCGATAAAATAATACATTCATTATTTATAATTAGGAATGTGATTAGTAGGAGTATTCGTACTCTCATGCAAGCAAATATTTCAATTTAATAATTTTAATAATTTTTTATAAAGAACTACTTTGTTAACAATTGTTCGAAGTTGATTACAATGTCCAAAGTAAAGCATCACGTCCACCTCTTAAGTATGTTACTTTTTTAATCATTCTAAAAGATATATGAAGGTTTTGTCCATCTGGATCAAAATGAAAAGCAAAAGGTAAGCAAAAGTATTAATGCCAGGAAAAAATAAAACATACGAGAATTGCCAAGAGAAAATAACTGTTTTTCTTCCGACGTATTCGAGCAACTCGCGGTATGAAAAGAATCACCGCGAGATCCGTTCCAATTAGTAGAAACAAAATAGCACTACTAATGGACGACAGAGGATCTATGTACGTGCAATGAAAAAAACCAAACTTTTTCACGGCCCATAAATCCTGAACGATTCGCCGACGCATGTAACACACAAAATTCACATAACACTTTCATTTCCGTTTCTTCTCGTTCGTCTTCATGATGAACAAAGGTTCCTTTTTCAAAAGTTAACTTGCGCACCTTTGCAACACTCTCTGACACCCAAGAGAAATCTTTTTGGTCACGCATCTCTCCGTTCATCCCTCTTCACTTATCTTTTTCTATCTTTATATTTGTTTTTTCGAGCAGAAATATTATCTTTTGTTATGCATTGTTATTTTTGTAATTTATTCGTAAATAACTTTTAAACAAGAAATTCACTGCGGCAGTAATTCATTATTTTTGCAGAGCTCATTCTTTCAAAAGGAAAATAAAGTACACGACTATGATTTGATGTTGCTTTCAAATTTGCTTACTTATTTCTACTGTATTACGTATGTACGTATATATACATAAAATAATTTATTTTTCGTAATCCGAATTATATCATCTAATTTTATGATTAATTAAAGATCTTATTATTGACCTTAATTTACTACTGGTTATTTTTGAAGAAGAATTATTTTCATAATTGTTTTAACGAGTAATAAAAGTAATAAAACTAAATGATTTATTTAATAATTTATATAAAATTTTTACGATTATTGTGGTAATCTTAAAAAACTGTTTATTTTTACAGTTACTCGTTTATAACTCCCGGTAATATTAATGAATAAGAATAGTTATTAACAATTTTAAGAATTATTGGATATTCAACAAAAATTACACAAAGACTAAATTAAACTTTATAGTATTATTTAACTAGAATTAGATTTATAATAGGCGATATTTTCAACTTTACACTTCATCTTTCCAAAATATATAGTTGTTTCTGTAAATTTAGTTTAATTTTATCTTCTTATCGTCTTCTTAGTTTATTTAAGGACTTTTTACTTTCTAGTTTTTATGTTACAGCATTGTATTGTGACTTGTATTTTATTTAATTTAATTTAATCTATGTATTTGTCTTGCTCATCTTAATTTAATTACATTTATAATATTGGATAAAATATGAAATTATTTATTCTATGAATACATAATTTTATACAATCTCTGCCATAATTGTTGTACTTTATATTGTATATTTATCTACATAATTATAGTTTAATACTTTAAATTTGGAAGAAATTATTTTAGATTTAGGAAGAACATATAATTTATATTTTTGCAGGACTACCAATAATATTATTGCTTTCTCAGATATAATCTTTAAATTGCATAATGGTAAGCAAAAGTTCTATACCTTGTTGATAAAGTAAAAATATATATTTTTTTAATATAAACTTTCTTATTTTGTTTTTACTGTGTATAATTAGATCAATGTGCTTCAATCTATTCTATCAATGGTTTTATTAAAAATTTGTATTTTGCTATTCTAGTGATCTACTTCTAATCTATCAATAATTATGTATTCAATTTATTTTTCATTCGTTTCTAAATTTATTCATTTTTTTACATTTAATAAAAACAATACATTTTTTATAGCGAAATATTTCCTATCTACTATGAAACGTACATTATTTGCATATTAGAGTATTTAAATTACACCATTTAAAGAATATCTTTTTATTTTTATCTATCAATTTGATAATGTATTCATCTAAATTAAATTGAACAAATGCAATGGACCACTGTCACTATAACGCGTTACTACAGACAATTATAGATAATGCAGTCTGTATTTCAAATATTTTTTAAATAATTCAAATTTTTATAAATAATTTACTATTAGAAAAGATATTTACGAAATTAACCAAGATTTTCAGCTATTTTAATTCAACTGATTCTTGAAATATTTTAAGCGCATCTATAATTATCGATATTTATTTTATCTTCTTTTTACAGATTGACATGATAGTTAACTTTCCATTTCTGTGGTATAATTTTTTATTACACGTATCATAAAAGAAATTTTCAAATTTAATATTACTTCCCAATTGTTAATTAATACAAGTATCAACTTGTCAATCTCTAAAGCTCTATTTGTTTTCCGTTCTGTTAATAACAATAAATAATTCTAAACGAACTTAGGTATGTAATTCAGTGGCGAAGCATTCGTTCTTTTCCGTTTTACTTTAGCATTCATGAACATTATGTAGTTTATGAAAATAGTATTTTCAAGTATTAAGTAAACCATTTGCATCTGCTACTAAATTATGGTTCTCTTCTCATACACAATTCGACTCAGCTTGGAAATCTTTCTTTATCGACTTTATGCCTTGTAAGTTGCAAAGTATTAATCGTTTTATTGTTATTGTGTATGTAAAAGATTTTTTTACGCGCGTATAATTACGTAAATTATTAATGTTTACTGTTCCTTAAAGCGTTCGCCAAAATCATTCTTTTAAGGATATAAATTCTTAAAGATATTTTCAAAATATAGTTATATACCGGAAAATAAGTAAATCTAAAATAATTATCACGTTAAACTAGTTTTACCTATAATCTTTATTATCGTTTGTAATATAGCTTTAATATATTCGACAATTTAATTCAAATTTTTTCACGATTAAAATGTATGCTATTTATTTTAATTGTAAAATCCAGTTAATTAATTCAATTTCTATATTATTGTATAATATTTATAAGAAATCTTTTATTCATTAACATCTCTTATACAGTATCAGATTTTATTTATATCATAGTTATATAATTGCATAAGGTACTGACATAAATTTTGTAATAATTTAAACGAAGCAGTTTCAAAAATATGTAACAGAACTTTTTCCAGGTTAGGTACTGCCAAGTATGGATTTATTTATAAGAATTTATATTTTTATAATGTGAAAGGTACATTACATAAGTCTTTGGTAACTTCATATTAATTATAATCCAAGTATATATTCTTATACACTCTGCAAAAATAATAGCTAATTTAGTTGTCCATTTTTCTACTTCATTGCAACGAAAATGATCACGTTATTGAATAATTATACACTTGGCTAAAAGGGCTGATCACTCATGAGTATTAAATGCCTCGCAAACGCCAACGATTTTATAAAACGAGAACCATAGGTAAACTTTTAATAAATGCGAAATTTATTCATAAGATTTAATATAAACAGCGTAGCGAGGGCATTAATTCATTCTTAAACATGCCTCGCGTGCAATAGCGCATCGCACGTCGGACGTACGAATACGTGGAGCGCAATCATTTTCATTTGTCAAAAGCCCAATCAATCTATCACCATTAGGTGGATTACACATACGTGCCCAAGATTATACTCTCGCAATGACTGACGTGGCTCGAACCTGCGCAAATTGCGGAGCGCGCGCGTGCCGACTCGGTGAGAAAAAGGGGCGCAAAAAGACACGCCCGCCTCTGGGGTGGGGAAAAAAAATGAGGGAGGAGGCGCGAAAGAGCTTAATCGGATGTAATTTGTGGCGATGCATATTGCGACCGCCTTAACCCACTCTTCGCGATTTTCATACGAATTCCACACGCCTCTGAGCTTTGTGCAGAATCACGTCCCTAAACAAAATATCATCGCACCCAACAGTTTCTCTACTAATTTATTACGTTTATTCTCAATTTCTTTTACGCACGGTTAAATATTTCTTGAATTTCCCGCTGTGAAAATTTAAATGAAAACCAGAGCCTTTTCAAGGTTTCTTCTCAATCGAATATTTTCATCTGGTTGTTGCAAAAATTCAAACTGCTACTTGTAACCTAGAATTATTATCTGAATCTTCAATAATTATATTCCTACAAGGCTTGGAAAATACAAAGTTTATTTAATTAGCATTTTGTAAGCTAAAACCTTTTATCAACGTAATAAAATCTATAATATGTGCAGTAACTTATTCGCTTCTATGAAACACAATAAGATTAAAGAAATTTATCATTCGTTACAAGTTGCTTTTTATTCTAGATATCGAGTAGTACATTGCGCGTGTAGTCATCGTTACTTTAGTTGCAACGTTAATTTTACATGTATGCATTCTCTGTTACTTCTTCTTTTTTTATACTTACCGTTAAAACAATATTCTTCTACAAAGAACACGAACAAACTAGGCATTAAATAATAAAGCACCGCGTAGTTGCATAATCAAAGTATGTAGAAACGCGATTGAACATAAAAGATCACAGTTCAACGGACATAGAATCATTAAGAAACCTAACGGTATGAAACTTCGAATACTTTATTTATTCGATTATCCGTTGCTTTACTAATGATCATTTAATTGATCCATGTTGTCCATATAATAGTATCATTTCAACTAGAAGAATATAAAAGAAAAGACAAGACGTGATTTAACTTCTTGCACCGTAAATCCTCTAATCAAACATTTTACATTTTGCGTTATTCGCTTAGTCTTTACAATTTACACTTTAAAACAAAAAAACAAAAATAGATCGATACAAAATATGATTGTAAATTCTGCGCGAACAAAATTATACAATGTTCAAAGTTTTACGAGGTCTTTTTCAAAAGACTCTATTTATTTCTGTGTGATGTCGTTACAAGATACATCGTTGGTTTCTATATAAGCTTAAAATATTTAACGATGTGTTTATATTTATAATTTACTTATCGATCGCATTTTCTCGCTTAGAACTTTCATACGTTCGAAACCTAATTGATAACAAATAAAAAATATCTCTTTTTCTAAGTGCTAAATATACAACTGCATATTTATTTTGACAAGTTTCGACAGAACAAAATGAATCCCACTTATTTTCTGGCTGATCCGAAACTCCTCTGGAACATCTCATACTCCAAAGCTGCGACGGGCAATATTCGCGTGTGCATCATTATCCCTTATTGTACGATAGACAGATATACTTTCGGGATAGATCGAGGCGCGTCCTGATGGATGGCTACGCTAATAACTACCAGAACCACAGGGGCAGCTTCGGAGGCCGCCACACACGCGCACGCGCGTGTCTCATTAACCGTCCAGCGCATCGTAAATCCGACGCGCTATAGCACCACGAAAAAGACCGTCTTCCTTCTCTCTCTCTCTCTCTCTCTCTCTCTCTCTCTCTCTTCCTCTTCCTCTTCGTGCAACTGACTTACGCTCATTGGAGATCCCGATGGAGTCCGCACGGATTCACATATTTAACGCTCGCGAACGATTTCGACGCTTAGTTCGTAAAATAGTTATACTACCCATGATTAAAAAGTACCTCCCGATGCTGTAACTTCGACTTTTGGCAATGACTTTCTACTCCCTTTACAAACGATAAATACCGGTCCAAGTTTTTATGTTGACTGATGGATGACTGTGGATTCACTGAAAAAAAGATTTTTTTTCAGAGATGGGCTGCTGAATTGGACACTGTCAGATACATTGTACAAGCAGTTGGATAATATATAAATATTTGTTAGACAAAGTGAAATTATTATGGCAAAATTTTATTCACAAAGCATTCACATAATTTATGAAACAGACTTTTTTTTAATTATCTGAATTTTAAAATGTTCCATGTACCAAACATGTAGATTAACATATCCATATTTTATTGCATTTCTTTGTATTATACATACAAAGAAATGTTCCGAGATTATTGCTTGTAAATTATTACTCTAGTGTTCAAAGTACAATTAGTTTTAAACAAATATCAGCCATATTTGATGAATAAATTCATCAATATATTCAAAACGTTCGAACATCGACGATGCGTTATACTAATAATGGCGGATAATTATTTTAAGTAAGTCATTTTGTTTTTACTTCAAATGTGTACTATAATGTTTAAAAAGAATGTTTAGACCTATAGTCGCAATCCAAAAATTAAATAATTTATAATTAACTTACTATACAAAAAACAATTTTTCCTTATTTGAAAAATCTAGAATTTATCCTTCAATTACGTGTTTATTATAACATAGGAAGTATTTTAGATAAAATGATGATATGAACAATACAGGTAGTATACTGAGGCAAAACTACAACTTCATATTATTAATAGTTTCTTCGCTCACACCCGCTATTAATAATTGCTTAGCAATACTGAGGCATATTTCCAATTAATTTTATAATAAAATGTTGAGGTAAAACTTTTCAGAATTTAGAAATTAAAGAATCTGTAGAATTAACTAGTTAGACATCAGATTTCGTTCTTCATAAGGTTAACTTCTGCATATACTCATATATTTTTATTTAATTCGTGTGAGATAATTGTGATGAATTATTTAGTTTATTGATTCAATTCTTGTTTTTCAGATTGTACACAATCGATTCCAATGTTTAGGATTATTGTTCTTATAAAGCAATCAATACCATTTTTTCAACCGAACTACTTTTGCATGGACAGTTCTAGAAATTTTTTATACATAATAATCATTTTAAGAGAATTCAATTTATCTATTTCTGCTTGTTCACTATGGAAAAATTACAAGGAATTTTTTAACGAGTGTCCAGATAATTAATTTTTTTATAGTTTTCTTTTTTCGCGTTTTTGCGTCGAGGTACGTTCAGGTATGTTGGGTTTTTTGCCTTTGTGTACCGATTCATAAATAATTAAATGAGAGAGATTTTACGCGTACGTAATAGCTAATTTGTATGATACTCTTGACTCTTTTGAATCTGCGTACAATAATTAGATATCACCCAATATTTAGAAATCTGCCTGTTCAATGATTCAAAGCTTTCAATCGCACATTTTAAGCATTTATATGTAACGGATAATAAAACAATTTCCATTATATAACTTGTTGCCAAATAACGTGTTCATTAAATGTAATAACAACATATTTAAATATTCAAAAATCAAAATTTCATATTTATCTCAATTGTCATGAAGATCTTGAAGAATCACAATTAACTTTATCTACGATAATATTTTGAAAACTATTTCAAAATTACAAGCTTTATTTTGATGGTAAATGATTTTTCTTTATGAAACTAGACACTTTCTAAGAAAGGTTTGTTATTAATCATAAAAGTTAGTCTACAGTGCGTTTTATGAAAAGAATTGTTCAGAAAACCTTGTCCAGGTACCGTATTCTTAACAGAAATCTCTAAATACGTTCGAATATCGGTTTTACTGGTAATCTAAAATCCACGTATAATAATTACCAATTTATATGTAATATTCGAATCCACAGGAAAAAAGGGACTGTCGATTGTAAGGCTACTTGCTACAAAAGTGTGCACCGACATTAAAATTTTCCAAAAACTATCCAAATCCATTTTTTAACTTTTTGTACTTTTTCGAATAGAATGTTAAGGTGGAAATAGGTTTTTTAACAAGTCTATCCCCTTCTAAGCAAATGTCAGTCGACGCTTTATCAGACTCGCCCTTGAAAAGTCACCCATTCCGCCAGCTGGCAAAAATCGGTCATTCCTTCGGCGGAAGATCGCTAACTTGCGCTTCAAAAGTGCACGCTGGTAAACGAGCGTCGAGCTTCCCCTCCTTTTTTTTCGTTTTTTCATTATGCTCTCCTCTTCGGGGCGCAGAATTTCAAAAGCTTCCACTTCAACGAGACCGCAACGGCGGTGGCTATCATCATCAGCGAAGCGCGCGGCGGCGGCAGTCGGAGAGAAAGGCATCTTTGAAAACGCGGTCGCAGAAGATCCGCGAACTCCCGCGGATGCCGCCAGTCGCGCGAGTTGGTAGGCAACTCCAGCCTCGGCTACTTGCAATCGTTCCTCCATTTTTAACGCAGGAATTTCTGCGCCCCGGCCGGCAACGCAACATTGCGCAAATGCCTAGAAGCTCGTTTCTTTCGCCTCGTCCGTGAGAGGAGCGAGGAGGGAGGGAAGGGAGAGAGCTCTATTTCTTTCTTTCTTTATCTGGTCTACTCTGTTACCTAGTAGTCTCTTGTTCTTTCACTCATCCTGTCCGCTACTCCGTTGCTCTCCTTGCAGATTCAAACACGGGATAAGTTAGACTATATACATCGTAACTTCGTGGATGCATATTTGAATATTTAGATTAAATGATACCATTTTCTCTACTATCACATTTATACGGAGACAATTTTTTTAATTTGTTTAACGTGCTCTGCGTTTGCGCTTAACCATGCATTATAATCAGTCCCTCTGGAATTCTAGAATGTAACATTGGTGTTAACAGTGCGATACGTATCTCCGTATCGACTAAATTCTTCGGCATCTATTTTGTCGAGGTGTGCATATCGGCACTAACGTTTTAAAATTTTAATCATTAATTATTTAAGTCAATGCTTCTTTTTATTTTCAAATCCTTGGTATCTGGAGCTCTTTAGCGCTTATTAAGACACCCTTTTAATGTTCAATAATTACGTTTAGATAGATTTCCCTTAATTTTCTTGTACTGAGATGGTATGCTCGGTTTGGCAATTTAAGCAATTAATATTAAAATTAGTATCTGTGAAATAATATAGGTCAAATTCCTCCGTGGGTGAAAGTTCTAAAAAGCTCTTATGCGAAATCAGATTGAAAAATACTCTCAGGAATAATAACGCTAATATAAATAAAGCTTAATAAACTATACATATTCCTTAAAAACTTACCATAATCGGTCCTAAACGAGCACGATCTACTTTGGTATAAGTGTTATTAGTAGTAATACATAGTAATTATTAGTGTTAATATATATTTCATGTACATGCTCTGCAAGTGCTACCTAAAGACAAATATGAGATTATTTTCTCTCGTTTTTCCTTGTATGTCTTACTCCTCCCCCTTGTAATAGTGTGGTTTCTGGTTTACTATCCCGGGTTGAAACTAAACCACAACGACATCATATACAGATGCAATCTAAATGCTCCTTCACGCCTCCGTACGTGCGATCGACTCCACGGAATCTCGTTAGCCCGGAGTCTAACGGAATATTTGAAATCTATATGCGTATCATCGCACTCGTCTGTGCATCTCACACGTATTAAAGTTGATGCGATGGAAAGCGTTGAGGCTCAAGTTGTCATCGGGATTTGTGGACCGGTAACCAAATTTCACTGAGCACATAAAATTGAGTTCGATGACAGCGTTAATAGTTTGGAGAATTTTTAATTTTTGTACTATTACCGTATTTTTCTTGTCCTTGAAATATTATATTTATATATTTCCTATAGTTATTTTTATTACATGTATATATTTATTATATTTTGTTATTTATTTAAATTCCCATATCCAATTTAGCAAACTTAGTTTGAAATAATTATACAATGTCATGATTAACTGTATCATAAATTAACATTAAAGTAGTTGTTTTTTATAAATATATATGGAAAATATGTCCAAAATTTTCTACTGCCGCTAAGTAGAATATTATACATTTTTTTATACAAACTTTTTTGTTTTATACCATTAATCATGAAAATTAACTATTTTTGCAGTAGAAAACTAACTGGATACTGAATAAAAAATATATTTCAAAATTAAACAACTTGTTAAGTAGAATCAAATTCTATATGTTATATTTTCTTATGATTAATGTCAAACTTAACTGTACTTATTAAATCACGTAGTTTTCGAAAATATTTTATATTCAAGTATTTTTTGTCCTTTCGAAATATAATTTTAAAAAATTCTCGATATTACATTTTAAACAAATAATAACGCTAATTAATAATATAAAATGGAAATCTTGAGCATTTTTCACAACCTGAACACTAGAGACCAAACTGTAAAATATATTCTACAGTATAGAATGTATATTAAAAATAAATATATGTTTACATACAATAGAGTGAAAATTAAGGTGAGCGCTTGATGGTTCATCACATTCATTAAACTAATGATTAAAATTTACCATTATAAAATAAATGAATCAAGAAATATAATTTTGTAAATTATGTGTAATAATTATGTAAATTATTACACATAAAGTATTATATATACACACACACACACACACACACACACACACACACACACACACACACATATTCGTATACATAGACATATGTACACTCAAGATTCATACTTAATTAGTACACGGATATGGACGTAAGTAAATAAAAAAATGTATACATACGTGAAGCATACTTACAAATTAATATAGAAAATATAGAATGCATTGAGTATCCTTACATATACGTATACTCTTATAGCAAAGCATGATTCAGCAAACAACTACATTTTCAAAAATCCCTATCCAGATCTGCTAAACAAAAGTACTAAAATAATTAGAAGATCTTTTATCCTCAAGTAACTATAATATAATATTATTACATTATATATGAAAAAATTAGCAATGTAACAAGAATGTAACTTTACAAAAAATTTGAGTTATTGACAAAGAACATACAATATGACATCCTGCATTCATAACTTAAAGATGCACAAGAAACAAGTATGTCAGACAACTCAATCTTACAATGAAATATCGTTAAAAGAAGTACTTTCTATAACAATGTCTTTTTAAATTCATAGAGCATAAATAAAAAAATTTGAATTTACAATTATCTTACAAGTAACAAAAAATATTTTATAATGTATGTAAACATCACAATTTCATAAGAATATTATTAATTTTCAGTGAATTTACAATCAAAGTTATTATTTTCAAATGTACTATGCAATATGGCTTAACAAACAATTCTTAATTAAAAAAGTATCAATCGTTAATAAAATTTTGAGTTAAAAAAAATATATAAATGCAAATATTAATAAACAAATGATATATCTTTTCTTTTAAAATCATGAAATAATAATAATGAATTTTCTTTAATAGCTTATATTATCAAAAATAACGAAGTATTTTTTTCCGTTAATTCTATAAACTAGCTATGAAACAACCGAATCTAACAAAAAAAAATAATGAAAGAAAAAATTAAGAAAATATTACACAAATATATTTAACATAAAATGCTGATTATTATTAATTAGATTCTTATAACATTTTCTCATAAATTTATCGATACCTTAAACTTTTTAAAATAACTTATAAATTGATAAAATAATAGATCAAATTGGCTTTATATATAGACATAAGTATATACTGTCTTATTCATTTCTATTTTTAATACTTTTATATTTTCTTATTAAATCATTAATATTAAACTGGACACTAAGTTATTCAGATACATTCAATATATTTAAAAAATAAATGAACAGGATAAATAATACACGGAATAGAGCCATTACACAGTTTAAAAAGAAGAAAGATGATTTAACAAGGCCTAATCTTGTAAAAAATTACGTATTCTATATAGTTAATATTTTGTACATAAATAATTTTTATATCTTTAAATATTTTTGTACAAAGTAGCATATATAGCAATAAAACAGTTCCAGATACCAGTTTACATAATAAAAATGTAAATTATAAAAAAATTATTTGCTTTACGAGTAATTGATTAATATTGACTTTACAATGTAAAATATTTCTTAGAAAATTAAAAGAGTCCAATTTAATAACGTTTATCTGGCCTTTTCGTCACACACGCACACGCGCGCACACACTAAAAAAGTCTAAGTGGAATGGAGCTGGATTTGAAAATATTTGGACAATAAATGCTATGGTAAAAACGAACTTCAATTCCTTAATCGTTTAATGATTTGAAATATCTGACAAACAATTCGAAAAATTTATAAACATGAATCGTACAAAAATATTCTTTGATCCGTCGAAAGTCTTAAAAAGTTACAGATGCTGGATACCTCGGTATTTTTCTACCTGCAACCGATAGAGCGTAAGAGGAGAGAGAGAGAGAGTCAAAGTAGAAGGACAGCTAAGCTATCGCGCGAATTCCACGGAGCGTCATTATCTCCTCGCGACGATCCGAGATCCTTCGAATCGTCCTATCCTTCTGTCCCACTCGCACTTTAACGCGAATCGCTAGCTGTACAAGCGACATCGCGCACGTTCTCTCTTCCAGAGAGTAGCGATTCATTCATTCGCGACGATGATTGCACGATTATATGTCTCGTAGACTTCCTCCTCTCTCTCTCTCTCTCTCTCTCTCTCTCTCTCTCTCTTTCTTCGCGACATCCGAGAGAGCTTTTCTTATATTTCTCTCGTCCGCTTGGAGAGAAACGAGAATGAAATCGTGGCAGCGGCTCGGGGTGCAAAAAGCGCCAGCGGACGCGCGAATAAGGATGATTCGATCGGGTGCGATAAATCAGAGACAGCGATCGCCGGACTCCTCGCGCACGAGCCTGATTATAAAAGCTCTCGGTGTTTGTCAGTGTGGCTTTTTTTGTGTTTGTACCAGTCTCTATGTGCAATGCTCGCACGCCTGTGTGCGCAACGTCGAAACGTCCCTGACATTGACGCACATGCCTCTTCTCGAGACGATGCGGAAGCAACGAATTGGCTAACCTCCTGGAATTGATTTCAATTTTCGAAATTTCGAGATCGCGCTGCTGATTTTTCCTTTTTCTTTTACGTAGCGCTGATAGGCACTTGAATCGGTACAGTTAAATTGGCCATCGACGGCTTTCCGCATAGCGCCCTATTCCCGTCATCGATTTTGACAAAATATTTTTTGTTTGCTAAATTGAAGCAATTGCAACATATCCCTACCGAGGAAATGAAATATTATAGCCTTTTATGTCAAAAGTGTATCTCTTGTTTCTTTTTTAGGAAATGGTATTGTACTCCAACAATGTACTAAAATGCGAAGCTTTCACTTAATTTAAAGAGAAGCTTTATTTTAACTTCAGGAAAAGCGATGTTTCCCATGATGTTTCCAATCACAAGGGTTTAGATAATGAAATTAAAATAACATTCAAAGAGGATAAAAGAAACCTAATATCAAATGTATTATGAAATTGTCACTCAACTGTGAAATATTCATCACAAAGTGATAAAGAAATGATAATTATTTGATTCAAAAATTGTATAATTATAGAAGAATTAATTGTAACTGTCGGAGTCGATTTTATTTCTTTAGCTCATTTATAAAAATAAAAACGTATAAACGCTTGACGTCGCACTTTGTCAGTTTTAATATACAATTTTACGTAATTAAATAATACACACACACACACATGCTTTCCCTTTTAATATTTTAAAACTTTTCGAAAGTGTTGTGCCGAGCAAGTATTTTATGAATTTTAACAGATTATATTTAAATAAATATATTTAGTATTATTGTACTAAATGTTTATTTTCATTTTAGAATATAAGGGTTGAATCTATCGATACTAAATCGTTGGAAAATTAATGTAAAGTCACTTTAATAAACACTTTTCGAATACAAAACGACTCTATTTAACATAACTAATACAGTCAATATCACAATGAATGGTTGAATCATAAAGTACTAACTTTTGAAAAAGCCTTCTAAACAGATATTTTTAAAGGTTGTATCATCAAAAAGATTAAAAATACAGAAAGTACTTATTAATAATTCGTAATAATTTGAAACATAAATTTTTTAAACATATTTAATAAAATTATATTAGATGTTTATAATAAACGTTCCTTTATTTTCATATAATCGTGCTTTGTACTTAGGTAATAAATATTCGAATGTACAGGCTTCATTTCGAATGTTTAGTTACTTAAACCTTTGAAGCTATCGGGAAACTCGTTCAATTTAAGTCATTCGAAGAGACAAATACTTTATTCGAACGCAAGATTATCAGAAAATGTAAAAATTCATTTTTACGTGAATACTAGTAACGATAATCACATTTAGTTAACTCAACGTTAGTCTCGATTGGTTATCATCTTCTTTCATTATTAGTGCGTCAACTTTACCAACTTATCCTTTTCCGAGCGTTAAAAGAGCGTTTTCCTTCCTGAAATCGCTTTTAATGCTCGTTTTACTCTTACGGGAGACGTCCCAACATTTCATTAGTTTTTGCTTTCGCACATGTTCAGTTGGACTCGTCCTGCATAAACGGTGCGCGTTGTTATAACATATCGATATGGAAATGATCCAATTATCGATGAGTTTCTAGAAAGAGAAGGAACGAGTGAGAGAGAAGGCGAGTGAGACAGAGAGAGGATAACCTGTATATATGTTTTCTTGATTCCATTTACGTGAGCGCACATGGACTTCTTCATGTAGATTTATGTCCCTAAAGGGAAGTCGAGATTTTAAGCGATGTAAGCTTGCGTTCTTTGTCTTGTGTATGCAATGTCACTGAAATGCAAAACAAGATTATGATTAGTAGGAATTACTACTTGAAAACAAAAGTTATTGAATTCAAATAAAGATTAATTCCAATACTTCAAAGAATGTACTATATAACTATAGCCAATAGTATTCAATTTACGATACAAATTATTTATTTGATTTTTAGAAAAAATTTTCTTGCAACTTATTTATTGATATATGACCGTAATAATTTTTCATCTTATTTTTTCACTTCGTTTATGATTTATAACGTAGCTTTAAATTCTTGAGGATTTTTATTATTTCTAGGATGAAATTAGTGCTTCTTGCACGTGTGCAATTCGTTTAATAAATCTTATATTTTTAGATGTTTAGCAATTTTAGAATGTTAATAAGCGTATTGATATAAAAAATTATAAATTACGTTAGAGGATATTGATTTTAGGTAATCATCTGTATTTCTTAAAGCATGTATTTATTTTAATAATACATAATAGTTAACATTCAAATTAAGAAGTATTTCAAGACTACAATATAAACTATTTTGTTATTTATGTTCATATAGACAACGTTACTTGTTACACTGAAGTAATGTAGCTTAATATAATAACAGGTCTCTATTTAGAAATAATTATAATGTACTAAATCGTTAAGAATATAATTTTCTTCGTTACTTTTGAAAATATTCAATAATAAATATTTCTTCTAATGAATTGGTATTTTATAAAAAAATCTCATGATTTTATTCGTAGAATGTGAAAAATAATCTCAAATTGTTTATTTTATCAGAGAAAGTTTATTTCTTATTAACTGCCTTTTCTAAAATATGAAAAAGAATACTAAAGAGTTTGTAGGATAGAATTCAAGTATTACTTTAGTTAATTATATACTTAAAACGGAAGTCCATAGTACGTAATGTTCTTTAGAGAAGTTGAAGCTCTGTTTTATGTAAGTGTGTAAGAATAAAAAGATTGCGCATTATGTGCAAAGATTTTATCTCATCAATTTTTACTAAAATACAGTCTAACTACGGATTATATAATTATTAAAGTATATTATTACTATTACATAAATGTTTCTTCATTTAAGATTATAACTATTGAACGAATATAAGTCGAGTGAGCGTCCCTTGAATTAATGCAGTTTGAAAAATAGAAATATAATTACTCATTTAATATCGAGTGTTTTAATCTTATCTTTTGTATTACATGGTTTACTTACTAGTTAAAATGTAATGCATTATGCGAATTCTCGTCTTTTATAAAAAGTAATATCCTGTCGATGTTTATCCTACTTATAATTGACCAAGAACTTTGGCACGCCATCAGTGAGTATCCAGTAATTATATATCGCGGTCATTCATTACATGCAAACATTTATCCGAGAGACATACATTACTCCCCTGCCTTATCTGCGAAGCTGTAAAATTTTAGAAATGACGTGGAAATATTTCGTTTGCGCGCAGAATACATCACTTGACCAGCGGCATAAAATGCAAACTGCATCGTCCATCTAATTCGACGCGCGTCCTCCACAATGGCTACGGACCATCTCGTTCAAATTATCCTGGGCCGAATCCTGCTTTCAACAATCGCCCCGAGCGCGGCTCTCCTTTGTCCTCTACACTTCTAAATAGCCGTAAACCGCCCAAAGAGACAAGTCCTCCTTTCACGCCTCTAAACAGTCCTCGTCGACTTCTCGAATAATGGGGACCTCTTGAAGGATCCTTTGAGAGCGTCGTGTTGGACGCGCACGCGCGCCACGATTGTCCCAGTGTCCCTCTATTGCTTAGCCGGACCATCATCGATACTTTATAATCCACCTACGCACGGCGCTCTAGCGAGATAATTAAATGTCAAATTTCTAAGAGTTTAAGGGGCTACGCGGCGGGGCGCGATGCCATTCGTCTCGCGCGCGACGGTGAATTACGCGGTGCGCACCTTGGGTCTCGTTAGGTGGTGCTGGAGGAGATGGTGAAGGAGGAGGAGGAGGAGGAACAACAGGTCGTTCGCGCAAGCGTACAGAGAAAGCGAGGAGCCTCTTAAATTGTCACTAAAGCCGCAGCCGGTAATTATACCCGCCTCGGATGGACGTCCGACGCCAATTAAGCTCCAGTGCGTGTATTTATGTGTGTCTGTGCGTGTCGCGATCTGCCTACGTAATCACTCTGTAGGCATGGTTGGGCTCATTTCCTTCCTTTTATTTTTATTTCCCTTTCTTTTTTGTTTACTTTATATCGATGGATATAAGCGCGATCCTGGACGCGAAGGTGTTGCGGAAGGATAGGCTAATATAGCGTACTCTTGAAACTTTGAAGAATGAGAAATTCTTTACTTGCAAATGTCAAAACTTCTTCTGACATTTCTCAATACCTGCGTTTAAACATTAAATTCGAACTTTCTAATCATTCGCGATTGAGAATATGTTTGAAATTGAACATTTTATTTTTATAGAAAATCTTTAAATTTTTCAAGTGAAAAGTTACACGAATAGTATCACTTATGAGCATCTTTAAAACATACCTATTTGACTGAAAAGCGTAAATAAAGAACATAAATGCCCATCAATTTATTTATATATGAACTTCTTTGAGGTCAATGGGTGTCAACTTGGTACGAATGCATTTGTAAAAGATGGAGGCATATAAAAATCATATTCAAAACAGCACAATCTTATTTAACCTACGAAGAGTCCTTGTAATCGTGCATACATATATAACATAACATACGTATAAAACATGATTCGTCCAAACACCATGATTCATTCAAAATAAAATCCGAAATGTATGTGTAAGCTGCGTTGTAAGCTTGTTGGCGATAAACTACAAGGCGTTAAAATAGTTTCTATAAAAACTAAACATATGCAATTCTATGAATCTTAATTTAAACAATTACATTGTGGGATTTTCGTATTAATATTCTTTGTTGTTATCTTAAAATATAAATTTTAAATTTTATCGTTTCCTTTTTTAATTTATATTCTTGTAGAATAGATCGATTAAAATAGTCCAACTATTACGATTAGTAACGATGATTAAAACAATAGTTATACTAGCTGATCTTATCAAGCGACACATCTTTACCCTTCAAAATTTAAATTGAAAAAAACAACAACGATTTGAAGCTATATTTACTGCGTCAGAAAACTTCTATTCAAAATCGTTTAATAAGCGTGGGTGAATGCGTATATTAACTCATTTGTTTCTATTTAAAAGTTTGAATTTCACAGTTTTACATAATGTCTACAGAATATAATAAAAATAATTACCTATTTATAAGGTTCTCACCATCGAGTTGTAATAAGATTATTGTATTGCGTTATCATTTTATAAAACTGAAATAAATTTGTCTATTTTGATCGATATTACTTAAACTTAGAATAAGAAATACATACTATTATAAGTTTTATGAAATAGCACGCGTGAGTTGAAATATTACTAGAAATACTACTAGAAACAAGTACATTTTTTGCCTATTTTTTAAAATTAATGATAAATGATCTTTATGATGATATACATTTGAATGACATTTATAAATAAAATTTGAAATTTATATTTTGATAATGATTTTTAAAAATAATTCATTAAAATATAAAATAAATACGTTAAAAATTAAACAATTAATAAGATATCAGCTAAATTATTTATCATATTAATGAATCTGTGTTTATTATGGTTTAAAAGCATTGGTAAATTTTCAGAACAAAAGCAATAAAAATTCCAAACTTTAATTAAACCGTACATTGTAAAAGATGGTTGACACTTCTGGCATATTGAATGTAAAATATACATAAAATATAATTTATTATTTGTATTTTGAAAATAAACCAACACTCGATAAAATGAAGAAAAGAAGTAATGTACTCTCACTTTAACGGAGAACATATCTAAATAATTATACCGGAAATAGGTAGAAAAATATTTGGTAGGAGAAGCAGGTCGTTTGATTTTTTATTTATATTTGGACCACTTGACTTACGTAACGATCTTACAAGATTTTTAAATGATTCATAACATGATTCGTATCCCCAATCTTTTATATACAACTTTCATAAAAGCTTGTAAAGTATTTATTGTAAGTTATATTGAAGTATTTCGAGTGAAAGAATTAAAATCTCGCCATACTTTTTATATCCAAATGAAAGATAATTTAAATTTTGAAAGCTAATTTGTATTCATTTACTCGTCTTTCGCAAAGCATAGCATAATACGTTTGTACAGCGATTAAAATAAAACTCTGAACTTAAATCACAATCATTTTTACACTGTGCTTTGCTTTTCGTGACTTTCGAAAGTGTGCCTATAATAGTATACGTAGCTTTCAAAAATATATCATTACTTCTAACAAAAAGTCTCATTAAAGATTTCAAAGCACTCGATAAACTGTGTAAAATTGAAAAAGGCATTGATAATATATAATATATCAACAACAATTTAATTAAAAAAAATTAATTGCATTAGTTAAATCCCACTTGTATGCATTCAATAAGGTTTTTGAAGAAATATTACAGTGTTGCTAAAAGTACAATAAGTACATCACAGTATTGACACGAAACAAGTTTCAGAAATAATTACACAACTTTTTATACTTTTAAAATGTCGATAAATGTTAGCATTGAATTTCTCGCGTCGAATGAAAAACGAATCAATCGAAACGTAAATAAAATTGATAATCTTTTGTTTGCTAGCAAGTCAATTAGCATAAATATGCGCGCGAAGCAGTAATACAAAAAAAGAGCACAAACAAATCTCGTGGCATGACACTTTAAAATCAATTAAATACAGAAAAACAAAACCTCATTACACACCGAAAAGCACTTTGCGGTCTGATCTATTTGCATCGTTGCCGTCGTCGTCCACGGATCTTCCACCCCCTACCCCCGACACCAAAAAAAGGAGAGTCATACCAAAGTAAAAATAAAAAATTTGCAAGAGAAAAACAAAAAAAGATGACGATGAAACGAGCAGCCAAGGCGAAGAGCGAAATTTATGCGGCCGGATTTATTATGCGTGTAATTCCAGCTGGCAAAAATGACGGAAACCCCCATCCCTCATTAAAATCGCGTTCTCGCCAGCGCGCGAATCTGCATAATGCGAAAATGACACGAAGACGCGCGTCGGCGTCGGGAGAAATCGAGAGCGCCTCGTGTCGCGCGCGCGCACGTGTGTGTGTTTGAGAGTGAGTGAGAGAGAGAGAGAGAGAGAGAGAGAGAGAGAGAGACAGAGAGCAGGCACGCAGATAACACGGGAGGATAAGAGCGTACGTGAAATTAAAAGGTAATAAATATTGACTGCTTTTATACCGTGTCCCTTTGACCCTTTTTAACTCTTTTTTGATTTGGTCTCTTGCAGTTTTCGACTTAGAGCTTTAATATACGCATGAACGTGTCATTATAAGACACTTATGTTTTCGGTTTCTATGGACTAAGAGAAGTAAAATGCCATCCTAACCTATTGATTTTTTATATGCGTTAATTGAGAAGTTTATATATATTTAGTGTGACTAAGAAATATGAGAATCGAAGATCTTCTTTCATAAAAGATTATTTGAATGTTAAATTTTTAGCTTGAGAGTTAAAAATTCAAATATCCGCAAGGAGAAATATTATCGTGAAAATGTAACGTGAAAATTTAACGTGAAAATGTATAATGCAATATGTTTTACTTATAATTATTTAAGTAGACCTACTAGTAGAGCACATACTTCTTGGGTCATGAATTTTGTTGAATCTTTAGAAAGTGTTTTCTTGTACCAAAAGGTAGAGCCTAGTACCTATAATTTCATCTAATGGATCCTGGATTTTAATACATTTACTATTTTAGTAAAATATGGAGAAATTATATACAGAGCTATAGACGTAAGTAACGTGATTAGTATACATCTTCTAGAAAGTATTTGAAAAACCGAGAATGTAGAATAAATAGGAAAGTTTTCATTTGAAGATAGACTTATTATAAGCATTCAAAATGTATTTACTTACGAATTACTATGAGTATAAATTTATAAAATTAATGTGATTATAATATGATTTTATCTTAATTTCTGCCTGCAAATATTATCTGAGTGAATAAATAGTTCTACTTTCTGCACGCCTTAAACTTAAATTTTTACTTTATATATTCATCTTCATTCTTTGCCTATATAATCTATTTTATGATTAGCATGCAGTTTGATAAACTTAAGTAAAATAATAAGTATACTTGAAAAACTGCTATATTTGAAAAAATACGTTCATATTCTTTTAGTTGATAATGGAACACCTTTCGTTTATAGCAAAAGAAGATGTATAATACAAGAAGAAACCGATTATAAAACCTCTTTTATGACCTTTCCTCATGAAAAGTATTTCTCAAAGATACTACATACTGTATTTGTTTTTTTTTTTAATTTCTCTTATGATAAAAATAACTGATAAAATAATTTCCTTCATCCAGGAAATTAACGAAGTGACGATTGATTTATATAAAAGCTAGATAGTAAATTTGTCAAAAATATTGAGAAATATGGAGTTAGATGTATTTAGTCGTAGATAAATTTTGAATTTCTAAACGCATGGAACAAAGTAAAATGTATTTGCAATATACAATGTAATAAGAACATATGAATAATATTTGAAACTTTATATGTATGTAACTTTAAACTATAACTTCAAAGTATATAGACGTCATTTTTCATAATGTGTAATACGTACATTTAAAATATATGTTTTTACTCTCGTAGAAAATAAATAAATAATGTAATTTTTATTTGTTCATTTTTCGGGATTTGACAGAATGAAGAATTAGACACGACATTATGTTATACAATCAATAAATCTTTTTATGTACCATAGTATAAATAAAATTATAATATAATGAAACATTTAATATATTGTACAGTAGATGAAATTTCAGTTGCGTCAAATAAATCAGTCCATTTACTTACAATAATTAAAACTTCAATGAACAGTAATTGTAATATTTAATATAAAACTAGTAAATAATTAAGTAAAAATACTAAAAAAAACACAGAGAGTATTAATTCTTGTAATAGAGATTTATTAGTCCATCAAGATTATTATTTAATACCAAATTAATTTCAACAGATTATGGATACTTAGAGAATTACTTTGTAACTATTACCTATTATACTATTACAAGAAATTTGATGATATAGCAGCGATGCAACTCAATAAAAATTAAAGTCGTGGTCGCACATGTGAAATATATATTAAATATATATTGTGAAATATATATAAATAATCTGTTAAATTTTTCATAATTTGAAATTTTTCAAATTATCAGTACTGGCTTTGAAACATTCAAAATTAAATTCTACGCTTTTTGTATTCTCTTCTTTTTTTATTGTAACCCCTACGATATTCTTTCGGAGAATTATCACTGAATGATAATGCGCACATTTCGTTTAAACGGCAATTATCTCCAAATAAGCCACATCATAATGAGTTATGAACCGTTGAATGCATCATTTCATACTGCAAAGCATCCCAGAGCCTCGCTTTAATCCCTACTTAAAAGCTTTGACATCTCCTCGTAAGTGCACTTCAGCAAAGATCTCCACTGGAAAACAAGAATTTTGAAGCAGGTCATATATTTGCTAATAAAGTATCCTTCTAAACAACAGTCAGGCCGACATCCTATTACGAGAACAAGAAACGTTCGATCTCTTTTCCATGGCGTAAGATAAATTGAGAAGTAAAGCTTTCTTCCGGCTAATTAGTTTTTCAATCGCTCATCAGACTCAGACGACACCCACCCATAACGATCAGAAAAGTGAGGGGAGGAAGACCTAATTCATCAACACTCCGTTTTAAAACACATGTTGCCCGCTTAGCGATCGATCGTTACAGTCGTAACGTAGGATCGCAAGGGGAAGCGAGTTGTTCGCGCCCCCATACAACAAAAATACAGCAAATTCTCATCCAAGCGTATAATTTTCCCTCGTCATTATTACGCTCGCGCCCATTAACCGTATAGACGGGCAGAACCCACGTTGCTGATCGCGCGCTACCGTCCGCTTTTTCGCCTTTATTTGCACGAAGTGCAAAAAGCCCGAGGCTGCCGAGGAAAATGACGAGGAGGCGCGGCGCTTACGTTACGCCTGACATTGGTCCAGGTCGGTCCGAATAACGCGTGCCACGCATTATGATCGCGGTCGTGCGTCTACAGGTCGCTTTCCGCGTCGAATCGCTTGACCGCTCGTCGTTTCGTTTTCTATCGAAACGGGATCTCGTGGATAAAAAAGGAGCTGAAATAGCTAGACAACTGTTTGAGCTCCGCTCAAATAAGGGATCTATAAACTTTTCACTGTCGTCGCTTAAATGTCACGATCTACGGTTAAACGAAGCGCTCGTTAATTTTGCTTTTGTAGTTTTTAATGTCTAATGTCTAACGGTAAACGACAAATCGCAGCCATTCTAAGGGAAAATCGTCTTTCTTCCATTTTTATTTGCTTATTCTTACTTTTTAACGAATAGATATCCATTGATACTCGGATTATATATATGCATACTTATAAATATGCAGGCACAGTGCCGTCGAATGAAATTACGAATTAAATAAACCAATTTCATTGGTAAACATTTGGCAAGCAGATAAACGTAAGGTTTTCGAACGAATAATATTTAAATGCACCAGAAATGAAGCTTTTTAAAAATTGTGAAACGCGGACATTCTTTTTAGTATGGTTGAGTTACAAAATAACTTTAATTATCTACGCTTTTATCGGTATTGCTTTTTATTTGAAGAATCAGGTTTGTACATATGTGTAATGTATTTAAATGCTTATACAATAGAATAAATTATTACACAGTTTTATAAATGTCAATGAAGATCGTGCATTTCTTTTTGATCAGCTTTTAGTAAAAAACAAAATGAAACGAATAAGGAGTAATATTTATTGCAATGAAATTTATTTCAACCGCAAAATTCCAAAATATAATTTCTTATTGCCAATGTAGATCAGATCAAAAATAGTTTGAATTTCGAAATTATATATTCTTTGACATGTATTATTAATATGTGACGCTAATATAAAATAATATATTAAAATGTTAAATGAACGTTATTAAGGTTGAACGTTCTTATGAATGTCAAAGATAATGAAATACAATATTTCACTTACAAAGAAATTATATTTAAAGAAACATAATAAACACCCTTTATACTTAATGTAACTGTAAGTTCCTTTACTTCTTAATATTACTATAAGGCTAAATAATACTAATGTTGTTTCGAAAGATTGAACTTAAACAAAACAAATGGATGCGGCGATAAAAATGTACAATATTGCAAAGGAGATCAGACAAAGAAATCGTTTCTTCTTCTTGTGAAAGAACTAAAAGAAAAATATCCAATCAAAAACATTTTTCCGCGCAATTTTCCAAAATGGATTACTGATTTCACCTTGGATTTTACGCTGCTTCGACTATTCTTAAAATACTCATTCAAGAATTTAGGTGTCGGTTTGAAAGAGTTAAATACATACAACCGGTTAACTATAATTTAACAGACTAATTAATCTTATTAATCATTATAAACGTAGGCAACAAAAAATTTTTTTATACATATCTTATGCATCGTGTACTTAAAGTATATGGAGGTTCGACGATTTTTCATTTTTATCGTCTGATTTGACACGTAGTGCTCCATATATAGAAAGCTGGGAATGTATTTGCGCTGGTAAAGTTTCCCTCTCGCTCTTTCTCCTTCTCTCTTTCTCTCTTTTTCTGGTTTCATTTTTGCGATTATTATTCGCGTTTGTCGCATTAACAAGGGAGAGTTTATACGAGTAGCTGTGCGCTTTAAATGCGACTAGGAGAGACCGGGTGATTTTTCAATCTTTTTTCTTCGCGAGCGGGGTTGTAAAGTTGAGCTCTGTTGGAAGATACGTAGCCTACGCATGCTAGTTATAACTGCGGTGATTATCATCTATAGAAAATAAATTATGTCTCGAGTGTGTTAATTAGTTTTTTTATATTATTTATCATGACTGGGAGTTGCCTTGAATTAAACGTGACTTAATGGAGGGGTAAAATTATATCTAGTCATTTTTAAATCTCATTGTCAAATGGTACGCTGACGGCACGGCTAATGTGATCAATACCGACATCGGTTTAGTAAAGATTTATGTGCTTTTTTAACGACATGTACAAAACGCAAGCATTTAAAATACGCGACGTAGTAGTAGGTTGCCTGGTCTGCCCTTTACAATGTTTTATACGGAAAAATTAAATATATTTATAAAAGCAATTTTTTCAATACGTATATCGTAAACGCAAGACTTTTACGTTTATGTTGTAATTCGAATTATTCTTATTTTGGTTTTACAAAAGACTTAGAAGTAAATTGGAGGATGGAAACAACTTTGATGGGAACTTCTGAGTATAGATCTCGGCAATGGGTTTACTTCATATGTTAAATTGAAAATAAAGTTTCGTGCGTGATGTAAAATATTAAATTGAATAAATTACAATCAGCGAATTTATTTCCCATTGGGATGTATTTAATTTTTATATTTCTTTATTCATTTAAACCGTTTTTCACGTAATAATTCACGCATAAAATAATTGAATACATTTCTGTTTATTTACTTTTCAATCGTATTTTCTATTTAAACATTATTTCTATGATTAAAAAGCCAAGAAAAATAAAAAATTTAAGTATACGCATCGGTTATGATATTTGGATTTTTAGTACAGAAGTTATATCCATATCATACTTATGATGAATAAAAATTACGTACGAAAAATATCCATTTTTTAACGTTCAAGAAAATGATCATTCAAACGAGATGTTTACAAATATTTTGTAATAAAAGACAAATGCGGACTTCGATAAGTGGATAAAATAAAAGGATATGCTATGAATTTATTTCGCTTTACAAAGAGCCTTACGATATTTTTCAGATCCGAAAGACAATCCCACTTTCTAAAAGAAAAGAGCGTACCGTAAGTACGAAATGTGTAGGTAACTGCGTCAAAAGATAAATAAAAAAGTTTTGAAACGCCAGGCTCAACTGATAAGTAGAGCAAGAGGTGGAGAACAACATCGACCAGCTCCACGCGTGTATAAACTTAGGAGCCTCCACGAGATGATTTGAGTGTCGAGGATGCATCGGTGCCTCGCTTATATTTCGGTGCCTCCGGGTGGGCCGACGCTCTCCGTTGTCAGTACTCCTGACAATGTTATTAGGGCTGATATTAATTTCCCTCGTAGATACTAAATAGATATCGCCGTCGTCGACGCTAAGATCCCGTCGTTTGTCATCGGACCCTCGCAGCGGTGGTCTCGTCCCCACGCACTCGCCTATGACGCCACGCGCCCGCATACCTGCCGCCAAAGTCGATGCCGACCGCGTAAACCTACGCCGATGCACCATATGTGACCTTCCTCCATTTGATGAAGAGCGATGATGCCCAAGCGGCTATTTGCCCCTTTTGTCGCTCCTTTTTTTTCTTTGTTTTTTACGTCTGGTTCGGGGGCGATCGCACCAAGTTGATGAAACGATGATGAGCCTGTTGGTGAAAATGGACGCGACTGCTTCTGACATTTCGTATTAAGACATCCTTAGGAATGTAAGCTTTCGCGAAGGGAGTTTTGATCATTGTCCGATGTATGTTTGATTTTTGATGACGCGCTTGAGCTTTTGAAACCTTGATTATAACGCATTAGTTCCAATAAGTTATACGATAATGACATGTTGTTTTTTTAAATAATTTAGGAATACTTTTCTGAAAGATTTATTTTTCACTTTATGAAACAAATTAATAACGTGCCTTAAAATCTTTAAAATAAATATTTTTAAATATCAATAAAATACTTTTAATAATATTTAGTGGCGCGTATTAAAATATTTCTAAAACACATTCTAAAATACTATCCTTGTTTATAAGTTAAGGCATATAAACCGAAATTTATGTTTTAACTGCTAGATGTTGCATTGAAAATTGATAGTAAACAGCCGATTTTTCGGTCACGTGTAATCGTTAAATAAAATGAAAGATCAAGATCTTCCGCTTTGTTAAATTTCATCGCTTAACTGAAAGTGAAAGCACAATTGATTATTTGCGTTCATGATCGCGATTTTTACTTTTGAATTTCACTTTTTATTAAAAAGTTAATTATTCAATAAAGAATTTCAATATATTTTAGAATTACACTTTTAGTTGTAAGAATGTTTAAATAAACAAAAAGCTTTTTAAAAAATTTCATATTAAAAAAGTATAATTTTTTAAATATATTTTAAAACATTTGAAAATATAATTTTATTCACAAATTGAGTAGCATATAAATCATTTCAAATATTTATACTATATATTATGCACGTGTTTTCAGATTTTGCAAGAAATATATTTAAAACCTACTAAATTAATCATAAAAAATTGAATTTTTTAAATTAATATTACAATACTTTAAATAATTAAATATATCACCTTCACCTTTTGAAATTATCAGTATAATTTACAAATGTTGATTTTCTTTTAATATTCTTATGCTTCGAGTATGATTTGTATTTGCTTGAAATATTCATAAATTTCTGATGGTAATAATAATTGATGCGTTATATTACTTTGCAAGCCTTAATTTTTAAGCGTGAGAAACAATTTATCGATTAAAATGCAAAAATGGTTACGAAATCAATTATATCTGAAATATTTTTGAACTTACAAGAAGTTGTAAAACAATCAATATTAATCTTATAAGATATCAAGCAAAATTTCTTTATTTAATATAACTTTAATATTATTTTAAGTAATTTTTGCAACATTTATCGTAATTTAATATCCACGATAAATTATTGTTTTGCTTAAATCCTTCTAATAACACAGATATTTCAAAATGCTATAGTTTTCTTTTAGTTTTATATAGATTTTAAAATTTACAATTTACTTTCTTGAACCAGTTAATCGAAGTGCATTTTATAAATAATTACAGGCCAAGTATGAAACATAAAAATTTATTTCTTAATCTTCATTTACGGTGTACAGTACTTTCTTTAAAGTTGAAAATAAATAGAATCCAAGCTTAGTTTATTAATAACACACTTGATATTATGTACGGTTATATAAACATGAAATTAATTAATTATATAGTATAGGCATAGCCTTATTGTTTACTCTTGTGTACGTATCTGAAAACTTGATTTATTATCTCAGCAGCAGTGATATAATATGATAAAGCTTTCGTTATCTATCGAATTCCAGTGTAATTATGCAATGAGCGCAGGTATTGTCTGGTAGGAAAGTACACGTCTTTAACAATTACCAGCCCGACTCGCTTTATAGTATTACAGAAAATTTGTTATTTTCCATTTTTTATTAAGCGCAGTAATACGAGCAGCGGTCATAAATTTTATCGTCCACGTTGAACTCGCAATTTTGACATTTGATATTCGTACGCCAGAGTTCAAGTTTCGCTAGTGTCCAAGAAAAGCAGAAACAAAGTCCGTATATAATTTCGCTGCTCCCTCTTCGCGACAAACTCTCGAAATCGTGCCTCGTTTCTCCGACATCAACGATTCGCGAAATAACTTCCAAAGGAGTACATCTCCTTCGAACTCGCACCAACGCCCGCCATTAGACATAAGCAAACACTCGGCCATTATTATCCGGCGCATATTTTACACTCTATCGGGCCGCCGGGAATAAGTGCGAACCGCTCGTCGTCGCTGAAAAAGCGTCCATTGTCGCGCTTAATTCACCGACGGTGGGCAATAAAGTTACGGAACACCCCGTATGCGAGTCGAGGGAGAGCCGACTCCCTTCACCCGGACTCGTGGCACGGCAAATACGCGTCGGACGGGGAAATCCGAGCCGTCGGAAAGGCCCTCGCGTGCCTTCTTGTCGTCTTTCTTTTTTCGCTTCGTTCCTTTTTTTCCCGGTTGGCTTTTTACCTCGCGCCGACCGTGCGCCGCCTTCATATGCAAAATGCCGTGACTCTCAACCGCGTTCCGAGCACCTCGAATAAAACTTTTTCCCCGCCTCCGATCTAGCAATTATTTTCGTTGGCTTTGTGCAGGCGGATTAAGTCGTACAACTGATGTTTCTGATCTACCTCAAGGATTTGATTTTTTCCATACCGCGACTATTAACTTTCAATGTACGTACAGAAATCATCGGAGAAACCTTTCGCAACAAAAATCATAGTATAGAGAAAAGTCACAGATATTTTGAGAAAACGAGCAGTAATTACTGCTCGATAGAAATGAGAGTATTCTATGAATTTGAGTGCTTAGATTACTTATTTCAAAACTTTAGGTGGCTTATCGCAAGCGTATCGTCTCTTAAATTTTATTTAAAAACGTCGTTTAACTGATAAATTCTTTCAAATATTATTTTATGGTCTTTGTTTCAGGTAAGTCCGTCTAAAGGCCTCCTTCGACTCATTGTTAAACTCAAAGAGTAAGTAAATTTTATAATAGTTCTGGCAACATTCTTAATTGCATTAAGTACATCATTTAGTTAAAACTAAGTAGCTCCCTCGATTCAAATTAACTCATCATCTTTTAGTTTTTATCTCTTTAAAATGCTTTAAAAAGTAGTGATTATTTCTTGGGAATTAGAGTTTCGAAAAATCTGTAATACAATAGAAATAATGAAATTCTATATAAATCTTAACATTGAAAGTTCATGTATAAATAACCTTTTATCTCTTCATTAATATCTTCATCAAATAAACCATATTAAGTAAAATTGTGTTTTCTCTGTCTCGTGTTGCAAAATTGAATGGATTCGACCAGACCCAGAAACAAACGTAACTTTAATGAGAACCTTATTAACTGTAA
This sequence comes from Wiebesia pumilae, assembly GCA_018907045.1. Taxonomy (NCBI): domain Eukaryota; kingdom Metazoa; phylum Arthropoda; class Insecta; order Hymenoptera; family Agaonidae; genus Wiebesia; species Wiebesia pumilae. The sequence continues at coordinate 3,061,960 of JACCHZ010000104.1, forward strand.
ATTCTATAATCTAAACTAACTGTAACTTTTTCTTTATAAATACTATAAAGTGAGTATGGCTTAAAAGTACACAAGATAAACATAAATAAGGAATAATTTCACATTGATAATACGTGGTTGAAGGAAATATAATATTTATTCGGAATAAAACGAATAAAAGACTGAACCATGAAATATCAATGTTTCGTGTACAATGTGTAAAGCCGTAGTTCATCGGATTTCAAACTAAAGCTTGCATTCATATTTTGCAGACCGTATGTTGTGCCTACAAATTTATTAACAAGAGTGACAATTGCAAAGTAAATTATTGGCATACTCGAAATTAATTCAAATAACGTCACTGTAGAACATACTTAATAAATTAGTAGTCGTATTTTCGATAATTCTTTTCGAATAATCCATACGTCCGTTCATTAAATGCTAATCTGACCAGTGCTGAAGATTTTCATTCGGAATTACGCATTAGTCATCAGGATAAAAAGAAAGCCATACGAGGATCGTTGTGTTAGTGCAGTTTTCAAATGAAAAAAAAAAAATAATAAAATAAAAAACAAAAAAAAAGAATCACACCCCGAAATAGTGTCGGACTCGCGGAATCCACGGGATAAACGTATCGAACGAAGATACGCCGATAAGCGGTCGAGGATTCAGTAGCTAAGCAGCATTGCGCTCACAAAAATAAGCAGAGGAAAAGTGATGAGCGTTCATTAAGTAGGTGGTTGAGAGCCGAGCAAAAGGCGGACTCTAATTAACGATTCGGTCGCGTCGGTTAGCACCCGAGGCTCCGCTCGCGCTACTTACACGGCGTTTCCCATCCTCCATCTCGCTCCTTTCTAAATAAAGGCAGCCTTCCTGTTTCCACTCCTGCGTTTCACGTCGTGCGCTTTGGCTCTCGTGTCCGCGACGTCTGGAGGCCGAGGGAAAAAGGAAGCGAATCTCGGATGCGGGGCCGATCTCTACGACTAATACGAGTTTTGAGATATGCGCCACTGCGATGTCTATAATTACGCGCAAAAAAAGCTCGGCTTGCACTTTCAGGACCTCTTTGCGCGTGTTTTCGTCCGTTCTCTCTTGCTCCTCGCGCACGAATGAGCGCCTACTTGAATTATGCGCGAGCGGTCGCTGTGTATCGCTACTTAGCTTTGCATTGTGTAGGTGAGAGAGAGAGAGAGAGAGAGAGAGAGAGAGAGAGAGAGAGAGAGAGAGGGTAAGAGACTCGGTCAAATCGTTCGCTTCCTCGTTGTCTCTTTTACATCGATAACGGTCCATTTCTTTGCATTTATGACTGACTCAGTTTCACGAGGCTGCATTTATACGGGCTCGCAGATTAGACCGAGAGACGCCTCGTGCTCTTTGACGTATTTTTTGTTTATTTTACTATTGAGCTGTATTTTACAGCGCGCTTGTAATGCATGGAATTGTCCCTTTTTATGGAAATCATTTATGGGTAGACGGCTGTCCATTGCTCTCGCTCTTACCTTGGCTTTAAACCGAACTCGCATACTGTTGTCGCGGCGATTTCGCGAACCGTTGCGTTTCGCGGTGCAATCGAGAGTCATAATGTCAAATACGTGCGTTATGAAATTACTCGCCCGATCCTTATTAGTACGCGATTCTTCTTTGTGCGCTATCGAAGAACCAAGCTCTTTCAACGGTTTAATATTTAAATGGTGCCTGTAGAGCGGAATACATTCTGAAACTCTTTGAACAAATACTCGATGATTTTATTTTCTTCGGGGAAAATAAAATAATGTAGGCGAAGCTTTTTCGATGAGAAGAGATAAGTATATGTTAACTGAAATTTATTTTGTTTGCCGACGTTTCAACCGCAGGTTCGTCGTCCTCCTCAGGCTATTAACATTACATACATGTTGTCGGTTTACATTTCCGTGCGTCAATCTTTCATCTATTTATCTTCGTGTTATAATGGTATTAATTGTTTACTGGCACCCAGAGGATACAATACTAATTACAATAATTATATTTAAATATCAGTTGCAGTCGTTATAATAAAAAATGTATTTGTAAAATTATAAAAGCAAATCTGTAGTCTATCGAATTATTCATGCATCAAAATGCAAATTGAGATCTCAATTTTCACGTAATCTTGATGCTTGAAGGAAGACGGTGACTCTGTCGTCGAATTATTCTGGTATTTAAATTTTCAGTTACCTTTTTAACTGGAGTAATTAAAGTTTTTTCACATGCATTATTAATTTAAAGGAGTATACGTGAAATATAAAAACTAGTCGGTGGTAAATGAATAATAGATAAACATCATGGGCTATTAAAAAGTATTGCATATAGGCATTTTGTACAAGAGAGCTACTATTTCGTTATTATTTTCATATAAGCCACGATAGATGAAACTCGTAGTATTTCAAAAGCAATCGTATTCTCTTTACGGGTGGCTCCCTTGAAATATTAACCAATGAAATCGTGACCTCGCGAAACGCTTCGCCCATTACAATGGATCACGTGTCTTTGCAAAATCTGTATCGTTCATTACAACCGACACAGTTTCACCTCTCCCAACCGTTCATTACCTCAAACCATCCAAACCTCAAAGTCGACAAATGCAGAAAAAGCGCAGCAACTACCGTAAACATGTACGTACGTGCACTTCTAGTTCAAAGTACTAGGCTAATTAATCCAAGCGGAATATGCTCGAATGTTGCTTCTTAGCTTTATTCTTATAGCAACTTTAATTGAAGATGCTATTTGAAAATATCCAGTACATAAGGAATAGTGAAACACAATGAATAATGAACTGTACAATTGATGGGTATGAAGAAAAATAATGAAAGAATTGAAATATTGATTTAGACCGTAAGAGTTCAATATTCTATACGTAATTAACTGGAAATTGCATTACATATAAATAAATTACATTATTAATTATCGATGAATCGACGTGCAAAATATCGACTCTCGCGAATGAAAAATTACTAACGTACCAAGTAGACCCTTGCTTTTCCCAAAAATACGGCATTTTTCATAATATAAAAGTATATCTCAGCTCGAGCATATCTGCGCGTTAAAATCGAGTAGACGATATCGCGTTGCGCAATGTTCGCCTGTTTATTTATTCTGATTTCCAAGCGCGAGCAAACGCGCGCAGTCGCGGTCCTCAATCTCGCGCAAAACGGTGCGAAGACCGCGCGTACCCGCAATAACGTTGCAATACAGGTGTCATGGTGGTCCATTCGCGGCTGTCGAGGAAATTGCACTGACGAGTCCCGAACGATACGCGGTTTCACGAGCACGTCCTTTCTTTTTCAACACGAGATAAAGAGGCACGCGCGTTTTAAACGCGCTTGCATGACCACGTTGGAGCTTTCTCTCCGATCCATCGTTTATCCCTCTCCTTTATCCAACGTTTTCTTATTTTCGCGGGGCGTACGCATGTAAAGAAATTGCGGTTGCGTATACGTGCTCGGATAAAGAAGAAAACTAAAAAGAAAATCGTTAACAAGGAGTCGTTTTTGCGTGTTGCGATCACGGCCTTTCGTCGCTGTTGTTGCTGCAGCATCGCTTTCTGCTTATTTTTATTAGCTCTATTTTTTAATTGCTCAAAATTATTGAACTTTCTTAAAATTTTTTAACGACCGAACTTACGGAAATGAAAGCTGATATATATTGGCAGGACTGCCAATATCAGCAAGGATTTAAAAAACAAACGAGTAAAAATTTTACGACGCCATGGAGTTATGACCAACGTATTATTTAGCAATGTCAAAGGATGGGATAATGTATTTCGTGCATAATTACTGACAGTTTGTAAAATATTTCTCAAAAAATTCAACTATTTTAGCAGATGTAATCGGAATCTTAACTTTTCTTCAAATAATTGTCAAGATAAATATGTAAATGTGTTTTACTTCTTTGTTAGTTATTTTCGTATGTTTTTAAAATGCTTTACAAATTTTTATATACGATAATAAGTCGACCTCGAAGAAAGTCATTACAACATTGATTTATTATAATTATTAATTAATTATATTAAATTGTTCACGAATTTAATTTCAAGATAAGTTTTAAAAACATATAATTTTACGTGTTGCATGTGAGAACGCGAGAAATCAATCACGATTGCCACTATAATTCTGTTGCGTATATAAGAATTTTTCCGAAGACACGTAATAAAAACTGTGAACACGTATACATAAAAAATTAATTAGTTTATTATTTCGCTTATGTGAATAAATTTAAAAAGCAACGTGGATTGAAAAAAGCAATGAAAATAATGTAATGCTTTTCTTAATAAATCAGTGGAGGAAAATGAATGTTCTAAAGGGACGAATATTTCAAGGAACAAACCACATAATCATAGAAAATGCCTGTTATCATATAATCGCAGTAATTTAGTACATTAGCTCTAAAAATGGTAATAATCGTATAAAACTCGTATATAAATATATCGCTACTCAATTCTTTGTCCGTATCGCTTCAACGTATAATTCTTAATCGATATAATACCCATCACTGTCGCAAGTAACCACATCCCCGTAAAAATGGCCACGTGCAAAATACCTGAGCTTGAAATTGAAATGCGAAAAATGTCAGTGCCTCATTCGTTCAGCCCGCGCACGTCGAGCCGATGCACCAGACGTGTTCGGGAAAGGCCTTCGCCCAGCAGAAATAAGCGAAATGGAGGCTCGTGTATACGGAACGAGAGCGTAAATTTACATTTGCATCTGCCCGTCCCTGCCTCACCTACGGCCGCTTCTTGTCTCTCGTCGAGACCTCGTGGGTGTAAGTACGAACGTCCGCCACACGTACATCGTCGTAGCGCCTGGCTTAGCTTTTTTCTTTCTTTTTCTCTTGCTTTAGCCTGCCGCGCGCGCTTTATCTTTTTCTCGGACGGACAAATTTTATTCCTACCGGACGATGGGAATCAAAGGCGCATCGCCGATTTTTTAAACGCGTGCCGCTCGGTCCTTCAAATTCAACGCCAGCGACTATTATTTACTATTAGTTACAACTCCACTTAGGCGCGGTATGTACTGCGTCGATTAATGTTAAAATTAGTTCCTCGATGCTTTAATTAACTTTTTTGCAGCTCAAGAGCGAAATACAGCAAAGGTAGTACACGACTCTAGGCTTTTATCCAATCGAAACGTTATAGAATATACATTACAGTTACGAAAATGCCTCACTTCGTTCAAACAATCCAAACGATTACAATAATTTTCATCGATATAGTTTATGATATATTTCACTTGCATGCATTAAGAGGCATGATCACTGATATAAAATAAAAGAGTTATTCCGACGATAGTATCGCGGTAGCAAATCATAACAGGACTATAGGATTATTATGAGAAATACGTTATACACTGGAAATTTGAAGCTTTTACAAAGCTAATGAGAAGTAAACGGTTTTTTAAATTAATACAATAATTAATATTTACGTGAAATTTGACAAGGGCCTAAATTTTTTTTAAATATTTTTTAAATATTTCGATTACTGCATCACTATTCCTTTTCTCTCTGTCTTCATCTGTCTGTTTATCTACTCGTGCTGCTTTTGTTTTTCGTCCCGTCTCTCTTTCTCTTTCCCCCGCCCTTCTTGCATTGAATTTATCCCGATTTAAATCATGAACGATGTATCTACCGTTGCGTTGCCTTTTTCGCAATTAATTCACACCTCGCGCTCGCGCTCGCACCTCGATTAACAAGATCGCCTGAATCAGGTCTCGGTCGAGGATTTTGGATCTGCATAAATACACATACACACTTGCGCGCGTACACGTAGGAAAGGCGAAAATTTTCGAGGCACTCGACGACCACTACTGCGATTGCTGATTTATTCGCTAAGAGGATGGCGTGTTAGGCTCGTTTCGACGTTTGTCCCGAAGACCCCTTCCTTTTTGGAATAAAAGCTTTAAACTCTTTTATTTTCGTTGATTTTCTCCACCTGGAGATTCGAATCAATATTTATTTTATGCTTTAATTCTGCGCTAGAAATACATGCTACTTTGTCTTGTACGTCGAAAAATTCCTTTAAACAACGATCTACTGCTTTGATCTTAAACAGAAATGTATTACAACATTTTCAAGTTTTTAACGAAGCTACAAGAATCTATTCTGATAATTTAATTTCATAATTGTACTTGTTAATTATTGATCTTCATTCGCGATTAAGACAGAAAGTTCATATATCGTTAAATAAATCCTAAAATTAAATATAATTACTGCCCTGAAAAAGGAATAGTAGATATTTATAAAAGAACTTGAATGTAATAAAATCATTTCTTAATTAACATAAATATGTGTTAAATTTCCCTTTAGAACATTATAAAATCTTGATCAAATAATTATTATAATTTGTGTTACTTAGCGAGTCACATACATAAAATTGGAATGTACTTAAACTTTACACGTAAAACGAATACCGTATAATATGAATAAATAGTAAATACAAACAACAAATAAAACAAATTTACTTAACAATAATTGAAAATAAATATATTTAAATGTAAACCGCGATAAATTTATCAGCAAGTATTTACACACTCCTTCGTACTTTCTTGCCTTGTCGTCTCTGCTGAGTTAGTTTTAAAAATTATACCGACCTTACTGTTCTTTTCATTTTTCCCCTGTCTAATTATAAAGTTTTCTTTATTACTCATATTATCTTCTACAACGAATTTCCTTCGTCACTTGAACAGAAGCATTTAGTTAATAGCCGAAGGAAGGTAATTGTTCAAGTTAGAATAGTAAATCTTTCTTTGGAACAACACACTAATTTTTACTTGAAAAGACATTCAAGCATGATTTAGAAATAGAGGTAAAGATAGATAAATAGATACACGAATAAAGCGATTAAGAAAAGTGAGAATTATAGAAAGAGAGGAGATAGAGTAACTGAATATGAGGGGATAGAGAGAGAGAGAGAGAGAGAGAGAGAGAGAGAGAGCGAGTCAGATGCTATATGTCCTCCCCATTCTCGTCCCTTAAATATACATTAACATATTTCATCAATTTACAATGTAATTGTGAATCTATATATTTAAACAACTTTATATAATATTATTATGAAGATAAATGGAATATTTTGAATAACTTAAAATATTTTCATATGTATATTTATACTTAGAAAAAAATATACCTCGAAAAATATTTTGAATAATATGAACGGTACGTTTAAATGCTATTAATGGCATGGTATCATGTGAACTTGAAAAATAATTAAGAATGTATTCACCGAACACAAAAAATTCCATAATGTTACATGTATTAATTTGATTCGTAGTCATTTAAACGTAATTAACTTACGAAAAGTCAATTACAATTTAAGAATGGCACAATCTTACTAGAAATAATTAATACTCAAAAGATTAATTGCAGTAAAAGCCATACTAGTAGAAAAAAATATTAGAAACACATGCCTGTTTGTTCCAAAAAATCGAATGCACGCTCGATTTTTTAAAATAGCGCGTAATTCATCTGTATAATTTTTTCTACGTTCTCTCGTACTCTGTAATAAGTATAAATTGTCTATGAGCCGGTCTTTAACATATTTTGCAATATGAATTTATAGGTATATATGTTAAGAACTGAAACTGTTCTAGAAGAATTTTTAAATGAAAAATAATATGTTAGCATTAAATGCATATTTCAAATACTATTCTATAAAAGGATATAATTAATTTTCATTACGTTAATCGTAAAGGAATATTTTGACATTTTACTTTTTACGTAATAAAATAATAATAATAAAAAGTGGTCAATTTTAAAATTAAAAATATCTTTCATTGTCTATTTATAAAAAACAAGCTTTGCAAATACCAATATTCACGTATTTTCAGTGTCATGCATACGAGGAACTAGTGTATCCTTTATTCATGTTTTCGAAAATGGTAAATTATGTAAAAAATAGTTTCTAAATTCTTTATTATTTTTAATTATTTAAGTTTAAGAATTTAATTCAGTTATCTTGTGTAGTGCAATTGTAACTGAAACATGACAATTATTTATTTCTTGAAAATAATTTACTCTCATTATTTTAACAAGGTAGTAAAGTTTTACTTATTATCATTTATCTTTCTAATCTTAACTAATAGGAATTAAATTATTATTTCTCAGTATGCTTTGCAAAATCTACAATTATAGTCATTGACGTGGCTGTTACTTTTTAAATTACAATTGAATATTTGAATGTTTATTCGATAATTAACGTAAAAGTATACTTTTTTTATTTGTTGATGTTTTAGCCAAGCTTGGTGTTTATAACTCTTTTATTGAGCATTCTTCTGTACACATTTTTTTTGTACTTTCCTTGATTTTGCTTTAATTATTCTTTTATTTCCCATGTCAACTATATATTTATATTACTTAAATCCATGCCACTTAATTACGTTAATAACATCCAGTGACTTCTAAAATTCCATAGTATTCCTTAAAATTCTACACTATCATATATTTTAAACTTATTCCTATCTTATTTCATAAAAGCTCATGATTTATGATTATACCACGATGATGACTTGATTTATATAAAAACATAAGCACTATCATTGTTTCTCATATTCTAACTTTGAAACTTACAATGGAATAAATTTATAATTATGTGCAGTCAAGATGATTGAAACCCCTTTTAAAATAGAATCTGATTTACGCAAATGAAACGCAAAACTTACATATTTCATACTCTTCTACTTCAGTTTAATCTTTATTTCAATTCCAGCTATTTAAACAAAATCTTTTCTTGATATTTATTATTTTCTTTCAAAATATCTTTGTACCATTTCTATGCCTTTTTTGATACTTAATGCCATTAAGGAAAAGTTTGTCTGATTTAAATGATATTTAACTGTTGAATTATAAATAAACATCAAATGAATTGATTTAGTACAATCGTTTCACTTTCTCCGTTCAAAAGATTTTGATGAGGCATACAGCATATTATACAAAGTCATGACAGCTAGGTGACATTTACCAACACTGTGGCATAATCTCTACGCTAAAAGCAGAAGTAATACAACTATTCAGTATTATGACTTTTGTCACTTACGGTTTTGTCGTATACGGTACTCACTTGAACCAACTTTCTCGTGAACTCAGGTTTATCTTCGATTATTTTCATCAAAAGATGTAGCACAAAAGGAACAAAGACGAGGTGACGTAGATCGTCAGGCTTGCGGTCAATGCTGTCATTATCTCTACACGAGCTAAAAAATTTGCAAAATTTGATGAAAATATTTCTAAATAAATATTTCTAAAATATTATTGATTATTTTTCTCTTTTACGAGATTTCAACATTGCAATAAGAGAATTTATACGCATACGTATTTTTTTTTATTTTCATAAACAAAGATGTATTTTTAATCAATATTCATTCCGCGTATAATAATGGTATTTCAAACGTTAAATATTTTTCTCAATAGATAAATAGATTCTAACTCTTTTAACTAATACTCTAAGACTAATAGCGTAATTCATCATTATTTTTGTTAAATATTTCATTGTGTAATATTAACGCGCTTCCGTCTCGTAAGCTGTAGCTAAACATATGGCAGTTACATAAGTAACGTAAGAATTCACACAAGAACTTTCACGAAAATAATATAATAATACTTTGATTTTTAGATCGATTACGAAGTGCTTTTTAAAAACATAGTGGAATTGAACTTTATAATCAATTCGTTTCAAATATTAACTTTTTAATTTCTATTAAAACAGTCTACTTTCAAAACATTTTAAGACCATATATTAACTTAGTATAAAAATTTATTTAAAATTCCGTTTGGATTAATTAAGAAATAATAAATACCATTAGTTATAGATCTATTTCAAATAAAACAATTAAATTTTAATGATTTTACTGAATGTTTATTGCATCAGTAATAAATTTAATTTAAAAAAGTCCAAATGCTCATAAAAATTTATTTCATGTTCTTCATTTCTAATGGATATATTTGTTATTTAATAAAATTAATGTTCAATGTTAATGGATAAATTACACTTTTAATGTTTTATTTTGATAATGTGATATAATATATGATAAAGAGGTAAAATATTTTCATTTAATTAACTTCAGATTTCAATTAAATTTTCAAGAGAAATGATTAATGTGAGATATAGATTTGATTTAAAATTATAAGGAAAAAGATCAAAACTCTTTTAAGATATTTATTTTTTAAATACAAATTCATTTATCGCTCGGTAGAACAAAGCTATATATAATGACGAGAGTCCTAAAAAAAGTAATACCCCCCGAAAAGAACAAGAGCAAGAGGCCTGACACAAAAGTGAAAGATACTCCACAAGTCGATGGACTGTTTCGTGTGTTGTACAGTTTAAGTTTATTGTTCGGAGATGTCATAGTCATATATCAAACTTGCTCGTTCTTTCGGACAGTCATTCGGAGAGTGAGCAGATATATATATATATATTCCATACATGTATTCCAAGGATTTCACGTTCAGTCAAGTAATAAGAAATTTAAAGTCGCCAAAATCTCACAATAGTGCACATTTACATACCGATAACGTGTCCATAGATCTTTAATGAAGATCTTTTTTTATTTTTATTGGTATTATAAAAGGTTTATTGAAAAATAGTATCGAATTTCAAAGATAAATAATAAGCTAGTTTATTAAAAATTATATGAAAGTTTGGACTACAATTTGTGTAATTTAACGTAGGTGATTTAATTTCTATTATCATAGGTATCATTGAGATTTCAGATTTTATAAAAATACAAAGAAATAAATGGGTTCAATTTGTAGATTGTAAGCAGGAAGGAAAATTCTTGCGAGCATGGAAAATTATCGTTTACCCAAATTACAATCCATTTCAATTTTTTATTTCTTGAGTTCATGTTAAATGCTCTACATACCTTAGCCATAAATATCCATATAAGCATGTGAAGGGACAGAGAGATAGAGAGGCAAAAGAGAGCGCAACAAGTTTATATTGACTCACAGACAATTGTATGCACGTAGCCACGAGCGGTGCTCGCGGTTCGCAATCGTCAATGGAAGCAAGTGTAAGTTGAGTGATCGACCTTCTTCGTGCAGGCGAACGACCGACGCATATGCAGCTCGGAACATTAAGTTGGAGAGCGTAAATAGACCAAGTTTTTCGTCTTTGCATTGACGCCAAGTGCGTCATGCTTCGAGGATTATATTTTCGCCAATAAACAAGGTACAAGAGAAGATCCGCTCCCTTTCGCTTTTTTGTTTGGCAATTGAGCATTTGTGGACATGGACGGAGCTAAATTGGCTTTCACTTATACGTATTAAAAAAGAAAAAAAAAGCTATCGATTCAGCACTTGTATCGAACCGCATTATTTAAAAATACATATATTAGAAATACGCAAACGGAATCTTCGTTCCTGATTTCACCTTGACGCAACATGTTGTAATGCGTGGAAAAAGTACCGAAAGAAAACACGTAAAATAGCACAACTATTTTTTTGAATCGAGGAAAGAAAACGCCTTACTATATATTATCGCGTTATCAATACACAAGTAGTAATATAACTTTTTTGCTGCGAACAAAAATTAAAAAGAACACGTTTATAGATCGCGAAGTAACGCGTTAAAAATATGTTTTGTATAATCATAAATCAGTAGTAATAGGCAGTAACGTATAATAAGTCAATCATCTTTTTTGTGAATCACGTAGATCAGGAATAACATGCTTTAGAAATACATTTTATTATCGAATCTTAGCGAGGTACATACTAAGAATGATTTAATCGCGCAACGATAACAAATTACACAGGTACACACTCTTACATTTTGCAGGATCCCATAATTACACGTACATATCGCATAATCATTAGTTCATTCCCCGTAACAAACCCATTCAATACTACGCAAAAAGCCTCGAACAATACGAACACATAACTTTAAAAGCCTCTCTCTAAAAAAATAGATGAATACACCAACAAGTAAAAAAATTTCAACGCGTACTTTCGGAACGGCGAATGGTAATTAAACGATGCTACTTGCGATAAGATAAGTGTATCTAACAAGATTAATTTGACTAACGAAGAAATTATTTTTGATTCAAGCGACGAAAGAGAGAAAGAAAGAGAAAATTCGAGTAAACCCGTAACAGGTAAGCCTGAAGGAAAGATAAAAAGAAGATTCTTATTTTGAAAAAGTAAAACGAGATAAGAAGCAGTGGACAGAGGACAACAGTGAATGAAAAATGTTATCAATAGAAAACAAAAGGGAGAGATAAAAGAAAGAAAAGGAAGAAACAAAGAAAGAAAAAAATTAAACTAAAGAGAATGAGAAATTAACGGAGAAAAAGCAAGAGAAAGAGAAAACACGAGTATCTTTATAATACGCAACAAGATAGAAATAAAATGCAAAGTTAACAGAGATAAAAGAAGGTAGAGGGACAGAGAGAGAGAGAGAGAGAGAGAGAGAGAGAGAGTAAAGTCGTCCCCAATGCAATAAACTGCATACAGCAAGATCTTCCCCCGATCGAGTGGAATCATATTCAAGTGTCTTTGGCCGTATACGCGATAGTGGATCTCGCGAAAAGGCATCTTGAAAGACTATCTATAGTATCTTATAAATCTCCCTTCCGCCCTTGTACCTCTCTTTTCTCTGCGTTTTGCGTATCACCATAAGAAAGAAACAGAAAGAGATAGAGAAAGAAAGGTACAGGAAAAAAGGGAAACGAGGAAAAAGAGAGAGTAAAAGACAGAAGGGAGGATGGAATAAAAGAAAGAAAGAGAGAGGAAGAAATAAACAGAGAAAGAGAAAAAATATAGAGAAAAAAATTGAGGAAAGAGAGTGAGTGAATGCTCGTGTGAGATCACGTGCAAACACCGTTTTTCTCTCCTACCATCTCTCTCTCTCTCTCTCTCTCTCTCTCTGTCTCTTTATCCAATACACTCCAGTTATCTGGATTGTCCGTTCGCTATAAATCTTTGAATACGCTTATGCCCGTGTATAAATACATAATGCAAGTACTTATAATATTCAAAACCTATTTTTTATAAAAAAAAATAAGTCAAATGATGAACAATTTCTTACGATGTTTTATTCGTAAATATAATTTTAATGAAATCAATTTGTAATTACCATACAAAATTTACCGCACACATATATAATTTAAAAGATAAAGTATTGAATATAATTATTAATAAATATTGAATAAAACTATTAAATTTACGTTTATGACTTTATGTAGATTCATGTTAATTGTAAAATTTTGAGATCAATAATATTTTTTTTCTCAAGAATTAAACCATTTATATACATTTTTAATGAAAGGCCTTATTTTTTCAGTTAATTTGATGATTTATCAGGAGAAAATACAGGCTCCTTGGGTAACGTCAGACATTAAAGTATTTTACTTTAAATTTTAAATAAAGTTTACTTATTTATTAAAGTGAGTAATCGATTTTTGAATATGAGAAGATAAACAAGAAAAAAATCAACTTAAAAATCTTAGTTACATTTTATATTTTGAATTTAAATTATTATTTTCAATATGTTTGACATTTCATAAAGAAAATATGAAACTTATAATGGAAAGTTTTACTAATATTTACGAATAATATTGTACACGTGGAATGCTATAAAAGAAATATTGATTTGGATTAAACAAATGTTAAAAATAAAGTTTGAATATAATTCTAATGAAGAAAATGAATAAGAACGATTTCAATTGATTTAAAATTTGCATGAGTAAGTGTTTTAATGGAGCTTTCTATTGTTTAAAATATATTTTTACAATATAATAAACTTTGTAATGCTATAACATATGAATTTGAATTTTAACAGTTTAAAATGTAACAGCGTAATGCTCTCGAATGTTTGGTACTTTCTAAATACTTTAAATAAAATATTACTACTTCGACAAACTGAGCATTTCACTTCTATAAAATGAATTTTTAATGAAGACTAACAAGATTTCTAACATACCTAAAAAAATTAAATCTGACATCCAATCGTTAATAAAATATATCCTAGCTTCGGAAATATTATCTAATGCCCGTAATAATCATTTGTAAGCTATTAATTTTATTTCTATTGACTATAAAATCTTACTCTATCTTTCATGAAAATTTATGTTTGCAAAATGCGATACTGTTCTTATAAGTATAAGGATCTAATTTTAAATAGTAGTCGGACATTGTATGAATACTACTATTCATTGGCTATTTTCTCTTCTAAGAATATCACAATTTTAGAGTGTTTAATTCATAAACATCCTATTAATATTTAAACAAAAATTGTAAGTGTCAATGGTATAAATTTAACTTATTGTAGGAATGCTTTTTGTATTAAAATAAATGTTACATTTTATCAAATCTTTATAAATGAAATATATAAGAAATAAAAAGAAATTCAACTATCTTCAGCGTTATTAAGTGAGTTTACAATCATAGAATACAAAATTAGAACTTTGACATAAAGTGTCATCGAATCCCCACATAACTTCATACACGCTATATCATAACGTAATAACGATTTCACAAATCTGTGTAAAATGTAATTCCCTTACACCGCGTCACCAAGGAATTCATTTGTACCGTCGGCACGACGAAAATTCAAATTACGTTTGTGTGTACATGTGTGCAACGCGTACATTTATTTGATGAACTTGTCAAAACAACGAGCTACCGTATTACCGTCTGCAACGGCTGTGTATACGCAAGCCATTTACACACGTGTACGTTTGTGTATCGCGGCTCCGGTATTCACTCAATGGGATAATTCACGAAATCTTTTGCTCGAGAATAGATTTTCGTACATATTCCTGCCCTTGTCTTGCCCCTACTCCACGGAAATGTTATTTAAAACCGAATTCATCATTATTTATTACGATTTCATTTACAGATTTTATATAACAATAGTACGATATTATAAAATTTAATTTAATTATATTTTTATCGTTACAATTACAATATATTTCAAAAAATTGATACGATATCTTTTTCGACTATTATATAAAACATTTAAATTCATAAAAAAGTAACACTAAAGAAGCAATAACAATTTAATTTTAAACTCTATGACGTGCATTTAAAAATTTATGTCAATTCAATTGGAGAAATAGTTTAATTGAGAAAAAGTTTTAATTTTTGCATATTTATGTAATTGATGAATTAATTAGTATTTATTGTCCATAATAATATATTTTTGTAGGATTAATAATTCTCATTCGTTTGAGAATGTTTATACCCCTTTGTGTTTGAATATATTTCTGTATGTGTGCGCGCGTGCGTGAGTGCGTATGTGGTGCGTGCGCACAGATTATAATATAAAAGAAGATTATTATGGAAATATAATATAAATTAATTTTTTAATTTTACCACTTGAGAAGATTAGATAAAAAGAAGTCAAATTAACTTTCTGTTAATTCGCTAATATTTTCAATAGGCGTAATTAATTTTAAAGTAAATTTGAAACACGACATATGCCTTAACCGCTTATATTCAATTTATATTTTATTCAATGATTGAAAACGTATACAGTTTTAATACAAGAAACATTTATCTTTCGTGATGTTATCAGCTATTACAGTGTAAGAATTATTATAATAGTAAGCGTTTGTTAAATTATGGAAAATGAAAGAATATCTATGTAGGCTGTCGATGTCCTTGGACCAATGTCGACTCGATTGGTGAAGTGAAGATTTTGTGATTCGGTAATTTAAGTTTAATTTCCATGATCTACCAATTCACACAAGTACTGCTTCAAAAAACATGTACGATACGCTACATACACCATAAACCCAAACAGAGCGACTGGTATATCAATGTAAATGTACATAAAGCAAGATATATTATGTCTGAATTTTTTCTTTATTAAATAGCATTTTTATATATTTTTTAAGACGCCGATCTCAACCTGCAATACGTTGTACTTACTATAATAAGCTGAATATAAAATATAAGAAAGAGACATTACAAAGCAATTCAGAGGCAGATTAAATTGAATTAAATTATTATATTAATCCTAACTGAAATAAGAATCTTCTTATGAAATTTCATGTAAGAAATAAATAATATAATTAAACAGTTATTTGTAATACTTAATAAATTAAATTATGAGTACAGAAAATTATTCAAAAGCAAATTTTCATATAAGTATTCTAAGAACAAAAAGAAATAATGAAAGCATTGATTATATTTTAATTGATGCATGACTCACAAGTTACTTTTAATTTAACTGAATGTTTAATTATTGGAAATTGTTAGAGTAAGGTCATTTTTATAATAATAAAATTTACCGATACATTTATTTCAAAGTAATGTTCAATCGCATCAATCAATATTTGAGATTGATTAGATGCTCAGTATCTGAATGCACTACGTATTTTAATTACAATCATATTAACCGATTATCGCTCAAAAATTAAAAAACTTACTATTACAGGTACTTTGGTGTAGAACATGTTAAAATGAGTAAAAATTATCGAAACGTTATTATTCAAATTTAATATATGACGTAATCCTCATAAATAATAATGATTTAATATTTGTCTAAAATTTCTCAAACAGAAACATATACTTTTACATTCTAAATATGAAAAATGGCATATCGATAAGTGAATTTCGACCTTCGAGGGAAATCTTCATTATTCAAGCAGTTTGTTCGAGAAGAACTGATTCTGATCTTTCTGGCCAATGCCGTCGCGGCAATCAGGAAAAATGACGGCAGGTGTTAGTCTATCACCCTCTCTCTCTTTCTCGTTCTTTTTCTTCTTGCTGATTATGCATGCGATTTGCGTAATTGAGGGGGGCTTGAATGAATTAATTCGATTCCAGGCTTCTATTGTTTTGCGCGGTGAATGCAAAAAGAGAAAAGAAAGGCGATCGATGTTGCAGTACTTTCTCAAAGATGATTTCGTTCTATGAATACGTTCTTGCGTCGGTAATAATTCTTATTTTTGAAGCTGTAATCGTTTGCGTAACTATCTATATATATATATACATATATATATATATATATATATATATATATATATATATTTTTTTTTTTTCATAAAATGACTCCACAGACAAACGTAATAATAAAGGGCAGCTTGTAAACTAATTGTAAAATAATCTGATACCAAAATCTTTCCCTAAGAATTCAAGCCAAAGTTATATTCATTTTCATTAAAATCAGAATTTGATTGTTTGATCGGGTAATAATTAAGTGAGTTAACTTTATTTGGTTAGAAGGAATTTGTGCGCTTTCACTATGTGCATAAAGTCACTAAGCATACTTGAAATTTTTTCCGTATGATTAAACTCTAAAACGGCGACCTGATCTGAAACCAATAAATCTTATATAAGAATATAAATTTCCTTAATTGTCGATCATGTAATAATAGCAATATCGATATCGTGTAAATTATAAAAATAGTTTCATGAGAGAACGATGAAGTCATACATCTATAAATAACCTCCTCCTCTAATGCAAAAGTACTTAATTGATAAACCTGATTTCTCTGTTAAAACATTTTCATTTTGACTGGATGATTTGCCTTATTTAAGAAGTCTTATATTTAATAATAGGAAACGTATTTAATAAACAATTGTTGTTCGGATTTTCCGGATTTCAGTAATAAATTTCAAAATGTGTTAAAAATATTTTATATCATTGTATCTATTTTTTCAATGCATTTTAAAGCGTAAATTCTTTTTAAAAATGAGTGCATCGTTGCAGAAAACTTCGAGTTAAAGTCGTTTATCCTGCAAAAAGTAAATAATTAAAAATCTGTATGTGAGAAAACACACATTAGATACGTTAAAATAATAATTGTAACACCAGTTCTTACATTAACCATCGAAATAATCTTCTATTTCGATAAAAATACAATATTAGAAAAGATAAAGTATACGACAATTTCAAATTTCATGTCAATATAGGAAAATATAAAAAGAAAAATCTTACAGCTGATTAAAAGGAAATATAAGGCAATTAATATATACATAATTTTCAATCAGGATTACTGAATTATTTAATCTTATTGTGTACTCGATATCTAATACATTTTACTGTTAAGAGAACGGTGCAACGCTTATCGCATAAAATCGTAAAAATATAGACAATCTGATAATTGTTTTAAGGAACAAAAAAATTTTGTCACGAAGACGTTTGATTTATTTACTACTCTTGGCTTACGGTCAGCAGAAAGTTTTGCTATTATTAAAGAGAAAATTGCTTTGTATGTTAGATGTGTTAAAACATTTTTACGAATGATTTTTAATCGATTCGAATCGAGCTCTTGTCTAAAATAATTAGAGGCATTGAATTACTTTTTTTAAAGTATATGGGAAATTTTATTTTACTTTTAAAGAATAAGATTTTTATAATTGTAACAATAGCGTTCAATTAATTAAATAAAGAATTATTAAATATGAATTTTTTCATTCGCTGAAATAAATTACTCATTCTAGCAGAAATTTATTAAGAGAGGACAATTTTTTATATTATCGTGACAGTATATCAACATCACCGGTAAAAATTTGTTGAATATCTGTAGAGTAAACAATGAAAATAAGAAAATCTAAACAACGTTAAATTATAAATATTCACTGGTAGAAATTTAAGGAATTTTTATTCAGGCCTTAGCCAATTTTCTTTATAAAGCAACCGCTAAGTGCTTTATAATCCCCCAGGAAAATATGCGAAAATAACATAATTTTGAAGCATGTTTCAATTTTACTGCGCACCGCAAAAAGAGATTACGAATATATTTAAAAATATGAGCTCATATATTTTAATTTAGTTTTGAGCTTTTTGAAAGAATAAAAGTACATAAGGAAGCACTGCATTCGTTTTTACATGGAATTGATTGAATTCTTTTATGAGATCACCGACGACGCAATTTTTCTAATTGTACAAATTTAACTCTAGTGTTTGCTTATATTTTACGTTTATATCATAAAAATATAAAGTGCTCTATCAAGATTTGGTCCCGAATGCTATTATTGCACGTGGGTGTGCGCGTGTGCATGAAAGTGCATAAGTGGCGAACATACGTAAACAACTCGATTGGCAAAATGACTAGATAAGTGACCACTTGCGTTGAAGTTGCTATTTTGAGATGTATACCAGGATCACGGTATTCCTTTGTGGTTGTCAACACTTTTTACGCTACATTTGTTAGCATTCCATTAAAGTCGCAATTTCGTTACGAAAATGTTAACAAAGACTTTGTAAGGTTAAATTTATCAAGTCTATTATCCTGCGTATCAGATTTATCAGCAATCACGTGCGTCCAAGAGTGACCAAAACTTACCAATTGTCTTTCCCCAACGGCGACATTATTATTAATTAATTAAAATACATTCGTCAGCTTCCAGGAAGCAGCAAACGATTCGCGAGCAACGGTACATCCTCTAACCAATTTTCACGAATGTCGGCAAAATAATCCAAGCCTATGACTAATATCGAGGGAACATCCATCCGCGCTTCAGGCGTTGGCTGCAACGCCCGCAACCTACGTCGGCCCTCGCGAAAATCCCGGATCCATGTAAATCGAGCAACTCGACTCCGCATTATAAGAAAGTAAAAAATAAAAAAAAGAAGGCGACGCACCTCGAAGCTGCCCATTCCATGGCGCGCGTAAGCGCGCGCGTAACACGACACACGAGCTTTGGCAGGGAGGACGGAAGGAAGTAAGGTAGGAAGGAAGGAAGGAAGGAAGGAAGGAAGGAAGGAAGGAACTTGAGCTGGGAAAAAGGAGTAGAGCAGAGGCCGCGCAGCTAAGAAACTCGCCACGTTCCATTGGTCTCGGCAAAAGGGGAGAGAAGAACGAAGCGCCGCGCGCCGACTTCCACTAGTCTGAGCGCGCGCTCCGTCGATCCAGTCTTTCCTCGGCCACCAAGTCGAAAGGTTCCTCCTATCGTGCGCGCGCTCTCCATCTCTCTCTCTATCTATCTATCTATCTATCATCTCTTTTTCTCTCTTCGTCTCTGTCTTTATCGCTACTCTCTATTGTAATATTTACCTTGCGGGCTGCTGTGCGGTCCTGTAACGTCGTCGTCATTTCCTCCCGCCTCCCGGTACTTCTGTATTCTTTTCTCTTTTATACGCGAGCGATCGCCGCACGCGTATACGTACCTGCGCTCGATTCTTTTTTATTGGTGCGCACGTCGTCGAAGGGAAATGTAGTAATACATTGTGCGAGGATAATATACCGTCCAAGGCTCCGGCCGATGTGATTCCTTCAGTGGCTATTATTTATAGGCATATTGATATATATGCACGGGGGAGAGGAAGTCGTCCCGGCGGAGGTTACGCCGTTCGTCTTCGCATAAAGGAATGAGACAGAAGGTAGGAGGCTATTTGTTTTTCTTCTCTCTTGTGGATGAGAATGTGTAGCATTCCGCGTTGACTTATCAGGCGAAAGGGTTAAAGTTGCTCGAGCTTAGGGGAAATCAAGTTCGTTGTGCTGAGCTGCGATCCAACCGATTTTCTTTCATTTCCGCAAACATTCTGGACAATTGAGTTTATTTATTGGGATCATATCGAGGATCGTATACGTCACTATAAAATAAAATTAGTATTGGATTTATTTAATTTAAAAATAAAAATTGGAAAACTTCGTGAAATTAGAGATCTTTGCTTTAATAACTATGAAGAATACGAATCATTAAATGAAGATTTTTGCTGCAACATCAGCTAACTTGAAAACTTTTTAAAAGTCTTATCAAAGTGCAATCAAAGATTTTTATTATCTTTAATACGAAAGAAAACAAATACCTCAAATTACTAACTATACTTTTTCAAATGATATTGTTCACGATTATTTTAAAAGAATTTAGATTATCTTTTTAAATTGCCTCAAAATCTTTTATTCTTTAAACTGAAGTTCAAAATAATGATTTTGCATGGAATTAAATCTACAATCACTTTCTTTCTTTTTAAAGAAAAATATTATGTAACTTTCTTTGTAAATTGGTTGTTATTTAAGTATAAATTTATGATGCATTAAAAAGACATTGAAAAGCGGGATCTTTGTCATTTTATAACCTTTAAGCTGTCAAAAATATAGGTTTCAAAATTTTATGACACCTTTTACTCATAAATATCTTGGTTCCCCAGAGTTGCAGCAATTTTGTATTTTTAACCTGATAGGTTAAAGAAGAACATTATATTCATATACACTATTAGAGAGTACAAATTGGCTTTGTATTATATGTTGATAAGATAAGAAGAAATTACAAGTTCGCGAAAATCATTACATTTGGCGCACAGCGTGTAGAAATCGCTACCATTTATTATAATCGAGCACATTTGGTTTTTAACTATATACTAGATACTGTTAACATTTATCAACTATACGACGTGAAAATTCAACAATTTCACACGAATCAAATGATATCCGATTAAAGATTTATGTATTTTAAAATCATTTTTAAGTGCAAGTTTGTTATGCATATATACCGAATTAAAAATCGGAATAAAAAGGAAGCTTTTTATTAAATGTACAATATAAAACGTTAAACTATTGACTGTTGAATTCAACTTTTTAACCGTCGTATAATGTATTTCATTTAGGTTCGCGTTGAAAAACAAATTACAATTTAATTGTAATTAACGCTTAAAGGATAAATACTTAAAACATACTCTTTTGACAAAAATACAACCTTATACATCATTACTATTTTTTAGAAACAATAAAATTATTCAGAAAAATTTACTAAAATATTTTCTAAAGAATAGACATCAATAATGAGAAACATCATAATAATTTGTGTATAATAAGATGTATCAAAATTTAAAAACAAATCAACAGTATGTATGAAATATGTGGATTAAAACCGTAAAACTTCTAATGTAACTTAAAACTTTATTTGATCAAGTACCATTTAGCTTTAAAGAATAATTAAATCAAGTCAATTACAAATAATTACGAGAAATTAATTCCAGCTGCGATTCAACCATCCGAAAGGAATTTCTGTGACTGACAAGATACGATGTGTCAAGTGCATAAGCAAAAAAAGCTGCATGGCTGACTGATCATCGATGATCTTTGTTTTCTTCATTAATAAACATGAGAGGCGCCGTGATTCACGTTTAGCCTCTGTTTATAAGCATTTTCGAGAGTAGGTAGAAACAGATTTGCTACCTTGAAATAGAGACACATTTTAATTATGTATCCTATGCTTTTATTCAAATTCTAATAATTCCTAAAACGTATAAGAAAGATACGTGATTAAATATTTGGAAATCTTCATAAATTAAGACAATTATAAGAGATTGTAGATTTTAAGAGTAAAAAAATGTTACAAGCGGGTAAAACTTTAAGTAGTGAATTCGAATTATTACTTCTTAAATTGAAATATTTTTTTGTACTTTTTAAATAAACATTAAAGTTAGATATGGAAAAATTTTAGAAATAATATATGAAAATGGACGTTTTGTATAAAATATTTGTATTTAGCTTTTCTCATTAATTATATTTATCAACTAATTCAATTATATCGACTTTTACAACAACAAAAATAAATTCGATCACAGTTAAAAAAATATACCGAAAAACAAAAAAGACATTTAAATAAAAATTATCACAAAGCCTGGGATAATTCAGAGGTGCTGACTAACCAGTTAAGCTAAAAGCACGGAAGTCGATATATCCGATTCATCGATTTAAACCAACGAAAGTCAAGAGTGGCCCGAGCCGATTCGAATCAGACCGCAATCTCCGAGCTAATCATGAAACACCTAATAATGACGCAGATGAGCCCTGCGTACTCGTGCATACAAGAGATCGAGAGAGATGAAGAAAATCGCGCAACACAGGCGCAGCGTCCTTGACAATGTACCGGAGCGAGAGAGAGAGAGAGAGAGAGAGAGAGAGAGAGAGAGGAGCGACCGTAAAGGCGAAGATTTAATTTCGCAGACTGACCGCAATTAAACCGCGAAATTTACGATTCAATTTGTGCACACGAGAAATCCGCGGATTCTTTCTCGCTCGTCCTCCCCGATTCAATCACAATGAATATCCTTCGTGCCGTTCAGAGTTCTTTCTTTTTTTCCTTACAAGGGGTGGGAGCTTAATTTATTGGTAGCTGTAAATTTGCATTGTGCAATATTGTCGAGTCCTTGGAAGTAAGTTACGAGCACAGTTGTTTTCATTTACGTATTCTAAAATGTGTGTTTTTACAGCCTCGAAATATTCTGTTTAATATGTCAAGATAATCTACCTTACAATGTTTCATAAAAATATTCAAACAGACGGGACCAAAGTGATTGGCTTCGATTTTTCTCGCGTAATAAGTATTTGCGCAGTCTTTTGGAAAAATACTTTTGACGCAAATTCAAACTTTGTGCATCGTGGCTCGATGATTTATTATTTAGCCGCTTACAAGTAAGCGGTTTTTATACGTTTATTAATGAATTATTAACGCTTCGATTTGATTAAATTGCCAAGATCTACTCACAGGCTGGCTGGTACGTTCCCGGTATACAATGAAAATGACTACGATTCAATTACTTAAAACTTGTTTAAAAACTGACAAAATACTGCTGCCGTAAGAGATGAAGGCAGAGCAAATTATAACGCAGCAATGTACTCATAAATTTAGGCCAAGCCTTAGAAGAAACTCCGACTTGTGAATCAGACTATTTTAACGTTCAACTAGGCCTGCCCAATTCTTAAAGTTAGATTACGACTAAACCCGCATGTAAATACGATGTCGTAAAGCTTATACTCTTCGAGTTGTATTACTAAAGTACATGTCATCATAATAAAATTGTTGAAATTCGTTAATTTCCTTTTTAATGGATGAGCTCTTACGCATAATATTAATTTCAACAATACATTAAGTTACTTGAAAGTTGTTCACGCTTAAAAAATTATTAATAGACTTTAAGCAAAAGAAAGACAGTTGAAAGTAAATAATATTCCACAAAATCCATCCTTTTCAAATCTCTCACGTGCCGACTTCGTTAACTCAATACGGAAAACCAATCATGATTCACGTTGCACGCGTTATACGATATCCAAGTTCTGCTGAGACGCGCCAGTTGAAAAGGAATGAAATCAGCACGCGATCCTCGGCAACGGCATTCACGAGGACGCGTGAAAAGCAACAAGAATAAAAGCTAACGGTCCTTTTATATCGAAATCTTCTTTGGGGCTCGACCGATGTGCCGATACTCATTGAGCTGCGTCGCACCGTAAACATTCGAGTCGCGCACGAGTCTCCGCCTCCTATTCTCGAAAAACAGAAATCGAAAATGCAGAAGCGACTTTGGCGTAAATGTCCAGCGGTTCTTTCGTTCGTAGCTGCGTCGAGACGCACACAGTTACAAGAGGAATATTGTGCGATGGATTCGCAAGAGACGGAAAAAGACAAAAGTATTATACGCGAGGGGAAGCGACACGAAGAAACTGGAATTTAGAATGAGGGAGCGTTGTGTGGAAGTTCGTGCCAAGTTAACGAGAATTCTCGCTTTGCGTCTTGAAGATTTTCGTTCTTGTTAGTACAATAGTTGAGAGTAATTATTAGAAGTAACTGTTAATTTAGGACACTAACCTAAATTTGTACAACTTACCGTATATATCGGGAAATATAACGTCATCATTTGTTTTAATTAGTTTATAAAACACCAACGTTTGATTGGTATTTGAATTTATGCATTATTCATAAAGAAAAATTGTTTTCTTTTTTCGAATGAAATTTAACATAATTAACGAGCTTTTTATACGAATCAAATCAAAGGCATTTTGAGCGCCTAATTGCAAGTGAAGTGTCATTATTATTATTTTCATTGGTTCAAATAAACTTTTCACTCGTCGTACAAGCCAAAATGAAATTTTCTAATAAACAAGGAATTTGATTTTACGTTAATCTTCTTTTAATAAAGAAATTGGTTTTCAGTTTATATTTTTCTACGCCAATTTATTACTAAGCATCAAAGGTAGTGCGCAATAAAGATCAATAACAAAATACTCTTACGTATAAATAATGAAAAGTTCTTGCTTTTAATTATTTCATAAAATAAATTAAATTGTAGAAATCAAGTTATAATTAGATATACTTCGTGTTACATAAATAACGTGAAAAGTAGGAAAGAATAAGAATAAGCTTTGCCAATCGGTATGATGTATATTCCTAGATTCGCTAAATATCTATCCGACTAAATCCGAGTAGTTTTAACTTCGCTGCAGGCAAATATACTTATTAAATTACTTCATTCAGCTTTCATAATGATATATAATTTCAAGTGATAATTAATATCTACCTAGTACTTTATGATAATAAAAAAATCCATCGATAGTTAATAGTTGATAATTAAATGCTGATTATCGATAGCTAACTAGTAAAACTTCCGTCAGTCGATATAAGTGAAACGATTTTTCAATAATTTCTGAACGTTAAGACTAGATATGATTGGCAGTAATGGTTGTAAAGCGAAACCCTGACATAATTGACCAAATCCGTCTTACCTGTTTGGGTGCGAGGTTCTTTCAAGCGACAATCAAACAAAAAAAAAAAAAAAAAAAAAAAACGAATTCGAAAAACTAGATTAAAGTCGAAGCTCTGCAACTTTCGGACAAGTCACCGCAGGAATAACAAAGAGGGAGCACCTTTTCACCTCGGTACTTAAATGGTGCTCGCTCTTATCTTATAAATCCCATCTTAAAAAAAAAGATAAAAAGGGGAAGGAAAACAAGGAAAAAAATACCGCTCCACGGTAAAAAGATCCTCGCGGAGTGATTGAGAGAAGCATCGACTCGATAAATCGTGGCGTCTCCAGGAAATGCCAAAAAGGAGGTTGGCGTGCGACAACGCCACCGAAACGTCGCGCTTCGTAAATTTCAGCGGAGCATCTCGACTCGAACGAGGAAGAACGATAGGCGCGCGTGCGCGAATGGTGCGCGAATGGCACGCGAGTACCAGCCAGTGAAATCGGGATCTTTGAAGCGAGACTTTGATGGGACATAACGAATGTATTTCCTTTTCGGTAATTTCCATGAAAGCTCGGACGCATCTCCATGCGTTTCGACGTGTTGCGCGTTGATGAAGATGCAGGCAAACTGCCTTTTTCACTGTGCCTTGCCTATTTTCATATCTGAATTTGTCACTTATCGAACTTTTATATTGATTTACAATACGCGAGTGTTTATTCGTTATAAAGGCTATTTTGTCGTACCTTACAACATTCGATGTTTACGCACTCAGTTTTGGAAAGAAGGTTACTGATTTTCAATGATACTTTTAAGAAGGATAGTTATCCTATCTGGATGCCGCGTGTAACTGCACGCGAGAAATGAGCTAAATAAGTAGCAGTACTTATGTACACTTATTGTATTCAGAGGAAAGGAAAGGGCAATTGACGTATTGAGTAAAGTTTCATTTAAAAATATAATGCCTCTTGTTGTACAAGCGTACTTTTTAAAGATTTGTACGCGAATATCTTCAATGAATATTTCACATTTGTTTAACGAAAATAAGAAATAGTATTTTATAATGCGATCCGTGCGCTATTAAATAAAAGTAAAAGAACACCGAGAGGAATGACTAGGAGAGAAAGGAAAGCTATTTTGAGAATAGCGATTTAGAGAAACAAAATGCAATTTATCGAAACTTAAACACTGATATATTTATACTCTATTCTTTATATTTGATCGATTGCGTGCGAAGCCGAAAAATTTGAATGGCAAAGCAAGAAGGATTCCGTAAATTAAATATGATAATGCCTGCAAACGGAAATTGCTAGTGTGCCGTATTTCTAAGTAATCGCAGCGTTAGTATCCAAAAGTCAGAAATAATTTAATAAACGTTGCTACGTAAAAAAGCTACAATTCCTCGGCGTTTTTTCGGCGTCGCTCGCTTTGCGAAGAATATTTCCACTCTCCTTCCACTCCAAACAGTCGAGTGAAAGTCTCGCTCTCGATACGTTGGGCAGTACAGTCGAGCGCAAAAAATATTCGTCGCAAAAATTAGAAACTCTTACCGTATAAAGGCTCGTATTCGGAATTGAAGTTGAAAGGCAGCTCGAGCAGACAAAAATTTTTCAACTCCAGAAAACGATTGGCCCCGGGAATTTTCCACGTAACAGGACCGAGTCCATCCCACGAGGACTCCGATCACGACGCGACGGTCGTCACCGCTCGCAAGGCTTGCGAATTCCAGGCCAGGAGTGCGGCACATGTAAATATAAGTCGACGCAAGCGGTCCGGTTTAAAGTCCGGTTTACAGCCCACTTAAAGGAAAATCGAATGGATCGCGGAATCGCAGCGCTTCTCCTTCTCCATTTTCTGTTGCGAGGGCGATCGCCGAGCCCAGAGGAGGAGCAGGAGGTGGCGCCGGTAAGCAACGAAGCTTCGACGAAAAAGGAGAGGCCGCCGCGATTTTATTTCCGAGGCTCGAGTGCTTTTTTGGCCTTGTTGCTTTTTTCAGACGGCAGATGTGTTCCGGATACACGTGTGCTTGTACAAGCCGAAGTGGGATGCCGTTGTTAATATGGTCGATGTGTATGCGGTTGAAAACACGTGTGCGACCAAGCTGTTAACATTTTTTAATATAATACTTTATGCGGTATAACGCTCGCGATTCAATTTGTAGGCAAATTCGGATTCTCGTTGGTTTTGTGGAAAATTCTCTTGATGTCTGGGTAGAAAAATATATCTCCATTTGAGGCAACGAGGTAGTTGGCTATTTCGGTAATTAAACAAAATCTTACATTTACTTTGTTAGGCTTTGCAAAATTTCTTTTTCCCCTTAATGCATCCTTCTAGGTGCTTATTTCGAGAGACATTTTCTCTACGAGTGAATGCCACCTACATCGTCTGAGCATAATCTTAAAATTTTTGTTCAATGAAACTATGCGAACGAGTATTTTTAGAATACTAATCTTGTAACATACGATTAGAATGAAATATCGTAATTTGTAAGAACTTAATATAAGCCACTCTTGGGTTTTATTCTTTGAAATTATACGTAACTGAACATTCTGGAGAAAATTTAGTTATGTAAGGCGAGTCATCTATTTTTAATTTAAGCTTTAATGTATCGTTACGTATGAAATTTCGCTAACCCCAAACATTATTATTAGTAAAAATTCTTTTACAAAACATACTTTTATCCGTAACGATCTTAATTAAATTTAAAAATATGTGTGTGTGTGTATATATATATATATATATATATATATATATATTTATGGACTTAAAAATGTACTAAAAAACTAATCTACTTAAAATATTAAACTTTATATATACATATATACATATATATATATATATATATATATATATATATATCTTTGACACAATTAAATAATTATAAATTGTTTTCTACAGCCAAGTGTTGGATTTTTCTCCTCTGAATTCAACATCACAGTTATTAATAATTAGAAAATTAAATTACCAAAAACGAGCACAATTTTTTCACGCTTGTTTTTATAGCAACGTTTTTCATACTGAAAACTGTTCGTCTTACTAAGCGAAACTCAGCAACGTTAAAAACAAGCATGAATATAAAATTCAACTACCTACTAAACGTTGCAATGAATCACACGTCAAATGACGCATCTCCGGATGTTGCACTAAAAGCAAGTCAGCAATTTTTGCCATCCACTCCCTCGAACAAGTTGAAAAAAACTTGGAAATCTCCGGCGTCCGAGCGTCTGGATACGCGTGGTCGAGGATCTTCCGAAGGCAGTAGACGTGGTTGAGTCACGCGAGACGAGGTTAATTTTGACCTCGGGCGATTGAACCTCGAAGCGCTGCAGGGCCAAGGGTGCGTTAGAAATAGAACGTTTTATGGGAATTTTGCTCTCGTCCGTGCAATCGAACGGTTCCGACTGACTCATGCGCTTTCTAACACTTTTTTGTGCGACGCCCGCTCTGTTTTATCCAAAAGGTATTTTATAAGCTTGGATTACACCCTCTAAAGCATCTTTAATTTTGACTCTACTAATGCGTAAGCAAGAAAGAATTACACTCTTTTTTCCAGTACTTTGTTATATTTCAGTGCTTTCACATTCTTGTGCGACCGTATAAAAAGCGTCAAGTACGCCATTTAGCAATCGTTTACATTTTTACGTAAATAATGTAAGACACACGCGTAATAAATATCTAAATAACGTATGAATTATATACAATAAAGTAGTAGTAGTAGTAAATATCGGAATATTTTCGATAAGTTATTGCGCGGAAATAAATTTTTTTAAAAATTCATGCATCGTTTAGAATAGACGGTCACGGACGTTGATACCTAAATTCATACGTAAATACTATAAGTTATACTTAATATTATTCTATTTAATTCCATATTGATTTGTGTATTTCTCGGAAGTTCTCAAATAAACCGTTACTGTGCCTTAGGAATAAAATGAATTCGAGTGGTGAGAAATTCCGTAAAATGAAACTAAAATTGTTATCTCATAAATATTAGTTTCAATGCTATTCTAATATATCGCTATTAATAATAGACGTACTAGAAAGTTGTTGAGATCGCAATAAAAGTAGTTATGTGTAGTAATGCAATAAATATTATGCACTACAAGGAAGCTGTAATAAATTTATCGCATTATTATATCGCAAAATTAATTTTATTATTCAAAAATTGTTTAACATCAAAAGAGATTAATATCATAAATAATGTACCATAAATAGTATTCACACACATGCACACATATGTATATATACTATTGTTGGCGCATTATCATACTCAACAATTACGTTTTTCGATTACCATACAATTCATTAAATACGAATATCAATCATTCAAACTGTTCCTTCCAATGCGTCACGATCCACCAATTCGCCAAAATTAACAATACGTTTGCGTGCTTAATCGAATGGTAAAACGATAACAAGTGCATACATCGTTGAAATTCGCTATCGCGCTTAGTATTACATGGTCAAGCGTGAAGATCTCGGCATCGACGGGGGCGAGAGAAGCCACACCGATCCCGAAGGAGCGGGACAAGAAATACGAGGAGTGGAAGGACGCGTCAGTTGCGAGGTGATCGCATCGGGAATTCGCAGCGGCGACGACGACGACGACGACGACGACGACAACGTCAGCGGCGGCGGCGGCGGCGGCGGCGGCAACGACGGAACGAACCGAGGATGCCTGGACTAGATAGGCCATGGGGATTAAAGAAATATTTCCATCGCGAGCAGGTGCGCGCTTTTGTAGTCCATCGGTGAGTGCCAGCTGCCGCCGCTCCATCGCGAGCAGAACGTAGAAAAGAAGAAAAGAAAAAGAAGAAGAAGATGAAGATGAAGATGAAGAGGAAGAAGACGAAGAGCCTCGTCGCTGTATTCGTGAGTGCGTATCGTCGGCCCATGTGCTGCGGGTCGTTGCCAATTCGTAAATGCCGGGCTAATTCGTAACGTCTGTCCGCGAAGGTGGAGCTTTCCATTCTCACGATACAAGCCAAGCATCTCGCGGTGTACACAATTCGCCGTGTCGAATTTAACAGTCGGGGAGCACTGAAGTAGGTCTCGAGAGTCTGGAACACCGATGCGGAATTCGGGTGGTGGAGTCAATTTGGTAAAAGACCGATTTTATTGTCCGATGATATTTAGTAGTGATTAGATGTAACTGTGCTATAGAAAAATTTGCGTTTGTAAAAAGAGTCGCTGTACATTGAATGTCGTTTCTTTAATCTATGCTTCGTATCGTGTTTAGATGGATAGCAATTTTTTTCTGCAGGTTTTTAAATACGATTTCTTAACTGCGTAATTTAATTTGAGGCAAAGTTCTTTCTAAAACGATCAGATGTACGAAAATTTTTAGTATAAAGCCAACGAGTTAATTAGAAAAAGAGAAACAGCTGCTACGTAATCTTGCTCAAACATATTTTGTAGACGTGCGATACAATCTCACTTCTTTAAATCAGTAGTAGCAAAAAGGAATGCTCATCTGATCATTAGCCATTACATCTTATTATATGCCTTAAAATATGCCTTGGGTCCTCCTATATCTGTAAAAATCATTTTAAAATATTCAAAAGACAAACGATTCCTCTATTTTACCGTGAAACTGCTAATAATATTGCTTTAATAAAGATCGTTAATATTTTAGGATTATGCTACAATTTATTTTATTTGTAATAAAAATTTTTTAGAAATAGCAAGGTCATGAAAATTACACTTATTGTAATAAATTGTTTACATTACCGCAGGTATTAATAGCTTGTTCTTGCAAGACTCTTATTAATAAAAAACGACTTAGTTTCTAATTGTAAAAGACAAACCGATTCGAAAGTGTTAACGTTCAAAGTAAAAAAAGAATTTGCAGAATATCTTAATTTCTGAGTATAATTTCTCTTTCAATAGAGTAATTTAGTTTTTGCCATTTTTAAAATGGTATTTCTGTTGACTTTACAAAAGTTTCATGCAAAATAGCTGCATGCATTTTAACAGTCTTAGACAATGTACATCAATTAATCTCATTTTATTAAAATATAAACCAAAAGTGTTCGTTTTATTGATTTTGAATTTTTAACGAATCAGCGAAATTTGTGCTGAAAATATTTAACAGACTTTTAAAGAATGTCGTTTTCTCGTAAAAATAAAATGGATTTATTTAAATTTAATGTTTTATAATTTTTACAATAAAAATGTAAATAGGAACCTAATAAAAAGAACTCAAAAATACTCGGAGATTTTTTAATTAAGGGCCGATCAATCGCGTAAAATATTTTTCTTAGTCTACTAACATTTACACCGAGAGAAACTTAAACTATTAGCTACAATATCGTAAATCAGTTAACTATACATAATAATTCTATCAAAGTCACGATAATGTTAGCGTATAATCTCAACTGTCGGTAACTAGCCATATGAAATGACGACAGAACACATTTTAGAATCGTAACGTCGCGAATGCAGCATTGCGGTGACAAAACATCTCTTTAGTTGGAGCAATGCCAATCGCAAGTTCACCTACACACATAATTTACAATATCGTAAGAAGTAGACGAAGCGATCAGTCAAGCGGTTTCTCGCACATCAATGATTTCGTTTATCGATCGCGAAGTCAATCTTCGCCTCTATAAAGATCGCGTCATTACACCGGCGTGCGTTGGATAAAATCCAAAATCCAAACGAAGCCGTATGTCACGGCTTGGACGCACATTCCAATGCCTCCCGTCGATCGCATCTGAAAAAGACGAAAAAACGGAAAAGGACGGGTAGATCCTCTTTTGGCGAGGCTAAAGGTTTTAATTAAAAGTACATCACATTCCGCGCGGAGTATCTCCTTATACCTTATTCTTCGTTTTCGCTTCTTCCTCCTTTTTCCTTCTACTTTCGGTAGCTGAATTCTCGGTCCGCGTGTGGGATACGCAACGGCAACGATGCATTCGATTCCGGAGGTCGACATACTGTAGATGTTCGCGAGATTCGCGCGCACGTGAGTTTGAGTAAGCGATCGGCATTTAGATCTTGATGTTACGCGCTAATATGGAAGAAATCGCTTTGGTACTCACAATAGTTTCTAACACCACTGTGATTAAAAAATCATCGTACAACTTGCAAATACCACCTTTTTCACGTCACCCCAACATTCATCATTCCTTATTTCAATTTTTTACGTATGAAATAAATTACGTCATAACTTTTCTTTGTAAGACGTAAATTTGATTATTACGCGAGAGTAACTCAAGGTACAAAACACATAAACAATGATGAATAGAAAATTAGAAATGCTGAATTAATAGATTGGAATTCATGATTTGATAATCTTCTACAATTGATCGATATTTAAAAATACATTGTTACGAAAAAGACATTAAAAGTGTAATTGCTCAGCATGTTCTGAATTAATTGAAATTTAATGATTTTATGATGTTCTTCGTTTTATTTTAAATCGTACAATGAAAATCTACACGATGCAAAAGTAAAGAAAAATACACTCTATTTATTATACAGGGTATTATAATTTATTTAATATTCAATCATCGTTATTTCTGATAGGAAAGTGCTTAGCTAAATTACAAATTATAATCAAATCCGCTATAGAATGTCGAACGCGTTCGGAAAGTTAATTCAAAAAGTGAATAAATTCAGATTTATTCAGGATGTATAAATTAACCGAAACTTAAATAGATCGATTTGACTTTTAAAATACTAATTCATGAATAGAAATATATTCTACTTGCATATATTCCTTTGCAAAAACATGAAATCAAAATCGTTTTCAGAATTTGTCGTGCAATAAAAATTAATTACGATGCAGGATGCGCACATCATAAAATGTACGTATTTAATTTTAAGTAATTAAAGGTTTTGTATTTTATATTATATATTTATACGCTTGATTCAATAAACGTATATTCTACACAAATTATTATAAATGCTACGACTTTCTTTGATAGTAAAATATGATTTGAACTAGAAACGGTTTTCTTTGAATGATACAAAATCCATAAATAACATATCAAGTGCTATTTTATTTTATTTTATCTTAGAATAAGTTTCCTAATTATTTAAATGCAATAAAGTTCGTAAACTTGATAAAGTTTTAGCATTCCGACAATCAAGACGAAAAATAATTTGTCCGCTAACGCAAGTTACTGTTTCAACGACCATTTCAACGATTAAGTGCATTTCAGTAATCAAACATTTTTTATTTTGGTTTTGCCAAATTATTGTATCGACAGGCACGTTAAAAGGAAATGAGGGAAAAGATGAAAATCGACAAGATACATTCCTAGTTAAAAAAAGGAAAATTAAACCCGACTCATCAAAAAAGAAATACGAACGCAAAAGAATCTCACTCTAAGGGATAAAGAGCAGCGATGCGCCATCGATTCCCGAGGGAATAAATAAAATGTAAAGCGGGGCGCGAGCATAAATTTCCGTTTAACGCGCACGCGCTGATCACTCGGCGGCGCGGAATTCAAAAATCCACCCCTTTAGCGAGCCATCGTTGCAGTCCATAAATCCTTAAAAGGGCTTGCTCCGTTACAGCAGCAGCCGCAGCAGTAGCAAGGAGAGTTAGTCGTGAAAAGCTGGGAGGGGTAGGAGAAAAGATAAATTAAGGCGAAAAATCAGTGGGCGAGGACGGGCTGTACGACTGTACGACAGTGGCGCAAGTAACGATAAAATTCTATTTATCGAGAGGCAGCGCTAGTGCTTTCGTATTTACAGGAGCATCAATCTAGTGGCTCGTAAAACTTCTCTACGCACGTTTGCCTATATTCTCTCCCTTTTTTCGCTTCCTTCCTCCCTATCTCTATATTTTCCTCGCTTTCTCTCTCTCTCTCTCTCTCTCTCTCACTCTCTCTCTTGGAAATTAGTAAACGTCTAGAATTTCTAGTAAACTCAACCGTTTAGATAGTAAATAATTACTTTTTCAAGGATTAGTTCTCTAGTAATCTACTATCAAATTTACTAAACAGGTTATTACCTACAATTTGTAATAGAAAACAGTCAGACTTGAGCCTAAATATATGCTTTAGTACTCGACGTAGTAGTAGTAATATACTATGAAATTATAAAATATTTATAATCGCAGAGTAATTCCTACATTTTTATGATTTTTCTACATTGAAAACTTTATAAAGTACTTTCTTATTTCTTATGATTTTTCATTTTAACAAAAAAACCATTAATGATCGAAGAAATTTTATCGACCAAAAGAAACGTTATAATCAAACGATACGTTTTTTGTGGATATCCAAAGTAGGAATAAACGATGAATTATTTACAGGGAAATGCTTTTCCCAATAATTTCACAGAGCTTAATTATTACAGTACAGACTAGTGAACATAAATAATTAAAATTTTTCTTGACTTTTTTTTGAGAATTCAGGTGAAAAACCCTGGCCTGAATAGAAGTAAAAGCCTCTTCATTAATAGTTACAGTAACACTCTGAACACTGAAGCAGCAATACTTACACACCAACACGTAGAGAGAACATTAAGGGAACAAGATTTTTTATTGTAATGTGTAATAAATGTTTACAGCACTGTTAAGCATGTACTATACGGAAATTCCAGCTTGTGTTTGTCTGTTTTTTAACCCAGTTCCTACGCAATTTTTAACTCTTTGCAGGCTCACCTATCGCGAAACATACACATATACGGAGAACGAAACTACTCTAACATCGTCCATTATATCATACGCATGCAGTATATATACTTCGATAATTTAATGATTGTTCCTTGAGTTGCTGCCCTTTGTCGAGTTTGTATTATGTTATGGACGATGCACTTTATTATTACAATAATAATTATTATTATTATAATAATAATAATTATTATTATTATTGCGTGTACATGGGGAAGTTAGCTACTCTCTCATATTTTATCGTTTTAGCTTATATCATGTTCTTCTCTTTTACACTCGATGTAAGGTATGTGCAGGTCAGTGGATTAGCTTCTGAAAATTATGAGCTTTTAATTTCTCGTCGGATTGTACATTTTGCTACTGAATACGTAGATTGGTATGGGAAATTGTAATAAACGTGAAATATCTTGTTCATATTCAAAAACTTATAACCAATTATTAATTTACATATGTTCTATAAATTTTATTAATTGATATGCTTGTTCGATGAAACGTTATAATCATTTATTATAAATATGAGATCAATTTTACTTATTTCAAAGTGTAAAAGAGTCTTGTATTATTATGTAAATAATCGATTACCAATTTTGTTGTTTACTAACGTTTTCAAGCACATTTAATAGCTAGAACTTAGGAATATCAATTTTTACTGGAAGTTAATTAAACAAGCTAGTTTATCACTCAAGCTTTTCATTAATTGACTATAAAATAAATACAAGCCACACGAACTCAGAAGTTCATCTGTACTTTATTTTATGCATAAAATCAAGAATGCAATACGAAGGTCTTATATCGGTAAATATTCATATCAGTTTCGTAGTTGACTGACTGAGTTAAAATCTCAAATATTTTACAGACAACAAGCGTTATCAATTTTTACAATTGTTTGAAATACAAGATTATTCATTCTATTTAACATCCCGATTAATATCTTATCTCTCTCAAGGTACGAACAAGCGCTTAAAAATTCTTTGGATGCTCAATTCGACTCCAATCCACTTCCTACGCACTTCTAAGAAATATTCTATTTCGCATCTCTCATCAGTCTGCTCTTTGTTTGTCGAATCGTCGAGGAATGCGCATTTACGAGTTATAAAAGAGAAAAGAAGTCAGCTGCACTTCGTCAGTTTCGTTTTCATTCGAAAGTGCCATTCTCAATTAGCATAACGTCGCGCTTTTTGCGATAAACAAAGAGATCCTTGATGCTTATCGAGAATTAAAAGAACCGTCTTAATAATAAAATTATTATTCTTTTTCTCTTTTCATTTCGCTTAATACGGATGTCTCAGCGGGAAACTGCGTATACATTACACCATTTTCATTTACTCACGCATACGGTGTCACACCGAAGATGATCCTTAAACATTACCTGTTTTAATTTTGCCCCGAGTCAGTCCTATTTGTGTACAACTAAAACGGATCTGTAATTTAAATTAACTTTGGTTACAAGTGTCGGATCCTCCAAGTATATGTATAGTAAATGTAATAGAAAGAGTTCTGGGTAAGCCTTGTTTTTGAAAATTAATCAAGCGATTTCACTCAATTTGTCTTAAAAAATGTGACTTAATATAGAAATAGGATTTTATAAAATATTATTATACTTTGTAATGTGGAATGAATTAAATGGCTATCATAATAAGACAGCGTTTCATCTAGTTTCACGATTATTATTCTGTAATTAAAGTAAAATAGACACTCAAATCATTTTCACCAATTCAAATTATGTAATTTTATGAACTATTTGTTAAATGTGTACCGAATTGAAATTTGTTTTTTTTTTTTTTTATTTTTTGCAAATTAATTATTACATAATTAATAATAAATAAACCATAAAAGCAGTATGCAGTAATTTTTCTATTCATAATTCAATGCCTTTATTATAAACGAATGAATAAAATGCGTGTTCACCCACATTTGATTTGCTTGAACTCATTTTTTTCGCCATTTTTCATCTAATTGCATTACCGCAAACTCTATTGATCGTTGCAAGCATACCAACAGATGTGCCGTTTTACCTTCGATATAAAATAAAGTATAATCTTTACACGATAGTAATAACATGTGCTTCACGCAGAGCAGACCAGAGCGCAGCTCGACACGTCGATATCCACGCTCGGATCGATCGTACAATGGCCATCCTAATGAGGCCTCCCTCCTTCCCATTTATTCGCGCCACCGCGATTCCCAATTCTTTCGCGGATTAAAAACAAAGAAGGAGAAAAGGCCTTTTGCCCGCGGTGTAAGAATTACCGAGCACAAAATCGTAACAATGGATGCTGTTCGCGCAATCGACGTTTTATTAATTCCCCTCGCTGATAACAGCTGTTACGTTGAGAAATCCAACTATCGAACGATGATTTTTTGCGTATCTCGAGGCGCGTCTTTATGCGTATTACTCATTGTTTGTGTTTGTGTATTCACGCTCCTTTGAATTTCACTAGTGTTTTATTTTTTCTTGGCGCTACCTCTAGAACTTGTCGAGTTTGCACTTCTGGGTGGAAAAATTTACACACTGACAAAAGAGTTACACTACGTTCTGTAAATGAGAAATTTCTGTCCGAGTATTTTTGTCGCACATACGCTGTGAAATGAAACGTAACA
The DNA here is from genome assembly GCA_018907045.1 of Wiebesia pumilae. Lineage (NCBI taxonomy): Eukaryota > Metazoa > Arthropoda > Insecta > Hymenoptera > Agaonidae > Wiebesia > Wiebesia pumilae. The sequence goes on from JACCHZ010000104.1 coordinate 3,099,532, forward strand.
ACTTATCATCTGTGAAATTTAAATAAAATATTGTTTGTTGGCATGAGAGGTATCTAGGAAATAATATACAAAGAAAAATGTACTTTATAAAGATAGTTTTTTTATATTGTTATTTAAGACAAAGGGCAAAATTTCCAAAATTTTATACGAATGTATCGCAAACAGGCGTTTCAGGAATTACGCGTATGTATGTAGAACTAAATATACAGCTAAACTATATTTTCTAATAATAATTTAGTATGCCTTTTGATAAAAATAAAACAACATGTGTTTGCTGTACTTACTCTATTAAACATTTCATTTAATAAGAAATACCTTAGTAGATGTAGCTAAACGGATATATAAGCTTCAATTTTTATTTTTATATCCTGAATGGATAAATTTAATAACTATACATGTTACATCAAGACATCTGATTTCTTCAAAAGGAACAACTATCTATTAAAAATTTCTAGTTTTCAAATATAACATTGTAAAAGTTAATAAAATTTGTCCTACTAAACAAATATATATGAAAAAAATACGACCATTTCTAAATTAGAAGAGTCGATAAAATGTTGAACACCGTATAGGAAAAGGAATATAAGAATAAGGAAGATATGGAGAAAGATAAAATCGAAGACCACGAACAGAGTGTAGGAGATTGTAAAAAGGAAACTCGAAAGAAAGAGAGAGGAAGATGAAAGAAAAGGAAAGGAACCGTACATAACGAGAGGAGCAAGCATATCGTTTATTGTTACGAGGCGAAGTTTGAGCGCGGAGTGCATGTCATTTTTGTCGGAAAGCCTGATTTCGTATCTACGCGGAAAACACTTTGCGGCTCGTAGATTATCGGTGATTTTCTGCGCGTTCACCCACTTCTTGCTTGTTTTTAGCATCGAGATAAGTATAGTGTGTTACGAGAGGAAACGTTACTTTGATTGCGCACAATGATCCTTAAGTGGGATTTGCAAATATTGGACGAAAAAGCAAAGTGCCAAGTTCCCATATTTATATTTACGAAAAATTCTAATATCTAAAAATAGTCTTATGCGGAAAATTAGTGGATCTTTTTAACGGGAAGACTTTTATCGGAATTTGACACTTAAATGGCCTTCTCGATTTCTGATGTAATTTTCGTAAAGCTTTAAAGTTCCGATAAAATCATTACTCTTGCAACTTATGATGTAAAATACACGCAGATTTGAGAACACGATTTTTATTATAACATCGTGACGATTTTTAATATAATCATGTTTTTAATAAAATTATAATTATCAACACGTCATGTTTTAGAAGTAAAACATTATTTCATTTAAAACTTTGATAACGTTATGTAATAAATTTGTTTAAATAATTTAATTACGACGTGTAATCATTAGACCTATAACAATTACAATCGCATAAACAAAAATTATAGATAAATGCCACAAATATGTACGACTGAATATAATCGGAATAATGAATTATTTAATTATAAAAGATTATGTTATGACTTTAATAATAATATTCAAATAACACAAAACTAAATCTCGTTTGTTTCCTATATTACAATTTTATATAGTTTCCTTCTGATCATTTTCACAACTTCATATTTTGTCCTTTGATTAACCAAGAAATACAATTGAACATATTTAACGATCTTTTCATAAATTTTCTCTGGAATTCAAATTGCTTGGATATATTCATTGAAAAGCTTAATGTCGTTTTCACTTTATAAATAATTGTACATATTTTTACAATTATTTCAGTATATTATTTTATAATTATTCAGTATATCTTCGAACTTTATAGTCGAAGCATTATATAAATTTCTAAAACTAAATTTATAGTGGCAAAACCAAGGCATAAAAATGTTTACTAAAATATTAAATCGAAAAAAGTCACATGCAATTTTCGTATATTCATTAAAATTTAATTTAATTAACATATATTGTTATCAAAGTAATCTCCAATAGATAAAGTACACTTGTGCCAACATTTTTTCCAGTCCTCAAAACATTTCGGAAACACTCGAATCGTATTCGTAATTGGCCTTGTAGTTAAGATCTATGAAATACAATGTCATAATATTTTAAGAAAATCATAAGAAGAACTTTGTCTCTGATCGAATATGATACAATTTTTATCCTATTTTAGATGTAATTGAGATAATTTAGATGTAATAGGTTAATTAAGTCAGTTAATATGTGTTTTATGTTTTCTTTCACGGATTATCGTAAACAAGAAACATATTCGTTCTACAATTTACAAATCTTTCGTATGTTTGACTAGATAAAGATTTTTTGGAAAATTTTCACTAGATTAGAGGACTTAATTTCATTTAATACAACGTATTACGAAAGTATCGTATTCACACGAAAACATAATTTACTCGCTTGACTACGAAATATACAGTATGTGTTCAATATGGTAACATAAGCAACTAAATACTAATGAATAGATATAACCACATCGTGAAAACAGTTTCTCATTTCTATACTTATAGCGTGGGAAAGTAAAAAGATCTTTTTAGTTTCCCACTAAAAATGATTTTTTTATCAAAACTATAATATATATAGTAAAGAAAATTAGTTACTGCTTATTTCATTTATTTAGGACCTTGTATTATTGTAGATTTTCTAAATTCGTGAATTAGACTACAATAATTAAATTTTTTTATTTTTTGTATACTAAGAAATTATAAAACGATTCATTCTTTTAAATTAATAGTACAGTTCATTTTTCTAGCATGAACATTACAGTACTACATTTTTATATTTTTTAAAAAGCAATTTTAATTTTCAACTCTATTTGTTACATATAAATCATACTGTGCATAAAAAAATACGAAAACCAACAATTTTTTTATTCAATTAATTTATTTCACTGATCAACCGTAATTTACTCTACGAAATATCGTTAAGAATGTGTTCAAATCTTTTTGAATACACGTACTCATCTTGTAGAATTTTATAAATATATTAAATGAACAGTCACATTCGAGCAAAATTGAGTTGACTTACATAAGAAATGTTGACTAGACAAAATAAGGTGGTCGTAACTAGTAATGCCTAACGTAAAACAGAAAATTAAAAAATGCTTTAAATACTCATTCACTATAATTCTTTAGCTATATTGTCTCATTTTTCCCTCATCCATTTCGTTTACTCAACTTTTGTTGAAATATTTACGCTTACAAGGTTTTTACCCTTCTGAAGCATAAACAACATAAGGAGTGTCTTTGTTGACGCTTTTTATCCACAAAATAATGCATATATATTAAGAGCAGGCTTTTAATGAAGCGCAGGTGCAAAGCATAAAAACGAGCGAAAAAGAAAAAGCAAATGATTCGTCAAAATCGATGGAAGTGCGTCACAAAGTGGCAAACTCTTAGTGCATCCCAACGCAGCAACAGTAAAAGCGCAGCATCAGCGTCGAGCACATAAACGGAGATATAGAGAGAGTGAGTGAGTGAGAGAGAGAAAGAGAGAAATTTCCCGTTACGCAGGGAAAAACTCGAACAAAGCGAAAGAGCCAGGCGAGCCAACGCCACAAAGAGACTCGGAACCCGCGAGCTTGCAGATCACAACTACACATTTTCATCGTTTCTGCCGTCGAGGGCACATCTCTCGACAACCTCGCTTTTTGTGGTCTTTCGTCGCGCGCACTTTGCTACCGGGTGGAGAGAAATTTATACGCAAGCGGAGGTAAATACGAGAGAGACGAATGAGAGTGGCTAATGCATCGCGAGCTACGGCTTAAGACCGTTGGGAACTGCTTGCGAGGATCGATGGGTGGGCACGAAAGTAACAAAGGTTGCGCGAACACTGCCGATAACGGGAAGGAGTGGCCCGCCCAATTTCTCGAACGGAAAGTCGGTGGGTGGATGTTGCTTCGGAAGATAACATCGTATACCGTGGCTCGGAAAGGAGGAGACGTGCGTATTGTTGCTGATGGCTTGTATATTTTAATGAATAAGTAATGCAAAAGGAAAGATGCGTGTAAAGTTCGTTAACATATCGATACTAATCTTCGCTAATTTTAAGCTTTTGTCCTATTAAGAGGCGTCTTCAAACGAATCGGAAATTTATTTACTAATAATTGCTATTTGAGAACTTTTTTGCTAATGCAAACGGTCAATAAGCTGAACGATCACGTATTACATAAGATTAGTAGAACCTTTGTTATTTTATGTAGTTTATATTATATTAAATTTACGATATAAAAAATGATAAGAAAAAGTTTTAATAATTTTATTAATGAAAATTAATTACGTAAAGATATGTGTAAATATGAATGTAGATTTTTCAGATGGAAAATTATAATACAAATTAGAAATGGACAAAAATGTGATGCTAATTACCTATGAAAAGGTGTAAAAAAAAAAGAAATCATTAATGCCTAGAAAATATCGATGACATAAATCAAAAACATTAAATTTCTTAAGCCTCGTGTATTAATATAAAGCATGATTTACACGTGGTTATTTGTACTACATTAAATACAAATTTAATGTTAATATCACACAATGTTAATCAAACAATTAGATTTCTTATTTTGCTTATTAATAAACTAATTCGTACCAAAAAAACTTTCGCATTCATCTGTTCAAAATTTTCTCTTAAAGATTAGATTTAAAATCCCAATCTACTTCATTTTCTCTTATATATTAATAAGGCAGTATATAAATATTTAAATAATTTCATAAAATTTTTAGAAAATTGAGAAATTAATTAGTGACTTATAGATTGTGGAAAGTTATGTAATTGTGTGAAAGTATGTTCCATAGCATGGAGATATAACGTACGATGTACGATATGAAGATGTTCTATTCCATACTATACTCATCGTAATTTCAAAATTTATCATTTAGAAACAATTATTTTCATCTACTACATATAACTTATTGAGAGAAAAAGATCTAAAATCATTGTAATGAAAAAAATCGTAATTTTTATTCTGAATTATTAATTATACTAAATTATTATTTTACTTGTAAAATAAAACTTCAGTGCACATTTTCATACGAGTCGTGCTCCTATTCTGGATAGGAGCATAATTAACAATAATAGTTTTTAATTATTGTTTTTCGTTTGACTTTAAAGCGTAATATGTGCATTGGTAATTTAAAATGACATAATTGAATACTGATTTCTAAGAAAATATATATTAAAAGCAATAGACATGGATTTTTTACACGGTTACTAAACTTAATTATTCATAAATTTAATTATGCAATAAAAAATAATTCTTACTTGAATTTGTAAATTGAAGCTCTTTATAAAAATACACAAAATACATCGGGTACATTATGTTAAGAAATAAAAAAATATTTTCTTAACTTTATAGCAAAATTTCAATGCAATTTCACTTAAAATAATTGAAAGAAATAAACTCAGTTTATTACTATGTTCTGTAAATGTAATATCTTTTGGAAATTCATGAAATTTTTTATTCGAAAAAATTCTTTTAAATAGTTATGAAGTTGTGATCGCAGTAATAATCGTAATATATGCTAATAGCACTAATATTTACTCGAATAATAAAAAAAAGAATTATAAATAGTCCAAAAAGATTGTATGAGCAACGGAATAAATTATTTATTAAACGAAGTACAAAGATAGAAACAAAGAGACGAAGGACAAAGTATACAAGATAAAATACCAAACAGTACAAAGCTATAAAGAGTTGAGGCAGGGCCATGTTAAATCGAAAAACAAAGATGTGTAAAACAAGATACAGAAGAGAAGCGAAACGGTGGAACAAGTCAAAAAAGGAAAATGGAGAATAAGCAGAGACCAAAGTAACATCGGAAGGAATTAGAGTATGTAAGCCTTACTATAGAAGGAGATAAAAATAGTGCTCTAGTTTAAGAGAGCGTAAGCAAAGGATGAAAGAGAAAATTCCCTGGTGAGAGGTTCACAGAATTTAATGATTGATCTTAGAACTTCGAGAGAATTAATACTTGGGTTAAAATTGTACAAAAATGATGTTATTAATAAATATTTAACAATGATTAATGTAAGACAATGTTATCATCTGTGGAACAAATACCGTTACTAAGTTTATAAAAATAAATATTAATCCAAATACATGAGTTTATATATATCAACCTTCATTAGCATATTGAAGCAAAGTATACATGATAATGTATACTGTTCTTTAAATTTTATTCCTCCATGTTGTTAATTTACAAGTTGAAAAGAAAAAAAAATTTAAAAAGCTCAAAGTAAAACTAGCATAAGAATAATTTCTTGGAATACCATTTAATATCTTCCTGATCACAAAAGAATTACTCGATCCTTTGAGAAGAGTCGTGTATTTTTATCATCTCATTTGAAGAAATTCTAAATATGAGCGTCATGAAACGCATAAACTTACCAAGCTATTTCGAAATAAAACAGACTCCCCAGGATTCTATGAACCTGAATACACCACGCGCAAAAACGATCGGTCAAAAATGAATTGAAGAATCAAAACGGATCTACAATACAACTCAGCGCTTTATACTTCCAGCTATGTGCTAAGCCTATGTGTCGTGTGTGAAATGCCAGAGATCAAAATCGAGTGAAAGAGAGAGGAAGAAAGAGAGAGAGAGAGAGAGAGAGAGAGAGAGAGTGAGATCGTGGAAGGAGGAGAAGGGAAAGAGCTAAGGCAAGTAGGAAACGGCGCGCGAGCACAATTAGCCCATTCATCGGATCGTCTACGTACGCGTACAATATACGTACATGCGTGCATGAACGAAGAGCGAGCAACCAATGCATGCCGGCGCATATAATGAATTCACGTCGAGACGACCGAGTGTCGAGAGGCTGTGCTCTCCGAGTGAAAGAGAGTGCAAGTATATTCGTACGCTGGCGCCCAGACGCACTAATACGTGCGCATACGTAGTGCTCTCTCTCTCTCTCTCTCTCCCTCTCTCTCTCTCTCTCTCTCTCTCTCTCTCTCTCTCTCTTTCTTGTACTGTGACTAAGACTAATTTGGCTGCGTCCGCCTGTGATGTCACTTTTTACCGTACTTCACATTATACTGATCTTTTATGTATCTCAGCAATAATTGTAAATACAGCATGATTGATGTTTCTCAGAGGCAGGATAAACAATTATTCGTATTTTGGTATTCCTGTTATTTTTAAACTATCTACTTGAATTGCTTAACGCAATTCCTATTTTTCTTAAGCTATTTAGTACTTTACAGCAGGTTATAAAGAGATGCATTTAAGTATTAAATGTATAATAGAATATTAAATTTTCTCTCGGAATAACGAAAATAATGTACTAAGACCGAATATGATATTATTTATGTATAAAGAAATACAAGATCTTAATGCCTTGGTTACTCACTGATGTACATTTAGTATTAGTTATATTTCGGTCCCTGAAATCCTGCAACTTTTTAAGTCAAAACTGTACTGATAACGAAATTTTAATTTTTCAAAGAGACGGTTTTTTAAAAATTATTTAATAATTCAAGTAAATACTACCATTCAATAAGTGGTAAATATGTTCAATAGTTCTTATTCATGACTTATTGTATACAATAGCTTTTGAGGTAATATAAATTAAAATTTTTCACGTTTCATTTTAAAATTAATTACTTCATTTTCATCTAGTAATAACTGCGAAATGCTTACGATTAGTTCGAAAGTCATCTTTGCACTCATCTTAGTGCTAATAATGAAATTATGACAGGTTTATTTTCATTTGACGATATTTTCAATAAATTACTGAACAAGTAATTCTTGCTATGAAAAAAAGTTATCGTTTACAAGTAATTACATTTTATGTACCTGTAATGAAAAATCATGTCCTGCGCAAACCCTCTTAATAGTTCACGTTATTAATAAAATGTCTTGCAATATTAATGAATGAATTTCAAAGCATAGATTAAGTAAAATCCGTTCACTGTATTAATAGGATCTTACTCTATACTCTTTCCTCAAACCTCCTTTATCTCTCTCTCTCTCTCTCTCTCTCTCTCTCTCTCTCTCTCTGTCTATCTATCTATCTATCTCCCTTTCTAGCCTCTTTATGTTCGGTACGTTGTACCTGCACTGTATACCTTGCATAGACTCTTTTTCTCTCGTATACTTGATATCTCTTGAACATTTATTCTCTCTCTCTCTCTCTCTCTCTCTCTCTCTCTCTTTGTTTTCCTTTTATTTCGTCATTCTCTGGCAAGAATCACTTTGTGCGCGACGCATGGCTTTGTGGAATTTACCGCGACTGCGTGCGCGAAAGCGATTTTGCGTTCGCTGATTAAGAGATGGATTCTTCGAAACGTCTTCTTCTCACTGCGCGCATTGCCTTTTTTGTTTCATGAGTGGAGAGCCATAGCTCGTTAAAAGAAAAATGTCAGTCGCGTTAAGTAAGCGAGAGCGAGAGAGAGAGAGAGAGAGAGAGAGAGAGAGAGAAGAAGATAATTACAGGGAAAAGCTTATAATGTGGGTTTCCGTGATTATAGAACAAAATTAGTGAAAAATAGCACGTGTTCGCTGTTATTTTCCTTCTTTCTACTATCTTCCGCTTCTTTCTTTTTACGAGATTCATTTCATGATTAATTGAGTATACATACCGGAAAAGCTTAAAATAATGAAAGTCGCACTGGACCTATGTATTATGTATTTTTGTAATGAAAACTAAGGAGGAATACATTTGATCCAATCAGATTGAGCTAATGCGTTTTTACTTTGTATGACAATAAAATATTATAGGATTAATAAGATCTTTCGTAAATGATTAAATCCTACTACGTAGTAGTAGGATCATATTTATTATATTTTTCTCATAATTTGCAATACTTAATCAATTTTTATCGATGCGTAAATTTGTGAATTTATAATTTATTGGAAATGGTAAAAACATCTTATGATCATTAGAAATAAAAATTCCAAATTTATCATAACTTACTCGCATACAATATTTTTTCAATGTTTAATAAATATCCTAAAATGAAAATATTTTTAAAACATAGTTATATCAATGCTCTACGGAGATTTTCTTTCACAATTTTTATTTTAAAATTAAAAACCTTTTAAGTTTCTAGATAATTTAGCATTTAAAAGTAAATAATTGCTTTCTTAAAGGGAGCTTAAAATAGATGAGGTTAAAGAACGTGCAATTAAACATCTACAAAGGAGCGTGGATTAGTCTGTAATTAATATGCTCTCATCCACTGCATTAATTTCCTGGATTTAAATATAAATACGAATAAACATTAGTTAATAAAACGTTATTTATGATGATCTTGTAATTATTAATAATTTTTGCTCTTTGTTTGTTTCAGGTGAGTAATCGAGTGGTCACATTCATTTATTGTACATTCAGTTAATCAGTAGTAAGTATTAATAAAATTTAATAAAATAAAACAGTATTTGAAAATCAGCACCTTATGTAATTGTAAAGCGTAAATTGTAAAACGTTGTAACATCTGAAAAGGAACTTATCTGAAATTCAATTCAATGTACATTGTTTAAATACTCGTGAGAATATTCGCAAAATGTAACTTTATTTATCAAGAACGCTAATTTTTGCTATCTCGATATAAATGACACGAGCGGTCGCATTAATGACCGGCTTATTACACGAAAACGCAAATTCTCCCATGACAAATGCGGAATAGAAGCTTTAAGTTCACACCATTAGCAACGCGTATCCAATTCCCTTTTAATCTTGGTAAGAAAAGTTGGAAAAATGTCGCTTATCGGACGTGTTGAATGAACAACGGTGTTGCGGTAAGAAGGGAGTAACGCGCGCGTGATTTATTTCACGCGAGGGTGTTGATTTGCGTCAACGAGTGCGCATGCGCCAGGTAACCGCTACCGCGATACCAGGACGAACGCAGTCGGAGCACCTTCATTATTTTGCTCTCTGCTGTATAAGTGATGAAGTCATTGGAGTCTCTTAAAACGATCGCGAGCAATTTATACGCACTGCGCTTTCGCGCGTTATCTGCGGCTTGATAGGCTTGATGAAGGATTTTTTGTGCTTCTTTTTTAATATGTGTGAGTATTATGTAAATGTGCGAGGGAGTGTTCGATGGAAATGCGATGCAAATTTTATTTATTAGATGCAAATAGAGAGTTTATTGAGCAACCTTTTTTCACTTCTGCAGTTCACACGTATACATAGTAAATTGATTTTTAAACTTGAATCGTATATTACTTTAAGCATAAATTTAATCTAATACAGAAGAACATAGTGTTTTAGCTAATGGATTTTCATACTCATCTGGAGATAGTATTTTATCATTTTCAGAATATAAAAAAATTAAATGTACTTTATCGGTGAATTTCTCTTAAAATTTACCATTAATTATTTCTATATTATATTGATTTGGAAAATGCGCTTGCCTTTTCCTTTGATTAAATCGGGCTTCGAATATTCAGTCGGCAAGATTCTCATTTAAATTTATTTGCTAACAAACAACTAACAACAACAGAGAAATGATAAAATCCCATAAAAAATCCGCAATACTTTTTTATAATATACTTTTTATATACATAATTTTGTAATTCTAACTTATTCGACTCATTAATTAAATTAGAATAATTCTATAAACTTCCATTTATTATTCTAACAGGTAGAAAAGTTTATTGAATTACGGCCAAAACTTGATTCCATTTACATAAACTCGAAGGCTTTTATTCACCAACGGTAACAATTTTAAGAACTTACAAATAATCATTCTTTTTACGAGGATTGACGCAATTGGCATTAGAACTGATTTTGAAAAGAAGAAATAGCGTACTTTACAAAATATACATTGTAACGTCAATCTCAGTAGGTGTTTACAAAGAATTCCATCGGGAGTGAAACATATCCATTAAAATTCAATCAGCTATCATCAGCTTTTCACCACACCTCTTTCAAAGAATTTCAAAATACGTGGTCTAAATCCTAGATGAGCTTAATTCCCAATGGGCTTTTCCTTCGCTACTCTTGAGAGCAATACAGTATACCTTAAAAATAAAATCTCCCTGACTAAGATACAAAGTATAATTATAGTTTTTCTCACCGATGAAACAACTGCTAAGCTAAAAATGATGAAAAAGACAAACCTTACATATAAAAATCTCGTACAGCAATTTCATTACATCGCCTCTATCCAGTATCCGAGATATCCGAGGTAGATACGACCTGTTGCATCAAAAAATCTGACTTAGCTGGTCTGGGGCTGAAACGCCCCCTGAAGCTCGAACAATGCATTTGTCTTAGGCTTACCAGTTTGGAGAGGCCGAAAAGCTCAGCGTAAATCCGGCCGGATCCTTTAAATCCCTCGATTATTTAAACGTACCACCCTCTTCTCGCCTGCGGTGCATCGAATGTGTCCTTTTTTGTTTTCTCTCGGTCATTCGATAGTGCGCGCGAGTTTAATGCTAAATTTTTACCGAAGTGGACAATGAATGGCCGAATAAATTGTCGGTTGCATCTCTTTCAATGTTGAAACTGAAAATGTTTCTTTTCTTTTATAGTTTCGAGCATTTCCAAATCCATCCTCGCAAAATTATACTAGATATTCAATTGTAAAGATCGTCCTTTTATTAGCAATAATTTTAAATTGCAAATGTCAATAAGTGATCCCATTTCTGTCGGAATATCGGTTTCTCCCTGCTTTCAAGTGCGTAAATAATTCTGAAAGGTCGTTTCTTGTAACAAATGATGAAATTGGACGCTTTCGCGATTAAGGTACTATACTCGATGAATACGAATTTCGATAAAAATCTCGAAACTCTCTTTTGATAAATGATCAAATAAGTCGCACGTAGTCCATTCTAGCTTTTATGTAAAAAAAAAGATGGTTTACGATGTATTCGTTAAAATTGAATTGAAACAATCGTTAACATTGATTTTCATTTAGCCATTTATAACTCGAGAAACAAGTGCTCGAGGAAAGAGGAAAAAACAATTAAGTCTGAGAAAATATTAACTGTCACGACAAAAGTACAGTGCAGTTAGTGCAATGTTAAAGCAGCTTGAAGTACTGTAATTCCATATATTGCAATAACTAAGCTTTCCAAGATATAGCGTAGAAAATACCATTAAAAATAAATTCAAAGGAAGGGGTGAATTTATTATCGCACACCGGCTTATAAACGTAAAATGAATTTATCTATTTATCCGTATAAGGTATATTACGAGCGTATCAAACAAGAAGTTTTGAAACGTTATATAACGGAACTGTAATTCCCATTTTCTTTTTTACAATAAATCAAGAGAAGACTAACAATGCTCGTAAATGAACATCTGATTTAAAGCGCACAAAGTAAATCAGATTAAATTAATTGAAATCTAGGCCTTATCTTGAAAATTACTTAACATGTAAAGGTACAAAAGAAAAGCTTCCGCGTGCGCTTGTAGCGCAAATTATGAATAAATGCTCAACGCCTCGGCCAAGTGATTAACCGCCCGTTAAATCTTCCACGTGAAGAAAGAAGGCGAAACCTCGGAGGAGCTCCGAGCCATTCGATCGCGATCCCAGAACGAGGCGTACCAACTCATTTGCGCATGGCTCGTGAGTTTAAAATCGCGCGCGAGTCGCACCCTGGCACAAAGTACGCATTTACGGCGTGTCCCCGTAGTGCTTTTAATTGGCCGCGTGAGTTAAATAATGGGCGCAGCCGCGTATTTCGCAACGACTGCAAATTGAGCGCTCAATATCAAGTGGAAAAGTCGGGATGCAGAGCGCCGAGCGCTTATATAAGAGCTTAATTTATGCCGATCGAACTATTCTGCATACGGCGCCGTTAGACCTTATACGGCTCGCTTCCATGTGGAGCGCGAGTGCATTTGTTTTCGGTCCATTAGAGCCGTTGAGAAATGACCGTCGTTCGTGAAACTTTCTGTTGTAAATTAATAAAATGCGCTTACGCTGCTCAACTGACATGGCAATTGTTTTCCCGATTGTAGATTATCTTCGACTTCCACTTCTTGTTGAATAAGCCGAGAACCTTTATTTGTAAACAATAATCCCTATATAAATTCACAGCTTGTACACCGTGTGTACAAGTCCTTGCGAGCGCTTTATACTTTATAAATTATAACTTCATTTTCCTCATGATTTCCTACTCTAACGTTTCATGAAGGCTTAGAAAAATAAGTATTATACTTAATTAATTGTGATTTAACATGGAAATAAGCTTGATACGTTTTGTCAATTATTCACATTCAATCCAATTATCAGAAATTTTACAAATATCCACTTTCAGTTTCAAGCCTTGAATTTTAATAAGAATCGACTACAGCAAAGTAACGATCTTAAGGTTCGACTTATAAATTTCCATCTTCATTCTTGTATTAGAACTTCGTTACAGATTGAAGTTCATGTTGCAAGTCAAAATTGGCGCAACGTTATTTTTTAACATTTATCTGTAGATTAATACCGGCATTGCTATTGTCTAACAAGAGAAAGTTTATTTTAAAATTTCCTTACAGAAGTTAAACTATTATTGTATTTTTTGTATTTCATCATTATTGTATAGGTACTTTTAAACTGTTATATATCGTATTTGCAATATAAATATATCTGACTGTCGTCTTATTGAATCTGATAAGAGATTAATTAATATTCAGTGCTTTGGTGTATTTTATTTATTCATATGTTTATAGATTTTAATCCATTTCCTGAATTTGGCCTTTCATAAGTTGCGCCTGTAATTTTCATAATTTTCATTATCCATGATTCCTCACTAGTTCAATGATTTTCGTACATCACTTTCATTCGTATAATGTCTTGTTGGGATTTGAATTATTTTGTGAAAATCATTTCTTTTTCTAAACATATTAATGTCTTACTTCAGAGATTATTCTATATATACTCTACAAAAAAATAATTATTAAAATTCACTATTTTCTATTTCTTTTCGAATATTACGATTTTTATTAAAAATGTCCTTTCCTCATTTATAGTGCATAAGTTACCCATTAAAAAATTTGTTATATTTTTAAATTATTGATTCATTTTCATAATCTTTAACAATTCTTTTATAAATTTTTGTTATTTCTTTCGCATTTCTTTTTGTTCTTACGCGCTATTATAATTATGCAGTATTCTTGCTTCATGGAATGATAATAAAAGTATGTTTCAATGTATTGTCTCTGAAAATTTTAAATACGTAACCACGGTTCAAAATTTATTCTTCATTTATTTTTTAATACGAATATGGTGTCAATTTTTTTAAACAGCTAAACTAAGTGAACTGTTTTAGAATTATATATATAAAATATTTTTTTTGTAAAAACTCTATGATTAGTTACAAAATTACTACATTCAAATTAATTCGAGCAATTTTGGATGCAATACATCGAAACGTATAAATTCAGCTGATTGATTTATTAATACACGAGTAATGCTATATTTGCTAATAACTGCTTCCTACTAATCGTATCTTTTGTTCTTTACCGTTTTATTTTTTTACGAAGAATCCATTTAAAATTCAGTTACTTACGATAGAAAAAATAGATAAAAAGTTTAACCATGACTACAAGAGTGCAGATAATATGATTTACATTATACCTAATCTAAACCATTATAAATAATTATACACATTTAACAAATAATTGAGACAAAGAATTCATCCGAATTTTCAAGGAATCCATTAAACAGTTTTTTATATTCTGAGATTTACGGGATGTTGAAAGATATCTAGTTACTTTTTGCCACTGCAGCCGCATACGTATAAAGGCACAGAAGCAACGATTAAGCTTTTGTTTCGCATAATTATAAAGCTCATTTACGATAATTATGGGCGCGTAACTGTTGATTGAACCTCCAATCAGAGTTAATACATAAAATGCTTTCCGAGATAATAATGTTGTAAAGCGATTTTCATCTGCTGCAGGCGAGAGACATATAATTTCAAGAAAAAAGTTGTATATGTAACGAAATTTAAAAAGATAAAGCGCATTCGTGAAATTTTTGAAGAGTGTCCTATTGTAAATATAATTTTGTGAAGAATTTAATGAAGTTCGAAGTCAGAGTCTTCAAAATTGCTCGTGCATCACTGATTCAAATTCCACTGTAAACATTACGTTGCCAATTCTCTCCTGAGCATTTCATCTGATTATTTGTCCGAGTAATTGTAATTTGTAATTTAAATCCTTAATTCGATCTGTATTAAAAACTTAAGAAGAAAAATGTATCTTACAAAATGTTTAATTTGCTTCAAATTATTCGAACATCGAGCTTTTAAAAGAGTCTTTTATGAATATATAATTGGCACTAGATTGTCTGAATGAGGAAAAATGTCTTTAAGAATCAAAAAAATTAAATTAAATTTCTTATCTAATGAAAACTTGTCATCCGACAAATGAAAGAACATTCGATAAAGCTATCGAGTTATTCTTTTGAAATATAAAAGTGTTTTAGTAATCGCTCGATTCTTCGTATATAATAAAACAATTAAAAGTTACGGAAAGAACAATTTTACGATTCCGCGGTCAGAGACTAAAAACGTCCAAGTATAAACGATTTTACGAAGAGGTTCTTTTGAAAAAATGAGCGTGCAATCCAGCCTAATGGAATAATTGAGAAAATTCTCATAAAATCACTCGAATGTTTCATAGGTGACCTTGGATTATGGAGAAGTGCATGGTAATTCTTCACGAGGGACTTATTCCCGTAGGTGCAGCGCTCACCTATCGACTAAACCCAATTTATTGGCGGAAGCGAAATGAAGTCAAGCGCGAAGAACGAAAAAGTCCCCCTTGGACGAAGATAAGCTCCTACACGAAAACAAACCTTCGCGATGTTTCAAGGATGCGCGTGAATAATGCCGAGAGTGAGCCCAACTCGAGAGCGAGGGAAACACTCTCGGGAACACGCGGCCGAAGGTCGAGCTGAAATTATGTAAAAAGCCGTTACCCAATCGCGCACTTTTTCGCAGGCGCGCAAAAAATGTCGCGGTGTCCAATCCTTAAGCTGTGACTAATACGAGCGCGTCGAGTAGGTTACGCTTTTTTGCGCAGTTCCGCGTATGTGTGCTCAACACTTTAAAAAATTTCGCATTATTTCGCACTGTTTAGCTTGTGCGTTAAGTGCACTCTGCTAAGCTTTATTCTTTTAGCGATACCGTTAAATTTCAAGGGTACGATATTACGTTTGTCGAGTTATTCAACAGCTGTTCCATTTCCGCTTTACCGTTTCTCATCTTATTCTTATTTAATTTTTTCTTGTTTTGCTTCAGAAGTGTAAATGTGATTTCAAGTATAGATGTTTTTTTTTTTATTTCGCGTTTAAACGGGCAATTTTAACGTATACTTTGATACAGGTGTAATTACGTATTTCAACAACATTTATGATGACTAGTGTTCAAGAGTAGCATTCTTAATTGAAGAAATAATAAATTCGAGTACAATTAATTTAATGTTAAAAAATGACTCTAGGCAAAGTGTACAAGTTTAATATTTGTATATTGTTCGAGAGTTAAATAGAGATTTTTATGTTCCTATTTGTATGTTATCCCTAGTAATTTTACGAGAGTTGTAAACTTAAAAATTATACTGGCAGCTAAATTATTAATATTATACGGGCAAATTGCTACGAGGCTGGTAATAAAAAATTTCGTTACAAATAAAGTTATAAATTTTTTCCATAAATATTTCAATACGAGCATTATTATTTACGATTACAATGTAATGACGAGTATCGATGAATTGCAAGAATGTATATATTCTGAAGCAATAATTATCATCGTAATAATTATTCACGAACAATGTTTTCTCGAGCTCTGTGTTAAAAATGTCATGTATGAGTCTCGCTTCAATCGTTAAAACAATCGACGCGCGGGTAGAGAGCATTTTGGATTTCTTTCCAAGGAAACGCGTGAAATGATTTTTGCTCGCGTCGCATTATGCGCAGTCACTCGCAATGATTGCACTGAATCCTCTGAGCGCTCAATAAGAAAAAAGGCCGATAAGTAAGTGCACTGGGTGAGAAAAGAAAGAAAAGGCGAGAGCAGAGCATCGCATCGCGCCGTCAAGTGCGTTCCTCGCGTGATATATCGCTCGGGGCGACGCGGCTCAAGATGATCGGCGTTCATTATCGCGCGTCACGATTAGCCGTCGCCTAAACCACGTTCCGTGTACCGATGGAATTCTCTCAATTTCGTTCCCGAATCAACGGGACGCCAAGACGGACAAGCGATTGCACTCGCGCGGGAAAATGTGGGAAGCTCGCGCACAGGTGCCGCTTAGAAAGTGAGTTATCTAGTCGTTATCCGTGCTTTTGCTCCCGCGCTCCGCAACAATGAGCCGTCGATTGCTTTCATCAATTTCGAGAGCAAGATTATGGCTTTTTTGTCCGATATTTCTTCTTTTGCTGGCTTGCCGCGCGTGATGTATTGCACTTTAAGTGGAAAGTCGAGTCGCTCTTAACGCAAGTGTGTGCCTGATTTACAGTTATGGGGTTCGCTAATAATTTTCAAGCCGTTATATTGTGCGAGCGTTATTTATGAAATTTAGCCAAGATTATATACATTTCGGTCAGCGGATACCGATTATTTCGATAAAGAAGCTTTTCTCGTTACTATAAGATAAAGGATGAAAATGCGTCGATAAATTATCCGTAGCAAATGTATTTTCAACAAAATGTAACGAAGGAAAAGACGAAGATAACGCGATGTCTTTTTAAATGTGTGTGCATATATATATATATATACTTATGAAACAGAAATAAATAACTTTATAACGTATTACTAAATATTCTTTTGAACTTTGTACAATTAACATAGTCGAAACGTGGTTTCATGCATTCTGCAAGTGACGATTTCTGAAATACAATAATCCAATAATTTATCAGGAAGAAAATTTAGAGCAAGGCTAGTCCATTCTGTTGAATAATAATTAAAATTTTTAAAAACAACTGATAATTTGTAAAAAATGTACCCTTCTCTTAACGTATTAGTAGAAAAAAGTAATTATAGTTTACTACTGACTCGTACTTACGAAAACTCGAACTAAATATCATATTATTAAACAATTTCGTAAACAGAGATTATGAAAAATTTGCTTTAACCTTAAATGCCATTCCTTACAAGATTGAGAACAAGCATTAAGTGCATTCTAAAATCGAACAATACGTTGCTCTAAAAACCTAGAAAAATGCGCAAAATAATTCATCGTCGCAGAGTACGTAAATCACATGTAAGTCAGTTTTATCCAAAATGCCAAATACCTCGTTAAGTATCATAAATCATTGCAGAAACGATACCGCCTCTCTCGCCCGCAAAAATGGCCTAAATCATTGTTGCTTTCGCGTTACACAAGCGACCACACGTACGCGACACATAGTTCAAGGGAAATATGACGAAAGGTGGAAAGAAACAGTATTGAAAAACTGCGAAAAGTCAGAGTATCGGGGAAAATTAGAAAATCCGTGGCGGTATCGCAGTCCGCCCGAAGAATTTCGAATCGCTATTGGGTTGACACGGTAACGTCGTAACTCTCGAAAATAAAACTCCGTATGGAAATTCCCAAGCGCAAAATCATGGCCCATAAACCGTCTAGCCTACATTCGAGAGCGGACACGCACGTACGTATACGTATCCGCTACCGGTCGGTAAGTAGTAATTCCGTACGGGAAAAACGAATGGAAGGGGAGGAGGACAGGATGGTAAAATTGGAGACTTAAGAGATAAATAATGAAGGAGAGGACAGAAGAAAAATGAAGAAAGAGAAAATATAGCGTGAGAGGAGGACGGTGGTCGACTAAATATTTATATATATATATATATATATATATATATAAGGGTACGAAGGAATGCGCGAGTAAATAAAGTTTCACTTGCGACGAATGAATTTTGGACTTGGCCCAATGAAGTAATGAATAATGAAATTTTCCAATGAAATTTCTAACTAATATTATTAGTATACGAAAATAAATTCGCGGCATTAAGAAAAACTAAGTTTATATGTCCATCGAAAGTGAGTGAAAAAAATTAGATAGTAAGCAAATAGCTTCTAGCTTACTGACAAAGTTAAATTGAAATTGCTTAGAAATTGGAAGAAACAATAATGAAATTACTACTGTACGGGAAGAAGAAATGACGATTTGAGCAGGATTTACAAATTCATGAAGTAGTATCAAGGATCATAGAATTTTTAATTGATACTGACGGCTCATCCAGATAATAAAGAATAATTATAAAAAATGTCTCAACAATATTTACATCCATATAGATCATTGTTTATCACATTTTATATGAATTAACAAAAAACCCTATGATTATTATATGTCAACAGAATTACGTTTCGTTATCAATTCTTGATTAGTCGAGGGACCGAATAAAATCTAGCGAATCTCGTAAAATATATCTCTAAATTCCAACCGTTGCAATAGTGAGAGAAAGAAATAGCGAATGTGAACATAGCAAGTCGAAGAGAAAGCAGAAAGACGAAAAGAGAATAAAAAGAGATCAGAAATTCAAAGAGAGAAAGAGCCAAAGGTATGCACCACGCTTGCATACCTTAGTAAAAGGTCCACTCTTCCCGCTTCCCCTCTCTCACTCTCTTTCTCATTCTCTCTGTCCCCTTCTTCCTCTTCTCGACTTCACGGACCGCCAGCTCGTCTTTCAGCGGCAGGCCGCAATTTGCCGTAATTATTATATTTATCTTTCTCATTCACTTAAGTCGCTACTCCAAACGATATTTCTTTTTTCAGACCCCCTTCTAACATGTTTTTCTCTCCCAGACTCTGTTTCGCCTACAAACTCTTTTATTCTACTTTTTGAATGATACATTTTTATTAAGTATATAGCATTAATATTATAATTGTTTACGGCTTGCACTAAAAAGTCTTAATTTTACAAAAATTGGAGTTTGATTTTATTTTATACCAGTGGGTCAATTCTGCACAACGACTCGAGAAAAATCAAGATATTGAAGGGATTGCGAACAATCTTTTGTAACATGCTGATTGTCAATTAGAAAAGTAAATTAGCTTCGGTGAAATTTTAAAACAACATATTCTCTCACAATTGCTTAAGGCATTAAATACAATAGAGAGATTATTGGAAGAAATGCATATATAACTGTGACATATAAAACTCGATGCAACGAATAAAAATACTTCAAGTAATTGGAGCTTTTAAAACGACCGAGTTAAAAATCTGCCAAAATTTAAATGCACGATGACAAACGAACAAAATGAAAAATAATGTCTTAATATATTATGAGGCTAAATTAGACAAAATATGCGATAATTTTACAGTGCAATGTATTCCACAGCACATCATCTCACTTTTCAAAAATAAATTAAATAATTTTTAAACAACGCCACGTTGACGGTATTTAACAACGTGGTACTCTAACAATACACAAGTAAGCAGCAATCGATAACTTAATTTTGAAAATAAGCATTAAGCCGGGATAAACACTTGCATATTCCAAATCCTAATTACGTAATTGAAGAATAATTTAGATTGTAGGAGCTGACGATTCTGACACTGTGTTCCACGGGTAATATGTTGTGAATTCGTCGTAACTCTGGATATCCTGGATAGAGGAGTCGATCGGATCGAGTGCCCATTGTTTACTCGGAGTGAAAATTCAAGTGCACCGTAGAATTTGCACCCTATTTAGAGCGAAGTATCACTCGGAGGAGCGATATTAGCGAGGTAGAGGATCGCGGGGATGGGGGTTAACAGCGGCAGCGGTAACGCGTATCGATTCCCAGTAAAGGCCTCGAAGAGGCTAATAAAATGGAGCGAGGCGGCTCGCTGCCTATACCTGAAAAGCCGCAGCGAAACAAATCGCCGGTAAAACAAGCCGTAAAGTGAGGCGCATCTCGGCATCTCCCGGTGCCGCCGCAACTTTTTCTCCCATTCGTTCGGGCCGGGCGCGGCAATCGCGGCTAATTAATCTCGCCGCGGCTCGCGCTTTAGCTCGGCGCGCATATTTTTAGGCACGACGCGCGAGGCATTAGCTTAACGATGACGCGATGTCTGCCCACGGGAGCAGTGCCGGCCTTTCGGAGTCCGCCTTTCCTTTTCCCCTCCCGCCGCTCGACCATCACGCACGTTTCTTCGCAATTAGTGATTTATACGGCGAGGTCGCGTCTCGGACGCTCGCGATAAGGGATGTGGGTGCATATAATTAGCGAGTCGGGAACACTCGCGCGTGGTTGGACTCGCGAGCGGGACCGCGGAGGAGTGTGATATTGACGGGGGAATGATTTATGTGCGCGCTCGATGGGATTAATTACACTGCGCTAATTACGTTAATAGATCGCTTCAAGAGGGGCGGCACTTCCTTACGTATGACGAAGCGGTTGAAAAAACTTTGTTCGTAAAAGCTGTCCCTGGGTATGGGCTTTTCTTATTTTGCAAATGTTGCAAAATAATTGCAAAATAATTGCAAAATAATAATGATTTTACATTGAGTTGAGCGAATTTATGGTTTCGTCGAGGAGCAGAGCTGCAAATAAAGAAAGAAAAGCGCAAAGTTACTTGGTTAACTCATTCGATATCAAATTTATTTTCAAATCAGGTAATCTTAATGTGATACTCTGTGTTACTTCATTTTCAAGAAGCAAACTTTCTTCTTGAAATTTAATCTATCTTCGGTGGATACTTGTTACATGATCAATTTGGATTCTGAATGTGTTTTAAAATTTAATGTCACAATTTACCGAAAAACAGTTATTTGTGATTCATAACCTTTGCATCCCTTTGTAATTCACCATGAAAATGAACCAAACACGTATTCGCGAATTTTTTCCTTCGCTTCATTACTTGAGATTTATGTTAAATTTATAATACCTTTTTTTTAAAAAAAAAACCTTCAAATATGGAAGGAATTTGTTTAATTATCAATTTTTCCGGCCTTTGACGTTATAAAATGATATAAGATGCACTGATATTGACACTTAATCGCGGTAAGTTATGCCGCTGTTCTATATAATTTCATTTAAATCTTACTAGTCGATAGCGTTCTAGACTCAAGAGATCCCATGTCAATTATTTCTTTGTAAAAATCATGCTCATCGAGTAAAACTGACTCGCCATTCGATCAGCGGTAAAAAAAATTAAAATTAAAAACAAGATCCGAAAGCGAAGAGAAAGGGAGACAAATAACTCTCATACACATTTTAAAAGCTCTCATAAATTTCCCTCTAATTAAGTGCATTATCTCGTATACTCGGGCAAAATGCGCATAATATGAAACGTTAGGTTGGTTGTGTACACCAGGAAAAGCTTACCGAAGGGACGATAAAAAGGCCCCGGGTAACACGAAGCAGTTAAATTGCTGAGATAATTCATCTTGCTCCGGTCATCATGAAGCGTCATTGTTTTTTACCTGCACCCCTGCGAAATCCCACAAAACTACCCCGACACATTGTTCGCGGAATATAACGAAAGTCCAGTTTTCTCGAGCACGCACGCGATCTAAGTTGTTCGATGTGGCTGCGACGAGGAGGAAGTGAATCGAGCGGCGAGAAACGAGACCCTGGACGCCGAGCTACCGCTGGCCCATACGAGAGAATCTTTAATTGCGACGATAAGTATTATCATAACTGACAAATTGGTTATGCTTTTAGAAATTAATGTACACAAAGCCAATGCGTGATTTTTTTCTGCGTGTCGTCGTAAAATTTGTAATTTCGATGTTGCTCCTGTTGTCTGCTTTGGAGTTTGGCCTGAAAGTACGGCAATTCGCTTAAATCCGAATTAGCACTTACGAATTTATTCTGAACTTTCAAAACTGAATAAATGTAAATATTTAAATTATTGAAAAAGAAATCGTAAAAGTATTTTGAATACTTTTCAAAAAAGAAGAAATCGCGCAATGTTAATGGCAAATGAATGTCTTTATACTTTGATATGATTTCGATGAGTGAAAAAATACGTACGTTTTATTGCGATAATCTCATTTTGTAATGCCGATTTTAATAAGTATGCTAATTGTTTAAATGAAAACCAAATATACATCGAAATAATAATGATTCTTGTTGCAATAATTCGTTATGATTGATATTACTATTTTTAGATCGGCTAAAAACATATTTCAATTTTTTATTCTTAATGCGATAAAATGAAAGCACATAGACATTTAGAAAGAACATAGAATGGAAGAAAAATTAAAGACTAAGAATGGGAGAGAGAGTAAGATAAAGGCCAGATGAGGTAAGGCACCTATCAAGCCAAAGATACATCTCTGGAATACCACTCTTCTATTTCTTTTCATCTAAAAGAGCGATAAAGAGAGTAAGAAATTGCTAAAAGAAAAAGAAAGCAAAAAGCTAATACTAGACCTTGATGGATTCATTCTTTATTGTAGAAGAATTACAAGAATTTATTGTAGCGCTCTAATGTTCAATTTATTAGGAAATATAAGCTTAACTATTTTCATTTCAGAAATTTTTAATTTATGAAAATTTTCAAACACGCTCACACCTGCACAAAGTAGATTTTATTCTACTGCATGTATTCAAATAAAAATTGTTCTCAACATATTTGAAACGTACGAAGAATCGGAGTAACACTTCACTAGCAGCAAGGGGAAAGACGGCGATAGATCAACGCGAAATAGCAGTTTGATACATAACCTAAGGCTTCCACGACAAAACTACGAGTCTTTTTCAGAAAAGCCACAAGTAAAGCAGAGGGCGTTGGCTTCGTTGTTCTCCCTCGCAAGTGAAGAGATGATGGTGAATGGCGCCCCTATAGGGGAACGAGCAGAAGACTCAAGGGAAAAAGAAGAGGAGAAAGGGATGAGACGAGTGGATAGAAGAAGAAGAATCCGAAGAGAAGCAAGAAAGCGAAGCATGAGAAAAGAGGAGGAGAAGAAGAAGAAGAAGAAGAAGAAGAAGAAGAAGAAGAACGAGGTCCGAGGAGTAAGAAGTTAAGACGGTCTGGCTTGGCCGTGCAGCCTCGGCGACGGCCCCGGAGGTGATGACCTGCTCAAGGCCACCCACTCAAGCGGCTTCCCTGCACATACTCTGCGCCCGAAGAGTTATTCCTCTTATTTTTATCGCTCTCTTTACCCCCCACTCTCACTCTTACTCAGCACCACGCTCTCCTTCTCACTTCGTATGTTTCTATACCGCCATTATGTTTTTCCTTTTCCATCTTAATACACGTGCGTGCGTGCATGCATGCGTGCGTCCGCGTGCGAGCTTGTATACAAGAGAGCAAATATATGAATGCGTGAATGCGTATTTGCACTTGATTATACGTAAGATTTATACGTGCGAATAGGTCTGCATGTGGAGTTTGTGCTTTTTCGTACGGAAAGCTGTACATGCTGCTGGCGAACTTTTCTCTGGCTTTTTTTAACGAATGAGTGTATTTTATGACTTTGCAAATATGAATGTACAGTTTTTAAGTGTACCTCAGTGTTGCGCGCGTAAAGCATCATCGTTGTTAATCGATTGAGACGCTTACATAATGCACTTGATAAAATTTTGCTTTACCTACCCATATTCCTTTTACATATATATATCGAATATAAATTATAAATTGCATTCAAAATTTTAATAACTCAATATTTTGAAATTATTCGTGATTACTAAAAACAATATTTATATGTATTTTATTGTCCTATTATTAGAAAATCCGTTAATTAAATGGAAATTTTACCCGAAGCCATTGTAAAACATCCATATTTTGAGAGCTTAAACCATTTGTTCGAAAAAATAAAAACAAATTTAGCTATTACATAGCATAGTTTAATAAAATTATATTTAATATTTTAATAAGTCTTTCCTACTAATCATTGCGCTGTTAAAATGAAAATTAAAAATTACTAAAACATTGTAAAAATCACATTTACTCGGAATCATACTAATTTTAAATACGCAACGGCTTAAACTTAATACTTCAAAATTATAAAACGTATTCTAAAATTTTGGTTCGTTAAGTACACAACAGAACTTCTTTAAGTAAATGACCGTACTGTTACCGAATTAGCACTAAATTTAAAGAGAGAGAGAGAGAGAGAGAGAGAGAGAGAGAGAGAGAGAGATCGAATTGCATATTTGCAAAAAATTATTTTTCTTACCCTAGAATTATGTAATTCTCTTCTTCCATTTTCAAGTTTTGTCCTTAAACCTGAGTTTCGTAAGTGTTAGGGGATACTAATATCAGACCGATCAAATAAATAATAAAAGTAAAGACAGATTGTTCGATCAGAAGATATTGAGAAAAATTAAGGTATCTATGTTTTTTATAAGTACATCGGAGATTAATTAAAAAGTAGTGCTAGAAAAGTTATCAATTTATTCAAATAGATCGCTTTAGATGCAAGAAGAGTTGCGACACTTTATTTACCAACGCTATTATATAGGTCAGTTGACGAGATGTGAAAGAAATTTGGAGAGAACGAGTCTTTTGACGATGCCGTTCGTTCATTAACAACCGGAAGCTTGGTCAGAAACACCAGATCCCTTTAGATTTTCTTTGAAAATCGCAAAGAGAATAACCTTCCTTAATAATTGTAGTGCCCGTTACAGCTCAAGATCTAATACTCGGAAAGAGATTACTAGCCATTAAGAAATGTCATTGATGATACGAAGCTTTTGTAGACAGCGTCCTTGTTTTGATGTTCCTAATCTACTCAGTGCTCATTGCGATTTAATTGTAAATGCAATTGATATTGTACAGTATAAGATCCGTACGTACTTCCTTCCTGTCAATAAAAATAGTCTTGTCTCGAATAATCGATTAACTCCATGTGCGGAGAATATAATATTGTCCCTATTCCGAGTAGGTAAGTGTTTGAATTATTTCAATACATCTAAAAGCTACAAGTGAGATTTCTTTTTCGAAAATGCAATTATTACTCCGCATTACATAACGCTGAACAACCACCGCGTAATCATCATCATCATCATCATCATCAATGTCTACCAATATTAGTAAAACATCTAAAGCGTGAACTTTAAAAGAACAGATCAATCTTTTAGGCCCTTTCCTGTCCATCCGTTCTGGCTCCATTTTATTCACTGTATTCCCCACTGTGCTTTCAAGTTATGTCCCCCCTTTTTTAAGCCGTTAGTGTGCGCCTCGCTGCATTTTCTTCTTCTACATCTCCGTCTACCACTACGGACACCGCGAAACGAAAGGGATGCACTTTCCTCCTCCCCCTTAGCCAACTCGATCTTTCTTTCCTTTTCTCTCGAGCAGCTCCTTATCGGTCAAGTATAGCGAGCGTCGACGCGAAGAATCGTGCACAAGTCGGAGGAGAGCCAAAAATAAACGCGAAGACGAGCAAGGTTTTTGGACTTCCTTTTGGACCTACTACTCCTTTCCCGCTTCTTCTCCTTATTCTCCTTCTTCTCCTCCTTCTCCACCTCCTCCTCCTCCTCCTCCTCCTCCTCCTCCTCCTCCTCCTCCTTCTCCTCCTCCTTCTCCTCCTCCTCCTTCTTCTTCTTCTTCTTCTTTCGCAGCTCGTTACGAGTATTATATATGTACAGGCCCTTATGCTACTCCCTGGCCTTAGGATCTTTTCCTCTCCTACGTGCTCTCACTCGGTAATGAGTGTCTTCGCCCGGTATACCGAATTCAAGTGATGTTTATCTCTCTCTTTTTCACTCGCCTTACTTGGTTTCACAGAGGAATTTCGTCGGAGTAATTTATGCTGATCAAGTGTGTTTTATTGACAAAGCTTTTTGTTAACAGATCGATTAAATTGTTGCGCGATCGGTAATGGGAATTTTGACGGTTTTTTCATTTTATAGCGAACGGATTCCTTAGTTAGGTTGCTTTATAGCTCGATTTTAAATGCTTTTATTCATGTAAATCAGATTAAAATATGCAAAATACTTTATCTAAGATAATCTCTTAGGATTTTTATAATTTTGTTAATTAGCAGATAATAATATTGAATGACATTTAAGTTACTGATTATTTATTCCTATTTCGTAACATTGTTAAATGTAAGAGTGCCTTTGAAAACTCTATCTAAAACAATAAAAAATCTCTATCCAAATTAATCATTTACCTTCATTCTATACCTTTCTTCGAACTTCTTCTTTATCTCTAGCTTTTATTATAATATATGATTATTATTAATATTTATCAATAATACTTTTTTTTATTAATTTATTTTAATATTAGTTTAATTAGATTATTTTTTGAGTACTAATTTGTAATAAAGCAGAAATGAATAAAATTGATAAATGTAGTAACAAAAAAATAATGCGCGATATTTTTATGCACGATAGGTATAAACGTTGAAAAAACGTTGCGTTAAAACAATAATCAATTTAATGTAATCATAATTTAATATTAAAAATGAAGTCCCTCGATAAGTATATAAAAATCATTCTTGATTATAACTGAAAATGTGAGTACTTGTTTTTGAAATAATGTTATTCTATTGAGTTTCAAAATTTACTCAATAGACATATTAAAGTACGCGTGCAAAATGAAAAAGGCGCCTCGTGCTTATGTACAAATGTCGTCTCTGGCAGATCTCCCGACAGATCGGATATGCTTAATAATCAGGGTCAATTGGAGTCAAGTCCGCAGCTGTGCCTACCAGCCATGAACTTGCGATTTTCTCAACTCGTGGACCTCAGTTTCATTAGCAAATACGCTCGGTGTTTATTATGCCAAGAGATTCGCATGCATCGATAAATACTTTCTTAGCTTCTAATTGATAAGTCGACGAGTCCTCTGAAAACCTTTACATTACATTCTATTTAGCTTTAAAAAATACACTGAAAAATAAGTCATTAGGAATTAGTCATTAGAAATTAAATCAAATGCATTCGTGATTTTTATTTTTTATTTAAAACTCATTTAAAAATAAATGATAAACTAAAGTAATATGCTTATGTATAGTTCTTACATTTATTATCGGGCAATCAACATTATCTAAACAATATTAATTTAATTCTAAAACTTATTCACGCATAATACAAATATTAATTCATAAAATGATTTAATCATTTTAACTTACGTTATTTAAATCTAATATACAGTATTAGTATTGTATTTTAAAAAACCACACAAACATTTTCATAATTCTCTTTAATTGACGCTTATTTCAAATTGATTAACTTGTTGTTGCTATTATCAAGCACAGAATTCTTCAGTTATTCGTGAAATAGCTTGAACAGAATTTGCACTATATGTTCGTAAAAGGAATTCCTATGACTTTTCCTGCAATAGGTCAAAACAGTTAGCTAAAGACGGTAAAAATAATATACAAAATTGCATCTTACATTTATGACAACATGTGTATTTACGATTCATGAATTTGTTGAATATATTTTGGTCTGCTTTTTATTGTCAGTAAACGACGTTTTTATTACCCAACCATTCTCGATTTCAATTCTTCAAGTAAATTAATTTGAAAATGTCTAAATGGTTTCAACTCAATAATTTATGCGCTAAATTAAGTCAAACAAGATGAAACTTTTATTAATATCAACATGTTTTTCGACCAATAATCTAAAGAAAGAATGTACCTTGCAGTTTAATTGTATAAAATTTTAATGCGATTATGTATAAAATAGAAATAATTCGTAAAGTAATTAAAAAATTATATTTTTGTTTCGCAAATATTTTTTAATGATAGAATTCAACTTGTACATACATACTTTATATAGAAATATAGCAATCCTAAGATAATAAAATTAATATTTTATAATAATTTAAATGAATATTCTTTAAATTTTCTTTACTTTTTCGTAGTTTTCCTTCCTTACATACTTAATTCTAATTTATGTTCTAGAGAGAGAGAGAGAACAAGAGAGACAGAGAGGCTTTTCTATCTCAATAACTTATTTTTTACATTTAATGAAGTACAATAACATAAAATGCATAATAGTGTCTTCAATTCACTTACAGAAGAAGTATTGATATTCATCTACTACATCATCTTTTTGATGAGATGGCGCACTCTTTCTTATTCAATCGACACTCTATAAAATCCATCAACATATTGAACACTTCGGACAATCGAAGGTGAAAAGTCATGTGATTATGTACCTATCAAAAGTCAGAACTTTTTCTTTTCTCTGAATAAATTCTGATATTTTTATTTGTTCTAAATTTTATTGATTTTACGCAGCCTGTTGAATATCTAATTTAGTTTGAATTATTACTAAAGAAATTGCTGAATATCATCTTCTATTTCATTTACAGAAAACTCTCCTATTTTATTTTAATATGCTGATCGTGCAGCTATTACTTTATTTATGTAATTAAAAATTACGCGTTTTTAAGGACACTTAGTCCTTGGAGTACCAGGTAGATTTTAAACATTCTTGTTCAATACCTTCTATTCTTTAACAATTAAAAAAAAATGCTTTTTAATATCTCTTTTTATCGCAATTATCGCAAGGTTCTGTCAAGTAAATTATTATTATAAATAATTACTTGAAGTATATTATCTTATTCACAATCCTTTTCAAACGTACATATTTTACCGTAATAAAAAAAGTAATTAAAAATGAAAATTTTGCTTACATTTGTAAATTGGTTCCAATTTTGATGATTTGTTGTCCAGTCCTGATTATGACTGTATCTGCTTTTTCTAAAAATTTCTTTTAAAAATGTAAAAACTGTATAATTAAACGAAAAGTTATATACGCACAATACATTTCATGTCAAAGAAATGTTGATATTATTTGCCGTCTCCGTCTTCTTCCTTTTATTTACTCATTCTCCTCGCTCAAAAATAAACAGTCACACTGCTATTAAAGAACACCATCGAAAAAAGGGGCAAGTGTGTGCAAATTCAGCGAAAGGGCGTAAAATGTCGGGAAGTGAGTACTGAGCGTTTGAGCTGATTCCTCGTACCGAATGCACTAAAGAAGGAAGGGAGTACGATTGCGGCCTTACGCAATGTAACTCAAAGGCCCATTGAAAAAGGACGAAATAAAAATAAAATGCCATTTTTCTCTCTTTTCTCGTTGCAGCACGAGACAAACAGGACTGTATGAGGCGAATCACGAGAGACGCCAGGGCGGAGGATAAGAAGCAGAATAAAAGTGAGTGTCTGTCATCTTCTCTTCAATTTTTAAATTTTTATTTTTCTTTCCTTTTACCTTGACGATTCACTCTTTTTCTCTCTTAGTTATTTGCATATATTTTCGTGGCTTTTCTGTTCTTCTTATATTAGGTTCATTTTCTAGGTACCTTAGATAATTCTTATTATTGTTAAAGAGCGAGTTCTATGACAAGGATGTATATATAAGTCATTTTTATTTCTACAAAAGATTTTAAATGTACATAATGCAAATCAAATTCCCATGCCATTTTAGTTGATTAATTCTTTTAAACGTAATTTTTAAAAATTAATAATATTTAGAACGTAATTGTGAAAACGATTACTCTAATATAATTAATTAACAAATTTAACTTCCTTTCTTATGTTAAAATAAATGTTTTGGTTCAAGAGAAATGATTAATTTACTAAATATAAATAGTATTTTGAGTAGAAATTCATAAATCGTTGTATGTTCAAAAAGTTTTTTACCGAAAAATTAGTTCATTCACGTAATATTGATTCTTTTACAAATCCTATTTAAAAAAATCTTGAATAAACATACATTCGATTATTCAACTAAAGCGAATTAAGAAATCCAGACAACAGATATCCCATTAAATTCAGAAAATTATTCTATACCTATTAATATATTTTACAGCAATTGCATTTCTGAAAGCAACTGATGAAATAATCATGGCATAAAATAATTTAAAAGAAATTTAAGAAATTTTATGATTTGATATTTAAAAGCAGAGTTTAAACGAGTAGAAATTACATTTTTCTGTACCAAATGATTAAATTTGTGTTAAAATAATTTACTTCGCTTAAACTTATAATATATTTAATTACATATAGTTTGACTAGTATAAATGTAATCAAACTTTTATTCCAATTTATCTTCCAAGATTCGAAGAACATTGACATTTTATTTCATTTAAAGTATTTTCACGTAAAGTAAATTATTTATTAATTTGAAATATCTAAATCGTTTCTCTAAATAACTGTCATTTTTTTATATAAAATATTCTGCACTTGAGTTATTTAGCTAAGTATTAAACCTCTTTGAGCTATACAGTACTTAATAATTGGAAATAATAAACAAAAAACTATTATGCTTCGATGAACAGCCATTGTCAATGAGACTATGTTATAAAATCATAAAATAGAGAAGAAACACAGATTTCGGTAAATTGTCGGTAAGAGGTAAAGGGCAGAAAAATCTGGAAAAGGTTTAAATGAAAATAAAATTTGATGGAGAGTGTATTAAGTACTAAAAACTGAAAGTTAGAGTGCGCTTT
Organism: Wiebesia pumilae; assembly: GCA_018907045.1. Lineage (NCBI taxonomy): Eukaryota > Metazoa > Arthropoda > Insecta > Hymenoptera > Agaonidae > Wiebesia > Wiebesia pumilae. Next base: position 3,130,727 of record JACCHZ010000104.1, read on the forward strand.
CAAACTAAAATGAGAATCCTATTCGAATCCCTAAAGATGCTCAAATAGACGATTAAAGGGGTAAAAAATGCATCTTTTCGACGAGGTACAGCGAGGGAAGTCAGTAAACTCCTTCCGCTGGCAAGTGGAACCAATCCCCAGGACGAGGCCAGTTGCCTGGTGGAAGCCGCAGCTCACGCGGCTCCTCCGCATACGTACAGTCAGCAAAGAGTCGAGAATGTCTATAGTGTTGGATGCGGGGGGATTAAAAGGAGTGGAGCAGGTTGCGGAGCCGCGAGCAGCTCAGAGGAGCACGGCTGCTGATAAAAAAGAAATCGGGAAGAGAGACGCCGCGGTCGTAGAGGCAGCGGCAACTCCTTTTACGACCTCGAGAGCACGACTCCTCTTCGCCCTTTCGCTTATTATTTTAGACGCGATTCGTATAATGCGTGCACACCGCCGTGAATTTCGAGGGATACCGAGCCGTGTCGTTTTTTGTCGCCTACCCCCACCAACACTGCTTTCTCTCTCTCTCTCTCTCTCTCTCTCTCTCTCTCTCTTTATTTCTCTATTCACTTGCGAGTTTCGAGGTACAACTTATTCAAAGAGCAACAGAGCCAAGAGATAAAACAAGAAACCTAGCAGGTTATTTTTAAGTTTTTCTTTTTTGCAAGAACTATAAGCTGCTCAGAGGTTCGCGCCTCATTATCACTTTGTTTTGAGTTTTTAATGACGTTTGTTGCATGTGCGTCGATCTCAGTAACTCACAAAAAACAGACCTTCGTAAGAGGTACTTATAAAATGTTCGCATTAATGGATTTTTATTCGCGTGAAACAGCTTCCTCTCTTCTGATTAGTTGTATAATAGATTTAAAAACACGTTGCAGGATAAAGACCTCTATATCGTAGCCTGTAATATGTAAAAAATAATATCCAGAATCAAAAATCAATAGCAGAATTTAAGCAATTTTATATAAGAAATTAAAAGAATAGCACCCGTTCAGTAAGAGAAGAAATAACTAATATCTAGAAATATTTTTATATAAATTACCAAAATATTTGCAGAGGAAAATAGTTGAGATAGAAAAGATATATTTGAGTATCGTTCCGAGGACAGATGCTAAAGATCACACAGGAGATCGCTTCGGATATCCACGTATAACGTGTTTCCTCGCCTTTTAATATAGTAAAAAGTGCTTCGCGAAGAACAGGAGAACTCCTTTGGCCTCGGACAAGTAATATGCCTAATTTTCATGCAGAGTATGGACTGCTCTAATGCGCTCACGGCACCGTCTCTCAAATTCAACATCCGAAAGGCGTACGCAATCATGAGTACCGGAGCCATGTCGGTCGGTAAAACCCACCATTGACGATGGGGAGGAACACTGCTTTTACAGTGGCCCGCTGGGGCTGTTTAAGACAGCGTTTGACCGCTCTTTCAAACTTCTTGTCGGCATCTATCAGAAGACGCTTTTGCTCCTCTGAGCCCCGTAAATAGAAGTCCTTATGCGGCAACATAAAAGTAGCCGCAATCTTGAGTTTCTGAATTAAAGTCAAGCGGGATCCGTCAAGAGCTTGGAGATTGTCGAGGAGCTCTCCGATGGCAAAAATAGGCGTCTCTCACAACTGAGACGAAGCTGGCAGTCCCGAAATACTCATAGTTTTATCAGCAGTCATAATTCTTTAACGTTAATATTAGTGATGGTTAGTAATGTAACTTCTTCGTCAGTCTTTTACTCGTAAAAATTGTTCTGGTACTAGTTCTGGTATTACTGTTGTTAGGCTCGGATCGATGGATCATTCTGTGAGCTGCATCAAGATGCTACTTTCGGTGGTGGCTTAACAATGTGGATGTGTTTGAAATATTTTATATATAAGCTCAAGGAAACAATTTTTCTTGTTTCTCATTATTCTCATTAGACGCACACTTAACATCCGCGAGCAAGGGAAAGCATTATTCAAGTGATTCGGGTGGGCTATCGTAATTTTAAGCTACAAAACTTCTTTAAAATACTATTACAATATATTTTTCTAGTCTGTACCTTGAGCAAGTCGAGGTAGATTCTCTAACCTCGGTAAGTCTCCAGTATCGCGATTGCAATTGGAACTTAGTCGAGGACTTAAGACTCATGGAATATGCCTGTTGAGAAGAGTTAACAGCGAAAACAGAATCTTGGCATTCCAACATTAACTTAATTGGCTGGAAGTCTTCGACACTTACAAAAAACGAACCTTCACACGAGGCTTTTGTAGGACGTTCATATGTTACATTGCTGTGCCGAACCAAACAACGCGGATGTCGAGTAATGCTTGTAAAGGAATCCGTAATACAAGTATCGAATAAACGATATTTTACCGAATTATAATTAGAGACTATTTCAAGTACATTTATTTTGTCATTGATTTTGTTATATGAAGTGTGCAACGAGATGGATAATCTAGTTTGATATCAATTTTGATTTTTATCTATATATAAAGAGGCATTTTTACAAAATAATGTATTAATTAAAGAATATAAAAAAAATTAATATAGTTAAAAGTTCTTCGCTTGAATTACTTTTACATATTGTATAAATAAATGTTTATTAAGAGATATTACACAAATCCAAATATATCAAAGAAGCTTCTTTAAAGTTTCATCTTTTTATCTCAAATTCAAAATTAAGTATCTTTATTTATTTTATAATTATGTAGATTATAAATAGTTAGTAATTAACTATATATTAATTATTTTGAATTTCGTAAATTGATAAAATTTCGTATAAATTATCTTTACAATTTACATCAAAAACAGTAAATATATCATTTATTATTGTGGGTATAGTGTATCCTTAAAAATTGTTATTTTCTGCTTTGTGAACGGTAATTTTTATTGTTTGACATTATTACATGTGCCAATATTCTATATTGGCTCGTGTTTCAACTTATTTAATGTAAAATGAATCGACAATATACAAAGAAAATGAAAACTAAAACCCAATAAAATTTTGTATCGTTTATCTAAATATAATTCAAATGTTTTGCCATGCAATCTTATTCATCGCCAAAAATTAAATGATCTTTTCTTTAGAATGAACTATGTAAACTCAATCGATCAACTGAATAAATAGAGATCTAATTTATTTACTCCAAAAAAATAGATTGTATTCTTAAGGACAATTGGAGTAGTCAAAGAAATTTATTAAAAAATCAGAAATAAAATATTATCCAATTAAATATTATAGTATAAAAATTATACTTGTTAAGAATTTATTTAAAAATATAAATTGTTGTAATATAAAATTTATATTTACATTTTCTTCGATATAAAAAAATATTTAACACAGCATGTAACGATTCTCATGACACAATAATTATTTTACGAAGTTTCACAAAAAACATGACCAGAAATAATTTTCATAATGAGTTACAACACCATACAAGCATGATTTGTTAGTTACAAGTACTACAAAAATATTATCCTCTCCATAACATTACATATTCGTATCTCATAAGTCGTTGAAAATTGAAATTAACAATGTATTAGTAATTAAAGTATAAAAATCATTTTAAATTAATCTTATAATCAGAATTTATATCAGTTTATATCTATATTTAATTTATATTCTACTATTATTATACGTAACAAAAATTATGATAATGAATGTAATAATAAATAAATTTTGTAACAAATAAAGAAATCTTTCATTCTAGGCTCTCCTTGATCCAAATCGTCGATAATTGACTTTCAAAGTTGTAAGCAATTTCTACCTGAATTCTAATAACGAAACTACTTTTATCATAATGAGTTAACAAAATCCTTGCTTCTCCTTTGATGAAAATGAAATCATCGCTCTTTATAAATAGATAATGCATATCCATAGTTTGTCATACGTCATTCAACGATTTGAACTTTAATTAACCGAAAGAACACTTAACACACCGTGACTTTGTTCAATATCTGATCGTACTAGAATATTCTATTTTTATTGTCTAAAGTATGCGCATGAATTTTCAATAAATACAATATTTTAAATCTCTTGCAGAACATAATTTTCATTCTATGGATATTTTCATGTTGCGAAATTTTTACTAAAAGACTTCAAGTTTATGAAAAAGGAATAATATCATGCCAATACCGTTTCGTAGACTATGGTTCGAATTACAAAGAGACTGAATTGAAATAAACAGTAATATTATTAGATAAGAGCTGCTTGACAAGAAATTTTCATTGGTAGCCACGGTATGTCAACGCGTTAACTATAATTGAAACTTGAAAATGTCACTTAATCCACTCAAGTAATCTACGCAAGCTTAAACGAAAGTAGGTCAATCGCCGAGAAAATATATTGGATGCGCAGACGGAAGGAGAAGCGGATGGTGGATCGAGTTCAACTCCACGGACATCCGGATCTCGAGCGAGTCGAGTGTAAGGGCAGCCGGATCGACGTCGCGCAAATGTCCTTCTCTAGTGGGGAACAATGCATGAGCGGCTATCGACGACGTCGTCGAGTTTCCGCATTCTGCTTCGTGTCTCGATTCCGGGGCTGTCGGACTCGCGTTCATACCTCGCTGTCGAGGGGCGCTGCTCCCTTATGTTATTGTACTTCTGGGAGGTAAAGCACGGGAACGAGTTCCGAGTGGAATTTACAACGCCGGCCTTTTTAACGTTAATACACGAGGAGAGTATCGCGCCTTGGAGTCGCTGATTTTAATCAGATTCTTCAAGGTGTTATGTGACACTAAACGATGGATTAAACGACTGGTAGTTCCTTCGAATACGATTCTGCCTTTGCAATAAGCTACTCCAGTCCCTTTCACAAACGTTCCGTAACAGTTAAGCTTCTTTTTATAATTCAAAGTAAAAAAGAATATGGCTTTGAAGTTTAACTTGAAATTTCCGTAATATCAAAATTCTGCTAGTGTTTCAAATTGAGGCTTAATAATCAAGTTTCATAATGAAATTAATACTTAATCTCAATTTTATAAATGCACAAAAAATATCTGCAATAATACCTTATTAGAAGCAACTAAAATAGTACCCGAAGTAAAGACCTACCAAAGTGAGTTATTATACTTTTTTCATCATTTGGTAGTGAAATATTATTGGCAATTGGTATCATTGTAGACTTAAGTACATAAATATGTAATTTGAAAATCCATGAATCTTTTTATGTGATTTGAATGGTAATGATGTTAAGGAAGTTTAAGAATTATCCAATTTGCCCGAGTAAGCATTTTAAATGACTTCTTTAATAAACGATGTAGTTTAATTGATTTCTAACACAACCATTGAACCTATTTATTAAAAACTAGTATAAGATAGTGGAAAGGTACTTTAACTTTTAATATTTTAGTATATTAATTAATATTAGATATTTCGTTAAAATTTCGATTATGAATTTGGTGACTATGCTTTTTTAAATATAAAAAAGCTATTTCTAATTTTAAAACCTTATCCTCTTCATTACTTTATGCTCATTATCTCTTAAATATCTTAATTTAGGTAGTGATCGACGATTTATTACTAACAGCTCCTCTATTCTATACGATTAAATATATTGAAACAATTATTAGTAATACAATCAAGAATTATCGCACCAAATAATAAAGATGTAAAAAAAACATAATGATATAGACTTCAAAATGAACTCATTTCTAATGTGTCTCGCTAAAACTATTTCATGTTAAAAATAAATTCCAGCTTGTACAATTCTACTCATCAGTCTACAGTCAATTTTTAATTGGAATCCATCCTCTCTTTAAGAATTATGTGTTTCTATTATGAAAGTGAATTTTACGGTATTCAAGCAAAATATGAATATTCGCATATATGAGTCGAATTAAAAATGCATTCTTCGGTAATCTGTTAAATCCAATATTCATTCGTAGGCAATTCAAAGTATATAACGTATGCAGATATAAGCGACGTAGTATCGATGAATTTACACTCGAAGCTTTTTGAACATCTAAGAGATACATCACAATCCTCATTACTCAATAAGCATTATTTTTCTAAACACTATCTGCAATTGTTTATTTACTTTTTACAATTTACATTAAGCTCGATATAATATTTAAAGCAGCATTGTAATTCATCAAACAAATCAGTTCCATTTATTAAATAGCAATGGATTGCACATTATTATTGAAATACAAATTAATTTAGTTCACAAACTACCAACTTTGACTTTACTTTGGTTGTAAAGTTAATCCGAATGACAATAAAACAAAGTAAATAACTTTGCCTATGTAGCAGTAACGTGGAAATCGTTTCTTTGGAAAATCATTAGTTCGCTTCTTGCGTCTTGCGAGGCCAATGACCATACACACTTACTAAAGACGATACTGAAAAAGAGACACTAATTAGTTACTGAGAGATGTCAGTACGTACATGATCGGACATATATGTTTCAAAGGTGAGTAGATGAATTAATTTATGCATTATGGAAAATTATCTGAATATTTATCTACATATAGAGAACATGAATTTGATATCCTCTGTATAGTAAGCACCTGTTAGTTGCAACTTCAGTAAATGCAACGATTTACATTTTTTCTTCTTAGTAACCATTTTTATACTAATGAGTAACATTTTGACTGCTTTTTAACTGTAAGAAGATAAAATTCAAAAATCTACGTAAGTTTACTTGGGTAATAATAATAACTTATAATGGTTATAAGTTATTATCATATTATAAATTATAACCCAATAATGGTTTTATTGGGTTATAATAATAATAGAAGTAAAAGTCAGGTAAAAGCAAAAAAATATTTCTATGTACAGCTTTTAATTATGTTATTGCTGACAGTCAAATTAAGCGCACCCCTACTTAAAAATATGTGATAGCCTGACGATGATATACGGAACCATACAGAAAGAATTATATTCTTCATAAACTCATCAACTGATAGTAAATGATATAGTAAAATATCATTATTGATCTTATATATCAATGAACTTTTCTTATTTTAATTTATTTTAGTTATTAATTGAATATAATTAGAGATTTTCTTTTTATTATATACAATTATAGTTTTTAATTTGTTACATAAATCGAAAATCAACTGTTATTTATGTAATCATTACATACAATGTTTCGTTATTGATACACTACACCTAGAAACTAATATTACAACTAGAATTTATTTAGGTACCATTCCAAATTTAATCATTCTTTCTATTATATTCACAATCACATTAATTAATCATTATGATTATTTTATCTGTAATATTATATAAATTATTTAAATTTATTGTTTTTATGTTGACTAAAATAAGTTATCGTTTTTCTTCTAGTACATAAATCTTTGTATTTTTATTATATTTTTCACACGTTACTATAAATTATCTATAAATTATAAATAATAAGACAATTATTTACTTTTGTAATACATGCAAAGTATTATGTATCTTATATAAGTAACTTCAAAGTAGTAGATTATATTTTTTAAATATTTAATTAGTTTTACTAAATTAATGGTTAAATAATTGATTTAGCTTAACCATAAATTAAGACAATTGATAAACAAATTATACTTTCAGATACTGAGATAATTATTTCGTAACCTCGTGTACTTCAAATATATATATATATATATATAAAATTATTATAAATGAAATTAATTTTTTTAAAACGAAATTTAGTTTAATAAAATATTTCTGTGAGTATAAAAAATTGATCCGGTTTCGTCTAAAAATTATAATAATAGTATTTTATCATTGAAGAAAATGATAATTTATTTCATTTTCGATGTGATAAAGTCCTTGATAAACCTTAATATTAGAAATCACTTCAATCAAAGTGAAATCTATAATTATAGAATCAATATTCAAATAGAACAAAAGTTGCGTCATTTTTTTTCTTTTGGAATGAAACTCTCACTTGAAAAATGCATTATGCTTATGACAAAATGACAATCAGATTCACTCACAGCATCATTCATGTAATTATATTTCTTTTGCGGTAACTCAATAAAAGAAAAAACCCTTTACGACATCGCTATTCAATTGTTAGGCAATATTCAACGATAAATAATTATCCAACATAACATTCAAATTCAATAATAGTTATTGTACGTGTGCCATTGCTTTCATCTAATTTACAAATGCATTATAACTTTCGAACTTTGATTAAAGAAAATTATTTCTATTGAAAAAAAATTTTAAAAACATTATTTCAATTAACTTAATTGTACTCGTAATTCATTATATATTAATTAGTCAACACATTAGCTCATAAAGTTAACTTTTAATTTCCTTGTTTCAAAAGCTCATGACGTTTTAAGTAATATATTTATACATTTGAGCAGCTATTTAAGAAAATAGTTAAGAATGTAACCAAACACTTTTCATTCTTCACTTCTTTTAATGTCAACAATTACACGTCAAAAAAGAAACGATGCAACCGCTCGCAAAACGTTTTTATCTAACGTCCCTACGGCTTTTAACCGTTAAATTTTGACGATAGAAAAGCTATCACGTCACAAATATACGAGGCGAGAAATGTCTCGCTATAAAAACCCGTAGCCATATTATTTATCTTCCATTTCGCGTTCTGAGTGGCTGCCACCTATGTTGTAGATATCATTGTGTGCACGTGTACATGCATTTTCCTCAATTCGTTCGTCAATACAAGCCTTGGAGACATTGAGTTATGAACCTCTGCTTTATAGAAATCTTAATCGCCAACTTGGAGAATATTAATGTGAATCGCGCGCCACACTGGATACCGATTGATTTATATAAAATCGTGCGCGCATATGAGCGTGACGAGCTTTTTTCCAATCTGTTGTGTTCGACGCTCCGTAGAGTGGAAGTAATGCGACACTTGTTGTCACTCAGAAATTTCAGTGGCGCAACAGAGCTTTACGACTGGAATGATTGTCTCGTCAAGGAAGATGCGTGGCATGATGATTCGTTTTGATTCGTAATTTTTGAAGAACCTTTGGACGAGTCAAAGAGTCGTGAACTCTTGGTATTTAAATTTCAGTGAACTCGACAATTTACGTTGTTTAATAAACTCTTGCTTTGTTGTAACTAGTTAACTGTGCACGATGTAGTTGAATGCAGAACAAACTACATTGTTTATAGAGTAATAAAGATTAACTTGCCATGCACGCCATGAACACACTTCTTTGTTCATGAGCTTATAATGCAAGTCTGATTTGTAAAGCTGAGAAAATATTTAAATTTATATTATCTAATATGTTAAAATATTTCTTCAAAATTTTGTCCACATATTTTAAACTCAATTTTTAATTGATAATAAAAGAATTATAAATTATACTAGAAATGTATAATTAGTAAACTAAATATTGTTTTCAAGATTGAAACTAAAAAATATCTTCACAATATCAAAATATAAAATTATATAACCATAAGCGTAATATTATATTCATTATTAATCGACTATTTGCATTAATGGAATGAGCTTAAGAATGTGCAAAAAGACTTTCGGCTTAATCGTTTGAAATTTTAATCCAAAAAGAATCTGTAACTAAAAATATTTAATGTATTGAGAATTACTAAAAGCAAATGTGAAATTTTATATTTTTTAAAAAGTTTCATTTTTCTTTTACAAGAATATGTATTTATTTAAATATATAACTTTCATTAAAATTAATATACAGTTTAGAATAAATAAAAATGCCAAAACTCTTTATAATGATATATTTGTAAGCATATCTTTTTAACTGAAATTACTACATACATTTAATGGATATGAAGAATATCAACAATAAAATTTAAACGACAAAAATGAATCTAATATTGTTTAGGTTTCATATATTGAATTTTTTTTAATACTTTATTTTTCTATTTAAATGTACGAATAAATGATTGAAAAAAACCAGTTACTTAAATTGTAAAAGAAAATTAATAACATTGCATTACTTAATTTAAGTATTTTCATTTTATTGATTATAATACATTGAAATGTTGTTTCAAAGTAATTGCAAAGTAATTATTTATTATATAATTTCTCTTTCCTTTTAGAAAAAATCTTTCATCAATAAGCTCAAATATTAATATTAAATCTAATTAAATCTAATTCAAAAAATATAATAAACATTAAATTTTATTTATTTACGAATTATGGTTATTTATTTGAAATATATTTATGTATTTTATTTTACTTAAAACGTTGATTATCGAATAATTAAACATGTTTATAGTAACCTAGCGCAGTAAATTTAGTTAAATAGGTAATAAATCAATTTGATTTGTTACTGAAAAATCGATAAACCATTTGAATAAAAAATTGCAATCGTTTTATTATTTTACAACATTCAAATATTTAATCTTGTACTTGAATATTAAATACATATAAAATTAAAATTTAATTAATAAATGGATATTTATGCGTTACACAGTGACTAATAATTTATATAGGACATAAACCTGAAATTTTATAATAGATTTGCAAAAATATTCTAGACAAAACTGTTACACATTGGTGGAGCTTAGAATATTTTATTACATCGTGAACGTCAGCAACTTACATTGTATTCGTGCACCATTTGTCTCTTATATTATCCACCGGTAAAATTGACAAGATAAGAGATAAAATGACAATCGCTCATTGCTAAAAACTTTTATGAGTAGATAATTTTAATTCTCTGCACCTCGTTCAAGTGCTCTTTATATTTACAGAAAATACGGAATTCAAACTATATTTTAATGCTTAATTCAATAGATAAGAAAAAAATTTTTTATACGGAATTACTAACAGTAAATGGAATCAGAAGTTTAAAATAATTTAAGCATTAAGTAAATAAAAAATTTTGTAAAACTTTTTCTTTAAAAAGATTTTGCACGCATAGTTTTCTTCGTACACAGTACATAATTAAATGCATACTATAGGTCAGAATTTATTAACTGACAATAATATTATAGAACGTACTTAATAATTTTTCATAAATAAAATAAATTCGAAGACTGATAAATTGTTTTCAAAGTTATATTAGCAGAATTTATAATTTAATAATTATAAAAACAAAATTATTATACAAAAGATTAGTTCCTCGCAAAGTAACTGCAATCTATATATTCTTTTAAGGCGATTTTATTCTACAAATTGCATTAAAACTTTGCATAACTTTAATTGCTAATACCATAATACAAGTTCACAGGAGCGATGAATTTTTCGGTGTAAAAAATTATCTCATACAGACGAGTCAAATTTGCCATTGAAATTGAAGGCGTGCATAAGTACTTGGCAAGTATAATAAGTGAATCAATAAAGGCGGAATTTCTCGCTTTTTTATGGAAAAAAGGAAATCCTCGACGAAAAAGACGAAACGTCGACATTTATAAACGCACGGAAAATCAAACTTCGGATCCTGGAAATGTGCGACATTGCGTAAACTCCCGCATGACATAATAATATTTCCGCGTATCGCGCGAAATAGCAGGACACGCGCGTATTTCAAGATCTCGGACGCGTTGTAGGACGTCGCGAGCTTGAAGTCGGCATGCTTATAATGTTCGGAAAGAGATAGCGAATTAAAAGGATCAGACGCAGGCGCACCAGAAACGTCGCAACACGCGCTTTTATATCCTTATCTTTCTGCTTTTTTATCTGCTTTTACCTGTTTGTGTTTTTTATACACCGTTAAACATAACGTAATGTTTTTAATGTGTGCTCAATTTTTTGTACTAGTGCGAAATTAAGGTAACTATTTGAAAAACCTTTTTATGAAATTCAAAATTTTATGTACAATTCGTGACTTTAATGACTTTTGAAACTTATGAAGAAACAATCAATAACTTTACTTAATCGGTGAATAAGAAATTTAAAACCTTCGTTGTAGCTAGAGGAGATTTTAAAATATTTTAACATTTATTTTGAAAATTTTTTCAATATTAATACAAACGTAATTGCAAAATCCAAAAATTCAAATTTGTGAAAATTTTCTGTAATGTTTTACATCATAATACGTAAAACAGCTTCCAGTTCATATACATTTAATTAATCTATTATTAATCCGCAAAAAACATTATTTTTTATAAGAAATATCATATTGAAATTTTTAAATAAGAAGTTCATCCATTGTCCAAGCTTTTATTTATTAATTTTTATTTATGAACATCCTGAATTCCTGAATGAAAAATTACAATATACGTGTTTATGACAATGCAATTGATTTTAAAATATGCATCTATTCAAAGTGTAGTATATAAGATATGGCTGTATAAAAAGAAAATAACTTTTAAAAATTATCTACAGGTATATTACTTATGTGAAAAAGCTATAAATTATTCGTTTCATGAAATCGTTCAAAATTTTCCGCATTTATATTATAATTTAACTTTGAGCGATCAAGTAAAAAAATTGCACCTGTCGTGCCTAGACAAATAAAGGTATGCGAACAAAAATCTATTTTCAGAAGCAATTTAGCCATTGGCAAAAACTAGATGATTGAAAAAATCAATATCAAATTTTGATGGATATCTAACACAAAGATAATAAAAATAATTCTATTACTAAACTGAATATATTTCTCGTTAACTATTTTATGGCTAAAGTTTATTTACCACCAAAGAGCATAAATTCTGCATTCCTTTTTTAAAAGAATATGTCCCAAGAAAGACAAGAAGATTTAAGTCTGAGATAACAACTTAAAAGATTTAGCGTAGCCGCAACTGTTGCATCTTAAAATTATCCTTTTATTTTTCTTTATTTTACATTTTTAAAACCATTTAAGCTTACACTGAACTCGGACTAAGTTAATAACTAAAGTAATATTTGTTAATAAATATTTGATACATTTTCTGCTAATACATAACAGTTAATTTTAATCAATGCTGAATGTGCATTTTATGATAAAAATAAATCAAGTATTGGAATAAAAGTTTAGTGATTGGATTATTGTGTTTTATAACTGTTAACTTACTTTAAATAAAGATACCTGATGTATTATGACCTAACAACTCATAATTATCACCAACATTAAACATGTACTAATTTAGATAATATATAATATTGTTTTCATTATCATGGTATATTGGTATATATTATAATATAGTATATAATAATAATAATAATTTAAAAAGATATCACTAAACCCTATATATATCGACAAAGTAGAAAACGATCGGGTTAAGTCAGACAGTTTCAGCAAACAATTGAATTTTTATTTGAAAAATATTTTTTTTCTAGAATAATTTGTACATAAGAATCTTTTATATTCTATATGATATAACTTCAACTTTTATTAAAAGGAAAATTAATATTACATAAAACGTAATATTTTTGATAAGTAAAAGAATAAATACGCTACGTTACGCTACGTGCAAATGTATCTAATTTTTCTACGTATTTAATATAATTTCTTATCCACAACATCTAACATATCAATATTTCTGTTTCCGTAGATCTTATAAATAAATAGTCTAGGTAACTTACTAATATACAAATTATATCGTACAAAATAATCGAAATAGCGAACGATATATAATGAACTAAAGATTCAAAATAAGGAATATATAATCAGTGCATTTTTGCTGAAACTACTCAAATATCAATTTTCAGCGTTAATTTAATAAAACAAGTATTTAGCACAAATAAAAATTTTAAGTTATACATTTCTTTAGTATGCAGATATGATTCTACTCGGATTAACCGAGAAAACTTCACAAAAAATTAGAGTATCTCTCTCTCTCTCTCGTTTAAGCATATATCACAGATAAATACGAAAGTTCCACTTTTACTTGCTGCAACTAACAAAAACGCCGAACATGAAAAATCCTCCACTTCTTTTGTAACGCGCATATCCGCATGAGTCGATATCCGCGATCGAAATCGCTGAAAACTTTTATTGCCCGGCCCCTGCAATAAAGCACGTGCTCGAGTCGATAGAGTCGCCACGATAACGGATTACTTCATATTTGAACGATCGATCCAGACTCTCGTCATCGTCGTCGGCAGTGGTGTGGGCGCCTTTTTTTACAAGAACAGCGAATGCTGACCTTCCCACGCGGTCCGACAATTGAACTCCGTATTGCCCATTGTTTGCTCGTTACATTTCGTCCTTCTGCATTTTTATTTTCGCTTTTCGCGTCTCGCGTCCGATAGAGACATTTTATGGGTTGAATAGTTTGTGTCATGGATTCGATTTTTGCTTGACATGGCCGACGATTGTTCTATCGATAGCCAAAGAAAGTTGGCTAAAAGACGCTAACTAATTTTTTATTCTTCAGGTGTCTCGTGTGAGTCATACTTTATAATCCGATTAATGGTTACTCATTGCAATGGCGGTATTTCAAAATAGCACTTTGAATTCATTGTTTTATAGAGAAAACAAGGTGTTGTTAATAAAGCATGTGACAGCTCTTTTCAAAGAGTCTGCACTCGATTAAAAGCTAATAGAAACCATTTACCGAATGGTGTTAAAAGAAATTTTATGCGAATTTGAAAATTATGGGTGCTTCAACTGTTACTTTGGAACTAATTTATAACGCTCCTTACCAATCTGTTTTGAAACTTTGTACTTTCTAATAAACAAATCATGGTTTCGGTCCTTATACTTACACTTTAAAGAAATATATAAAATGGTAAAAGGATAAAAAATTGATAATCGATTACGTACAAAGATAAATGAAATATCGATTCACTGTCTCATTCGTGATAAGATTAAAAGGTCGACTTTACGAGCAGAACGAAAATGAAAATGATTGCGTTATCTTTATCATTTCTATTAAATTAAAAAATCTTTGAATACTAGGAATTGAACAGTGTACATTATTACTAAATCGACCTTTATAAGAAAGTTGGTCTTTGGATTTGAATCAAGTTCAAGCGTAGGCTCCTTCTAAAATCACTCCCGTAATGATGTTGCGTGCCACCAAATCCGATTCCCTCAACTAATTTCCCTCTTGAATAAATCAGCTGAACATGTGCGATTTTCATCAAAGCCGAAAACCCCGCGATGTTCTACGCTAATTTACGCTGCATTAGTCGGCAAGTGCGAGTCGCGGCACATCGGACAACGAGATGAACTCGAAGCAGCGCGCAAAGTTTACACGAAGTGTCGGCTCCTTCGAAATTCGTGGTCAATTACAGCGCGAAATCGACTTCGCAGAACAACCGCCTAAAGTCTAATGAATCCTCTCTGCTCCCTCGCGCGTATTTTATTACGCTAAAGCAATTATACCTCAGCAGCGCGCCCACGTGCGTTTGTCCCTTATTCTACCGCGCAGGCGCGCCGAGCACTTAATCATTTTCTTACGAGCGCGCGGCCCTAATGCTAACAAACTGCTTTTGAGCGGCAAATTGCGCAAATCCTTCGCTTCTCGTCTGCATTGAGCCAGTGCTTTACTTCGCAAATTAAATGTGTTATATCTCCTTTCAATCTTTATAAATCTTGCATTAGGCTTCTATGAAGCTTTCGTATGAGCTATATTGTGAATTATTGTTTCGGCAAGTGTAACCTCACTTGTAAATGGCTGTAAATAGATGCTATCGTGAGGTAAATATTACACTTCTCCTTGTCTTCGGAAATCTTACAATGAGCGTTTACGTGCCGGGAAGTCCGTTTCGTCATTGATTTCAATTATTTAAGCAAAATCAATGTTCCAACTTTGTATTTTAAATCTTACATGAATATTTATAAAAAAATTAATTATTCGTGTGCGTGTGCTGTCGAAAAACAGGATCATACTTTCTGTGTCTAAACGTTGAATCATTTTGGCAAACGATATTACATTTAAAAAATTAATTTCGCTCACAGTTGTCTTTGATCTGCTTGATTAGAAATTAATGCTTTCATACTGAAATTTTCACTAATTGAATCGCTAAATTATTGATTTTTTCAAATGCTTGAATTTAATTCATAAAAATCATCGTATTTAATGTCCTAGATTTTTAAATGTTTATTAAGAAAATTTAGTTTCAATTAATCAAATTATTAGTTTGAACGTTGATTAAACACGATTTTTTTAACTGTCTGATGATAATTCGTACTGACACAGATCATCTTTGTCCTTTCAATAAACTCCTGGAGGTCTTGCAACAACGCAGAAACGGGCCGTAGAAAAAAATAATGAAGAGACTATTTGGTCACGAATAAAAAATGATCTGGTCATTGATCGAAATCAGCGGATTTGGTTGCGAACACTACGTTAATAGCTTTGGACACTGCATAAAAACTCTGATACATAGTTCTTAATTAACAGATTCATGATTATGAATAAAATTTTATTTAAAAAGTATATTAAATATATTAAATAATTATATTATATTATATTAAATCATCCACTACTCACTATATTCTCTTTGATAACCAAAAAACATCTTTATGTTTGAAACCATTAACGTAAAGGATATGCAGAAAAATCAAATTAATTTGAAAAATAAGTACAATTCAAATAAATAAGATAAACCGTAGCATAATATTAGGGACTAGTTTTTAAAATAAGGACCTTTATTAATTATAATAATTAATATGAAAAATATATATTTCTATGAAAAAAGAATGATTATAAATATTATCTATTTTATATATATGTATATATATAAATTATATATAAATATTATATATAAATATAATATTTTTCTTTGTATTTAGAAAATACGTATGAATAAAGATATTAATTGTTATTTATGTATTTTTACTTTCTTTTATTAGAAATTTAATCTTACACTTTCTAAAAAAAACAGGGATATAATAAAATGATTTGAGAAACGTAATATCAATTACTCTAAACATTTTATATTTACTAGTGTAATAATAGCAGCTGCATCCGCTCTTTTTATAAATCTAAAACTTACATTATCATATTAACGTGTTTTAAATAATGTAAGTTTTATTTATATTATCAAATTGTATAAAATAGAAAGGTATTAGATTAGTAGAGTCATTTTTCGCTTTCTGCTATTTACATATATAATAGATTATAATAATTTTTGTAATAATTATGACGATAAATTAATGATATCGTGTATAAACGTGTTCCTTAATTATGTACTACTTCGTTTAATTTTTTTCTTTAAAGAGAAGAGTCTGGTTAACGCTTCACAATCATTTTACTATTCCAGTAATCGATTATCTATTTATTTTCAATCGAATCTATTTATAAAATATTAATTTATAACACAATTCTTTATTTTACATAACAGATTAAGCATGAGTTGAAACTTTCGTAATATACATCTTTTTATCCTAATCCAGTATAATTGATTAACTTTAAAAATACGCCGATTAACAGATTATAAAAGAAAAAAATTAAAACACTACTTTAAAATTAAAATAATAAGATTTATAACATTAATAAAGTCTTGTTATAAAGAAATTTTATAAATCACTTCTTTTTATTAATTTAAGTATTTTTTATGAAATAAAAATTTTAGTAAAATAAAATAGTGTTTTAGAAAATTGAAATAATGTAAAATATTTTCAGAAAAAATAACAGAATCTCAATGTATAACTTGAAATTAGCCAATAATTCAAAAATATTCAAAAGTACAGTATTGCAGCATGTACTAGAAAATATTTAAATATTAAATATATATTTATAAATATAAATATTGTATCTGAGGAGATATTAAAAAAAATAATGTACATCTTACTAGCCTGGAATATATTTTTTGGTAAAGTATGTATCTAATGAAAAATCAAAAATGTGTTTGAATATTTTTTACCTCAAATAGTCGAATGAAAGTCAGTTCTCTCGGTTCATGTTATTGTATAATTAATAATAATTAATGATTAAATTAATGTATAAATAATTAAAGGTCATTAAAAATACATGCGTAAGAAATATATAATAGTAATAGAATATATGGATTAATTGCATTATTTGTACTGCTGTTTATGTAATGTAATTAACTTTTTACAAACGTAACTGTGTTGTACTTAAATAAATTAGAATGTGTGATTTTTAACTACTTTCTAAAGTAATAGGATCTATTTATTATTCGATTAGCTTTTAATTTATCATATCAGCTTAAAATCACAAACACTATTAGTAAATAATAATGTAGGTCTTATAATTTTATAACACAGAAAGATAATCAATAATAACTCGTATTATATATATATATATATCAATATATATCAAAATAAGTAGCCACATAAGAGAAAATTATTTGGATATAAACGAAGAATGATCAATGTCTGAATACAAAATAAAAAATTGTTCATATGAATTTCTAGAAATGAAAGCCGTTAACAAACAAAAAACAAAGAAACAAAGAAACAAAGAAACAAAGAAACAAAGAAACAAAGAAATAAACTGATGTCACGTTCCTACGTCAAATTATACACAATCGTATATTAACACACTTATCACTCTTTACTAATCATTGTAGTGCTATTAATTCATCCTACATCTCACGTTGATTTCCTACCTAGATCATTCGCAATCGCGGCCCTCCTTCATTCCTACGATCGTCTGTTTTTCCCCTCCATCACGTTCACCGGGCATTCAGCACGTAAGCAAAGAAACTCCTTACCTCCTTTCGTCTTCCTATTTATTTTAATCAGCATTTATTCATTCTATTAGGAGCGCCTCTCAATCGCAAGTGCCTTGTATATTATGCGCTCCAATCACGGACCACGCTTTTCGGTCGAAGAAGCGATCATAATTAGCGTAAAGTACCGACTTGGTCGAATCACAATAATTACACGAGCGCAGAGTATGTACAACAATCAGCCGTGTCTTAGAATTCGCTTGATGTGTGCGTGTGTGTGTGCGCGCGCGCGTGTGTGTTGGCATGTATTACGGGCCTTAAATGGGCAAACGTTCGCTCTCAGTAGAACAAGGCGTGTCTAGTTAGACGCCGCACTCGTAGATACCATAATGTGGCGAACATTTTTGCGAAGGTTATTAAAAAAGCGAATTCTTTTTTACTTCGTTCCTAACGTTTCTAAATTCAATCGTAAATCTAAGTATACATCCATTATTGTAACGAGCAAAAATTGCAATTAATTTTAAAAGGACTTTTAAAAGTAGTGATCAAATTACAAAAAACTTATAATGCAAGTAACGAATGCAACTAAATATTACGTGAGACGAAAATTGTTACATTCTACTTTTCGCGTTGATTTATTTTGATTTAAATTGAGTTGGCTATTACAAAATTCTTCATTGTATACTCCTTACTGATAACCCAAAATCGATTCTAATCATATTTAAGATGTCGAAAAAAGTAACATAAATAACTGTTTTGTAATGAACCGTACGTTGAAATGTCAAATACCCCGAAAATCCTTATTAATTTCAATTTCAATTCTCATAAGCTACTTACGTTTGATATAACAGAAATTTTCCTATGCATGCACCCAATGTAGGCATACACGCCGAAGTAAAGTGCGCCTTAAAGATTTACGCGCTGTAAACCTATTTTTAACGGAAAAAAGGCGCCTGATAAACATCGAGCAATAACAAAAGTTTTCATCGCGTTCAGGCTAAAATGACTTTTTAATCAGGAAAGCATTCTAAAAAGGACTTTATAAAAACATTCAGGAATATAAGCTATGAAAAGAAAAAAGTAAAAGGGTGCGTCGATATACTTTTATTTGCGTTTTCCCTTTCCGAGCAGCCCATAAATTCGACTCAATTATTTGAATGACTCAGATCGCCTCGTAAACAAACGATTCCCTCGGCGAGATAACGGTTCGTAAAAAGTTCCGATAACACAACGCAGGCATAAGGCGAACGTCACGACCCAAAGGAAGGACGCACCGTAAGGAGGAGGAGAGAAGCAAGGCCGTGCGTTAGTGGGCAAGTTTCGAAATGCCCAAAGAGGCTCGACTCGAGTGCCGGTATTATCGGCTCCCGATCGGCTCGTCCCCCTCACTCGTTTCATTCTCCCTAGCAGAATACGAGCGCGTCAGCACATGCGGCCCTCTACATTATTAATTATTACCCTTATCTGACCCCCATTATTGTGCGCGTGCTGCATCTCAATAGCGCGAGACGCTCGCGCGACTATCCGCGTCGCACGGACATTTTAAGATGCAGAGGAAAATTTTAAGCTGCTGAAAACTGAATTGCTTTATCGACTGAATCGTTGTTTCTGCGGTTCTTGCCCATATATAAAGCACATTCTTTTTAAAGCTTCATAATATATTCAATGCGATGTCGATAGGGTTCGCCACAAACTGACGCTGAAAAACAACCTACTGTTTTCGATAATAAAATCGCAAAATAAATTTTATTTATAAAATTCATGGAGGTTCGATTATTCTTCGTTGTGCAATCTATTCGTACATTGTCACATTGAATTTCATTTTATTCAAACCACAATATAAAATTAATCTCAATTTTGTGACACAAACCCGAGGAGTCCAATTGTTCTTTTATTTAAATTTACTCCTTATACAAACTCATAGAAATTTCGTCATTTATTTTTGCAGTAAAGGGCAATTACTCATAATTAAAAAGAAAACTTTCTGTATTTGTACGTAATGCAAGAGTACGTAAACAATTCCTATAAAACTTCTTTGTAATTAAGCACTTCCATAATATCGCTTCCATAATCATGAAACAAAACTAAGGACTTTTACTTTCGTCGGGGAGAAATGTAGCGAGTGATCTTTTGCCATCAATCGTTAAAACATGAATAAAAGAATACCATCTCATAAAGTACAAAAATGCCGTGCTTTTATTAAGTTTGATTGCCGTTTAATTTATTTGTCAAAAATAAAATACGTCTCCACTTTAGCTCTCAAGTTTCAAGATCGTTTGAAAGCGATAATAAAAGAGAATTTTTCGAAAAATACATCTCATGATCGAAGTGCTTGTGAAAAGAAAAAATTGTGACACTCTGCAAATATCATTAAATTACGTAACATCAAGGCGCTCGCACGCGCAATCAAAAGGAACTGACAAAAGTTCCTAGTCAACTATACTCGATAAATACATACATTAAGAATAAAAGCGCCTTTGAGCCGTTGGTTGGGCAACGCTTCGATCAAAACTGGACTGAGCTTATATCCCTATAAACGCTTTTACAAATCCTTTTGTTCGCTCTCTATCTCTTTTCCCGTCGTCTTCTAAATAGTTCCCGCTCGCACTCGCGCGATTCCACCGACAATTAGTGTCCGACAGCGTCGATTGTCTACACTTGTCTTGTTGCCTTTGTTAACGTCGTTGTTGTGCTCGCCTCAGTGCGACTACCAACGTCGTATCGTACTCTCTTTTTTTTCTTTTCGAGAAAAGTCATGACTCGTTCGGGGGCTTTTTTTATTCCACCCTGCCTCGGAGGCGGACTGCTGCTGCTGCTGCTGCTGTGTTGCCGCTACTCGTTTCTTGCGGAGTTGTCTCGGGGCGATTTTCACTTGTCGATAAACTCCCTCGTGGTAATCGTTTCGCGTTTCGAGAAAAAATTGGCGTTCTGTAGGACTTAGAGGATAGTATAAATATACATGCATATATGACCACAACTCGTTTTGACTTAATCTTGAAAAACGTCGAACCAAGGTAATTTAATTTTTAATCTTTAGATTAAACAACTTAAGCCTTTGATGGTACTTCAGTGTTCTTGATATTGTTTTATCGAAGCATTTGTAGTGATGGAATTCGAAAATTCAATAGTTATACAAAGAAAGAGAAAGAGGGAATATAGGAGCAAGCACAAGTATTTCAAAATAAAGTAAATTAAATTTTGTGTACATTAACGATTTACCTTTCCATTAAATTTAATGCTTTTTTTAATATATCCTTTTCATTATTACAATAATTTTATAATAAATTTAAAATAATTAGGCCATGCTGTTTAAAAGTAGTATCACTCTAATTGAGATAAAACTGAGCATTAAAAAATAATAATACACTAAAGTACTTAAAAATAAAATGTAATAATAATGCTTATCAGGGTTAAACATTTCAGCGATTATGCCTGAATCGCATGAATAATATGTTAAGAAACAAATGGAATGCGAGGAGAAAGAAACGTTAACAGTGACAGGCCGAAGAAAGTAAAGAAGCGAGAAAAATTTCAAAGCAAAAGATTCAATACTCGCGCCTTTCTCTTAAAACTCTTAAAGCCAAGGAAAGAATGGAATCAAGAGCACGAGAGGAGCACGAGTGCCGTATCCGTCCGACCGGTGCTCACGTCTTCAACCGAGTTCGTGCTTCCTCGCGAGGGCCGCACTTCACTTTCTACGTCGCTTATCGCGAGCCACATTTACAAGCTGAACTTTTAGCTGGCGTTCGCTCTCACAGCAACTTTGACTTTCATATGTAATTCCTTGCGTCTTCTCCATCCCTCGCACCGAAAAATTCGCATCTTTCCGAAATACCACATGTACAAACGCAGTTGCGATCAATCATTGGTCTTACGAAATGGGTTTTAGTTGGAAAACGAGGGTCCATGGATTTACAATTAAGTAATCGATTTATTGTTTTCACCCACGGTCGAATATCCGAAACGAATAGCTACGACTCAGAGGAATGATGATTAAAATCGAACAAGGTAAATATGCCCTTCCCCTTAGTTGTAAAAATTAGGACTTTGTAGTTGGTTTCTTATGAATAAGCGTATTTACGCGATTGTTATAGGATTTTTCGAAATTTATTGCACAATTGAAAGGATCGAGTAGCGACTGCCCGCTACGTATTTTTCCTCGTACCTCCTAATGCGTTCGCATGATCGCCCACATTCCGCTGGATATTTCCTTCTCCTTCGAAAAAGCAAAGAACTATGTTTTTCATAGTCAAGACGATGTTTACATAAAATTCATTAGTACTGTGTATGATTGATTATTTTAGTTACAATCGAAGATGAGATAAAAAAGGGTTTCTTTAACGCAACTATTAATATAATTTTCTTTAGGAATTTCAAAAAATTTTCAAGTAAATTATGTTGGTTATAGGTAGTACTTGTAACATATGATTTTTCATTATCCTTAATCTACATAAATAAAATTTTATGAAATACATGCTGGCAACTTCTTCGTTTAATTAGTACAATGTTCAACCAACGATTAAATATATTTTTTACAAGTATAATACACGGAGTTTTTACATAAAAAATGGAAAATGTATAAAACTATATGAAACAAAATAATATTCTCCGGGACTGACGAGAAGAAATTTTTTTATATAAATACGTAAGAAGCTTGTTAGAAAAGAATCTTAGTGAAAAAAAGATCAGTAGCAACTAGTCAGATTTTGATTGGAATTAATGACTTAGTATAGTGACTTAGATCCTATTTTATGAGCTAGAGTAATATCGCAATAAATTATTATGTCAAAAGACTCACCTAGGATATAAATTTCTAGATATTAAAAAAATTTTATCGTAATACATCGTTAAAAATGAAGATTGCTTTCAATCTAAATAATACAGTTACTAAGACTTAGTGTAATAAATAAAATAAAATTATAGGAAAGCCCGAGCTATCTTGTATATCTCATATTAATGATATATTATTATTATTTTGGTGACAAAAAATAATATTCTTGTATAATTTTAGTGATAATAACTTCAACTGGTTATTAATAAATTATTGCTACGAAAGTAATAAAACGCATTACTCCAAACTTGAAACTAGTCTTTAAATCTTCAGCTTTTTGCATATTATAATATTTTTTAATATACGTATGCATATAGTAAACCTCTTAATTTTTAAACTACAATTTTTTTGTTTCAGGTAAGTTGTAAGATCTATCGTTTTATTTTGGATTACGGACAATAGTAAGTACAAAATATTTTCCATGAAATGACTTGCATTTATAGTCATTCATAATTTGATTTCTAATACGAGAATAATAACCGCTTATTAATGGTACTTAATAGCACTTTGTGTATTATTTTTATAATTATATTTTCACATTTAATAAATAACAACGTCTTCGAGAGATAATAAATTATCAGCTTTAAGTTTTATGTAAAATATGAGGACTGTCAAAAATTGCATTATCCTAACGCTTAAAAACATATGGTACACCTACATATATTTATTATGAAGAATAAAGCAGTAAAAGTACAAAATTACTTTTAAAAAAATTCTCTGAAAACCAAAGTAAATATGAGGAGTTAAAACTAAATTTACAAGCACTATAAATTACGGTACATTTTTTTCTGTTAAAAGTCATTTCATCACTGCAGCAGCATAGTTTTAAATGTAGCCCCATCGAAATTCACGTTGAAAATATGGTTGTCTGTTATGCGATTTTAAGAGACGCGTCAATAATGCAACGTCACTTTGAAATTTCAAGGTCATCCATTTAAGGACATTATTATAACTACCCACACGCACCTTTACGAAGTACAGAGTTCAAGGCTAAAGAAGTTTTACGAGTCGATACATAATGTACGCGCAAACCTTTATATCGGGAGAAGTTAATACTGAATGTCAATTTGTCGTATCGACGACTGATTACGCGAAAATATAGGTCCTTTTATATTTTACACCCTTCTTCAATAAATAACTAAATAAAATCAAGGCTAAATCGTACCAATAATAGTTTTCGTTAAATTTTTTAGTTAAATTTGTAAGAAGCTGTAACTTGAAATAACTACATTTTTTAAACCTAATTTCACCATTTTTATTTAAATTTTATTTACATCGTGTATACAAAACTAATTTTTATTTATTTAACATGCGTGGAAACTTCAGTATTAGGTTAAAAACCTAAGACCAACATAATTTAAATAAAAATTACATAAAAATAGTTGACATAAAAATAAATCAAATATTCAGGTATAAGTAGTAGGTGATCTTTTGAAGAGTGACAGTTCGTGATGAATCTGGTATACATCATGTATTTAATCTTTTATTGCAATACTTTAATGACTTTTTAAATGAAGTTTGTCATAAATAAAGTAGCTGCAATAAGCATTAAATTTATATGCGTAAATTTTTTATTCTTTATAATTAAACGTTTATAATAACAAGTAAAAGCTATAATGGCTACAGTCGAAAAATAAAATCTTGTTTTAACGTATTCTGAAATTACAAAATGTAATTCTATTATTGTATTTTATATAATCAAATTGCGTCTTATTATTAGATATATTAATATACTGTAGAAATATTAACTTCACAATAAACTTAAAGAAAATTAACTTAATAATGAATAAGGATCAGTACATAAAAAATGTATTTTTAATTAGTTTTTAAAAAATTCTTAAAATTCCTAAAATTTTTAAAAACTATTAAAATAGTTAATTTTTTGGGTAGTATCGTAATTAAATTACTAAATAATGAAATTCACTAACAATTGAACTGATGAAAAAGAAGCCAATCATCGCGATATAATGGATTTCACCAAATATAAAAAATAGTTATATACAAAAAGACGAAGGTTCAACACACGGTGAGAAGCCTTTCTCTTATTCAAGATTAAATGAGTAGAATGAAAAACAAAAGGTCTACGGTTAATCGTTAGAAAGCTGCATGGGTTATGCCGTCAATTCTATTCGTTGTCCTAGTCCACCTGCGTTCTGTTCTCTAATACGCTCCCGAAATTCATTAAATCTGCTTTGTGAAGAGCAGCCGCAAAATCAGTGAATTATCTCAAAATTAGTTAAAAAAATGTAAGTTCGAGCTTTTTTTCGGTTTACTTGAAGATAAATTGAATTATCGACTGTTAAGAAAGAGAAGATAGATAGATAAAGAGCCAGACAAAATGGAAAGAAAGGGTGAAAGGAAAAAGCAGAGAGACAGAAAATGATAAATCTAAATGAAATTTGCATATTTCGTGGATCAGACAAATTGCACCAATTTTTCTCAAGGATATTCATGCAGCATTACAAAATCAAAGAGAAAACTAAAGGAATAATGTTTTCAAACTTGTATTTAATAATGATTTAAAGTTACATATTATTGTAGAGTATACCATATATGATACTAAATATAAATTTGTTACTTTCGAAATAAGTTCTTCGGTTTCAGGTAAATTAATCTTACAAATAAAATACTATCGAAACATTTTCTTTGATTTTAATGTTGTACATATTTTTCTTAACCAATTGAAAATAAAATTATCATCTGTAATACAAGAAAAATTCTCTTGTCGCAAGATCAATAAATTTTAACTTAAAAGACAATAACTTTATTTCAAAATAAAGAACTATTTGTCGAGAATAATTGCTCTTTTTAAAGTAATTTCCTTGTAGTGTAAATTATATAATAAATTTAACATTATTTCCCTTAATACAAACGGAATTTTTACTATACGATGTTTATTCAAAGTGCGTTGTTCGTCTACAGTACGCTTGTTTCTAATATATTTTACGAGTTTTATACATTACAAAATTATTACAAGTGCTTTATATAATATATTATATATGTATTAGATACAAAATTTATAAAAATATAATGTTTAAAAAAATATTTAATTTAAAAGTTTGAAATATTAAACTCTTCATTCATTTCTATTTGTAAAATAATAATAAAAGAACTTTTATATTGTAAATATTTATTTTTGTTTAAAATTGTAAAATTATTTCTAAAGAAATGGATAAATAATCGTATTTCGTCTCTCTAATATATTATAAATTACTTACATAATTACACAAATAGCATAAAGAATTTTGATAAATATTTAATAGTGCATCTAGAAATAAATAATTTTCATCCTGCGGAAATGATTTGAATCTTTTGCATTTGACTTTCAGTAAAGTACTTTACCTTCAATAAATGATTAAAAATGGATTTTTTCATAATTTAAATGAACTTACATTAAAAGGCCATCATCATGTCCATTAGAAGAAAATGTATTAAGATGATGGATACATAAATAAAAAGAGCTCAAGCTCGCGTAATACATAATGTAAAGAGTGAATGAGTTTGACAAAAAATTGATTTTTTGCTTTTCACAGAAAATTCACAGGGGGTAGGATAAATGGCCTAACAAAATGCTTTTCATCAATCCAAGCTAAAACAAACAACCGACGCCCTTATATAGAAATAAACTTACAATATTAATCTATTACACAACTGCTTCGAGTGAAATAAAGCTACAAATAGATGTACATACGCATTTCTATACATAAATGTAGCTATTCCATCGAATATAAATCGCAAAAAAACTTTGCACAACGCCTACATATAGTCGTATCCGTACACACATCCCTCTCTCTCTCTCTCTCTCTCTTTCTCTTTATTTCGCTCCGTCTCTCGATCAGCATTCCAGAAATTCATCGACCAAGCATGCATATCAAAACGAAATAAAGATGCCGATTATCATCAGCCACTCTCGTAAGAAGAAAGAACAAGAGAAGGAGAGTGAGAGAGACTTCTGCGCTCTCATTCGTTTTTCAATATTTACGATCAGCCTTCTGTAGCCGCAGCAGCAACGGCAGCCGAGACCGAAAGTGTGCCGGTGAATCGACTGCTGCTGCATATTTAAGGGATATGGATGTGTACATATATATGTGTACGTCACGAGATATCGAGATAGGCTCACCGAGAGTCAGCATGCATTTCCATTTTATGCGATGGTATGGGTGGAGCATATTTACATGCGCGCATATTTGTGTACGGAAAACGTACTGTATAAATATGCAGTATGTGACGAGTGAATTTCATGGGGTTGTCGAGTTGGATCGTTAGAACTCCTTGTCATTTCATTACAGTTATGCTGTCCTTATAAATGTATCCTGAATTTTTATTTTGAACGAATAAAGAAATATGTGCCTTACGAGCGCGTCGTATTGTCCAATAAATATCTCCTCGTCATTGTTCGTAATCCTGTTACGTCCGAAAATATGTACTCAGGGATCTCACTTTTGCTGCTATAAGACTCTACCGACTGTTTAGGAGTAATAGTGATTATATTACTCGTTGTAAGCGTCATTTTGAAATATTGCTTTGTATTGGAATATGTTGAAGTAAAATTAATTAGCACTTTTAACAATCTCTATAAAATTAATAATTCGATTAGCTACAGACATTTTTCAAAATAATTATTTCCGTAATTTTTATGAAAAACTTGTATGATATTGTTATACTACCATATGAAATTACCATATGAAAACCGTATAAATTTACCACTATTTATATACGGATAGAATCATTTTTGAGGAAGTAAAATTAATTTTCTTTTTAAATAGATAGTTGAAATGGGCTATATCGCATCTAAAAATCAGTAACGAATGTAATCCATTAAATAAAGTGAATAATGAAACGGTAAATAATGGGTAAATACGTAAAATCTTAAACTACTATGTTATTTGGATAATCCATTTGAGCAGTACAATAGTATTCGTTATATGTTTATAATCCAACCAACGCAAATTTTTGGAATAATATTTGCCCTCGTTTCCTATAATAAAAAATGCTTCAACCAAAGAAAATTAAAGTTCAGAGATTAGTTTTCACGGAAACTATTATGCATTCTGTTATCCATATATTTCAAATGCCTTAGACATTTATTTATAGCTCTATAATATTTGAATAAATAACGAAAAGTAGATTAGACAAGCTTCGAGGAAATATAATCTTCAGTTTGAATTGTTGACTCTTATTCCAACGCAAGCACGAACGTATAAAACTCAAAGTACAGCGACACAATTATTCGCAAGAATCACGCATTTCACTTGCATCGACGAGGATCGGATCGTCTTTTTATGGAGCGCGAAAAACGTGGACGTCGTGAGCACATCGATGCATGATCCAGGCCTCAATTCTAAGTGCCGTGCAATACCTCGAATTCAGGTGCTGTACGCATACGCGAGAAAAATCATACTTTCTTGCAGAGAAATTTTACTCTTTTATAGTTCGCATTGGAAGGGAGAATTTGAATAGTTCCACTTTGAAATTGTAATTTGTTCTCGATACTGTGAGAAAGGAAAGACTGAAAATTCTAATTCATACACTTTTGACATCCAGTCAGTTTGAACATTTAAAATAAATATACAAAAACACCAGCACCTACTTACTAGAAAGTATTATTAATTTTATTACATTAAAGCATACATTGATACGAAATGACTTTGGGCAACCCAGAGATTCGGAATTTTTTTATACTCTGTTGAAATCGTAGTAAATCATTTGGGTCCGATGATCTCAATTGAGATTCATTTTATATCAGTTATTGGTTCAATTGTTTGATGGAGCTCACAAATCTAGAATATATATATTCACTTACCAAACACACGTAGGGCTAATTAAAATCGATAAAGTATTCAGCGACTCTAGAAGCTATTTAAATAAATAGTTCGCTCGTAAACAATATCCATGTTGAATTAACTGAGAATTGACTATATATTACCAATAGTTTTTTATTAAGAAGCTGAGATTATAGCGTTCACTTTTCATCGTATAATTTTCAGATTTTCTAATCGCATTTCTTTATACTGAAATTGAATCATCTTCTAATCTTTATATTATTTTAGAATTGTATGTATTATTATTTGAAAAACTGTCAATATCCATACACCACGGTGATTAGTTTCTAAGATCACGGAAGCAAAATCTGGAAAAGATGATAAAAAATCCTTGGTTAAATCATTAATTATCCATTTGATCCCTTCACGACTTCGATAGAAAACCCTTCGCTTGTCACGTCATTTACCAACATAATTAGCCACGCATCCGAAAAGAGCCACACGGGAAAGAGGGTAGAAGAGCCTCTCGCTTGTAACAAAGGAGGCTAGATAGGCATAGCGCGAGGACCTGCGGAGAGGGTAACGAAGAAGAATAAGAAAAAGAAGTCCGCGCACGCGATTAAGAAAAGCCGGAATGTCGTAGCGGTCGTCGTTGTCGGGACTCCCGTGGCGGCGCCGCGATTCCTATCGAGCGACTCCTCGAACCTCCTTCTTCTCCTTGGATCGAGCGCAATTACGGCAGATGACGCGCTCGAGTAACGCGGGGACGCGCGCGTTACGGCACTTATTAGCGATTTTCGATAAAACGACGCATCCTTATCCCACGAGGGCTACGAGGGCTTCGAGGGCTTCGAGGGCTCCGACGAGGGGAGGCTGGCGAAGCTTCGATTTGCGAGGGCGAGAACGGAAAACCAGCGGATAAGTAAATTACGGATAGATTCTTATTAGAGATACAAGCGGACGGTGGATTTTCCCAATGTACTATGGTAAATTAACTTCTTCCGCGTGCGAATGCTATACAAATTGTAATGGTGAGTACGACTATCCTGTATTAAAATTCCACTCTGTGTAGTTTTCTTAAATGCAGAATCCGATATTCGGATACGGTTACTGTCAATTTATTCTCTTATCGAAGGCCGATTTTTACTTGCTACAGTCAATAGCTCTTAATCTCCTTTAAAGTCACAAAGTACTTTTAACGAATTAATCCTATATTAGTAGATATGTATTGTCTTAAATATCTGATCATCAAATTATTTATCACGCGAAAACCATTTACCTCTTAGATCGGTTAAATTGTGTGTAATTCAGGAGTCTTTTAATAATTCATACTATAAATAAGGATAAATCTATTCAAATAAGCATTTTCTTTCAATCACACCCAAGATAATTTTCTAGATAATGTGTAACATGACTTCGTAGCTACTTACTTGTACTATGTTAGGCTATCACTTAATTCTTATTCTATGAGTAATTTTTGAATGATCGCTAAAATTAATAAAAAAAATTCATTACATCAACACTATGAATTTCTCTTTTATCATAAAATAGTTATCTTGCGATTAGATAAAATGTAACCGTGTCGACTAATCGTTAATTCTATTATCATTTATTCGTTCTTTTTTTTTTGAGATAAGATTTGTAAAAAAATTCGTTTTTTATACAATTTTATGTGATTTATTTCGAAATATCCAAAAATAGGACAGTTTGTTTGTGTGAAACAGATCTATTTTATCAAATACTTCTTCATTAAAACGTACAAATAAACAGAATGTTTGTCCAATGTTTGACCAATTTCCAAAGGCTCAGTTAAAATTTGTTAAATAATATGAAAGGTATACCTTTCATACATGTTCTATTCAATGAGTAATTCGATTCGTTCTATTCGATAAGTCGAGGAATGCAATTTTACAACAAAGTGGTACTCTCTATCTTTAACATTAATTGATTTCCATAACGCTAAATTAATTCAGTAATTTAATAAAAATGTAATACGATGATCACATGAAAGATGGTAGTTTAAAAAAAAATTTGACAATAAAATATGACTTTCATAACCTTCTTCTTCCTATATTAAATAAAATTTGAAAAATAATAGCTTCAGATCGCAAAAACATATTTTTCGAATTTATTATTGAAATAACTTGTGTAAGAAAATAGTAGTAACCTTATGAAATCAGTATAATTAATTGAAAGATTCTAAATATTCATTACCTTTATTCATAACACGAACACTCGACCAAGTTACAAATTTAAAGTGGCTTCTTATCAAATATATTCGCTGTGAATTTTATCTAATTAGAAAATTTTAATTTTTCGTAACTTTCCCATAAATATATGCTCAGTAGTTTTTTAACTAGTACTCTTATCTTACGTTCCCTGTGTATTATCGTATTTGATAAAGATAAACATACTGCCAAAACAGATTATTATTATAATTATAAAGTGTTATATCTACTATTACAGCTGCATATTTTTCAAGAAAAAAACGCTAGCTTACGCAATAACTTAGCATAACGTTATAATTTTTGTAAAACTTACCTCGCGTTTAAATGAATGTAAAAACATTTGTGATTTGAAGTTAGCGTAAAAAGAGGCATATCTAATTTATTTTTAAGATCGTTAAAAATATTACACTACGAAAAGATATGTTCACTGTACCTTGTATTATAGATTAACAGCAATTTCTATATTGTATAAAATATTACAAAATATTATTTTTCCATTACTTCCAAGCGCATTTTTTAGATAAGTCAACATATTTACATATTTTTTAAGAAGTAAAATTAAAAACATTTATAGTAAAACATTTCATATTATATTTAGCAAAACATCCTTTAGATTAACTAAAATCAGATTGCAAAATAAATTAAAGTAATAAGTATTCTGTAAAGAAGAAGATTCATATAAATGTTGGGAATTTAAATATTTTTAAAGCCCATTTTTCCATTAAAACATCCAATCGTTCAATCGCATACCTTGTTCAATCGCATATTTATTCTTGCTTAACCTCAGCGATCGAATATCCAATGAAACCCAACAACATCTATTTCCCGACCATCCTCGGAGTACAAACGAAAGGTACAAGACTCAAAAGTTCCATCCACAAAAGCAATGGCCGGACTGAAGCGCAAATCTATAATTAAAGAACAATTACGATTGATAACAATTAAGGTCGTGTATGTGCGCTGCTACAAAGTGTGTAGAATTAATTAGCCACGCGGCAGTGATGACGACGATTCGGTGGCTCGACTTTTGCTCATTCGTTCGCTCTTACGCACGCATTTTCACCTCAGCGACAAATTACAAGCCCGTGCCGCTCGTAATTATATTCGCGCCTCGTGACGACGACGAGGCGAGGATGAGGCTATTCGAATCTAAGAGCAGACGAACGCGCGCTGACAAGCGGACGGACATAAATTGTCGACGAGATCGAGAGAGAGAGAAAGAGCGAGAGAGAGAGAGAGAGACCATAACACGCGTGAGAGAATACCACGAGATGGGCAGACGGCGAATATTTCCGAGCGAAATGCCTGCGGGAATGGATTTCCTCCATTGGTTTTAGTGCGGCTGCGTGTGCTTTTTTTTAACTCTTCATGCTTGCGAGTTTACAATGTCGAGGTGGTTTTCTGCGCCCGTCAATTGTTTTCTGCGTGCAAAGCAGGATGTTCTGATTCTCGTTCGACGCGTGCCTTTCGTTTTATCGTCCCATAATCTACGAAATTCGTGACGAGCTTTCGCTCGAGGCTTGCGAGCAGCGTTACGACTATTTCGCTTGTGCTGTTTTCATATTCCGAATGTATTTGAAAAATATTGCAGTTGTTGAAATATTCAATACTTTCTATACGATAGATAATAAAATTTTAAAAGACAGTTTTTTAACGCTTATTTTCTTCGAGTTTTTATGGGATTCAATCACTTATTTCACGTTAAAGTGAAATTCATCAACTCAAGTGAGTGAAAAAATTTCTACTCGAGATAATTTGCTCAAACTTTACATTGCTTTTCTATATTTTTATTTATCAAGTGTGATATTTACTTTATCTACTTACGCGTCTAGTCTCGCTAAAACAAAGATTCGGAAATAAATTCTTAAACTTCGAACACTGTTAAGGACAGAGAAAAAATTTTTTATTACTTTTGCACAGAAAATTGCATTGAAATTTATGGCATTTTATTTTGCGAAAACAACCCACCAACACGCCCATCTCTTAAGTCATAACACCTCTGACGTATATTTTTTATTTTTAATAAGTATTCAAAACAATTGTGAATTATCTCCTAACCGTGTCAATTATTAGTGCGATAACTTCTCTATTAACATATACTCAATTAATTATTCGATTTATTTCTTAAAATTTAGAAAAAAATTACTAAAAATGACATTAAAACATTCGCAAGCACTAATATTTAATTGGATCTTAAATATCGAGCGTTTATTTAATATTTTAACAATTTCATTACACTTCTGTGTACTTCACAGTTGATAATGTCTGATTTTTAAGGTTTCCACTGCTTTTAATATTACTTTTTATTTCACATATCGTAAAATGTAAACAATACGAAATACGAGCATTGTTTACATTATATTTATCAATTATTTTAAATGCTTCTTTCTCTTAAATAAAATAAAAAATCAATACATGTAAAAGGAATAAAAGTGCAATAAAAATATTGATATTATAAATTTGTTCTCAAGAAGTGCAGAGTTGCCACCGCTTTAATTCAGAAAAGATAACTAACGAAAACGCTCGCTCGAAAAAGGCGAAAAATTGTAATTTTACGGACAGTTTAACGTCTGGTATTTGTTGACAAAATGCTATTACTGTGAAATCATAAGGAAAAGGTCGAAGCATATAGCCCAACAAGAGAAACGACAGGCACTTTCGTGACGCGCGTGATCTTTCGCTCGTTTCGCGTTGTAAGTACTGCTTTTCTTTTTCGAAGTACTGGTAAGTGTCGTAAATTTTACCTGTACAAATAAAACACTGTAGATAACAGAAGGTAAATATTTAAAGCTTTCATTAGAATTCGTATCCGCGATAGGACAGCGCGACTCTTTGCAGCATGAATTTCGAATCATAAACATTATTATGGTTACTTTGCTTCTGCTGAGGCTTTTTATAATATTGATTCAAATGTCTTGAAATATCTACCGACAAAATTTCCGAAAATTCTCGAAACGCCAAATGATTTACGACGTATTGGCGTTTTAACTTTCTTAGGGACGTTCGTTGATTTCTACCATTTAATCAGCTCTTTGTTTCTTCTACTATCGATTTATCTTGCAATTTCTTTTTATTCGTTTCAATTGTTCTCGACATTTTTTTTAAATAATAAAAGTAGAAAAAATAACTTTCTCCGATTATCAAATTTTATTTGTAATTATTTGTTGCTTATTTCGAAAGTTAAAAAATTATATTGCTTCTATTGAAAAAAAATATGTAGCTTATTAAACAATTCTTTTTTAATCGAAGTTTTTTATCTAAAAAAAATTACGATATTCTTAATTCATTTGCAATACTTCTGATTTAATTAATGTGTGAAATATAAAAATTGCAATTGGTGAGAAAAATTTTCTCAAGTATAATTTTGCTCGTTACTTATTCAACGTACTATGATAATAGTGATATTCCTACTTTTAAAACACTTATCGAAACATCAAATTTTGAACAAATATTACACTATATATCTCGCTATAAAAATTGAGTTTATCAAATAACTACGGAACGAACGGTAAGAGTCAACAGTTCAAAATCGCCGGCAATAAATCGTTAAAAAATTGATCATAAAATCAGTATCCAGTTACACAAACTCATCTGAAAATAGGTGAAAATAAAGACAGGTCCGCAAGATAACATTATAGGATAAAACGGTAGAGTGCTAAGGTTTCAAGTACGCTATCACAACGTAGAAATAAAATCCTCGAGGCTGGGCTGTAGCGATTATCGGAAATTGGCAAAGATCGCGATAACTTTTAGAGCGCGGCACGTGATTTTTGTAAATTATCGATCTTTCTTCCATTGCTTCTTTATTTCTTATTCTCGATATCGGACTACTGTATCTGACTCTAAATTTGCACCTAAACAATAGCACTAACTACAATGATCTACGATGTGTTATACACGAAAGAGAAATAACGTATGTCAATGTAGAGATGAATCGCTTCTGCTTCCAATTTTGCGCACTCGGTCCGCTGCTTTAATTATGTGCAAATCGTATCAATTTTCAATATCTTGTATTATTACTCCACTTAATTCTGAACATGAGTTCAGCTGGTGGCCAGGATACGCAAATTCTCGGAGTGTTTCCTCTAAAGAAGGGGAAAGAAATAATACTATAACTAATTAACTCTATCGGCACACTTTGATTAAAATGGATATAAAATTTGATAAAAATTGTTAACTACGAAGTAATAAATGTTTGCTCGTTCATGAATGTAACTTTATCAACGTTCGTTGTAGAAAGGAAAACGATAACAAATTCCTTTATATTTTAAAAATATTCTGTAAAATTCTATCGAAATGCATCTTTATATAATTTAAATGCATTCACAACCACATTTCAATAAAAGTATTCATTTAAGGTAAAATAGTAACGAATACGAACGTTTTATTTTTAAAGTATTGGTTTTTGTAAATATTAGTTATTCTACTATTATCATTATTCTACCCGAATAATTCTACGTATCTCGATTTTTCCAATTAAAAATTGCTTGTTTAAAGAAAATTGTAATCTGCCTAGAAATTACTATTAACACAATTTCCCATAAAAGCAATAACACAAGCCTTAAAACATCACAAAATTGTGTACAACGTTCCTCTGAAGAGTATCATAAATTTGAAAAGAGGTGAACAAGACTATCGATTTGCTTATTCTCAAGCCTATAAAAAACGGCAACCCAAGACACGTGACCCATTGATACGCTAATCAAATTCTCGTTTTTTGGTAACGCAGCAATGGATTACCTGTCTACGGTATCAATTAGCGATCGTTACAACTTGGTCGTTCGACTTCGTGACTTCGAACAATCGGCTTTTATCCAAACGATTGTTTTGCGGCACATAAATCTGTCGATCGGATCTAAAAATCAAGAAAGTGGATCAAAAGGAGGAAGACTCGAAAATAAGTAGCGTGGTACTCTTTGTCTATTTTGTTGTGATATTTTGGCTCATTTGTCCTAGACAATAATGTTAGTAAATTGTCGAAGATGGCGTTTTTCGAAATTTGCAAAAGTCATCACCGAATGGATTTAAAAACATCACTACATTTTATAATAAATTTATTCAAGTTGCATTATTAATTGGTCGTATATTTCTTGTCTTCAATTAAATTTTATCAACATTTTTTGTAACACAAAACTAATATTATTTCATTTTCGTCACAATTTGCGAAAAAGTACCACTTTGCCTACTGCTACATATTACATTCCAGATTTAGTCTTAAAGTCCTATTTCGAAGTATGCGATCAAAGAATTCTCATAATTTTAATTGGAATTTCATACTTAGGTATATGCTTTAATTTTCATATCTAAAATATATTCCTAAAGAATGTATTTTCAAAAATCCTATTTGTACTGCTTTCCTTATTTAAAAAAAGTCATGTCCTACATCCGTTTAGACTAAAGCATAATATGAACGCGATATATTAAATCATTGTTTAAATATTTTAGAATATTAATTTATCATAATAATTATTTATACTTTTTTAGATTTCAATTTTAAATATGCTTCTTGATATTTTTGAATAAAAATAAATGTATTTCTTAAAGAATCAAATGATTAATACAATACTATAAGAATATAAGCAAAGTCATATCATTTTTATTGCACTACATAGTGATTTCAATAAGCCACATAATTAAGTCATTAAAAGGTATATTTTATTTGTAATTTAAACAATTTATCTGAAATCTATTATAGTTTAGGTGCAACAGAAACTATTGCCAATTAAAAATCTTCTATTAAATTTGCTTAAACTTCTTAAAACTACGAAAAATTTCTAATTATTTAATCATATTTTATATTTCAATTAATATTAATTAAAGATTCAAATCTTAAAATATTCTTTACGCTTTTTGTACTTTAAAATTTGCTTTTGATTAATTTTTACGTTTTTCACTTGTAAAATAATATTAAAAAATAAGATGGAATTAAAAATTAAAAATTTATTTTAAAAAAATACATAACATAAAAGCTTTAAAGTTCAAAAACACGATTTATTAATAAATTTATAAATATTTAATAAAAATATGATATGTAAATTGATAAAGTTGAAACTTTATATGCAAAAATTGGTACATTGTCTTGATGCGTAAGATAATTTATATCTTCTTTAATAGTCTATTGGAAGTACACTTTTACTCTTAAAAATCAAATTTATTACATGATGCCTTAATAATATTTAACTTTAGGTTTCTACAATTTGCAAAGTTATACATAATACAAATACAGATTTCTAAATACATTTTAGATTTTTATTCTTACTTATCAAATAATAATCTGAAATAATTTAACAATTAATGAAATTATTATTTGAAATTAGCTAACATTTTGAATAGTATATTAACTTATAGTTATACCAATGATAACATTAATTATCTGAATGAACTGACTTTTATTCATATTTTAATGAAGATTTATATGTCAAACATAAAAGTTTGACTTATTCGCATAAACTACTCAAATAAAATAATAAATCTTAAATTTGAGTAATTACGCAAAATTTTTTATATTACGCAAATATTTTCATAATTATCGAAAAATATGAAAATTACTATATACATTAATAGTAAAAATTATAAAATAACTACGTGAAAAACTAAGTAAAAATTTATAAAGAACTTAGATAATGAAAAAATATACAGAATTGTAACCTGTTATGTATAACAAACACTCAATAAAAATCTATAAATAAAACTAAAATATACAAGCAATAACTTTATTATTAAGATAAATATGTGAATTTTGCATAATATTAAATTTCATTGTTTTCAAATTCAAATCTATTGATTAATTCTTATTTTAATAAATGTTTAATTTATTAAAAGAAAATTAATTTTTCATTTTAAGATGAATTATACTTAAAATGATAATAGCATTATAATTTGGTTTCTCTATTACACGTTTAAATGACTACTTTATTAAAAAAAAAAGTAGTTTTTTGAATTTAAAGATCAGCAGAGCTTCATTTAAGGATAATAATTTAATGTTACGTAAAAGAATTTTTTAAGAAATGGATACCTTTTTAATACTTTTTCGCCTTAAGCTATTAAAGTATAACTACTATTTTGTGGAAATGATTGATTTACACTGTATGAGTTACACTAAAGGAAGGACTAGATATAAAGTTATGTTATTTCTAAAGACATTCGAACGTGAAAAAATAACACTTAAATTCTAGTCGGAGCCAAACTAAATTGAACTTAAATTGGAGTAAATTTTTCAAAGAATGCTAACTGATTCCACCGCGTAGACAAACGTAAATGCAAACACTTAAGCTTCCCGCTTTTAATCGGCCGACGTCTCTGCGCATTGCAAAAGCGAAGGACAATCTTTCCGAAGCAGATGCGTAGCATCGATTATTGTTTATTGAATGGGACCGTCATTATACCATGCGCTGCGATCATCGAATGAATAAATTCCTCGGTGCAATTACTCTTAATAAGATTCCGCGTATGCGCGATTGCCTTTCGTGGGACAAGTCGAGGAAAAAAAATCTCTGTATACTTTCGTACAATAACGACCGATCTCACTCCCTCATATGCGTAGGCGATTGGAACTCGCGATTATTCAATGAGAATCCTTTAATAATTGACACGGACTGCCGGGCGTATCTCGACAACGGAAGGAGAGCGTAGAATGTCTCTAGTGTACCATTGCTGTGTACAAGATAATCTCTGAATTATCTGGGTAGTATTTAGTTTGATTTCTTTTTTCAGAAGTTCGAAAGAAGCCCAGCATGATAAGTCTGAAATGGTTGAGCATCCTTACGTCATATATACATACGATTTACGTTCGTTTTCAAGAGGAAATTATAAGAGGCGCATGCTCGTCGATGCATTTCCGGTAGCTACGACGATATCTGCGATTTCTCAGAAATTTTCATTATACACATAAGATTGCATAGCTTAGTTCTCATGTGCGATATTTCATTATATTTAAATATTTACTATTATTTTGCAACGTGTTGTTACTTCTTTCATCTTCAGTTAATGTATTCTTCCATAATACGGCACTTTTAAAATATATTTTATAAATTAAACATTTTCATTTGATTCCTACTGTAAAACAACATACAGGAACCTTTATCCTAAATTTGAAGAGAAATAATAAAATCTTGTAATAAAATTAACATCTTATATAGATTCAAGATTTCATTAAAAATAGTATGAGTTATTCAGCATTAAAATAAAATAACGTATTTGGTAAGAAATTAAAAAATCCTTGTGTAAATTATTTTAATTTTTTTATTACTATTTGCGGTAAATTATTTGATGAAAATATTAATATCGAAACAACCTATCTTGAAATTCTTAATGCCAAAGTTAAATTGAAACTGCGTATACAAAAGTGCAATAAAAATCTTGCGTTACTATTCTAAACTATGTGATATCAATGGCCATTACAAAATATCTCCTAAAGTTTAAATGTTAATAAATTTTATTACCTTGCAGCTCTTTACAGTTCTAACACACTAAAATGTACATATCTTTTTATTTCACCTTCACACCTTCTTCAAGTAGCTTATAAATCATAAAAACAATGGAAAAATCTTAAAAAATGTGCAGTGAAATGCCGTAACTAGTTGTAATAGCTATGATCTAACCTTATCAAGCATTGCATTCTCGAAATATTGAAAAAAGTATAAAAATGAATTAGCTATCGGAGTATGTCTTAAAACAGTAAACAATGAGCTCTCAGAAAAATCCTCCAATGCAGCATTGGTAATTAAAACAGAGATATCATTAAATAAATCGCTGAGTGTGCTCCAAATGAAAAGAAAATAAAGAGCTTTTAAAAGCGCTACGCGTATATATACGCATCTTCGGAAAAGAATTCCATGTCATAATAAAATCCACTCGGCAAGAAAAAAAGTGCACATCGAGATTTCGCAGTACAAGTACCGAAATCATCGCAACGTAAATATTTTCTCTCGTGTCGCATCGAACTGAGTGCATTACTCGCTTGACCCCAAATGGCTTCTTCGAACGAAATCAAAAGAAGAAAAGAAAATGAAGGAAGAAGAATCGAGCGAAAAATATTCGCAAAGTAAATGTCAATTTTTAACGGAGCGCGCATATGTAAACACGACAATGTTATATATCGTAAAAATATCCGAAGCTTATTTTTGAGTGACATTTATTTGTGGCGATATAAATAAATCATATTTTACAAACGTAATCTTTCCAAAATAATATACATTAATGATGACCGTTAATTTTAATTTATGTAATGGACATATTCATATAACACTTTTTATAGACAAGATAAAAATTACTTATGTTTATTTATTCTATAATTTTAATTTAGATTTTTTA
Source organism: Wiebesia pumilae (assembly GCA_018907045.1). Classification (NCBI taxonomy): domain Eukaryota; kingdom Metazoa; phylum Arthropoda; class Insecta; order Hymenoptera; family Agaonidae; genus Wiebesia; species Wiebesia pumilae. Next base: position 3,171,231 of record JACCHZ010000104.1, read on the forward strand.
CTAATTGACTAAGTATCGATAAATATTAATTCAAGATATTTTTTACATATTATAATATAAATTTTTTAAATATACAGTACGCTTTCGAAATTAAAAGAAATTTAAAAAATGTTCGCATTGTATAAATGAAGAGCAAAGTATTAAAAAATTGCAAGTAATTAATATCCTTTAGCATGAATTATTTTTATCTTAAAAATAACCTTACATAAGATGACATGAAATAAAAAAATTGAATTTTTACATAATAGTCTTTTTTTTTGCTATTTAACAAATATTGAAACGTTTTATAAGCCGTACTGATAGATTGATAACTATAAAGTTTTCCTCATAAAATCGTACCATCTTCAATTATCTTTAAACTAACACCTTCTGTTATTTGAGTTTTGTCTAATAAAAGTGTTTGTTAATGTAATCAGCTTTCTGCGACGCAAATCTACTCTATAAAATAACTGATGCATTTAAAAACAAAAATATTTTCTACTACAACGAATTTCTTCCTCGAATACGTATAAATTCTTATTTTTCATTTTCGCAATGTATAACTATTTGATATTTCAGATAAATTTGAATTAAAATAAGTGAGAATATTACATAGAAAATACTTTAAAATAAAATAGTTCGCTTAAACATATATTTTCAGAAAAATGAAATTATTTCTTATTTACTCATGTGGCGTTCAATTTAATATATATTTAAAAAAAATACCTTTTACAAAAATATTCTCCAACGTATCCTTGCTATTTTATTAAGAAAGCTTCATAAAGTTAATAAGAAGAAAAATTGAATCTTTTAGCATTTTCCATTTAGGTCTTATATATTATAATATTAATAAATATACGTAAAAAGAAAGATTTATCGTTTGACTTATTCATCTCTTAGCACAATATTTCTCCGAATTTACTTTCCGCGTTTCACTTTTTTAATTCGATTACCAGTTTATACGATTGTTAGCATTGCATCGTAAATTTGATTAAATTTAATAAAAAGAGAGATATAATAAAGATATTTGAAGATTTATCTCGCAACGTTTTTCTAAGGAAACTTTTTTATATATATTTATTGCTACAGTAATGACAACTTTTAAGTGACACCAAATCTCATTTGAGTGACTTTCTTTTAACAGGAATGAATGACGCGCCTTCATGGAAGTATCCCTTTGAAAGAAAAATCAAAATACCTAATGCAAGGGATGGGCGTGCAAAAGAATTTATGCAAAAATATTCCTAAAATGAGTAGAAAAAATTATATTCTTCGGTCTTCTGCGTGCAAACTCCCTAATCTCGAAAGATCGAACGATAGCACTACGGCCAAAAAGAAGCTCACGCATACCGGCGCAAAGAAAGCGTCACTTTTAACGGAGCTCGTACGTTAAGTCGAGAAGAAGATGGAGAAGAAACAGAAAACGACGAGGGCAGGAAAAAACGAGGAAGGAGAAAAAGGAAGCGCGCGCACGCGCGCGCACGTGACACAACCAGAAAAAGAAAGAGATATCGAGGGCGCAAGTGAAAGATGGAAGGAATAAGCGAAACGTAGCTCAGGCGTTCGCGATACTCGTAAATTCCGCGATCCGAACTCCTGCGTCCTGTGCGCGATTATCCCCGGAGCCACGCATGAATAAGTGCTCATTTGCCTTTGATTTAGTACCGAAGAAAGTGAGCCGAGAGCGCCACGGAAATATTGCGTACACTCGTATTTACCCCGGACGCGATGTGCATTCTTTATTTCAAACGCCACGCGCGAGTATCCATTTAACAGAGGGGATATGCATACACGTGCCTGCGAACAAGGATTGAGATCTCGGAGAGATTTTTCGGTCCCACCGCTTTTTTTTATTACATCCTCACGATGTACAGTTGGCACATGCACGTGTGCTACATGGCCACATCCTAATGGATGAAGCGAATGTTTTCATAAGCGACTTTTTTAAATGAGCCTATTTTTTACATTTTGTCTTGCAAATAACCAAGTCTCCACTGCGTTAAAAAATTGAAAATCTCTCTGTCTTTCTCAGCGATAGCACCTCAGCGATATCAGTCCGTAGTTATAAAATAACTTTTTGATTAGTTCAGATATTCAGGAGTAAGGAATTTCTAAATATATTCCTTACGCTGCTCGCTTTTCAAACTTTTTTCGTGAAATCCTTTTTAACACATTTTGAACGCTTGCTTCGGTATAAATATAAAATAAAATCTATTAAGCTAATAGTATCATCCTATGAAATTCTCACTTAATTGATTCGCGCAGCAATGTTTAGGTGAATGTAGGTATTTAAGAGCTCATGGCGACACTTTCGCATTTGATAAGAAAGTAATCTTATTCGTTCTGCTTTATATTCAACCCCATTAAACTGAAACTTTATGAAATCTCTACGGTCCGGTTTCCATTACTTACCTATTTTGAAAAATTTATCGCTGCCACTTTATTAAAATTTATTTATCTGAGAGTTCATATGCTCTTCTAAAATATTAATCAAATATTCCTGATTAAATGTTTTTTATCTTGTTATTATTAATAAAACAGAATCAAAGTAAATCCACCGAAACGCTCCCATAATAATAATAATAATGCTGAATTGCTGCGCGAATAAAACCATTGTTCCTTTCCCATTTACCAGCTGATACTCAATATGGTAATATCCTCTCTTATGCTTCTTAACCCTTTGTCGACCAAAGTACAATCCAATGGCTCTACTACTGTACACCCGCGATACGTGAGTGCGATCGATACCGAGTCGAATATAATCGTCCGAAAGGAGTTCGCCGACTTGTGCATCTGGGCGCGAAAAGAGAAGACAAAGGTAAAAATTGAAGGCCGGATGTGCCGTTTTCGCCAGTGCAAAAACTAACGGTGTCGACGACGCGCGGTGTCGCTGTATATTTCATCGGCACAGTAGCCGGATGTCCCGGTATGTGTACATATGTGCGCGAATCTCTTTGCCGGATGTAAAGTAGTACGTATACATAGGAGCCTATCGCTCGCATCAGCACGCATTAAAAGCTTTGAGAAGCGATAGTGAATTTCTGTCTTTATGGGTGGCAGATGTGGCCTTTAAAAATAATTCGTTTGGAATATCTGCTTCTAAAATTATAAGACAGTTTCATTACTTGTGTGTAAGTACTAATGTTGCTAAAGTTATGCTTTCGATGCAACATTCAACCGCGCTACTTGTATTTGCAAATCGGTTCTATTACTGAATGTGATGTGATAATTCCTACGTACCTGTCAAAGTTCTTTATAGAACTTCAACTACTATAAATACACTTCTATATAACGTAGTTGAAACAATCTTTATGAAAAATTGCGGTTTTGCAATAAAACTTATTAAATATTTTAAACAATTTTGAGACAATCCCAATCTATACTCGTATGTTCTATACTGTAATTTTTACTGAAGTTTCTTTCTTTTAATACGTAGCTTATTAATTTTAATTGCTTACAATGATTATTTACATTATTCATTAGATTAAAACTTATAACTTTACAAAAATGATACAAAACGTGTAAACATACCTGATTTTTTCTCATGCAATTATCGCACAAACTTATATAAATATATAAAATATAATTGATAAATAACAAATTGTTTTTATATTAATATTGTAATTAATTTTAATCAATTTATACACTTTGAAAAACACTTTTGTAAATATGCCAATACGAATTCTATTGATTTATTATTAATTTATTATAATAAATGTATGTTTAGTATAAAGAATCTTGTTATAGATGCAAATAGTCTTTGATGTCGAACAACATTATTTGAAAAAATCTTACACAATACTGCAATATTAACATAATTCTTTCTATTTCTGTTTGCAGCCGTGGTAAATGGTAGGATGGACAACTGTGGTGGTGGCGGCCAGCGCCTACCCCCAGACGGGGACGAGTTTCCTGCGGCATACCAAGAATTTACCAATCCGAATCAACCGTATCAATACGTAACAAAGCGCGATACAGTGGCAACGAACGGTGACGTAGATCGTGGCGAGTCCACGGTTGATGGAACGACCTTCGTCCCAGCTGACAAAGCAATACTTGTCTCTAAATCCCTTAATATAACTGACAGTCGCAACGACATCGAAGCATCTTGCAAAAAGGATACACTAGAAGCAAAGACACACGGAGTGCTGGCTATGGACTACGAGAAAAGAACGTCCATGAATAATTGCGTGCTATATAGTATGCAGAAGACATTCGTAGCACCGAGACTCGTTAACGAGAAGAAAATTGCCGAATACAATCTAAAAGAATCTTCTGTGAAATCATTGGATATTGCTGATTCTGAAGTGGACGGTAGTCCACCACCATTGCCACTAACAGGACCACCGAAGATTAACGATAATCAAGATAGAAAGTTTGCATCAAACGGCGAACTCTGGCGACAGGATAATAAATCCGAGAAATCTGTTAAAGACAAAATAGCCATGTTCTCGTCACAGGGCAGCCTAGAGGCTCCACTATTTCCAACGATGATTGTTCCAACAACAACTTGTTCACCATCATCCATCGTCAACTCTAGGAGATTATCTAAACATAAATCATCTGATGATGTGTTTGCTGATGACAGGAGATCGCCCGTGATGGTTGAACGTACACAAAGTTCATTCGATCTAAGTGTAGATCATCATCATCATCATTACCATCAAAAATCACCAAGCTTACCACAATCCTCTCCACCATTGAGCCCCAAAAATTTTAATGGTTATTCGAACAACGGGTCATCGAGTTACTTACAGAAAATCTCTACAGAAAATAATAAGTATTCGACGATAAACAATAATAACTCATCCATCTCTGGTAGTCCACTGAATAGCTACGTTACATCTTATAATGGCGGAACTATCAGTCCACAATTTGGACAGAACAAGAGTTTCGACGGTACTTTATCTTCACCAATAAAAACACCTAATGGACTTATGAGGGCAATGAGCTTCTCCGGCTCACCAAACCCTTACAATCACGATAAATTTCAATCACTCAATGAATTATTGGGAAGTTCATCAACAATCTCACGAACGAATTCACTCGCCTCGACATTTAAGAGACCTACCGATGATATGAGGAAGAGTAGTTTGAATCAACTTATTGAACAAAGACGAAAAGGCATCTCTAAATTGAGAGGTTTGGTAATACCGGAAAAAGATGCAATTGCAGTGGATCAGCCAATTATTGATTTACCAGAGATTAAATCGCGGGATTCAATTTTAAACAATCAGGTAAACAAGAATTAATAACCTATTTTATTTTAATTGAGAAATTTGATCTTTTAATAAGAATAATGCTTTTATTAATGAAATTTAAGAAATTCCTCTAATTACAATATTATATCACTATTGTTGCAATATAGGGTATTTCTGTTATTTAAATTACTATTCATTATTTTAATACTTACAATATGAATATTGTAAATATTATTAGAAATATATTTTAAATTAAGTATAATTTTTAAATAAGCAGTGGCGACTCAATGTAAAAACTATTAATAATGTTTCTGACTAAAGTAAAATTAAATTTGATATAATTGAACATCTTGTCACATATTTAATGGATATAACTATTTTGAATACTAAATTTTACGTAGGACATATTCCAATTTTTAATTTGTAGCATATAATGTATATTATATTTTAATATGATGATCAATTAAGAAAAACCGTTTATAATTAATAATTCTTTACTTATAATTATAATCACTATTCTTACTAGTAACTTGTCCATAATCATTCATTACTTGGATTAATATTAAGATAAATTTTGTTATTATCTGCAAGCAAAGTTTGTAAGGAAGTTTTCCTGATTTGATTAATTAAAAAACATATTCCAAATATATTGCAGGTACCTCGATCAAATCTTCAGGACAAATGGGGTTCACAAAGTTCTTTGGTAAGCAATGCGAGTACTATCAGTTCATCTGTTCGAACAGGTAATGCTTTTAAGATGCCAGCACCCAAAATTCTCTCCAACTATTCACCTGCCTTCAAACGAAAGAGTTTAACGGTTTACGGTAATTCTCAATCCAACAACTCTACAGTAATCAACAATTCCAAAATCAATACCAACAACCAATTGACCAGTCCAGATGCTCCCAAAAGCCTCGAAAGTATCTGTAGCCCGACAAGAAGTGACTACAGTTTTGATTTTGTATCATCCAGTGGCTCACCCGATAATAACTTATCCGTTTCGAAACCGAAACTCAATTGTCAACGCAAGATTGGAAGAAACGAATATGATGATTCTGATAACGATTCAGCGGTAAGCAGCTCTCAAAGCAGTATATCCCGTGGTTTTAGTCCACCTATGTCTCCAGTACCATCGAATAGGTCCACTATTTCCTCAGATAGATCTTATCTTTTGGAAACGCATTATCAACGTCCACAATTGATATTCGATAATTCTAACAAGAGCAATGGAACAACTGTCATACCCGACAAAAATATTTATAACATCAATAGCGTCAGGTCCAATTTAATAGCAGAGAGAAGTTACTCCTTGCCTGAGAAATCAATGAACTCTAAATCGATTTATCAACAGCAGCAACAGGTAATAGAACCGATTCGCTCATCTCATATACCTCAGCGCCAATCACTCAAGCGTTCGAATAGCAGCGAAACGAATTCAAGTAACTCAACCTCGTCTACGTTGACCTCCGGTTCGCAAGCCAGTGTAGAATCCTTATCTCGTCGAGTTCTCAAGCCTCAGAGCGTCGAGGCGATAAATCGAAAGAACATCTTAGCGAGTGCAAGATGTCGTAGCGGCAGGGATCTTAATGGTTCACCTCTCATTCAACGTAAGTTCGCTGAAGAAGAAGAAGCTGCCGCCGCAGCTGCGGCTGCAGGTGCGACTGTGCATCAAATGAACGGAGGATTCGTGAATGCCCATAGGGTGACGAACGGGAGTGCGGATTGCACGAAGCCTCAGATCAAGATCGCTTACATCGAGATCACGGAGAATGTCGTGGTAGAAGGAGAGAAGTTTTCGAGTCAAAAGAAAGAAGAAGAACAACAGCAGCAGCAGCAGCAGCAGCCAAGACTACCACCCAAGCGGAGTATCATTCCGCAAGCCAAAAATATGCCACTTCGTAAGTTTCGATAAAAATCTTAAAGTATATAATAATAAACTGTGCATATACTACTTTCTAAAGTATTACTCTAAAGTTATTTTATTAAATATTCCAATTAAATCGTTATGTATAATATTCGTAATGTAGAAATTTATTTTGATAGTTCTAAAATGTTTTTCTCCTGTGTCAAATTACTATCCATAATTTATTAATGTATTCTCATGCTATGTATTTGCATACTTTTAGGAAATTGGTTTATTTCAAAATAAAATATGTATTTTAATTATTTTTAACCAAGATAGCTGTAGATAATAATTTCACTATTTCTACCACATAGTCTTAATAATCACTTTAATTTGTAATTACCTGTTTTTTAAATTATTCACTTCATTCGTCCAACAGCAACTCCCAGACCTCTAAAATCTGAGTCAGTGGAACCCTCCAGCGACATGAAATCGTGGATGAGGGCAGAAATGCGAACACTAGCGGGGAACAGTAATGATCGTACGAACTCTTACGATACCCGTAAGAACTCATCACTGTGCGATACAGAAATCTTAAGTTCAAATAACCGAAAGGCATTCCGAAGTAATTCAACGCTAATGCTGAATGAGCAACACTCGACAAACAATTTAGGATCAAAAATCCAGTCAATAGACGGAGAGGGCGAAGTCGATTTAATCGGCTCCATTAAGCCGAAATCAAGGTCGCATATAACTGTAAAAAAAAGCACGGATAACCACAACGATCTTCTCACAGTATTAACAACAAAGAGTAGATCACGGTATATTTTCCATTTATTTGAATTTTATAAAATTATTTGACCAAAAACAAAAATTTAAAAATGAACTAATTAATAAATCATTATTTTTGTTATCACATTCTTTATAAGGCATAGATATTGAACTATTCGTGATTCCTTATTAAAAAATCCAATTTTAACAAAGAATTATAGTGTACTTTTCTTTTAATAATTTAACGATATTTAACATTAATAAATATATGCAAGTACAATAGCTTGTTTGTAAATCAGGAAAATTGCAATAGATTTACATGTTGTACATTGACATTTGAAAAATCAGAGCTCTTTTGTTTTAAACGTAATTTTAAAAATCGCATAAGAAGATACTGTCTTCCAGGCTAAATTATAATTTTATTCTTAATTAGTCCTTTTCAAAACAAATTAATACCAATTAATATTCGCGAAATAATCTTCCCCTCTCCTAGACGGAGCTTGGTAATATAACGTGTAAAACATATTCCTTTTGTCACAAAAGCAACAATTCTATCTCTAAAGGATATTCACCTCGATGTATATTAACATTAAAATTATTGCAATTAACATTAAAATTGCGCTTCGCGTGTTCCCATCAGTAGGACCAAATAAATCAAGTTTCTCTTACGCTGTTTCCCTAGCTCCGCTATCCACGTGGAGGAAACGAGCTACGGTAGCTCCAAGTGTCAGATGAGTTTGGAGGATATGCTCAGCGCAAGCAGCATTGCCCAGATGAACAAGGACAGCCTGGGGTCGTCGCGCAGTTCGGACATGTGGCCAGGCGGCGAAAAATTCGCACCCTCGAGGATTCCGGCGCTAACTAGAAGCACCTGCAAGCATCTGGAAAGTGGCGCCGAAGAAGCCGACCACGTGAGGTCAGGAGCCTCCAAAATACCGACCGCTCGCAACCTCGGTCGCAGAAGTGCCAGCGTCACCGACATGAAGAAGGCCTTCGAGAAATCAGAAGCGACTACCACGTCCCCATCGATAGCTCAACTGGTCAGTCGGCGTCGATTAATTTTTGTTTTTACCCTCTTTCTTAGTATTCAACCGCTCCACGTGCAGAAAATGTGCTATTTAAGCTGCTATCTATGCGTTATTTTTTCATATAATATGTGAATAACATATATACATAAACATAGAGTAATCATTGAATTAAAACTTAAATCTTTGAAAATTACTCTTAAAAAATAACGCTATCATCGGATATTATTTAAGTCAAAGTATTTTTTTTATGAAATGATTATATTTCGTTTTGGCGACAACATATGAAGAAAAAAACAACAAAAATGCATCTTTGGTTTTATAATCATTTTATTTTTCAATTCGTTAATGCGCTATTTTAAATAAGATGAAAAATTAGGAAAAACTTATAACCATCGTTCTTTATAACTTTCATTATCACGTAAACAGTGTGATCATGCTTTATTGTACGAAATTACTCTTTCGTTTTGAATGCACTGAACGGCTTTTATAATATATAACTATGAGAGAAATTCTTTAGTTTGGTTTTATAAATGAAAACATACATTTACAGTGGAAACAAAAATTATTGCGTTTATATGGTATAACATTTAAGCTACTTATTACCTTTGCAATAATGTACATTACCTTACCTGACACGTCTAATCTCTAAAATTAAAATTAAATGATATAACGATAGTAACATACAATTAAAAGACTTGTAAGAAATAATATTTTAATTTACAGGAAAAAAACACAACTGTTTTGGTAAGAAATCAATTTAAAAGTATCTATAATAAATTATAACTCCAAACATGTGTCAAATTAAAAATAATTAAAATTTAACTACATTTTATTAATTGTATTGATCTAAATCACGATCTTTTCCCCGCCGATCTTTGGCGACTAATATTAAATCTTAAAAAGGTGAAAAATTAAAACAAAAATTTCTACCGCTTATATTTACGTAACGTTTCAAAAGCAAGAATCACCGGTTTCATTTATAAACTCGCAAAATTATGCATTCGTTAATACAATTTCGAATGATATTAATGACTCTTGATGCAGGATAAAACGTAAAGTGTACATTAGTGTATAGGATAGCATGATTCTTTTTGATACCAAATAAAATTTAGATGTAGCAGTATTATACATACTAATATGTATATTAGTACACCACCTAAATCACGAGACCTACATAGATACGTAAACTTTTACGACGACAGCTGTTGTATGTATTACAGCGTACTCCTACGACATTTTCTCTTACATATCAGTTTGATACACCTAATGTACTCGATACTCGATAAAAGTTAGTTTAATAACCGCCAACGGTACTATCATCATCGCTAAATAAAATACCGGATCCTTACATTTCGTTAAGCTCAATACTTCCTAGTGAACAAGAAAGAAAACATTCAAACCCTTCGTAAATTGGTCGGTTGACTGAGAGTCGCGCGTAAATCGGTGCAGAGCCTCCCCTCGACCGCGTCCCACATCCGCCGTCGAAGTGAATCTTGTTTTCGACCGCTGCTTCCAGGGCAACGCGCACAACCGCTTCCCGAGCCTCGACAGCAGCATGGAGGATGGGATCCGACCGGTGTGCGAGGTCGAGCAGGAGCGGTTCAACAGCGAGCAATTCGGCAGCATCAGTTCGCTCGCAAGCAGCACCAGCTTGATATCCCAGCAGGAGCTCGCCCAGCTGGTCGAGGAGGCCAATTTGGAGGAACCACGTGGTGAGGGAGATCGCGCTCACTGCTTTATCTTCTTTATCTTTTTTTCGCGTTGGCGCCCCTGCGCTACCGACGCCTTTTCCTTGCCGCGCGCTTAACGGAATGCCCCCTAACGAGTTTCACGCGCCTATTCGTCCAACTTAATCAAGGACGTTACCTCGATGGATTTTATGGGTAAACGTATTTATGGACATGTTCGCGAATAATATTCCACAATGTAAAATGTTCAATGTTCAAGTTAAGTTTTTGATGAACCGACGACTCGGCGGGCGCTTCCAAATTGTCGTTGGGTTGGCTAAGAAATTCTAAGTTCAATTATGTCGACTCACTCAACTGCGACAGATGGCTTTGAATTTCATTTTTATTTATTGTCTGTTACGAGTATTTTACCGTCACATCTATAAAAAAGTGATTTTTTATAGATACAGAATACTTGTACCGAATATGTTTCGCAGTCATAAATTGAACGGAGCATTATTTATCTTGGTGTTCTAGTAAAAGAATTCTATAACTTTTTGAAATCACGTCAGAAAAATTCTGGAATTATTATACTTGTGAAGTAATTTGAAAAGTATAGTTCATAAAAAGTGAGCCCGATTTGAACCGTTTTTTATGAGGTACAAAATATACTTTTTACTGCTCAAGCCATAAAAACATTTTCTGAACCCAAAGTGGGTCTCATTAATGATTTTTTAAATCTCTCGGCAATAACATTAATTTTAACAGACATTAAATTTTTGATAAATTCTTAAAATGATGTGCAAAAGTAATTCAAATTAATGATAAGTGTGCGTAATTTCAGTCTGATTATAGTCACACATATTTTAGTCTTATGTATCCTCGTTGTTATATTAATAAGAAAAAATTGCACACTTATTGCAGTTTCAAAATAAAAATAATGATGTTAAAAATATTAAAATTATTCTTTACGTTTTATAATTATTTTATTACTAATCAATTATGCAAGAAAAAAAATTGCAAATAAAAACAATATCGAATTATTTAATGAAAAATCAATCGAAAATTATAGTAGAGTGGTAAAAGGAAATCATGTTTTTAATTAATGTATCTTTCCAAATAACAAAAGTAAAGTAAAGTTTTTTCGCTACAACTTTTCTTTGGCTTAAAAATAAGTATTGCAACTTACTTAATACAATCTGATCAATTTCTAGAAACATTACTTAACGTATATTCTGAAAATGTATATGTTAATAAACGAAGGACTCGAGCAATTTTAAATAACGTTATTCAATTTCGAAACTGGAAATATTCCGTGTGTGAATAATAGTAAACTTTAAAAAAGTATCGTGTTACATCTAGAATCTTAAATAACGCGTAAAATGCAATTGACTTTTATGGCAAAACAGTTCCATTAAGATTTGAATTTTCCTTTTCTCGTATTTGATACCTTACGTATTCATGGTATTCTATCATACTATAAATAAGCAACGGGCATCAGTTTTAAAAATTTAAAAAGTAAATAGAGACAATATTTTATTATTATCAAGATTTGAGCTCCATCTCTTTGAAACTCGATGCCAACTCTTTACACTAATACTTAAGTCACGACTTAATATTTGGATACATTATTCATATTAACGTGAAAGATATTGTAAGAACATTCGGTGAAATTCATACAAGGAATAGCTAATAAAGCGATAAAATGACAGCACTTGTTTCGCAACAGGTGTGCGTAACTACCAGGAAACGGATTTTACTAAAGCCTTAGAAGCTGTTTTTTAATTAAGCTAATAATATTTAACGAACTAAACTTTTAAATAAAGACTGTATAAAGGCTGTAGAATATAAAGACGTACGTTGATCATGACATATTTGCATTTTTTTACTCTGAATGATCGTTCCAAAGATTGTTCACGGTCTCACTCTTAGATGAAACACGCGATGAAACAAACATCATAGTTAGATAAATGACATCGTTCAGAATAATAAAGCAACGATAGTCCCTGTCGCTTCATCCACATAATTGGTTCCTGTATTCATGCAGCGTGACGAGCCCCGCGTTATCCTAGCTATCGTAATCGATTATGATAACGGAGCTTTCATTGTTAAAACCGATTTGCTTGTTGGGCTTGGAAAAGCCTACGATCGCGCTTCAGGTTACCAACGTAAAATAACGACGTAAAATAACCAACAGGCGGCCACGACGTGGTGGTGGTGCTGCTGCACAAGGAAAACCCTTCGGGCAGTGTGGGTATAACCCTCGCCGGTGGCGTCGACTGCGAGACGAAAGAAATCAGCATCCATAGAGTGCTGTCGCACTCGATCGCCGACAAGGAGGGCAGCGTCCAGAGGGGCGACCGCATCCTCAGCATCAACGGACGTAGCATGCGCGGCCTCACCCACAGGGAAAGCCTCACTGTGCTCAAGCAGCCGAGACCCGAACTCGTTCTCGTGCTCTCCAGAGCGAAGCTCGAGGACGGTACCGTCAAGCTCAGGATGCGCACCGAGAGCGTCGAGACAATCGTCGAAGGTACGTCGGGTTCTTCCGTGATCGATAGTCTTATCTAAATTTATAGGTATAGAAGGTGATAAGTATTACATGTTCGTGAGACCTTGTCGTATGAAGCCATTATTCGTTTCATATCTTATTACGCTTTACGATATGAATTTCAGGCACTCTTTTGATAACACTGCTTTAATTGGCATCGTCTACATTTGAAGAATTTTCATAAAACGCGTGTGAAAAATAAAGATTCATACTTATAACAAAATATTTCGCGGTGGATTCATTTTTATGAGAAAAGCCTGTCGTTGTTTATTCGAAATATGAACATTTTATTGTGATAGAACAGTGGGCTTTAACATTATCTCTAGTGCAGAAATTTATTATTGACAATAAACGAATACAGTATTCTTTTTCAGAAATTAATTATACATTGTATTGGGATATTTAGGCGAACAACTTGAAATTGACTTGAAATTAGTTGAAATTCAATAAATATATATATTTTTACAAAACTTGCAGACGTTAATAAAAACTGAAATTACAGTTGAAGCTTAAAATAATGACAAACATAACGACGCCCTTAATTTTATTATTTTTATAGACACAAGTATTATTACTATTTTAACTAGTGTTATAATTTATTGAGTAGTATTCCAAAACATAAATTTCAGTGCTAAAATAACATTAAATTGGTGTACTAAATATCTTAGTAATTACAAAACATTCAAAAAACTTTCAGATTTTATTAAACTACTTTTGGATATGTTATACGAGACGAAACGTGTTCGTCTTCGACCATGACGTTTTATGCGATAAGAATTTTTAATTAAATATAAATTTCTTACGGTTAACTGGAACTAGCTTTTTCATAAATTCAAATAAAGGAGAATAGTAAAATTACGTTAAGAATTAAATGGATTTTAACTTTGTGAAATACTCTTGAAAATTTTAATACGTAATATAAAAGAGCACGAGTTTGTAATATATCCAAACAAATAGCTTAATAAGAGAGTTTTTCTTTTCCTGTCTTTTTCATTGCTTATCTCAATATTTCTGTACTCGCAAATGGAACGAGACAATTCATTAATTTGCTTACAAAAAGAAAAAAAAAATGAAAAATCACTTTCGAACGCAAAGTAACGACAGCGTTGAGTTTATTTCCAATTTACATGTAAATTCGCGTGGGAACAGCTTATTCTGTAATAATAAGTATTACCTAAAAAATAATTACAATTACTCTCGTATCATCCCTGGTCAACAAAAGAAGTTAATAAGTAATTGGTATTTCGCGCGGCGATTGCAGGTTACGAGACGAACGGCATGGATGAGAACACAGCGTGGGGTCCAGCATCGATGGTAGCCATGTACAAGGATGGCGCGGGTCTGGGATTCAGTCTCGAAGGTGGCCGCGATAGTCCACTCGGGGACCGGCCGCTCTTAATTAAGAAGATATTCACCGGTGGGTATCGCCTAGGCGGAGAGAAACAAGACCTTTATTATGCAGCCTTTCAAGTTTATTATTGAATGGCTTGTTGGCTCTTTTTATTTTTATTCTTTTCCTTTGGAAACGCTTAAGGCATGACTTTGAAATTCACATTCCCGTAATCCCATTATCTACAATGTCGTATCATCGACGTTTCATTCTCCGTCGCTTTACTTAATATTATTTGGATAAGCGAAATTACAATTAGACTACATTCCATTTCCATTGATTAAGCAGTGCTATTTCTTTTGACACAGCTAAAGAAATGATAAATCTTGTACTTACTTAATAAATCAATATTTTCACAATTTCCATTCGTTCGTTGGTTAACTTTAGTAAAAAAGTTGTTTACGATTGTCATTGCTAATAAAATTGTCTAAAATGAACACCATTAATTAAATTTAATAAATTTAATAAATTTAATTAACTCGCATTATAAATAAATCATGAATTCCTTTAAACTATATATTGTAATTAATTTTAATTGTTTCTAAATCGTCTCAATTATAATTAAACCTTTTTTTTCTTTAATTTAATTTTAAGCATATCATTCGTAACGTGATATTCATAAGCAAAGTGATATTTTTACTGATCATTGATAAAAGGAGAATAGCAAAGGGTGCATTAATATTATTGATTAATAAATAATACATGACTGCTGTTCATTGTTTAAAATAATATTAAACATCGTCTAATTTACTTAAATAACGTAAACGACTATTTTTAATTTTACAAAATATATATATATATATATATATATATCTATAAAAGTGTATCGATTAATCAATTGAACTTGCAATATTTTTCAAAGACTTTTAAGAATTATATACAAAATTAATTACGTCGCTTCTTCTTTATTTATAATAATAATAAATTCATTAATATTTTACCGTAAAAACTCGCTATATGTATATTTTAATCGATTTTCATATGATATTTTTGTGCAACTGAAATAAAATCAGAATGAAATTAAAATAAATATTAGCAATAATTAATCTGGAACTTAGTGTTTAAAAAGCTTGAATTCTGTTTTTTTTTTTTTTTTTTTTTTTTTTTTTTTTTTTTTTTCCCAAAATATTTAAAGTATCATGAAATGTTATATAAATATACGTTTTCTGTACTCGATAGAAAAGCGCATTATAAACCTCTTTAAAACTTTCCAAACTATAGAATTGTCAAGGAGTTCTTACATGGAGACACAAATATAAAAATATTGGCAATATTTAAATGATTTCTCGGAGAAGAGTCAGTCATTTGCTTAATGCGTTATTTTTCTTTTTCAAAAGGCGGTGCTGCAGAAAAAACGGGTGCCGTACAGGCAGGGGATCAACTGCTTGAAGTGAACAAACGAGACGTGAGCAGGATGTCAAGGATCGAAGCTTGGTCCTTTATGAAGAAACTACCGGACGGAGAAGTGACCCTCCTAGTCAGGCACCCTGCCACAAAGTCATCGTGAATCGTAGTCAAATCCTCAATTCCTCTTTAACCACCTTTGTACTATTTCTTTTTTTAACTTACAACATCGGCTACATGCGCATATAACGCTACGTCTTTGAACTAAAAATAATAAAGAAGATAAAAGGTTGCGCAGCTTTTCTGTGCATGAAAATACTCGAAAGCTTGATAAATAATAATAAACAGTTAAAGCAAGCAAGCAGAAGATAATTTTCGTTCATCGAACATTACTACGTACGTTACACTCTCAATAAACTCGATCGCATTATTTCGACTTGATTGCACATGGAGAAGAAATTATTGCATGAATTTATATCCACATTATTAAGAGAAAACTTAATGACTGTCCGATATATTTAAGTGTAAACGAGAAATAAATAATAACATTGTATACGTTATATTGTAAACGATTATCAGTCAAATGTTGGAATAAGATAAACGAAACGCCCCTGTGTGCCTTTATTATTATTATTATTATTATTATTATTATTATTATTATTATTATTATTATTATTACTATTACTATTATTACTATTATTATTACTATTATTATTACTATTATTATTATTAAAATTAGTGTACTCTATTTTTTGCGTCTTCGCCATATTATGAATCTTAAGCGGATTTCTATAAGATGTAGCGCGGGCAACTCGCGATTCTATTACAAAAATGAATAACAAATAAAAAGTGCTGGTAGTGCAATAAAATAACGAATATATGTGAAAAAAATACTTTGAAAAACAAGAGAGGTAGAAAACTGATTTACTACGTCATAACTTGTACCCTCGCAGTGTGCTGAAGATAGGATGCGAAATATTACGAAATCCAATGTAATTTTGTATACTTCGCCGCAGGACTAATATTCAAGCAAGTCTTTGCGAGCCCTGTTGAAAAAGGATACATGGAAAAACTGCGTCTAATTGTAAATTATTGATTAATAGAGGAAAATCGATTCCCATTATATTACTCTTAAAGAAAAAGTAAATAAATAAAATGAAAAAAATTGTACAAAACCAAATGTATATAAGGAACGCAAGAAATTATATCTAATATAAGTGGTTTTTCCATAAAACTTCATTTTAACAGGGAAAAAGGCCATTTCAATTACCTGAGTACTTACACAAGTACAAGTCGGAAATGCATTATACATAATCAATTTTTTCAAATGAAGCTTCTTATGATTTAATTTCTAATTAATTTTGACATTTCTAAAGAATACAATCGGTTTTAACTAAAATTATAATAAAATTACTTTATTGTAAAAATATTCTTTTATTTATTTTTTGTATTAAATTTGATTTTAAGTTAAGAGCACAGACGATATATAAAAAATAAATTTTACTCAAAATAAATAAAATATAAATTATCATTCCATGAAAATTTTTGAAATGTGTACATTAAACTTGAAAACATTAATACTTGGGGTGGAATTTGAGAGGATCATAACTTATTATTTTTTATAATTATACAAAAATTTATCAGAAAAAATACTTCTACAAAGTGTAGTGTTAAATTTACCTTCCTATTTATTATAAAATTTGTATAATAAATTTGTTAAAGATTAATCATTTTGAAATATTCCCTTAAGTAAAAACTATAAAATACTAATTCAACTTTTAATAATTATTTTCTCTACTAATTTTTCGCTCTAAAAGTAGAAAATCTTTTATGTAAATAGACAGTCAAAAACATGTATGATTAAAGGATAACTGTAACGCGTAACTGCAAAAAGAAACAAACTTAAAGTTCAATTTAAAAAATGAGCAGAACGCCGAAACAGAGTTAATATAAAAATGTTAATAGTGTTAGAAATTATATTAATATTGGATTATTTAAATTTAAACTAACTGTTTAATTTTTAAATTTGCTTATTTTGTTGAAAATCGTACTGTGATAAGCGTGTATGCGTGGTTAACTATTCGGCGCAAGGTTTAACGATTAAACTGTTGACTTCTAAGAAACTCGTTAGTTGATTTATTATATGAGCTAACATACTTTATAAGTTGCGATTCATTATTATTTACTATTATTATTGCACTCAGTGTCCAACCGTTATGTATGCTTTCTTCCACACTAATTGTTTTCTACATGTTGTTGATTTGTAAAACAAAATACTTTTCAATGTAGCTATTGGTAACAATAAATAAAATTGTACTCAACTACACCGATTAAATTTGCCAAATAATCTTATTTCAATACCTCTAATGTATTTAATGTAATATTGAAAAGGGTATAAAAATTAAATAACTAACTAAAATATAAACATAATATATATATATATACATGTAAAACACTTCATATGTATAAAATTTATTAATTCTTTAAATACATACACAATTATACATGAATTATCAATACCAATACGTTTCTTTCTGAACACGATCTTCTTTTATATTCATTTTATCCATAATATCCATTTCAAACGTTTTCAAAGAAGGCTACAATGATTAAATTAAATACGTACATAATCATATGATTAATTATTTGATAAATGTAATTAGTAATTTATTAACTTACTTTAAAAGTTATTTTTTCAATTTCAGCTTTGCTTGTATCTTTATCTCCATCTACATATAAATTAGGACTTTTATAATCAATTGTCTCATAATGAGATGGAGGAATTGGAATCAATCTTCCAGTTCTAACAGAAACTCGAACTTCTTCACCTTCTTCTGTATATCGCCATTCTATTTCTGTAGGTTTACTAAAACAATATATAGATAGCAATTTTTAACATTAATTTTTTTAGCATAAATAAAAATATATATAATAATATTAATGATATTAATTTTAATAAATTTACTAGTGTTAATTCTATAAAATCTTAATTCTAAAAAAAATAGTGATTTACAATATTAAACCTATAATAATAAGTAATTATTATTTGTTCTTATGCATAATAAAAACGAGTATAAAAATATATTTATTTAAAGAAAAAATAGTGTTTTTATCTAAACTAGAAATAATTGTACTCCAAAAACTAAAAATTCATTCTGAAGCTGATTAATTGCTATCTCAGAATTATCTATCTCAGATGAATCTTGTTAAACAAAAAAGTAGTTATATAACAAATAGTAAATTTTTATTTAAAAAATAATAATAGAATGTATAAAAGCTTTTATTTCTCAATACTGTGCTATTATTTTTGATAAAAATTATATAATATTTAGGGTATTTTTGTGAAGTTTACATAAGTTTAACAAAATTTATATAAATTTAACTAAATTATTGCTTGAAAATATCGCATAAGAATTAAAAATTTTATTATTATATTATGATAATTATTACTAAATTAATAAAGAGCAAGGAAACCTATAATGTACCTACAGATGCACGAGGTAATGAAATAGCTAAAGTCACGAATGATACGGTTACATTAAAATTTCATGGTCAATTTAGATGTTACTTATTACATTCCCAAGCATAATATTAATTTAATGAAAATATGTTTTATGTACTTGTAAAATAGAAATAATACTTGATAATGAATTATACAGTTAGATTTTTTAATTTTGATCCAAGTTTAAATCTTTTGTAATAAATCTTTTTGATTATTTCTTCTTTATGAAGTATATATAAATAACAAGGGGGTAAATATATATTCAAATGTTTAGATTAATAAATAAATCTGTTACATAATACTAGGACAAATTTATTTTCCTAATAACAATTCTGTATAAACATTATTATTTTATAAAAAAATTAATATTTTATATTAATACTTACAGATCTGAAGGATCAACATGCAACACTTCATTTGTAATCAATAGAGGCTGTTCAATAAGTAATGCATTTCCTGGATAATTAGGCTTTTTATTTAACACAACTAATTTAGTATTTAATCCATCAACAATAACCCAATTTCTTTCCTGGTAAATAACTTTAACAATTCCTTGTTTTCCTTTATCACGTCCAACTAAAACTTCTACCTAAATATTAAAAATGTAGATTTGTATTACAACCATTTTTTATGAAATTAAATTTCAAAAAGATAAATTAATTATTTTCATACTCTGTCTCCTCGAAAGAATGACCAACGTCTAATAGGTTCTACAAGTTCAGATTTGCAGTTTTTTATATTTGCGTCTCTGAATTCATTTGTCCAAGGTCTGTGCACATCAAAATAAAACTTTTTTTGTCTTTGTGTTACTGGAAGATATCTTGGTAGACGAGGAGTTTGATAATAAATCTAAGAAAAATACAAAAACAAAACCTATAAAATATTTTAAAATTCATACATTTTTAATTTTTTATTGCTTCGGTAATTATTTATAAATATTAAAATGCCAAATTAATTAATTATTATTTATTTGTTTATGTGTAACTAAAATTGATACTAATACTAAGTAACATTAATATTAGTTTGTAATATGAAAAAAAGAAACATTACTATATCCATTTTTCGTTTTATAAAACGATCTGGTAAATTAGCATATCTTTTTGATTCAGGACCCACAAATTTTAACACATTGAATCTCATTTTTCAGTTTGATAAAAGTTCAAATTAAAAGCTGCGGAAACCTCACTTATACCGTATACTTAATAAAATCTTAATATAAACTCAAAATTCCATAACCTTAAAAATGAAACCTCTCTACGCATGTTACGCCACCTATAATAAAAACGTTACATTTATGAACGAAGGCTTTTATGATCGTCCTTTAGTATTGCCAACATTTCCAAATATTTTCATCCTATATTGAACAATTTATTTTTTTTTAAATTAAGAGCGCGAATATTTGATACGATTAAAATATTAGAAATCTATGTTTAGCATAGTACACGCATTAGTAGTGCTTACATTAATATTTGCGATAATGAAATAGTATTTGAGAGAAAACAATTTTAAATAAAAAAGCTAACATTTTCGATTTTTAGTCCTCAGTAATATATAAACAAAATGAGTTTTGTTTTGCACACAACTGAAACTTTTAAATAATTTATCTTCTCCAAGAAAAATCGTTATTTGTCAATCAAAAATAATTGAAGTGCAACAATTGCGACACAAGTAATAAAGTAGTCTCATTAAAAACATCATGATATGAAATCTCGAATTGTGTGAAGCACAATTATTAGAAAATCTTTATACTTGCATAAAAAATACGGTCAATATATTTCAAATATATATTAAATCATAATTACAACTGATTCGTGATTTTCACTGGCGTATCATCTAAACGTTTGTATTTACTGACAATATTTTATAAATTATAGCATCGAGACTTTCGGGCAACTGCGGCTCCGGATTATCCGATACTCCATCGAACTTTATCCTCATTTTAAAATCCTCAATATTAGCCCTTAGCATAAATATATCCTGCTTTTCAAGAACTGTATCTTTGTTTTTTTCGAGAAAATATTCAAATTTCCCATCGCTGCACAGTTATTTATTATTGTCTGATAGGCGTTTCTATTCCTCCATCTTCAGATCTCCCAGAACATGACTTTCCATTTGGTTTTTAAGGAAAGTCTATTATTTCCTCTTTAAAATTCACGCTTTCAAACTATATTGTATGCCGCATACCTTCCTCTTGTATTTCCCTTGACAACGCTTAAAAATTTCTTTACCATTTCATATTACGCTCACGAAACATTTACGTTGATCTAAAATTATTTTATTAACAATCTAAATAATCCTTTTATCTACTTTTAAAGAGCATTCGTGCAGCAATTACACGACAGTATATACATTATGATAGAAATATTGGATCGTCGAAGTACGAAAAATAATTAAAAAATGCATGCAATATCTTTCGCGCCAATCCTTCTGCAGTCAAATATGGAATGGAAAATTTACCGAATGTATTACTCAGTTAAAATAATTTTATAACGTAATAGTTGATTATTATATCGTAAAGACCTTTTTCATTAAATAAAAGAAAGGATCTAATCAATTACAATAAAAAATATAGGTCGCAATATTTGTATGAAGTGGATTTTTTACTACACCGTGGCGATTTATTTCAAGGTAAACCATGTAGCGTTCATTTCGATAACGGCATAAGTGTAGTCAAAGCCTACATGTAACTGAAAGAAATGAGCATCGAGGATTCGTCATTAATTGTTTTGAACAACGAAAGTAAAAAGTGGAAACTCATTTTATCCTTTGCGTCAATTTCTGTTATTTGCTGTTAATAATAAGCTTAATATAATATATATTTTATTAAAAATAAATATTTAAATTATGCGATTAAATGGAAAATTTGAACATTTACTCGCGATCTTACTAGATGCATCCAACTTTTGTATTATATTAAATATTAAAAATCAGTAACTAAACGTAGAATTGGCATACATGACACCAACAGAAAAAAACTATTTTCTCCATCTTACTAAATTAAAAAGTAACAATAACTAAGGCAGCGGACTGTTACCTGTTTTTCCCATGATAGTTACGTTTGTGCTCACAGGAGGGCGCAACCATTATTATCTTAATTAGGACACTAGAAGAGTAATGTTCTAATATCTATGCTAACAACGTTGACTTCATCTCTTCAAAAAGAAACCGTAATTACATTTGGCAACTACGTTTTAGTGCACAAGAAATTTGGCAACGCCTATTTCCAAACGGGTCTTTCTCTCTTACTCTTGTGCGTTCTGATACGATGCTTTCATTTTATAATTTAGTAACAAAATTTACCGCTCAAAATATTAGCCGTGCGCGGACCACGGTCGAGTAATATATGATCCAAGGCTCTCTCTATCTCGTTCCAGCTCATAAGGTACGCGAAAGCGCGACAGAAAAACGCCGCAGCAGCGCCATATTACGCGTCTTCTCTCTCTCTCTCTCTCTCTCTCTCTCGCTCTCTCTATCTTACTCTTGCCTCGATCTCAGCCATTGTGTTCAAGGAAGGCGTCTCTGCATCGTCGCTTGAAACGACGTTGTGCCGCAGCACGATTTTCAACGCTACATCTCCAACGCTCGGTGATTGTTCCACCAAGAATCGCGTACTGCACCCAAGGGCATGACGACGATGGTAAACGCGGAGGAGGAACTCGAGAGGCGGAAAAACGAGGAATACCAAATGCAGCTGTTCGGGTTACACTCCAGGACCGTTTTCGCAGCGAGTAAGAGAACCATCTCAAAGAGGCTTGGGGGACGCCTGGCAAACCCTTTCTTTATTTCGTGATTTTCCTTTTTTCATTTTTGCTCCCTCGTCCCCTACGTAAAGTCATTGTCGCTGGTCACTCCTCGGCTATTATTTTCGTATTTATCCGCGTTCTGATACTATGCCTCCTTTGTTCAGAGCGCCGGCGTGCATTCTCGTTTTTTTTTTTCTTTCTTTCTTTTTTTCGTGGTATTTCTGCGCCATTATCTTTGTTTTGGCAAGTTTCGGGCGTCGAGCGAGTGTGCTCTGGTTTCATGTGGACTTTCTCAAAATCATGACTAGAGATCACACTCGTCCAGTGCCCGGGACATTTTCTCCGGAGGGGCCACTGACACCAAACACGCGCACAAGCAGCTTCGACATTTATTTACCTCGTACACTGCATGACTATGTTCGTATTGTTTTTACTCGTTGGTTATTATTTATTGATTTTTACAGTTGACTTTGTTAATGCGAATTTTGCATTTTCGTTATTAACTATTTTCATGCAATTTCAGCATTTTATAATCGACTGTAGAAATCACATTTTTTTAATTGTTTTACTTGTATGATTTTCAATTTGTTTGCTTTTATTATTTTGTATTATTTTAAGAATCTAAATAAAAGAATCCATCATATGTTATAATACTTGTACACCTTTCTTTGTTAAACCTCACTTAAATATAAGATATCCACAGTAAGACTATTATTGTTTTTTATGATTTACATCTTGTTACAATATTTGTTTAAAAACGGCAGATACTATTTTTTTAAATAATTAAGTTTTTTGAGTAAATTACTTTTTTACAATCTTCTAAGACAAAATATTTTATAATTAATAATACACAAAACATTGATATTTGTAAATAGAAATTTTATTTTTTACGTGCAAATTTCAAGTAATAAATTTTCACGCTCTATTGTCAGCGATTTAATTTTATCTAAAAATTATGTATACTAAGTAAAGGAAATCATAAATACCTTTTAGAATTAAATTCAATTATAAATATTATAATTTAGATCTTTATGATACAAGAAATTTTATTTAATGTATAGAGTACTGTCGTACTATTTATAGTATTGAAATTATCAAATGAACCATACTTTAGGATTAAGCAACGTTGATTTTGTTTGTCATTATAGTAAACCAGAAGATAAAAGAAAATGTGGATACTCGATGTCAACAAATATATACTTCAATTGAAAAAAAGTGCAACCCAGATGCTAATGAAAAGGAAATTCTAAAAAACAATATTAAACAATTAAGAAGAGCTTATAGACAAAATATGCAACCTCATTTAGTAGCAATAGAGGTATTAAAAATGTATTCTTTATTTACAAAAAGACTTGATCTTTATACATGTTCGTTAAATGTATCATTAAATATTATTTAGAATGTCATCAACAAATATATTTGCGTACCTACTAATGTATTATTGGATGAAGATAAGTGTCAAGCAACGCAATATAGCGACGAAGAATTTCATAATTTGGAAAAAAAACTAAAAGATCTTCAAAAAAAAGCCAGAAGTGTAAGTTTTAAATTGTATATTGTTTATATTTTATATCATTTTTAATAAATATACTTTGAAAAAATTTTATCATTTTCAACTTCAAATTAAAATGAATACATTTCTATTTAAATAATTGAAAAGAGACAATTCTTTTTATATGTTTATTGTGTACAATTACATCATTATTATGTACATGTAAAATTATGTACAATTTGTATAAACACAATATTTGCTATTCATTGATTAAAATTAAAACAAGAATAACTTTATTGACACAATTTAAGAATGGTACTAATAAATATTAATATTGTATTTTTTATTTACAAAACGATCAGAAATACATTTACTTAAAAAAAATTTTTGAAATACATGCAAACATAAAGTAAAATTAGTAATATATATTATTAAAGCTTAATTTTATTAACAAAACTGCTGAATAATTATTGCAATAAACAATTTTTACATACTTTTTAAAACTAATAATATTCAAAAACACTATTAGTTTCATTAATTTTCAAAAATTATCAAATTTATTTATGTGTTAAAGAAGATAAAATTCTGACCTCTATCATGCAATACGTATAATCAGAAAATAATTTGAAGTAATACAAAATTATAATTTGTAAAAACTCATTATTCACTAATAGTTTTAGCATATATGATTATACAAAGTTTCAAACAAAAATATACTGCATTTTTTTCTTTCAAAAATTAAAATTAAAATTAGTTTTTAATCTTATATTATATCGTAGTACTATAAAGAATTAATTTAAATGGCTATTACAAATTTATTAATTTTATGTTTTTTTTCATAGCACACATACATTCTAATTCTAGACTTATTACAAATAAGTAATTTAATTACTTATAAACTCTTAATTGATGTCAATAATTCAAACAACTGACAGTAAATTTTTTTATGACACTTATAATTTCAGGCTTTTTTATCATTCGATAATACTGATATTTATAATTTTAATTATACATATATGTACTGCTTATTTATCGAAGTTATTGGATTTATTATAAAAGTCGAAAATGTAGCAGGTAGCACTGATGAAAAAAGATTAAATTATAACAATTTTTAATTCATTAACCAACAAAGTCGCTAAGATTTCAGTGTTTTATTTATATGTGATATATTTATCAATGTTTTTTTATTGACTCTTTGTATTGTTTGTATTTTGCCTTCTATATTTAAATTCATAAGTATTTTTTATAAAATATCTAATTAAAAAATATTAAACAAACATCCTCATAATCATATTTTAAATAATAAATGTTGTTTTCTATTTTTTTTGTCTCTGATAAAATCTAAATTTTTTGTAATTGTGCCATTTAAAGTTAACCCTGGTTACTCTATTGTATGGATGATTTAACAATATAATCATATAAATCAGAAATGCAACAGTATATAAATTTGTAATAAATTAAATATTTCTAACGTATCAAAATAACTGTCATCAGGATAAAATTATAATAAGCTTATAAACCTTTTTAAGTACATTTCATTCATCTAAAACTAAATTTTTTTTCTCATCAACACATGCCAAAATTCATATTAATAGTTCCAATCATTGTTACCTGTATAGAGCTGAGTTGAGTTGAGTATTGTTAATGAATAGATATATAAACTGTTAGGATAGGTGGAAAGTAATTAGATGCCTTCATCGTTAATTCAATTAAATTTATATTCTTATTATATTACATAAATGAAAATATTTTCTGAAATAGATTCAATAAGTGATATATAACTTATGTAACAAATTGGAAAACAAATTAATACAATATCTTTTTTTATGCTAGAAATATTGAAAAATATTCTTAATTAAACTAAATATTATAATTTAAAGTATTTTATTATACTACTATTAACGTACAAAAATTTAATTTGTATTAAACATTAAGTAACAATATTACTTGTTCATTTTTCAGATTACTATATTTAATGCAGCCTTAAAAGAAGAATTAGAAGTAACAGAAAAAATAAAAGAGTCTGAAGATTTAGCAAAAGAACTATGCAGTATTATTAACAAAGGCTTAGGTGCTAAGAAATTAAGTAATAAAACTTTACGTGCAATAGAAAAGTGTAAGGGACTTAAAGAATCTATTGATTCGCTCAAACAACAAACAAAAAAAGATAATTTTAATCCTAGATTAAATGAAAGTGATTTAGAACAAATAATTCTTAATGAATAACATTTGTACAGACTCATTGATTATGTTTTTAAAATTTTGACTGCCATAATCAAATGGCATATGTTTGTAAATATTTTATAAAATAATTTAATACGACAATTTTAGTAATTTATAAAAAAGCAAGTAAAAAATTAACTTTATTTGAATAAATATAAGGAATTAAAAGTTCTATTTTATTTTGCAATAAGCTATCTGAAGTTTTACATATATAAAATCAATTATAATATATAGTTTATTAATGAAATGTATACCAAAATCTGTTGAAAAAAATGTATATAAATGTAAAATAATGTTTTAATAAAAATTGAATCAAGTGAATTTTTCCCAATGACTTACTACTACATTTACAATTTTCCATTAAAATACTCAACTTTATTATATGAAAACATTTTGATAAATTATAATTTTCGATTGTTAAAGTTATAACATTTTTCTGTGTTACTTATGATAAACAAACAAATAGAACACTGATAAATTTGTATTTTTTGAAATTTGAAATAGTACTACATTTTTTTCTATTATTGAGCATAATATAAAATAACTCTTATCTTATATTGATAGGGATTATCATAAATACATAACTTCGTTTTGAATCTTACTTATTTCTACACAGAAATATCGAGAATTAATCAAATCGTCCTCACCCCCAACTCCGAGTAATGCCTTAACCTTATGTAATGATTGACGAAAACAATATGAAAAATATAACTATGATGACATAATAAATAAACATTTATACATAATAAAATAATATGTAAAACAAGATTAGAAAACGTGAACTTCATTGTCGCTCGTTATTTTCTATATCTTAAAATTAAAAGAAACATAAATAACTGCTAACAAATAGTAACAAATACATACCCCTGAACTTCCTTTTTTCTTTTCATTGCTGAATTTAATATTATAAGTAACTTTGCAGAAACTTAAAAGGTACGTGGTAATCAAGTCATGAGTAATTTCTCGCTTACAATAATCATATACTTGCTAATATATAGAAAAATATTATTAACAATGTGAGAGATATTCGTGATGTACTCGAAAAAGTGTTAAAAAGTGTTCTGTATTGCCCAATGGTCCTACGGAACCTACTATTCATGTGCAAATGCATCAACTTAGAATAAGCACTAACTTCAACAATGGAGTGAAGATAAGTAAAAATAAAATAATCCTAATAATGGATGTCGTTAAATAATAGCCATAGATTTTTACTAGTAAAAATTATTTAATTAAAAGTAACTTTCAAGTTCATAATGTTATAAACTATAGTGTCGAAAATTAGGACACAAGTCAATTTTTTAATCAATAAGTAAAAGAGTAGTTAATGATATAAATTAAATTAATCAACTACTGCTTATTAATAATATAAGCAAAGCTTGTATTAAAGGTAAACAAGCTCGATTATCCATTAAAAAGATTAAAAATACAAATAATGTAAAACGGACACTATTTATAGTTCATTTGGACATTTGTGGTCCAACCACTCCTTCAACGGTTAACGATAACAATCATTGAGCGTTTTATGGATGATTTTACTACTTATGACTCACTATTATTGTACATTTGAATAATTTTTAAAGATTTCATTACAAATGGTGAGATACTTTAATTTAAAGATTGCCGATTTATACTATGATAGAAGAAAAGAACATTTACCCAATGACATGAAAAATTTTATCGTCAAAGAAGAAATAAGTTATCATAAATGGACATCAGAACTATAACTGAAAAGACTTATATGATATTAATCGGTGCGAATTTAGAAAATGTTTTTTAGGGTGAAACAACCATTAATACTACCTACTTATTTAATTTAATACCGACTAAAACCTTAATAAAAAAAAGTTAGAAAAACACTGTTTAATAATAAAAGAATGCGTTAAAGAATTTTAATCGGATGTAAATTAAATAAATACAAAGTGCAGGATGTGGAAACGAAAAAATCTATTACAGTACAAGACAAAATTGTCGGTGAAACGAATTATTTGCCTTTTTAGACCTCTGATAAAAAAAAGAAACTCTGTAAATGAGAATAATGAAACTGATTCCTGCACAGTGATCCCAAAAGACATCGCTAAATATATCGCAGGAATATGATAAATTATTGTATAAAGGAAAGGCGATATCACAAGAACGCCTGTGTTAAAACTGCACAAAATGCAATCTTGCGTTTCTTTCGTTACAAAAATTATGTTCATTTTTAAAGATCAACTCGAATAAGTGGGCGTTTCAATCTTTAATATATAATATATATTAAAATTTTAATATTTAGTATATTAAAAAAAAAAGACAGAAATTATAAATTTGAGCACCATTTCCCAACCTTGAAAAAATAGTGTACGTTCATAAAGAGTTCATCAAGAAATCACTCTTAGTACATAAACTGTACGTAATATACCGAAAATTTCAAGTTAAAGATAAACATGAGCTCTCGACAAGTAATTTGCATTTAATTTTTCCCGTAATTAACAATTTTATCTTATGCAACTAAATATTTGAAAGCAATTATAATTAATTCTATAAATAAGAGATTTTAATGTAATACGTTTACGAATAAAAGTATAATAAAAAAGTCTTACAAGTTTGCGATGCTTGTGTTAACGGCTTGACTTTATACGTTACTTTAAAGCTTAATTCAATATGACGATTTAGAGTAAAAAACTTAAACATTATGTGAATAAATATTTAATGAATTTCTCATAAATTAACTATACAAATTAAAAATGAAATGTACTTTTTGAATGATAGACTGTGTTTGTATCGGAACAAACGAAATTGTAAAATTCAATCCTTGAAAGCAATTACCGATTTATTGGAAAATATTCAGGAATTTTGTTTTTAAAACTATGCTGAAGTACGTGTTAAAGCAAGAAAATATGTAACAAATATAAATGATAAGTAAATTTACAACGATAAATAAATAAATAAATAAATAAAATAAAAGATAAGCTTTAGAAATACCGAAAAAAACTTGGTCGGTCATCTCGAGAGACAAGAGAAAGTATACTTCAATTGTATAAGGAAATTATTAAATAAGCAAAGAAACGCCAGGAAAACATTGCAACAATAAGAGTTTGTAAGAAAAATGCATAAACGTTTTATTATGATGTAATTTTTAAGAAGTAATTAAAAACTAATTTTCACACGTGAAATCAAGTAAGAATATCCAAAAATCCATGTGCAATTTTGTTGTTTATAAATATTCGTATTTCAAAGATGAAAAATAACTTGGAGACCCTTTTTGCAGAGATCATTTTTCATTGTATTTTATTTTATTCCTGTAGTAACACCGTATAAATGAAAATAACCGTCACTAACCGACAGACAGAATATGTGATTGGAACGCACTCAGTGCGTCAAATAATGATAATCGATCAACTGTTCGGGTCATACATTCGGTTCTCGTGAAACAGACTCTAGCAGACTCTAGTCAGGGATTTCTGCGAATCGAATTCCGAATGCACGCCGGGAACGAGCAACGCCAAATACGAATTTTAAGATATGGGCTTTAAAGTATCTTTTTTTACGTGCAAGATCTAACGAACGTTAAAAGGAACAATGAAAATTAATAAATATTTTATTGTTTAAAACAGTTTGTTTTATTGATATTTATATTTTTACCTGCTGCTCGTCGGTTATATAAATTTGATTGAATTCAGTAATTTCCTTGAGATAAATTTGAAAATTTTACATTTGCACGTGTGATATATTTGCCCGCAAACACTTCCTAGAATTTTTTGCCAAGGTACGTATAAACAATTTTCATTGTTACATACTTAAAATAAAATACAATGTTAAGACGGTTTATTAATTTATTTTTATGAAAAAAATTTTAACGGAATTTGTTAATTCTGAGAATTCGAAATCAAATTTTAAAATTTTAAAATGAAACCAACAATATCTAAATATTTTCATTATAATATAATATATACATAAATAATTGTTTATTTATATATATGTTTGGGTATGTTTATAAATTTATTTATGATTAAAAATTCAATTGAAATTAAAAAAAACTGATAAATTTACAGTTTTAAGTTGAATATTTTTTCAACCATATAAACAATTAAAATTCTTTTAATATTTTAAGAAAGCTATCAAAATGAGCGAATACCGGCGAGGTAGCGTTTCAACTATAGCAAGTAGTACATCTGATACTTTATCAACAGTATCCAGCGACTGTCAAGTAACAGTTCGCTTATTGGATCTAATGTATAAAACAAAGTATGAGCTTGTTCAAGAAAATGGACAGCGACGACTAACAGCACCAGAACTTACGATAGAACAGCGAGAACGTATAAAAGGTGCTGAAATTTTTCTTGGAAGATTACCTAGGGACTGTTATGAAGATGAATTAATGCCGGTATTGGAAAAAGCAGGCAGATTGTTAGAACTTCGATTAATGTTGGATTTTTCTGGAACTACTCGTGGATATGCTTTTGCATTATATACGGATTCTAAAATTGCACGTAAAGCTTGTATGGTATGAATATAGCTTTTAAAAATAATTTAATTTATTGAGTATATATTTGATATTATAAGTGTAAAGTTAGTTTAGTTATCATTAAAATTATCTTTTCTTTTCCTTTTTTACTTTAGATGCTTGATGGCTATGAAATTAGACCAGGTCATCCTATTGGTGCTGTAAAATCGGTTGATAATTGTCGACTTTTCTTTGGGGGTGTTCCAAAAAATAAAACAAAAGAAGAGTTTATGGATGAGTTAAGCAAACTGATGGAAGGAATTGTTGATATATATTTATATCCAAATGCTCAGGATAGATCCCTTAATAGAGGTATAAATTTCCACATTTTTAATTTAAAGATTTTCATAAAGTACTTGGTACTTTTATTTAAATTTCTTCATGAAAAAATAAATATTTTAAATATTATGTACAATTCTTTGCAGGTTTTATATTT
Organism: Wiebesia pumilae; assembly: GCA_018907045.1. NCBI lineage: Eukaryota > Metazoa > Arthropoda > Insecta > Hymenoptera > Agaonidae > Wiebesia > Wiebesia pumilae. Next base: position 3,202,884 of record JACCHZ010000104.1, read on the forward strand.
GTAGAATTCAAAGATCATAGATCTGCAGCTATGGCTCGTCGAAAACTTATTCCTGGAAGAGTACTTTTATGGGATCATGAAGTAGCTGTTGATTGGGCTGATCCAGAACCAGGAGAACCTGTTGATGAGGAAATAATGGAAAATGTAAATCGTTTACTCAATTAAATAAGTTTTAACTATAACAAGATTTTATTTCTTTTGTGTTTTTTAATAAATCGAAACAGGTCACTGCACTTTTTGTAAGAAATCTTTCAATGAATATTTCTCAGCAAAGGATTAGGGACATGTTTCAAAGAGCTACCAATATTCCAATATTAAAATTAAAGAAAATTAATCATTTTGCATTTGTTCATTACGAGACTCGTAATTTGGCTGAAAAAGCAATGCAAATTTTGACAAGTAAGTATATTTTATTATTCATATGTGCAAAGTATTTAAATTTATTAAAAATGTATGATATTATGGTCAAAATGAAGTTTAGGTTTAATATAAAAACATGATATTATCTCACTGATAAATTTCTTTTTAATATTATAGTATCACTGTTACATTAAATAATTAAAAGCATAAATGTATGATATAATAAATGCAATGTAATCTTGTTATAAAAATTATAAAATTCTTTTATATTTCTTTTAGGTCCAGGTGGTGTAGCAGATCAAGAATTATGGGAAATTCGTTGGGCAAAACCAATTGGTCCTATTAAACAAGCAGAAAGACAAAGATGTATCAATGAAGCAATATTACAATCTAAACATCAAAAGGAATTGAGACTTAACAAAATTATTAAAAATCAATATCAAAAACTTATGACTGAAGCAAATGACTTAGAACAAACAGAAGAGCCTTTTGATCTGCAGTATGTAACTGTACTTACTGACTTTGTTTCAAAAACTCTTCAAGCTATGTGTTCTTTTGAATGCTTAACAAGCTACAATCCCATTGGTTTTATTCATAAGGTTTGTATTTTTATACAAATTTAAAAAAATAAAACACATTAATTGGATTCTTTATTCTTACAAATTTATTTTTACTAATAAACCTACATCTTATTTAAGAAATATTTTTACATCATGCGTGTAATTTAAAAATGATATAAAATAGTTAATAATTATTAATCTTACAGATAACAGTTTACAAAGATAATCTATTAATCGTGGAAGATTATGGAACTGTACAGCCAACCCGACAATTATCTTTAAATGCCGCAGTTTCAGTAGTATATCAAAAATTAAAAACTTTATATGATTATAATGTTTACCAGAGTAAGTATTCAAATTAAACACTTCTGTTCTTGATTTAAAAAATAAAGAAATTAATTTTTTAGGCATTAATTATAGTCCTGTAATAGTTGATGATATATCTGCTCAAATGATGTCTTTAAATTTCAATAAGAAACAAGAACCACGGTTCAGTAATGTTTATTAAAGTTATAAGTATTGAGATAAAATGCGTACATAAGCATAATTATTTCATAGTTTAAGTCTTTAGATTGTTGTTTAAGAAACAATTTGATTGTTATAGTATTACTTTTATCATTGATTTTAGGAGATTTTAGTAACAGAACTTTTATGTGCATTTTAGACTGTTCATAAAAAAACTTGCAATGTCGAGACTATTGCACAGAACGTTACTCTGTATGTCTGAAGGTTTTGTCTTGAATGTGTATTAAATTTAATTAATTTCAATGTTTAACAGATTGCCGATCTTTTAAATCATTTATTAAGTGCTGATATTAACTAATTTAGAAATTTTTATGAAAATATATTAAAAACAAAACATCTTAAAGTAAAAATGAAATAATAAAAATACTGTCATAAACAAAAAAAAATGAAAAATTTGTTTTTAATACAATTACGAATTTAAAAATTTCACATTTTTTATTGACTAAGTCAATCTTTAAATATAATATTTATTTATAATCATTATATTCAATTTTTATGAATTATGAATTAGACTTTATGAAAGAAATTGTATGAAAATCGATGTACATTATTATATAAGCGAAATTGGAATCTTAGAAATTTGAAAATTTGGTCTCCACATTGTTAAGTCTTTTTATTTTTAATGTTACTATATTGTAATAAAATTTTAAAAACTCCTTAACAAATTATCAGTTAATAACGATATTACCGTACTAAAATTGGTATTTATTATCTTTTAAAAAGGCTTTAAAAATTTCTTAGTTTTTTAATAGCAAATGTTTACTCAAAAATTAAAATTACGAAACATTTATTTTGTAAAATGTACTTGATCAGAAAGTAAAAAATATTTAAAGTACATTTTTTTTAAAGAATAGGGCATTAATTATTTTTAATTTTAGAACAAATTTTTGAAGATAATCAGTCTAAATTATACTTACTTAAACTGTTTATATTCATAAATTATATATCATCGTTTGAATCATTGTTAAAAATATTCATTTGAGTTTTATCATTTTTTAAATTGTACTACAAAGTAATCATTTAAGGTTGCAGTAAATTAAATAGTATTTTCAATTATTAAATTTTTTAAACAAAATACTGTATTTATCCATTTTTTCATATCTGTATTTCTTTAATGTAGAAAATTGAAAAATGTATTTGTATATATATTTCTAAATCGTTGTAAAAGCTATTATTTTTAGTATATTGTTCTTTTATGGTATAATTCAAACTTTATAATTTAAATATTTACAAATAAAATTTGCATTATTATATGAAATATTTATTTTTTCCACGATTTCATTATATAAGATAAATAAAATATTTTAAAAGTTGTTTCATTTTTTAAATAATTTGAATCTTCAATTAATTTATGAATTGTAAATAGATAAACGTCATATTTAATAATATAATGGAATTTTTCTAAAAAGGGACTGAATGATATTTTATCAGTTAAGTAATGAATAATATAATATTAATATATCGTACTGAATTTGTACTACTTGTCTTATAAAAACGTATAAATTAATCTGGTTTTAATTTTATGATCAAATATTATTTATTTAGATAATAATTAATAAAAATAAAAATTACAATTTTAACACATGTTATTGTACATGGTACATCAACATTTTGTTTTTAGTTCTTATTTTATTTACCTTATGATTTATTTTTTTATTTATATCTATAAAATAAATATTAAAAAATGCTGGGTACTCTTATTTCATTTTTTATTGAAGAATCTTTGACTAAACTACTGTATGTTGTACATTAATGTTTCAATTTAAATCGTAAGATTTCATTATTCTAACAAATTTATCGAGATCCTCTATTTTATTATTATATGACGTCTTACAACATTTATTTGATTTATTTTGACCCGATTATTTTCCTAAGCACTTAATTTTTGTAAGAGTTCTTGTTTTATAAGAAGACAAATAATTGTGCCTAGTAATTAATTTTCAAACTGCATCATAATAAAGAAAATTTATAATAATTTAATAATAAAATGAATTTTTTTATATTATTCTGATTTATTATTTTATTTTTTTTTTTATATAATTTTCTTAATTATTCCAAGATATTTAGATTAATTGACTTTTAAATGTTCAGAATCTTGATAATGTAATTATATAAATTCTAAAATTGATTTATTAGAATTAACATATTAAATAGAAAAAAATTTTAACTTTAATAATTTATTTTAACATTATACTATCTATAAAATGAATATATAAATAATATAAAGAACCTTTAGGTGTATGTATATAGTTAATAAATTATTACAAACCTTTAAAATTTTGCCCAAAATAACTGTCTAACTAAACATTATCAATGAATAACCGATAAATTGGTAACATTTTAAATTATAACGTGTGAAACTTAATATGTTCTAAATATTACTATAGTTAATGTGCAACGTTCAGACCTAGAATATTGTAATAATCAAACATAATTACAATTTTACTCTTTGGAATCTTAATCTCGAAGTAAACAGCCAGTATTGAACTTTGAATTAAAGATAAACTCAGATTCTATTTTAATCGCATTTTACATTACTGTAATCTTTTATTAAACTTTAAAATTTGTTAATTTATTCTAAATTTTTAATTATGTTTCATAAATTTTACTTATTTTCTAAATGAAAGGAAAACTAGTTAAATAAAACGTGCAATAAGAAATTCTCAATTGTCTCATAAATATTTGTTTGAATATATTTTTATTAATGTACTAGAATATTAAGTGAATAGTAAAGAATAAAAGAGTACGTAATTGAAGAAATTAAATTATAGTATTATATAATTTACACATTTTTACACTCGTTTTGTGAATAATTTCTTTGTAAAGATATATATTTTTAAATAATTATATTTATTTTTTGTTACGTTATCGAGCATTATTCTTTTAAAAATACGTGTTTTAAAAATAAAATTTTTGATATACCAATACGAAATTCTTATCAATCTGTAACGTGTGTATCGTTTTTAATGACATAATAGCTAATTTATTTGTCTTATATTATTTTCACTGTTATAATTTAAAATGCAATATATTTAATTATAATTGCCATTTAATTTTTTTTACGACAGCAATTACTCTATTTATCACTTATTATCATCAGAATTGTAATAGTAAATTAAGTACAACATTCATAAAATTATGTTTTAATTTGTATATTAAAAAATTTCATAAGTAATACGAAATTACAGTTTTATTTGATACTTAAAATTAACTGCAAGAATAATCTTTTTTGAACAGTCAATAGACAAGGCCTGGTAAATAAATTAAAAACAGTAATCTATGAATATGCTTAATGAGATAAAGAGAAAGTCACATGTGAGATATTTTGTGGAAATTTTTTATATAGAAAATATTTTATAAAATCGTACGTTCTAATATTTAAAAATAATAAAATACAAAAATAGCAATTTTCTTCTCATGATTATTTCTTTTTTTTCAATGAATTGATTTAATATAATAACGATAACGCAATGAAAAAAATGGAACTTCGATTAAAATTATTGAAATTATCAATTAATTTATTTATTTATTTCAATTAACATGTAATTAAAATTATTTAACCTCATATATTACTTCTTAAATTTATTTTAAAATGTATCAAACGAATAATTTTTCAAATAAAGATAAAATTTTGAAATTATCTCATATTATATAACTAAAAAATTCAAAAATAAATTATAAAAAAGTTATCTGCATCATATTGATTGTTAATAATTTTTAAAAAATTTATCTCTCGTACTTATGTAAAATTATTTTCAAAGTGAATGTTTTTTAATCTATCTTACAATAAACCTATTTCAAAATTTTATATTTTATAACTAATCAAATAGTTCTAAAAAAGTTTAACTAAGTAGAAATGTTTTTGTAGTACCAAACATTAACATTATAATTATAAATATGTTCAGATTCTAAATGTTTTAAGATTGTAAAAACGTGACAGTAAACATGCTAATGATAACATCATGATATTATCAGTATGCTATTAGTATCTCTCTACTGTATAAATTATTTTGGATCCTTTGGATAACAAGAATAACCTAATTGAAAACCTATTTTAGGTTTATAGAAAACCTAAACCCATTAGGTCTCTATAGTTTGAAAGTGAATCGTTATAGAAACATTTTTTAAATATGTATTATTAATATTTTTAAAAAGTTATCCAAAAATAAAATATTAAATTGTTTCAATTTATTCCAATCACTTTTAAAGAAGTTCTTCTAATCTCAAGTTATGATTAATGAACAGATATTCTATTATTCATTCCACTAGTTATCACTCAAAGCAGTTCATCAAAGAAAGCACAAGCTTATATTTCTTTATCTTTTCATTCGTATTTTGGAACTTCTATCGTCAATATTTTTAAAAATTTGTGTAACTTATTTTGCATTCACATATTTAATAATTTTGGTAAAAATAATCTACTGGATCACGGTAGGTTACTCATACGTTCTTAAATTAAATATTTTATAATTCTTGAACTATCAACATTTTTAATTGTTACAGAGTTTAATAATATACCAATTTTTGTAAGTAAAAAAATTTAATTAACGTTTTCAATAAATATTTCTTATTAGCTAAAATTATTTATGTAATTTAAGCTTTGTAAGTAATAATATAAAAATTTGCATTTCTGTAACTACCACACTTACGCAATATCTTAAATTTATAAACAGAGTATTTAAATTTGAACGAATAAATAATATATACTTATATTTTTTACATCATGAAGATAACAAATTTTCTTTTTAACTGTTAGTTATTTGAGGATTTGATGATTTAAGGATCTTATTATTTATTAGATTGATTTATCTTCTTATTTATTGGAAAATAAAAAAGTAAGGGGAATCCTATGTTTCTATGGTAATTTGACGTGACAACTGTGATAACTGTATTCATGAGCATAATTACACAATTGCACACTGGATGCCAGTGTTAAAGATCGTTAAAAACATCTATCAGAACATAATTTTATTTTTTTAGTTTTAAAATTTCTTTTTATGTTATAAATGAATGATCCATTTAATACGTATACGTAAAGAGAATATCCATTATTTCATTATCCTATAAATATATAAATAATGTAATATGACGTACATATCATACTTCAAAAAAGGTATCATGGCTGCAATCACATTGTTGATTGTCTGCTTTCTTGTATAATAATAATATAAAGAATAAAATATTAACTTGTATCTTAAACTGCAATTATCAGCGTTATCGTTACCATCATTATGGTGGTTGTTGATCATTGTTAATTTGTACCTTTTTGTCCTGTCAGCTACTAGTTTTATGTGAGTATAACAAGTAAAGTGTATTCTTCGCGTCGCCCATGTCAATAAAGAAAATATAATTTCAATTTATTAGAAATACATATTTTTTAAATAATGTATTGGAAATAAATTTTTCTATAACTCTATTTTTTATGTTGAAGATCGATAAATTCACTAATATGTTTCATAGTATTTATAATCAAAATTAATTTTCTTGTTACCATAACCTATTTGAACAGTTACAGTATCTAAATGTCTACTAATTATCTAATAATATACAAGAGTTATGTTCTAGAGTTTTTTAACGGTATAAAAGAAATATTTTTATATAACAATTAATATGAAGAATGTCATTTTTATAATTTAATAAGAATTGTACATAGAAAAATTATTAACAAAACCTTTTTTCACCTTTATAAAACTGTTCGTTAACCAGATAAGAGTTGAATCTTATATAGTATCAACCATATGTTTTTCTAGACATATGAGAATCAATTATAAAAAATATTCACTAATAACCAGATAATTAACCAATTAATTTTTTTACAATTAACAAAATTAATCTGTAATTTTTATTATTGTTTTATTTTGTAATTTTTATTATTTTAATTATTATTACTGTAAAATTTTATTAATTCAGAGATTATTTATGGTGTTATTATTATTTAAATGAACTAAAAAAACTTAAAATTATGTTTGATAGTGTAGTTGTATATCCGATATAATTGTGCATATAGATTTTATTTAAATTAAAAAGTAATGATCAGTTAAAATTATTTATTAGTAACAAATTATATGATGGAAATAAATAGAAAGTTTTTAAAATATTTATTTTATACATTGTAAAACATATTCTTTGGTATAATAGAAATTAACTTGATTGTTAAACATCTATTTTTAAAATAGTATTTGTTATTCAGTCTAGAAGATCTAGAAAACTGTCAATTATTAATTAATTATATTTTCCTTGTAAATAAAAATCTTGGAACTATAAATAAACAAAGGAGTCGAAACCAGTTTCATTAATATAACTAATACTTTTAAGTACTTTAAATTTATAAGTACAACTTATAAAATTTTATATGTTTTAAAGTTATTTTTAGTGTTTAATTAATATTTATTATTATTTTAAACTTAAATTTACAGATTTTACATCAAGTTGTTAAACTTAATTTTAAAATGAACTACGAAGCTAACAGACTACAAACCTTTCAAGAATGGCCAATGAATTTTGCTATTACTCCTGAACTAATAGCCAAAGCAGGTTTTTATTACACAGGACATGCTCAGATGGTCCAATGTTTTCTATGTGGTATCACAATATCTGAATGGAATTCGAATGACCAAGTAATGACTCGTCATCAGCTTGCTAATCCAGAATGTCCATTTGTATTAGAACCATATAATACTCATAATGTGCCACTGATTACAACATTTAATCAAGCAATATCTCCAAATTTGAGCGATAATGAATCAAATGAGAACATCGAATGGAGAATACCAAGATTTACAGAAGCTGAATTTATGAATTACTCTGAAAGATTAAGTACATTTGAAGATTGGCCTATTCCAGATATTGTTTTACCTGAGACATTAGCAAGATCAGGATTTTATTATTTTAAAGAAACAGATGTAGTAAGTAATTTCAGATGTTAAACAGAACAAATTATTTTAATTAAAAAATTTTATTATGAAAAATTTGTATTATAATTAATATTTTATCTATTTAAGTAATTACGTAGAATATTTTTAAGCAACATACAATAAGCATAAATCATAAAATATTTCATTATATTTTTTATTTTGTCAACCTAACAAATTCTTTTTTTTATTTTTAAAACAAATTATAAAATTATATTGTTAAATTTAAAATGTATTAAAATAGCACTACAATATCTGAAAAAATGTAAAAAGATATTTATGTATTATAAATTAAATTTAAGAATATACTTGTTTTTTAATAGGTTGAATGTGTTCACTGTCGAGGTAGACTTAGTAATTGGGTACTTGGAGACGATCCTGATCAAGAACACAGAAAACATTTTCCTAGCTGTAATTTCCATTTGAAAAAAGACAATGATGAAAATAGTAATATGTTTTTATAATTCATTTAATTTTTTAATAACATTTCTTGCTTTTATAATTTTTTTTTATATCAGAATTTCTTTAATATGCTTATCATCTTATCATTATTATGAGAGCAGTCACAATTAATTTTGCAGAGTTAAGGTCGTAATATTGCATTAACCTTGACAAATATACACTAAAGTATGTAAGTGTATATAAATCTGAATCAAGTTTATTGATATTTAGCCAAACGTATTGATGTAATCTAAATATAATCATTTTGGCAATGTCAACAGGCAAGCAAACGTTTGTTTCATACATCTGCATAAATTGCCTCAATGATCACTCTTATTATTTCACTTTTCATTTTACATTTGTTGAATGCTGAATGGGTTCAGGTACCTTTGAATTACGAGATTTTTTAACTTTCTGCATAACACAAAAGTTTACTTAATAACTTAATTGCATTCAAATAAATTAAATTTTTTGATCTGTTACTTTTAAAATTTTATTTTCTCTGCAAAGTATTTGAAAAGTCAAAAGTGAACTTAAATTTTAAAAATCTGGGGATTGTGTTGATATACAGATTTGTCAACAGAAAAAGTGGACTTTGTCAATGTCAAGTTGATGCCTGGTACGACCTCTAACTTCACAGAACTAGGTATACAAAATCATTTAGCTCCACGACAACCAAAACATGCAACATATGAGGGCAGATTAAACACTTTTCAAGGATGGCCTACCGAATTGAATCAGACTCCAGAAATGTTAGCTGATGCTGGATTTTATTATCTTGGTGAATACTAATTAATTTAAAAATTAGAACTATAATTAAATGGAAAAAATATTCATTCTAGGTTTGTCACAAAAATTTGAACTTTAAAACATTTCTTAAATTAAGTAAATTAAATATTTTAGATTATAGTTTATTAATTAATTCACAAATAATCACAGGGAACGATTATTTTTTAGTACAGGATTTAAAATAATACAAACATTTTTGTTATATACATAAATTAAATTTATTAATTATGTTTATATAGGATCACGAGATCAAGTAAGATGTTTTCACTGTGGTGGAGGCTTAGGAAATTGGGAAGAAAATGATGATGCTTGGATAGAACATGCTAGATGGTTTCCAAAATGTGGTTACATTGTTTTAGTAAGAGGACAAGATTTTATTAAACAATGTATTGATAGTAGGCAACCATTAGATCCTTCAGTGAGCAATTTTTTTAAAAAATATTTCATAATTTTATTGTAATAACTAATTTGAATTCCATAATTAGCAATTAAATATTTAATAAATTGATGTGACAGATGTTAGCTAATGTTCCTGATGACAGTGCTGATATTTCAGTAACACCATCGGTATCTCCTCCAATTGCATCTCCACAACGTCCATTTCGAAGTGTGACAGATACTGAGTTGGAAGGACTGCTTGGCACAGCACCAGCAGTGGTCAGCTATATCTTTTAAATTATGTTTAATTAGCGAAACTATATTTTACAGGTATTTTGTGACATTTACCTTTTAAAATTTTTTAGGCAGCATTAGAAATAGGCTTACATGTAGGTAGAATTAAAATGGCTTTAAAAAGACGAATGGAGCAAACAGGGTTACCATATGCCAATGCTGATCAGCTTATTGAAGATGCTACTCAAATACAATTAAGAGAAGACGACAACATGTTTGTATAAATTTTATTTGAATCCTAATGTTAACATTTTAAAACTGTAAAACAAATACTTATAATATCCTGCAAATATTTGCCTCCAACAAGCGATAAAAATGAAAAAAACTTTATTATATTTCTTTTAATTTTTCTTCTTTTTCTTTCTTTAGTTTAGAATATGACAATCGTAAGGTATTAATAATGTACATATACATCCATGCCCATATACTCGCTCGCGCACGCACGCGCGCGCGCACACACACACACATGTATATAAATAGTATAATATTTTATTGAATAAAGTAAACAATTTTCAGCACTAGCAATCAAACACCTGGTTCACCATCTGCAGAGCTTACTCATTTGTTAAACCAAATTATATCCACTGCAGAAACTGCAAGTAGTTCTAATGTTCAAACAGAAACTATACCTAATAACGAGAAAAAACAAAGTAGTGATTTACAACAAATAATATCGACACCAACTATTGAAGTAGAATCAGATAATAAAATGCAAACTGGAAATCAGATTAGCAAAATTGGACAAACTGGTAAATTTGAAAAATTAGTTTTTAATAAAATAAAACGATATATAATTATTCTGCATAAAGCAAATTATATGAGCATTTCATTAAATAAAATATTTTGGTTATTTATCAGCTATATATAGATTTGTATGTAAAACATATTTTACCTAACTTCTGTTCATGATCATTGCCTAATCAGCTGAATGTAAAAAAAATTTTCCTTGCATTTGTTTTTATTGAAATATGATGCTAATTTTGACAAAAATAGTTTAACTAAAGAAAAGTTGAAAAATGTAGAGCTATCGCATTATGTGTTAATCTTCTGAAATCATAATTATGTATAAAGCACAATGAATAATTACATGTCGTTTTTTCTCTTTAATTTGAAAAATAATGATTGAAAATTTAAAAAAATCTCTTTTAAACAGTTTCCTTAGCAGAGGAAAATCGAAGACTAAAAGAGGCTCGACTTTGCAAGATTTGCATGGACAAGGAATTTGCTGTTGTCTTTCTTCCCTGCAGTCACTTATCAACTTGTGTCTTTTGTGCATCCTCGCTTACACATTGTCCAATGTGCAGACAAGAAATTCGCGCCACAGTTCGCACATTTCTGGGTTAAAGCAATAAACATTGCGTATAGAAGAAAATCTTTATACAGAAAACGTATCAATTTAATTAATTGAGTCATTTTATAATTACTCACCTATGTCGATTTGAAAATCAATTTCTTTATGCTTAATTCTTAAATATCGAAGTATAAGTCGTGTAAGTATTAACATGCTATTTATGAAACACTACGTTATATTTTTGAATTATGAAAGGTATATGGTATTTACTCAAAAAGAAAATATGTTTTGTAAGGCACGACATAAATGAATAGATTATCATTTTTTCCACTTTGAATTTAAAAAAATCAATAATGTAAATGAAATTATAGAATAATATTACCATAAAAATTTATAATTTATTGTGTATAATGATTACTAAAATTATGTAATACATACATTTGTTAAACTACTTTACTTTAATATTTACTCTTAAAAATAATTCTTGATTATTCAATATAATATTATTATGTTATCAAACATGTATATAAGAAACGTAATTATTTTTTTAAGAATTTATATTCAGATTAAAGTACTTCATAGCACAATATTTATAAATATATTTTATACATCTATTTCAGTTTAATGTGGTGTCTTATGAAGGTTACCTTGGTAGTTAAATATTGAATTGTTGAAAATAAAATAATTATTATACAAGAGGAATAGCACAGTACATACTTGATGAGTGAGTAAAATACTACATAAAGATATTTTTAAACATTTCATGGGTTAATTGCAAAAATCACTATAGATTTTATTTAGTAATCGTATATATGATTGGTGAAAATTTATAAAAATTTGTCCAAACTGTAATATTCAGCTATTTAAATTTTGTAAATAAAAGTTGTAATCTTATACTTCATTAATACTTTTTAAATATGGAATTCATGTAATCCAAGTTGTTAAAGGTAAAAAAATTTTAATATTGTAATATGAATGATAATTGTTTTTTAAATCGTCTACCTTTATTAAATTAAACAAGTATTTTCATTAATTGAAGATAAGTTTACATTGAAAAATTCATCTAATCATACGTTTAAGTATTTTGAAAGAGATTAAAAAATATATATATATATGTGTATATATTGTTATAAATGTATATATCAAGAAGTGTACTTTTGTTATAACACTTTTATAAAACTGATTATAAAGAAAACTCAAATCAAAGCTCATGAAGACTAGACTAACTAATAAATTGTTCAAATATTGATAATACTTTGCGAACAAGATTCTTTTGTGAGAGATGCTTACATAAATTTTTGACGTTTTTTAGAAAAAAAAGAACAAACTTTTTTCATTTAAACATCATATCTCATTTTTTTTTAATAATATTAATGATACTATTAAACACAACTTCTTTTTATCATTTAAGTCTACATTCGTTTAAATATTAAGCCTTTGCTTAAGCGGACTAAATAGTTTTTTTTTTAAACGTTTTCTTTGTAACTCAATTGTAGAAAAACTAAAACGAATACAGATGCAAGTTTTATCTAATATTTATTGTTATCATGTATATTGAAAAAATTGCAAAAATGATGAATATGGATGTGTAATTATATCGCGAAATTTAAGAAAATTATAAAAAAAATTATAAATAAAAGAAGAAAGAAAATTATAAGATTGTGAAAAATCGACAACAAAATTTGAAGTTATAAATCTAAAAATTCTTAACTTACGAATTTGTAATCAAAATTTGTTTACATATTTATCAGTGTTTAACCAATTAATAATATTTATTTTACAGATTCTCTAATATTTTTAAGTTAACTTGAGTCTCTATTTAAAAATTAGGATCTAAAATGTTTTAAAAAATCGCGTTTTAAAGTTTGCACACCACTACACATTTTCGGCTACAAGTACACAGTTTTGAGAATTTCTAATAAAACTCAATGGTTTGTACACATGCACACCCACCCACCCACCCACACACACACACACACACACACACACACACCCGAACACATAAAAAAGGTATCAATTTTTTAAATGCCTAGTCCCCTTAAGAAAAGAACAATAAGAAAATGAATAGTATTACTTCTAACATATTAGTTCAAAATATTTTTTTACGTTTAAGAAAATTATAAGAAATAAAAAAGGAGAAACGATGTAAATGTTTGAATGTTCCTGCAATTCATGTGTTCTTAAACTATTAAAATGTGACGATGTGTGTTAGATACTTAAATATTGTGATATAAGATGTGACTTCAAAACGCTTAAAATTTAGATGTATCAAATCTAGTGATAATAGTTTTCCTATTAATAACTAGCGTCTCATTGTAGAACTTCATAGAAAATAATTAATTTTACGAATTATAATCTGTTAATTATGTACCATACGGTCTGAATTTAGAAATTATAAGTATGTTTCTATTTAGTATAATTATAAGCAAGAAAACGTTCAATATGTATTTATGTATGAGTATGCACGTATATATTTATATTTATATATAATATAATTTATATAAATATATAAATTTGCATCCTTGATAAACGCTATTCTTTTTAGACTGTTCATTTGCTTCATTGCTTGCGTGTACGTACGTATAATATATACGTTATTTGAACACCAACTTAAAAATACAATCAATTAAAAAATTATAATAAATATATCCATCATTATTAATCCCAGAATAATTACAAGATTTAAAAGTTCTAATGCTCAGATACATAAAAGTTGTTAAAAAGGTGAACTTACATTAAATCATATTATTTGGTAAAATTTGTTTAGAAGATGTAAAATAAAAATTTGATTGGTCAAAAAGTAATCAACCGAAGATATTAAAATTATTAGTCGACTAATTAAGAAAATATAAAAAATTATTTTTTAATATATTATAAATAATGTATTCATCGAGTTCTATAAAAATTTAACCAAACGAATTTCTTTTTTAGATCTTAGAAAATTTTTAATTTTAAAAAAGAACACAAGAGAAAAGTGATGTAGTATCGTTTACTAAGTTATATTTCAATAGAAATATAAAGTGGATACTCAATTAGTAAATAAAATACATTCCATAAATGTAGATATAAACGAATTTATGTATTAAAAGGTTATTTGTAATAGCAGGCATTTCGTTCATACTTGATTTATAACAAAAATAAATTCATCAACTTTTACTTATATTTTAAGTATAATTTTTATTATACATTGAAAAATGCTTATGCAAAAGTTTTCAAAACAATTTTTTTCTGTTATGCAGAAACTTAAATATTTCGATCAAAAGATAAGTATTTAATAATTAAAACAGTAAACGAAGAAAAAATTTTAAATAATCTTTCAACAGTAAATTTATTTAATAACAAACTAATATTTTAGGCGATTTTTTTATGTATATTATATAAAGAATCAATAAATTAAATTAGATATGTATAAGTTATATTTTTAATTTTTACTAGCAAGAATGTAATTGTTTTATTAATTATTGCAAGAAACATATTTTGACATGGTAATAAAGTAAACAGGTTGTAAGTATTAATCTTCGATATTTTCTTTTGAAGAAGTTTACACGGATTAAATAAAGTATTCATTCAAAAGAAATCGAGTTATCATGACTTCGTGACTTTTCGCATTTTCTTCTAAATTCCAATAGATAAAATATATGGTTAGAATTTTCTTCGTCTTACAAGTTGGTTTATACTTTTCTTAAAGCACTTGTAAAAGGAATTACATTTATAATAATTTTTCTATAATTAGCAACACCAACAAGCCATTATTCATCTAAATAATCTAAAAGATCACGATCTTCGGTGTTAATTACAGAAATTTTCGAAATGAGTTCGCAATACTTTCCTTGCTAGTTTGAGAACTTGTATTCCATTCCTCCCGGTTTTAATATACTTATGATTTTTATATAATTTTGACATCATTAACTCCAATTGTCATTCGCGCTCAATCAATCGTCTTTTATACAAATAATTATTTTAACCAATACTTTAAATGAAAAATGAGTACATTCGAATTAAATTATTTAGCATTGAGCCAAAATTATTTATAGCTTGGTATAAATACATTTTGTTTAAGTTCTTTTTCTAATTATCACAGATTTAGTGATAATATTGAAATTTCATTCCATGGATTAGCGTTTAATGGTTATTATCATTCTGATACATGTAATTTTATACTATAACTCCTTATTTCTTCAGTATTTTGCATAATAATCATTTGCTCATTAGTCAACTTCATTGTTTGCGCGGCATGATGTACACTGCATTTGATAAACTGTCGCTTTACTTGTTTCAAACTTAATTTTCACTTATTCTTAAGCTTCTATTTATGCTACTTAGTACAGTTATATTTAATGTATCTATATTCAACGTTAGCAATTTGTCAGTTACCTTTTATGGTTCGTCTCCATATTCACCAGTAAACTTTCAATATCAATTTTTATTAATATTTCTTGCACATTATTTTACATAGATTGATTATTTTCTGAAATATATTTATTTGTCACAGAATAGATAAATTTCAACATCTTAAAATAGACCCAACAATATAAAATGTTATGAATAAGAGTAGCAATTTATTTTCAAATAATTATCAGTAAGTGAATCATATTGAGAAAATTGATTGTGTTAGATATTCAGGCAATTGTAAGACTTTAAAGATATTAACAAGCAGGGACTCAGTCCTGGCTAAATCTCGGTCTTTTGGAGACGTTATAAGTTTCTTATCAACGGGTTTGTTGTATCACATTGTCACATAAATATCTGATATGGATAAAAACAGCTGTTTTAAGCGCCTGTCAAATATTTTTAAGTCAATAAGCTTTAATAGTTTCCTAATAAATCATATGTCTCATTGTTTTATTGGTTGTAAAATCACCTGATGTGAATTAAAATTTCTATTTCTTTACGTAACTAAAATGTGAAGTAAACGAATAGATTTTCTATAATTTTAAGCAAGTCTAAGATATTTTGGTAAATTATTATTTTACAAGCATATACATTTAATTTAATGATTTTTTCTAATATCTCGAAAATATTCCTTTATATCTTTATTGTAATGATCGTTTAACCATCTTTGTTATTATTCTTTAGTTGAACACAATTATAATAATAATTGTGTTCAACTATTATAATTATTATATTATTATAATTATAAAAATTAATGTAATTACTCAGAATTATAATATTAATATCAGTTTCCATGTATTGATTAACCTTTTTTAAAATAAATTTTCCAAAAAAAACATGTGAATTAATTATTTTCTAAATGCCAGGATTTTTATAAGTTGAAATTGTATTTAGTTTTAAAATCTTTAAATTCCTTAATGTACAGCTAAGAAAATACTTTTATCTTTAGAATTTCGATAAATTTTACAATTTATAAACCACAGAAGCTGTATATCGTTCGTAAGCTTCACACTTACCACATTTTTCCATATGATTTAAATGATACAAAAATGCCATTAAATGTTTTATAAAACTAAAAAAAATTCGACTCGTTCAAAAATTTTATGCATATTTTATAATAATATGAAGTAAGTATTCAAAAATATTTAATGCATAGCAAATTGGATGCATTACATGTATCTAAGTAGTTTTGTAACTCGAAGTGTAACAAAATGGCGAACGACACTTTCAGCACGAATGGAGTTTAAACGAGAGAGAGAGAGAGAGAGAGAGAGAGAGAGAGAGAGAGAGACAGAAAGAGAGAGAGAGAAGGGGCAATGATTAGAAAAAAAAAGAACGAAGATACCTTCATCTGACCTACATTTACATGCCTTCTTACACATGTGAATAAAGAAATTCTCGAAAACCGATGTACCCAGTCACATAATCGGAAGTCAAGCCTATTGCACCCCTAGGAAAATCGGACATATCTCAGTCAGCTTGTCATCAAATCCACGCCCTTTTCCATCCCTTTATCACTTCGCCATTTGCGTAACATCCTATCTTTGTAAATTGGCTGTCGTCGCACCACGTGCAACGTTAACAATTTTACAAGGATTTTAATCAATATGTGATTTATTCTTTATCGTAGTATTAAATTATTGATAAACGACGGTTTCTACGACCTTCTTGAAATTTTAAACCAAATAAAATCATTTTTTAAATTTTCATATTTTTTGAAACTACTGCAACGTGAACATATTTTCTAAAGGTTTCAAATTGATTTAATGAAAACTCCTAAAAGTGCCTGAAGCTACGCACGAATATTGCAAAGTGAACCGAAGAGGTAAAAGGTATTAATAGTTGCTATTAGCCGTTGTATTCAGTTATATACAGCTTTTTTGCGAAAACTAAAACTACGAAACCTCGCAGACGCTGTTAATATAGTTATCACTGCTACTCTATCCAATTTTTTAAAAATGTTTGCTCTCATGTGAATTATTATACATCTATAAGAAATTATAAAGTTGTTTAAAATTCAAAAACTGATAAAAAATAATTATTCATAATTCGAGATTAAAGAGAAGAGAAAATGACTCAGTACAATGATATTCGTTAAAAATTTTACACAAAATAGCTTCATAAGGAAAATCTATTTTTGCCAAAATTTTTATGTAAAGTGTAGAATTCTTAATTTTATAATAAAATTCCTTGGATGTTCTAGTCTTCGAAATACGTAGAAGGCAAAATATAATGAGGATTTTCTAATCTTCAAAATACGTGGAAGGCAAAATGTAATGCGGCTTTTCAAATTACAACGATGCGTAGCCTAGGGGCGAAAATTGCGACATTGCGTAATAACTGCCCTACTCAATTTATACCTCATCCTCTTGGATTACGCAATCATGCAAAATTAATAGATGGGATATCGTTGCATACTAAGTACCGTGTCTAATTTTGAAGGGTTTTCAAAACTTTCAGGATGAACTGTAATGCAATTTCTTTCGCGTTATATATACATTATAATTTAGAAAAGAAACGGACAGAGTAACGGTGCATGTAAGCAATAATATCGCTGCCCGTATACTTGATAAAAATGTGATTAGCTAACGATGCTGCAGCCTATCGATGTAACCTGCGACCCTAATGCTCATCGTTACGAGAAGAAACTGATGTGAATCACGATAACGCAAGAGATTACACAGTGAGTTCGGGGTGGGGACACAAAATTCATCGTCGCTAGTATCAAATTAATGCTTCATAAGTAGTTAGAGCATCCTAAATTTCCTTTAGGAGCTGAAAATTATTATCGCTGTACAAATTAAGAATTACATATCTTAATTAAACGTAAAGTACACTTGAAAACTTCAACACGTTTTTCCTCAAATGTTCTTCTCCGTTAAAATATATATAACAATTAGAATGTTTCATTAGTTATTTTACGTATTACTATCAAATTTCACTTAGGTCCTTTGAAAAAATAATTTCTGTTCTGAGGATTTTATCTTACAACACGTAGATTTAATAATATTAAAAGTATAATATTTTTAGTTGACAAGTATGAATCTTTATATTTGAATCAGTTGTCATTTTATCATGAATTAAATAATTCGAATCAGATATTGGATACTATAATACATGCATGGGACTTTGAACAAATGATTAAGTACAGGAAAGGATGTATATACTTATGATTAAAAACTTGAGTTTGGCATCGACTTAAAATTAATAAATTGTATTGAAATTATATGAATAATTAAATATATTTTTACAACTTAGTATTTTTGAAAAGAAATATCAACGGCGAGTTTTTGTCATCAAAATGTGCTTGTATGTAGAGCAAGAAATCTATAACTGTGTCTAACTGCAGAAATAAATTACATATCAATCTCGATTACAAAGTATTTTACACAAAATACTGATTACATACTTTTGGAAAATACATGATTTCGAAATACTGAACCTTTTTATAGTGAAATCTCGGAGGAATCAAATAGAGCCAGGGTTTTGAGTTCAACTTCAAAGCACCGCAGCTTTTCAATCGATCGACGGTGTGGAAATTCAACGTGGCTCTATGTATCCTTAAAGAGAAAATTCGTCTTTCCACACACCACGCTTCAGACTCTTCTCCATCCACCTTGTAGCTATCTCTCTCTCGCTTTTTCTGCCTATCTGTCACTCTGCCTGTCGCTTTCTCTCTCTCTCTCTCTCTCTCTCTCTCTCTCTGCCTGTCTGTCATTCTGCCCGTCACTCTCTCTCTCTCTCTCTCTCTCTACCTCTCTACCTTCCTGTTCTAGCCCTCTTCCTCTTTTTGTTGCATGTGTGTAAGCTGTAATAACGATCCGTTTTAGATGAAGCAAGTTTCGTTTTACTGTACTTTTAACCAAATTCTCAAAAAAGTATTTTTTATATTGCATTTACTCATTTAATTTTGGATAATAACACTAAAATTATAATTTACCGTGGTACAACTGTGAAACATAATTTTAATCATTTATTTAAAAAAATTATACAGTCTTCTTGTAAGGCTATTACAAAGGCAGTCTTCGGTTAATTAAAATGATGTATAGTAATAATACAAGCTTAAATATCTAAAGTTTTAATAAAAAAGGGTTTTAATTAAGTAATAAACATTATTTGCAAATTGCAAAAAATCGTATGTAGCTCTTTTTAATATCTAAGACAGGGTCATTGTTGTAATTATAAATAAGAATAAATTAAAATTGTTATATAAAAGTTAAAAACAAAAATATATCGGAAGAAGCAATGAAAAACAATATACATGTTTGCAATAAATAGATTTTACATAAAATTAATTTATTAGAACAAGAATTTTTAGATTAAATAGGTTTTTTCGTCATGTAACTTTGTTAAATAAAGGAAAAAAGATGAAGTAATTTAATTGATAATTTTGCAAAACGTTCTATTTGATCGTAAAGATGTACATATAGCATCGAATATTAGAATTTCTTCAGTGACAGTTCAATTCATTATCACTTCAAGAAAGATGAAGATGATAACTAGTGATTAATAATAATAATAATGATGAGTATATGTTTATGTACTCAACCGTATTAGATGCAAGCTAATTGATACACATTACACGTAGACGATCTTTAGCACTTAGAGTTAATGTATTTAAGATATGTCATTCTGATACTATAACTAAAAGTTCCATATTAATTTAAAAGATAAATGTAACTTTGCTTTGCAATACCAATTGTATACGAAAATCGTTATTTTTCAGAACTTTCAGAAAATAAGAGTTTCAGTTTAAAACCTATTGACCGGTCAAACTGTTGACGTGCATATGTATTGACAAACATAATGAAACCTTTCTTACAACATCAAGCTTGAAAGCTTGCTTGAGTTTTTATTGAAAAAACGAAAATTTTCAAGTTGAAGTATTTATTTGTGATAATAATGTGACCATATAAAAGTAAGGGTAAATGCTATATTCGTGTATCACTGGATCGTCGTAATATCTCTCTTAAAACAAATTTTTTGTCTCTGGCTCATTTCGGTGGTTATTAATTATAATAAATGTAATTTGTTTTATAAGAATGCATTTAAACAATCGGTACGCTCTGTTACGCTTATTTTTAATGTGAATTAATTTCGAAAGAAAAGTTATCTCTGACTATAATTCTACGACATCAAAATTCTACAGGTTAATGAAAAATTGAAAGAAATCGGATCTCCATTTTTGTTATTAACTTAAATTTTAATGAATTCAGTTGTCGATATGATGCACGAGACTTTATTTTAAGGATGCTTTTGCTTTTGCGCAAAATCGAATAAAGTTTGAGTTAATTTGCTTTTAACTTAGTTACGCAGTTACTCGATGCTTTTGAGTTTACAGCAGGAACTAATAGGATTCCCATTTTTTTTTTTTGCTTCGTTGAGCCCATGACAACAGTAACACCTTGATGCTAAAAATTCTAACAGATTTTCAATGCTTATATCAAGAAAAATAATCTCGCAATTAGGTTCCACCGAAGGTGCATTTCATACATCTCTACGACATGTAACGAAGTACTTATTTAATCCAGAAAATTGTTTAACAATATTGATGTCAGATCTGTATTTACGAATAAATTGCTCGTAGGAAACGCCTCGATCAATATTTACCAAAGTATTTTCCCCGTTGGAAATTGCCAGATTTAATCGAGTTACGGCGTACCGATCTTTGACCCTTCTCTGAACTCACCTTCCGCCCGAAAAGCGATGCAATTACATGCTCGTTACCAATGAAAATCAAGCCCGTGAGTTACGCCCTCGAGGGCCGGGGGCAAAAGGTGCGCCAACTCTCCTTCGCCCTCTACTTTACCTCTCCTACGAACGGCGTTACGTCGATAGCTAGCTCATCTCCCTAGACGGCGCATTGCTGTCCCTAGAATGTAACGATGCACTTTCCTCCCTCTTCCTGACGCGCGCGCACGGCCGTCCCTTCGCCCTGCGGACGGACGCGTATGTCTGTCGCTATCCCTACCCCCGGCGCTTTTCATCCCCCTCTACGGGCGCGCCTGCAAGCAGCAGCCCCTTTTTTCGCCCTGGCTCTCGTCTCCCCGATATTCCAGGGCTCTCCCAGGCTTATGCAGCGCCGCCACGCGCACGAGCGAGACGGGCAAATATTAACCCAGCCCTTCTCCAAGGACGGGAAAGACCTTCGAGCAGAACCGAGAATCCTAGTCGTCGCAGTAGTTTTACGTCGCTACTCACCGGTGGTGTTCGAGAGATCGCCGTTGGAGACTAGAGCTTTTCGCCCTTCGATCGTAACGTAACATCGCCCCTGCGTCCGATCGGCCGCTGCCCCGTTCTTAGTCAAGTTCTTAGGGAAGCTACGGGATATCACGCCCAGCGACTCAACGTGAAGATATTCCTTTTCTGAGAACGAGCCTAAACCGAAGAGTAGACTTCAGGGGATGTTGCCGGGCTGCGGACGGATACGTTGAAGACCATCGCATCGCCGTGAGCGCATGTCAAAGGGAACGCAAGTGAGCTCTGAAAATAAAAGGAAAAGACCGAACTGAACTGGTAGAACCTACGTGTCAAATGGGCATAACTGAACGGGCAGAACGGCGGTAACTTTGATCATTACACATTGAAGAGAATCGTTGCAACTTGGAAGATATTCATTTAACGAGGGCAAGCGCAACCTTGTGTCGTATAACATTGTAGCAGAAGTGAATCTGAAAATTGGCATGCAGCTGGCATTTACACACCGAAGCACAAGCACCTCGGTAACTTTTTCATGCATTTTGCAGTGCCAAAGAAAAACGAGTTCCTAAATAACAATCTGAGAATATGCCGTTGAGCCGATGAATGCCCATTAAAGAATAAAAAGCAAACAAATTAATAAAAATAAATGAGAAAGTGGGTGGTACAATCCGAACCCTCAGAGAAGAAAATATTATGCGCTTTAATGTTGACAAAATTTAATTAGCTCGTAAATACTTGCTCATTAGCATACGAATACAAACAATAGAGTAGACGTGACTAGCGCCAACAGTAATTTGACTGTCAGGTTACGCTCAAGAATTCCTCTTGCCTTTTATTATTGCCACTCGCGCGACGGAAAACAGCTCACAACTTCACAACTTTTACGGTAATATTACCGCCATTGCAGATTTTCTATTATACACGACGCGTGTTGCACGGTCGAACCCTTTTGTATTATTTTCCGTAGACGCTCTGCTTTCGTCTCTTTTGAAATGTACGTTTTTGCCATTTGAGCCTCGTACGTCAACGGGCGTTCCTTTCCGCTCATTCCTTTTTTGCCACTTCGCTTCTCTTTTTTCTGCCGTTGTTGTTATTATCTTTTTGAGGACCGGCTCCTTCATTTTCGTGCGAATGAGATCGCTGCTGCCCTGAAATATATTTGCATTTTTGAACGATTATGAGCGCATACACGTCCAGTTGTTTCGTGTAAGTTTGTTTTGAAGTCGGTACGCGACGCTTGCGCACATCTTGTAAACTTTTTTGGTCGCTTTGTGTTGGTGTGGCGCGCTAAATTTGAGGTTACGAAGCCAGACGGAAAACCAGGAAATTTATTTTGGAATCACGAGACGAGGCGCCTACACGAGGAAGGACTGAGGAGACAAGAAAAATCGAAAAGTGAAAAAGAAAGCCAGAATTTACTTTTGCTTAGAAGATACACGCGGCTGTTACAATATTCTTTTCTTGATCCACTTTCGTAACAAGATCACGCACGAGGATAATAAAGCTGGCCGTTATCGATCAACTCTTTCTACGTCAGAGAAACGTACGAATTAAAATTTTTTCATTATTTCGCTTGCTTTTTCTTCTTCTCTTCCTTTTCTTTTTACTTCTACTGCATGCGCTCTGGCCAAGCTTGAAGAAGTATACAGTCTGCTCTGTACGTGAATCTCTGTACAGTACTGTTGCTTTCTGGATTTCAAATGCTTTGTAGCATAATTCCTTAAAGGAACGTAATTTTTCAATTAGGATAAATATTTTTGAAGTATGCGAGGTACTAAAATCTTATATGACCTTTTATTATTTACTTTAATTTTGCGCAATTTGGTTGAAAATACCTTTTTTTTTTTTTTTTTTTTTTTTTTTTTTTTTTTTTTTTTTTTTTTTTTTTTAATAATACTTACTCGAAACCCTTATCGCTAGTGAACACGAACTTTTCAACAATTGTTAGTCATAAAAGTTATATAAATTTAAGTTACATGTATAAGTTACATGTATTGAAATGATTACTAATAATCAATATATTTTAATTTTTAGGGGTGGTTAGCTTTAATTTTTAAAACTTTAGGATTTTATTTTTCCAGAAAATGTATCGTATCAATAAAATTTTAGTATAATTGTATAATTATTACATTTTGTAATCAACAATGAATCATTCTTTCCCTTTTAATTTGCATTGAAGATCCAATTTGCTAGAAAATTTTTTTAATGTTAATTAAAAAAAAAATTATTTTTATTATAAAAGTACCTGATCTTTTTAATTGTATTCAAAAATTGTATTTTTTGGATACGAAACTGTCGAATAACGTCTTCAATTAATAATTTACTGCGTTGACGTGTACTTATTCTTAAAATCAATTTGCGCCAGCGTTACATAACGTTATTGGTCGATCTAAGTAGTTCGAGTTGTGATTGTTGTTCGCTACAAAATATAAAGGAAATAAGTACAATAGAAATAATTTGGTATCGGTTTAATAATTACAAAAATTCGATTACATTTGTAACCAATTTATTTAACAAAATTTTTATTTTTTTACATAGTATGATTTAATTTCGACTAAATATAACAATCGTTGTCACGCAAGACATTTATTCTTTGTTATTCAAGAAATTTAATTGAACAATAAAAATGAGACTTATTATATATAAAATAATAATAACTTTCATCATAAAATTTTTACGCTACGCTAACATTTACGTGTTGTAAAGAAATTTTTTAATATTTAAAGCTCAATTTTGTTTGTAAAGTTCAGGAAAACAAAACAAAAACGATTAAATTCATGTACCGGAAAACTTTTTTATAAATATAAATATTTTTCTTGCACTTTGAAACGGATAAAGAAAAGCATTTTGGAATTTTGGTATTTTAAAAAATGTATTAAAATGTAATGTATAAGTAATGGCAAGAATTTATTCCCGACAATTGGTGATTTCACATGTTTAGTCAGATACATTTTTGTATCATTGCATAAGTGTACATGCAGAAACACGCAGAAGGCACACGAAACTTCGCAATTTATTTAAAATTTGATTCGTAATTTCTGTTCGTGACGAAACATACCTTGGTAATTATTTAACTGATTTCTAATACAGACATTAAATACTCAATCATTTTTATGACTTCGTAGAAGAAACTTAAAAAAATCATTAAATTAGATAGATGTTTTGAAAGAATAATAGTTTTCCTCTGAAATAAATAATTTCACGGTTAATGATAAATAATATATTTTATTAGTCATCTGACTTTTGACAAGAAAGACATTGTAAAATTCATTTAAAGTTAAGAGGAAAAGAAAATAGAACAGAAATTTAGTTTATTTTTATCCGTGAAGCGTACAGTCTGACATAGCATAGGGGCTAATAAGGGATTTCCATCACTAGGATCCATATATAGGCCCAATGGAAATGCTCACTCATGAATTTTTGGGCGCTCGTTAGACGCGCATTGAATGCGTATCCAAAGAAACAAGAGCAAAGGAGACGGAAAAAGATAGGGAAGGAAAAAAAAGTGTGTGAAAGTTCGTAGGAGACATGCATGCACGTACATGTAATTTAGCCCTAGATAAAATAACATAGAAATTCTAGACAAAAAGAACTGCGTGACCATTCGGAGTTTCTTACACTCCAGTTCCATCGTAAAAATCGATAAGATAATGTAACTTTAAGACATCTTGAGTTATTAAACTTATTTTTATGCGTTATTTTTGACACCGTGGGAATAGCGGACTTTTAATTGCTTAACGAAGTCACTTTTTCAAGAATCGGGGACAACCAATGTCGTAAGTCTTGCGACGTGTCGGGCTTGTTTGATAACGTCCTCAATGATTAATAGAGCTCAAACAGAGCCCTACTTTTCTCTCTATTTTCGTTGAGTACAGTAAGTTTGTATTTTCCCATTTACTTACATTTAATTCATTGCATAGCCATTCTTTCGTTCGTTCGCACTGTCGTATTTCAAACGCATTTTAATTCCCCCTTTTTCTTTTTCTATCACCTAAAATCTAATAGATTAATAAAAAAATATTTAACTTACATATCATTTTATTCAAATAAAAATAATGTAATAATAATGTAGAACGATAATTAAAACGTTCTTTAAAAAAAATTTTTTATCCGAAAATATAATTTTCGGATAATGGATGAATACGTTTATTTTAAACTGAGTAGCATTTAAATTTCACTTAAGTGTACTCGGTATTAAAAAAAAACATTTGAGGATTTCAGGAATATTTTTTCTTGTAAACGGAATACGCAAGGGCACGTAAGTTTATACATTTATAGGTCTACATTGGTAGGAATATATTATTCGTTACATCTGCTGCACGTTTTTAAAAATGTATCGTGTACCCTAGAATAGTTACATTTTCACGTGTAATAAGAAAATTAATTTTACTTAGCTTTTCTAATATTTTTAGAACTACAAGTATTACTATTTCTATCGAATGTCTACTATTTATTTACTAGCGAGTTGTTATTTATTTATTATAAACTTGAACGCCGAATACCGCACAATGATAAGCATTCGTGTATTTTGATTTCAAATACGTACGGAAAAAGTATTGTCTAAATTTAACATTTATTTGCTAATCCTGATGAGGGATAATGAAGATTACTACTTTTAACGAGATCAAGATGGTAAATACTTTTAAAAACCTTGTGCTAAAATATCAACATAAAAGTGCATTAATACGAACGTATTCAATTAATGAAAATTTTTAACTGTAAATAAAAAAATAGTAATAACACAAAAACGTAATTCCTTAGAAGAAATTTGATGAAGATGCTTGATGATTCTCTTTACACATTAATATTTATAATGTATTTGTAAAACGTGCGTATATGCTTTAATAATTTTAGGATCGTTCTAAATATTACAATGACTTGTTGTAAAAATGTATAAGCATCTTATATTTGCAATTTATGCTTTTAAACGTTTGTTACGTTGAAAAATGTCGGTATGTTATTTTAAGTGCTCTAATTCAATTGCTTAACTTGTGAGCATTTTCGCTTTAATTATATTATCTCGTACATCAATTTAAGGCTCTTAAGCGATTAAACAAAAGATACACACCTTTATTTAAAAACATTTTCATATACAATCTTTTAATACAAAACATAAGCTTATACCAAATTGCGTGAGAATTTTTATTACCTTATTAGAAATACATGTTTATCCGATAATGCGCTTTTAACAATCGCATTCGTTTGCTGTTTTTCACTGTCAAGATAAATCGAGACTCTACTCTACGTGGGCCTTAACCAGTTTTCGTTATACATTGCGTGGGCGGAAATACTGGATTTGTTGTCTGCAAGTCGCTTCCGGTAATGATCCCTAGCTCTTTGCAGACCTTTTATCCAGCTCTGGACGTTCGAGATCATATTCCATTATGATATCTGTCTGGTATTAAATCTGTCTGTGTCATTTTTGATAACGTTAAAAGAATCGTCTGAAAAGATATCGGACGTACAATTTGTGAAAACAAAATTTATCGAATTACAAATTACCGTCCGTCGTGGCATTTCCGAAAGAATTTTATAGGCTTTACAAAACATTTATAATTAAAGTATTTCGAAAAAATTATTATTAAATTTGCACGTTTTCTGGAAGTATATCATCTTCAGAATATGTATAAAAAATTTTGAGTTATTCTTATTAAAGTGACTCAATGTTATGTTCGTTATAAAATGACGTTCTTGTTTTATAATAAAAAGCCGAACAAGCGCCAATTTAGTTTTTTATTTAATATTTATTAATACTTTATTTGGATTTTTATGATAACAGGATTGTGTCGTGAAAAAAACCAGACGTGCTCGACGATACAATTTTCTTATCTTTTTACAATTTTTTCAAGTTGCTGTTTTTTAAGTTGATAGGAGCCACTGTTCCGTTTGTATCATAAGGATAACAAATAAAAATACATTTAATGGGCTCAATGATTTTACGATACATACACTTATACTAAACTAATTAAAAATTTCTTGAAGTGCGATAGAATGTTTAAGAAAATTCATCGGTCTCAGTTATTGCCAATTCTTTGCTTAATTTGACTCTTTCTGATCGATTTTGGAAATTGACGTCGACAATGTACATCTTGATCGCGAATTTTCATATGATTATGCTTAAGCGTGCGTTAAGGCGAATGAATCTTTTCACGATTTCACTATGAAATTTCAAATTCAAAACTTAAAACCGAGTCCGCGTCGATAATGCTTTCTGAAGTTACGTTTTTTACTGCATACATTACAGACAAGCTTCTCGAGTAAAAAAGGTTAAAAATGATTTATTTCATATTTAAGATAAAATTTATTTTTTTAAAATACCAAATGATTAGTTATAAGCTTTTACGCGGTGAAAGATTTATGCTTCAAAAAAACAAAGATTATTCTTTTATCTTTATGTATGCATAAAGATGTGTGTTTTTCGATTTCCGATTCTTATTTTTTCTACATAAATGAATGTTAAAGTAGTGACTGGCTTTAACGTATACATCGAGGTACTTCCAATTGTAGCACTCGACCAAACTGTCACGAGTACTTTTCAATCAGAAATAGAATTTCTATGGTTGGCAGACTTTGGGAGATCTTCCAAACAATGGTAAAAGTCTTATATAAACATTTCTTCTTACTGTGTACAAAACAAAAGATAAATCAGTCGTTAGTCTCATTTGAAATACTAGGAAATGTTTTTAAACCGCCACTCTTCAAAGATACGCGTCCTTGTTTAACCTTTTTGGCTGCCAAATCCGTAATTTTGCAATTTTTTACATTTGTAAAATGCCATTACACTTTGATGACATTATACTTCGAATGGAAAACGAATAATGATATTTTATATTATAATTATTTCTCTTTTCACTTTTAACACAAACAAATTTTTTTAAACCCGCGAAAAAAATATGTTTGAGCATATTAATTTTATTTGTAAAAACTTCTCAACGATTATATTTCAATCTATTAATTAAAAGCAACATTTGAACCGAAGTCGTAACAAAATGTACATATTTAAATGAAAATGTAACATCAAAGTAAGTTACATTGTTTGTGATATATCAACTGCAAGACCGAGATATTGTTTTTATCTGTTTAAACTAGATCAGCAGCTAACGTTCGGTTCATTAGCACTTTTACAAACGTAAATACTTTGGGATACAATATGTCTCATCACGAGTTTTTAATCATTCGAAGCTTAATCGTTGGTTAACCCGTAGAAGCTTAACAGTACAGACGCTTGTTTGCAGTTTTTATTTGATGATGCAGACCATGAAATCAACATAAATAATTATTTTACAGTAATCCAAGCGCTAAATATAATTGAAATTTAAACTTTTACTCTCTGTTTTTTTTTTTTTTTTTTTTTTTTTTTTTTTTTACAAAGTACATTCGTAGATGTTCAAAAAAGCTTCATGTTACAGAAACAGATAAATTATCATGGAAAATATCAATATATCGTATACTTTTGGTACAAATATAGAGATAACAAAGATTTTTTTCTAATATTTTACGTTACAGCAACAAGTTTATTCGAAAAATAACAATTATTTAATATTACAAGTTATAAGATCTTTCATAAGAAAAACAAAACGTACAATGTCTTAAAAGAACAAAGTAATATTTTTATCATAAGTTAATTATCCACATATGATAGAATATGTGTGATAAAATAATTCTTTAAATACGTTAACGCTCTTTCGTTCGCACGTACTTTGGCATTTTGACATAATTTCTTGCGCTGTCTTCGACTCTTTTGTATTTACTTTTGTTTTAACAGTATTATTTTCGGATGATTATTTATGTGAAAATCCTTTACTAAATCTACGATAAAATTTCAGTTCACTATAAAATATTTGCATTATAAATAAACACTATGATTTAAATTTAATATATTCATGAATCTATAGATTTGGAATCTTTTTTAGTGCATACCTTTGTGAAAATGTATATCATAAAGGTTAAAATAAATTGGTAGAAACACCATGATAGATATCTATGAGGGTGATAGTTTCTTTGTATTTATAATTTATACGACGCGTCATTTATATTATATTTTTTATACTTATAAAAATTATTATTATTTGGAAAAACGCATAAAAGTGTCAACAACTCTCAATAAAAAGATTCAAATTTAACAATTCACATGCAGATTTTAATATATCGAACGCTTCACTTACAAAGAACGACGTTGATTTGCGATTATTCATTTAACCAATGACAATCATAAATGTGGTGCTTGATGAAAAGTTAATTAAATACGCGTGCTCGTATTGATTGAATTTATCTTGTGCAAAATTTTTGCCCTTGATTCCAAAGTATTTTCCCGTTATTCTTATTTAGTCTAGTTATTTTGCACATTGAATTACTTATACTACGAATTACTGAAAACGAATTACATTTGGAATTTCAAATATTTTGCAATTATATTATTAGATGCGTAACATTAACCGAGTTCTCACAAACTCGATTAATCATATATTTTAATACAAATAAAAAAATATGTGTTTATACAATAAGGATAACAAATAAAAGTAGAAACATAAAATACGGAAAGCAATGTTTAATTCACAATATTACAAAGAATATAACATATTCGAATGTTTTCGTTTTTACGATTACCGACTAATTCAAAAAAAGATAACGTGACCTCGTGGATGGACTTTCTTGTGTAACATCCAATAAAGTGATTACTTTAAGCAAGCTTAAAGTAAGCTTACACCTTTGCAAGTTCTAAGTCTCTACCAAATGCGCGCTCATGACAATAAAATAATAAAAGTGCCTGTAAAGAAGGATAATCGTTGAATGACGTAGACTCGCTTCCTGTCCCACCTAAACATATATACAAAGGCACACGAACCTTTGTACGCTTTCATTTCTACTATATCTCTCGTATTCTCCTGTGGACTTTTTCCCCTCCTTTCGTATTACTCATTCCTTTCTAACGTAATATTCCCTATCTTCCTCTCGCTTCCCCCTCTCACACGCTTCTCATTCACGCACTTCCTCACGCACATTCATGTGCACATAGAAAATACTCATGACCCTATCATATAAAGAATTTGTCATTGGATTATCATAAAATTATTTTATTTAAATTCAGAGTTGAGTTGAAATGTGCGCCTAAAATAGAACCAAAGAAAAGTTTTGTTGGTTGTCATTGAATATTTATATTAATGTACATATCTTCGTATTGATAAATATTCCTAAATTATGAAAGTGTTCATAATAAAAAATTTGTTCTTTTTCTACGAACGATTGAAACTTTAGGCCAACACTCGGTTCAAGGTTTTGGACGGATGACTATAAAAAATAAACTGAATTTTCATGGCATCATTAGGATCGGTATTTATTTACAACTTTTCAAAATAAAAAAAAAATGTATAATTTTGTAATAAAGAAAAAGGTAATTACGCAATTCGTTAATATCATACAAAATCTTACATGTATATTTTTCTGCTGATAATATCATTAATATTATTTAAAAAATGAGTAATCTAATTTGAAACCTAATTTGACAATTCATTGAATGGATTATTTATAATATAATAAACATTGAAATTCAGTGAAAATTTTGGATCTTTTTTGATACCCGCATGATTTTATTCAAGGTGTAGGAGCAACTTTAAAATGACAGAAAACAATGTATTTTATTTGGAACATTTTTACAAAATTACAAGTCTAGTTGTATTTGTAAGAAGTTTCTTTTAAAAGAGTATAATAATTTTATGCTTAAATGATTTAACGAGACGGCAAAATGAAAAAATTTAAATTTACAAGTTATTCGGTAAATTGTCGCTAAAAATTAGTTAATCGTGTTAAGTAAAGAAAAAAAGAATTATTAAGTGTTTATTATTAGGAAATTGGCGAAATGTGATTGTGTTTGAGCATCATCGCAATTTAAGTAGCACTACTTTTTAAAACACAAGAAATTTATTTTTTCCAGTCAAACTTAGCCAAAGAAACCCATGAAATATATGTACATATATACAAAGGCCTCATACGGCCTTGTTTATATCGTACTCAAAGGCAGTTACTCGAGGTCTTCCGAGCGTGCGTAATGGATATTTGGAGTAAAGGAAGCCCCTCCGGGCTATACGTTCCATCTTTTTTGCACTCGCGTTGTAAATAGTTCGTTCTGTCTCTTACCCTCTCTTTTACGTGGTTTACATCCAACATTTATCTACGCCGCAATTTTTATTTCTTGCGACGCAGTAGTTACGACAAATAGTTTCATGGAATATTCGAAGTGTGAGTGGGAAAAAATTGTCCGTTTTTTGATCGATGGTGAATATTATTATTATTATTAATAATAAATATTAATTGTACTTTTTACGTGTACACTTGACGTGCTTGTAACTGATAAATTTTATTTACATAATCACCGCATCTAATTGTTTAATATATCCGTTTTCTCTCTTTCAAGCATAACAAACATTCCGTTTCTTTATTCCTTATTATGTATCTAGCGTACACATATTATATTTACTACTATTTAATAAAGTCTAAATGAAGTTGTTGATAAATGTTGTTTAATTTGTTCATAGTGTCATTCGATAATTGTAAATGATTACGTACTATTTGTTACGCAATTTAAATAGATCTTAAGAGAGTATTTATAGCTTTTATATTTCAATGTCGAGCTTATGTGCTTATATAGCTAAGAACTTATAATTATTCGATTTTGTTTCAAGTGAAATTCATACATCGTAATAAAATGTAGATAGTTTTTTTTTTTTTTTTTTTGGAATATAATAATTTTATGAATATTATATAATTTGCTACAGTTAATACGATCATTTTATAAAAAATCGTTGTCAAAAAAATAAAGAACTATTAACATATTTCCAATGCAACAGCTAATTATTTTCGGCTTTTAATTTGATGATTATTAAAATTTTTACTAAGTTGATTTTTTAGAATTATTGCAGAATATTTTTTTATTACAAAAAAAAAAGTTCATTGTTTGTATCGTTTATATGAAAATCTGAATTTACTAAAGCGTAGAAGATTAATGATTGTCGAATTAACGAGAGCCTAAACTAATTTCGGTCTTTGCATTACTATTGGAGGTGAGAGGGTAAAATATCGCATTGAAAAATAGTTTTACCAATGCTCTATTAAACCGTAACCTTGTCACTATTTTCATTGCCAGATGAATAAAAATGAATTGAAAATTGACTTGTTAGCATTTAAGTTACAATACGAGACTATCAATACAGGTGACACTTACACATTTCATGAATTTATAGAAAAGCATGTTTTCCTTACGAGACATAAAGGTCTCCCCGTTCATTGGCAGTAGGAATTTACTTAAGGCTCATTCATACATATGCGTAATAATTATGATTTAATATTCGAAATAGCTTTTAGAAGCTGCACATTTAGCATACTTAATCAATAAATTATTTGATCATTAGCGTTTGAAAAGTAGTAAATCCAAGGATGTCCTTGGGACTGTAAGGATGGATCAGGCTACAAAGAAATTCAAAATAATTCAAAAGAATAATTAGACTTCAATGCATACATTTATATTTGTACACAAGGAGAAACAATTGTGTGCGCGACCTTCTGGACTCGTGTCAAAATGGAAACTGCGAATCGCATATTATCGCGTGCTCACATCGGCGCCGATGAGTACATAGTGCATTGAACTTCTATTGTATTCTGTAAGCTACTCATCGCCGCGACCGAAGCCAACTTCATCTATGACGCATTCCTACCCTGGTATGCATCTGATGCAGGCGGAGATACTTTCTTGGAATTTCATATGTGACATAGGAATGTGCATCTACATCCGCGCGTCTCGCACCGGAGAAACGCGTAATTAACGGTGCTCTATTCTATTGACCTGTATTTCTTCGAATGATAAATGCAGGTCACCGAATGAATTCTTTCGCTTGACACAAAAAATGCTCGCGTATTATTTTACTGGAAAAGTCGTATTTTAAGAATATTAACGTGGAAAAAACGTTCTACAGTAATAACCGTTTCATAGCTCTTTAGTAAAAGTGTTGCTATTTGTAAACGTATCATTAGAATAAAATTTTTTTACTGCGCTCGTAATATTTACGAATGTTAAATGGAATTGTGTGTTTTTGTTTCGCGCGTAAGCAACGGTGAACTGCATTATCTATTTCATAAGGAAATATTCACAAGAAAATCTTTTTTTTAATCTAACGTATATTATTTTGCTGTGTATAATATGTGCACCACTCATTAACTTTCCTTCGAATACCGACTAATAAATTATCTTTTATATTTATGCAAGATCATATTTTTTCCGTTTATATTATTAAAATTCAGACCTTTAACATACATTGCTAATTCTTTAATTACTAAAAGACGAATAAATAAACGTTGAACGATAATTTAAAGTTATCTTCGAAAATTTGTTAATAAAAGTTGTAAGAGTATTTACTTCGAAGTTTGTATCGTCGTTAAAAACTACAGTTTACAGGTTCACTGAAACTGCAAGCAATAAAACGTGTTTATGAATAAGCTGTAAATGTATTTTACGTAGTGTAAGGTACAATCGGTAAAACAGATGCCCGATCGATTGATCCACTCCTTGAATTTGATTTGGCAGTCGCATTTTCAATGGTTGAGTCATCGATTCATTAGGATACAAAGTATCAATATTTAAAATTTCGAAGTACGCAGTTTACATTTTATATAA
The DNA here is from genome assembly GCA_018907045.1 of Wiebesia pumilae. NCBI lineage: Eukaryota > Metazoa > Arthropoda > Insecta > Hymenoptera > Agaonidae > Wiebesia > Wiebesia pumilae. The sequence goes on from JACCHZ010000104.1 coordinate 3,237,690, forward strand.
TATTCGCATTCCAGCTATACATCGTGAGCCTGTGCTCACAGTGAGCTGATTAAAGTGCAAGATGATAGTAAATACTGCATTAAAAGATCGCCTGCAAGAACGTAGCAGTTAAGCAAGTGTGCGTGAATAGAAAACTCGATGCATTGTTAAATGCAACGGATTTCCCTTTATCGTCGAGGGCCCATATAAAATCGTTACATAATTTCCCTTTGCATTTTCCAAAATTGAAGCTATTCTCTGAAGAGGCGAAAGTTGAGCGTCATATCTGTTTCAACGAAATACAAACCATTTTGGTGTTCCATGAGCTCCCATGAGCTCATCACCTCGACCCTCTCTTTCTCTTACAACGCGCTCGTGTAAGTTGTAAGCGCGAGCTCTTCTGTCTCGATCTCTCCGCGTTGGTATGGCGAACACTGTTGCCAGCTCACGCAGCACCGAGGAGCAAGCGAAGTCTGGTTCTTGTGCATATACGAGTACGTACAAAAAAGCAATTGTGAAAGTTAAAGGAGAGACAGAGCGAGGGGAGATAATAGCCGCGTGGAGCGCAGGCGGTAGAGATAAGAATGTTCCGCGCGGAAGACGCTTACATAAATAAACATCGGCGCCGCGGCGGAGGAACAAAGCCGAGGGACAATCGGGACGTTTAAAAGGACGGTAACCCCTTTCGACATGACTCCCAACAATGTGCGCAACTGCAGGTCATCGGAACACGAGTCCGACCGTCTGCGTCTCCTTTGTCAGACGTAGTAGTCTCCTCCTGGACAAACTCTTCTATCTTGGCGCTGAACACTTTTGGGCGAATCGCGTTACCTGGAGAGGAATAGGTTTGCCAATGGCCATGGAAAACGCGCGACAACGAAAACTCGACTAGCTTTCGTTCGGCCAGACGCGCGCGTGGGAATTCTCTTTCCTTGAGTTTTCCAGTCGCACGGTATCGGAATTCCACACTGGATTAGACGCAAGGGAGAGGGCGGATCGGAATTCCCGAAAATGAGGGACCCCTCAGGGTGGTTACAATGCCGAAAGTGAAACTGTGGGAAGAATGAGATCGCCGATGCGAATTGTTCGACGAGAAAAAATGCGGAAAATGCAAGTGCCTTTATGAGCATCGACGACCTGGGAGACCTGGATTTTCTTTAATTTGTTGATACGTTTTATGATAAATGGCATTGCGATCTTTACACGAATGCCAGACGGTGTATCGGTGGCAGAATCTATAGCAATTTATCCTACTTTGTATCTTTTAAAAGGAGAGAACCTTGTAACGTTGTACGTTGCAAACCGAATGCTCTTTTGGCTTCAAAACTTGCTTTTCAAAATCCAGTAAAATACAGTATTGTAATATATAAGTATTGAAAGAACGCATTAACCTCTCGTTAAGCTACTTTCAATAAATATACAGATTGTACAAGTTACAGTTGAGTTACTTAAAGTACTGTTAATGTTTCTTTGTGCACAACTTAAAAATGGGATCTATTATTAGAGGTGAAATGAACTTCCAAGCGCAGATTTGACTTGAAATATTATGTATTGAAAAAAGTCATTAATTATAAATCACTAGGAGTTAGAGTCGTTACACGGTATGAAAATCTGAAATCTTTTTGCTTTTGCTATTTTTATTTCTGTTTTCTTCTTGCATTGGTAGTACATATTAGTATAAAATAGAAGAAAAGCAAATGTACAAATAATTGTAGTAAAGAGTTATCAAAATATTTTATTTAATTAATTACTGTTGATTATATCTTGAGCCATTCTCGTTTTCTTTAACTTCTACTATTCATATTTTCAAATTCTACTAACCTCAATTAAAAGTGTGCTTTCATATGCAACGATAGATTATGAATAAGAGGTTTTCATATGGATTTTCGACGTGATTTCATGAAACGAATGCAGAAAGTGAAATAAATTTTATTATGCAAAGAACAATCAAAGTCTAAACAAATTTTTACAATAACAATGTCACAATAAAATAGAGTATTTGAAATGTACATCTATGCGTTAGTTAGAATAAATATTATAAAAAATATATCAATTAGTCTACCTATTTATGAAAAACTATATTTCACATTTGGAAAAAGAGAGAGATATTCTATAATAATTTTTGCAGATTTATTATGTCTAACATTTTAATTTTATGATTAATAATGTTTTGTCATTTTACAAAAATATCTAATAGTAGCCATGATTCGTGAGATCAATTTTATTTTACGTACACGGCGAATTGTATTTAGATTCATTATTTCATTTAAAATAATATTTTTATTGATTTAAAAAAACAGATTTTTATCGAAGTTAATTTTTTCTGTTTAGAATATTGCATGATTTATATTACAAACTAGCATTACAATGAATTATCTTGCATTGAAGTATCGATTCGTTATCTCTAATTGTAGAGACACGTTATAAATTATATAATATTTATATGAATTTCTTTTTGAGCACCATAGGTTTAGACAAAATATATATGTTTAAATTTAAGATGAAGAGGTTCGGAGAAATTAACGTAAGATAAAACTTTAAATGCTCGTATATGTATATTTTTGAGGAATGTTATTATTGTTAACGAATTTTTTCATTTACAAAGAAGAATGTAAGATAAATATAAATATAAATACTATTTCCAAAATGCGATGTTGGCTATACATATTCGTGATAATAATTTTAGTAATAGTTTATGGCAAAAGTATATTTTTATAGGAATTTAAAGACCACTCAGGATTTAAAGTTAAAATAGCCTAGAAATCTGAAATTCCAAGTAGTAAAGATTTTAAATTACAAAACATTAACTATAGGTATTAAAATTTTTTTGGATTTCAATCATTTTATAATACCAAATTCTAATCAATAAAGTTTTACAATTAAAATTTTTTTAATTTTCTAATTTTTAATTCTGCTTTTTTTTTAAATTCCATTTCCAAGGAATTGTTTCAGAAGGTACAGTTTAACTAAACTGTAATATTTTTATTGCAATTAATATTCAGTAATATTTTTATTTTATTCGGTCGAATTCATTTAGTTTGTTAAATGTAAGCGAACAGTTTCCTAAGTATTTGTATTTAATAAATATAATTTAAATTAAATTAATTAAAATATAGTTTAAATATAATATAAATTGATGTCAGATCAAGAACACTTGCTATTATGGCTCGATCAAACATTAAAATAAAAATAACTGTTAAAATTTCATAAACTGATATAAAAATTTAATTCATTTGAATATATTTATCTTTAACTTATTCGTAGCTAATATTTTGCGATTAGTCACTTGTACGTAATTTATTAATTTTCATTTATTGTCTTATACAATCTATCGTTAAAATCTATAAAACAATTTGACACGATGTAATATTTGTTCAAAAGCAGATCTTTATTACATATACGAATTATTGAAAAAACAAAAAAATAGTCAAATATTAATGTACTCGAATAAATAAGCCAAAAGTTCGTAAACACAATTTTCATAACAAACGAAATTCATTTTATTATTCATTCATCTTAATTCCGGAATGACCTTCCGGACTAATCATTCAAACAAAATTTATTCGTTTAACACGCCCAGGCTTCGCAACTTAATTTTGCTATAAATCTGGTAGTTACATACGCGAAACAACTTTGTATCGTATAAATACCTTGCTTTTCCTTAAATTTGATAAAACAAATCTGTAGTTCCATACGGCAATTCGATCTGATTTTATTATCTTTAGTTATGAGAAAACTTTATTCTGCTAACGCACTTTCGATCCCACGAACAGAGAACCGTATTTCAAAGCCGGTAAAATATCGGAAGGGAAAGCCTCGTATGAAATTTAATTCAATAAAATTCGCCGCCATTTTCACCCTCCCGCTGATGAAAGAAAAACTATTCGAAAGCCAGTACAAATCGTAACCCTTGGCGCTCTTTCGTAACCGCGTTCCATCCAGAAAATTCAATCCGTCGACACGCCGGCAGATCTCTCTATCTCTCTCTCTCGTACTCCTGTCGGCTCTCTCTCGGAAAAAAAAAAAAAAAAAAAAAAAAAAAAAAAAAAAAAAAAAAAAGAGAGAGAGAGAGAGAAAACGCGAGTACTCGCGTGCACAGCCGTGGGCAATGAAACGGGCATGAAAGAGAAAGAGCAGAGCCGAGCCTCGTGAACGGCGCTTGAACCAAGCCAGACCCTCGGCGCGCCGTTGTGTAAAAGTATGCATTCCGGAAAGAGAGGAGAGGAATGGAATCCCATCGGCGCGCCGAGGGAGAGGCAACTCTGGACGCAAAAGCCGTAGCGCAACAGTCCATGCGGCCGTAGCCCGTACGAAGCATCCGTACGAAGCGTCCTTACGAAGCGTCCGTACGGGCTACGGCTTTTCAAGCCGAGTCTGGCTGCATCGGATTCCGTCGATATCGAGATCAATCGAGAGCTTTACGATCACGATTCACGGCGATGCTACGCAGACCCCCGAACTCGAAAGGCCAACCAATTTTATAATTTGAATCCCACCGGGATTATTAGGTTAGCCCTGTTAACCCTGTTGCGCCTGTAACCTAAGGAATCACTTGTAGTCGTAAACCGATGTATTTTTACATAAATAACCTATATCCGAACTCCGTGTAAGCCCGCAATAATAACACTGAGGCTTTGTCCATACTGCACGAACATTCGATGATATTCGCCTGCAAAATTCTGCGTTAGAGGCGATATCGAATTGCCATTGTTCGAGATGGCTTGTACACGCGGCTCGGCGGTGGAATTTAAATGCTACGACATCGTAAAAAGTAGCTGCTTTGGCTACGCTGTGCAAACTCTGGATGGATATATCTTTATCCGTAGTGGGCGATGCGAAACGAAAAATTGGCGCGATCGGCGTCGTTGGAGAGAATGCGGGTGGGGAGGGGTAGGGTAGGGTAGGGTGGGGGTGGGGGTGGGGGTGGGGGCGGTCTAACATCCGCGAGGATCAACCTAAGCGAAGCTTACGCCGAAAGTAGATCATTTTTGGTCGACGTAACCCATAAGAAAAGAGCGGAAAATCGATAATTCCAGACTGGAATTCGTCGACCTTTCCCAATGGTGAGAGGGCTGACGGCGGTAGACGAGCGACAAGGACAGAACTCTCGCCATTACATGTCGCCGTGCGGCCGTTTCCCACGAAAGGCTCTCGGGACTCGGAGCAGCTCCGGCTCTCACACTCCTATCGCGCTGGCAACATGGCACTTGGCAACTCCGCACTGGAGGTCGACCGAGCCGCCGCGCGAGTCGCCGCCGTTGCTCTTTATAGTCCCCAGAGCCGCCGAGGCTGAAGCTCGTGGCGTCAGCGGAACCCAGAGTCCGAGAATTTCCTCGCTCGCGCACAGGTCGGCCGCAACGACAACGACGACCACACGACCACACGACCACACGACCACACGACCACGACGACAACGACGACGACCACGACTCACCGCCGATCCCGTGCAACGTCCCCAAGTACAAACGGAGAAGTCTTGGCATGTCCGCGTGAGGAAGTCCGATCGAGAGCGGAGACGAACTCACGGCCGCGGCTATGAAAAAGTGCGATCGCGGTGTCTGACGTCTCCTTATCGCGGGTGCGAACGCGTGTTTTTTCTTTTCGTTTTTCGTCGTTCCCGTGTTTTTCGGTTATTTGTTTTTTACTCCAATAGTCCCTTGGCCCCGACTTTCATCCTGCGCGCGCGCCCGACTTCCGCGAACGAGGAATTTGGGACAGGACGGAGGAGGACACACGATTTTGGAACGAAACAGAAGGGAACGGATTTCACTTTTTTTCCTACACGCTCGTGTAACACCCGACAATGCTGAAAACCATGTACATAGTACGTATTCCTTATTCGTTTATTGCGTGGATGTGTGCATGTTGGTGCGCTGTGTGGAGCGCGCATTTGTGTGGGTATTTGAATAGGTTTTCGTAGTGTGCGCGTCGCGTTTGCGCCTTTGCCAGTGTAAATTACGTCGGTGAACATTGATTTACAGCGATGTAGCGCCCTGATATCAGCAGCCTTTCTGACGTCCTCCCACTCTGGATATTTTCATTTTTTTTTTATTTATTTATTTTTCTTTTTCATACAGGTTTTTAGTGGTGGGAGGTCGTGTTACATTTGAGTGATTTTATCGCCTCGGTCTCTTTTTTCTCTTTCGTCGATGTGGAGGTCAATTTTACGACAATTAAAGTATCGAATTCGAATGGAGTTTCTCCTTTACCGTAGGCGTGACTCCTTCGTACTTTTTCTTGGTTCTACAACAGCCATTATTAATGGTTCAAATTTGAAATGTTCACGGAGATGAGCGTTGAAGTACAATGGCACTTTTCTTTTCATACAATTCTTGAACACTTGTTGTACTCGTAAAATTAATGATCCCTTTTTTATCATTAACGTTGATTCTTTCAAACGAGAATGGTAGTGATTTTCACGAGTTTCTCGACTATATCATCGCGACAACTTTTCAAATATTTTCGCAATTAAATCAGATTTCAACGGGCCAGTGTATACTTGCGCGCGCGCACTATTTGTTCGCGGCGGAGGAGTTTGACCGCCCAGAGCGGATGTATGCACTACATCATTTACACGTCTGGGCACGACGGCCTGCAGAACGAAATAGAGCGTGCAGCTGCACTTTTATTTCAAACTCTATGGAGGAATTTCTTTTCGAGTATTCTAACGTAGAGCATTTTCGCAGATCTTACCGAGTTTGAAGATAATTGAAATAGAATGTTTATACTTAGCGAGAATTAACGACGTTTACTCATCACTGATGTAGCATATGCCTTTAAAATGTCAAATAAATTTCGAAATGCGAATAAGTAAAGAAGTCTAGCACGTCGATTAAAAAGACTCGATTCGCTAATCTAATGTCATTTTCACGCGTTAGTCGCAGTACATTGGAGACTACACTTACATTTCGATTCCAACACTTTTTCCCTCGAAGAGCCGCTACAGGTTAATTTCTAAATTTGTTTATCAATTTTTCGCGATGAAACTTATTCGATATGTTATAGAATTTTGATCGGGCAGATATGCGAAATATAATGCAATCAACAGATAGTTGCCGACTGCTCGGGCGCATGGTAACCGCCGTATTTCAGCGATATATACATGGCCGCTCTCACTTGATTTTCGAGAGCCACGTAGCGTTTATATATGTGCATGCACGCAGCTGCTGCAATAACGCGTTACGGAACGTTTTTAACTACTTTAATTATTTCAATTTGATTTACCGTGTGTTCGATATTGTTTGAAAGATAATGTAACGGTAATAGACAAAGATCGATGATAATGAGACCTTGGGCGTGTGATTATTATACGCGTTTCTAACCTATTGTTCACTCGTCGTTGCAAGTCCACGATTGCCTAACTTTATCGAATCGTACTAACAAAATCACAAAATGCATTCACGTAGTGTATACGAATATTTATTATACTTATTATATTTATTATTTTTGTTATTTTTATTATGAAATAAAAGTAAAAAGATTTGAAATGAATATTATATGTACGTACATTATAATAATGTCAAACGCGGCCTTATGTTTGAAACGAGTGTAACCGAAAACAGTATTAGCAGTGCGGAATGTACCGATTAATAATATGCTAACGAGCGAAAGAAGTGTTTATTGTACATTAGAGTCGCAAGGACTTTTTATTGTAAACTCATCTCTTGTTTCTTAAATGGGATTTGCTCGTTTTTACTCGTCCGTAGGCGCACTTGACTGGACGTTCACAATAAACGGATGGGTAACAACGAGCGACGGAGATCGCGTTGTAGACTTGGCCTCAAGTCCGGTTCGTCCTTGCGTTTCACGCACGCAATTCGCATAAAGCGTACGATAAATAGCCGCGGGTTTAATAGAATTATGCATGAATTATGTGGGACAACTGATTGGCACTCATTGAAATCTATTGTACTTATGAAAGAAAAATTTACATAATTTATTGCCCATGCATTGATTACAAATTGGCTTTGCAAGTGACTTATGTTTGAATCGCGTGCAATTACGTACGTGTGTGCGTGTGTCAACGTCCGTACATAGTTTTAAAGGATTTTCGGTATCGATTCTACGAGAAACAAGGAATAAGTGACTTCTGAGATCTGAAATCTAGTTGTAATAGTCTAGTAAAAATAGTCCGAGTAGTACGTTAGTTTTAGAATTTGAATAATTACGAAAAATTCATTACCGGATATAATCTGTCTTTTTTTGTAAGATATTTAATAAAAATCAACGTAAATCAAATTAAAAGTATATTAATATTGTAAATAAGTTTCTTGTCGTTTATTTCATTCTGCTTTTCATCTAAAATCCTCGTGATGAAAACTCGTATGCCCGTGTACGATAAAACGTGAAAGTTTTATCGAAAATTTTTTATTGTTACCTTGTCTTATTAACGAAGCAAAAGATAAAAACTTTTTATGTAGCCGAGAGTAGCCATGCACAATAGAATTTTGAACGCTTGAATTACTCACCGAGTTGAACCGATACAGCCTGTTATTTAGCTTTTGCCCACACGTTTTCGAGACAATGTACCTCTCATGCGCAGTGCACAAAGGCAAAATAAAAACGTCTTAGTTTCGAACATATATTTAAACTTAGACGGTGGTGCATCAATTTTTGCGTCCACTGGTCCGTTATTTTTATAATCCAGAATAGTCTGTTTTATAAACGGTGAAGGAGATCGCACAACAATCGTCAAACGAATCATTTGAAATACGTCCTACAGAGACAGGTTGATATTATTAAATATTTTAAGGTAAATCCGGACGAAGGAGAGATTTTAAGGAAATATCTAAGATTGAATTCAAGAAAATAAATAAAAATGTGAAGGTAGGCAATCATTTTTATGTTATGAATAATATATTCGGATAATGCAGAGGGTGATAAACGTGTTGACCATTTTTAAATCAGAGTTTAGATGGTTTATATAGATCGATACCAATAAGTATGACGTGGTCAACGTGTTATTACACCTTCTATTCGAAAAAAATACGTGCTATCATAATTACTCATGATAATAAGAACCATGTCTTTTTCGAAAAATCCAGTGCATTTATAAAAAAAAAAAAAAAAAAAAAAAAAAAAAAAAAAAAAAAAAAAGAGTAGAAACGCAGAGTTCGTTATTGTTATTCATAGCTATTCTACATTATTAACGCATGACATTTCAAATTATTCTTAATGGGGAAATGAGTGATGCTATATATCGCTTTCACGAATTAAAATTCATGGAATTATCGTTATTGTGGAATTCCTTGTTTTAAAAATCCGACGGGCACAAAAATTCAAAATTATTTGTCACGATAATGCGCGTCGAGTCATCCGGAGATTATTCGTAACTTGCAAACATTTCTAGATTAGTAAACAAGAAGAGAGAGAGTACCAAACAAGCCTGCCTACGTGACTCACTTCAAAATTTTTGAATATAAAATATACGAGTTAGGGGCACGAAAAAAAAATACACACGCGAGTTGAAGTTCGCAGAAGTACCTAAAAATATTTAAAAGTCCTCGGGCTCGCGCGTTCCTAGCGGCGTGCCTTCCAAAGGACTCGAGTTTCTTTCGAGGAAAGCCAATCGCTAAGAAACATTGAGGAAAGGAGCGCTAAAAGGACGAGAAAAAAAAGGAAGCGGAAAGCTTGAAACAAACGTATAGGGCGGCGAGCAGTTTTCGTGAGAGCAGATGTGCATTGTGGCACGTAGGCTACAGGAGGGCGTAGCAGGAGGGACGTTGGATGGAAAAAAATATGGAAACAGTTCTGGAGGAGAGACCGCGAGAGCGTAAACGTACGCGTGGGTCTGAGGGACTGTAAAAGGAAACAGTGGGCAAAAGACGTACTTTGATTGTTTTGCAATTGTGATTATCGCTTTTTCGTTTTCATTGGTGCTTTTGCTTCTTTATACGTACATACGAGTGACACACGAAGCAGTGGTAACGTTTTAATTTTTCCTTTGAAACGCAAAGTATTGTTTATTTTGTAATAACGCAATTTTAGATACTGCAGATTCCCAGTGCAAAATTGTTTTGTTGCTCGTTAAGCTTTTCAGTAGATATTTGTAAATTGCTTTGTAAATTACAAAGGATGCGAAGGATACATGTGCTTATTAAATTTTGAATCCTAATACCAATGAGCTTTATTATTATATCTTGTGATAGTATTATTAAAATACCTGGAGTGTCTAAAAAAATTATTACAACAATTTTTTTAATGTAGTCATAAATAAACATTTTCTAAGTTCCAACAAGCTTCCATAGGTTCCACCAGTTACATAAAACGGATGATCGCACAATATCTTACAATAGTTAAAACAATGTGCAACGTAGATATCATCGCATTTCAGGCCTTAATTTTTCTCATATTCTTCCACGTGAACAATTGCACTGGTTAACACTAGAGATAAATTGTTGAGTCATTTATGCTTGGTCTTATGTAATCGATAAAAACTAAAATTTGTTACGTCACACTATACAATAACGACGTTTAAGGACATTAAGTAAAATAAAGATTACATTACATTATAATATATTAAATATTAAATATTAAAATAAAATAAAATAAAATAAAATTAATGCATAATCTCTGTGAATATGCCGTTGAACCGCTCGTAATTTTTCAAAGAAGTACGATCGTATACGTAATTAAAAAAATAAAAATACTCAAGTACAGACAGTCGAAGGGGGGGGGATGTAAAGAAGCGCCAAATGCACCCCGTTTGAATCGTTTACAAGGGAACACACCGGCAATGATAGATCATTATCCAAATGTAGATATAGACGCACATTATCTAAAAGGACACGCGCGAGAGAGATCGCTCAATTATTTCGCTTTTTAATTCGTTTAAATCTTGTTATTTTCCCGTTTTCGCACGCGCATTACGTATCGCGTAAAGTCCCCGAGATGATATCATTCGCTGTTGGGCGGCAAAGCGAGTGCGAGCATGCATATGCATTTCAAACTGCGCTCTCTCTGCCTTCTACAACCCATTGGCATCTATAATGTATCAAGATGAAAAAGAAAAAAAAATTATGACGTCCGCGCCCTGATACCGTATTTCCTTATGTTCAATCCTCGGCGCCGCGACGTCCTATTCGCGCCCAAGACGATTAATTTCGATCTCCATACATACCTCCTCCACTTGTCATCTCGATGCAACGCCGCAAATCCAGAAGAGGCGACTCGATTCAGTGCGTCGGTAGACTTTACGTAAGAACGGTGTGACGCGGCCTTTATCGAGAGCAAACGTCGTAGTATTCTATCGTCATGCTGCCGCCCACTTTTAGAGGTACAGTGAGCCTTGACACTCATTCGGTGCGGGTTGTGTACATGCGCGAGCTTGTTTATGTTCGATTTTTTCGGGATTATGTACCGGCGCTTGCACTTTTAGGTTAGACTTGGGCAAGTTCTTCCCATATTTTACGAACGCTTTGAAATAAGATTCGAAGGACAAAATGTTTATAAAACAAAGTGTTGCCATTCTTGTAGTTATGTAAGCCATTAAAAATATTAATAACGTCGCGCCTGTTTTATATGGATTAGTGCTTCTTAAAGAACATCCAACAAACTGTTATTTGAAGCATATTCATTTTTAAAAGTAAATTCCAAAAGAAATTTAGTGAAAAAGTTGTTTGTCTATGTGCACTCTTAGCATTTTCTTTCAACCTGTTGTAAGGCATTTGTGGGGTGTGGCTTTTCCAAACTGCGAATTCATATCGCATCTGAGATAATAAAACATGCTCGCCGCGATCTATTGTATGGAAAATTTTGTAAAAAAAGTCAAGGTTACAGTGCGTTTTCAGTTTAAGTATTATATTACATTTATGCTAATTGAAGTTTGTCCAATGATGCTACGATATCACTTTGCGCTTTATGAAAAGCGTTCGCGTAATTATAATTTTCGCCTTTTAAGCTACTAAATTGTTTTTATTTTTGTAATGTTATTCCTATCGTTATTCCTAAAAATCAAACATATTACACGCATATTTTTACATTACTAATATGATGATCTAAATTATTGCTAAAATTTATGAGAATTAGTTAAATAGAAAATATTCATTTATTTTGAATGCCTACATATTTGTGTCGTCGTTATGTCATTGCTTATACAAAACTCTTGAAATTTGCATAAGATTAATTGCGCAAATACAAGACTGCGTTTCACGAAAACGAAAGAGAAAGAAAAATGAATTCACGTAATTAAATAGAAAACTTGGCACAGAATTCGATGAAAAATGTGCTTTTGAAAGTTGTTGCTTATGAAGTGCGTCTTGTATAATTACAGACCAACACGATCGACAAGCTTGGTGAGTTGCACAGGTCTGAGAATAAGATGGCTGGATTGCTGGACCATCGAGACAATCATGTTTTATCTCAGTTCAAATTGAAACCAAATTTAACGCCTAGAGCACCTACGCCGCCTCAGACTGATGGTAACGAAGTGGATGATGCTGGAAGTATGGATTACAGGTAATTATCCGGTAAAATATGAATACCCTACACAATGCTGTTATATATGGTGTATACGTTGAGTACGTAATCCGAAGACTTGGAATTCATTATTAAAGAAAGCCCAAGCGTAAAGTAGACTAACACAAATACGCTCCAATATCCCCCCGTCTGCAGATTCGAAGAAGTGAGACTGCAGAGTTTCGAGAATTGGCCCTCTCCGTACATACGACCGGCGGACCTCGCAGCAGCGGGATTTTATTATACGAAGCAAATCGACAGGGTGCGTTGCTTCGAGTGCTCAACGGAGATCTGCCGCTGGGAGGACGGGGATGATCCGATGGTGGAGCACCAGCGTTGGGGCGGTCGTTGTCGTTTCATACGCAAGTTGCCCTGCGGTAACGTGCCCATCGGCGCCGACGCCAGCATGATACCCTTGCCTCGGCCCCGAAGTAGGGATGTGTGCGGACCCTACAGACTGGATTATCGGCTGGGCGCCGAGGCCGACACCCACGCCTCCTCGAGCGGCTCGAAGCACGGCAGGCAATCGCTTCATGAGACCCAGGACTCGCAACAGCTCCCCTCGGCGGCAAGGTTGGGCTGCCTCGGCATCGGCATCGCCAAGAGGCCTGACTTCCCCGACTACGCCAGCTACGAGGCCCGGCTGCAGACCTTTACCGAATGGCCCACATCCATGGCCCAGACGAAGGAGCAGCTCGCGGACGCCGGTTTCTTTTATACCGGTACAGGCGATCAGACCACTTGTTATCACTGTGGGGGCGGACTGAAAAACTGGGAGCCGCAGGACGATCCGTGGGTGCAGCACGCCAAGTGGTTCTCAACGTGTTTTTACGTTAGACTGGTCAAGGGACAGGAATTCATCAACAACGTCACCGGCAAGCACGTGCCACCGCTATCGGAAGAGGTAATTAGCTCGATTTTTGTTTTCGTTTTTTTTTTACGTTAGATTTTGTTTTTGCCTTTTAAAATGTAGATTGGTTGCATTTTTAGTGCGTTGCTTTAATGAGTCAACAATCATAAGCGTATACATTATTACTAACGTTATTCAGTTTGACTCGTGGCAATAAATTAGTCGCAACTTATTCGTTCGGTTCATTAATAATCGATAACCTAATGACATTTCATTTCGACGCATGTTCGTTTAAACGGTCGATTCCAATGTCTACCAAATTAACAATATTGGAATAAATAAAAGAACGAACAAGAACTCAATATAAGTTATCTATTGAACGAAACGAAAAGTAATTAGATAAATATTTGAGTTGAATATAAGAAGAGATTTAACGATCTCGGAACGCTTCAATTTTCTAGGAAACCATGCGAATGAACCTTCCGAGTTGCATCAAGAAGGTTGAGTCTCCGGTGCCTCAGAAACGCGAGGCCAAGGATGAAACAGCACAAGAGCCGCAACAGTCGGAGCCAAGCGAAAGTGCAGCAGGGCCAAGTAGTAGCGAATGCCCAAGCCCGAAACCCCGAACAATCAATGAGTTACAAAAAGAGTCGATTCCCACTTCCTCGACGAACAGTAACAGCAGTAGCAGCAGCAGTAGCAGTGCCGGCGATGAACAACAGAAGCAGCAGAACAATGAAAAGAAGTCGATCGACGACGCGCGCGTTTGCAAGATCTGCTATAACGAAGAGCTCGGGGTCGTATTCTTGCCCTGTGGCCACATGGTCGCGTGCGTCAAGTGCGCTCCGGGCATGACGACTTGCGCCGTCTGTCGCGAGCCCGTAGCCATGACCGTTCGCGCCTTTTTCTCTTAGTGCGTAACACGCCAACATCAGCGCCTGCACACCGACGCACGTGGCTCTTGTCGCGCGCCGCGCCCAGACCTCGTCGCCGTCGTTCAACATCCAAGTGCCGTCGCGCCCAACGGACTCTCTCGAGCTGACGATAATGTTACGCGCGCGACGCCCGGGCTGATTATGACATGACATGACTCATGCGCCTCATCTGCTGAAAACTATAAACATGAACGTGACGAGCAGTCAGTCCTTTTTCTCTCGTATTTTATGTCCTTCCTTTTTACTTTTTTTCTCCCTGACTGTTCCCTTGTAAAGCGTTTCTTCGAGGAATCGCCTAGTTTGAGCCGCGCAATGAAGCACAAAGAGATTTTCATTGCCAGGATTTTGTGAGTCGAAATATATAATTAATATGTGTAAGTGTATTCGTGTCTTATGAAGAAAAATTTTTTTATAGTAGACGTAAATCAAGACTTTTAGTCTTGAACTTGGCGATTTTCTACGAGGAACGTGATTCGTTTTGTGCACTTCGGTATCTTGAAGCAAAGAAAAATTACTACCTCACTTTGATATATCTTGATTTCTAAGGAAAAATTTTCTAATGCAGGTTTTCGTCCCCGTGTCTATTAAAGGATCAAGATAAAATTCAAAATCTGAGTCTTTCTTTTTGCTTTTTATTGTTTTTTTTTTTTTAATTTTTTTTTTAATGCTTTTTTTAGATTCGATTGAGGAAACTTGAACTTTGCGTTTGTTTTATAGTTTTCGATGATTGTTTAAAATATATGAATACAGAGGATGTACCTTGCGATCGACGCATGCAGTCTAGTCATTTTCAGTATTAATTTAAGGTAATCAATGTGATTTATTATTTGCAGAAAAAAAAAACCTTACAAAGAAAACTACAATTTTAAGTGACATTTTTAACTGAATAATGCAAAATATATTGATTGTTTTAACATGAAAATCGAGTTTTATGACTGAAATAAAACATCAAGATAAACAATCAAGGAACTACATTATCTTGATAAATAATCAATTTTAACTAAAAATTGATCTCCAAATACAATGAAAGGAATTCATGTACTCGAAACGTAGCAAAGAAGAAGAAACGTCTTTCATCAATCCTCTTGCATATCTCCGAACACATTTTTAGTTCAATATTCCTAGTTTTGATTTTAAAAAATCCGAAGCTTCTGCTTTTAATGGATTTTTTTTCTCTTAAGGGATAAATGATGAAAATTCATTAGTTTTAGATTTAGATTTTAATAGGAATTTATTAAGAAATTTTTTCCTTCGGTGTATATTATTAGTCTTTGTATTTTCTTTTTAAATATTTCATTGTCGCGCCTTTCTTCGTGGCATTGTAATAACCATTCACATAATTCTTGTTTAGGATCAGCTTAAAGAATATATAAGGAGGAAAGAATGAAATAACCTATGGAGTTATTTATTTTATAATTCATTAACTTTTAATTTCACTAATGTAAGTGGAACGTTTCATTAAAGAAAAATACATGTTATTAACTGTTCAACAAATTTTAGTGTTTTCAATTCAATGGGCATATAAATTAATGTGAACAATCATAAATGGATAGTTTTTAAAATGGAAAATAAAATTTTCAATAATTAAAAATAGTGCATGTATAATATTAAAGGCTGGATATAAAAATTACTTTTTCACGATATTTAAATGGATGTCGATTAAATATAAATTTAAACAATGTAATTATTTTTCGTTTTTTAATTGTCAAAATCACTCTTCATTACACGAATTTCGTACTTTGAATAAACATTCGTCGAATAAGTTATATCAAATCGCATATAAAATATTTAAATTGATACTATAAAAAGTAAAATGTACAAATTTTACGAAGACCATAGTCGTACGCTCCGTAAGGACCTATATATATATATATATATATATATATATATATATATATATATATATATATATACATATACATATACATATACATACATATAAAATGTTTTTGTTGTTTTTCAATTTATTTTTATATTCAATTTTTCAAATTCTTTATGTTCCTTATATAAGAGTGTATCTCTGTGGTTTTCATTAACTAACATTTTGTATGTAATTGAAAATAAAATTATTTAAAAATTCTTTATTGTCTAACATTAAATCCTAGTCTTTTAAATATTGCTCGTTAAATATTATAAAATATCGTATTTACTAAAGTTCCTGTTTGTACACAAGTTACTTAAATTTTCAAAGTTAAAGAAGTTAGCAAGAACCCTCGAAGTTTGATAAAATAAGCTTACTTTCAATTTCAGTATTTGATTATTCATTTAATTAAAGTCGATTAAAATACGAGTTTCCGTCACACTTAATGTACACAGCAGTAATCAGCATCAGGGAAAGCGAGCCAAATTCCATTTCTGTCGTATTTTAAGACGTACGCGAGAGTACCACAGCCCGTATGTAGTCTCTTTTCAACCCTAGTTATCCATCCGATTCTACCATCTGGAAGACTTTCAACTGTACACGTGCGGAAGTGTGCGTAAACTCTTTCTCTCTTACTCCCTAATATCATCCTATCTTACTCCCCCTTACAGAAAATCTCGTCCTTACAAAAAAGAAAAACGCCAGCCGCGCGCCAGGTGAACAGGACGCAAGCTGCATTCCTTTCCGAGCCTTTTCTTCGTTTTTCGGCGCCCTCTCCTCTTGGTCCGACCGGTGCATTCGAAAGCACGCGCGCGGTCGGCAAGCGGATACGGATTTCGTACGAGCGAGGATGATGTTGCTTCTGCTTGCTTTTAATATAATAAGATGGGTGGGAGCAGCTGCGGCGTTGCGAGGCTCGTACTTCGTGGAAGAGAAAGAAAAAACTCGGTACAGCTACTGTAGATGTAATTACAGGAAAAAAGTCTAAGAATAAGCAAGAGGAGGAGCTTCCATGGGGACTGAAAATTGCTTGACTCTTGTTAAGCAATTGGAACGGCATATTATTTTCTCCGTTTATTAGCGCATTCCAGTGATGAATTACGACGAGCGGCGTCACTCGAGGAAAAAGAGGCTCGAGATGCCGTTGCAGGCGCGCAGCATCTTTCCATTCATAATACGATGGATTCTTCGTGAGTGACGCTGAGGAGAAGCGGCGCGTTAAGGTCTTCTTTCTCGGTCGCATTCCTCAAATTCCAATGGAGATCTTTTTCTAATCTCTTACTTGACCGCCCGTTCCTAAGCTAATGACGGCTTGTAGGCGCTGCTGCATTTTTAGTAAATTACACACGATGATCTGTGTATCTCGCGCAGACCGAGGCGAGGGCGTGGAAAACAGAATCCGTGCACAGGACGTGGGTCGGATTCACACGGTTTTCACGTTACACTTGATTTTTACAAGAGACTTGTAATCTTGGACTACTCACATTTCTGAGCTTCGATAGCCGTTAAATTAGTTCACGACTTAAAATTCTTGTTGCTTATTACGAGGAGTCTTTTCTTTCTCGTAAAAAAAGAAAAGACGCACCTTTTTCACGATTTTCATCCTTTTACTAGCAAGAGCATTGAATTATTATAAGCGCTGTTACGAACGAGCTCGTGCAAAAACTTACGTCCCACGTCCTGACAAGGGACTAAAGAGAGAAATTAAAAACCCTTAGCCCTCGGAATCCTCGGAAAGTCGACCCCACATCTTTTGACTCTTGCGAGGGAAATCTTTTCGTGCGTTTACCGAAAATTCCCCTGGGTGTCGATACGAAGGGCACACGTGTACGTACGCGCGCACAAAGGTCCACTATGAACTCGGCTTACTACTTATAAAAGCACGCATGCACAGAAGCGAACAATAGCGCCGAAAGTAAAAGAACATTTTTATCGACAGTGCGTCACGTCGGACAACAATGATTTTCCGTGTCTGAAAAGGAAAGGAAAAATATAGATGCCACGCGTGGAGGGAGTGCACTTCTTTCTTCCTTTGTTATTCCAAGTTTTTCGAGGGGATTTCCAAGCTCCGGAGGCCGCCGACTCGCGTGCAGCTAAGTATAGAAAGAAGTTGAGACACGCGGCATCTCAGGTATAAGGGGCCAGGACTCATTCAAGTCAAGGCAATCAAAAAGGGAGATCGAGGTCTAGGCGCACGCGACGACTGCGTGGAGGGTCTTCAAGGGACAAGTTCCAAGAAATGCCGCTTATCTAATTATCCGTAGAGGGACTGATTTTCCTTGACAACGTAGGCGCACCCTCTGTCTACGCGTTCAAACTTTTGAGCGTTGTGTACTGAAAAATATTAAAACGAACAATTATGTAAATTCAGCGAATCGACGTCCGACGCACTTTATATTAAGTATCGATCCAACTCTTGCACATTATTTCTTTGAATATATAATTACGGATAAAGAGATTTATTTTTTGCCGTGAAGTGAATTTCCTTGGAAACTGTTTTAAATAATTGGCTGAACATTTTTAAATTTTATATTGGATAAATATATAAATCATGGATATATATTATAAAAATATCTGGAATATACAATGGTGAGCCAAAGAATTAATTTCGGTAATTATCTGCTCCACCATCAGGTAATTAAGAAATCACTTTAATAGTTAATGTAGTAAAAACATAATTACAATAATGCAATCGTTAAAAAATACTTATACAAAGTTGTGCTTGACGAAAGGCAAGGCACTTATTTTAACATCCGTAACGTAAATATAAGTTATCGAATGAAAGTAAGTCTTTTATTTGTAAATTTGTTTTTGCATAAATTATATAAAATTAGGAAGACGATTCCATTTTTGTATTTCGTGCTATTTATGAATGGTATAAAAAACCAATGTATAAATTTATATTTCACAATTTTTTGTAAATAATGCAGAGAGATTGGTTATTTTTTGCTTTTGAAAAATTAGCTTCTTAATATTTCACGATAAAGGTGTCGGTATCGGATATAATATTCATTGACTTCATGGCAGAAAAACATTGAAATATTTGTAGTAATTTGAGGTGACTTGAGACTTGAAGCTGTGAACATTCGTTTTGACAAGAGCGGATTCGATGGATGTCTAAAGGAATAGGATAAAAAGTAATGAGCGTTCTATTCCAGACGGTGGTGCGATGTCAGTGAAGAAGTTCTGGTGGCTCTTGTCGACGTCCAAGCACTCGACGTACCGTTCACGCAACGTCAGCCGATTCTCCGTTTTTGAAGCGTTGCATATATTATTCCTCTTTTATACCATGAAGTAGAGGCAGAGTCCTCTGTACTCTGGTTTTCTCAGTTCCAACCCTTTTCTAGACAACTCGTCTCAAATACCACCACCTCCAGTCTCGTCGATACTTGAGCGGTCGTTCCTGACAGCGGTAACTCTCAGGAAAACGCCAAGGATGTCGAGTGAAGAAAAAAATGTAAAATCATTAAAAATTACATTTTCGATAACAAAAAACGCGTCAGAGTTTTTTATATATATGAATTTATAAAAGTTCATGTTTAGCCTTAAAACGAAATATTTTTGAAAATTATCTATGAAAACACCTCACTGTTAGAAAAAGAATTAATAAAATGTTCATGATTTGATAATTTTATGAATGTCTCTTTAAAATATTTTATTCTGAAACACTCAAAAGTATTACTAAATTTGAAAAGAATCGTTTTGGAACTATTTAATTATTGGTCTAATTCTGTTTACCAGTAGTAATGAGATATTGATATTATCGAATATTAATTACAATTGTACTTAGATTGAAAGTGATTCGATTCTTTAGCTCGTTTTTTTTATAATTTTTTATTTTTCAAAGTTTCATAAATTAAAATCATAATTTTATATTACGTGCTAAAATATTGACTAATAAACGTAGGTTATTTTGCGTATATTCAAATCGACTTGCCGGGGTACCAATAGTATGAAAGTATGGTTATATCTATAAATTTGTAGAACACGGAATAAAGTTACATTTTAATCTCATTGGCCTTCGTTTATATCGTACATAGACATGATTTAACCTTAATTTATATTATACTTGCGATGATTATTTATGATTATATATTATGTTATCATTGCAGTTTAGTAAATAGTAACACATGTACCTGGAATCCAGTTGTGAATTGCGACGAAACAAAAATATAAAGATATACATCAGATGAATAAGTCTTATATTATTATGTTCAAATAATATAGAAAATACATAATGTCGGAACCAGCGGTATGTTCAATAATAAATTCAAATAGTAATTTATTCTAATTTATATTTGATGTGCTTATTTTCTAATAAGAAGCTTTTGTTTCATACAAATATTAAACAACAATATTATATTGTTGTTATAACTTTTTTCTATTACAAGATGAGACCTTTTATTAATCATTTACGTTAAATTATTATGTTAAATGTTTAATTTATAGGATATCAGTACATTAAGAGTATTACATCTTCCACCTGGTCTCTCGGATAAGCGCCGCGAAGAACTTTTCAAGCACTATGGAGCAGTAAGAACTAGAACTATAAGAAAGTCGGAGAAGTATACAATTACTTTTGTTGAATTTCCAACAAAAGAACATGCAACTGAAATTTTTATAAGACTTCATCAATTACCAGTCAAAGGTCGCAGACTTTCTATTGAATTTGCAAAAAGAAATGTGTCTCTCGATGATAAAGAAAATACTGGTGAAGATTTAGATTCTTCAAAAAAGGACACAGATTTTACCGATAATAAACTTTGTTTTCAAGCATTTTTAAAAAAATTAAATAGTTGGGCTCCACATCATATTTTTACACAGCCTATTCCACCATATTTGAAATATAAGTATCCTGCTCCAACTAGAACTACACTTTTGAGAATAGCTATACAATTGATAAAAGAACCTGCTTTTTATACTCAGGTATTTAAATCTATTTCATATAATTTAATGCATTTAATATTTCATGAAAACTTTATTTGGAGTAAATGTAGTGTTTATCGTAATTCTGGAGATTATAAAAAAAAATCTTTGTATAATCATAATCACTCAATCATAAATCATAAATAACCTAGTATTCTATATATTATGGCAAATTATGTTGTAGTTGATTTATTGTATTGATCTTAAAGAATTTGTATGATTCAAAGTTAAGCAAAATATTATCAAACTATTTAAGAAAATTTGATCATGTGCTTGTTTTTTTATTTATTATTTTTCGATGACTTCGTTAAATTCCTTTTATTATAATTTATTAATAATTTATTCTTTTAAATAATAATGATAATTATTTAGTTTACTCGTTTCTATTTAAGCAAGCAAATTTAATTTATATTCTTTCTCCAGGTACTACATTTGATGAATAAAATGAATTTACCACCACCATTCATAGAATTAGAAGAAGAGTTTCCTTTTATTAAAGAAGCATATGATGTTGAAAACTATAAAGATATATTTGGTTTCACAGCTGAATCTGAAAATTCTGAAGGTACAATTGTTTTTTATTTTATTGTACATATAATTTATTACAATTATTATAATTAATTACAATAAATCGAGTTAATTATGATACCAACAATTGCTTTATAAAGTGAATAACTTCTAAATGAAGATTATCTCATAAAATTAAAAATGCTGATATCAAGTATTTCTAAATTTAATGCTTTACTTTTGTAGAATAAAATTTACATAAATTTTTGCATATTTTATACATTAATAAAATAAAAAAGTACTATATTGAAATTATAAAAAATTCTTTTTGTAAACAATTGGATTATGATAAAAGTAGTTAAGTCAATGCTGAAAAGTTATATTATTAAATTTTTAACTTTGGTCAATTATACTAAGCGATGTTTTTTCTCTTGTGTATAATTAAAGTTTTTGTAGAAAATTAGAACTTTATATTTTTTTTAAATACTATGAAAAATTCATTTAATGTTTACATATTTATAATTAGTTTTTAAGGAAAATAAGAAAGAACAAGAGGAGGACGAAGAGGAAGAATCCGAAATTGAATCCGACAAAGAATCAAATAACTTACCACAGCAAATTATTCCAGAGAAACGAAAGCGTGATCAGAATAGGAAACGCTTGAAAATTCCTAAATTTGTTAATCCAATGAAGCAAACTGTTATGACATCGACGAGTCAGAAACATAAACGGGAAGATATGTTTGAGTTATATCAGGGTGATCCACGTAATCGCAAAATTGTGCTTAAACCTGTAGAGTCAACAAGTAAACTCCTAAATTCATCAGCTACAAATGAGGAAAAATCACATTTTCTGTTAGAATCAAGTAGCAATATTGAAGGTTTTGGATTGATTTTTCCAACGAAGAAAGATGACTGTGAGTCAAAAGTAGCTAAAGATGAAGAAAGAAAGCAGGACTTTATAACCACAGAACAGCTTCATGATAACAAGATATCTGATAAAGGTATGGAAATTTTTAAAGTTTTTGAACAAATAAGTTCATTATTATTTCCATTAAAGATTTAAATATTATTATAAATTCTGGTTCCTTCACATTTAAATTCAATTATATTCCTACTTGATTTGGTTCATTACATGCTTTACTATTGCATTAAGTATTTTTACAACTAAGAACTTGAAAATCTGTACATAACTACGCAAATTTATAAAGTTGAAACTTTAAAGGTTCATAACGTTATTGAAATCTCTGTAAGGCAGAAAGATTATATTAATATTTTAAGATAATCGATAGAAATTGACTCTTTCATTAACATCTTATATAGATTTCGTTAACAAATTCTTTTTATATCATAGACTTTCATGATAAATGCAGGAGAAAATAAATGCTTAATCAAGTGAATTCACAAATTTGTGGGATATTAAAGTGAAGGGTAATTTTTTGATATAGCAAATGAATTATAAAAAATATATATTCTTACATTATAAATTATATTTTAAGTCTTTTTTTATTATTCATTTATTACAAAATATTTTATTAATATATAAATTATTAATAAAATTACAAAAATGAAAATGTACATAAAAAATAATTTTAGAACATGCTAGTAGCTTTTAATAGATCATAAATTTAATTTTAAATGGCTTAATTTAATACTGACACTATTAATATATTACAGATCAAAGATTGCTTCCTGTATTTAAGAATTACCATCCTGGCAAACCTTCGTGTCGTCTCTATATAAAAAATCTTGCAAAGCAAGTAGAAGAGAAGGATTTAAATTTTATTTATCATCGATATGTATTGCCAAGTTCTAGTGAAAGTGAATCAGAGTATGTATTATAATTTATTAATGTTTAATATACGTAAATCAATAAAAAAATGTTTTTACTTTATAGATATAAAGTTCGTTTAATGCAAGAAGGAAGGATGAAAGGTCAAGCATTTATCACATTACCTAACATTGCTCAAGCTCAATTAGCGCTTGATGAAACAAATGGCTACATTTTAAAGGACAAGCCAATGGTAGTACAATTTGCGAAAGTTACAAAACAGTCATAATTTTATAATTTTAATTATTTATGTAAATAATGAATTTGTAAACATGAGAATTGCTGTAATTTATTATATAAATTTATTAAAACTGTGGTAATATTTTATAATTTTAAATAATTGTACAATGTAAATTCATATATGTATATAAAAATTAATCTAAATCTATATATTCGTTTTTAATAAGCGAAATTGGTTTAATTTAATCCATACAATTGATTATGACAAATATTTCTATCACTTTATGTCACATACAGAAATTTGAGTGTAAAACAATCAAAATTTTATTCTAAAGCTGTCTTAGTTTTTTTAACAATTATATAATTTAATGAGTCCTCTACTTCCTCTTTGAACATAGTTTTCCTTTCTAACAAAAGATTCCTTGTTTCTGTGCAAATTAAACATCGCATTGCCTTTATCAAAATTACTTTACAATGTTTATGACGCCAATAACGACAATTGTCTTTTAATACGAAATCAGTCTGTATTATATTTAGATCACTACCAAGACCATCACATACTTGCATTTTGTCAAAGATATGCAAGATACTAAGTAATTTTTTAGTATTATCCAAAGTCTTTGGAAGTATCGTACCATTGATGTCTACAGGTAATCCATGAACGGAATAATTTATTGCAGCTCCTTTATCAATGATAAGACTCTTTCTCATCACAGATATTAAAGTATCATTTTCCGTTATGACATGAACATTGAAAAAGACGACATAACGATTTTTTGTTTCACTTGTGAATTCAGTGACTGACCATGATTTTGGAGTGATAAGGTATCGATAATTTTCAAGAAGACTAGTATAAACATCTACATCCTTTTCTTTACAAAGTAAGTATTTTAAACTATTTTTACTACATGTATCATTTTCTACATTTTGATTACCTGTTACAATTTAAAAATATTATTAAATACTTAATTATAGTAGAAAATTTTGTTAAAAGATATATCATACCTTGCACTATAGAAGGTAGTTTCACTGCACTACATTGCATCACAGAGGATGATTTACCATTTACTTTTTCATCAACTAAATAAATTATAAAGATAATTATAAATATTGATAGAAATTAAATATATTTCATTTATTAGAAATACTTGTGTTAAATTATTGATATTGTAAATAGGTATTATTGATACATAATAAATAATACATTCACTGGTTTAAATAAAATTTAAGTTCAAACATATTGTTTTAAAGTTATGCAAAGTTTAAATTTTTTTTTCTCAAAAAACATAAATGAACGTATTTTAATTTTATTTTTTTTTATTTTAATGTATATTTTTTTTAAAATGTTTTTATAAAAACTGTTAAATATTGTATTAAGATTTCTAAAGAAAAATGAATTTGGACAAGATATTGCCTAAAAATATTTTGGTAATATTTTATTTTTAATTATTAGTAATTTTATTTTTATCACAATTAGATACATAAAACATATTTATACGAAATAGCTTTTAAACAATATTAGATACAATTATTTAAAATGTTAAAATATAATTCTATTGTGGTAGAATTAAATAATTCTAAAAAAAGATGTATCTGAAATTCTTATATACAAAATTATTATAAAAATGGGAAAATTATTTTTGGATGATTTATTTAAAGTAAGTAAACAACTACCAACATTAAAAATATGTTTTATCTATATAAATACAAATTTAAAAGACCAATTTTGTAATGTTTAACAAACGTTTCTAAAAATTTTAATAAACTTTAACATTTTTTATCTTTAGCATATTACGCTAGATGAAAATAGTATTACACAATTTTTTTAATATAAAATTTTACTACTATATGAAACAATCAAAATTATTTTTAAAATTTTTAAATTTTCAGGGACTGTATAAGAATTTAATATTAAATACCCTTCTATGGTCAAATTATTGCCATATATAGGATAATTTTTCATTTTAAGTAATGAAAATTGATTACTTTTGATGGAAAATAATTTAAAATTATTATTTATATGCTTTATTCTGTCTCTAAAAATGAAATGCAATAACTTAATTATTTTACATGTAAAATACCTCTTTTTAACAAACAAATAAATTTTTATTTATATATCACTATTAAAATACAATTTAGAAGTATGATTTAAGCATTTCACTAACTTCTACATAAATCATTTTATATTTCTATCTAAATAATAATACATTTGAAAGTTACCTTTCATATTGTCTGTAGAATTGTTTGTCCATTCAATATTGCATGATGAATTATTTATAAATTTTGGTGTAATTAATTTAGTTTCAGTTACATGATTTGATTTTTTGCTCAGAGTATCAATATCAGTACATTTATTTACTGATTGTACTTCAGTAATTTTTGTTGGTAAAGAATGCTTGTTCACTTTTCTTTTTAAAACATTGTGTTCAATTTCATCTGGTACAGAATTACGTGAATGTCTTTTGTTTGTGTGTTTACTAGATTTATCGTTCAAAATATTATCTGACGTTGTACTCTAAAAGAAAACAAATAACAATGAATAAAAATTAAGAATATAATCATAAATAATTTCAATAATAATACACTTGATCGATTTTTAACAATTTGGTTTTGGGAAAATTGAATTAAATTTTATCCGAAGTAAGATCTTTTGTACTAGAAATTTGCATAGATTTTCATTTGAATTATTTAATTTAATCATATTTTGAAACGTAATAATTAATTACATCAACAAACTAAATAGAAATAGTTATAATATATTACTTGACCAATTGTGACTCGGCCTGTAGTATTACGCTTCATCCATTTCTCAATGCGAAGTTTATTTTCAAAATCTTCTTTACAAGAATAAACAGTATTAGGCTTCTTGTGCATTACTTTACAAATTAATTCTCTAAACTACATAATAGGATAAAGTACAAAAAATGAACGGGACCTGTGAAATTTATATTAATTATTATTTATATTATTATATAAAATATACAATCTAGCAGCAACAGACTTTACCACTAACCTGAAAATATAAATAAAGTTAATAAAACAATATTTTTATTCAATAATTTTATTTAATATATTTTTCAAATATATACAGTGATCATTAATCTGAACATAATTATTCAATTTTAAATGCTTCGAACTATATAATTGCTACTAATTAAAAACAACTGTTTTTGTATTAATTACAAACACAGTACGAATTTTTTCTCTTTTATTTTTGAGTAAAGTACAGGACTGAAATCAGATTAGAAAACAGACCGAATTTGTACCGGTGGAATAAAATTAGAGATTACCATTGGTTGCTCTATATTCCGCTGGTATTATTTTGTACAGTTCGTATCATTCGAATTTACCTTGAAATCGGATTATAAAAATAATCGATAATGCCATATTTTGAAAGCGGATGTTTCGAATTTAGATAATAAAACCTAACTATTAGTATTATTTATAGAAAATTGTTTATAAGCACACATTATTGTAGTATAATTAATTCATGTGTAATGTAGTTGTGACATATTAACAGATTTATCATTATAAATCATTCATTTCAACGAGTTCTGGCTGTACAATAAAAAAACTGTTTTTCCTTCAATTTAGAAAAAGTAAATAAATTTAAACTTTTAATAACCTAAATCAAGCATTAACAAGTATATTTGTCTAATAAGATATAAATAATTAAATAGGGTGCCATTTTTAGTACTTATCACAATTCATACGTTGAATAAATTTTTAAGCGATTATTATTGCATAAGTAAAAATAAAAATAAGAAAATTACAGATAGCTCATCAACGGGTAAAAAATTAGTAATTGGATTAATGTTTTCATATTTTTTATAACACTCGACGAAAAAAATATTTACATGTTCCACATAATGTAATAATGTTTATAAAATTCCATTGAAAGTTTTTCCACTCCATAAGAAATAGATAGTCTAATTGACTCCCATTAAAAAACTGGCAATGTTTATTTATCTTTATAATCATTATTTATATACAATTTTCTTTTTTTTTTACATGCCCTAGCTTTTTCTGATTACGTATTAGTTAATTGTAAAAAGTGTTAATTCATAAAAGAATTATTATTCATTAGATTTCATCGTGACTTGTAAGTATAAGAAGAATAAGATTTCTCATTACATTATTCAAAGTACAAATAAAGCATTTACAAAAAGTGTCAGTTAGTTTGAGATATGTATCTTAACGTTGTTTTTTACTATTCCCTTAACATGACATCTTTATTCGAGAAAGTGCACCATTCGAATTTTCTTCAATTCACGCTCGCATTTATTCGTCGATTCGTATTCGAAACGTAAGAAAGAGAAGAAAAGCGGGAATTGAGAGGTAGAGGAAGAGAAACGGCGGGTGGAAGAGTCGCGAGAGCGAGCGAATTGCAGGGCTGTATTGTGACACGTAAGCAAAAGAGAGAATTAGATGAAGCGAATCTCTGCGGCGCGTTCGCAAGCACGCGATACACTGTACCTCGATTGCTCGATCTTGCGTGTAATATAAATGCGAAATATATTCGGCCGAAGAGGTTGTGGAACAGTCCGTTGGCCGTCCGTTGTTGGCGCTGTCTGCCCTGAGAGTTTGTTCGCGAGGAGTTAGTAGTTTATCTTCGGTCGATTCTCGGTGCGAAACTGCGCGTGAGCGTTTGTCGTGTAGTTTCTTCAGATATCGGGTTGTCGACGTCGAGGGCGAAGACGGACTTGAAGAAGTAGGCGCGCTCGTTATTTTGGAAGGTAATAAAGGCAGAGCCGAGAATGGAAGTGAGCGCGTTCCTGCAGCATACGCAGTATGCGATACCAGTGGGTATCGTCCTCGTATGTGCCTTCCTCGTCTTCGCGTTTGGCTTCAAGAAGGCCGAGCAGCCGCCCTTCGCCCACCTCTCGGGGACCGTCTCCGACACCGAGCGTAAGGCCCAGAACAAGAAGCGTTCCAAAACCAAGGAAAAGGTCAGTGGAACGCACTTCAGCTTGAGCTCCACCGAGTGCGTGCATTAGATTACCGTTGGCGTATTCGTTATTACAGTTATATAGTTTGCTCGCGTCATGTAAATCCCTTCGGTGTCTGCACTGCTGGTCGATATAAAGGATTCGGTCGAGTAGGTTAGGACTATCTGAACCGAATATTAGGAAAGCCAATCAGTTTTTTTCCACGTGTATAATGTATCGAAGAAAGATAAATTTTTATTATTACGTTTTCTCCTTTTACTTGCGATTTGTACAAGTATTATTCGTTATATTTTCTATGCTTCCTTATGTGAGCTTAGATTTTTTCTCTTGAAGATTACTCAATTGCCAAGAAATAGTTTTTAAGATGGGCATTACTTGAGATTGATGTGCAAAATTAAATAATAGCTCTATACAAGTCATGCTTTAGGTACGTGTCTGCCATATGTGCGACTTCATATTGTCCTTAAATTCTAGTTTTCCAAAGATTGGAATCGACGGAAGTGTGTCGTTGCTTACATTTTTTATTTGATTAATCTGTTGCGTTTTTTCTACCTTTTTTTTTTTCATCAAAGTGAATAATCCTTTTTATCAGTGGAATATATTAAAATTAAAAATTTCTGCGCTCGCACGTTTGCAAGTCATTCTATCTGCGTTACTCCTCATTTGTAGTTCATTGGCTTTTTAATGTTTCACTTCGTGCAATATTATTCATTGCCATTGTAAAAATTCTTTTTTTAAATACTGTATATGCGATTAATTTAAAGAAATATGCAGGAAAATCCCTATTGAAGAGTAAGAAAATTAGATAGAAAGAAGAGAAATCTGTATTATTTTCTCTGATTGGTAAACGTGCAACGCTTTGTTAAATTCAATTTTTTATTATAATTCAATATTCGTATGATGCTATTACGCACTCGCGTATATAGATGATGCGCATAATCGTGCACTCACGGGAGTGTACACTTGAATTTCACGTTATTGTTGCGCATAGTGCGTATACATCTTTAAATTAAGTCGAAAGGTTGTTACTTTTAATTGAACAAGTATTTATTATGGAGTTTATTATTCTTTCGATAATCATAATATCGAACAAGTGTTTTTATGCGCACAGGTACGTATCACCTATGCGCATTCGCTGTACACATACGTAACACTCACACAAATATACACTACACTCGATTACCATTCATTTTTTAGATCGAATTCAAATATTGACAAACGAAATAGTTTTCTTTTCATTTTTTTTTTATAGATAAGATAAGATGATGCGATAAGATTAGAAAATATATGCATTCGTTGGTGCCATATGGCGTATATAAATCCGCTGCATCGCCACGCACTTACACGAGAGCGATGGGTGTGTGTTATGTATCTCGTCCTATTCTTTCGCGTTTTCTCTCCTTTTCCCTGTCATTCGCTTTGCAAAGCGCGTTCATGGACAAACACACATCCATTTACTCATACACAAATTTTTATTTTAACTGCACTTTTGTACGTTGCTAATCAGATGAGGCGCGTGTCATGGAGGTTTAACCATGTTGCGGTCTTATTCCTTATGACGTAATACAATTTTCTGTGCCAAGTACGGGTCTTACGTTTCTTAAAAGTACGATTCTTTTTATTTTGACGAATTTAGTCACAAAATAAATATTAGTTGATTTTGAATACAATTTGAATAAATATTAATAATAAAGTAAGTTTTTGAGTATAAAGTATTATTTGCTTTTGTTTCTTTCGCAAACATTTTTTTATATTTTTAAAAAATAAGGGTTATTAAAAATGTGGACATTGGGTTTGTTGTAATAAGAGTCAGATTATGCTATTGAATATTTAATTTAAACAATTAATTTAATTCAAAATATTTTCATTTTTTTTCTTTATATATTAAAATAAAAATTTACATTTTATTATATACTAATTATATTTTTTTAATTAAATACTCTTATCACTTAAAAATGGTAAATCATTTAATTATTTATTTAAAATTTATTAAAGCACCAATTATTTATTTATTTATTTATTTATTTATTTGTTTATATGAAGCGGTTTCAAAATATTATGGATAAGTTCAAAATAATAATATAAAAACATAAAATTTAGAACTTGAAAAATCACCAGACGTGGTAGTAATCAGAACATTTTTAATAAAATAGTGTACGTTTAATCAAATATCAAACACTCGTCCCATCACATTACACGCATACACACGTGCATACACAGAAGATTATTTTGTCTCAATAAAATTTTATTAATGTGCTTTGAAAAATGAAATATCTTTAATATTTTCATTTTTTCTTTTTTGATTCTAATATATTTTACTTTAAAAAAGGTAATCAATTTTGCATTGACATTTTAAACAATTTAATTGGTTGAAAAAAAGGGAAACAATTTTATTTCATTCATTTATTACAAGCTTATAGTGTATTATAGATTTTTTTTTATTTTATGAAAGAAATCGACAGTTTTTCAAAACGTATTCTATTCAGCAATTAACACCTTATTTATAACGTTGATGCAAATCCTTTTCTCAAAAAATTAAAGTGAAATTAATAAGAAAATTCAGATTTTCTAAGTTTAAATAATCCACTGTATTTTCGATTTGTTAGACTCATGAAGGCAAAATTCAATATAAAACTGATTCTATAAATGCTATGTTAATGTCATAGTATTAAGTTACGTAAAAGAACTTTGAAAATAGGTTACACGTATCAATATGAGACAGAATTATTTTAAATGTTTAATATCGATCTTATCCATGTCAACTGCTATCAATAATGATTTTAATATAGAATTTATAAATGCCTGTGCCAAATCCAATTTAACTATTTTTCTGCAGCCCAAAATAGTATATATAATTGCACCAAATTTCAAATAAATTTATCAGTCACTTTTATTAATATTATTAGAAGAAATATTGATTAGAAAAATTATTGATTTTTGGCTATAATTTTTAAAAGTATCCTTTTTATTTTTCATAAAGTTGTTTAATTGTAAATTATAATAAGGGGAAGGTAATAAAGTGAATTGGAATTTTATAATTTTCAAAGGTGTTTTAAAGTTTTAAAATATCGGTATGCATTTATTATGGTAAAAAAAACAACATAAAGTTATTATTGATTATTATGTACTTTCCTATAGATATGCGCCATCTTTGTATTTTATTTTAGAAAAAAAGTATAAAAACATTTCTTGTACCAGTGCATGAATGTTGATTAAAATGTATTAATTAATTGTATTTTTAGGGATAATTGAAAAACACATTTTTACAAATATATTTTTACTTGAAACATCTTTAAACTGATGAAAGTATTTTATAAAGAAATAATTTCTTAGCATTTAATTATTTTGATTTTTGCATCTAAGATTTGAAACAAAAATATATGTCAATGAAATACTTTATGTTTTATCTATATTAAAATATTTTTAGAATGAGCAACTTACGTTGTATTTTCATTTCAATTAAATTAAGTATTTAATATTGAATTATTTTAACTCCGTTAGAATTAATATAAACTTTGTTATTTATGAAAAAATTTAAATTTTTTTAATGTAGCGTTAAAGTATTCGTTTTATTGGTAGTTCAATAATTTCCTTGTCTTAAAAATACAATTGTTTCTGACACATGACAGAATGGAATATGGAAAGTTTCCAATTTTTGCTTATATTTAATGACGCCATTTTCGTTAATTTTAGAGAGCAGCTAATGGTCAAGTAGCGTTTGAAAAGACAAGTCCTTCCAAAAAGTCAACTTTCGCCAAGGCGGAATCGGCAACTAAAAAGTCGAACAAATCCGATGAGGTCAATGGCAAGTTAAAAGAGCGTAAACAGGATGACAATAAGACTTCGGCTAATAAAAAAGACAAAGCTCAGGATATTAAGTCTGGTAAAGAGAATAAGGTGGAACAAGCTAAGAACAAGAAGAATTTGAAGAATTTGTTGCAAGAAAAACCACTTGATTACGACGAAGGTATTATTATTTTTTTTAGAACAATATTAAAATATTTCACAAACTTTTATTGTTTGTGAATAAAAAACGCATTCTTAATTGAAGAAACCATTTCTTAATTTTATTTCTTGTTTATTTGGAAATTTTAATTTTTAAAAGCCATTGCTATAAATAACGAGCATTTATATTTTATAACTGTACGCAGTTTGGAATTACGCATAGTAATAAAATAGCTTAGAAAATAATAAAATTTCAAATTTAAGAAATCTCCATAGTATATGATTATGCTGAATGGAATGCTTCTTAATATATTTATTTAACAAATTGTTATAAAACAAATTTATGAAACAATATGATCAAATAAAATTTTAAATTAATAAACACTATACTCAGTTTAAATATTATAAATGTATTTAAGTAAACTAAAGTTAAGTAAATCTGTGAATGTTTATAAGTGCTCACTTAAAAAAGATAACTTATTAGGATGTAATTTTATGAGCGAAAACATTTATTTTGCTGATGCCGTGTTATCTTCTTTTTTATCCTTATCAATTTATGCTTTTGCTGAAGATAAAAGATTTTACAGACTTTATATTAGTGTTCTTCAACGAAAAAACGTTAAAGTTGAACATAATTTAGTTACATACTAGAATAGAGTTTGCTAATGTACTAATGTCGCACAAATACACCAAAATAAGTTATTATTTATTAAGAATTTTACAATTCATATGTGTATAAAAGATAAAAATAATTTTACTTTTATATTTGGTAATATGAAGGCTTTTACATGCAAATATTATTATGTATTTAAAAATAATTAAATTTTATTATGTCGATAAGCTATCATTTAAATAAAATTGCCTAATATTTAGGCGATTGGGAACAAGCATATTCACGAAAGGATAAATTAAAGAAAAAGAGAGAAGAAGAAACACCTTCTAAAAAGTTAAAAAAACCGAAGAAGGCTGATTTAATTAATGAAGTTGTTAACGAAAAAGAGCAGGAAAAGCCAGAGATCAAAGATAAAATTACAAAAGAAACAGAAAATAAAGAGTTAAAGGAGAAGGATAATAAAGAAGTTATTTTAACTCCTTTTTCTAACGAAGTACCAGAAAAAGAGAAAGAAGTTGAGAAAATCGAAGAAAAATCTGCTATTAAGGTAAAGTTTTCTTTTCAAACTAATTTTAAAATTCGTCTTGTGTTCTAACTGTTAACTTGTAAATGTTTAATTAATGTAATTAATTTAATCTGTTTTTGTATACCAATTAATTTTTTATGTACTTTTCAAACTAATTTTGAAAATTGCTTTTAACTAAATCTTTAATGACATATATACACTCAAGATAAATTTATTAATGTCTTTAACTTAATATAATAACTTAAAATAATTTTTCAAATAAATTTTTGAGTTTGTGTTAACAAATTTGTAAAAGTTTATTTATAAATTTATTTAGCATTCTCCCAAAGTTGAGAAGGTTGAAAAGGAGGAGAAGAAGTCTGGAAAAGGTAAAAAGACTAAGAAACATGTGGATATTGATAATGCTAAACCAGCTTTGGAACTGTCACTCAAGGAAGATAAAAAACCAGTTAATGAAACCGTAGCTGAAAAAAAGGCTAGTGATATCGCTTCTAAAATTGACCCAATTGAATCTGTTGAAATCAATCAAAAAGAGGAGAAGGGTGGAATCGCGTCATTCGACGAACTTGGAGGTATGGTTGAAATTCTATTTATATTTTCAATGAAAATTTTGAAATATGGATAATTTATTATTATAATATTTTAGTTGTAATTTAGATAATAAGTACTACTGGAAGTTTATCATGTAACTGTAATTTATGTACATAATTTTAATGCATATAGTTACATCATTGATAGTGATTTTTATGTTATTAATCTATTATGTTTTTGTTTTGTTTTTTATGTTTTTGCGTTTTACTTTTAAATAGTTTATTTTTAACACAGTTTTAGTAATGTATATCATCACTGGAGAATTTTCATTTATTAATTTCTAATGAAAAATGAAAGTGTAATTTTTTATTATTATTTTTTTATAATCAGCAGTAGAATAAACAATGATTATAAACATAATTAAATCTTAATACTTGTATTTATATGATTTTTTTTCAATTATTAAATGTATTTAAATTAGAGTAAATGAGTTCTTACTGAAATTTGTGTTCAATTGTGAAAAATCAATAATTTAATGCATATTTATGTATTATTTTTGTAAATATCAAATCTTGTTTATAAATTAATATTATATTATAATCAAATTGTTGAAAAATTATAAGTTTTTATTAATCTTATAAGATTTTTTAAAAAGTGATAACAAATTAATTTTATCAAATAAAAATAAGTCTAAACTAAGTTTTTTGGATACTAAATGGCATCTGATTAGAATGGTATTCTTGAATTTGACTTACTTATTTAATCAATTCTTAATGTTCATAATATTTTTATCTGTATTATAAAATACGATATTTTAAGTTGCAATATAATTGAAAGTATAATCTATTCAAACTAAGTTTTTTCCATTTTTTCTTTTTCCGACAAGATATTATTATTAGAAATATTTATTTTCTCATATGGTTATTTGAACATAAAACAATTACTGCAAAATAGAAGATTTTAAGCTTACCTATCATTCACTACTTTTTCTCAAGTTATTATATTTAAATTTTAGACTTTAAGCATAAAAAATTTTTCTCGAATTTGATTTTAGTTATTATGTTACTAAAAAAAATACGTAACATGTTTATATATCTTATTCAAACAAAAAAACATTTGTTTTCAGAATGTGGATCTTTAGTAACTTAATAAAATGCGTTTATAAATATACTTATTGCAAGTTAGATCACAAACATTCTGATTCAATTATTTATTTGTTTAGATGTTTGGAAAGAAGCTAAATCCGTGAAGAAGAGCAAAAAGAAGTCTCGTAAGGATAATTGAAGAGACTTCAGACGTCGAAGTGAAGACAAGTTCCTTGTACTTGGGGATATTAAATGGAAAGTCCGCCTTGTGCTCTCTTCTGTATATAAAAGAAGAAAAAACCCTAAACAAATAGAATCAAGTCGTAAAATATTGACCTCGATGAGACACTGCCTTATTGGATTTTTTGCTGAAAAGAGGCATACTATATGAGTTTAAAGAAATAGCGTGAAATTTGAACATAGTTTTAATGCTTTTTTCTTAAACCTCAAAGATATTTTGTTGATGATTTTATCGTTACCAAAAACGCAGAACTAATTACTTTTTTTGAAAAGTTTATTAACAATCATCATTTTTTAATGAAAAAGTATAGGAATGGGAATTTACGCTTGTAGAAATATAAACTTAGGTGGCAGTACAAAGGTATAATCGTTACGTTTCTCGCGCATCACGAACAAAAAAAAACATTCTTAATGTTTTGTAGTGAATTGAAAATAAATAGTGGTTCTATAGATCTCTCATAGGGTATTTATCAGAAAGCATATAAAGTGAAACCTAATTCAAATTTTTTATTTAAATGTTTTACAGTAAAGAGTTTAGTTTGTACTGTCCAGTCCAAAAGTATATATATTAGTTCAAAACTTTGAAATTCATGATTTCACTTTATGCTTGTATTTCTGAAAGCTTAAGTGAATTAGACAAAGGAAAAATGTCGTTAAATGCTCGAAAGAAAATATTTTATGTAATTGTTCCAGTCAAAATTATAAAAAAATTTGTTTGTGTTAAGAAGTTCAAATTAACTATTGTATCATATTTGACTTCTAGTTCTCGTAAAGTGCAGTGCTTAATTTAAAATCAACAATTTTTTATGATATAATTGATAAATATTATTGTACCTTTATTGTTATTATGTTATGATACTGCATATTAATTAACAATTTAGTATGATAGTGATGCATGTGTACTAAGTAATGGAAGTGCTTGAATTTCTTTTTGAATTTCATTAGCAATTTTATAGTATCAGTTGAGCTGTGGTTTAAACTAACATAAAATGTAATGACTTATAAAGTATAAGAAGATTGAAAAGGAAAAATATTATTTTAGTTATTATTTTTTGTTACTATGACATTTATTTAAAAAAAAATATTAAAAGTCAATAATCAGCCCATTGAAGTTTGTCGATACAATTTATTTTTAGTTTTCTTTTATTTATTATTAATGTTAGAAATTGCGATTTGAAAAGTAATACTATTATTATAATTTTCGCCATTGTTTGTATAAAATATTCTTAAATTGAAGAAACTTAACACTATTTATATAAACAGCTTTTTCAAATCTAGAAAAGATTCATAGTGTTTTTATTTTACATTTAATGTCTTAAAAAATTATAGTATATAAATGTAAAATAAAAGTTTAAGCTACTCCACAGAATTATTGTAGATTAATGTTAAAAGAGATTCTGCATACAAAATTTTATTATATCAGAGTGCAAACAAAACAATTAAAATAATTGCAAGTACTTTGAAAAAAAAAATTATATTGAACACTTAAAAAGTGTTTTTGTTCGTAATACATTCATTACAATAGTTAAAAAGAAATTCCAAGGATGACTTGAAATATATAAACTTATGTACTATAATTAATTTTATGCACCAGTAAATACAATATAAATACTCTCATATATCAGTTGCTAATAGATGTGTGTATGCAAATAGCCAATATATTACCTTTGAAATAAAATAGTACTGTTCGATTGTACTTAAAGTGGAAAAAATAATTAACACAAATAATGTGAAAGTACTGGTCACAGTAATAAGTAGACATAATATTGTTAGAGGACGTACATAGAATTATCTTGAGTGAAGCATATTTTTGTATAAGCCATTTATATTCATTCATGCCGATTATTTTATTGTAAAAGTACTATAAGCAATTATAATTCGAGTTTTTTGCAC
Source organism: Wiebesia pumilae (assembly GCA_018907045.1). Taxonomy (NCBI): domain Eukaryota; kingdom Metazoa; phylum Arthropoda; class Insecta; order Hymenoptera; family Agaonidae; genus Wiebesia; species Wiebesia pumilae. The sequence continues at coordinate 3,274,996 of JACCHZ010000104.1, forward strand.
AAAAGAAACCAAAACATTATAAGGGATGAAATTACTTAATTTCCAGAGTAATAAATGATATTGTATATTATTAAGGGAACTTTATATTTTGAATAATTACATCACAATTGTATATAACAAATAAAATATGTATTGCGTCTTGGGCAGTTCTATTTTATTGGAAATGGATATTATGCATATGTATGCATTAAAGCTCCGATTGCCCAACTTGCATGTATTACAATATGTAAAATGCAGACAAAGAACATATGAATACAAAACACTGTTGCTTTGCTAAACATATTTCAACAAATGTAAATATGTACATTAAAGCAAAAATACATCCATTAAGGATGACAAGTACTGAAGACACTAATTTCTACATTTTTTACAGTGTTTTACTAAGCTTCAAGGTTCTAATAAGTTATAAAATATAAAATAAGTCAGTAAAGTAGTGGCTATTGCCTTTAACATTAAAGAAAAATGATAAGATACTGACATTTTTAGTGTTTAATGTTAAGTACCTTTTACAATGAAATATTTACAGATGAGTTTTTATTTTTGCTGCTTTGAATAAAGATAGCAACACATTTTAAATGCAACAATAATATATACAAGATTTTTAATGAATTTATGTTTATTGAATAAAATATTTAAATGCAAAAAGTTGATTTGGCAAGTTTTTTTTTTATTTTCTAGAGAACTTTAATTTATTTGCAAGTTTATTTTATGAAATGTTTTGTTGAATTTGGTTTTATGTATTGTTAAAAATGTTAAATTATTGTAGATGTAAATTTCAATAAAAAAAAATGGAATATTTATTTATATATATTAGGTTCCACCAAAAGTCAAATACTTGCCATCTTTAATGGAAGACATTATGAAACTATGGCAGTTGTCTAATGAGACTGACATTCCATTCTTTTTTTTTAAAAGAAAGAGAAAAATTTTTCACTTAAAAAATATCATTGGTCTCCCATAGTTTCTATTATATGTGTATTTTTTAAATTTATTCCGATTATACTTGAAATTATTTATTAATCTTTTGTATAATTAGTGTAAAGTCGTGTAACGTCATAAATTTTAAACGGTGAATAGACGATACGAAAATAAAACTATAAAATGTTACTATTGCTTAAGAATGAAAAGAAATCGTTCATGTACTAGTGTTTTGTCTTAAAATAATTATTGTACAAGTATTGTTGAAATATTTGATAGGAATATTCGTATTTAGTATTGAATATTTCTATTTATTGTTAACATACGCTGAACTTTGTGTTTATATTATTTGAAAGAATAGCCATTTTGAAAAATATGTACTAAATAAGATAACTATTTATCAACATTTATTATTAATCCATTTGCTTTCTATTCGACATAGAAATTACGAATGAGATATGTTTTCTTTATGCTCAGGTGAATTAAATAAATTAAAAAGGTTATGTGGTTTCATATTTTTGCACATTTAGGAATATTTAATGTTTAAATTATAAATTATCCTGTCGATAGTTCTATCAATATTTCATCAATGTAATTGACAAAGTTATCATTAGTATTTTTCAATACTTTTATTTTTGTACAGAAAGTTTAAATAACAAACTTAAGAATTTTTGTTGACCATTGTTAATGCAGGTGAAAAACTTATTGTATCATTAACGATGGAAATAAGTCTGATTGAAAGTGTATCAGGAGTGAACATTTTTTTTAACGTTGCTATGCAACTTTTTCACCAGACTGATCATATTTTTTCGATCGCTATGATTTTTTCACCATTATTAAGGCTCTTAGTGTAATAAATTAAATAAACAAAAACAACCTTTATATATATTAGTGTATCTGTATATTATGCGTGTATGTCCCCTTATATCTATTAAAAAATTAAATACAATTGCTGGGTCACTGTTTAAGAATTTAAATGGAAAAATAATAAAACTGCTGGCGTCGATAATTAGGATGACATAACATTATTGTTTAGGAAGTCAAAGAGAAAATCTGTGAAAAATTTTGGTTGTGATTATTTTCAATGTGAATTTCATGGCAAAAAATTAGGAAAACAAGTGGAGAAAGTGATTAATAAAGACTATATTTTTCCAGCATTTAAAACATGTTTTTATTTTATTTTTACCAACATCCATATGTTTGTTTATATTATGAAATACGAACGTGAGCTATGATCACCATAAATTTTTCTTTTAATGAATTTAAGTTATTTTACTTTTATTTATTTTCTTGGTATTTTAGATTTGTTAATTGATTTAAAAATAATATATATTAATTCCAGTTAATTCGTATAAACAAATTGAATATCTGAAAGCATATCAAATTAAAAAATTCTTACCTTGTGAAGTTGTACAATAATATTGTTAATGGTAGTATCGAGTAACATGTTTTTAATAGAATTAAATATATTAAAAACTAAAGCTACTATCCTAAAATAAATAATATGAAGAATATATTTATTTTATAATATTAAAACAGGAGAATTAAAATCAATACATATTTAATAGCTTCTTATTTATTAATATGTAAAATAGACAGCATTTGAAAAGTATTAATAATTATCTTTATAATATTTATTAATATTTTTATGTAGGAATTGAATTATGTTAATAAAATATTAAATATAACCAAGTAATAAGTGTTAAGCAGTGAATTATCATTAAAAATTTGAAATCTAAGTTTATTTTTTAACGTACTTAAATATTATTTAATATGACAATGATTTGTGATGCCTGTGATATGTGCTAAATTATATCAGACTGTATCAAATAGTTACATAACATTGGCTAGTCATTTTCGACGATGTCAGAATCGTGAATGTGCAACTCTTATATTTTTAATTTACAACCCTGTTAAATAGCATTAAATCATCCAGGGATAAGGGGGACATCCGACGGATTTGATGTCACTGTAACTGGGAATATGAAAGCTCCGGAATCTTTGGACGATGAAAATCGAGGACATAGGTAGTCTAAATATATTCTACACAATATAGTTGTGAAAATTTTGCACAAGGGAAACGCCTTTTGAATTCGTCTCTTTGAACGCTCACACAACTATCGAGTTCTTACAGAATTTGATTTCATAAATTTATTTATGACTAGTATGAAATATCGTCTCAATGGAAAAGATTTTTTTAATCGTTAAATAATGATTTAATGTCAAGAATACAAAAAGTGAATTATACCAACCTTGAGAAAAAAATAGATAGTAAAAAATGCTTTTAAAAATCTATTTGTAGATTTTTTAATAAGAATATGCTCTTGATTTTAATAATAAGCTTAAAACTTTTATTATTTCCTGTTAAATTGAGTTAAGTTAAGTTGAGCATAATGATTTATACAACTGAAGGTTTTTCAAGTGTCTATTGAATAAATTATGATTTTCAAGACATTAAATTATTATCAGTATGATTATCAAAAATTTATGCAAATTTAAGTGCAAAGTAATTGTTATTGCATTCAATGACATTTACGTTTTTAAATTGTAATAGTGGAACGTAATTGTCAAGTCATTTATTGGAAAAAATCACATTAACTAAGCAATTCAGATTATTTTTAAATAATATTTTTCTTTGAGATTAGATAAAGAAAAATCTATCAAAATATTTTTTGTAAAAGATAGGATGATAATTGATTGAAGAATACATTTAGTAAAGCCTTGAACTATTTTCTACGTTATGTTATTTACATTTTTATGTTAATTAAATTACATAAGATGGATCAATAGCTGATTCGATTATTCAATTTATGAATATTTGCATCGGAGCCGAAAATTATTTAAAACTGTTTGTTTACAAAGAAGAATAATATTATGTAATATTATCCTTTACGTATTTTTCAAGTGACCTTTCATAACATATTTTTGAAAGAATTTATAAATTATTATGTAATTGATGTTTTGAACAGAATAGTATGCCGATAATTTTTTACGAAGAAAAATTTTGACAGAAATCGATGGTACAAAACAAGTAATTAATAAATACGAATAAAACTATTCAAAATAATTTACATTACAAGTTTTGTTGCATTTATTATATTCTTTTGATTTATACATCATACAATGATATTTTTTAACATAATATTATTTTATGAAACGTATATGAATTTTACAGAAATACACAACTTAAATAATTATATTAATTATTATAAATTCAGTCTAATAATTTATTGAGGCATTAATAGATTGCAATAGCAAAAATTATATTAAAGTATCACTAGATATATCGTTTAAGTTTACAATCAGTTCGAACATTATGCATTACTTATCTAACCAACTATATAATTAATAAGAATTTATTTTATTCTATTCATAAGCTATGCAATGCGTAATACATGAAAAACTTCTTTTTCTAGCGATTTCTAAAACGTTTCATTTAGGCTACTTTCGGTAAAATCCATTCTCTTATTGCATATAAAATGCATCTCATTTCTCATTTCACCGTAAAATCATTTTGAATAAAAGACGTTTTAACTCTCTAAGATCTAGACGATGACGCGGTGTTTCTTTTCTTCGTCAGGTACTTGGTGCACTTTCTACGGAACTTATGCCGGGGATTTGTCTCCGTGTCCTTGCTCTCGTCGTTTAGACTGATTTCTTTTCTCGTGTCAGTCTTGTCGGCCTTGACTTTACGCACCTGGAATCGCGCGGTCTTGACACTTTTACCACCGGCCACGCGCTTCCGCCTCTTTTTTCCCGACTTATCTGCGCGAAAAATAAAATAAATGATTGTTTAGAAATTACATTTATCGAGGGCGTTAAACTTTTTCTGTTTTTTGCACTGCAGAATTAAAGGTTATACAGTATAAGTTTTACATATTTTTTTAATATTTATTATCTTGCATATTTGTAAACTAATAATAAATAATTAGTAATAAATATTTTGCGAATAAAAACACTAGTACTAAACCAAAAAGAATCTTTTGAAATATCTGAAATTTAAATGAAAAAAATATTAAATACTGGAAATAATAATTCTTTAGCAAGCATACGTGTCATTTTATACATAACTTAGAACAAAATAATCTTTTGTCATAGAAGAAGATTTGTTATTAAATTATAAATGTAATATTTTTATTATCTGTGCTTTTTATTACAATAGAAATAAATGTAGTAGCTAATCAACTGTTTGACGAAAATATCCCTAAATAAAAAATTTCTGTACAATATAAGCTTGTCCTACTGATATAGTGTGATTGTTATGCATTTTAACATTAATAATAAAATCAAGGACAGAAGCCAATCTTAATATTTTAGCTTTATTTTACCGAGATAACTTAACTACAAATCTTTGCAAAGTATGGAAGCTCACCTGAGGCACCCTTGCTCGAATCCATACTCGCGATGATGGCGGCCGCGTCAGCGCTGAGTCTGACCTTGGTGTGAAGGGGCGTGACGGTGACGCGTATAAATGCGTCGTAAAGGACGTCGCCGCAGGACTCGCCGGTGCAGAACTCCTCACCGCAGTCACCGCAGATGCGGACGCTGCTCTCGATTATGCCAGCCCGATTTTTCGCTCGGCGTATCGGACTAATAAAGCTGCGTCGTTCTCGTGCTTGCGTCTTCACCTGCAACTTTCCCATCTCCACCTGTGCGATCGAAAACAAATCGATACGATTAGTTCTGTGTGAGAGAGCGAGGAAGACTTCTTTTTAAATGAAATATTTGCACCTCTAATTACTCTTAAGCATGAATCTTATTCTGCTTACCAATCGAGAAAACATTTCTTCATCTTGTCGAAGCTTCGGCCTTAAAGAAGTCAACATTCTCCAATCAATTGCGACATGTTGTAGCTCTTGAATATTCAATATTCTCATATCAGGTGGAATCGGATTTCCGTAATTCCATTCTCTTCTTAACGCTCGAAGCTCTTTTTTCGTTGTTTTCCACGAAAAATCTTTATCTCGTACCTTGGTGTCATCTCGTTTTGGCTTTAAAAGGTATTTATACAAATATTTGTAAAGATATATGTTATATAAAATAATTAATTATTAATAGCTTTTTTTATTATAAATAAGGTTTTATTTACAAACGATGGTTTGGATAACAATTATGGATATGTATTAATTTTCAAATTTCCAATATCTCCAATGACAGTTTTTTATTTTATTCACTTTTTAAATAGAATTTATCTTTAAAGTATAAACATTATAATTTTATTTATTTATAATATTGTCGTATATTTAATGTGTTTTCGCGTACAAACATTAGTGCATATATCAGTGCTTTTAGATAACGTTTCTTAAGAATGTCATTTCTTTTTTAGGTACACTTATACCTTAAAATTTTATTAAATATAATTTCTATAATAAAAGAATTAGATTTATCAAGTGCTATGGAATTTGTACCCTAGAACACTTATTATGGTGGAGTAAACAAGTTTTAACAAAGCGTTGATAAATTTATATTATAATTTAATATTTACAAGTAATTCAGTAACTAATGAATAAAAAAAAGTTTTGTTGCGAAAAAATTCTTTATTGAAATTAAAAACTATACAATTTTCACATGTGGCTCTATAATAAAATCTTTTTGTCTTTTATTGTATTCTATAATACACAACAAATATAGTTCACATTCAACTCATGCATACATTTCATTTATTATCTTCTATTATTTGATACGTGTTTATGCAAACGAATTTTGTTTACACATGCAAGGATCACCTACTTTCTCTGGTTTGATTTTGAATTCGGGACAGCACTCCATGAGCCGTTGGAATTCTTCCTGCGAGCTGCATGTAGCTTTGCTTAAATCAGGAATCAGGTTCGCATCCTTCTTATCGTCTTTGAGTAGGTCGTCAAGTTGAAAACCAGCCATCGGCTACACAGGTTTTATTGGCTCCTCTGCAATGCAGAAAACAACGACGCAAGAATACGCTATTCGTTTCTTATATTCATTTTGGGATATTCATCACTTATTTAGGAGATTCGCGTAATTTTTTGTTTTCTTTATTTTCCGTATTCGTCTCAAATTATCTACAATTATGCATACATGTGTTTTCCTTTTGCCCGAAAATATGTTTATAGACGTAGGCGAGGCAATGAAAAATGTTGACTTGTATATATGTTATGTACATAGCGTATTCTGCGTAATGAAAAGTATAAAGCAGTGCGCGCTTTGCGTGCGAGATGTTTCTTTTATTATTTTTTTTTTTATTTCGAAGTTTTTAGTTTAAAGAACGAATTTTCCGATGTTGATTATGTTAGGGTTTACGCGGCATTAGTAAAGCTCCGTTATCGGCGAAATTGGACACTCTTGAAGATCCCATTCTTTTTTCTTCATTATAAGTCCCTGTAAAAAAATTATAAGTACAATTACATTACCTATAAATCTATTTATTATTAATATAAGTTACGATTTCATTAATACATTATAAAAATTATCATATTGCAATATTTTTTCATTTTCAATCCATCAATTAAACTTCATGAATTGAAGAACTTTTACATTTATATTTTATTTTGATTACTTTAAGTAACAACGTTAATAACATCCTCTACAACTCTAGTAAAACGATAAAATTAAATCATGTTGGTTTCGCTCAAAAAATAATAAAACCTCAATCATGTACAAAATTACATGATGGATTTTTTTATTTAAATGACTAATGAATTGTTAACTTCACAAATTTCAATATTAACAGTAATCAGTAGTTTAAAAATCTTTTCAAAAATAAAAGAATTAATTTCATGATTACACATAAATGAATTATATGGAGCATATGATGTTCAATACATTCAATTTGCTGAAATTCAACTATCGAATCGTATGGAAAAGAATAATTTTTCTTAAAATGATAAGAAAATGCTCGATTCTTTACGTTTCTTAACGAAGTGAGATGAGACAAAATCTCTTCTCCACACCAAATATCCTTATCTGTGTTCTGTCTTCGAATAAATGCCTTATCGCGCATCTTGATGTTGATTCGACCATTTTTGTCCGTACGTAACGGTACCAAGGAGTTCAAACTGTCCATCGACAAATCGGCATCGTAATTATCTAGTTTAGCCTTGCGTTTCGCTGAACTACGTGACTTCGCCTTTGTGATCCCGTATTTGCGCCGATTTGGAGACGGTGACCTTCGGAAATCACTGGAACAAATGATTATGTAAACGATATTATACGCAAAAATAAATACTGTAATAAGATGAGTAATGAGCAAGTCACAGAGTATCAAAAATAATTAAATTCAGAATAAATTAATTACTATAATTTCAATGTTATTTCTAAACACGTGCGCGTCCACGCGAAAATATGTGCTTCGATAATAAGACTAGAATCAAGAATAATCATTGAGTAATATTTTCTCATAATACTTTTAGTAAATATATAAAATACTGTTTGAAGTGGAGTCGGGTGTCTTCTTTTTCATAATTAAGGTTTTTTTTATCTTTAGGCATCATGAAAAGATGGAAGAATATTTTGTTATTTAACAGAATTATACTTTTAACGAATTTCATTTATTGAAAAAAATGCACATATTCATACCTGGATCCTTCATCGCTTGTCTCAACCTGCCTTCTTCTCATCCTCATTCGTCTTTGGTAGTGGGGATCTTTCTCACTTTGGGTTCGATAGCGGGTGCCTGGACTAAATGGATCTCTTATCACTACAAAAATATCACGTAACTTGGCTTTTCATGATCGCGTACGAGAATAACTCTCCCGAGTGAGTATTTTAGCTCTTTTGACTTTACCGATTAGCATTCCATCGAGGTCGTGACTCTATGCTCGTGCGAACCTGCAACTTGTTACGGCACAGCGCCTTCATCGAGGATTCATCCGTTGGTCCTGTGCTCGTCGATCTGCAGAAAATACAAATGCTTTTCAGAACGACAATTGAATTATTGAAATTTACAAATTAGTAAATATTTTCTATACTTACGTTAATACGTAAACTGTTTTCAATAGAAAATGTAGCGAAAATCATAGTATTATTATTTAATACTTTTTAATAGAATATCCAAATTATTATTTAGATATTCTATTAAATAAATACAATTTTTTCTGATATACATGTACATAAACGAGGAAAAATGTTCTAAAATGAAATCATTGTAGATATTGAGATAATATTAACAATAAAATACGGTCAATTTAATCAATTTACGAACAAATTTGATAAAATTTTTCAAAATGCTGCGGAAAGATCTAACTAATAAAACGTTAACGTATTATTTAGAAAAGCCCTTCAATTTAACCATTTTAATCTAAAATATATCCTATATTATTGTTATGATTAATCAGTATAGTGTTAATACGTATATAAAAAAGTAATAAGGTAGGATGTAGACAAAATATATCCAGTAAACTGGAATATAAAATATTAATGAAGAAATTAGATTAGATTTAGTGACTGAGGTTCGGAAACTATTTATTCATACTTAAAAACTATAAAAATTGTTTATATAATACATATTGTGCAAGAATTATCGTTTAATTGGTCGGTTACTTATAATATCATTGATAATAAATAAGTTTGAACGACAAAATTTAAATCGTGGATATTTTCATAAAATTATATATTTTCTTACTTTTCAACGTCTCTGCGATTGTTATTAGTAGCATCCTTACGTTCTTTTGCCTCTTTTGTCCTTATTTCCTGTACTTTATCCACAAAATCCTTCAAATAAATAAAATAATATAAAATAAAAAGCAATATATGTCATATTTTAAAAATATTATTGCAGACTCCACTTAATCTTAAATTTTAATTTATCATGGAACTACAATTTATAAGAAGTTGCTTACAATGAAAAAATGAAAATGTATATAAGTCATATAATTTATAAGATTTTGTATTCTACTTTATTAATAATTCTTGATAATGCAGTATCACTTTATTACCGATTGTAATACTTTCAAAATAGAAAGTTATATCTTTAAAAAGGTAAAAGATGTGTACTCGAAGAATATAAAAAAATCAAAATCGCGTATCTGCTCAAATTTATTTGCTTATAAAATATATGCATTAATTTATCAGTAGATCTTATTGCTTACAAAATAAAATTGTTATAAAAGCATAATAAACACAAATTATTATTTCTGTTTGCAAAAAAACTAAATCGCAAATACCTGTATTAATTAAAATAGCATTATTTCATCCAGATCTAAATTTTTTACTAAATTACAAGTTTTTAAATTATTTTAGATAATAAAACGTCGAAAGTACGAAACTCAATAAAAGTTATGATATCTGAAAATCTAATAAATTATGTACAAAAGTTAGCTCGATATGAGATATTTGTTCCGGATTTGTTAAATAAAACCCAAAAACAAACGTTTACGTTATAATTATTATGTAATTATATATGTAAATAAAATACGCAAGCATATAAAGTTAGCTCCAAAAATGTAACTATATTTTCGTCAATATATATGTAACGTGAATATATGAAAATTCCTAGCTTTAGTAGTTTCTTCCCAAATTTTATTCTTAATAAAGGTGTAAATCTTAAATATCGCTCACCAAGGCGATTTCACCTTCGCAGTCAGTTTGAGTACCGCAGTCGCGGCCGCTTGGCACGCGGTACTTGCTCGGGGTGAGTAGACGATTAGTCACGAGGATTGGTGACGTCCGCGTCGTATGCAGGATCAAAGGACTTCCAAAGCCGTTGAGGAAGGCGCCCAAGCCACCGTTACCAAAGTCAGGTTCGAGCTTTGAGGTTGGCGATGTACCCACGACGAGATTCACCAGTTTTAACGGTAATTTGCCAAACAGCTCTGGATTCTCGATGCGTCCACTCAGGATGATGGCCACATCCTGGCTGACAGGGAGCCGTATTGTTTGCTCTTGTTTCGATAAACTCCTGCTGCTTTATTTTTCACGTCACATGTCAGGCACGATTATTTTTGGATTTTTTTTCTTTTTTGTCACATGCAGTTGGAAATTCAAGGATTTTTCTTCATACTGAGATTTAACATTAGAATTGCACAGTACTCCTGTGGAGATGTCGGGTAGACGAAGATGTAAGATTTTTTTATTTTATTCTGACTCAACTGATTGGCAGATAAGAACTTGGATTTTCATAAATTATATCTTAACTATATTTCAATCAAGCCCAATGTAATAAGCTTATTAAAATCGTATACTGTTATTTAAATTGATCAATAAATTATATAATCCTTAAACTTTATCAATAATTATGTGAATGTAATATATGAAAATTTACTAAAGGCATACAAATACTATGAAATGATAATTTATATGATATTTATAGAAACGATATCTAACTGTGCTTAAAGAAAATTAAACTTTCAGATACATTTACAAAATTTATTAATATTGCAATTCGAATTTTACATAATATCCTTCTCGAATTAAAAGTTTTTCACTATCCTTCAGTTTAGGAACAACAATAATTCTGTACTGTACAATGAGATTTTATTGTCTTCTTTGTATATAATAAAAATTCATAATTTGACGTGATCTATATTAGATTAGTTTGGACTGAGAATTCATGCAGATTTCTTGCTGAATATATGCTTGATTAGTACTTTAGTTCTTGCAGAATGTACTGCCTCTTTTTACTGGTTGATTTGACACTAAAATTACTTAATTTTCCTTAACTAGTTTCATAAGTAACACGAATTGAAATCGAAAATCTCTGTAGAAGTTTATCATTTATCAAAATTTAGACTAATTATATAGATTCTACTTATTTCTTAAGTACTAAGAGAGCTTTTCTTGATCTAATCATAAAATACGTGTTTTGCCGGCAAATTAGATACTTTTACAATATAAAGTGAGGCGTTACAATAATCAAAGTATATGTAAGGCAAATATTGTTAAACTTTTATTAGAAATTTTTAAATTTTAACTAAAAATACTTTTCATAGTCATTTTTATGAATGTTTTGATAAAAATTATTTAATTTATTAATATGCAATACAATAAAATGTATGATGTAGATTAATTTCTAAATAATTATTCATTAAATAATGTTTCTAAATCTAAAAGATTATTTTCGCTGTTTTGTTAATAATTCTATTACGTTTTCTCATATTAGCAAATTAATATGTCGAATTTATAAAAAGGGAAATAAATTAAAATTGTATAGTTATGTGCAATATTTATTTTATTAATTAGTTACTCAAATAATATTTGTATCCATTATTTTTAGTATTTTATTTTAGTTAAACTGCTGATCTACGGATGACCAATGAATTTGCACTACTACAAATCTAGTATATAAGGATTATTTATTATATGATGTAATATATAAGTACTTATAAAATCAAGAAATAAGTTTTGAGGCATTTATAAGCTAAGTCCAAATTAATCAATTATACTTTTGATTGATGTATATAATTACTATTATAAATGTATGCAATTTTGATAAGTTTTTTTGATGAAACAATGAATAGAAAGTAAATAAGCTTATAATGTGAGTGAATAGCATTCAAATTATTTTAAAACAATAAAATAAATTGACATATAATTTAAATTAAAAAACTGACAAATTTTTTACTGTATATTTTAGTGATATTTATAAAAAATAAAAGATATTACTATATAATTTATGTATATGGATTTTTTATGAGAAATTTTAATTATTCTGTAAAATATGTGTGATTAGTGTATTTGTTTGTAATCGAACTACCAATTCGTAACACAAGTATATTAAAATTAATTATTGTAATTGTTATTTTTTAATTTCTGTATTTAATATGAAAATTAATGTATTTAAAAAAATTTTAAATTATTTTTATTTAATACATCTACTTTTATAAAATGTAACTGTTAATTAAAAAACGTTGTTCTTGTGAAGTGAACATAATTAAGAAATATATTATGAAACTTTGATATAATGATATTATTAAAAATAAATTATTAAGTTGGTAAACATAAATTCTGTAACGATTACATTTCAGACAATGATTTATAATGTTGGAAAAATATCGCTAGCATACTTTAAATTATATAGTCAGTGAACATAAGTTGAAAATTTCCGTTGTAATTTGCGTCGATTGAATGTCAAAAATATAGAGGCACTTTAATCTTTTAAAATAATTATATTGCTAGTATTACAAAGAAATAATTAACGCAATATAAAATCATCACATTTAGATAGATGATAGAATTAATTTTTATTTATGACAAATAATTATTTATGAATATGAAAATTTTAGCTTATAAAGGCATATGTTTTTACTCTGTATTTAAAGTATAATAAATGTTGCTTGTGACCTGTATTTTGTGTGTTAGATAAATTAGTTACCGTTGAAAATTTATTTAAAATAACAATAAATCATTATCTTTCAAAGTAAGATAAATAATAACTATTTGATAAAAAATCGTAATAAATAATAAACTATAATACATGCATCTACAATTTGCGAGATGGTATTATTAGCTACAACTAGCGGCGAGCTTAAGAGCAAAGTTGAAAATCTGCAATGAAACGAAATAAGCGAACCAAGCGAGCCAAGTGTGCGATAAAATGCCTCGTTTACTGTGTATCAGTTGTAGCGCTGAACTTCTGCCGATTAAGCGTCTCCTTTTCGCCTTTGTCAACGGGCTGTGCTGGTGTTAACCTGGACGAGTCGTTGCCGGTCGATTGAACGTCAGAGACGTTCGGCGAGGAGTCGCGACGTCGTCTTTGTCGCTTCTCTTCCTTAGATTGACGTTCAGCAGCCTCGAGGACTTCTTGCATGGCTTTGTTTTTTTTCAGTTTGGCTGCTTCCTTTTCGTGTTGGCGGCGCTGCTCCTCCTCGAATCTGAAGAAACATTTTGTAGCTCCATGTGAACACTTTTCGAGACATTTTGATTTTACTTGTGAACCTCTTTAAGAGTTTTGTAAAAAAAAGCATCACGTTAAAATTGAAAAAAATTAATCTTGTTTAGCCAAAGCGAATGTTAATTATTTTACAACCATTATTTTATGTTCTACATAAAGAGTAGTTTACTTAGTAGTGGAGTAGTGATACATTAGGGATTACAAAAAGAGAGTTTTCAAGCAGTCAATAAAGAAACCTATCGAGTCAAAATTGTTGGGAAATTAAGAAAAAATTAATTCGATTAGTGTGAAAACCTTTGTTTTTCAAGATCTCTTTCTCGTTTGATTCTTTCCTCTTCAGCGCGTTCTTCTTTCAATTTTTTCTCCTTTTCCTCGTTCCTCTTTCTTTCTCGCTCTTCCAGTTGTTGCTTTATCGCAGTCTGTACCTCTAATGCCTTTTGCCTTTTTATTTCACGTTCTTGCAGGATATTGGCGTCAATTGGCAAATTTTGACCTCTCAGATACGTTTTATACATGTCGGATCCGAGGGATCCAGTTGTCGAGCTGTCTGGACTACTTGCACTGTCATGATTAATCATTAAAACCTAGAACATTTGATAATTTTGCAAATATTAATAAAAATATTACAATAGCGTTGTTCCTTATAAATGATGTATAAATAATGTCTCCTGAATGATTTTCATTTTATATTACACATTAAGTCAAATTTAAATGCTAAGATCAAAGGTGTTAAAAGCTTAATATTATTAGAATCATCAAAGATATCTTTGATGATAATTGCCTTTACGACGAGTTAGCAAAAGAATGAATAAGCTTTATTTGATCGAAAATATCAGACTATACTAAGAGCCACTTCAAAAACATGACTTGATTAAAAGAGAATCTGTTAGCGATAATTACTACAATACTTGAGTACTTTCTTCATTAGAAAAATTATTTCAACTCAGAGTGTTACCGTTATGAAGTTATCCTGCGTTCCTTACTTTTACACGACTATGGACATAATACACATTAACTACTCCATTGCTTCAGAGGGTTATCTCATTTAGAAAGTAAAAAACTTAATAAGTTTTATTTTTAATAATAGTTAAAGTATTAAAAAATATATTTTTAAAGTTCTAGAGCGATTTTAAAATGTTATAAAATATTTTTAAAATATGCGAGTTGTAGTATACATAAATATGATCGTTGCCGTAAAAGTTGAAGAAACTCGCATTGCTCGTATAATTAAGTAAATAAACAAGTTGTTGTAAGTGGTCGGAAAATTAAGTTCCGTTTGACCTAAAACTATAAAAGATTTTTTCACGAAATTTAATTTTTGTAATTACTCTGAATTGAAATGATAATGATTAAAAATAACAAACGTTAATAAAGATGTACTTTTTCTACTGATCTAAGTTCATTGTCAATAAAATTTATTCAAAAGTGCTTTTAAACTTGTTATAATATGTTTAAATAAAATTACCAATTCCAGCTCACATTTAGAAAGCTTCGTTACTTACTACTTATTCGGAAAAATTACCAAAATACTCACTTTAAATGAGCCTTTTGAATGTCAAAGTAAGATACAAGAACTTCGTGTAAAAATGAAGTTACGTACTTGGGAACTGTGATCCAATCGTGATAAACCTCGTGCAAGCCAAGAAGGTGGTGGCAAGTCCTTTGATGTCTCTTGGCCCCAGACGCTTCCCCAGCGCTGCCGATTACATTCGCCGGTGCGTAGACTTGCGAGTCTCCTAGAGGACGGCAGCGAGTTCTCATCGCTGTGGTAAGGATTTTGCCAGGTTTTTTCGCTCATCGCAGTGTCCGGGCTGCTGCGATTAACTGCGCACACGCGTTTGAAAGACTTATTTTCATACTTTCTGAATCTTCAATTTTAATCTTGTATGTTTGCTTCTAAGTAGATTGCGTTATTTATGTAGGTGTTACAAAACGTACCATAAAAATATTACATAGGTCAATTAAAAATTCCTTGATTAACAATTACTTTACGTTAGTAATGGATATTTTAGAGGGTGACAAAAGTGAGTTTAAATGAAAAATTTGACCTTGTAGATGAAAAAATGATTAAACTATCAACTGGAATTTTCGAAAATACCCTTTTTAATCTGAAAAATTATATTCTCTACATCGCGATAAGCTATGAAGTGTAGTCTAATAATTAACATGTATTACAATAATGTATTAAATATAGCCATATATTTTAGAAAAACATGTAAAAGATGAGATAAGATTAGATAAGAATTTTAGTAATGTTAATTTATTGGAAATTTATATTTCACATTGTAGAAAGTAATATTAAATGTAATAAACTTCGTAATTTTTCTGATACTTAAAAAAGAAAATTATTCATATTTCAATTTTATTAATTTCGATTCCTTACGCATGAGTTACTTTTCGAAAATACTCTATGATTTAGAAGCATTTTTATCGAGGAGCATGTTTTTTTCGAAATTTTATTTTTAGTAAGTAAAAAATTAATTGTATATTTTAAATTCTTTACTTAAAAATTAGATATTTATAAGATACACATCTGATTTGCTAAATAATGTAGTCTTAATCTATTTTAATATGCAAAAATGAATAATAATTGAATGACTTAATTATGGTTAAGAAAATATAAAAGTTCTCATGTCGACCGAATTAAAACGTGTTACCTGTGATAATATCGACTGTGATAATTTCGTACTCTAATGTCTGACTAAAAATTCAGGAAAATATCACCATAAACATTAAAGAAAAGTAATTAACACATTGTAATTTTGCATAAAATTATATTTTATAATATTAAATTCAAAATTTATAGCTTTAGAACTAATTAAGTTTTCTTTTATGAAAATGATAATAATATCAAGATAATACAAAAATTAATCATTTAACATTTTTTCATTTTACATAAACAGAATTGTTGGGAGATTATTGGAGCTTTTTAAAATTCTACAATAGAAATATTGATTATTATGTCTCTTTTATAACAAGGAAATAGGATGTAAATAAAAATTACATTCTGTGAAACTAATTTCATTTTTATACGCCGTAAATGTCTTCTAATTAATATTCATAGTCCTAAATTCCGAGTCCCCCTTTCTAAGCGTTGTTCCACTTTGTACATTCTTAAAAACGTCAATAAAGGCATATCTTTTAGACTGTTCTTCCAGCGATGAAATATGATTGTCTTAGTACTTACTAGCATCGGTTAGCGAGAAATCTCCACAAAAGATAAAACGAAATTAGGTTACCCACGTCAGAGGTCTAACATTTACAAAGCAAGGTCTGTCACATCAAATGTGCAACAAGAAGTATTTATTTTTCTCGCGTGAGCTGATGGCACTATTTTACATTTTATCTTTAACTTTGAGAACTTGTCTAATTTCTCTTCGTTTGCCGGTTTCTTTGTTTTCGAACAAAAGCCCCTTTACCCTCGTATCAAAATACTCCCTACCGTGACAGGGTAGCAAGAGCACCTGCTGATGCTTCTGGGCAGGTCCATCCAGGTTGTCGCTGGCATATCCGGAAGTCTCGCCCTCGCGCTCTTCCGAAGGTGCTGCGACGTTCCTCGACAATTGCTGCTCCGGTAGTTTATCCAGAACGTCGTGGGATAAGCTTTGAGTTGACTTTGATTGCTGGCAGTAGTGCTGTTCCTTGGCCTACGGATACATCATTTGCGTAAGCCAATTTCTATACGCGGAAATTTCGGAACAATCCCTTAATTAAAGTGGCACGGAGCCTCGATGTTCTCTTTCCTTCGTATACTCTGGTAGATTTTTTAAGATAATAGCTAGTGGAAAAACAGGGAAATAACCTGAATATTCTATGCATTTGTGGAAAGGTGTTGTTGATTGTTAGAACGGAAGGCAGGAAAATGGAGATTAGCTTCGTGTTCGATGGCGCTGCAATTAATGGATATCCGTTACGTTATTTTACAGACAAAAGATTATTGAACCAAAGTTTGAAAAGTCTTTTACTATTTCTATTTTCGTAGTAAATTGAAAATTGTTAAACCGAGAAAGGTATGAGAATGTCGAGACACGATAACCAATCGCAGAACACTTTAATGGGATTTATTTATGTTATACTTTTAAATGATATAAGAGTGCTTGAAACTTATTTTTTTTTTAAAGGATTAATTTCATATTAAAGCTTACAAATGAATAATCAAAAAGTTACTGAAATAAATGTGTAAAATTTTGTGTGATTATAATTTGTAATAAACACTTAAATAATAATTTAGTAACATGTTATTTGAATATTCAATGCATAAATTGTAATACATAATAGTTTAAGATTACCAGGTCATTGAAGATTTTTATTTATTTTGTAAAAGAGTAGCCAAAAAAATAAAATTCCTGCCATATTTTTCTCGTCTTTCTTCAATTTTTATTTATAATTGATTAGCCAATCAAAACAATCATTTGCTTTATATCTGAGCATTATATCTTTTGTTTTAAAAGATGTAATGACGATTATTGAGTACAGTAGATAACATATTATGTTTGTTCTTTAAGTCTTTAAAATCATTATATAAAGCACAGTGTAAATTTTACTATAACAATTTCTTATTATTTTGGAATAAATTGTATATGCTTTTCTATACTTAACTTCTTATATACAGTTAATAAAAAGAAAGATTATTTTACATATTTGTGCATTATCAGATTTTAAAAAACGTATCAATATTTTATAAATATGTAATTAATCGACGTAAATATGTAAAATATATAAAAAAATATGTATTATTAATCTAAACCAATATTTAAAAGATAAAATTTTACTAATAGTTTAAACATGAAATCTTAAATAAAAATCCTTTGTATTGCTTACTACATGTTTTAAAAATAACTTTTATATTAATACTAAGCTCTCTGAATTGTTTACATTAAGTTGAAAGCTTGAATTTCATTTTCAATCGAATTATTAAACTCTTCCATACCTTGTTAATCAATGTATTACTCGTCTAAAACTATCAAAAATGGCGATTCATGATAATTAAAACTAAACACGGGGTTTGTAAAAAATCGAAAGACTAATGGTATCGATTAATATTATGTTATGAATATTGAGTTATGATATAAAAACACATTATATAAATATACAATAAATTAAATTGGTATTGGACATCCCAGGAAAGTGCCTTTTTCTCTGTCGAGCTATATAGTAAAATAACTTAAATGTCCATGGCGTAATCGAAGGTTTATTGCAGCTCTTTGAAAGAGTGAAATAACCGTAGCTCTTTTACATCAATTTGATGTAAACCAACTTAAAAACCGAATGATTTAAAAATACGTATATTCGTGTGTTTTGTAACTGCTGCGTGATATTTTTGTAATTCGTTATTATTTTCACGTATTATTTATAAAATCTAATTGTGTTAACCGGTTGTACACCCACTCATACCTATTCTTATTAATGCATTTTCCCAAGAGTTTTTTCAGTTCGTAATCAACTTCCATACCTGTTAAGAAAATTCTACAAATTTTATTTACCTTTTAAAATTGTGGTATAAGAGTAACATAATTTAACAAAATACATTACGTTTATTCATTATTCTATTCTTCTTTAAGGTTTAGATTTAACTATGTACAGCAAATCACTAAATTTATTATTATAAAAAAAAAATAGAATAGATAACTATATCATTAAATCTCACTCATCATGATGGGTTTTAAAGATTGAAAACAAGTAATGTAACTATTGCACAGCACGCAGAGTGAGTGAATCCGATTTCGTATTTAGTATTTTAAAGTTTATATGTTCGACACGCCAGGAATCGATTTTATTGTTTGTAAAATACCACTACTTTGTGGTACCTTAAATACATACTTAGTATAAAATATTTCACTGACAACTGTAATTATAAGTGGATAAATACAAGCTAAGAATATTATTTTAAATTCTTCGTAAAAATATTTTCTATTTATCAGTTTGTAGAAAAATAAAAAAAAATGCAGTATCACTGTAATTATTGTATTATTCTTATTATAATTACTTTTTATATAATTTTATCTGTATGGAATAATGGTATTTTTAAAATATGCTTTTTCTATTTTTGTACTCATTTATTTCATAATAATAAATAAGTACACGTACATGTAACAAGAATGTTGACGTCTATAATCAGTTAAATGTCAATTACCATAAATCTAAAGCCCGCTCCAATCAATGACACATTTCTATTCGGTATTTATATGTAGATAAATACATTTAATTGTTACTAATTTCTTACGATTTTAGTTATTGCACAGTGAATTAAAAAAGAAATCGTAAGTTTCGAATCATAAATACTTATATTTTCAAAACATTAGGCTATTATAGTTTGATAATAGTTCATATTAAAGTATTCATTTTAAATATTATTTTGTATATTTTTAAAGTGAAGTTTTTAAATATAAATATATATAGATAAATTTAAGAACTTCAATAAATTATATACTTCAATTTAGAAAAATTTTTAAGTACCTTTTTATACAAATCATAAAAGAAACCAAGGAAATAATTTTCTAGAAGAGCCATTCTCGATGAATGATTTACTCTTAAGAAAGAGAAGTAGAATATAAGTACACTTGAATAAAAAAAGTAACGTTATTATGAAGGAAATCAATAACGGTCTAGTTTATACATACGACTAAT
Source organism: Wiebesia pumilae (assembly GCA_018907045.1). Taxonomy (NCBI): domain Eukaryota; kingdom Metazoa; phylum Arthropoda; class Insecta; order Hymenoptera; family Agaonidae; genus Wiebesia; species Wiebesia pumilae. The sequence continues at coordinate 3,295,343 of JACCHZ010000104.1, forward strand.
GGAGACGACGAAAGCTTATCCTCAGATCTTAGGATTTTTTAAAATAAAATATAAAGTATTTTCTTAACTCATTGTGAATTAAAGGATAAAGTGTAGGACTTTAAATTATATGTCATTTCATGCAGTATTAAACATATCATAATGATGAATTAAAGTATTGCTTTGTTCGGTCAGTGAATAAAAGAAGAAAAAGATTTTATTTGTGATATATTTATTAGATACAATAACATTTACAACTAACAATATATTACATGTCATTATTTTATGCTTACTGTAGAAATAAATCAAACAGGAAGCAAATATTTTCCATATTAAACATTATTCTTATAGACTTCTTCAATATACAATTACACTTTAGATGCAGAAATTTTTTATAATTCAATGCGTTGATATACTTTCAAAAAGAATACAACTGATATATACAAACTATTAATTTTGCAAATAAAAGCAAATTTGTTGTACAATAAGTGTTTCAAGATTTAATGAAAATAAATATTGTTGTACAATACTATTCTTTTTTTAATTCGATATTAAATTCTCACCCTCCCGTAATTTGATTTAGTTTTGTGATAAAAGCTTTCATTTCAAGAAGTATTTCTGTATATTTTACCTTTCGCTTATTTTTTTTATAAAGGCATTATATTCAATTTTTGTTTTGTATAAAATATTTGTGAACAAAATATTTGTTACTCTTATTTTATATTGATTCCAAATTTATATTAATTTTAAACTATTTAGGATTTACTATAAAATATAGAATAATTATAAAACAAGACAATGTTTACAAGTGAATTAAATAAGTGAAATATGTGCATGATCTATTTATAAATAGCAATAGCAAACATTTTGGATTTTTATGAAAGTTGCGTGTATAGTACTCATTACTCTTAGATTCCTTTTATACATCGTCAGTAAATAGCGCAAACTAAGATTAACTTATGGCAGAAAATTCTTTTTAAATTATCGTAATGTTTAAATTTTTTTTAGAAATAATTAAAAAATTTAAAAATAAAAGTTTTAATGAAATACTTAAATCTGAAATTTTGTAAACATTGATCGTTAATTCTAAAGATTATTTTAATAACATGAAATTTTCGGTATATATTGTAAAGGTTTAATGTAGTTGGTGAAAGTATTATTAAATATCTGTTATTTGATGAATTCGCTATATATTATGATTAACGATAAAAAATTAAAGAATTAGGAAAGAAAACTTCACCTTAACAATCATTTTAATTTTTCGGCACATAAAAATGATTGTAAATGCTAAAATAATAAACTATTTTATGTTTAAAAGGAAAGTATGATTTTATTTACGCTTTTGGTTTATTTAATTATGATATTTTAAATATAAAATAAAGGTTTTTTACATTAGATGAACTAAAATTAATTTAGATCCATCATTTCACCAAAACGGTAAATTATGTTAAAACTCCATTGTAATTTATAAATTTTTTATATTTCTATTATACTTTAATCAGTGAAAAATAATTTTCAATATTAATAAAAATTACAACATCAAAATTAATTTAATGAAAATGTAAATTAAGTAATAAATATCAACTTTATTTTCTTAAAACAAATTATGTTTGCCAATGATTTTCCAGTATTGTAGGTGTAAGTATAATAGTAGATAGCAATAAGACTTTGATATATATTTAGAAAAGAGAGAGAAAAATCCTTTTATGAGTGAATTCCACCTTTCCGTTCCCTGTAAAAATGAACCAGAAACCGACGAATTTTGTAGAACTAAACTTAAATGAATTCGATTTTAAAATAATAGAATCTTATCTTAAGACGCTTATTGTTAGTACGAGCTACGGCTCTTTAAGGGGTCAACGTACGGCTTCCCAAGGATCGATTCTCCCGAGGTAAACTTACTATGCCTCTCTCTCTCTCTCTCTTTCATCCTCCAGTGCATAAGTGGCTCAGTTCTCCCTTTTTCACCTTCAAGTTTCAGGGAGTACGAGTTTTCAGGTGGGCCATGACGTCGACACGCCAACTTGATGTTAGTCCTTATTTCAGCGCCGTGATCTTTTCTTCTTCTTGGCTTGCGGAACCAGGTACAAAGGGACACCGCGCATAAGGCAAAAGTTTTTTAGAAGGGAGCGCAAGGGTCAATGTGCGCACGATCGTTGGGCGCGATTCTGACGAAACCTAGTTTCCTTATTGGAGTATTTACCGCGTGCCAGCTAAATTTATTTCCCCTCATGCGCGCTTATTCGTGCACGCTAGGAAATTCGGGTTATATACAATTTTTTCACGGACTGGCAGTTGATATTTAGATTACGGACGTTAGCGGTGGAAAATGAGATTTTTTGTTTTACTATGATTATTGAGTGGGAAGGTAGTTTTCTAGTTAGAGGGTATGAATATTTTTTAAATTAAAACTCCGATATCTCGTAATCAAGTAAAACAAGGAAAAAGTGAAAGGATTTTTAAGAAATACAGTATACTTTTTGATAAATATTAATTTTATTTTCTAAATAACGCGTTAGGAAATAAAAAGTATAAAAGTATATTATGAGTACGTTAAATGTAAAATGTATGAGTATCATAATATTGATAAATAAAATAAAATGATGAATAAAAGCAAAAGCAGCCCTTCTCTATTTTAACTAATGTCTACAAGAATTTGCTGAATTAATGAACGATTTGTAAAATCAAGAATTTATAGTTTATTATCATCAGATGATTTTATATGTGATTGATTTTTAAAAGTGAATTTTATTATTTATAAGTTTAAAAGGAATGAATATCTCTATTTTTTTTTACATTTTTCATGATATTTTCAATTGTATTTTTACCGATTACACTAAAAAGTAATAAATGTATCGTAGTAGAAAGTTGATAATAATTTGCATTACTTGTTTTTACTCGTATCTATAGTTTATAATTAATTAGATGTAAAATCTTTGTCATTAGTTCTAATATAAGTATATTTTACGAGTTGTGAATGTCATTGAGATGCACGCACACTGTAAACTTGAATAATAACGTAAGGACAAAAAACATGCCCCTGATTTGTTAAAAGTTCTTGAAGATTAGTGAAGTATCATTCAAGTATACGTGCACTCTTATTTCAATGGATGGTTTCATTGCATATAAACTGATTAATCGTCTTTATATCTTTTAAATTATCTTCTAAATAATTTAATTTAATTCTCTATGATCGAAATAAAACATTTATTTAATATATTTTATTTATAAATGATTGAATAATAATAACTTTTTATATCTTTGTAAAATATAATATTAAATAATTTGTTTACTTTTAGAATTGATACCAAATTCATTTATAATAAATAAAAATTACAAATAACTTCAAATACTATCGTAAAAACTATTTATGAGTATTATACTTGTATAAAAATCAAGTTTCATAAATCATCAACTTGCATAAGATTTTTTACGTACACACTAATACTGTTGATTTATAACATTCGTTATAAATACGTAGTGCCATGTTTATCAGAATTTTTCTATAACTTTTTCCAATAAAGAGATGAAATTTAATATTACAAAAACAATAACATTATTGTGTGAATTTTACAATAACATTGTACTGAAATATTATTTTTTGGGCACATCTACATTCAATTAGAACCGTCTAACATCTTAAACATCTACATTCAATTATTACATTACAACAGTCATCACGATTTATGTCAACGAAAATTTTCATTTGATTATCATATTTATTGAATGCGCATTCTATCGTTTGAAAAAGACAATATCGAAATTTTTAATACGTATACCAGAGAATTCTAGCGAATTCAATTCTTAAACGAAAAATGCTAATAATTCTTGAGCTTCGTATTTAAGCTTGTCTGCAAATAATCATCTGATTACACAAATCGGAATAAAAGTCTCACCCGAAAGCGATGATCGTGCTTGTAAATGGGTGGCAAACTCGGGCTGTGCCTTCGCGACAGGTCCTCCAGCTCCAGTCGATCTTGGAGGTTGGCGAGGCTGGTACAGGAACCGTTGGTGTTGGACGCGAGGTTGTGCAGAGTTATAGTGCTCGAGTATCTCGGATGCTGTTTGTCGTTCATCTCGGTGAGCGAGATCCGCGTGCCGTTTGAGTAGGTGCTGAGACAAAAATTTTTGTTGTCGTACAGGTTTTTTCCAAGAATTATCGAAACATAAACCATTATGAAGTGACAACTGTACGACAAATGTATAAATAAAGAATAATATCATTGAATAATTATATTACAGAATTTCATTTTGGAAATTATTTTCTTATTGCAAGCAATTTTTATCGTATTAAAATTTTTTATAGAAAGAGTGGAGCTTATTAAAATATAATATTGAGTTTATCCGATATTTTTTTAAATCTTACAAAAATATCAACAATTTTGAATTTTGAATTTTTTGACTTAATTGGGTAAGTTTTATGTTATTGAATTTATTAAAGACAATTTTATAAATATAATTTTTAAAAATGAGTACATTTTCTTTTAGTCGACTATATATTTTTTACAATATTATAATTTTAATTTTTACAATTATTTAAAATCAATAAAATAAGTTAATAAATTACTTACCGAATTGAAGTACGAATCGTACTGCAGCTTTTAAGCGAAGTATAATCTTTGGTAAGTCTTGATATTTCTTCTGTTCAAAAGACATAAATGTGAATATAAAAAGAATTAATTTATATTAAAATGACGATTTCAATGATATGAAGGCTGTTAATAATTTTTCTGTTAATAATTGTAATTGTGATTATAGAGGATTATTTTATAAATTGTTATATATTTGCTTACAGACAGTATGATAATTAGCAAACGGTATTTGTAAAATTTAATGATAAATGGGCGATTGTTTATCGAACAGAAAAAGAAATACCTTGTATAATGTCATTCCAAAATCTTGACGTATTCTCTGCGAAATTTAACGTTTCGTTTTAAAATAAAATCACTAAACAATTACAATTGGTTTATAATATCGTATTAAAATAAGAAACGCATCCAATGCAAATATATCTATGAATACTAAAAATACTAAAAATTAATGAAAAAATACAAAAAAATACTGAACAGTAAAATGTATAAATAACGAAACTTAATTACATATGTTTCGAATTTAGAGCAATAGAATTAAATACTTAAAAAAATCTTAATGTATAATTTAATAAATTAAATAAAGATATTTTTTAGTTTATTTCAATATATTAAAAATAAAAATAGCTTTTGAAGATCAGTCTTATTATACAGAAGATAATAGATTTGTGATTTTACAATTACAATAGGTTTATAATATCGTTATATTATCGTTATATTATATAATATCGTTAATTAGAACAACTTTAAGTATTGTTAAATTACAAAAAATTATTTAGCATGATTTATTATTATTACATTAAACCTGCATGTGAAACTTATTTCCATTGTAGTAGATACAATTTCATATAAAATAAGAGCCAAGATGAAACTGAGCGAGGAGTAATAAGAAGAATACAAATAAAAATAAAAATAAGAAAAAGTATTTCTGAAATTGAGTGAAATTAATGGTAGATACGCAATAAAAATTTACTATGTAAGTTGAAACGTGCAATATAAATTGTACAAGATTAATATTAGATTTATTAAAAATAACAGAGTATATTTATCCGAGTTAATTAGGTTATGTAACATGCATTGCATTCGCGTTCTTTTAGCAAAAAATGTTGTTGCACTCATGGCTACAGAAATTACTAACCCAATAAACTATGAATATAAATCGTAATTAATTAGATTTTAATAAGAGGTTTATTTTTCTTCATGTTTTCAGCATAATTAATTGCTATGTACTTTTGACATTACATTTTTTATTTAGAAATTGATGGAAGCTGTTGAGAAATAATTCATTGATAAGGCTTTACTGCGACATTAAGACTCAGCATAAATCATACTACAATAAATTTACTGTGAAACAAGTTAATAAACAATAATGAACATAAGAGGCGCAATTAATATTAACACTACGTAACATTGTTAGTATCTCGTTTTTTATTTAATTAGACATTAGTTCTTTGACTGGTTGACCGTGTGACAATGAAAGATTTCACTGATAAAAGTACATCGAACGCATCACATCTTTGGATTGATGTATATGCAAATAAAATAAAATTAAAAATAAAATTAAAAATACGAAAATTTAACAGGCTTATTATACCTCTTTCTTTGGCCCATTGGATCTGTTTCTGTTCAAGAAGCGAGGTTCTCGATGCAGCCATGGTTGCGCGGCACCACGACCACGAAGTTCCGACCACCGACAGCCCATTCGGAACGTTGCTGGTCTTTCGGAAACTGGAGTTGATACTACTCGATCTTTTTCATCTTCTGTTCTCTTTTAACTGCTTCTTTATATCTTTATTTTTCTATCTTTAAAAGATTTCACATTGTCGAAAATTTTACAGTAACTTGAAGACCTTTCGTCACGCGACCACAAATCGAACTATTAGGACGGGATTATTTTTTATACACGGTTTCAAGAAAGACTGATTTTTTTATGCGTTACGTGAATTTTGAACAATGCTGACCTGGATTTTACGATGAGGATTTTTGTTTTTGAATTTTTATTACTTGTTATTATTGACACTATGTTCAAGTAATTTATGATGTCTTTTAATAGCGCGAATTTATGTTATTCGTACAAGCATTTATATTCGAAATTAAGTATTGCGATCGTTGAGTAAATTTAACAAATATTGATTAAATACATATGAAAGCAAATTTTTTAATCAACTTCAGTGAATGGAGAGTAATAAGAGAAAAATAATTAATATAATAATAAATCTTATTTTATTTTAATTTTTACGAAATTGGTAATTTTGTTGAAGTTCTTAAAAATATCGTAAAATATAAAATAATTGTTAAATATAATCTGTAAATCAACTATATTTTTGTAACTGTCTATATTTAAAATAGAAACCATTATCAGAGGTATTAAAAGTATTTCTTAAAAAAATAATTCTACAGAGAGATCGCCTAATGTTTGTCAAATTTTTATCACTGTAAAAGATGTTTACTAAATAAGTGCCTTTAGCAATTTATGATATAACGGTGCATTTAGTTACTAAATATTATAGAGTAACAATTGTAGAGTGGCTATTTATTAAAAATATCAAATTAATAATAATGAATTAAACGCAAACGAGTGTTATAATAATATCGATAATAATGGAAAATGATTAAGAGCTAAATTTCCTAGTTACGTATAGTTAACAATTATATCTTTTATTTTAATATTTTTTAGAAACATCACAAAATACGTACTAATAAAGAGAGGCACCTTTATATTTAGTAGCATTAAAAATATCATAATCAGAATATAGATTATAGTTATGTTAGCTCTAAGATGCCACATCAAACTACTTTGACATACGAAAGAAATTTTTGATAAAAGTCTATCTTTTTATAAACTTTTTTGCATTTTAATCTGTATCTGTATTCTATTAAAGAGTTAATAGTTTCGCTTCTTTAGTTATAAAAAGAAAATTGTTTAAATCATGGCTTTTTTAAGTCTCAATAACATCGCGCTAAGAATTTGTTTGGTTTCTATTTCTTTATCATTAATTATTGATGGAACATTTAGGAGCAATCACTTCAATGGTCATCAGACTATCATACATGTATGAGTGACGCGTTAAACTATTATCAAACGGAGAATTTTAGAAGAGGTCTACTTGACAGATTAAACGAACAGAGCTTAACAATGACCAAAATAAAATATTAAGCGCGGTTCATCAAGGGACCAAAGAAAAACATACTAACGAGAAGAATAACGGCGAGGCAGCGCACGAAAGTTGCTGATCGTCGATCGTCGTCGTAATCAGCAAGCATTGAATGTCCCACTATTTCTGGCCACGCGATATCGAGTCGACAGCAGCTACCGGTATTCGCGTTCGAGCAACTAGCGAGTGGTTCGCGGTCGAGGTGCGTGTAATGCGCCCCAGGTTCGATCGCGCCCGCGCGTATCCATGGCGACTCGCTACTGGTCGACGCTATCAAGGGGCCCGCCAGAAACAGGGCTATCGATTACGATAAGGGATAATGACCTCGAGACTGTAAGAGTTTTTACTTTGACGGTCATTTGATGTTAAGCTCAACCTACCCCAGGCTTCCTCCTTTGTATTGTCCGCGCTTCCGGGGAAAGTTTCGCGCCTATTCATCCGAGTGTCTGCAAACGTGGTGGAAAGTATCGCTTATACGATCACTAAATTTGGATGTTTAGATTTGTAATGAATTTCATCTGTTCATCAACGATGCGTTAAGGCAGGCGATACCTATGCTTTAGAGGTTTTGAAATTGCTAGCTTATATTATTCTATTAACTTTAGAATGAAAATGTATAATTACTTTTTCAAATTTATACTAGATTATTTTTTAGAAATTTGAAAATTAATTACCCTTGATATTATTATCTATTACCGAGTCATTATAATTTTCTTCTTCTATTACTTGTTCATTTTCTAACATGTCTACAATTAAATTCAAAAAATCATTCCTTTTTTCTTCTTCAATTTTGCGTTTATTAATCATATCTTGAAATAAATTTATAAAGAAACTTGAAACCTTTTTATTAAAGATAGGTATGCGTAAGAACGTTAATATATCCGGTGCATTAAAAGAGACAGTATTAATAAGAGGGCGAGATTCTATTGCTAAATTGCCATAATAACGAAAAATACTCTCTGGATTCCTGGTTGTCTTTGAATTGAATCCAAATGCAAGACTAAAAATTGTATCTATAGTGTATCTAAAACAATGATATTTATTTTACATTAGGTGTGATTATATGAATAATAGTTTGATTATATTACCTCGTAAGAATATCTTTTATGTCCAATATATCTGAATTTTTTAAACTTTCATCACATACATTAATTACCTCTTCGGCGATTTCTTCTATTAGAGAAAATACATTTTTCAGTTTACTGGGTGTAAAAATACTGCTAAATTTTGTTCTCAAAGTTTTCCATTTATCACCAGATAAAAAAAACAAATTCCCAGTTAAGGGATCTAATTTTTCATTACTATATAATCCGCGATCGCAAAAGTTTTGAAAATTTTTTATTAAAACGTCTTTAATGAGATCAGGATCGTTTAACATTAAACATGGCTTTAAAAATATGTATAACCCATGAAATGGATGACTTTTGAATTTTTCATAACTCATTGCACACGATGTACCTATAATAAATATAATTTAAAGTTGATTTTTTTAATATTGATTTGAAAACAGAATATTATGTTTGCAGCTAATAATTATTTAATTATAAATATAATATTAAAAGCTATGAGTAACTTAAAAGTCTAATTAATTATTATCATAAATCAGCGACATGTTTTAATTTTCCAAACATTACTAAATTAAGTTAAATTAAATTAAATGATGCTGATTTTATAAATGATGAAAATTAAATATATAAATTCCAAAATAATTTATTTACGAGAAATGCATATTATATTAAATAGTAAATTAAAACAATAATTTTTTGATCACATTATTATTTATTCTTATAAATACAACGAATATAGAACTCTTTCTTATAAATTTATAACAATATATTTTGTTTATTTTCGATATTTTCCGCTATTTTTTTGGAGAAATTATTGGTATTGTGTCCTTTTATAATAATAAGCAATATAATAGTCGATTAAAATTTTTAGTTTTAATATAACATTTTTAAAAGGAAAGTATTGATTCGTAGGGAAGTATTAGTGTTATTATATATGAGTTATTAGTTCGCGAGTCATAACAAGTAAAATTAGGCATATTAGCTAAATACTTACCAAGTGTTATTTTTTGCATTAGCAATTCTTTATGTAGTGTACCAGTTAGTATTGTAGGTTCATCATGAGGTATATTATGCGTTTGCCAATAAGAATATACAACTGTTTTTAAATATGTATAAATTAACGCTAACACAGCGGTTATAAAAAAAGTGTGTATGTTAAACACAAGTGTCGTTAATTCCAACATTTTTATTGGAATCACAATATGAAATTATTTCTTTTATGTATTCGGTATAACAATTAAAAAATTATTTAATGACTGCATAAATAGTCATATTCATTTTATACCCTTAATTACTTTACATGATCTATTGTTCGTATTTCACGAATCAATATTTTATGATGTTTTTGTAACAGCGTTGATTGGGATAGTACTGAATCGAACACTTGCTTTATCAAATCTTTTATATCCTCAGAAATTATGCTTATTTGTAGAGTTTATTTCCTCTACTTGACTTATATTTAGTTTTTTGTTTGTTATGTTTTTTTGGGTAAAGTTCATCTGCATTACAAGAAAATATCTCGAAAACTTGTTGTAGATACGAAGTAGTTACATTTGATACTTTTTGTATAGAGAATTATTAATTATCTTACTATATTTATTTTTCTATTAATTTATTTGCTGGTCGTTCAGTAATTATATCGATGACAAATAAGTTTGCAATATTGAAGAAGTTATATCATATTAAGAAACTGCCAACAAAGTTAATTGTAGAAATAAATAATATAACATTTTATAATACAATATAATGAATGTATTATATATTGTGTATTAAAAAACTGACATCGTTAATTTAATCTCTCTTTGTAATTGTAAGTAAATTAGATATTATTAAATTTCAAAACTGAATACTTTATATATATATATGAATTTATTATTTATTATTTATTATCCGAATAATATTTATTTTCGAACAATAAGAAATTAAAAAATGTTTTATTTTGCGATTACAAAAATTGGTAATATTTTGAAGTTTCAGAAATATTATAAAATATCAAATGATTTTTGAATAAATTATGTAAATCAATTGTATTTATACAATTGTCTTTATTAAATAGAGAAAGTATTTCTATTAATATAATGAAACATTTATATAAATATTTAGAAAATGAGTTATCGTTGAAATTCAGTTAAACTTTCTGTATTACGGCAAAAGATATTTAATAAATAAGTATCTTCAGCAATTTACGATTTTACGGATCCCTTAGCAGTTATATATTTCACAGCAACAATTATTCACGGATCCTTCATAAAAATTATCAAACTAATCACTTATTAGGTGCTGACTATTTTACATGCGTTGGGAATATTCATTCGATCGTACGTTTTTTTTTCTCTTCTCTTCTCATGCTTTTTATTCACAAAATTTATTGCATATTTACAAAAAGTGTAGGCATATTTATTATTTCTTTAATAGACAATATTTATTTTTTATTTCCTTTAGAAATACAACTGTCGCTGAGATTGTATTTATATCTATATACTACGTTTTTAAAAAACTGAATCGAATGACTAGTTTTAAAATTGTGCGAAAAGATATACTAGTATATATTCTGTTAATTCTTTGTTTATACTGAAATATCTTATGTAGCTGATAACGATATCGTACAATAAGCAACATGGTAGATATTCTTGTATTTTAAATAACATTTTTCTTCAAACGGTATAACTGGATATAAATTATTTATCCGACTTAAAACAATTATTATTTTATGTGTATACAATCAATAAAATACGATTTCATTTTCTCTGGAGCAAATTTAGGCCTAATAGCTATACAAATAAATTTTATCACTTCTTGATATAAAATGTAAATGATGATTTAAATTACGTATTTAGAAATTCATAATTTAAATTTGTTAACTACCTAGAAAGATTTACCGATATTCATAAAATATTCGAAAAATTAAGTTTATAATTCGAATCGTTTAATTTCATTAAATTCTTCGAAATACAATAATATTTAATGTTTTCTCTTTTGTAGTTTTAGATATACAGCACCATCAGGAGATTGTAGAAATGTTTCTTTTGAATATTGTATTGGTTTCGAAGTTTTTTCACACACAGAGAATTGATAGTTGGATAATAAGAAAAATAAAATCATTTTAGTTTGCAGGATTCCAAGCCGTTGACCTACAATGAAAAATATATATTTTAAGTTATATTTTTGTATGTAAATATGCATTATCTGATGTTAGTACTATAATAAAATTTTTATTCTTATGTTAAGCTCAAATTTATACAATATACGTTAAAGTAATTGTTAAATTGTGTAGTAACGTAAAAGAAATTTACACCATCTTTATATATTTATTTAGTATATAAAGATAATATATTTATTTATTTTAAAAAATCCTTAGATTGCGGTATAGATTTATAATTATAATTTATTATTTTATTAGATGTTAACGTGCAAAAAGTTGATTATTTTAAACATTTTTCATTTAGTGAATTTTTTAATTGAATATTATAGAAATTTTTATAATTTAACTTTTATTTATCGTGTATCTTATATCTATTTCTTTAAATAAATTATGGAATGATAGATCTTCTACCTTACAAAATAACTATGAATATAAAATGGAGTAAATATTGTCAATTTCAATATTGAATATTTATTTGAATACTCATTTAGTTTAATTTGCTTATTAAAATATACTTTTTTAATAAAAAATTTATTTGAAATAAATTTATTTATTTACTATATATATATATATATATATATATATGTTTTATATCTTTTTTATATACATTTTTATATTTAAATCTATGCTTACCGATACAATATCTCGGACCTATACCGAAAGGTAAATAATGACTGGGATGCCTATTAACTTTATTCTCTTTACTGAATCTTGTTGGATCAAATTTATGTGGATCAGGGTAAAATTCTGGATTATTATGAATTCCATTGACTGAAATTATCAATCTCATACCCTTCGGTACACAGTAATTAGAATTTGGAAATTTATAATCTTTGACACAAATTCGATTTAATAATGGCACAATTGGATGTTTCCTCAAAGTCTCTGTAAAATAAAATATCCGTAAAATGACACGTATATTTTGTACATTTTTACTTACAATTTTGAAAGAAGGATAATAATGATAATCAAGATATGATTTCCCAAGCGAAACTAATAATTTTATACATAAATGTTGTAAAAGAAAATTTTCATTGATGCTTATGTTGATACACAAAGGAAATAGTTGAATTAAATTGGAAAATACCTGTTAGAAATTCAGTACGAAGTTATTTTTATTCAATAATTTTATAAACTAAAGTGAGTTTATTTTCAAATACTGTTAAAATAAGTTAAGGAACTATTTTGGAATTATTTGAGCTGTGTAGTATGTTGTATGTCACTATCGATCGACTTCGATATCAAGGATTTAAATTAAATGAATATAAATTAATATTTTCATTAAAATTTTGTTTTATGTATGATAAATATTACATTATTTAGTTAGAGCGTACAATCATCAGTATTCACTTAATTATTTATTTGAAAAATTAATGTAATATTCTTTAAGTTTCTATTTCAATGTTTCAAAGTTAATATAAAAATACTTGCCGTTGAAAACCATATCAAGATACTCAAGTTTCATCAAACTTTCTATATTTAGAACATTGGAAGATTGTAAAAATTCATCGATTTCTTTGTGTAAATTCTCTTGTATATCAGTATGTAAAGCGAGTTCGTAAAGACAGAAAGTTGCAGTTGAAGATGAAGTTTCAAAACCAGCAACGAAGAATAAAAATGCCTGAGCCGTTGCTTCCATTAAATCAAGTTTTCTGGATGCTTTTTCTAAAGGAAATAGTATTATATTATTGTTGTAAAATGTTATTATTGCGTTAGCTGATTTAATTAGGGTTTAAAGCATGAAGTAAAACTATTATATTCTAAAGTATTATAAATAAAATAAAATTCAAATTTAAAAAATGTATAATTACATTTTCAAATTTATACTAGATTATTTTTTAGAAATTTGAAAATTAATTACCCTTGATATTATTATCTATTACCGAGTCATTATAATTTTCTTCTTCTATTACTTGTTCATTTTCTAACATGTCTACAATTAAATTCAAAAAATCATTCCTTTTTTCTTCTTCAATTTTGCGTTTATTAATCATATCTTGAAATAAATTTATAAAGAAACTTGAAACCTTTTTATTAAAGATAGGTATGCGTAAGAACGTTAATATATCCGGTGCATTAAAAGAGACAGTATTAATAAGAGGGCGAGATTCTATTGCTAAATTGCCATAATAACGAAAAATACTCTCTGGATTCCTGGTTGTCTTTGAATTGAATCCAAATGCAAGACTAAAAATTGTATCTATAGTGTATCTAAAACAATGATATTTATTTTACATTAGGTGTGATTATATGAATAATAGTTTGATTATATTACCTCGTAAGAATATCTTTTATGTCCAATATATCTGAATTTTTTAAACTTTCATCACATACATTAATTACCTCTTCGGCGATTTCTTCTATTAGAGAAAATACATTTTTCAGTTTACTGGGTGTAAAAATACTGCTAAATTTTGTTCTCAAAGTTTTCCATTTATCACCAGATAAAAAAAACAAATTCCCAGTTAAGGGATCTAATTTTTCATTACTATATAATCCGCGATCGCAAAAGTTTTGAAAATTTTTTATTAAAACGTCTTTAATGAGATCAGGATCGTTTAACATTAAACATGGCTTTAAAAATATGTATAACCCATGAAATGGATGACTTTTGAATTTTTCATAACTCATTGCACACGATGTACCTATAATAAATATAATTTAAAGTTGATTTTTTTAATATTGATTTGAAAACAGAATATTATGTTTGCAGCTAATAATTATTTAATTATAAATATAATATTAAAAGCTATGAGTAACTTAAAAGTCTAATTAATTATTATCATAAATCAGCGACATGTTTTAATTTTCCAAACATTACTAAATTAAGTTAAATTAAATTAAATGATGCTGATTTTATAAATGATGAAAATTAAATATATAAATTCCAAAATAATTTATTTACGAGAAATGCATATTATATTAAATAGTAAATTAAAACAATAATTTTTTGATCACATTATTATTTATTCTTATAAATACAACGAATATAGAACTCTTTCTTATAAATTTATAACAATATATTTTGTTTATTTTCGATATTTTCCGCTATTTTTTTGGAGAAATTATTGGTATTGTGTCCTTTTATAATAATAAGCAATATAATAGTCGATTAAAATTTTTAGTTTTAATATAACATTTTTAAAAGGAAAGTATTGATTCGTAGGGAAGTATTAGTGTTATTATATATGAGTTATTAGTTCGCGAGTCATAACAAGTAAAATTAGGCATATTAGCTAAATACTTACCAAGTGTTATTTTTTGCATTAGCAATTCTTTATGTAGTGTACCAGTTAGTATTGTAGGTTCATCATGAGGTATATTATGCGTTTGCCAATAAGAATATACAACTGTTTTTAAATATGTATAAATTAACGCTAACACAGCGGTTATAAAAAAAGTGTGTATGTTAAACACAAGTGTCGTTAATTCCAACATTTTTATTGGAATCACAATATGAAATTATTTCTTTTATGTATTCGGTATAACAATTAAAAAATTATTTAATGACTGCATAAATAGTCATATTCATTTTATACCCTTAATTACTTTACATGATCTATTGTTCGTATTTCACGAATCAATATTTTATGATGTTTTTGTAACAGCGTTGATTGGGATAGTACTGAATCGAACACTTGCTTTATCAAATCTTTTATATCCTCAGAAATTATGCTTATTTGTAGAGTTTATTTCCTCTACTTGACTTATATTTAGTTTTTTGTTTGTTATGTTTTTTTGGGTAAAGTTCATCTGCATTACAAGAAAATATCTCGAAAACTTGTTGTAGATACGAAGTAGTTACATTTGATACTTTTTGTATAGAGAATTATTAATTATCTTACTATATTTATTTTTCTATTAATTTATTTGCTGGTCGTTCAGTAATTATATCGATGACAAATAAGTTTGCAATATTGAAGAAGTTATATCATATTAAGAAACTGCCAACAAAGTTAATTGTAGAAATAAATAATATAACATTTTATAATACAATATAATGAATGTATTATATATTGTGTATTAAAAAACTGACATCGTTAATTTAATCTCTCTTTGTAATTGTAAGTAAATTAGATATTATTAAATTTCAAAACTGAATACTTTATATATATATATGAATTTATTATTTATTATTTATTATCCGAATAATATTTATTTTCGAACAATAAGAAATTAAAAAATGTTTTATTTTGCGATTACAAAAATTGGTAATATTTTGAAGTTTCAGAAATATTATAAAATATCAAATGATTTTTGAATAAATTATGTAAATCAATTGTATTTATACAATTGTCTTTATTAAATAGAGAAAGTATTTCTATTAATATAATGAAACATTTATATAAATATTTAGAAAATGAGTTATCGTTGAAATTCAGTTAAACTTTCTGTATTACGGCAAAAGATATTTAATAAATAAGTATCTTCAGCAATTTACGATTTTACGGATCCCTTAGCAGTTATATATTTCACAGCAACAATTATTCACGGATCCTTCATAAAAATTATCAAACTAATCACTTATTAGGTGCTGACTATTTTACATGCGTTGGGAATATTCATTCGATCGTACGTTTTTTTTTCTCTTCTCTTCTCATGCTTTTTATTCACAAAATTTATTGCATATTTACAAAAAGTGTAGGCATATTTATTATTTCTTTAATAGACAATATTTATTTTTTATTTCCTTTAGAAATACAACTGTCGCTGAGATTGTATTTATATCTATATACTACGTTTTTAAAAAACTGAATCGAATGACTAGTTTTAAAATTGTGCGAAAAGATATACTAGTATATATTCTGTTAATTCTTTGTTTATACTGAAATATCTTATGTAGCTGATAACGATATCGTACAATAAGCAACATGGTAGATATTCTTGTATTTTAAATAACATTTTTCTTCAAACGGTATAACTGGATATAAATTATTTATCCGACTTAAAACAATTATTATTTTATGTGTATACAATCAATAAAATACGATTTCATTTTCTCTGGAGCAAATTTAGGCCTAATAGCTATACAAATAAATTTTATCACTTCTTGATATAAAATGTAAATGATGATTTAAATTACGTATTTAGAAATTCATAATTTAAATTTGTTAACTACCTAGAAAGATTTACCGATATTCATAAAATATTCGAAAAATTAAGTTTATAATTCGAATCGTTTAATTTCATTAAATTCTTCGAAATACAATAATATTTAATGTTTTCTCTTTTGTAGTTTTAGATATACAGCACCATCAGGAGATTGTAGAAATGTTTCTTTTGAATATTGTATTGGTTTCGAAGTTTTTTCACACACAGAGAATTGATAGTTGGATAATAAGAAAAATAAAATCATTTTAGTTTGCAGGATTCCAAGCCGTTGACCTACAATGAAAAATATATATTTTAAGTTATATTTTTGTATGTAAATATGCATTATCTGATGTTAGTACTATAATAAAATTTTTATTCTTATGTTAAGCTCAAATTTATACAATATACGTTAAAGTAATTGTTAAATTGTGTAGTAACGTAAAAGAAATTTACACCATCTTTATATATTTATTTAGTATATAAAGATAATATATTTATTTATTTTAAAAAATCCTTAGATTGCGGTATAGATTTATAATTATAATTTATTATTTTATTAGATGTTAACGTGCAAAAAGTTGATTATTTTAAACATTTTTCATTTAGTGAATTTTTTAATTGAATATTATAGAAATTTTTATAATTTAACTTTTATTTATCGTGTATCTTATATCTATTTCTTTAAATAAATTATGGAATGATAGATCTTCTACCTTACAAAATAACTATGAATATAAAATGGAGTAAATATTGTCAATTTCAATATTGAATATTTATTTGAATACTCATTTAGTTTAATTTGCTTATTAAAATATACTTTTTTAATAAAAAATTTATTTGAAATAAATTTATTTATTTACTATATATATATATATATATATATATATATATGTTTTATATCTTTTTTATATACATTTTTATATTTAAATCTATGCTTACCGATACAATATCTCGGACCTATACCGAAAGGTAAATAATGACTGGGATGCCTATTAACTTTATTCTCTTTACTGAATCTTGTTGGATCAAATTTATGTGGATCAGGGTAAAATTCTGGATTATTATGAATTCCATTGACTGAAATTATCAATCTCATACCCTTCGGTACACAGTAATTAGAATTTGGAAATTTATAATCTTTGACACAAATTCGATTTAATAATGGCACAATTGGATGTTTCCTCAAAGTCTCTGTAAAATAAAATATCCGTAAAATGACACGTATATTTTGTACATTTTTACTTACAATTTTGAAAGAAGGATAATAATGATAATCAAGATATGATTTCCCAAGCGAAACTAATAATTTTATACATAAATGTTGTAAAAGAAAATTTTCATTGATGCTTATGTTGATACACAAAGGAAATAGTTGAATTAAATTGGAAAATACCTGTTAGAAATTCAGTACGAAGTTATTTTTATTCAATAATTTTATAAACTAAAGTGAGTTTATTTTCAAATACTGTTAAAATAAGTTAAGGAACTATTTTGGAATTATTTGAGCTGTGTAGTATGTTGTATGTCACTATCGATCGACTTCGATATCAAGGATTTAAATTAAATGAATATAAATTAATATTTTCATTAAAATTTTGTTTTATGTATGATAAATATTACATTATTTAGTTAGAGCGTACAATCATCAGTATTCACTTAATTATTTATTTGAAAAATTAATGTAATATTCTTTAAGTTTCTATTTCAATGTTTCAAAGTTAATATAAAAATACTTGCCGTTGAAAACCATATCAAGATACTCAAGTTTCATCAAACTTTCTATATTTAGAACATTGGAAGATTGTAAAAATTCATCGATTTCTTTGTGTAAATTCTCTTGTATATCAGTATGTAAAGCGAGTTCGTAAAGACAGAAAGTTGCAGTTGAAGATGAAGTTTCAAAACCAGCAACGAAGAATAAAAATGCCTGAGCCGTTGCTTCCATTAAATCAAGTTTTCTGGATGCTTTTTCTAAAGGAAATAGTATTATATTATTGTTGTAAAATGTTATTATTGCGTTAGCTGATTTAATTAGGGTTTAAAGCATGAAGTAAAACTATTATATTCTAAAGTATTATAAATAAAATAAAATTCAAATTTAAAAAATGTATAATTACATTTTCAAATTTATACTAGATTATTTTTTAGAAATTTGAAAATTAATTACCCTTGATATTATTAGCTATTACCGAGTCATTGTAATTTTCTTCTTCTATTACTTGTTCATTTTCTAACATGTCTACAATTAAATTCAAAAAATCATTCCTTTTTTCTTCTTCAATTTTGCGTTTATTAATCATATCTTGAAATAAATTTATAAAGAAACTTGAAGCCTTTTTATTAAAGATAGGTATGCGTAAGAACGTTAATATATCCGGTGCATTAATAGAGAGAGTATTAATAAGAGGGCGAGATTCTATTGCTAAATTGCCATAATAACGAAAAATACTCTCTGGATTCCTGGTTGTCTTTGAATTGAATCCAAATGCAAGACTAAAAATTGTATCTATAGTGTATCTAAAACAATGATATTTATTTTACATTAGGTGTGATTATATGAATAATAGTTTGATTATATTACCTCGTAAGAATATCTTTTATGTCCAATATATCTGAATTTTTTAAACTTTCATCACATACATTAATTACCTCTTCGGCGATTTCTTCTATTAGAGAAAATACATTTTTCAGTTTACTGGGTGTAAAAATACTGCTAAATTTTGTTCTCAAAGTTTTCCATTTATCACCAGATAAAAAAAACAAATTCCCAGTTAAGGGATCTATTTTTTCATTACTATATAATCCGCGATCGCAAAAGTTTTGAAAATTTTTTATTAAAACGTCTTTAATGAGATCAGGATCGTTTAACATTAAACATGGATTTAAAAATATGTATAACCCATGAAATGGATGACTTTTGAATTTTTCATAACTCATTGCACACGATGTACCTATAATAAATATAATTTAAAGTTGAATTTTTTAATATTGATTTGAAAACAGAATATTATGTTTGCAGCTAATAATTATTTAATTATAAATATAATATTAAAAGCTATGAGTAACTTAAAAGTCTAATTAATTATTATCATAAATCAGCGACATGTTTTAATTTTCCAAACATTACTAAATTAAGTTAAATTAAATTAAATGATGCTGATTTTATAAATGATGAAAATTAAATATATAAATTCCAAAATAATTTATTTACGAGAAATGCATATTATATTAAATAGTAAATTAAAACAATAATTTTTTGATCATATTATTATTTATTCTTATAAATACAACGAATATAGAAAACTCTTTCTTATAAATTTATTACAATATATTTTGTTTATTTTCGATATTTTCCGCTATTTTTTTGGAGAAATTATTGGTATTGTGTCCTTTTATAATAATAAGCAATATAATAGTCGATTAAAATTTTTAGTTTTAATATAACATTTTTAAAAGGAAAGTATTGATTCGTAGGGAAGTATTAGTGTTATTATATATGAGTTATTAGTTCGCGAGTCATAACAAGTAAAATTAGGCATATTAGCTAAATACTTACCAAGTGTTATTTTTTGCATTAGCAATTCTTTATGTAGTGTACCAGTTAGTATTGTAGGTTCATCATGAGGTATATTATGCGTTTTCCAATAAGAATATACAACTGTTTTTAAATATGTATAAATTAACGCTAACACAGCGGTTATAAAAAAAGTGTGTATGTTAAACACAAATGTCGTTAATTCCAACATTTTTATGGGAATCACAATATGAAATTATTTCTTTTATGTATTCGGTATAACAATTAAAAAATTATTTAATGATTGCATAAATAGTTATATTCATTTTATACCCGTAATTACTTTATATGATCTATTGTTCGTATTTCACGAATCAATATTTTATAATGTTCTTGTAACAGCGTTGATTGGGATAGTACTGATTGGATCACTAGCTCTATCAAATCTTTTATAGTAGTTTATTATTTAAAATTTTTTTTTGTATACCTTGATTTTTTGTGCAATATTATAAGATATTAAAGGCTGTGTCATTGCAACGCTTACTATTTTGTACGTCACGATATCATCATATATGTGATTATTATGCTTGAAGAACCCACACCTTGATTACGTGATCGAATTTTATGTAATAAATTCTTTAATTCCAGATCGTCAGGTCACTAATTGTAAATTTTTTTATAGTATTCAATTTAGAAGTTCTGTCTTAAACATGAAATTAGATAAATAATAAAATTATGTCACTTGGATCACTACTGTGACTTCTAAGACACCAATCTACTCTTTTTGGGCAAACAAAAATTAGAACATGTATAATACTAACCTCTTCTCAAGACAACTATTTCTACTCCAGTTCAAATCGAAGAAAGTTCTTTTATCAAAAAAAAGGTTTGTGGCATATACTAAAATATGATGGCTTCGTCTGCATAAAAGTTATTAAAGCTCTAGTATTTTTTTATCATTCTTCAACATTTTCAAAAATGAAGAAAGTATTTCTAATAGTATTTATTTGTGAATTACATTTATGATATTGAAGTAGGAGAGAGTGAAGGCTAGAGTAAATATAAGCTTTAGAGCTGACCAATAATTAGAATATATCAGATCCTTCGAGTTTATCCTCATAGGCACTGATATGATGTTTTCTGATCAAACAAGTTATCATTTTTTAACAGAATAATTTCAGAACTTAGGTAATGTTGTCATCAAGTGAAAATGGTAATTTGGTCAGCTGCTTCTTTTCATTTAACTGGATAGTTAGATAGTTGTTGGCGATCGAGATTTTAAAAGTTCTCCCAAAAACAGCTTTCAATTAGGTTTACTAATAAGATCTAATTGTTGAACAATGATAAGTGTGTTAAGAAATTATTAATCGTCGAGTAAGATGGCTTAAGGTTTAGAGTATCTTAACTATTTCTGTTGTTTTGTTTCATTTGCTATATCTTTTTAGTATTTTTTTATAACTTTTATTTATTAGCTTGGTCTGAAAAAAGGTTTCAATTTTCAGAACTCGCTTGAGTTTAGCTCAATACGAAATTCTCTAAGATTTCCTTCTTTAGACATGAAAACTTAATTGGCTTAGTGAAAAAAGTGATGTTTTTTAAATAATTGTAGTTTACATTTTTGCTCTACTTCAAGGCAATGATATTCTCGATTTCTTCGTGCATTTCTTCGTGCTCTAGTCGTACATTTTCAAAAGGCTTAAAAAGGCTCGTGAGAGTAATTAGCTTCCTTTATCTATTGAAAAATCATGTAGTTCATATCAATGTCTTAGAAAGGACAGAAATATCCTAATGGTTGAGATACGCTGTATCAAAAGATCATTTAAACAGCAAAAACCAAGCGCACAAGTCACGTATAATTTCGAACTATTATGGTATAAATTGTATGTTGCGAATTTTGCTCGAAGAATTTAAAAATGGTTGAATAACTAGCAAAAATTCACACGAAATAGAAAATACACAAATAGTGGCATACCACTTAAATGGAATCACTCACTCAAATTTACAAACATACAAAAATAAAAAAAAAACAAGGATAAGAGAATCTGAAAAGATATATGTACGTATGTATATGCTACGTATATGTTTAGTGAACACAAAGTTTTGAGAGCGGCAATATAGTAATGTAAGCAGCAAATTTAGTGCTTTGGTCGAAAATTTTCAAATTTAGATTCGCTGAGTAATAACATAATTTAAAAAAGCTGCTGCATCACGAATATTCATTACTAAATGCAGGCCTTATTATCTAAATTAAAACTAAACACTATTTTGATGATAGAGAATTCTCAGAAAGATAAGAAAAACGGTGAACGCATAGTAAGAATGAAGATCTCGATAAAAGTACCCGATTTTGTAAATTGTCAGCTTACGACTTGTACGAGCAAGTAGCCACAGCTAACACCAAATAAACTATTTAATAAGAAAAAAATATTTATAATATATAATACATGTATAAATTACTATTAAATAATTTATTAAAATAATTGTCATTAAACTGGTACACTATTAAAACAACTTTTTAACTGAAAAGTTACCTAGTAATTGGTCATTGAATATTTCTTATCGTATTGGATTAAATCGAATAATCTTGACGTGAATAAAATAAATATAAACGTCATATTTTATGATAATTGTGCAAAACATTATGCATTTTTTAAAGCTAGTCACATTAATTTAATGATAAAAACTCCCGGAAAAATATTTGCTAATAATATTTGCTACAAATGGTAATAATAACACAGTAGCATTCGTAACTTAAAATCACATTTTCATGAAACCTTACTATTACTATCCCTATTATTCATTTTTATGATAAAAACGAATGAAAGTAAGATTTTTATAATATACTTTTATATTATTCTTGAAAATTTAAAATATTATTATAATAAGTTATTTACCTCATCCTTAAAATTCGAAATTTATGCTGTAAAACTTCTAGAAATTATAGTATGATGTACATTATATTATAAATTAATGTTTATTACAAATTTTTTAAACAAAAAATAACATTTTCATAATAATAAAGTCATTGTATTTACTATATATGAGTGTACTTTGATAAATATAAAAACTAATTACACATATTAATCAAAATAAAAAATTTTTTTTATATTAATTGAACATCAGGAAATAATAGAATGTTATTAGTCATTGAACCAGTTATATAATTTATTCTTTGAATATATATATACATTTTTATCCATGGATTTTTAAACAAATTAATATGTTTAAATAGTGATTTAAATTTTTTCTGGAAATAAAAATTGGTACAATGAACTATTTAAATATTATTTAGTGGAAACATTTAAACGTGCAATAATTATATTTTCAAATAATTAAAAATAATTTCAATATTTTGAATAAAGGCAATTATTTTGTATTGTATATTTTCGACAGTTGCATTTTCTTAATTGAAATATATTCTTTTAGTTGTTTGGACAGTAATGTATTTTTATGAGTTTAATAGGTAAGGAACAAGTAAACAATAAAATATATATTATTTAATCAGAAGCGTATATTTAAATGTAAATAAATTATATATACAATTCTTATATTAAAAGGCATGGGCCTAAGCGTGATGTCTAATATTTTTACGTTATTAAAGTGACTTTTCATGCATAACAACCATTTGTGTTTATGCACAATACTTGCTTATAAATCCACAGAATATTTTACGTACATTATAAGTAATAATATGACTCGTTTTTTGTTTATAATATAAATTTTTTAATAAAATATACTAATAAAAAGTACTAATAAAAAAGTTTTACTTAAGTTTCTGTACATCTTACGCTAGTGCTCAGATCTACAAAAAAGTAGATAAAAGCATATTAAAATTATTATAAACTAAGTAATACTTTAATCCCAAAAAGTAATTAAGAACATTTACAAAACTATGATTGTTATATTGTTATTGTGTAATATAAAGTAGAAGTAAATTTTGATTAATAATTTGAAAAATATAGGAAACGCTTTTATATATTCGTGTTGAAAAATTACTTACACTCGAAACGTTTTTTTTAATAATTTATACATAAAATAGTTAAAATTATAACAATATCTCTCTGATAATTTATCTTATTCCATTTTCGGTCGTTTATCACAAGTATAAATTTTATATGTAAAAAATAATAAACAATCAAACATTTCTTTTACCTATTTTCGTTATCAATAGAGTTCATATTCTGCAATAAAAGAAATACAAAAGGAACACAGTGTCACTTAAGATTCGTTATTGTTGCTTGAATATTGTGTCGAATTATCGTGACTCTTATAAGCTGAGAAAAATGCGAGCGCTTTCATAAGTTGATAGCTTTTACTGATTGGAATATTGCTGTCATAGAGACTTTTCGATGTTTTACAATCCACATAGAACCACCAATTACATTTCAAGATAGTTTGATCAAAGAGGGTTGATTCGGGACACAGAAAACTTTTCATAATTAATCCATCATCAGTCAGGGCACATACATGAAATACCTGAAATGAGCCAAAATGTTTAATAGTTTTTAAAATCCAGAAGTGCATTTATTAGATAAAAAAATCAATTAATTTCAATCAATAATATAAAATATTTATTTTGTACTTTAGAACATTCAGTGTACTTAACCATAGTATTATATAAATAAAATAAAACGAATATCTAGTACTTTTAACGAACGATGTGTACTTATTTCAAAAAATAATTTTTTAGTATATCTATTAATTATTCGAACAATTATATTTCGAAAAATAAAAATATTTGAATTATTACCATGCATCCAAGATCTTCATCAGCGTAAAGTCCTGGGAAGTGTTTTTGGTCACCACAGTAAAATGTAGTATCTGGAAGATCCACTCGACTAGCGAAATTATCATCAAAATTTTTATCATAACCGACAGGATAATATTCACGTGGTGCATTCATTACTTTCGTAACCCCAGAGCCATTTTTGCTAGAAAAATTTTTTTCATTATCTTTAAAATGTACTAATTCATACTTTAAAGTTTATGTTAAGAAAAATTACTAATTTTATGATAGTGAGTTGCATATATGTATGTCAATTTATTAATTTATCAATCAATCAATCAATCAATCCATCGATCAATGTATTTATTTCCATTATATCAATTATATTTTATTAATAATTATTTACTAGTAAACATTTTTTAATAATAAATTTAAAAAATGATAAAAATATATTGTTTTATTAGATAATTTCATAGATTGTTTAATACGAAAATTATACATATAATAAAAATTAAAACTCTTATAATCATTAAAATAAATTTTAATTCTTCGATAATATATTATTGATGAAACTGTAGAGTAAATAAAATCCTTTTGAAATCTCATTAATTCTATCAAATTAGAAAATTATGAAAAAATGATCGAAATCTTCCGGCAAAATATAGCTATTCTTGCAATAAAATGATTACGTTGTCCGGCATTGTACTTATCTAAGGTGACATTATTGAATACATTAATAAAAAAAATATTAAATTTGAAGGTACTTTAAAATAATTTATCCTTGTACAATTTAGTCGTACATTAATAATTTCAATTTACCACTTCTATTCAACTCAGGCAATTTTTAATCCGATATAAACTCTAAAAAGGCATGTAAAAATAGCATAAGATAATTGAAAAGCATTTTATTCGTACTTCTTAGTGGATAATTGAGTGGGCTTCGCAGTACTGGTGGTAGTGGAGGTTCCTTGTTGCTTTTGCAGGAGTTGCTGCTGCCTGAGGAGGATGGCCGCCTCGAGGGCCTCGAGTGTGATGTTGCTAGCCTCGGCAAGAGTTTTTAATGACGTCTCCATAGCTTGAATTGGCTCCAGTGATGGCAGCGATGACATGGATTGGCGTTTTTCTTGCGTTTGTACGCGCGCGTTTTCAGCAGTGGAGATCGGCTGCAATGACATGAGCGTCATTTGATTCACGGATGCTGCGACTTCGTCACTCGGTGGTGGTAACTGTATTCATGTGATTAATATTTTTTTCTTATCCATCAATTAATCCAATTTTTTAAATCAAAATTATATTATTAAGTATTTTTTAGAAATTATTAAATTTGCTTTTACAAGCTTTCATTAGAACTGGCTAAGCGTTACAAAAGATTGAAATCTAATAAAATCGAATAAATAATAAGAAATATTTTACTTATTGCAATGAAAAGCTGTCGAAATTATTGAGGACACTTTTTAATTCAGTTAAATTTACTTCTTTAGAATGAACATTTTTTATTAAAATAACAATTTATTATTAAAATATAAAAAAGTGAAATCATAGTAAGTAAATAATTTACATTACGCATTTTTTATCGTTCATTGGATATTAATGTAGGACAAACGATATTTTTTTACAATTAAAAATCATTTTTTGATTAATAAACTTCAAATGACAAATGACAATTTTCTTAGAAATGAATCTTAGTAAATACTTATTTTTTAACATTGATTTGAAAATAGAGCTAAGAGTAACTTAGAAGTCTAATTATTGATTATCATAAATCATCGACATGTTTTAATTTTCCAAACATTATTAAATTAAGCTAAATTAAATTAAATGAAGCTGATTTTATAGCTGATTCGTAGGCAAATATTAGTGTTATTATATATAAGTTATCAGTTTTACATTAAAATATTATTGAACAACTAAATAAAAAACTTTTTTTTATTAACAAAAAATTATTTTAAATTATATTAACTTTTCTGTATAAATTATTGTAAACTATATTAAAGATTGTCATGTATGCCGACTAGGCAATTCGTCTTTCGGATACTTGACACTAAAGTTATCGAAGCACACATTTTACGCATAAACATCTCTTGCAACATTAGCAGTTACAAAAATCACAAAGTGCAATATCTCAAATATGCGATGGCTACTGAAGCTAAAGACGAACAATTAATCCAGGAAGTAGACAATGCGATAAGAGGTCAACTGACTAACAAACCAGGATCAGCAATTTCAATCATCGATGCAATGGACTACAGGAAAGGCATTGCAACAATTACTATTCGGCATCTTATGAAAGATAATTCAAGACGTATAATTAGAAGTTAGAACATCGGAATAGAGAATTATCAAAGAGAGTATCCGATCAACCGGTCAAAACGTTCTACGATTAATTCAGCGAGAAAAGCAGATGACGTGTCTTAATTACGAACAGCAAGAAACCGGTGAACCACCGAAGTACTGGCACACTCTATAAGTAGAATTTCCACGCGTGTATCACTCTCTCGTGTACTTAAATCATAGTATAAATCATAGTATAAATCATAGTATAAATTATAAAATTTAATTATAAAACCGCGTAAAATTATTTAACCCGATTGCTCGCCTTAGTCGTATGTAACTGTATCTATAATTACATAATTTTCAAACGTAAAAAAAGTAGTAGATTGAGGAATAGTTCAATGCACATGGTAGTATTTTTACCTCACCTGATTATTATCATCTTTTGGAACTTCGTTAACAGAATCTTCTAATATAGATGGGCTGTTGCTAATCCTATCAGTTAATTGAGCTGTTGAAACTGGCATACCGACAAAGGGGGGTAATCCAATCCGGGTGACCGCGATAGCAGCCACGGGTTTGTTCATGGGCTGGGCGATTTTATCTGCTTTCAAAACACTCCCGATGGGCGGAATAGCGGCAACGACATTTGGAAGTCGTATTGGCATTGCAAAAATACCGGGAACAGGAGCTACCATTTGCTGAAATGTGCCGTTTGTATGCATAATTTGTTCTCATTGTTTTATTATGCAGAATGAAGTGAAATTTAAAGAAATTTAATTTTTCGTTCCAAAATATGATAATTACAATAAATCTTTTAAGTAAAAAAATATGCTAAACTATTTGTGAATAGAAATAGATTTAAATTAAAGGAAAGACTTGAAGGCAAGAATTACTAGCTATTAAGTACTTGTCTTATAATTCAAATATTAAACTTTAAAATACAATTAAATCTTAAAATGCAAAATAATACTTTCTAAAATAAAATAATATATTTAATTGTTTAATTCTAACTTTTTTTATATTGTTTAATATATTTTATATAATTTTATATAAAACTTGTGTCGATTTAATAAAAAAAATAATTTTATAATCTTTAATAAAACATAGCTGTGTCAATATTTTAAAGCAGTTTTAAGACTTTATTTGCATAAAGAAGCGAAGTTGTACTTATAAAGATTGATTTATGTATGTTAACGTCAATATATATTTCATATCGGTTCTTATATATTTTTAATTTTTTATTATTTAAAGGAAAGTACAGATAATTAATTTCAAGTTTTCGCTAATAGAACAGAGCAAGTATAACTTGTATAGAATAAGTTAAACTAGACAACACATTATATGATACAGCATCGTAAATGCTTAAATTTCAGAGAAACTATTTAAGTTCACATTAGTAATATGTAAAATTCTTATGAGCTAGCATTACACGAGTAAATGGATGTACAATAAATATTGTAATTCATACCTGTATCCGCTTAATCTGGTTGGCAGGTTGTAGAGCTTGCTGGGGATACTGTACCTTCTGCATTTGTACTTGTTGCTGCTGCCTCATGACCTCCTGTTGTTGTTGTCTCTGCTGCTTGAACATATTAATGGCGATGAGCTCCTGTTGGGTTCGCTGTTGCTGCTTGAGCTTTGCCTCGACTTGAGCTCGTTGCTGATGTCTTAGTACGTCCTCTTGCAGCGCAGCGAATGTTGGTCCAGGCATCGGCTTCAGAGCGGATACGAATGACGTATTCTGTTGGACTACCAGTCGTTGATGTTCCGGCTGTTGGGCCATGGGTCGCGAACCTCCGGGTGGTAAGGGTTTGAAGGGGGGAACAGCCATGCGGCCCCGCTGTTGATTTGTAGACGCTTGGCTAGTGTCATCTCGATTTGATACCTGTGATAGATATTTCCTTGTTGTACATATTAATTGTTTGTTAAATAACATAATATTATTGTTCGACAATTATTAAATATATAGTACACTGATATTATTTAAACATTCAATTTTTCACGAATTTTCTTTTTGTGGCGTTTTTTATCGTTCTAAGAAGTCAAACGAAATCAATTTTACAATGAAATTTAATCAAGAGTTTTCTCTTTTATAATATATAGATAAATATTTCTAGTTAAGAAACAGTAATTTTCGTAGAGTAGAAAAAAATAAATATTATATAAAATAATAAATATTAAAAAATTAATAATATTTATTAATAAATATTAATAAATAAAAAAATAAATAGCAGGTTACAATACGAGCAGGAAAATTGCCTTGATCATTGATATGGTTCATAAATAAAGTTATTCATGTTTTGAGGGTTATGTTTAGGAGCTTATTCAAACCGCGACATTAAATAAATTTTCTTGTTTATCAATGTTTTTAATCTAATAATAATGAATGAAATTAGTAAAAAATATTTTGTGAGCTCCGTACATACATTTTTATAGCAATTTATTATAGATGCAAATGGAATTTTTTAAAAAACTGGAATTAGTGTCAATTCATAAAATGGTATCGTTCTAATAAATTTTTTGATATTACCTTCCGATAAAAACAATACGTACAGAATGTATAGTTTTATTTGAGATTTAAACTTTAGAAAAGCGTATTAAACAGAATTCAGAATCTGACACAAACACGTGCTACTAGCAACTATTGATAGTGAAGGAGAATGGGTCAAGTGTTAAGTTCTTGCTCAATATCTGTTCCTGTTTACTTTCAGACATAAAAGACGTATTCTATACATTACATAATGTTAAAGTACTTTTGTTCCATATATTACAACTATTATTATGAATATTAACATGTAGTTTAGTGTAATTTAGATTGATAAAAATAAACATCATAAAATTTCTTTTGCTAGTAAGCAATTGTTAATGATCGGTTACTTTTATAAAGTGTTTGTAGTTAATAATAATAAATAGCACATATTTAAATGTAAATATATAAAAAAATCTCTTTTTACGAATAAATGTACTAAGAATAAAATTGAATTTTTATACCTACGTAATAATAAAAATTACTGAATTCAGTAAAAACACACTCTAAAAAGATATTTACTATGATTTTTTTCTTTTATACTATTATAAAATAACTTATATACTGTTCCTAGTGCATATAAATCTTATTCATCAAAGATGTCAATGAATGATGTTAAACTGCGTAACCAGCGTAACGTTTACTTTATAGGTAAATATATAAATCTTGTCAAAGCACGAAATAGCATACGACGTGGTATATCGACGTTCATGCACCACTTACGACAAGGACGTTATGCTGCTTTTATATTCGTGCGCTTATTGGTTAACTAGTAATTTCATTTATTATACAAATTGGAAGAAAATATGCATTACGTATTATTACATGATGAAGAGTATATTTTTGTTATGCTGACTAAAAAACTAATAGTTGATTTTGAAATTGCAATGAAACGCCTTCATCTGGTTAAGGTTGTAACTTTAATACTTACCTATATGAACGTCGTTGTGAAATTTATCTATCTGTTTAATTATATATAACATTGCTTTTAGAGAGATTTATAAGAATGATAAAATTTATTACTTTATAATATGCAAATGTTGCACATTAAACTTGAATCCCAGCAAAACTCGATTTACCAACGAAATTCAAATATATTTAAAAAATGTTTTCACCTAATAACGAAATGCATATTTGTTTTGAACATTCTCTATATTGTACTTAGTAAATTTCTAAATTATTTCAATAAAAAAAAATAAATAAAACTATTAAATAGCTGAAAAATATGTGCTTTGTTATAATTAATTACAGTAATTTGATATAGATAATTGATTAATTTTTTTCATTTAAATGAGTTCAAACTTAAAATAAAAACTCATTAAGTTCATAATATTTAAAGAATTTTTATTTTGATATTACTTTAAAAATTATTAATAATATTCTTTGATTTTTAAAGGATAAAACAACATACTTTTTATAAGAAACTTAATTTACGATATTGATGGACCAAATCTCTTTGATAAAGTTAGCCTAATTAAAATGAATTTTATTATTTTAGTTACCTTACGTAGATAATCTTTTTAATGCTGCATATTTAAGAAGAAATGATATTTGGTTTATAAATCTTTAATACCAACCATGATATAACTTATTTAAGAAAAATGTTAATTTTTATTTACCTTAAGCAGAATTTTTTTTATTAGATCTTCTATACAATTGATTTGTTAATATTATTAAATTGATTTTATTTAAAACAGAAAAGATTTATGAAAAGCATTTTTAATAAATTATCATTCATTTTTATGAACTTGTATCTTAACGTTAATCTATAGTTATATTATATATAATCTATAGTTAATATATAGTTCTAACAATAACTGTTATTAAAAATTATATTGATATTTTTGTCAGTATATGTATAACTATTAAGCTTTAAAAATTATTAATTTCTTAAAAAATTAAAAATTTCAACATTTTTTATTATATTTGATGAAATATCTATGTGAATTAATATTAAATGCGTGTACTGAATGAACATTCGGTATCGTAAAAGTCTCCCTGAACCTCTGTATAATAATTACCGTAGTGCAAGATAGTTTTCCTATCAAATAACTGTTAATTAAAATTAAAATTAAATTTCTTCAATCAACGTTTACACATTATTTGTTAATTTAAGTATTTACTACAAATCAATTAAATAGTAGAATTAGATATTTTTTAAAGACGATATAATTTAATATAATAAAATATGATATAATATAATTATTATAAATTGTAATTTTTATTTCTAATTATAAAAAAGTATAAATACTTTTGATACTTTTTAAAACAAATGATAGATCAATATGATAATAAGAAAATGATTTTATATTTACTACTACATTGGAATTGAAATTAAAATATAAGAACTTATTTAAAAATGTATACCGAATGAAACTGAAAATGATATTCAAAACTTTTATTCTTACCCCATTAGAATTCAGATCAAAAATACCACTTTTGTTAGATTGTACACTTCGTCTTCTACTAACTTCCAGGTTAGTTAAAGAGTCTCGAAATCCAAGCTCATCTCCAACTGAAAATCCTAAAAATAAAAGTTTTTATATTTTTAATCATTCATATTTTTTTCAAAAATCTTATTTTTAATTACAATGAATGTCTTAAAACTAAATTATCTTTAATAATTTAATTAAATTATTTTAATTTTCATGATCAATGAAAATTTGATATTTTTATAAAATTCGTCACCGATAATTTATTTTAATGGTATATAAATGTGATTATTAGAAAATTATTATTATATTTTAAATATATTTATGTTAAAATATCTATTTGTAAAAATATTATTGTTGCTCTATGAAGTAAATTTTAGTCAAATACATCGATGATAAATAACAATTATATAATCTTGAAATTATATAATTGAAAAGCTTTAATAATTTCTAATTAATATCAGAGATTAAAATATCTTTGGTAACAGTTATTATGAATATAAGAAAGACAAGTGAAATATATTAGATACAAAACGTAACAATTTTGTTCATGAAAACTGTAAAAAATACATCTCATAATATATTCACAAGCTATTTTAATAGAATGCTTTTAAAGTGAAAGTTAATGACTAATTATCTAAAGAATTATAAGTAATTTTGAAAATTTAGTAATAAATGTAACCGTGAATTTTAAATCATTGTAAATGAATTTTTAAAAGAATTTAATTAACGAGATATTTAGTAAATGATTTAGCTTTACGATGATTTAAATAGAATTAATGCTATTTATACGTTATAATAATAATGATTGAAATATCAGTAATGAATATTATATACCTTTAATTCAAATCTTTCCTATTCATCTCATCATTATTATTTACACAATTTTATACAATGAATTATTCTTAAAGATCATTTAGCGAAATTTTTGTTTATTTTCTTTATTTCAACAGTAGACTTTATTTTGTCATAAGTACAGAAACATTAAAAAATTTTTTTTAATTTGTAGTCTCATTAAAAAAAATCTCATTTGAAGAAATTTAATAATATTTAAGCTCATTGTACATACACAGCATTTTTCCATACATAAGCGCGCGCACACACGTACTGTCGAAAATGTAAGCTATATAATAAAATTAAACAGACACTATTTAATTGTATGTTTTAATAGAAATAAAGAAAACTTATACACGAGTTACTATTGACAACTGAAATATAATATGAAAAAATTACAATTACGTCACAAAATATCATAGGGGTGATAATATTTTTCTTAATACTATGTAATAAAAATTAACTGAAAAAATTGAAATATATTTTGAATTTAAAAAATATAATGACTATTGCATATAATTCTATATAAATTATTATTTAAAATTTAGATTTTACTACTATAATATGTAATAATAACTAACAGAGATTAATAATTATAGTTCATTTAAAAACTGTACACATATATTCGAACAAATATTCAAACCACATATTTATAAGTTTACTCTGAAATGGGTGAAAAATAAAAATAATTGGATGATCGTTTGTAATTTTTACAATTAAAAATAATTTTAGTCTTTAGAACAAAAAGCAACATATTTTTTACTTAATTTAATAACTTTTCAGAGATTATAAGTAAATTTTATTTAAGAAAATGATAAAAGTGCTAATTTACCTTCAAATTTTATACGAATTGATTAAAGAAACTTATTAAAAATAAAAGTAGTATAAGTATTAAAAATATTGCAATTTTTCTACTTGCTTAATTACTAATTTAATTTATATTTTTTATATTTTTTTTCTATTATGGTATTATCTAGTTTGTTATTTGTTCTTCAGTACTTAAAATCATATATTTTATCATCTTGTAGCTTAGAAGCATAAAGTGTTGAATTATAATTCAATACTGAAAGTATAATTTAAATAAGTAATTAATAAGCATTTAAGTTACTTTTAACATCAACTTTTGAAAATATTAAATAATAAAATTAAATATAATGCATTAAGTACTTTCTTTTGTAAGTATTATCCTTTTCTCTTCATAATGGAAATTCTTATAAGAAAAAGTCGTAGATAAAATTAACTTGTTGCGCAAAATTTTCTATCGCTATGAAATCATTTATCTTTTTTTTAACTATTGCGGCGTGCGAAAATAAAAAAAGCTCATCATCGTTAAGTCAGGTCTGTGCATAACAAACACAGACATAACTGCAAATAACACTTATATTATGACTTTTTATGAGTTTTTCAGATGTATAAAGTATAATTTATTTACACGACGTGATACGTGAAAAATCTTATGTGATAAATAGTAATGATCAATACTACGTCATTTAAATACTGACTTGCACGATCACTGTGAGGTGAAATCTTCAAGAATTGACACCTTGCAATTCTTATCGTAAAGACGCAGAAACATATTTCTGCGGTTAATTGACGCGTATTATGAGAATTTTTAAATATGATATTTTATTTGTATTATTTAGTATATCAAAATACAAATAAATTAGAATATAATACAATGTACTTTTGTGCCGTAATTATAAATACTTTCAAGTATTGTCAATGAATATACTTAATATATTTAACTTGACTTGTTTTAATCAAATTATTATTATAAAAGAAGGTTTTAAATCAATTTATTTTAATTGTTACATTTTCTACCATTAAGTATTATTAATTCAATGCAGTTAAATATTCAACATATTAAAAGATCATTCGAATATAATAGGCAAAATCAATAAATTAATTTTGTCAGTTCCATAATACAACATATTTTTATTAAAAACTGATAAAAATTATTCAAAAATATTTTAATTGAAATATAAATTATTTAGTACATTTTAATTCGTCTTAAAGAATATTTGTATTCAACATTGAAAAAATAATTTACATTAATTTATGCGAGAATAGTAGAAAAAGTTTGTGATATAATAGAGCGAATAAATCTGAAAAATATTTTGAAATATTGATAATAATTGTATTTCTTAAAATTGTAACTTCATTTCAATTTTCTTTATAAGTTTTCTTATTTATAATTCTTTCTTTATTAAGAGGATATTTTACAAAATATATTTTATACTTCTTTATTCTTTCAATATTTGTTTTTTATTGGTAAATATAGCATTAATTCAATAGTTATGTAAGAAACGAGAAATACCTAGAATAATTATAATGCTTTGCTTTAAAACAGTTGCTATAGAATTAAAAATAAATTATTAAAATATCTGATACTTGGTGAAGAATTATAGAAAGACAGTCTATTAACAAATAATGGATTAAATTGAATGTAAGCAAAATTTCATAATAAATGAAACTGTTTAGAAATATTATTTTTTTTCGAATAATATTATGCGCTTTTTGAATAGAAATATTATTGTTTTGAAGTAAAGTAATGTAAATTATAAATGCAACATGCTCTTTTATTTTAAAATGTATTTCACTGTATTAAATAAGTACTGTATTGAATATTAAATAAGGGAAACGTCATCTTTATTTAATACACTGAGTTTTCAAGTTCCAGTTAAAAAATAATTATATTTTTATATATAAGAAAAACATATTTATTATTCAATAGTTTATGAAAAAATTTATTATATTTATTATAATAATTTATAATTTTCGATAAAAATTTTACACTTTTGCGTAATTTTTGATTTGTAACGAATTTTCTTTTGTAACGAATTTTCTTTCTCAATATTTAGCATATGTGATTAGAATGAAAAATATTACTTATACTAACTAATTTAATTTTATGAATAAAGTCGCTTTACTTTTTTGAACTATAATTGCTGCGATACAAGCTTTCTATTTTTGAAAATCACTCGTATGCAATAATGTTTATGCATTGATATGGTAATGAGTCATGGGTAGCTAGACCCACTCAAGTATAACTGAGGTGAAAGAAACAACGTGGCATCTATTGCTGCAGTCACGCGGAGGTGTAACAAGCAACGAGGTAAAGCGTGTACAGATATAAAACGAAGAGCACCGAAGGTTTGTTGGCGTATCGCATGATGCTGACTTTCTATGAGAGTCAATCATCGTCGCGGTCTGACAGTGCGAGTGATTTTTCGTAAAAGAAAAGAAAAAAATAACGAGTGCCACGCTGACATTCGAACGTTTTTGCGCAATGCGTAGACGTGCACGTTACGTGCTCCAAGTTAAATGAGAGTGTACAACTGTGTTTTCATTAGACGATGCAACTGAAGGAAAAGACGACGTTTGCATGCAATGAAATCTCGAAAACGAAAGAAAAAAATATTCGATATAAACGAAGTCGAAATAATTATTAATTCTTATAAATCTAATTTACAAATAAAAGGATATTAATTTTGATGCCTCAACATAACAGGAGGGCAAACATTAAGTAGACATTTTAATACAAATAATTTTGTAATTTTTTCGATATTAGCGAATCTCGATTCTTTCCATTTAAAGTATATATACATGTGTGTGTATGTGTGTATACATTACATTGAGTTAATTATGTCATAATTTTATTACCACTATCACACATTATGATATAAATAATGATATAAATATATTCACAACGTGTTTATCAAATTATATACAGTTAAAGTAAAGGAAATATAATCATCTCTTTTTATAAGTGTAACCACAATTTTTTTTATTCATTGCTTTTTTAATATTGTTTTATTTTGTGTTGAATCAATTTCACTGCTATACATACAAAATTTTTATTGTACCTTGAAATTATAACAAATTATTTTTATAACAATTAAAAATCATTAATATTCAAGGAATAATCTTGGAAAAGAAATACATTTAAAAAGCACATTGTATTGAGTTTAACACGAACAAGATATTTTCTTCCTATAGTCGTAATAATTGACCATTAGATCTGAAATAAATCTAGTTTATTTATAGAGCATAAAAAAATTTGTGAATATGCAACTAAATGTCACATGTTTAACACTTCTGACAATTGCAAAAAGCGAAAACCAGTACTCGATGATTCTTATATATTATGCATGAAGATTTACTATTATCTGTCGAGGAAACTAATCTTATCTATTCAGAAGAAACTTTTTTTACACATTTCTTTCTCTATTTTTTAGGGTTTATGAATTTAATAATATAGAATTAATATGTATAAAGAAAGAGACTATATTATTAGTTATAAAAACAAATCATTAAATATTTAAAAAGTATATATATAAAAACGCATTTTATTTTCTATTGATATGTACATAAATTGCATAATATAAGTAATTTGAAACTTTTACTAAAGAGCAGAATTAATTAAAATTTATTTTTATAATCATTTTTTAAAATATAGTAAAAGTGAAAATTTGCAATGAAAAATTAATTCAATGTTATAAATCGAAAATATAAACACATCGCTTTTGTTTTTGTGATTGCCATTATCTATTATAACAAATACTCTTTACTAATATTAATAATGTTTAGCTTTGTAAAATTATAATAAATAGCAAGTGTAAGCTATTATATAATTCATGAAACAAAAAGTATCGTTTTCAAGTATCCTTTATTGATCGGTAGGAGTTATTTAATTATTTCATTTTCATGTAATATGAAACATCAAACCTTAATTTTAGATTCTAAATTAAATCGTTAAAAATATAATTTTGCACATTATAAGAAGATATTTACGTTTTTATATGAAAGCTAATCATGTAATTTGAATAGAAAAGAATATGAGATATTGAAGAGTATTAAATACATGTAAAAAATGTTTTTATAACATTTTTTAACAAACTAATTTAATACATATCCTATTCATAAAAATATTATGATCTAAAGATCATATATATAATTATTCATTTATATTTTACTTATTTTAATAGATTATTTATAATAAATTACTATATTATAAGTTAATTCTAAGAGTTTTATATGATATTGTTGTTATAATAAGTATGTATTTTTATACAAATGTATGTAACTATAAAAGAATCTTGATAATGTACATTTTGTATGACACGTAAATCAGCATTGGTATTCGTCGAACTGAGTGTGATTATGTTAAGTACTATTTAGGTAACGTCCAGAAATTAAATAGGATATTAAATAAAACAAAAAATTAGTATGTCGGCATTTCCTAACTCAGAGAGCATTAATTATTCTTCTTTCTTTAAAAAATCATCAAGAGAAAGTTTCTACTTTCAAGGTATTTTTTGACATACCAAAGATTAGTTTTAATATAAGCATTCATCGACTATCTAGAAAGAGGTGATCATTACTTACGGTGAAAAAAGTAAAATAAACATTTACCAGTAAAAATTCAAGTTTTGTACACTACGAATATCGAAATGACCCTTGAATAGCAGATACTTTACAAAATCTCAAGGTTACTCTGGACCAAATTATTCAAGTTGCTGCATATGCGTACTTTCACGTTGATCAACGTTATCAACGACTTCACAAGCATATAAATAACTGTGAAGGTTTTTTCATGGAGACGAATTGTGCATCTATGTATAATTTCTTTTTCCTCGTGTAAATAATCTTACATATTAAAACTTATCTAAATTAAGATTTTAGAGGATATCAATAATAGATATTAACAAAAGAAGTTCTGGAAGTATATCAGTTCTCTTTTTAATGAAAACTGTTGCTTCATACTTTTGTAGTTTTATGGTAATAAAGACATAGATATCTCTTTAAAATTTATCTCATACTTAAAGAATTTGAAATATGTGTCTACACAAAATGATAAAATAGTATTTTGATTTAAAGAAACTGAGTAAATTATCATATAATGGTACAAGTAGAAAAGTAATTTGTATTTTGAAAGAATAATTTTTTCATACGTATTTGTTTTTTATAATTATTTTCATTAGTATTTCAAACAATTTATTCGCTGTTTAAATGTTACTTTTGACCGCTTAAAAAATATTAATTTATACATCAACTACAAATTTTTTTACTCACATAAACTTTAAAAATATGAAAATATAAGAAAGAATTCATAAAACAACTTCTTTGAGCTAATTATTTCATTTATATTTTTTCTTTTTCTAGGAAATGCACTACTTTCTCTTTGCTTTTAATTTTAAATAAATTACATACGACTATTAAAAACTTGAATTTTCATGTGAAAAAAATTTGTGACAAAATATCTGACATATATTTTCATAGTTACAAAAAGATTATAGACATAAAATATATAAAATATAAAAATTTAAAATAAAACTAATTATAGAAGATAAAAAAAAAATTTAGAAATAATTTTATCTCACCTAAATAACCTAATTACAAAAAATATTATATTCGTATATAATTATACAGATAATATATTATATGTTCTTTGTTATATAAGATAATTAAATTATTTTATTAAATTATGAACTTGTCATATAATTAAAATTGATTAAAAGCTGCTTATGTAGATTGAATCAATTTTTTAAATTAATTTTTATATCTAAAAGAAATTCAGTTCATTTTACAACGATGTACAACCATTGAATTTTACTATATTAAGTTATGATCCGAAAATAAAGAAATTTAATTATAACTATGTATTTTGATTAAAAGTTTTATAAATGAAACATTTTTAATAAATATGAATAGAATCATTTACAAAACAATACTAATTACCAAATTATATTTTTAAATTTAACTAACAAATTTTAGTTTCAAGTTAATAATACTTCTTACATTTTAAAATTCATATAAAATACTTCATTTATTATCTGATTATTTATTTTTTGAACAAAACACTTTCTATTGAAATCGATTCAAACCAGTAGTCCTTGTTAAATTGAATAATATTCTAAAAATAATGCAAAATTTGAAGTAATCTGTAATAAATTTTAATAAACATTAAATTATTTGCGTTAATTTATTTTATCATAGTTTGAAAAACCAGACTTTGTACAACAATATAGTAATTCACCAAGGTAGAAAAGAATTGCAGGCTTAATTAACTTAAATGATTAAAAGAAGAAAAATGATTTTTAGTATATTATATAGAGAGAATTTTACTACAGTATATACAAAGCCTCTAAAATATTATTATATACAGAAAGTATCATACATATATGTGTCGCTAAATACATTCTTTGTGCACAATTTTTCCAATTTATTTAAAGAAATAAATGAGTAC
The DNA here is from genome assembly GCA_018907045.1 of Wiebesia pumilae. Taxonomy (NCBI): domain Eukaryota; kingdom Metazoa; phylum Arthropoda; class Insecta; order Hymenoptera; family Agaonidae; genus Wiebesia; species Wiebesia pumilae. The sequence goes on from JACCHZ010000104.1 coordinate 3,335,925, forward strand.
ATACTTATTACTTTCAATGTACAAATTTTAGGGATTATATACAGAGTCAAACAGACTCAACTCAAGGGAACGTAACACTCACCAAGCCCAACGTAGCCCTTGACGCCACCCAGATTACGGACCCGAAAGAGGCCTGACTTTTTGAAGGCACAGTTTAAGGTGAAACCAAAGTCCGATTCCAATACACATGTTCCTAATGCTTCTCGCCACGTGCACCCTAAAACCAAATTTTAAATACCAAGCGTTTAGAGGGTTACAAGCTCTCATTGTACCCCGAAATATTTTAGTGCTGCTTTTTCATTCGTGTATTATAGCTCTTGTCTGTAGTGTCCATATTTGTACAGATGTACCTTGAGAAAAATTATTTTACATTGTGTAATGCTTAAACTTATAAGGTTACAAGTAAAGTCCTAGAAGTAATTTATTTAAGTTATCTATGTATTAAGATTTTTATTATTATAAAATAGAAAATTAGTTTTGTACACTTAATATTATAAAAATCATTCTAGTTGAATAATTTCGATTTAAAAAATATCTCCATAAAATACTTGGCCAATCAAAACAAATACTTGAAACTTAGACGATCAGATAAATTAAACAAAATCTATTATTTGTGGAAAAAACTGATACAAGTTTGATGAATATGTGTGAAATCATAGAGCATATATATTTAGCATACATATTCGTTATCAAGGCAAATACAAATATGTATTTAATTCCTTGTTTCTATAAATTTATTCATAAAAAGAATTAATTTGAACAGTTCGAAAGCATTCTTAACTTTTAATAAAAATATTTGTATTTTACATGGTATCTTCAAAAATAATATTCTTTATGAAATCGACAATTAAATAAAACTCGAATAAAATTATTGTGAAAGATATAAAATATTTGGAACATAAACTGTTATTTATATTACAATTACATAAAAAAACTCGGTAGTTTAAGATTATTTATTTGACTAATAATAAATATGATAAAAATCTTTTCAATTCAAGTTACTAAATATAATATAATAGGCAGTTTTAAATGATTTATCGATTTCATGAAACAGAAAATAAATGTACTGAATAAAAATAAATACTTTAAGTATTTATTTTTAATCTGTTATTAATTTTTTATTTTAATTTTGAGAAAGTCAATCGATTAAGAAACATAGATCTTTAGATAAATTCAGATAATTTAAGTCCGCTATTTAACCGCGAGTGTATATTACGTCTGCGCATATACATAGTCCGACTGCACAGTATCTTATAATCATTATTTTCCTCATCACATCTTTCTCAACTGTCCTCGTATATTATACTCATACATTTTTCTTTTTAACCTTTTAAAGCTTGTCACGTTGAAGGTGGTGCAAATTAAAAAAACTAATTTTTGAAAATGAAAAATTTGATGCTGTAACATTTTTTATTAAAAATATTCTTTGCCATTAGCAATTAATCTGTTTAAAATCAACCTGAAAGAATATCTTCAAGATTCGTGAACAATAATTTAAATGTCAAAATTATTAAAAATAATATTAAATTATTTTAAAAAGTATTTTAAAACCCACATAAAACATTTTAGATTATACTATTATAAAATTTTATGAAATTATCAAAAAATGTATTTTTAACTTATATTATATTGCTGATTATTAACGAGTTTTAGCTTGCTTTTTTATATCATATATAAAACAATTTAAATTTTATGCTTGAAATGATGTATTGAACTGTTTTTTTACGTATTTGAATCTATTCTAACCTGAAATGAAATTAACTTTTTTTTTCTTATTTTATAGTAAGAAAACTTAATTTTATTCTGAAAAAGTAAATCAGAATATAAATGTTTGTATCAACATTGTTTCACTTTTTATTAAAATATGTATAGAAAAATAAAAGTAAAAATAACTTCTTATGATTTTCATTTGGCTATCTACATAAAACAATGTGTTAAAAATTAAAAATATTAACTATGCAGAATAATACATTATTGCAACAAAATACAAATAATATTCATCTTTAATTTTTAAATATAAGTGTGTATAATATCTTAAGATAAAACTAAGTATTTGGTATTACGCTTATGAGATAGTTTTTAACGTACATGTAATATTAAATATATTCATATATTAAAATTGAAACGTTATATAAATAAGTAAATGATTACATTATAAAATTAAGGTATGAGGTCGCGTGCGTTTTTATGGATAATTCTCAAATGTTTATAGAAATATGTATTTATGAAAAGAGAATTCTCTTTAAAGTTAATGATAATTCATAGTCATATGAAAAATATATGTAAAAGCTTTTTTCTTAGTATAGTTAGATATGTTTACAAACGACACAGTAGTATTACAGAAAAAGAGTTACAACAACATTCATTATATTAGACCTAAATTTTTTATTTAGTTTTTTCTCTTGTTGGATAATCTGTGCTCTAAGTTTAACTTCATAACAATAAGACGTATGTTCGAAATAAATGTTAATAGATATATAATACTTTTTTTTAATTTAATCGAATTTATTATTATTTTTTGTTATCATTAAAAAAAATTATATATTATAATTTATATTTAATTCAAGAATTACAATATTACACTAATTATATACTTCATGTATTAAATCATTACTATTGAACGTGTATAAACATTAAAATTATAGAAAGATTGTGGTATATGATTACATATATTAAACTTAATTTTCTGGAGCAAAAGGTAATAATATGTTGATAATTATTAAATTTATATTTTACCTGAAAACAAAAGGATTGACATAAATTATTTATTGTAATTTAAATTTACATTTATTTTCTCGTTATAATAAAAATCTTTACGAAATTTTCTTTGTATTTGACTGAACTAACAGTTTATTATTTTCCTTAGAATTAAATTTTTTATCTATTTATTTTATAAAATAACATATATTAATATCACTACTCATTTTATATTAGTTAATATGTTGTATAAATTTCAACTTTTTAAGCAACATTTATTTCATAACTAAATCTTACAAGTATTTACTTGAATTTTTAATTGTATTTACTTGAATTTTTAGCAAATAGTGTATTTCTTCATTGATCGTTTTTTTTATTATTTTTATAAAATGAAAGAATGAATATAGAGAGAGAAATCGGTATAATGTTAAATGCCATGACTGACCTCCATTATTTTCTCTTATTGTTGACTCTACATTATCACTGGTGTGTTGAAAATATTATTTAAAAAATTGATACTTTACACTTTTTAAAGAAACACCTTCTTACATAATAAAATATAATCAAAGTAAAGTATAGTTACAGTTTTTTACAGATTCTAAAGTTTCTTATAAACAATTTAATTGATTTGACACGACATACATAATATCTTCATAAATTTATGCATTAAAAAAATGTGAAAAATCTTTTTCATAACTTATCTTATATTTTATCTCATCAATTTTATTTTTCTTATCTTTTTAGAATAATTTTTATGGACATTAATATTGCAAATTATAACCTTTTTTTTTAATTTAAAGAGATAAGTAAAATTTAAGAGCAGCAATAATCTAATATTGTTGTAGAAGTATTTCTATTTAAAAATAGATAATCTTATTGGAATTAATTTGTTTTCATTTTAAATTAAATTTAAATCAATAAAGTAAATTATAAAATGAAATTCTTTGAAGAAGGCAGACAAATATTATATATGTTCAATTGTAATAATTTTACAAGCTTGCGAAATTATGGCTTATGAAACGGTATTTCCTTTACCGTGGAAGAGTTTTCTAACTTTTCTTATTCGTCTGAATAAAAGCGCGTGTTGAATTCTTCTTCACTATTTTACGCTCGAATAAACTGAGAAAAAAGTATTCACGATATCGTCGAAGGTAAAAGTCGTCGAGCGCATTTAATACGATGCTCTGGTTTCTACATCCTATTCTGTATTTGTAAACGTGCAGCAGAACTACAATCGAATAATCATTTAAATCACCTACATTTTATCATTACTAAAAATTAACTTTTTTATAATTGACCCTTGACTTGTTAATGTTAACAGGGTCGATTAAATTTATTCAGAGATAAGGTTTCTGCATTATTATTTTACGGCAATTCGCAGAACTCGTTTAATCAATTCATTTTGTATGTATGTGCACATCTTTCGGACTCAAAGTCAATAAACTCATACTGATTAAGTGAAATTTATTACTAAAGAACTACTCATTTATGTATATATTAAATTGTAATTGTCAGATTCTTTTATTTCTTAAAATAACATATATGATTATTGTCGATTGGAAGGCATGTTTCTAGTACTAAAGTAAATTCTTGAGAATCTCTACAGTTGTATTTAGGTAATAGAATATAATTTATGAAAGTGGAGAGACGTTATCTTAACAATGTTTTCATCGATTTATTACTAATTATTTTATTTAAATATGAACTCGTTAGTTATGGACTTAAAAATATAATAATAACTACAGGATTGTAGATATTAGAAGTGGAATTCGGCGTAAGAAGTTTTTGTACAGTAGAAGCATCGCTAACTTACTATATGCAGAACGCGTTTGTGTATGATGATATCACAGATCAGGACCTTTTAAAAAAAAGATAAAGTGAAGTAATGTCAGTAACGGTGGCTAAGGAAAAATTTCAGGATTTCAAGGCGTGGTGATTTCAGGTGGAGGAGTTTCGATTTTTCGAGAAGTTGTTTCATGTGTCAGGGGTAATCACACTTACACTGGTGAGATTTTCTGAGCGTAGAAAATTGTTAGAATGGAAAAATGTGCATTTCTGCTTATTGTAAATGTCAATGGTCAGGATGCGACAGAGTAGAGTGGATATCCTTGGCGATGTGCGTAAATGATAATTGTAAAGAGATATATGTAATGAAGTTGTCGTGTTAACTCTGAGCTTATAAGACAGAATGTGCACTGTCATAGGTAAGTTCAATAACCAATCGGGGATAAAATGTTTATATATAAAAATTCATATATTGTTTTATTCCCGCAAGAAAATCTCATATAAATTTGAAAAGTAGTAGCAATCCTATTATTTTATTTGTTTATTGATTTGTTTAGAATGTATTCAAAGATATTTTCTTAATTGAAGATTTTAATGAGCCATAAAAATATACACAAAGAAATATATGTTGTTAATTAAATAATACTACATATCATACCGGGAATAATGTAATTTTTTAAATTTCATTTTTTATTGGAATTTTCAAGCAAAGCTTATCATTATGAAAAGAAAAATTCAACAGCAGTTTTATTAAGTATTATGACAAAAGTATCTTATGCCTATTTTTAGAATAATCGATAAAATATTTTCAATTATTATTTTGATTAATTCAAGAAATATGTATTTAAGATATCAAAATTTGTTTGCTTATAAACATAATTGTAAACATCTTAACAGCAAAAAGAAAATATTTATTCTAATTTAAAAATAAATCTTGAATACATTTTCTTTTGTAATATGTTTTGCAATTCATCAAAATACTAATAGGTACAGTGTTATTTGTGCAGTATGCGAGCTATTGATGCGTCAACAACTCTTTTTTACGAGTGATAACTGTACACTAAAAAACGCGGAATGAACTTCTGGAAATTCTTTTTTCAAAGGACCGAAGAAGATGACCACGTGAATATTGGCGTCAAGTGAAGGCGGTGACGGTGGTCATAACCTAGTGCCCCACTTGTTGATGGGACACAAGAATCGCTGGCTCTTAAAATGTCCCACGGTATTACCACATTTACTAGGCTGTATGTACATGTGTGTGCGCGCGCGCATAATGTATTTTCGGAAAAACAAGCGTCAGAAATGTTGTTGGCTTTAACATCGAATATTTAGAGAAAGGTGGATACGGGGAGATATGTTCATTTATTCAAATATTTATATCGATTTGTTCATATTTGTTTATAATGGTTTATAAGTTCAAAATATGCAAAATTCAGAAAAAATGGAACTTTGAATACATTAGTTATAGTCTATGGTTTTGACAGTGGTAAAATTAAAAACATATCTGATCAATTTAAAGTATTTGAATTTATCAATTCATTGAATTATATAATTATACTGATATTAAAACAGAATATTCACTATTATAAAAATTAAAAAAATAACTACTTCGTGAACAAATATATCATGACTGAAAGACTAATTTATTGTTCTACGTATTTAATATTAATAATTAAAAACATTATTTTTGATTCGGATTAAATTTAATCATTATAAATAATATTTAATACTTTGTTTTAGATATTTTATATTTTCAATAAATACAAGTTTGTTTCTAATCTCAAATTTACAGTGATTCTAATTTTTTTAGATTTACATAATAATATTAATAGCAATTTTAACGTGTAATAAAATGGAAGTAATCTTCGAAATATGTGTGCACTTTCTCCGTTTCTTTAAATCATCGATTTTTTGTTTTGATGAAACTATATATTTAGATGATATTTACTCATTGTTCTTATTTTTTAATACCAAAAATACTAAAATATGTATATTAACGATAAAAAATGCCAAGTTTATATTTATAATGAGAGAAAGAGGAAACGGTCGAAAAAATAATTGAAGAACTTGTTATTTTGGTTTTTTGTTAAAATATTTTTAAATTTTAACTTTTGACATGTTTTTATATTGATCATTAAATAATAAAATTTTTGAGTTAATATTCTTGAGAAAAATTCTGACCCATATAGATATTATTGACACACTATTTTCTTTATGACATTATAATTATTGTATTTCGTAAATTTCTTACATTTGATTCATTGTATCTTTTTATTTCCATAAAAAAGAAGAATTTTTTCAAACTCTTATTTTAGAACTAATGCGAAAGTAGACATAAGTTGTCCTTGACTAGAATAGTAACTGGATCATTTTTCTGTAAAAGTGAATTCACGTAAAAGGAAAATTTTATGAGGAAAGTCATCAAGTTTATATAGTGTTCGCAAATTTTGTTTAAATGATATATTTCTTACATTGAAAATAATATATAGGTTATTTATAAAATAATAAACACCATTTATTTATCTAAAACTGCTTCTAATAAATAATTTTTGAACTACATAATTTTTTTTAATTGATGTAGTAATTAATATATATCAGAAAAGTATTTTAATTAAATTACTTAATAATTAAATTTCGAATTTAACTGTAAATTTTTATTTGAAAATTATTATGTAAAAATAATTTGTTACAAATGGCAAAAGGTATTTTTGAATCAACTAGAAAAATATTCAAAAAGAATTAATCATAATTAGTGATAAAATAAAAAGGCATACATTATACCGACATGTAATTTTTATTCCTTCTTGTAGCGTATGCTTAACAGGTCAAGAATATTATGATTCATCTATTGTTAGTTAAATATATAAATTTTATATTTATTGACGTTTATTGTATAATACATATTTATTATATATTTGAAAAGATCTTTATAATTTAAGTAATAGTTTAAGCCTTCTTAATATTAACAAAATGTTTATAAAAGTATAAGTTTTTAGTTATGAATTTTATTTAAAGCATTTACATTATTATAAAATCATATAATATTTATAATATAAGATCTAAGTGACGTTTTTGAACTGGATTTTTTGTATTCTTAAATATATAAGATTAATTATGTATAAAATAAAATTTATCCAACAGATTGACAATTTAATATTGCAGACAAACTTTATTAATAAGTTTTTTAGTTTTACTTTCTTAAAGATAAATAAAATAATTGCCTGAGGAAAATATTGAAAAAAAATTTCATTAATTTAATGGATGATCCAATATGATAAATGGTTTAGGCTTGATGCAAAAGGACATAAATATTGTTCAAGTACAGTCCATAAATAAATTTAAATTGTAATGAATCAGTATTAAACGTAATATTATGTAAACTAATATGTAAACGTAATAATTGTACAATAAATCTCTTTTGGTGGATATAATGTCAAACTATTTAAATTTTTAAGAGGCAATGCATTCTTTATATGAACTTCATGAATAAATTAAAAGCATTTGAATATCTCATCGTAAGTAACTAAAATTGTATACTATCATTCTTCAGTTTATTATTTAAAGTATAAAAAAATTTCTATGAGAAAGGTATGAAACAAAAAAGGAAAATACTCGTAAAATCACAAATTATTTCCCCATCAGTGCATTTATAACATTCTGTACCGCGATCATATAGCAACTTTTCACATTTTTCCAGATAATATTTTCAGTTACGTAAGAGAAAACCACATCTCAATTGCCCACTTTAGTCGCTTTATATAAATGATAGTAGGGCATATTACAGATTTTTCTAATCTGTAGATAGACCAAAAGTTTATCTACGGTGTAGTGCATTTTAATTGAAAATATGCATGTTTGAAAGTATGTGATTGTAAATAATACGTAATCTTAAAATATTTAGAAGTAGCATTAACTTTTTAAGTAACAAGAAACTTCAATGGGTACGATTGAAATTTTTTATAGATAATGTAGATAGCTAATTTATATTTTGAAAATGAATTGGTTATATTTGGCCTTATTAGACTTTAAACACTTGAATGTGTTTGTGCAAGTAGTTCACTTGAGTGCATAATAATGTAACTATGTTATATCGCGAAAAACCATTATGTTTTTCTTGAGTTTTCTCGTGCTGAAGAGGTTAAAAGTTTTTCAATAATACATATTTTTAACGTGTTTTGTTCAGAATTACGTATATTTAAAACGTTAATTTTTCAAATCAAAATAACCTGTTCAGTGGCCATTCTCCTTTAACGGCATAATATAATGGAACAAAAAATCTAGGCAGCCTACGGTACACTAAACTTTTTACTGATCATCAACTACTAGTTACATCAACTATTGTTGAAGTAACTAAATGCAACTTCCAAATAGGAAATGTTAATTCTCATTTTTTACAGTTCTAAAAATTATCTGTTCATTTTCTTATGGAAATAGCAATAAGATATTATTGAGTTTATTTCTATCCAATAATCTGATTGACCATCATCGATAATTGTTTTTTAACTTGAAAGTTTTTGTAATTCTATGAGATTATATATTATGTAAAGCAAATATAACATATAAATCTTTTATATAAATATACATAAATTAAAATAATTTTATAGTTTTTTAATGTACATTAAATCAGTTTCAATTTTTTACCTAAAATTAACTCTCAGAATTTGTAAAAAGATATTTCAATAAATCAAGAAGAATGTAGTAAAAATGATTAATATCATAAAAGGAATATTTCTTAGTGTAAATAATTGTCTTTTAATAATTGAATAGGAAATCTACAATCAAAATAAAGTATTAATCATTTTAATTATATAAATATACAAGCAAATAATTGTCTAAGACTTTGCTTATCTTAAACAAAAATTTATACTGGTTAGATTATTGTCTAACATTACTTTATACATAAAAATTGACTTTTTTCTTTTATTTTTTTGGAAAATAATGGGTATTTTGCTCTTCATTTTAAAGATATTAATATTTAAATATATGCATTTTACATTACGTTTATTAATTGATATTATTTAAAATTAATAATAGATATATTTTAAAATATATTTTGTTTAAATTAAGAAATTATAAGTTCAATTAATTACAATAAATTTAAATATACCGTTAGCATTTTAACAAAGAAAGGAAAAAAATATTATCTTTCTTATACTTCTCTTTAAAATTTATTTTATTTTTGGTATTTACATTTAAATATTTTATATAAATTTTTATAATAATATGAACATTTAGTTCTATAAATAAAATGTTTAGGACTTTTGTAAGTTTTTATACTAGATTCGTTTCAAAAGTCTAATATTAATTATATTATGAAAATTCTGAGTAGCTTTAATCTACATTTTTCTCAATTATTTTAAAAATTGATTAGCTGAAGTAAAATAAATACATTATTCTCTTTTAAACTACTTTTATTTTTCTATTCTATTATAGGTAAATTATATTTTGATAAAATGATAAATAAAATATATTTCCATTTCATAAAAATCGTTCTATATTAGTTTTTTTTGTATACTACAGAAGTTCAAATGAAAATTAGGAATGATATAAGAGAAGATAAATATAGAATTAAAAATCGGAATTAGATCGCAGAAATGCCTATAAAACTTCAAGTTTTTTTTAAAGAACGTTATTTTATAAAGTTTGTTAATGTATTAGAGACGTAGACAAAGTGAAAGTACAATTATCGTAATTTTTTTTTAATGCAAAATTGATATCTTTTTTCGGAATATTATTAGTATACGACATACTCAATTGCAAAGTAAATAAGTGTGATAACAGTGTATACAATTTTTATCGCTATAGATATCGTGGAAATACTTGACTTATTCATTAGCTAAAATATGAATTAGTGTATATAATTAGGCTAAGAAAAAATTTATAGATTTCTTGAGTTTTCACTCAGAAAAATCACAATTACTGAGCTATGACATTTAATGTCGTAGTAATTATTAACTTTCAATGTCGTCCTATTTTTCTGCTCTAGTCATTACAACCCTTATAATGCTACTTCTTTTTATTATAGTCATTAGTAATTTTGCACTTTCCAATTGAAATCATTCATTAGAAACAATATGTTATTTACAACGTTCTCGGCGTTTGGTCTTCATTTTCATTCATATACATTGCTATTTATACGTACGTAGTCTAATTATGTGTAGTAATAGTAGAGAAACTAAATAGGTAATTCAATAACAATTGGTATGATTAAAAAAATACTTTCTTTAATATAATGGTCAATATAAAATATTATGGATTAAAAGACTTGTTTGAAAAACTGAAAATATAAAATTTTTTGCGTATTTTAATCAAATTTTAATTTAAATTTGAATGTTCTTCGTGAATAACAAATAATGATATTCATTACTTGTATTTTATTTTAATAAATTTTTTTAAGTTTTGTACATATATTGAATTAACATTGTACATTATCATGTAAAACTTTATATTTAATTAAATTCGAATGTTTTAAATACTGTTTATATTCCAAATTTTTTTATATTACTCTTAAGAATTTCTAAAATAAGTTATAGAACATCGTGTATAAGCTGATTCTGAAATAAAATGATTTATTACTTTGAAAATAATATATTACAGTATAATAGTAAAAGTGAATAAAAGAGTCAATTGTGATGAAATTAAATTTGCTAACTTAATTATTTCTTAAAAAATTAAGTTAAATAAGAATTCAGTCATACAAAATTTCAAACTAATTGTTTATAATTATAAAATTGAAGGTAATTAAATTTTAGGATTTAGATAAATAAAATTTGCCAGTTTTAAAAAGGTACTAGAAATTTTACTTTTTAGAAGACTTCTTAGACAAATGAATTTATAAAAATAAATTCTGGATAATAAATATTCAATTAATTAATCAAATGAGTTTCCTAAACTGATTTTATTTGAAATATATTTTATACACTGACATAGTGCTTCTATTTTCTTAGTAAGTTTTATTGCATTTTGAATTGTTTTGATATGTAAAAAATTAATTAATTATAGTACTATTTTTTATTTTTATAGAAGTGTTTACAATTAATAATTTCAAATTTACGATTTAAAAATTTATTCACATTACAAATTGTTTTTATTGTATAATTGATTGTTAGACCTTTTTGAATATTCAAGAAAAAAAACTTGACTTATTGAATAATATACTTTATGTAATTTTATACAATAATTTTTATTTTTTATGAGTGTAAATACTTTCATTTATATTCATCATTAAGAATTATATTTAATAGTAACAAGACATGTACTATGCCATGAAAATTTATTTAAAAATATAATCAAGTATTGAGGCATAGTTTTAAAAAAGGATTTAAATTGATTTCATACCGATTTTTTACAATTAGTTATTTTTTGGAACATAATCTATATTTATTCAATTACAGAAACATAATTACATCACTTAATTATTTTCGTAATACTTTATATAATATATTATATAATAGATTCATGTATCATAAGTTTATTAGTTAATATAGGCAATAAAAAAATTTGATAGAAACGTATCAATTAAATAAGATTCAATAAAATTTTGTATATTTTTTCTCTGGTATTTCAAAGAACTACTTCTTTCTTTTTGATGTTAAGCATGCTAATTCTTACAAAATACTAGCTCAATATAAATTGAAATGATTTACTGAAAATGTATTTGTGCAAGTTAAGATTTTGTCGACTCACGATTAGTAATAGTACATGAAATAATATTAACTTATACATTTTCTGGTATTCATTTTTTAAAGACTTCTTCTTACATAATAATTTGATTTTTATCATGATTCGGTTATTAAATAGTTTCCTCAAAATTTAAGCTGAATAAAAATTGAATTCTTTGATTAATGCAATAATGAGAATTTACATATAAAATAAAATAAAATAATTTAAAAATAGCATATTTATTACTTAGATTATTGCATAATTAATAAAAAACTATTAAATAAAAGAAAAATATTAGTTTTTTATAGTAATTAAAATTATTTTCCTTTGCATGTGATATAATAATAAATAATTCAATTGCATATTTAGCACGAATAAAAGTATTCAAAAAAATTTTTGAAAAAAGGTTTTATTAGCATACTTTTTTGAAAATACATGATATTTAAAATAAATAATCTTATTCTAAGCTTGGAATTAATTTTAGAAGATAATCAATATTTTTTTCTATATTTTCTAGATTTCTGAAGATATAATATTCTCATATTTAAGTAACTAAGATAACATTTATTTTAGATAGATGAAATTTCATATATCATTTAATATATAATAATTTATTTGTAATTATATATATGTTAAGTACATATTACCTGAAATGAAATTAAATATTTGAGCCAAAATTAAAAATAAATGTCAGTAATTTTAATCTTGTTAGATCTTTTTATGAATTATGTACTCTTTTTATATAAAATATTTAATTAAAATAGTTAAATGAAAACTAATAATATATTTTAAACTCTCTTAAAACTCAGCAATATTTATTTGCACTTCTTAACATATTATTAATTTTCACATATTAAATGGTTTATATTTTGGTAAATATATTTAAAATAGCTAAAATTGAAGACATTAAACTTTTATTTTAGAAATTAATAATTTTTCAATTAACACCAAATCCGGACAAGACTTACGAAAATTATTACAATAAGATCTTATTTTAAATCAAAATATAGTTTAATAATAAATAATTTAATTTTACTACTAGTAATATAATTATTTAACATTTGTATTTTTTACATATTTTATTAAGTTCATTTATTTGCCACATTTTTATAAATATATAATCAATATGATAAATATATTATTATATTTCATTATACCATTTTAAATATTTCTTTTAAGAGTGGATAACGAACTCTTGAAAAAATAATATATTATTTGAATTCTCTTTTTTTGATAAATAGTAATAAATTTTCAAATAATTCATTCTCTGTGCGTCATATTAAATTAAATTTATGAAGATTTCTGCAGCAGTCTCATTTTTTGCTATTTACACTCACTTCAAATAATGTAGTACTATAATATGTACATATTTTTATGATTATTTATATACAACAGCTTATCAAAGTCTTATGTAACTACTGAGATTCGTTAGTCTAAATATAAAATGAGAAGTTAGGTATTAGGTCATTTAATACAATCTATTAGAATAGTAATATCAGTTAAGAAGTCAGAAATTAATAGCATAGAATATATATATTGAAATTTTCTGAAGAACTAATAGAAATAGTATTCACAATATTATAATACATATTGATGAGATTTATTTAGGCAAATATACATAAATATGAATGTATTATATCTTTTGTAACTAATAAATTTATTGTATCATTAAAAAAATTAATTAAACTATAGTATGAATAAATACCGAAAATGGTACGTAAAATAATTACATAAATATAATATAAAATAATTTGATTCTTTTTATCCATAGATTTTAAGACATTAAATTTATCATTTTAAAAAAAAGTAAATAAAATTTCTAAACTAGTTAGGATTCTAATTTAAGTTATTTAAGTTACATAATATAAATAACGATCTGAATTTCTTGAAAATTATTTAATAACTTAAGCTTAATTTATAAATTTTATTTCAATTTTTAACATAATTAAATACACCTAATTTAAAAATAAAAAAAATTTTAAAGCTTTGTCAAAGTTGAATTAGAAATAAAATAATATTCTCTAAAAAAAATGTTTGTTAGTGTTTTAAAAAGTAAAATCAATTTTACATACCTTTAGGAGTGTAAACAATATCTAATTATTAATTTTAATAATTGAAAAAATAATCATTCTATAAATTTTATCTGATACGATAATAATTACGAATTTAATTCGTAATTAATATGTTGATAGATCAACTGTGAAAGTTTGAACACAACTTTAAGTAAAACATTCATTATTGAAAGCTAAAGTAATTTAAGCTGTTGAATCACATTAATCGAGTCAAATAATACAACTTACAAAAATACTCGATTTAAAATTACAAAAAACTCTTGCGCTTTAGTGATTTTGCAAAATATAAATACCTACAATGATTTAATAAATTTTATTGAAATTTTAATAAAAAGTTAGACAAAATGATATTATTGTTTACACTTTTATATGAGGTAAAGCAAACTCGCATTGGTATGGAAATAATATTTGTACTTGTATTTAAAGAATTCCAATGTATTATTTAACTTTTATTTTTACATAAGAAAATTTCTCATAAAAGAATATAAAAAGTGGCTTAAATAATTTATTTCTAAATATTTTTTATTAGATATTATTTTAATAGATTTTACTTTATAATAATAATAAATTATAATTATAATTTAGTAATATAATTAAAAATAAAAACAATACAAAGTCAAGAAATTTTCAATTCTTAAATTTGAAAGTGTAAAAAACAAAATATAATCCCATTTTACTTACTTGAAAAATTATTATCCATTAGCATGGTCAATATACACAAGTAGTGTATGAAATGCAAGTGTTTGACAAGAAAACTTTACGATTGTAAGTAATTGTAGGAGAATAAAGTAGTATTGTTATTAGCGTTATAAAAAAAATATGAAAAAAAAACTGTGGAGTTTGAGTGCGCGTGCCAATTTTTTGTTGCGTCGACGTAACGCGACTCAACTTACTCGAAGTAGGTTGAACTCCTATATAATTCATTAATCGAACAAACTAATGATCAGATGCTGACGAGTTTGCTTTGATCTCTTACTTAAAACCAATACTAAACTACTTTTGTAAATAATTACGTACCAACAACAACAAAGAGAAACAGCGTAGTAGCGATTTTCATATTTTCAGCTCCAGTTTATTTCACGTGAGTTTGGACCCTTTTGCAACACCGACTTCTTACTGTAAGTTGACAAGAGACTGTAATTGAAAAAATGAAAAGAGGAAAGAAAGAAACTGACAGCTGACAAATAAATATGAGAATATTATGACAATCAAGAATTTAAAAAAAATCGCGATTGAATGTCGTATATAACAAGTGTTCACGCAAGCTGGGCAAGTACTGATACCGTATGATCCCCGTTGTGTCACGAAGCGCGTGCGTTTGAGAGAGAAAGAGATGTGAGGCCCCACCATAAGGCCCCTCACGTTGGCCACTCGATGTCAATAAGTCTCGACGAGCGGACCAACCGGTCGAGAGTCAGATAGAAAAATGAGAGGTTCAGACAGGTGGAGATGGAAGAAGAGCATGGAAGAAAGAGATATATTGCCAGTGTTAATGGTATCATTGCACACCTTATGGTCGGTATAATTTGCATTTTTTCTATAATTTGCAAGCGCAGGTTTTTTGTTTTCCATAATCACCTTATTTTCATTAATTTACTTTTGCTTCTTTATTATTTTTAGCTTTTTAAATATGAAATTTGCTCTCTGAATTGTTACTTTTTAAAAAATAATATTACAGTTTAAGTACCAAAAGACACATTTATTAAATATAGAAATTGCTCAAACGAAATAATCAAGCCACTGGAAATATTATAATAGTAAAATTTTAACAGTATGAAATGAGAAAGTAAAATATTATTAAATTGTAGAATTTTATAATTTAGTAAAAATAAAGAAATTCGATGTCAAAGAAAATGTCTATTAAAAAACATGAGAAAGAGATAGAGAAAGAGTGTGTCTTATAGCAATAGAAAGGAGAGAGAAGTGCCGCTGACCCACTCGTAACACAGCATAATTCGATAACGGGATCGACGTGCATGTACGTATGCATTCATGTATTATACCCGCGTAGTTTCAATCGAACACCAAGAAAAATTATTGTGACAAAAAAATGAATAGATCTAAATGTAAACTTAAGCTACGAGATAACAATGTACAATTGGAAAAAGATTCGAAGATAGAAAACGGATAAGAAGAATTTTGTAATGTACGATATTTATATTTAAAAAAGTACTGCAGAATAAATGACTAATTAAATAATTCAGATTTTAATTTCTTAAAATTATAATACATTCCCATATCTAAACATACGACCAAATTATATACATTTAATTTTGTAATTATTTCATAATATATCTTTCAGTATAAACTACCAATTGATACTAAATACTGTAATGAAAAACTAAAGTATCATTTAAAAACAAATGTAAACTGCAAAGTTTAAGATCTGAACGACTGAATATTTCTAATCATACAGAAAGATAATTTTTATTTTTTAATGTTCGTACAAATTAATTCTAGATAATTATTTTTATCTATAGTTAATAAATAAGGATTTTGATTCTAACAAAAAATGTAACGATTTAACGGATTTATGATTTATTACAATGTCATAATTGATTATTTAATATAACATTTTTTTTTTATATACGTCTAGTACAACATTTGAAACCATAATGCTTTAAAAATTGATGAGTGAAAAAATTTTACTCATGTATAATTCGAAAATAATTAATAATTTTCAATATGAAATTAATTCTAGTGGTGGTTAAGAAGATATTAAATTTCGATGATTATAAAGTATAATGAAATAGAAGATTTTAATAAAATTTTAGAAATGAAAATAATTATGTACTTTTTGCCAGTTTCTAAAAGTTTACATATAATTAATAATGTATAAACATCTAACATTATATAATTGTATTAAATGAATATAAACTACTATAGCAATTCAGTTTATTATAAAATAAAATTTTCATTTTAAAATGGAAAGAGTTCTTGATGAATTCTATATTTTAACATAGATTAAAGCTTATTGTAATAGTAAATTAAATTAAATTATTTTACAAATAAGACAAGGTATATTGCTTTAAACAGACACAAATTCGAAACACTTAAAAAATTCAAAATTAATTATTATAAAGTTATTAGTTATTAATAGTTATTTGATAGAGTGATGTGTACAAATAGCTTGTAAAGATATATTTTCCATAAGTATTAATGCAATCTTTATGAAGGCTAGAATATCTAATAATAATAATATATAGCATTATTATGGATCTCAATAATTTACATATAATTTTCATATTTTCTTAATAAACTGAAGTCTTTTTTAGTGTAATGAAAAATATTTTATTTTAAATAGAAATAAAATAAATTATTTTGTTAATGAAGCTGTATGCAATTATAAACAAACAGTAAAATTCTATTTATCATAACCTTTAAAGATGGTTTATCGATTATAAGTTCGATCCTTACGATGTTTTATTAGACATTATTTAATTATTGTAAAAATTTTCTCTTCATGACGTTAACTAATATAAAAAATCTGTTACAAAACCAAGAAAAGTGACTAGACTAATAGTTAGTTATTTGATATTATCAATTCGTACTATTTATAAAACAATATCCGCCAGAATTTTATTGAGTTTGGCAATGATTTTATTAATAGGCTTATGAAAATATGTAACATTTTTAAACTAGTTAACATTTATTTTTATGCTTATTTAAAATTTAATAATCCTACTTTATCTAATGAATTTTTTCTTTTCTTTGTTTTTAGTTAATTTCGGAATAAAAATGGTTTTTATAATATGTACTTATATCTATTTAAAGATTAAGTAACTAATCCCAAGTAGGATGTAGATTTTTATTAAGTATAAGTTTTGTTTGATTTATAAACATATATTGGTTTTTAATTTAACGTTATTTTTAGAAAGTTTAAGATTCATTGATCACACTTATTCTTTTGGAACGTAAAATTATCTTTACATGAATTAAGAGTAGATTATCGAATTGATTGTCACTTACCAACTCACAAATGAAATCTTCATTTGTTTTATAGTTTATTTTTTAGAAAATTTCATCATTAGAGAAAACAAAATTATTTATATTTTATTTTTTTGTAAAATAATTTATATTAAATTTATTATGTATCAGGATACACAATTTAAATTACAGAATTATTTACTGTCTACATTTCTATTTCAAAATTTAATAAAAAGTTTTTTGTTTATTCATAATTTTTATATATCTATAAAAATTGTAATAAAAAACATAATCATAGTATTTTCGATCATAGCTTTCTAAAGAACTGAGTTAGTTTTCCAAAACGATATCAATTAATAATCTAGAGATTAGGGTATTACCGAACAGTCAAGTCATCACATTCATATATGAAGAAAAAAATTATTAAATGCCGAAAGGACGCTAACATTTTAAATATAATAAGTGTCTGTATTTTTCCAAAACAAACATAAATTAGAAGAATATTCATTAAAATAAAATCATAACAAACAAATTAAATATCTTATTTACTTTTATATTTTGAATTCTAATTATATAATTAGAAATAATTAAAAAAAATTTTAACTTCGTGTTCTGTGACTAGGAATCGTATAAATGATTGCCATTTTATTATGTGAATAGTAGAAAAAAATTCAAAATATTCTTGTAGTTACTGTTGCTTATTTTTTAAAGATATCTCGGTGATTTATGTATATAAATATCGATTATTTTACAAAATGACAAATCATTTTCTTTTTAATTGAAATCCTTGTTGGAAAAATTTATAAAAACTATTGATAATGAAGTAATAAAACTGTATAAATATTCTTTAGAAAGATTCTGAATATGTATCAGAATATGTACTATAGCAAATTACACGACACAAAATTTATTTAGAATAATATAACTGATCGTAATTATTAGTTAATTATTTCGTTAATTATTAGTTAATAATAATTTCATCCTAACCAATTTGAAGATAACTGCGAAATTTGTAAAAAGTATTTATTAGAATAATTTACTTATATAACAAATGATATTAAAATTTATAAAGATCTTTACAAATTTTATTACACATATACCAACATTTTCATTATAATCTCTATACTATGGATACGATTTTTCAATTGTACTTACATTATAAATATACATATTTACGGATTTATTAATTAATAAAATAATGACATAATAAAAATTTCTTATTTATATAATTATATTATCAAAATTAATTGATCTTTATTCAAATCCTTTAAAATATTACTTCGATACTTTCAATTTTTTATAAATTGTTCCACTATATTTTACTTTTTTGAATTTCCAAATTTAACTAATTTCAATTGATCAAATATTTTTCTATTGAACTCACTTAAAAAGTCCAAAAATAATGCAAGTATTGTATCATGGTTTAATTTCATAATTTTCTGATTGATAACAATGAGCTTTGATTTTAGTAATGGAATTTGTAATATTCCATTGTATTCTATTAACACTCTCTGTAAATACGAATTTTAAAAACACGTAACAAGTGATAATTAATTAAATTTTTTATATAATTTTAGCTTGCGCATCTTTGAAAGCTTTGAATTTGAAAGAAATTAAAAAAATTATTTAAAAATTTTAAATATATGTTAGACGTAAATAAACAAAATGAAACTCGATTGCATTAAGAAGTAGTATATTAATGTAGAATATAACCATTATTAGTAATTGAAAGCACAAGAATATTAGTATACATAATAAACGTAGACTTAGTTTATTTGTCAGTTAATAAAATATGTCATATTTTTCTTCTAATTTTTCATATTCAGACGTTTATTATGCAAGTAAATTTTTTTTTAATTTTTATTCAAAAGCGATTGTTGTATACTTAGGTTTTTACAAATCTGATTATGACATTAAATTATTTTTATAATATTTAAATGCATTCATTTATAAATACTAATAAGTTATCTAATAAAATATTTCTTATATAGGTAAAATATTTCTAAATACTAATAAAATTGCTAATAAAATATTTCTTATATATTTCTTATATTTTCTAGGTACACATTACAGACGATTAAAAATAAAAATTGAAATCTAATTGCATGTATTGTATTTCTATTTCATAAATTTCAGAATTCTTTCTTTGATAGGTATTTACAAACATTTAAACAATGTAAATAAAAGTGACAATATTTTTTTGTCATTAAATATAAATAAAGTTAATTTTTCAAGTGCTTATTAGAGAATGTAATGTGAAAATAAAAAATAAGTCTTAATTTTTAAATTATATTGAATATAAAAAAGATGTAAACTAATTTTATTATGTAAACACTTTTTTTTAACTTTATTCATAATTTCAAAATGCTCGTTTAAAAAATTTAATAAAATAAATATTTGTTTAAGAATAGATTTACTGAATTAGGTTCCTAGTTCAAATTAGAATTAAAAATTTCTTAAATTATGAGAACTTTTTATACATTCTATTACACTGAATTTTATTATATGTTCTATTTTTAGAATTGGATTGTTTGCTATGAAATAAATAATTCATAGTAATTAATAGTTAGTTTTATAACAAATGCAAATTTATTTGTAGACGAGAATAGAATAATTTATAACAAAAATAATTACTTAAAAAATATTTCAAGGTAGAATTTTGATGCGTTAATATATAAAATAATAAATTCTATTTAAATATTGTAGACACTTGATTATTAAGTCAGGAAAATAGTCCAATAGCATATATAGAATTTCATTCTGTCAAGTATAGAATTCTGTAAATTACGTTTAATCACAATCTTTAGATAGCTATTCATAAAATATAAGATTTATTTTCAAATGATGTACTTCTTGATGTAATATGATCCAAAATTTACAACATGATAATTTGAAAAGTGCTGTTAACTTATAAAAAAAAAATAATTTATGTTTACTTTCACTAATGTTCACTTAATAAAGAATATTAAAAACTAAAAAATATATTAAACATCACTGGATACTACACTTAAGCACTATAGGATTCTTTTATGAAATGTTAATTTTTTTTCTTTTTTTTTCCAGCCTGAAAAATAAGAAATTACACATGAATAGTCTTTATTTAATAGCTTTCGACAATGGAATATTTAACAAAATAATTTCATTTAAGTTCATATTGTACTATTTAAGACTATCAATATATATTCAGAATTACATGTAATAACATAAAATGATTTACGATTTTATTCTTTATTTTATCATTCATCATTATGAATTTTTTTAAATGATATTAATTTAGAACTTGTGTGAATTAAATTTAGAAAAATTTTAAAAACTTACCCTATGATTTTTTGAATTCATTTTTGTATTTAAAACTTTATTTGGATTTTTTACATTATTTAAGGTAACTTCTGATTTAATACAACATTTTTTGGTTGCATGTTGTGATTCATTGGTACTCTTTATTACCTTTAAAGTATTTGAAACCGTTTGAACATGTTCCTTTTCTTTATTTATTTCAGCAGAAAATTGTATTAAATGATTAGTATTTGACGTTACAGTCTCTAATTTATCTAAATTTTCTGTATCTGGAAAATCTTGTAAAATTCGACCTTTTTGATTATTTTCCAAGACATTCTCTTGAGCAGATTTTGCCTCATTCATTACTTTATCGCAAATTTCCATGGACTGATAAGTATTTAATGTTTTAGTCTTACATTGATTTAAAATTTCCTTGCTAAGAGAATGTTGTAAAATATATCCTTCTTTATCATTTTGCAAAATATTCTGTTGATCAGATTTCTTCTCCTGTTGTATTTCAACACAAGTTTCTATGAACTGATCAGTATTTAATGTTTCAGTTTCATATTTATTTAAAACTTCTGTGTTAAGAGAATCCTGTAAAATATGTCCTTTATTATTTTGCAAGATATTCTCTTGATCAGATTTTTCCTCTTTTATTTCAACATAAGTTTCAATTGACTGATCAGTATTTAATGTTTCAGTCTCATATTTATTTAAAACTTCTGTGTTAAGAGAATCTTGTAAAATATGTCCTTTATTATTTTGCAAGATATTCTCTTGATCAGATTTTTCCTCTTTTATTTCAACACAAGTTTTAATTGACTGATCAGTATTTAATGTTTCAGTCTCATATTTATTTAAAATTTCTGTGTTAAGAGAATCTTGTAAAATTTGTCCTTTTTGATTATTTTCCAAGATATTCTCTTGAGCAGATTTTTCCTCTTTTATTTCAACACAAGTTTCAATTGACTGATCAGTATTTAATGTTTTAGTTTCACGTTTATCTAAAACTTCCATATTAAGAGAATCTTGTAAAATATGTCCTTTATTATTTTGTAAAATATTCTCTTGATCAGATTTTTCCTCCTTTTTTTCAATGCAAGTTTTTATAAACTCATCAGTATTTAATGTTTTAATCTCACATTTATTTAAAACTTCTGTGTTAAAAGAATCTTGTAAAATATGTCCATTATTATTTTGTAAGATATTCTCTTGATCAGATTTTTCCTCTTTTATTTCAACACAAGTTTCAAATGACTGATCAGTATTTAATATTTTAGTTTCACGTTTATCTAATACTTCTATATTAAGAGAATCTTGTAAAATTTGTCCTTTTTGATTATTTTCCAAGATATTCTCTTGAGCAGATTTTTCCTCTTTCTTTACTTCATTGTAGATTTCCATGGACTGATTGGTATTTAATGTTCTAGTCTCACATTTATTTGAAACTTCAGTATCAAGAGAATCTTGTAAAATATGTTCTTTTTTATTATTATGCAATATATTCTCTTGAT
The DNA here is from genome assembly GCA_018907045.1 of Wiebesia pumilae. Taxonomy (NCBI): domain Eukaryota; kingdom Metazoa; phylum Arthropoda; class Insecta; order Hymenoptera; family Agaonidae; genus Wiebesia; species Wiebesia pumilae. The sequence continues at coordinate 3,358,864 of JACCHZ010000104.1, forward strand.
CAGATTTTTCCTCTTTTACTTCAATGCAAGTTTCTATGACTTGATCAGTATTTAATGTTTTAGTCTCACATTTACTTAAAATATTTGCATCTTTTGTTTTGCTATTTAATTTATTTGTTTCAATGATACAATTCACTTCAACATGTGGTTGATTATTTTTAACTTCAATTATCTTATTTTTAGAATTTATCGTTGAATCTTTTCTAACATTTTCAATAGTTTCAGTATTATCGTTTTTCGGTTTCTTGTTTAATTTAGCTGAAGTATTTGTTTTTTCTTTCCGCAAAGTTTTACATATATTATGAAGAATATAATATTTTTTATTTAATTCTTCAATTTGTAGTTCTTTTTGCTTTTTATCTTCTGTTATTGCTAATAATTTTTCGTGACTCTCTTTACAACGGCATTTCCATTTAAATGTTTCCAGTTCTAACTGTGAAATCTTTTCTGACATCTATTAGAAAGTGATTAATTAGATTAACTATATTTACTACTTAAATTACAAATAAAATTTAATATTATGAAAATTAAATAAAATTAATATACCTTTTTCATGTCTTCATTATATCCAGTAATAACATTAGTACTTTTTGTTAACGTATTTTGAAATTCTAAGTACTTATCTGAATAGAATTTAAGTTGTTCGTGTAACTTTTTTTCAACTATCTCTAGTTCATTTATTGTATTTTTGTATTCAGTTAATTTCTAAAAAAATTTGTTAATAATAATTAACCTTTTAATATATAAAAAAAGTATTTAATAAATCAATACTTACAGAAATAAGTTGATTTTTCTCTTCTAAAAATGACTCTTCAGTTTTCTTCCTTTCTAACATTACGTCATAAAGTTTCGTTTTTGTCACTTCAAGATCATCTTTCATTACTTGATATAATTTTTCAAAATGTTGTTCCCTAGCATCCATTTCTTCAAACATTGATTTAAATTTTGTATGCATTTCAATGTTATCATTATTCAGTTGTAAATTTTTTTCTTTGGTTTCTGTTAGTAATGTTGAAAATTCTAATAGCTTCTTTTGTAGATTATTTGAAAGTTTTTGACGTTTGTTTTCACCTGCCTTCATAATTGCTTGATTTTGTACTTTCATAGTTTTTATTTCTTCAGTTAAACTATGGCACAAATTGTGCAATTTTGTATTCTTTAATGAAAAGTTAGTGTTATTGTATTGCAATTTATTTTTTTCTTTTTGAATATTCTCAACTTGATTTTTAAGATCATCAATTGCCATTTGGGATTTCTTATTTTCACTTATACGTATGCTGCATAAAGCATGCAACTTTTCGTCAAGTGTTTTGTAGGTGCTTAAGCTTTCTAAAATTTCTTCTACTTCTGTACATTTTTTGCAAGTTGGTTTATTGTGTGGTTCCAATATAATTACTGGCTTTTTTTAACAAAAACAATCATGAATTAATTAATAATTGAAATTATTTAAATTATAACTAAAGCAAAAAAATTACAAATAAATTATATAGAATTAGGTATTTCCAAATTATTTTTCATAATGCATTATTAATTTGTATCGCACAATTTTATAAGTTTAAATGATTTTGAATACATGTGTTTAATGAATTTATAAAATATTCTTAGTTTCAAATTAAAAAGAAATTATCTAGAAAAACAAAAATCTATACATTTTAAATAATTCCATAAATCTATAATAAAATTAAATAAATTTAATTGATCTAGAAATAAATAAAATATTGCTTAATCTTTTAAAACTATTTATTTTTGGTGTTATATTTTAATTTTTTGAAACTTTACATAGCTTTTAATATAATTTTAACTTATTGCAAAATACAATGTTATGTTAATTTTACATAAATTATCTTAATGAATAGATCTATATCTTTATTGTAGTAATAAATATAAAAATTAGCCAGTCAGCCTTTCTATTTTCTCCATTCTGCGGTAAAGTCACATATTAGGAAATTCAATATTTTATTCACATTTTAGGATCTAAGATTGTTACTTAATAATTATTAATTATTAATGTAGAATTTCACTTTTAGAAAACAAAAGAGCAATGAATGTTCTCAAACAAAGCATTTAATTTTAAGTTTAATCAACATTAATGTTTAATTTTGAAATAAATTAAAAATCAAGTTAGACAAATTACAAATGTTAAATAAAATAAATTTATTTGAAAAGTTAAATATCTAGAACAATAACGTTATAATAAAATAACAATGAGGAAAACGTATCACGTATAGCGAGGTTATGTGAAGGAAACTAATTAACCGGATCAACGAATTTTTAAAACTTACTTTAATTACGTGGGTTGAATGGATGTTAGGCTTAGATACTAAATTATCTGATTCGTTGTTCTCCATGATTAGTGTATCTAAAGTGAAAACATTATTTGTTTAGAAAAAATGATAGAACTTTGTAGAATTTATTGTTGCCACGATAATCGCATGCAAAATGGCACAATTTTACAAGTTTTTTAATTATATCATTTTGAGTGGTTGACAATTTGGCGCGTTGTTTTAAACTATAAAGAGAAGTTATTACAAGACGTTTTAAGAAACTTTATAATTATTTACGTAATTTTTTCAAAACTATTAAAATATTTATATTCAAACAAATTACTTTTTTTACAAAGAAACTTAGTACAAATGCTATAAAACTATATAAAACAAAAAAGTAGAATGTCTTTTATTAACTTTATTATTAAGCGAAGCTACGTAGATAATAAAACATCCGTTATTAAAATAAGAAGACAATTAAACAGATTGAACAATAGATTTTTAAGAAACCCCATACTTACAAAAGAAACACTAACTTTGCAATCAGAAAGTAAACTGTTAGAAAATGTAGGGGACAGAAGTCTTATGACGCCGTAATAATTCACCCGCACCCCCACCAACGACTTTTTTTCGTTACGCCAATTTCAACACTATTCAATTATTTTTCTTATTTGCCTTACATGGTGTCTTAAATATCAGTTTAGCTTGAAAACTATGTGCTATCGAGTATAACTTAATTCCAATTAGGCGTTTGTTTTATGTTTTAAATTCTCCGAATGCGATCACGAGTGTAGCAATCGTTTTTTTTGTTTTCGTGTTTATAAACGATTAATATTTACATGTTTCATATTTTTAAATTATTTCAAACAAATTCAAATAATAATATCTAAGGGATCTACTATGGAGCATTTATTCATATCTTTGCAGTATATTATATAATTAAATAATTTATTTTTAGATAAAAGAATAATTTAAAATTTAATTCTAAACTCAATTTCTTAATTCAAGTTCTTCAATTTAATTGAAGAACGAAAGAATATTATAAGAACATGATCTACAATTTCTAAAGTCATCTTGTTAAGAATGGGGTGATATTCTTAAATAGAAAATAATTAAATATTTTACTAAAATGAACTTATTATTATACTTCATGTAGCATTCATTTTTAAAGAACTTTTTAAAGAAAAATTGAAATTCAATTTTTATGCAATTATATATTATTGAATTTCTATTTATAAATTAATTAATTTCTAATTGTTCATTGTTTAATTTACAGACTTATGTCATATATTTTCTAATATTGTATTCATAAGGTAATAATAAATATTGAATATAAATATTATATTTTGTGGAACAAATAGAAGAAAATAGGTATACATTCTGATTTTTGTAAGATTAAACTGATGTAAAAGAATATATTCGATAAATAAATCACACATGTATTTCAAACAAAAATGTATACATTAAAATATAATTTGTTGAAATAGTAATTTTTCATTTGTAAGTATAATTAACATTACCTATTAAATCAATCAAATTATTATTTTTATTAATATTGCATTACATTATATGTGTCCTATTAATTTCTTTTAATATTTAGATTAGGCATAAAGTAAAAGCCAATATGATATTCAATAAAATTTAAATATACGCATAAAGATTTAAAATTTCGATAGATTAAAATTTTGTTAACGAATATAATAAAATTAGTATGTGTTGATTTTTTAATTACATATTCAAAATAACAAATATATTTATATAATATAACAATTGAACCAGAAAGACATATTACAATATTCTGTATACCTACAGAATCATATGCTTACAAACTTTTTCTGAAATTTGATAATAAATTAAAATTAAGTTTATATACATAAACTTCGAATTGACATTTCTTTTTAACATCATGAAATTGTGTATGTATGCACGAGATCAGATGACCAAGGTTGCGTATCTGGACTTGGGGTTATTTCATGCCAGAGTAGAGGGATCAGAATTTTTTCCGAGAAAAATTCAGGAGTCGTTCGATTGTTCTCTACCGCGACTGTGTATCTACAAAAAACCGTCACTAATATCTTTTATTTATTTATATTTTAACAGAGAGGCCATTCGTTCATTCGCCCTTTCAAAAACCGGTATCCCACAAGATTTCTCAATTAAATGGAATATTAATGTAATGTTTAAAGAAATTCTTCATTTATCTTTATTAGCATATTATTTTACTTGATTAATTTTATTGAAAATCTCATATTCTATATATATATATATATATATATATATATATATATTAGAAAAAAATAAGAAAACCTTCGAAGTCTTTAAATAAGTAAAAAAAACAAACACAGTGTAATCTGAGGAATTTTCTGCTGTAAAGGCAAGTCTTAAATAACACAGTTCTTTTTTATTTAAGAATTCAATTATATATAAAAAAATAAAACATATAACTTTGATATATCCAAATAAGAATAACTTGGACAAAAATATAAACAATTAAAAATTGTAAAATTGCACAGTGAAATAATTATCCATGTGTAATATAATATGTATTTTATAAAAAATTTAAATAATAATTCATTATCTTAATTTTATATAACTATATTCTCAATTATAAACTTAACAAGAATGAATTAATATTGATTCATTAAAATTGTTTTATTAAATTTCAAGTAAATTTAATTAGTCTTAATTTTTTATTGTGATTCATTAATATTAAAATGTATAGGTTAATATAATATTCAGTATAGAAAAAAGTTTACACATGATGAATGTACTAATATTTTGCAATTCAACATTAAATATTATATTATTATAGCTATAAACGTTATTAGAATAATAAGTAACAGTATTTTCAATTTAAATATTTTTCAATTCTGATATTTCTATTTAAAACGTCATCATTTAGTAAACGAATAACAATTAATATTAAGCTCTTAAATACAAAAACCATTGTAAATGATTTTTTCTAATCCAAAAAAGATTTTGGACATTATATTTAAAATTTCTAATTTTTCTAATTACTTTTAAATTATTCAGAAAAGTCTTATTTAATGATGAGTGTTTTCAGTCTGTTATTAATAAAAACTCTTTATAATCTGACGTTAATTTACATAAAAATAATTTACAATATTTAAATATAACATATAATATAACGTGAAAAGAATTGTCTTATAAAGTACGTATTCGGAAAAAATACAATCGAATATTATTTGAAGTATTCCTAATATCTTGGGGGAGAATATAACAAATACGAAGTCGAATCCAGGGTTATATTGTATTGTAAGAAAGTATTCTCTGTCTTTCAAATTATTTGTTACGTTTTAATGTCATATAACCTTGAGTTCAAGGATTAGGCGGTGATGATCGATATAATTACACAGGTCTAGAACATTTTCCTTTGCATTATGTATGCCAAAAATGTTAATATAATTTAAAGCTTTTGAAATTGTACATAATAATAGAACAATGTATGAAATTATATATAAATAAAATGATTTTATTTTAAGCCCAATTTATATAAGGTATGTCAATTCTGTAAGAAAGGCTCTGAAATATTATATCTGCTTGTACACGTAAAAAAAGAAATTTAAACAAGTTTTCTTTATTTTCAATTCTTTTTTTATTTACATTTCTAGTTGCATAATGCATTCGATATGTATTTCTTGGTACTTTAGTGTAATTATTAATTTATACTGTTTCAGATTATTTAAAATATTTCTTAATTAGTTTTAATATATTTTGTTAAACAAATAGAATACTTACGTTTAGAAATTAAATTATTCTATGTGGACTATTTACCGTATCGATGTAAATAAATTTTATTTGATGCAATGACAATTTATATAGACAATATATACATTTGTGCATTAATTATAATATATAAATATGATTTATAAATTTATTATTCAATATTTATAAATTAAATTAAATATTCTTTAATTCTTAGTTTTTAATCTAATATAAAAAAGTTTTATTTTTTAAAAGTGAGCGTTAGGCATTAATTGAATTTTTAAAATTTATATTTTATTTGAAACCGATCCAAAGAAAAACAAAAAATCTTATCGAATAATAATCGATTAAAGTTATACACATTTTTTTGATTATTTATGTTAATAATTAAATTAGTCAATAACAAAAAACTTTTTAATTGGAAATAATAAATATAAATGAAATTTTTTGTTTAATTTAATTACTACTTAAAAAGTAATGAAAGAACATGTTTTTTTTCACTACTATTTTATAAACATTTTGTGTGATGTATAGGAGTGTTATGTGTATGAATAAATTAATTAATATATTTATGATCTTATCTAATTAAGACGCATATTTTTGTTATTTTATGTACTTTTCGTATGTCTTGTAATACCGTGTATTTTGAAAAATTAAAATATTAATGTATTTTCTTTATAAGATTCCATTTTTTTTTAATGAATGCATATGTATTGTGGTATACGTGTTTGTATCTAAATAAGCATTAGATTTCATGTGATATTTCTTTAAAATTATAGCTTTAAGGTAATGAGATTTGGATTGATTTGATATTGTACTTTTTCTTATCATTGTTAATACTCTTAAAAAAATGACATTTCCCTTCTTTCCTATTTTGATAAGTTCGTACAAATATCCTGCTAATCTCGCATACATTGGCGCAGAATTATTATTTAAAATCATACAGAACTTTTTATTTCTACATTTATTCTAAGTAAATTAAATTATATAAACAATGATTAGGCCGAATGATAAATTTATAATAGTCCACGAATTGGAAGTGCAACTTCTCTACTAATGAAAATCACGTTACACTAGCATGAAAGATTGTACTTAATAAACTTTGAAGTAAATAAGTTTGTTTAAATTATAAGTTATCACTGATTTCAAAAGAGTCTATATACCGCGACTAAATTAAATTAAATTTTCAAACGTATTTATAATTTCGAAATATAAAAATTAATTATGGTTTGTATGGATTTAAAATTATGGGGTTTGGTGATGATATCACAAGAGCTAGGAATAATGTGCAAGTAGAATTTAGGCGAGTCCTTGGTAGCAATAAACGCAAATAACTTGGGAGAATATTAATATAAAAACTAATTAAAAACAATTCGTAACTTGCAATATATCCCTTGTGATTACACTTTCTTGCTTTGAATTTAAAAGGAATCATATCTTAAAATATAAAATATTATCATTTACAATTACTGTTATTAATTGTTTTCATGAATACGATTATTTATTCGTTAGATACCACTTCCGCTAATTCTCAGATTAAACGCTACTCACTTCCCGATTGTCCGTAGTGCATATTGTAACGCATTTTCGATGATTATACGCATCGAGACTCGAATCTCAAATTGTTTGAAGATATAATAACATTTAAAAAGAAATACAAAAAAGTGTAACCGTTAATTATATTTATATAATTATCACTTTTTTACTGAAAATTTATTAACGCAGACATGATAAACTATTTTGCATATAAAATTAATATTTAAAAGAAATACATTATATATAATTTTTGATCTTTTATAACATACATGATAAGAATTAAGCTACTATATTTAAAATTAAAATTTAAAATTTAAAAAATTAAAAAGCAGAAGTACTTGCGAAATTAATAATTCTTAAACTTTTCACAGACATGCGAAATCTGTACGAAAGTGAAAGCCATTTGAAAGTTAAATAATTTATCTATAAATTCGTTTTTTATTATCAAAATTATAAAATAATTCAGTGTATTGTATGTGTAACATGAATCATAATTTTACTGTAAATAGTGTTTAACAGTAATATGAATATTAGAATCTAATTATACAAGTACATACACACGTATAGCAATAGTTTTGTTATCACATTATTTCTTATAAATATACAATTGAAGAAGTTGAAAGAATAAGAATCATTGAATAATCATCGCAGAAACAAACATTCTTTATGCATACGTAATTACCTGATTGATTAGCAAAGCCGATTTAATACTAGTGTCGCGAACTTATATTTGGTTCGAAAAGAAGGTAGAGAGATGGATAAGCGATTTAAAAAATGTAGAGCTAGATATAGAGACAGATAGATGAGAAGAGACAGAGAGACAGATAGATGAGAAGAGACAGAGAGACAGAGACACAGAGAGACAGAGAGATAGAGACACAGAGAGACAGAGAGAGAGAGAGAGAGAGAGAGAGAGAGAGAGAGAGAGAGTGAGCGAGCGAGAAAAGAAAAGACAAATTCTAATTTTCTCGAAGTTTTATTGAACATTGCGCGCACTGTACTAACCATGAGAATCAATGAGGAGAAAGACAACGGCATTAGCAGCCTGCTTACACGCGTTATTTCGGGATTGAGATCTAAAGTTAGAGAGGGTATAAGGGGCGTTAAAGTGTTTTGAGTATCGCTGAATCAACGTGTTTTGGAATCGCAATACGAGAGCGTTCGTTTTTACGGCATCTTGCGTCGTTCCTGCTGAAATGATTGATTATAGTGATGATATTCGATATGTTAGTTGTAAAAAAATTTATTCGGTGAATTTCTTAAATTTAGAATCGTAATCTCGATTCAGATTCATATGGTCTTTTTCTCTTAAGTGAATTATGATGCAAGTAAAATATCTTTTGAGGAAAATTTCATCTTATTGTCAAGATCTGTACCGTTTCATCATGAATTATTTTTAAAAAATTGACCCTGTACTTGACACATATAGTTGGTTTCTATTATTGTACAGGTGTGAATTTTTTAATAATAAAAACAAAAGTAAATTATAGTAAAATTTTGTATTTGTTATAATGTTAAAGAAATATTTTATATTATTATAAACTGATTTATTTAAAGCATATCAATTTTCTGAGCATTGATAGTAAAGGATTGACCAAAATGCTTTTACGTTTATAATCTGATGTACTAAATTCTTGTAATTCATATTCAAATATAAAATATTCTCGAGTACGATATATATTGGTATATTTATAATAATTTTATGTAATAACTGTTACAATACGTTATTTTTATTACCGACTATTCATTGAATATTTAATTTCGAATTGTCAAGTTATTGTGTTAAGCACTAGATGGCACGACTATGGAGATATTAAGTATCGGACTGGGAATCTCTTATATGAAACATTATATTATTAAGTTTGAAATATATGTGAATAATTACAATACAGTAGAAAAAATTTTCAATAATAATTCAATATGTTTTGTGATTAAATTTTTTCATGAATATAAAAATTATTTAGGTTTTTGTAATTAAAAATTTTCTGTCAATTTGTTAATAAAGTTGATAATTATCGAATTTAGTTTACATTTTGGATATATTAAATTAGGTCTTAAGTTTTATTATAACTATATATTATTTAATTTTTATCATTGATATTAAATTTTATTTAAATTTAGTTATGTTTTTATCTTTCATTATTTTTAATATCATACTATATTCCAATAATTTTTTTAACTTATGCATATGTTTATTTGTTGTTTGAAATATTTAAAAAATAATAAAATGCACTGAAATTCAAAGCAATAAGGATTCTAATATAAAGAAAATTTAGGATAAAACTAAATGCATATAAACTCTAAACAAAACAACATGTCTTAAAACTGTATATATTCTATTTTAGTTTTCCATAGTTTCTTTTATATTCTTAATCAAATTATTTAAAATGTATTTATAAAATTGTTGAAATTGTATACATACATTCATTTTATGCATTAACTACTAAAAAATATAATAAATAAAAAAATAATAAATGAAAAATAAATTAATGTTGAAATTATTTTATCACTTTTCAATGTTTGTAGAAAGCATAAAAAGACGTGGATGTTTTTAAGACTGACTATATAAATTACAAATACTTTGGTGCATATATGTATACATTTTTTACTACAGTTTGTAGTGATTGTCAATGCTATTGAAAAATGTAGAAACGGCTTTTTTGAAAGTTTTCATGAATTAAATAAAATTCGTAAATGCCAATTTTCAAACAACAAATTATAATTCGTAGAAAATGAATAACATATTGAAGTAACTTTGATCGGTCGTAATACACTTATGTGAATTGATAATAGCAGAAAATAGAATAAGAATTTAATATATTTTATCTATAAATACCAATTGTTCAAAATCAATTAAACGTGTTTTATGTATCTATTTATAATGGGCCATTATTTTAGGTGCAATATGTAGAATTTAATTCTGATAAATTAATGAAGTATTGGTTTCAGGCTTTTTAATATATAATAGGAACCCAGAGTACAAATTAATACCAACACATAGTTACAAATCATTTATAAAATAATATACGTACAACAAATTACGTATTTTCACTTATTACTTTTTATGCAAAACAATATGTGGGTAAAATATATTCATGTTTCACTTGCTTATTTTCATCACGTATTTGATTAAAATTTCCGGCGCTGAAAATTTTAATTGTATAGATTACCAAATTAGTTTGTTTTTAATGTCGCATTTGTTGTAAAAAATTCGCATCCTTACAAGAGCAGTGTTGTCATGATTTCATAGGCCAATTAATTAAAAGCAATCTAACACGAAGGAAACGTAACCAATTATATTATTAAATTTTACTTCGGTAGGACAATTATGATTGTAGCAATGATGCATACAAAAACATTTTTAATTTTAAAATGTATTAATAAATATTAACAGTAACATAAATTTCAAAGTATGAAAAAGTATGAAACTTAGAAGATTATCATCGATATATTTTAGTATAAGCTAGTCCTTCTTTAAGCAAAAATGTAATAATAATCAAACATTTATAATAATACTTGTAAATAAAATTAATATCTTATAAAACCACTTTCATTAATTGATAAAAATTAATATAAATGCAAACGAAATAACAGTACCTTTTTATTTGAGAAATATGTTTTCATAATATTAAACGAGATTTTTAAATATAAGAAGCTTTTTTAATTATTAGCAGAACTCTGATTTTTTAAAAAAATGATTTGAGTATAAGAATGGTTTTGTTTTTAAACAATTTTCTGTTTAAATTAATTTTTGTATTAAACTTTATGAATTTTTATTGAAAAATAATGACAAGTTCCACATGATTACTTTACGATTGCTAAAATTTTAATTGTCTGGAAAAACTTGAAAATTGACATAAATTTACTTTGAATTTTTTAAAAATATTTAAATTTTTTCAATTCAGGTTTTTAAAATTCTCCTTCAGATAAAAATGAAAACTTTTGATATTTTTCGATAACTTCAAAATTCATGATTTTGTTACAATTTTCAAATATTGTAATTGTTTAATTAATCAATTCAAAAAGCTATAGACGTTTTAAGTTTAAAATTTGCTTGGCATTGGAACTTGAACTATATAAACTATTGCGTAACTAAGGCAATTTATAAAAAAATTTATGTTAAGTTTATTAATATTTATTTTTAAATTTACTGAAAATTTTATTCTATTAATACAAAATTATGTAATATTTGTAGACCAAATGAATATTTATTCCTAAGTACTTTTACGTAATTTATTTATTTTTGAAATTAATTACATCTGTAAAAAATTTTTTTTCTTTATTTTTTCTTCATTAAACAATTTGTATTTTAAATTAAAAATTGTCTTAATATTTTTAACATTATGAAAACTGTATAGAAAATAATTAAAAATTTCTTCATAAGTAACATTTAAAAAAATTGAAAATTGAACGAAAAAATAGTATGAATTTATGTGTAATTTAAATTGTAATTTCCACTAACATTTTAAATAGCAGAATAATATTTTATTGATTGTTTTTAAAGCTTCTATTCTTTGAAAATATCTGAATTATTATTTTAAATAAGAACTTGACAAATTATTTTTGATTTACACTATTAAAATCTTAACTTCCGTACTGATCGTGTAACTTCCGGGCACAATGACTATCATCATAATCGCAATCATTCTGGTAATTCGAATGATAATCAGTTTTTATATGCGCATGATGCATAGTTGATCTTCTGACCGAAAATTCATACTTGTTCTTAAGGATATAACTCATTAACAGTAGGTAGACACAGGATGATCGGAAAAAACGACAGTGTATGAAATCACATCACATATGTGTGTCCAACGATTAAGAGTAATATAACACGAAGCGAACGTAACCAATTATACTATAAAGGATGGCACTGCATAGCAATAAAATCAAAACACCTACGGTGATATATAACAGAGCTGATGGTGACAGTATTATACTGTGCATACATGTTTAATTTATTATGATGCTCTTTTTCAATTATATAGTTTTATTTCAAATTTATACACGTAATTTTAGTCAAATATTTTTGTATTTAATTTGAGGCCATTCAGGATCTCATGCTAGAAGTGAATGCGATGAATTTCGTTTACAAGAGCTATTCGTTAAAATTTTCATTTTAACATTTTCATAAGATATACCTAAAATGAAACCATGATCAAACAATGCTAGAGTCAGTTAAAATTTTAACACACTATTTATTGATGTATTTAAATTGATACGTTAAGTAAAAAGTATATTTGTCTACAAAATAACGATACAACATTCAGAGGAAAATATATAATTTAAAAATGTTTCTTCTACATTTAAATTATAATTATTTAGTAGAACTTAAATATTTTTGTAAATTTTTTAAGGTTGTAAATATTTAAATTCAAGTTTTAACACTAATTCAGTTATTAACCAAATAATATTTGGATTATATTTTGAATTAATTATTAATGATTTAATTAAAGTTAATAAAGATTATTTTAAATTAACGAGTCTTTAAAACTTTTCACCTCTATAAATAATGACGTACATTATTTTCATTTTTTATGAAATATTCTTTTTTATTTTTTGATATAGAAAATTATTCAAGTAATTAAGAAAAAGTTCATTTTTTAGTATAAATTTCTATATAATTATTCTAAATGATTTAGTACAATAAAAGAATTTTTCTGAAGATGGATATTTTAAGTACCTTTGAACTACTTCCAAAAAGTTTTGAGTTATTGAAGTCCATTTGAATTAAGAATAAAAAAACCTGTAGACAAGTAATCATTATTAATAAAATTCTGTAACAACTAAATATTCATGAAAAATTTATTATTGAAAAAAATACTACTAAAATATCATTAAGACACTCAAAAAAATCAAATTTTTATTTTTTATCAAAAATATTAGATTTACTTTCATATAAAAATCTGTTAAAATATTAATATTCAAATTTATATTTTATTCTATAAGGGGGTGGTTTAATATCTTTATCATATCAATATAAAATTGAGTTTTCGAAAAAACCTAATTATATTTTGATATATAGATTTATGGGCTAGACTACATATTTTATAACTGAAATATATTTCTCTCGTTTTGATTTATTTGGCGTACAGTGTATAAATGGTCAATGATACATCTGGCATTATATCGTTTTTTTTACAATCTCAACATAATAATTTACTATAATAAGTACGAAACCTAATAAAAAAGTTAAGTTATTGAATATTGTTATACTTTATTCTTATATAATGTACTTTGATTTCATTAATTTAATTGAAAAAATTAAATGTTGTTTGAGAAAAGCTCTATTTAATGTCAGTTTTTATTCGCTTCATAAGTAGCATAATAACCGAAAGTATAATTTTTTTACTTTTCTATGAAATTTCGATCAGTTTCCATCCTAATAAAAGATAAGTCATCATAATTTGACGAGTTGTTTTGTTTCTCACCGTTGCTAAAAGTTTTCCTACAGGTTTTTAACGGCTTATGCATAGGAGTGAGTGAGAATACTGGTGAGTGAGAAGTGAGTGAGAAGATTGGTTTCGTATAAAGTAGTGTGTGCGCAATAAGATCGGTAGAGTGTGAGCGATCGTAGCATTAGCATGCGAATTATAATTAAAATTAATTCCTATGCAGGATCTGTATGTCAGTCGTGACTGAGTTATCTAAGTGAATTTCTTCGATACTTTCGGCATTGTCCATTGTATGTTTATAGGATAGGTGTCCAAAGATGTATAAGATTGGAATTCCTCATAAGAAAGGCTCAATCCTCTCTCTCTCTCTCTCTTCATTTTCTCTTTTTTCTGTTTCTTATACTTGCTGCAACTGATTCGCATACAGAGGAGATTCTCTTGTGCGAATTGAGAGTCTATTAACGCATGGTCTTCGAAGATTTCAAATTGCATTTATTTACTTCTGAATGTCATAAAGGAAAAAATAATTATTCTTATTTTAGGGAAGATGACATTGAAGAATTTTAATTCAAATAAAGTTCAGATTTTTATAATTACAAGGTATTTGGATTGATTATAATTGATATTAGAATTTATAAATATCTAATTACAGATAAATAGAAATAATTTAATTAATTTGCCAACTTTTCTTGTGATAACAACGGTAAATTATAAATGGTATTTCATTCATTGGTATAACCATGAAATATTTATTGAATTTTACTAAAATTTCATTGTTAATTGGTATTTCTAAGTTTTGCAATTCAACTTTAATTGAAATCAAAAGATAATAATATATAAAAAATTTAAATAAAACTCAACTTTACATGATTATCTTTAAAAATGGTTACCAGAATCTCTTAGACATTAGTTTATAACATTTAATAATTTAAATAATTATTTATCAATATTTACACAAAATTGTACAATTCAAATTATATTTTAAAATATAATTATGCAATAAATATAATTTCAAAAAATTATTCTGTTAAAAAATTATAGACTTTGATTATTCACTTATCTTTTCTTTCTTATTATTTTGAATTTTATAACATTATTTGAAAAGTATTTACTTTTATCAACAATGTTTGACACTGTACCCGTTGGCTTTTAGGTTAAGGAATTTCTTTTTTGAATTGAAAGCTGCATTTTTTGGTACATAAATAGCTAATTTACAGTTCAGATAAATTTATGCAATCTAAAAATTGAATGGTACTAAGTTCTTAAAAAGTTTAGAGATAGAAATTATAACTGTTTATTGCATAACATAAAATAAAAACACGATTTGAAAAAGTTGATGGTCTTTGCAACTATTAAAATGGTAAGGTAATAGAATATGTGGTCAAGCTTACAAGAGATCTTTTTTTTAGATCAATGTTGATTTCATCTTTTCAAAGTAAGTGATATGGGTCAGTTATCTGCTATTTTTATGCTTGTATTGTATTAAAATTATTAAATAACAATCAAAGAAAGTTTTCAAGAATAATATCATACTACCGCAATATTGTGTCTCTTAGTCTACTAGAAAATTTCAAAATTCAATCTTAAACATTATATTTACTGAATTAGTTTTTTATGTAATTGTATAAGTTGCTTATAATATTTAATTACATTGTTATTAAAGTAGGTAATGTAATATATATATATATATATATATATATATATATATATATATATAGATACATATATACATATTAAATTGTAGAACTAAATAAAGTATAAAATTGCATTGTTATCCATATAAGTATAAATTATTTGATAATAAATGTCATTAATAAATTGATTTTTGTTTGATACATTTGAGTTTCAGTGTGAGATGTTGGAAACGTTTCTTTCCATCTTCAAATTTTGACTTTTGTTTTTTTATCCTCCTTTGTTATTTGTTTTTTCTAATAATATCTTAAACCTTTTTTCTCATTCAGTAATGATAACTATGATTTTATGAATGGATCTGAATCTTCACTTCGTCTTCACATTTATAAGCAAATACTAAGCAAACAAAAATAAATATAATCTTTTATCTTCGTAAAATTATATACAGTTTCATACAAAATAATGAAATATAAGTTATGAATTTAGTTAAAAGGTAGTTTTCTTCATTTCAGTATAATGCTTCTAGAATCGTATTTCTTTTTAGTATATAATATGTACATGTGCACTCTTTTTTATACTTTTATTCTTAGATTTTGTGTACTAGACCTATGTGTAATACAATACTTTCTCACTTGACTCATTTATATAACTAGAATCTTCTATAATAGTTCTTGTATTATCTCTATCATTCTCTTTTCTTTCTCTTATGCATATACTCTCTTCTAATATCATTTTGACATAAGAATTTGGCTTACTTTAGCTTTCTTTATTACTGAAAATTTATCTCTCCGATGATTTTGGTGGACGTGTTGGTAGCTTCAAGCTTTCGCTTTTCTACGAAATGTACGACAGTAATAAGGTGAGCACGTATTAAACTATGGGTATTGCGACCTCGACGTGTCCGCGTTCATCCGTCCAAAAATAGGGTAGATTAGGCTGATCTATGGCAATTATTATCAAGCAGAAATGTTTGTCTCGGTTTTCCATCAATCCCCGAATATGTCCGTGAATTTACTTAATAGTATTACTATTGCCGTTATATGAACCGAACACTTTATTTACTTTCATTAGAAGTAAGATTTACGTTCTTTATTAAACTCTAGTTCTTTACAACTTCCGAGATTCTCAGTATTTCCTCTCTTAATATTTGCACTTTATTTTTAAATTATTAGTTTTGTACTACATTTATTTATATGAATCATTTCAAAACATTCGAAATTAGTTAATTTTAAACAAATCGAATTTTTTGGTATTTAAATGAGTATGCTTTTAACTTTAATACGTAAAATAATATTTGTAATTCGTGAATTATTAATAATAAAGCTCAGGTATTAATGTCTTACATCTAAGAAAGTATATTAATATAAAAAGTAAAATAAAAATTGATAAATTGTAAAATATAAAATAAACATAAACCGAGCATTAAGAAAGGAAATTAATTATAAAACAAAAAGGTATGAAAACAGAGTTGTGTGTATGTATGTATCAGAAAAAAAACAGAAACTACTTAAATTGTTGAATAAAATTAGTTTAAATTTACAATTATTTACTTATATTATTTTTTTTTCATTCTTTTAATGAAATTTCATACATCCACGGAAATTTTGGATTTGTGTTAAATATGATTTTTCATATTAACATATTTTAATTTACATTTAATATTTATCTAATTTATTTATACTTTATTGCAATATAGTAAATATACATCAAATGTATGTAAATGTTATAATATTTATATTATTTATGTAATTTAATTTCAATTAATAATATTGATTACTTTTTATGTATCTTTAAAATATAAAAATATCATTTGAATAACTAGTGACTGGATACGAAGATATATTTCAATTATTATAATGTATTTTTGTAACTAATTTAATCGCACTAATTACAATTATAATAATAATGAATCGCATTAATTACAAATAAATAAATGCCTAAATATAGTTTTTTGATTTGGAGCAATAAGAAAGTTAAATCATCTACGTAAAATATATTCATAATGTATGACCTAACATATTCATTTTTTACTTTATTTTATGTAATTTTAATAATTTTATTTTATGTAATGGTTAACCTTCAAAATATTTAGATTTGGAAAGATAACTGAAAACTGATGAACTAGTATTGAACCACGTGAATAATAATTTTTATAATTTCATATTATTATATTTTAATAAAACACGCTAATAGTAAAAGTTTATTTTATTCATTGATTCATAATTATTTCGAATAATTTTTTGAGTAAATTCACTCTATAGTTATTTAAATTTATTTCAGAATCTTTACTTAAAATTTATAATAATAAATATAATAATTAATATAATATAATATAATATAATATTTAAAAACGAATCATGTAAAAATCGTACCATAATAAAATGAAAATTATATTTTCTTAGACAAGCAATAAACTTTAAATATTTTTTATTATAATTAAGGAAATTTATTACAAAAATAATTAGGTACTAAAATTAAAACAAAACCAGTATACGAGCTTAAAGATTTCGAGTTTATTAAGGTGCTGGATCAAAATAACGTTTATACACCTAAAGCGTTATTTAAGTATACGTAAATGTTAAATTAAGATGATGATGTACGATACATTACATAGATAATAAGAAAATTCAAAGGGGCGAATTTTATCAATACATAAGATTAGATTTGGTTAACAAGTAGCGAACCCTCACTCTAGAGGCGTAGAAATTTACGAAAATATTACCTACCTCTATATATTTCAACGTAATAATTTATATTTTATATAACGACGATGATGGCAATGCAGATAAGTCAGTCTTCATTGGAGCACTATACGAATTATGATATTTGCATTGGCAAGTACCTCTTTATACATTTTCATAAGAGTGAATGAGGTATGTACTGAGATTTGTAGCATAAAAGATAGGCAATGTCGTTTGCTTTTGCATGTTTGTTATTGCACGTTTCAAAATTTCAAAGCTGAGTATATTTTGGTTCATAACTCTCATAACTCTTTTAATGAACTTTGTTTATATTTAACATAATAACTATTTTTGTTAAGAAGAACATCATAATTTAAGTATTATACATTTATTTAATACATACAATTGGATAATAAATCTAATTTAATAAATTAATAAAAACCAAATTATTATATTTAAATAAGTAAAAGAATATTAAAACATAGGAATTAATTATACTTAAGTCTTTTCAGATGATTAAACACTATAATTTTAAAATATATGTTTAATATGACAAACCGACTTTGTATATTTATAAATACTGTAAGATATTTTTAACATTCTTAGAAAATTCAACTAATTTTATAAATGTACATATCATATATTCACATATATATTTTTATAAATACGAATATATATATTTGTATATTTATATAAAATTTTTAGGAATTTGGTATCGTTTCGCGAACATCATTATTAATAATTGTCCTATTTAAAAATTTATAATTTATACAATTTAAAAAATTTATTATTAAATAATTTTTCTTATTTAAATTTTTGGAATAATAATATTGGAAAATAATAATAAATAAATTTAATTGTTATTTTTAACCTATATTCATTAAATATTTTGTTTCCGAATTTAATTTTTATTGTTATTAATTGTTGATTAATTATAATTTTAAATTGTAGATAGATTTTTAATTGTAATAGTTATTTCAACATTGGAATAATCTTAAAAAACCAACTCAAGGAGAAATATCATGGACTGTAAATTCAACTTTGAGCTTTATCCAAAGGATTGCTCACATAATTAAAGCAAAGTTTTGGTTGACCAGTAAATCAGGAATTATGTGGACTATAGTAGGGGAATATCATAACCATAAACGGACGAACGATCCCGTCCTGAAAGACAATAGGCACATGGCGCCAACAGTGTTCTCTTAAAAATTCATATATACGTACGACAGTTACATAGATAAATATGTACTTGTTGAATGCAAGATGCTAATAAAAGATATCGGAAGAGTTTGAGAAAATTAATGATACAGATTTAATCGAATGAGAACTCGATATGTATCGTTGAAAGAAACGTGGATCTACTGACAATTTAGTGGTTAATACTAGACATATGATAATCATTATTTACTAATTTGAAATGTTGTTTTATAAAAGTAACCAAGAGAACGCACATTAAAATATCATGACGGTTAAAATTCTAAGTTAATTTCTAACTTTGTTATTTATAGAGGATTACTGATGACAAATGTACCAACCAATTTATTGGTATGCGCTCTATTTAGTATTAAACGAATTATATTAGAAATAATAAGATGTTCTAACGATCAAAAGCAATTTCATTGTTTTAAAAATACATTTTACAATTTATTTATATTACGGAAATTATTTTTAATTTTTAGTAGAGATTGAGTAAATTTAATAGAAATTAGTGAACATTAATGTTAAGAAAGTATAGTTTGCAGTAATTCAGTAATTCATCACTACTTGGTATTTTCTAAAAATTTTGTTAAAGTTTTACTGGCTGTTTGCGTAATGACAATCTAAGAAGGTAATTGTCGATTTTCCTTTCTCTCCCTATGACTGTTGACGCAGTGTAGCATATCTATACATAAGTGTTGATAAAAGTAGACAGCGGTAGAGAAGAAAGAAAGGAAAGAAAAAAAAGCAACAGAGAAAAATATTGTGGTAGGGGAAAACGTAAGAGAACAAATCGGCTATGCGCGCGCGCACACATTGTAAACAAAACTTTGGAGGACCGCATGGCTTTGGTCAGTGAGGCGGAAACTGCGCCACAGTATTCATCGTGAATGTTTCGAAGATTACGACGTTGCAGCTATTCCCCGCAGTCGGTTGAAGTACGTGTGCACTTCCTGATAACAGACGTTTGACAAGCAGAGCAATACTTGGCTAATAGAAGGAATCGTCGAATTTAAAATTTTTCTTTCACTGAAAGAAGTGTTCGGAGCAAGTGTTTGGAAATTCTGAAAGTTTCATCGATATAATTCGAAGCTTATATTCTGATGAGACTTAAAGTATTTATACGGATGAATAATTAAGGGGCGTCACATTTTGGTGCAAAGCGTTTTTTTTTTGTAATTCAGCTTTATTGAAAGTTTTTGGAGTATTAACAAGCTGAATAATCGACGATTCAGTGTCAGTTATCGATGGAACTATTGCATTATCATTGAACATCTTTTGGTATTTTTACAAGTTTTACGACTTCCAAAGATACTCGATTCAAGGGCGAGTCGGAGGTTCGCCGTTGCTTCTACAATCGAAAACATTAATAAGCGATATCTAATTGTTTTATTTGAGTCCAAAAAAAAATAGCCATAGGAAGCAAGGATCTTCGACTTATTAAGTGATTTGGAAGCAACAGGAAACTGTGTCGTTTTATTGATTATCGCGAGGAAAAAAAATTTGTACGATATTCACTATAAAAAGAGAGTGCGTGCAAGTTTAAATCACCTGTGACCTGCTGAATACAAGCTCAACTTTAACGAACGCAAAGTTTGATTTTTGCGCTTGAACATTCGAATGCTGAGACCAGAAACCCTTACATCTATAATATATTGTCGGATAATAGGATAAACACAGACAGTAAGAATGGCTAATGTTACGGAGTTCATCATCACAGGGCTCATGAATCCCAGCAAAAATGGCACGGACGTCACAAAGAAATCGTCCCCTGTGTCATTTATGGTGCTCAACTTCGTCTACGTTATTGGTGTTCTGGGAAATATTTCGGCCTTGATTATACTTTTGCATAAGGACAAGGTACTTTTTATGCTTTTGTGCAGTAGAGAGACTATTATTGTTCATTTTAATAATTATCATTAAGCAATGACCATTAAGCATATGGGAAATCTAATTAAGATATAATTTATATTTTTAGAATGTTTTTGATTGAATTGTATGCTTTTTAATATTGATATTTACGATCACTAGTTGTTCAAGAGCTTAGATTCGCATGAACTCTGTTTAGTTTTTCATTAACTTAGATTTTTCTTAATACTTATTAAAATATGTTTTTTCTATTATATTACAACAAATTTGAATTAAAGAAATCTATTGAAATTTTTATAATATAAATGAGCAGTTTTTAAGTTTATCAACATTTTTAGAAAATTTTCATTCATATTATAAAATGATCAGTCGATTCTTATTCATAGTATTTAGAACCACTATTGAAATTTTCATAATATAAATGAGAAGTTTTTAAGTTTATCAACATTTTTAGAAAATTTTCATTCATATTATAAAATGATCAATAGATTCTTATTCATAGTACTTAGAACCACTATTAATAATAAATTAATTGATGAATAGTTTAGTTCTCTTTCAAACTTTTGGATAGTAAATTCCGATGCATTTGATACAAGGCGCAATAGTCCGACGATGCGTGAGTAAGTAAAATGAAAAAATGTTAGGCATCCTTTTTTCATGTGTGCTCAAATCACACATAGCAATATCTTAATTTATAAACGCAATTTAAATATATACCTATAATAAGAGGAAATTTTAATTTAGAGTTTAATAAACAAACGGTTTACTATTAAATATTATTTTTGATGCATGTATAGATTAATATAGTGTAGTTTAATTAAAGTTTTATGTAAATTATTCGGTAGTAAAAATGTATATGTACAGTTTTTGTGTGTCAAATGAGCGTATCGTTTAAGTTTCTTAAACTTTCATTGTTTACATATAAAATATAATCATTAGAATGTTATATAATAGAGATTTATATACATGTACATTTATATACAAGATATCTCTAATTGTGAAATTACTATACTTATTTGAAAATTCTACGAACTAGGTTAGAATTGAAAATAATTAATGCTTTTCGAAAGTTTTTTCACCCGGTGCTGCACTTCGCACGCGGCATCATTTAAAAAAATAAAAAAGGCCATTTAAGAAATACCGCTAAAGGAAATAAGATTTGCCTTACGGACTCGCGGCGACGATACAACATACCGTATAATCGGCAAACGAGAATCGAATATTTAACAAAATCCAATCGGCTCCCTTTATAATCACTTCTTTTTCTCCCGTTTCCTTCAGAGGAGAAACCGGAAGCACTTACTGATGCTACGTGGCTTAACGATCAACGACCTGATAGCTATGCTCGGTACCTGGGTGCAAATGTACATCTCGAGATATTGGCCCGGCAATGGCTTCTGTTACTTGCACGTGGTTTGGCGGCTCTTTGGTCTTTTTAGCGGATGCGTCGCCATTGTCATGGCTGGAGAGCGATGGCTGGCCCTCACTAGACCGTTTGTATACCAGAAGGTAGGTTCGAAGAGTCTTGGCTAATATTTTGCTTGTTTTTCTTCTCTATCTTTATCTCCTTCAGATGCGATGGGAAAAAGACGTACGTTACATGAAGTTGAGCGTTTCACATCCCTTTATAAATAACCTATATTGTATTTTTACATTATGTCTCCTTTTAAACAAATCACGTGTTCGATGGTTAATTGTTTATATAGTATTATATAGTTATATGTTTATACGTACTTTGTTTAATTTATTTTACTTATGTAAAAAGATAAACTTTATTTTGTTCGAACGCTATTCTGAGGTCGCATGCACATTCACAATATAACTGTTTTATAATTGAGTCTATTTAGAAGTTGTCATTTTCTTCTAGTATCTCATGTACGAATTTCTCTCAAATAATTAAATTTTATAATTACATCAAATTTATAATTAATACCCATATAATTAAATCAATAATTGTAAATCTACGAGTGTTGTGGATAAAAAAAATTGAATGTTTAAAATCAACATTAATTTTTGATGAACCAGATTTAAGTTTCTAAGTGTACTGTAATTTGAAATTTTTATTTTTGCTATATTCTCAGTATTACTTTACTCGATTAGTTATAAAATATTTTATAATTAATTTACTTAAATAAACTTTTGATATATTGAACTCAAATTTTTTTAAACGATGATTATATATCCTATGAATATAGAACACATTAATTACTTAATTTTTAAAAAATGATTTTGGTAATTTTCTATCATTTAATGGACTTCGTTTAAGTAGGTACTTCCATTTTTTAGTAAAGTGTTAATTAATAAACGTGATTACAATTTATTAATTTTATTATCTATATTGATGAATATTATAATGGAAGTAATTATATTCTAAAAAAAGGATTAATGTATAATTTAGTTTCTGAGATGTATGATTTTACAGTTAAGGACAAACCTTTAACATTTAATTTTGATTTTAATTTGTTTTAATTTATGTTTGTTTTTAAAGCAAAAATTTTATTATATAAAAATGTTGGAATGTTTATATTATATTATATTATATTATATATATGTTTTTATACGTTAATATATATTTAAGTAAACTTTAACAAATGAATATACAAATTAACGATATTAAACAAAATTGATTAATTGTAATGTGATTATTTTAAGTTTTTGTACTAGCAAAGAATTTCTAAAAATAATAATTTTGTTTATGATAATTTTATATTTATTGGTTAATTGAAATTTCATGCTAAAAGAATTATGTGCACGTGAAATGCAAATTCACTCAGAAAAAAAATTTAATTTTGAGATTAATCGTGTTAAAATTTTATGACTATAATTTATGTTTTGCATTATATAACTTGTTAAATAATACTTTTTGTATAAAAGTAACATAAATAACATTATTTTTTAATAATGAATTATATTTTTCAATTATCAATATCAAACTCGCTTTAGACATGCATTTCTTTGTAAAAGATCTTTAAAACCATAAAGACAAGTAGCTAAGTATGCATAATTTACTACATCGCCATTCGCTCAGTCAGAAAAAACACAAGTATTCGTTAGGTTACAAAGAAAGCCGCTATAAAGTTTTACTTATGGATAAAAGCAAGCACGTAACCTTTAAATTTGAATAAATCAATGACACGTGAAACATAGTAATCAAAAGGCTTAAAATTTATTTTATTTTCGGCATTATCCATAGTATATACGTATCCACGAACCATAAAATAACACCACCATGTTCATTAAAAAAATAATAAATAAAATAATTCAATCGACTATGCCTGGAAGTCATTTACGTTCAAGGAATATTAATGTTCACATCAAGGGATGAACTTCCGTGATTTCGCGACAAATTAGAAATTCATGCGCGTTTTTCCATTCGTTCGTGCACGCACAATCGTACGTGTCATCGTCCATCACTAGACTAAGATTGGCCATTTCCTTTGGATCTTTATGCCACGGTTGCCTGAAACGGAGGAAACTGTCGATCTCATTCACTGACCGTGAGAATTGCACAAGAACAGTGAAACTGTTTTATCTTACGAAGCTTGACTGAAAAGAAAAACCTGAAATCTTGTATTTTTACGCGACGATTGTAAGCATTTACAAATGACAACAAATAATGGAATTGATTGTTTTTGCAAATATTTATTTTTTTTATAAAAATAATTGTCACAATTAAAAAAAAATTACTTCTGCCTTTTTAAAAAAACGAGTTATACTTGTAAATATGTACATTTAATTTGTAAGGCAAATTAAAAAAAACAAATGTTACACTTTTTTAATATTGCAAAGTTTTTAAAAATAATGTTAATATTTTTAATACATATATTACCTAAGATTATATTAAATATAAATTTAAAAGTTTATTACTTTAAATTATAGTTACATATATTTTTCTTTAATTTTTTAAAATTCGTTAAAAATTATAAAAATGTAAAAAATTCTGCAGCTTATAACATTATATAATTATATAAATCTTCTCATATATTTACAAAAATGATGGTAAATTAAAGAAGATAAAGAATTAAATTAAATTCACAATTAAGTTATCTTACTTGATTGCGATCTTTATTAAAACAGTTTAATTAAAACATGTGGATCTAGAAAAGATTTGATCTAATGGTTCATTCATTTTTTAATATTTATTAATAATTTTTTGTAAAATAAGTTTAGGCTTGGTATAATTATGTAATTAAAATATCGAAAAAGTTTATACACCCAGGAAAAGTACGAATTGCCGAAATTAAATTTTAATTTACATCACAGATATACTATAGTACATGCAACATTATGTATTGATATCAAGTTAGCCCCAACTGTTGTTCCCTCGAGTATTTTTTATCCACGTTTGATTAAGTAATTGTATAAAACCTTCATTTAAAAGATGTATTGTATGATTTTAAATTAAATGAAACCACATTTATTCGCTTTGCTTCTGAATAGGTAGTAAATTTATGTCAAGATTCAGTATGATAAGATAAATAGTTTTTAATTAAATTAGAATCTTCTCATTCTACAATATTAAGAATTTAAATATTAAGACATTAGATATATTTTTATTTAATGTCTAAAATAAATGCAGTAAATATTATTTGCAAGTTATATCGTAAAATGATATTTTAAGTAAACAATATATAAGTAGACGTTCAAAATTATATATTTGTAATCTTTTTCATAACCTTTGAAAATGCTTATAAAAATATTTAAAATATAATAAATAATAAAAAAAAGTTATAAGGATTATGACTAAGAAATTTATAAATTTCTTAAATTTATAAATAATAGAAACTTATAAATAAATTCAAATTTAAATTATTGTTTTCCACAAGAACAAGATTTACTGTGATTCAAATTTTAATTTGAGATTATAGTGGTTAATTTTACTATGAAATAATATTTCAAATCCATGATTTTTTATAGTTTTGAATTATAATGAATTTTTAATATAGAATATTTATCATTTTAGATAAAATTTTCTATATTCATTTCGAATTATATTTAATTAATTTACCATACAAATAATGAATCATTATCTTATAATGAATATACCTGTTTCGATCAGAAACATGTAGAACGTAACAAAGCGTCTTTTGTTGAAATTAATTAAGACTAGATTATCGATCATTTTCCTTCATAGTTTTATCGCTAGTAGTTATAAGATAGTTATTTTAAAAGGATTACTTATGTTATTAAATAAACTGGAATAAGTAAAACGGTTTTATTCATTCAAATAATTTCTTAAAAGGTGAATTATTCAAGTAAAGAGTATTTTATTTAAAAGAACATTTTGAAAGAATATTTTTAAGGCATTAATAAAGTCAAATTTGTATTAGTCGACAAAAAATTTGTTTATAAATAATTTGTGTATGATTTGAAATATTTAATCAGGTTAAATAATTTCATTTGAAATTAAAAACTAACTTAATGTGTGTTATTTGCATGAAATTTAATTTAAAATTCAATTATGTAGTTTGTACAAACTTAATTGCTAATTTACAAAAATATAATAAGTATACATTTATTTAAAAATTAACTTAATAATATCTGTATAATAATATTTAAGTGAAGATATATGTTAACCATAAAAATATAAATTTTGTTAAATCTGAATTATTTTTCAATTGACTACAATTCAATTGAAAAAATCCCTTGTCTAGATTCTCTATATCATTTCCAATTTCGAATATTGCTAAATGTATATCCTGAAATTTCCATATTTAGTATATTAACTAAAAATAGAATTTCACATTTTTATTTTTTAACACTAGACTAGTATTTTTTTTCTTTTTTCATTTCTTAAATTCATATCTTAAATATATATATATATAAAATCTCAATTACAGCAAATAATCTAGGATTTATATTTATTTTTATTAAATAAAATAACAAAATTTATTAGAAAATCTCACGTCTCACTTATTATATCTATTAAAGCATTACTTAGATATATATTATACATTTATATGTATTTATTAAAGACATAAAAACTTTAATTATTTCTTTTTGAATTCAGAAAGCTTAATATAAATACACTAACATATTAGTTTATTAACATTTCCGAAAAGTGGACATCATATAACGTGTAGGGCCATAATCTGAAATGCAGAAAGTGAAATAGATGTATGATATGATTCGGAAATTTTTTTCCTCGTCATTTTAAAGTATATATCAGCCAAAACTTTCAATGCTCTTATTATATTTTAAATAAAAATATTTTACCATCGTTGAACGTCTTCTATTCACCTTACAGACCATTGAATACAATTTAGAATAAAAATAAATTTACAAACAACTAGGTTTTGATAAAAATCGTACAATACATCTTCATTCATCTGGATAATATAATATAGGGATGATTTACATTCATGAGCAAACGTGCATATTGTCACGTACATATGCATACAACTGTTGCGAGTTGAAGAGTAATATCTCTTGTTCGATTTAATAATCGATTTCTTTTCTTTTTAATGTCTTATATTCTCTCTATTTTCTTTATAAAGATAATTAAGTACTGTTTTTATGTCATAATGATTTTTTAAAGTATCAATGAATTTTTATCTTTTCGTGATAATATTTTTTATTTCTACTTAATTTAAATAGTACCATACAATTTTTAACTATTTTTTAAACTATCTTTTATCATATTTGTAAATTTCAGAGAATTAGTAAGTGTCAAGAAATATAGAAGTTGAGACAAGCATTAAATTTTTTATCATTCTTAAATAATAAATATATATGAGTTTATTAATAATTATTATAACACTACTTGTAAATACAATAATGAAATAATTAAATTTTAATTACTTAAAAAAACTGATGTAGGTATTATTGCCTATTAATAATAAAAGATCTAAACTGAGTTTCATTATATTACTTTAAATATAATAAATATTTCTCGCTAATTTCGATTTTGACACAGTTTTTATGAATAAATAAAATTTATTTATATTTCGTTTTTTAAAACTGGACAAATACAGAGGGAATATAGAGAGAAAAATAATATATGTGTGTGTGTGTGTGTGTGTGTGTGTGTATAGACAAAACTATGAATATTATCAGATATAAAAAATTATTAATTATTAATGAATTAAAACATTAAACAGTGTAAATTTATTAAAATTTACAATTATAATATCATAAAAACATTGATATTTATTTTACATATTTTTCATTGTCCTATTAACACATTTTTAAACTAATTACATTATTTAACTTTTCATGTTCAATTTTTGATAACATGGAAACATTTTTTAGTCATTAAAATATGCTTGTATCATTAAAATATGTATAGTATCGTTAACAGCATTTTGAAATACATTTTTATACATGCTTTGTATTTTCAGAATTAAAATTTTTCGTTCATTTTCTTGTACTCGATATAAATAAAATATTTTGACACTTTTTTATGAGAATGGTAGAAAATTACGCGAATAAGAATAAGAAAAGAGAAATTTTAAGTATAATATTGATTGATAAAGGTTATCACTTCCTTTTTTATATGTAGAATTTTCCCGAACTAAATTCGAATAATGAATGAAATATTTATCGGAAGGACCAAACGACTTGTTTATGATAATATATTGGCAATAAAAATTAACTGCAGTATGTAGACAATTTATTTTTATTTTTATTTTTATTGTTTTGTCAATACTACTGCTGTTATAACTATAATTACCATTGCACACTAAAGAATTATTAACTTTATTGAATTGATTATATTTAATTTATGTTATTCAATTATATAATAAAAATCTGTTTTAAATACTGGATATAATAATGATTAAAGATCAATTTATATAATATTATCGCTATTGATATATCAGAATAAAAAGTTACTAGAAAACTTTTATATATAAAACTCACACACACACACTTATTTATATTTTAATGTTTATAATTTGAAAATTAAATATGTCCAAAATATGTATTTGTAATAACTCTCGTACAATACTACTAATACACTGAAATAAAAAGTAAAAGCATAAAGATGTAATTTCTAAAATCATATAAATGTTTATTCTAATCTAAGTAAAATTAAGAAAAAATATATAGCATAACTAAAATAAAGAATATACGGAAATGAAAAAAAATAAGTATGAATATTACGAGATAATAATTTATAAAAGAATATATTTTTTGAAATAAATAAAAATAATTCTAAACAATACAGTTACCTAATTTAAATAAATTTTTTTAGAAGTTCTAATTTTAACATTTGGCAAATTGTTATTTGATTGTGTATATATTTATATAAATAATGAATAATAATTTGAACAATTTCTTTTGGTCGCTTAAAGATTCCCAAATTCTGACATTTTGTATTTATATAAATAATTATAATCGATCACATGTACTCACAACTTATGCTTTATACAGCCGTATTCTATAGGCACTGACAATAACCAGTCTAAACCATCCGACCAGTATCTCTTAGCCTTTCGTTTTATTTTATAGTTCTATCATAAGCTTGTTACAGAGAGACATATTTTTCTACTCTCTTGTCTATATATGTCAAAGATATTTGAGGGACTGGATATACTTTTTTCGTTTCCTGAGAAGAGGATTATTAGTTACTGCACGATGATCTGCGTCATCCATCTTTAAATTGTTAGGCACGCACACTGTGTATGCTATTCACGCAAGAATCAGAGATGATAATGATTCTGCCACTAAGTGTATCATTTTTCTTACAGTGTTATCTTGTTATTTTGTTTTTTATCTTAATACCATGCTTACGTGATATTTTATTTTTTTATTTATTTATTTTTTCTGAGGACAGTATGAAAAGAAAACGAAATTTTTCTTTGTCTGATATTGTTATGTTCTGTTTCTTACGTAATGTTTATATGTTATGATATTATATATTCTAATTATATTCGTCATACTTAACCATTCAACGTAAATATTAGATTTAAATTAGTGTTATATCAAAAGATTTGTATTTTATGAAATTCTACTTATTTATATAAAATAGTTACTTTTTATTTCAAATAAAAAAAAAGTACGTTCTAAATAAAAAAGTAGAAAATCTTACATTTAAATAAAATATTTTTATGTATGTTTGATATTATAAATGATTTAAATTATTTTAGTTATCTTCGTATTCTTTATATACTATATTCAGATTTAAAATTGAAAATTTTATTTTGTAAAATGTTATATTTACGATATAATTTTGTTCTAAACAAGTTTATGTGTGAATTTTCATCCTTTTTTATTGAAGAATTTTAAATTCTGAGATAA
Source organism: Wiebesia pumilae (assembly GCA_018907045.1). Classification (NCBI taxonomy): domain Eukaryota; kingdom Metazoa; phylum Arthropoda; class Insecta; order Hymenoptera; family Agaonidae; genus Wiebesia; species Wiebesia pumilae. The sequence goes on from JACCHZ010000104.1 coordinate 3,389,404, forward strand.
CTTTATTTATAAGTTTAATCAGATATATAAATTTTTAGAGAAACCATATATTTTCTTCAATATTACTGAATGTTTATTGATATTACTTTTATTGTATATTATAATTAAATCTATACATACATCGACAAATATATACAGTAGACATATTTATACAGTACGCATTTTAATGAGTATTTTTGAATTTATTTTTGAAGTTACATATTTTTAAAAAGTATTGAACTAATTAAATTTATAATTTTAAAAATATTGTTTTTCTATATATAAATAAATCTTTAGTTAATCTTTAAATTTTCATCGTATATTATCATTTAAAAATAAAATATTTTTTCTATGATTAATAATAATTTTAATGGAATAACTTATGAAATTTGATATTCATCATAGTTCAATCTTTTATAATAGACTTATTTATTGATATAATAAAATATTATAAAATTCAGCTTCCCTCTGTTTTCGTTCAATTTTAAAAAATAGCATGACATGAATAGCAGAAGTGGAAAATCAGAACTCATCAATTTTCATTTCTGAAGTTGTTTTCATTTTATTTATTCTTCTTTTATTCAGCAAGAAAATGAAATAAAAGCTATGTAAATTGGTGCAAAATACTGCATATCTTTTTCCTTTAGTATAAATGTTTGATTACACGATTATTGTGTAAGTATATATGAACTTGATGCCATATAGTTATTAGATCAAGATAGAGTAGATTTAAATTTGCGTTATTTCAGATAGTCAAGGTACTGCACGCGAAGAAGTTTAAATGGTGAGAATCAAGATCTATGATTGTATGTGGCATTTATAAAATTAGTAAAGTTTCATTGCATAATGTTATATTGTTATACTCGATTTATTTTTAATATATATTTTGTATAAAATAGTTTTTAGAATATACAGAATTTATAAATTGCGCATTATCAATTTAATCAAATCAGTTTTTACATGATTAGTGAAAATATTATGAATACTTTTATTTGGATCTTTGTACATTTTTGAAAAATATTTTTATATTACTATTGAAAATATAAACATCTTATAAATTTTTAATCAAAGTTCGTTATAAAAATGCTCTATTTATTTCTGTGTTCTTTTATCTAGTTATAAATAAAATTTAATAATCATCAGATAATAAGACAGGAACTTAAATATTTTAAAGAGCGTATAACATATTAAAAATATTTAGTGAAATTTTAAATGATTACTATTTAAAACAAATTTCTCTAATAACAAATATTTTTCATGTACGATTATACGTAACGACTTGCAATTTGTTTGTCGGCGCGCATTTCACAAGCATATTGGATGGTTATTTGCAATAGAGAATATAAATCACACGCCCTGATTTCCTCAAGGGTGCTGTAAAGATGTCCTTCGATGATTAATAACTTTTTCTTCACCTATTTGAAATATTTTCCCAAATAATTTATTTCTTATTGTATTGTAAAAATGTATTTCATATTGTAAACTTTTTTCAATTAATTAATGCGTTTTCATTTGTATTTATATAATTTATATATTTGCTCAAACCTGTATTAGATTATTAGGAAATATTATATGCTTTAATGAATTTATTAGAAGAGCTTAAGAAATTATTTAAATATATTAGAAGGATCAAAAAAACTAATACCAAACAATAATATTAACTAAACTAATTTAATGATACAAAATTCGTTTACTTAATTATTTAAAAAGTACTTAATTAGTGTTAATAATAATATATACAAAAATTTAAATATTTTCATACTTTCATATATGTTTATGAACTGAAAACTAAGAATTGCAAAAAATACTTCAAAAATGCTTTAAAAATTTAAAAGACATAATCTATATAAACATCTACTTGTATAATGAAATAATATTTATTTGTACTTTTATGATTTTTAATTTTTTTTCATAAATATATTTATACATGATTTATTATATATATTTTTCTGAACTATTTACAAATATCTAATTTATTATATTTTCTTGTGCTAATGTAAACGTAAGCTTCTAGGTAATATATACAATTACGACGTGTGTTTATGAATAAAAATTTATTTGTTTTATAATTAAAAACATATTATTAAAGAGTAATATCGATGAATAAATGTAAACAGTTTAAATTTTCCTTGTGACACTTTCTTAATGATCAATAATTTTTTAAATTAAGAAATTTCTTTCAATGAAATCACACCTTATTTATTACACTCGGTACCCAATAATGAATTTCTTATATACACACTGGAATTAAATACATATTTTATTTTATTTTTATTTTATTTTCAAAGAATTATGTTTATTTTTTGAAATAGTAAAAATTATAATGATTATATTTTGTTTATATAGAAAAATATGTTATTTTATATATGCTTGAGATAGTTAATAGAAAAATGAGACTGTACACATCTGATTAATATGTTAATAAATAACAGATAATCATTTAGTAATAGATGAAAATTATATATGATAAAAATTATTCATATTATTCTTAAATGTTTATAATATATTTTTGAATAATTAAATCACTTAATTCATATAAGTGAGAACATAAAGTTTATAAATACCTTCAATATAATTTTCTTGTATTTCAGGAATTTTTTTTCTAACACTAAAATCAATCATTCGTCTATAATAGTTTACCTACAATAAAAACAAAAATATCAATTCTAATAAAGTTTTTCGAAATACGCTGAATTGTTTGATTGAAGCATTTCGATTGTCGCCGTTAATCGAGTAAATTGACAATCGTCTGCCTTTTTTGTCGGTACTTTGGCTTCTCCTTTTGGCTACTTCGATGAACCGCAGCTAATCCATTCCTTACAATCAAGAGATATAAATGTTTCAATTATCAATATTATAGAAGTTATGGGTGGTATAATGTTATGTACGCAATAAAGTATTAAAATGATCTGATTCATAATCCTTACATTTTAAAACTTTTTAAAATATATAAATATAAATATAAATATAAATATATTTTTAATATAAGTATTTTCATTTTTTTATGCTCTAATATTTTTCATATATAGTTTTATAATAATTTATAACTTTACAAATTTATAGCACCTTAGAATCGAATGGATTTTTTCTTTGATAAATAATAAAATACAGTCCAATTGTTTATATTAAAATTGTTACGTATAAAATACTCGAAAATATTTCAATTTTTACATATGTACGAATTGAATGAAGTAAACGAGATAAAATTATTTTGATCTGTTATGTTCAATTTCTACGAAAAACGATGTCATTAACCGTTTTATTAGTACGTCGATAAAAGCCTTATTCAGTAGAACAAAGCCGAGTTCTGTAAGACGCATAGGATTTAACAGATTCTCTACACACGTTAAGCTAAACGAATGCCTAGATGCATATTCAAAATATGTTGATCAATATTACTACGCCTATTTTATATAATATTTTTTTAGTTTTTCAATTTAAAACTTTTTAAATAACTTATTATTAATAAAAAAAATGATTATAAAAAGAAATTTTATTAGAATTGTATTGAATATTAATAGTTTTATTAATGTTTGTAAAATTCTCAAAATTTGTTAGAAAATAAAACTTCAATCTTAATAAATAATTACAAAAAATAATGTATTTTTGAAAGTAACTTAGTTTGATGTGCAAGGATTCAAAAGTCTGCTCTGTTGAGATTGTTCCAAACAACTGAACATTAATTTTGTAACAAGAAAAATACAAATTTACATTCCATGTAATTTCAAAATATGCGTCCTTATAATATCGTCTTTCTTATATACATAAAATTTATTGTACCCTTGCGATGTATTAGGTGATCCCTTTAGGGTCACTCCTCTAGAGGCGTAAATAATAGAATATGCACTGTGCTTTATAATACGCATTTCTTGATATTTACGAAAATCGTCATTTCATTTTTGTTTCAGAATAATATTCTAAATGTTTTAATAAAGCTGTTTATTAAAGGTATTGCTATAAGTTAAATTAATTAAAATTATTGAGTAATAAAATATTATAAAAAATGTATATTTAAAATTTCAAAGAAAATGTTAGAAGCTACTAATATATATGTATCATAAAAATTTCTTCAAGATAATTTATATAAAATATACCTGGCTATTTTTATATTTAATAGGTTGGATGTTTCACTCAAACAATGCATTGAGATTCCAGTTAGCGTTTATATGCATATACTGTATAAGTAATCAGTTATCTTTTTCTCCATCGCTTGGCATTTTTTTGATGTTGAGGACATTGATATTATTTATGGTGCATCAATATCCGAAATAATCAGAACAGTAAAGATAAGAAAACTGTTGATTATTCTTATTTTCACTTTAGTATTAGAAATAAAATCAGATTTTCCATTAATTGAGTTTGTAATTTCAATAATTTTTAGTTAAATCCGTTTACTGTTATATAACCGATATCAGATTTATCATTAATCAATTGTTTGAATATAAATATTAAATCGAAACATTTTTTCTAAGATAAATTGTAAACAAATTTTTGATCAAGACTTTTAAATAAAACAAATAATTAATTTATAGTTACTAGTATAGATATATTTTTGTAAAACAGATATTTTCAAATTAAAATGATTAAAAATATAAAAATAATATAATAATTTATTAAAACAATTGTGTAATTGTTTTACAAATGAAACTGAAATGGTAAAAATAATGTATTATTTCTTTACATAAAAGAAATAAATGTATTTTTTTCTTTATATATATTTATAAATATTATAAATAAAATTTTATTTTACGAATTAACAAATTTTCGTAAATATGAAAACGTAAAAGATTCAAGATTTAAAAGAGTATACATAATTTCAATATAGTGATATTCAGTTTGATATTTTATTGTTGACTTTTCCAGGAAGGAAAAGATGCGAATAGAATCTCTTTAAAAACTTGCAGCATCAAATATATATTAGTGATGCGCAGACAAAAATACAAGCTTTTTTGCTTGATTTAGTTTTCTCTATTTATGTAGATTTTCTGTAGTAAGTATTTCCACTCATATAGAAAAATATTATTTAATATTACTTAATAATTATAAATTTTTCATAAGTTTAATTGCTTATAGAACAATTCTGTTATATACTTAGTAAGAACATTTAAAAAAATTCAAACGATAACACTAAATAATATAAATTAAAAAATCAGAATATTTACATATTTTAAATTCATAAATATTGAACACTAGTTCTGACCTTATTGAAATTAAAAATTCATGTGAATTTCTTTCTTTGAAATTAACTAATTACGTTTATTTTAGTAGATATCGAATAGAAAACATTTATTATGTTGAACTGTTAAAAGTTTTTAAGACATTTTATAATATTATTCAAAAATATTTATATCAAAAATATTATTACATTAACAATATTAGTCCTTAGCATTAAATAATTACTAATTACGTATATTATAACATCATTGTAGTATTACATAATATAAAATATAATTTTTCTAGATAATTACCGTTTTTATAACAATAGTCGAAAACGTATTAGTTACATACGTATGATAGAACAGTGAAATCGATTGTAGACAAGGTGTTAGCCTTAAATAAAAATCTTTATTTTGTAACATATCAAATACTAGCTCGTGGGAACAGTAGTGGACAACATATTTAGATCTCTTTTTTATAATATTTGCTTTTCTGTTTTGGTCAGATGATTTCGTTATTAAACAGAAGAAAATTTGTATTTTTGTTCTTCTGCGGTACAGCTGTTCAATTATATTCCTTTATTGCAGAGCAAATTTGTTCGTTGTCAGGTCGCCTGGTAGATTTACTATTCATTTTATAACCTCAACTAAAGTTTACTCTTGTAGAATGTATACGTCGCAATATATAAATTTGTATTGCTTTATACAATTAAGAATTTATTTTACTTTTCTTTCCAGAAAATAAATAATAATATATTTTTCTGTTTTAAAAATGCAGACTAGTCTGTAAGTGAAAAAAATTATTAATTTATAAATATATTTTCGTAAAATTTTTTAAAAATAATTTTTCTACAAGATATCATCTATAATTTATCTTTATTTTATTTACCATTTTATGGTCTAATAATGCTTAAGAAATTAAGTAACACTTCTATTTCATATATATATTTTCACTAATATATGATCTTAATTATTTTAACATAACCGATTATGAAATCACCAAAATTGTATGAAAATTAATTCGCGTAAAACTTTTTTTTAATTTAAATAAAAATTAGGTATAAAAATAAGAGAGCATTATTTTAAATAAGGACAACAAGTAAATAAGTGCATGGATAATTATTTATTTTACATGTATTTTGTCATGTACATAAATATATATTATTTCACATGCAGAATCTAAATAAATATATTTATGATTGCTTATATATGAATGTAATGTAAAAAATTTTTTACCGTTTACTAAACAGTTTATAGATTATCAATCTAAATTTTTAAGTAAGAAATTTAAAGATTCATAATAATGAAATGAATCGTTAAGACCAAAATTTTCTAATACTAGATTTTATTTTTATTGTTTTAATGTTTTGAATGTTTATGTTTTACGTACGTTGCCATTTAAGTGTTATTTTTATGTTTCTAGTATAATAATTCTTGTATAATTTGTTTATAAAATTGTAATTATAGATTTTTTTTGGAAGTGAATTTAAAATTATCTGCTTTGAGATTTATATTGTATATATTTTTTGTACAAAAAACGTGAAAAATTCGTTAAAAGAAATTTTGATTATAATGAATAACGTTATGCAAACATTAGTTAATAAATACAAAATCTCTCACATTCGATAACAATCGAATTATTATAATCATGAGTTTCTAAAAAGAATAAAGTTATGTATCTTTATATGATTAATTAAACTGAATATTTTTATATCTATGAACATATATATAATTTGTTAAGTTGTTATGCTTTTATTATAAAATGCATTTGTCAATTTGATGCGTCGTGATCGATAGCAGACATTCCTAAAATTGATTATAATGTATGCTGTTGAGTTTAAATTTCTGTTACGTATAAACTTTATTTGTTTCAAAGAAGAAATATTATGACCTCAACTGACATGTTTGAATGTTGGTACTTGATGTTCATAATTTTAGTCAAGGTCGTATTAAGTAAAAACGCTTGGAAGAATTTCTATTTCGGAAAACGCTACTGTAGATGTTGTGGCAGACGTTTGCTTTTGACTTGCGAAATTGTAGATCCATAATCAAACATCAAGAAACTATTTTATGACCTCAATAGTAATTTTGAAACTAATATACACTTCATATTTTTAGTATATTTAGATAAATAAGAGTAAGTTAACTAATGGAAGACATGTGTTCAACATCATATTCAATATACCAATAGTGTATAAACTATTTTTTACAATTACTTTATTTTACAATTTTATACAAATTTAAAAAAAATACACAACGATTTTAAAAAGTAAATTTTATAGTTACGAGAAAAAGTATCAGTATAAATTCAATATGGATCTAATATAAAAAATACGTTAATTTTTTAGATAAATATTATTAATTCAACACAAGCTTTTGAAACTATAATTACAAATTTTCACATGAGAACGATTATATTGGTATCTTATTAAGTAATGCTAATGCTATCACTGTACGATTTAAATGCATAAACAGAATTGAAAATACGCAATTACAAATATCATTTAATTATTACAAACCATAGTTTAGTAATATGAACAGCGTTAAAAAATAAAACATTCTGAAATATTTGAATTTTTGATATATTTAAAAGTTCGTAAATAGATATAAATATTAAATCGCTGATACTATGCAAATTTTTACAAAATTTTTTCCCGAATTGTCTATAATGTACTTACAGATTTCCTTTCAATATCACAGATTTAAATTTAATATGTATATCGTTATAAAGTTAAGCTTCTCCATTAAATTTATATCATAATAGAGCAATTTAGTATTATTTATAAAAATTATTAAACCATAACGTAAAATTAATACGAATTCAGTAATAAAATTGCGAGCGCATTTTTTTGATAAAGGGGAATCTGTCTCATGATGACATTTATGTATTTGAAACACGTACACGTTGATTCGAAATATTTAGGCCCGAGAAAGCTAAACGGGTCAATATTTGACCATGACTTTAGATGCTTCCTGCGAAAACCATTACCAAAATCCCAAAAATACACTCGTAAGCCTATAGAATTTGTATAAAACGGAACAAATGTAATTTATCTAATTTTTTTTACCATTTTTATAGATAATACAGATTAAACCAGTTTTTCATTATTTTTTAAATAAATTTTTTAAAAATTTTTAATATAGTTTACAATTTCTTTCAGATATATATCAGATACATATTAGTTTATGAAAATGTAAAATGTAAAACAAATGAAATTTAAAAAAATGATTTGTATTAAATACAAATTATAATAATCTACTTGATGATATAATAATGATTATAGTATTTATAACAAATTGTGAATAATTAATGTAACTTGATTTATAACTTTTTATGTTAGTATCAAAGTACATGAATTTACGACTGTCATGTTTAATCTTCTTAATCGCGGACGTCAGGTTCTTAAGGTAATTTTAAATTTAAATAGGTAATTTTAAACTTGAATTGTTCGCTAGGGAATCTGGAAGATCAGACTATCTCTAGGAAATTTTTCATTTGTTTGTTAACACTTTACGGCATACTTTTCTTATTTTGCAAAATATCACAAATGATATTTTATAAATAAATTTATTATTCATAAGTTAGGTATTTTCTTTTACAACATTTATTTAACACGAATGAATATAAATAATTCATTTTTCAATTTAAAAATTAATAGTAAAATTACTACTTTTAATAATTATAATAGTAATAGGCCAATCAATAATTAATAATGTTTGTAAATAAGATTTTAGTTTAATAAGCTTAAAACTATGTATTTCTATTCTTTCTTTATTTCATATATTACTGCATTACTATATAAAGAGAGATTCGTTTAACAGAATTAGCTTAAGCTTAAGTATAACATTTTCTGTTACAGTTTGTAGAATTTAAGTAGTATTTAAGTGAACTAAGAAAGACAAAAACTTCTCGATCATCACAACTCTTGAATTTACATCTTTTCTGCTCTCTCTCTCTCTCTCTCTCTCATCTCTCATGGGTCAAATATTTAACAAATTTTCCGATTACTGTACTTTCATTTACATTATCATTTTTTGTTATTATCTTTATAATTGTATTTTATTACTTACAATACAATATTTTCCTATTGCAACTTATATTTTGCAAATATTTTTTATATATAACCAATCATTATATTAAAGTATAACATGAGCCGTCTTCTATCCTCGTAACGCAACTTTTGGTAACTAACTCGGATTATTAATGATGACTTTGAACAATGCGGAAGGAGCAGAATCTTTATATCTGATTTCATGATTGTGTAGGAACACTTCAGAGGTTATTACAGTTAATTAAGTTATGCGCTACCTTTCAAAAATTAAAATTTTTATAAATCTACTAATGTTGAATAAAGAACTAATTTATATACTTTAAAAATTTTTTAAATTATATTACATTAAAATTTAATGATAAAATTATTGGAAATAATTAGCAAATTAGTTTAGTAAAAATTACATTATCCTTATTGGTATTAAATTAAAATCCTGCTAACTTAAAAAAAATTTCTCAATAGCGTCTAAAGCGAATATATTGGTAAATTAACAATAAAATTTTTTTACTAGAAACTCGGTGACACATGTGTAATTTTTAGCAGGTAACGTACCCGATGATCGTCCGCTGTATGCTGATTCTGTGGCTAGTAGCATTAACTTTGACATTTTTACCCTTCTTTGGGTTTGGTCTTTATCAAAACGTTACACCGATGGGCTTGAAATGCGAACGGTACAGAGATGCCGTGAAACCGATTGATGTCGCTTACGCTTACGTTTGGTTTTTCTTTGGTAAGTTGTACATTTAGAATCTTTTTGTTCTGCCAAAAATATAATATTTGAACGTTTGTTTATAGTATTACAGCTACTTTGAAATTATTAAAATGGAAAAGATATATTTTGAAATCTTATTATTATATAAAATTAAAGTCGAAAGCCTTATAGTAATTATGATATTTATAGTATTGCTTGAAGTGTCTCAAGAGATAACAAATATATCTATAAATATTTTTTAAAACTTTAAAATATGTAGCATTAAGTTTAATTTTTAAAAATTAAGTTTCTTTTCGATTAAATTTTTGTAAAATGAATGTTATAAATAAGACTTATGCTTATAAGTAATTTATTAGAAAGAAAATATATATTATATAAATATTTCATTAATTAATTCTGTATTAATTGTCTAAAATAGAGGTTCAAATTATATTTGAAATATTCGTAATAGATCTTTTTATATTTGATATTTTTAAGTTTCTAGATATTGAAAAGTATAACATTACTACTTTGCATTTGTTACATAACAAGAAGTAAAAGAAACATTTTTATACTAAATTTTTATAAAATTAAAACGGTCCTTTTTTATGTAACTTATAATCTTAAAATTGAGCAATCAAAGCCAAAATGTATACATTTTTATTAATCATTTCCGATATAAACATTAATTAAAATTAATTGAATAATTTATTAAAAAAATTTTTATAGGCAAATTAATTTACTTCTTCAATATTAGTAATATAATTAAACAGATTTATGATGGTTCTAAATTATGCTGGTATAATACTATTATATATTACAATTGCATATTTGTAAGTTTTGATGATAATCATTTGATATAAAATAAGTCCATTCTTTGTACAGTAATATACAAAAAGTAGAATAATTCATTTAAATATAACTTTACAAAGTAGTAATCGTAATATTTTATTCATAATATAAGAAGGTGGCATATAATATTCATTACTTTTTACGAAAATATCCTACTGTATATCTCTTTTTAATTTATGTAGTTCAAATTATTTCAAATACAACATGGTTAATTTATTGTTATTACACAATCTTACCTAAAAAATTCAACCAAAGCAAGGCAATAATTATCAATTGCGATTAGAATGTTGTGTATAAATTACGGGTGAAAAATGATAATAAAAAAAAGAAAGTCTTATAGCGATAGAACTAATTGATAGGTAATAAAAGTTAGCGCTGCACTGCGTAGGTACTGTGCTTTGTTTGTCGATTGTCTGGTGTAATCTTGCGGTGGCAAGTGCTCTAAAAAGACTAGGACGTCGTAACGGGGCCCTAAGAAGGATCTCGAGGGCTTCATCGCGGGCAAAGCCATTGTTGACGGTAGCTGGACCACCTGTCGAAGTCGGTATCACCGCCGAGGAAAAGGCGTTTGCTAAGCTTATGGCTCTACTGTCCATATCTTTTCTCATTTGTTGGATGCCGCAAATGGTGAGTTCTCTCATATGCATATGATAATCTTTCTAACTTATCCTTATGTTTACTTATGAAGATTATACTTTCTTTATAACATTCATAAGATTTTTTTTTGATAATATTAAAAATGAGTAATTATTAAATATTATTGAGATGAAAAAGTAATTCCATACTAAAAGTTTTATTATAATAGTTATTATCAGTACATATTTTCCTGAAATTTGTAGAAAAAGTTAAAAAAATGTATTACCTTTTTAATAAAAGCATATATGTACTTGTATATTATATTTAAAAAATAGAATATAATTAACCGCTAGCTTTATAAACGTTTTATATACGTGATAGACATAATACTATAATTTATGAAAGTAGAATATGTATATGTGTCTTTAAGATCATCAGTAAATCTTACTTATCTTTAGATGATATAATACTTGTACATGTAGATCATTTTTATGAGTATATTTTAATAAGTCATGGATGTCACCTTCAAATCCTGATCGTATTTATGAATTTTCCAAACTATTATTAATCTTTTAAGTGAATTTTTTAATATATTTACATTTCAATAATATATTTACATGAAAATACTAGAAAATTAAAAAAAGGATGGGTATAAATCTGCAGCAGTAATAAGAAATACATTTGTATTGAAAAAAATCGTTATTTCTTACCGTAAAATGTACGTGAAAATATACCGCGCATCACTTGATGCTTATTCAGCAAAGACTGGGATTTCGCATCCAAGAGGATATATGGAAAAGTTTTCTTTCCTCTTTACGAAATTTTTACTTGTATAGTGGTTTTTGGGTCGGACGTAATAAGCAGAGAGTTAGCGTATATATTGTTTGATTTATATAACCCAAAAGGGATACCTATTAGATCTTCTTTCAGGGAAAGAAGAAAACCTCGTTGATGTTCCTTTAAATCAGACAGGCATTTTTGTGGTGTTCTCAATCTCATTTCGCCTACTACTTAATTCCATTTACTTGAAGAACCCTCTTTTAATCTTTGTATTGTATCTTTTTTTGTCCCATTCTTTAGGTAGAGCGATGACACAAAAAAGATGGATAGCTAATCATTCAACGATTTCAAGCTTTTTGAAATACTACTGACATTCGAGTTACATTGAATGGTTTCTCGAGCTGTTATTCTTTTGAGGAGAATAGTACAATTGTATCTAAAATATACTTTTCAAATAAGAGTGAAGTTTTAATTATACGGTTAGCTTTGATTTGTTACTCAAATTTTGTTCGAATAAAATTCGTGAAAGAAGCGAATTAGTGGTTGAAATAGTCTCTGTTCTCCCTATATTTATTATCATCTCATAGAAATGTTGAAGGAACTTCTATTTCTTTCTTTATATCTACTTATTTATATAATGAATTTGTGTATAAGTATGAGAAATTATTGAATTATATGTATGAATAGATGAAATTTTATATAAAAAAAATATTTATTATTTCGACTCTTCGCAGTAATTCAAGTACTTCAATGTTTTTCAATTAAAAATAATTACATTTTCTGAGCATTTTGTGTTTGATCAAGTTTTTCAAACACCTTAAGAGATTAAATTGCTCAAAATAAAATGCAATATTCTCCTATTGATAAATATTTTTAATTAGTCATAATTTCTAGTACTAATAAAAATGTAGTTTTTCGATTTGTAAAAGTATGATCAATACAAGAAAATAGAAAAACTATTTATCATGTACAATTTACACTATAAAAGTCTATGAAAGTCAATCAAAATATTATTATTTTGGGTTTTAAATATTATATATGTTATCACTATATATTTCGTCTTTTCAATATTATTAAATAATTTCTTTGGAGTATTAATTATTAATAGCATAATCTTTAGGTAAATCAATGTCTTTAATTTTTTTATCGTATTGGACTTTTAAAATTTTAAAAATACAAAATTATTTATATATATATAATATGAGAATGGTATATCGTTGTCAAGGGCTTCCGGATATTTACTTAGCATTATTATAATACTTGCATGCTTAAAAGTAATAAAGCATCCTCTGGAGCGTCTAATATATACACACACGTTCTCGACACGTGACAAACGTACGCGCCAAAGATGTCTCGTGTCGATAAAATTCGTACAACGTTTTCTTCGCCTCGACCCGTTGATCGAATTCTAAAAGGGTCTTCAACTGCTTGTTAATTGAGCAACGGGATGAATGCATTACATAAACTATTGACATCTTCATTACTTTCTTTTGCTTTTAATAATTTTTTGATTGTATATATTTATTATTAGTGTGAAGAAGAACTAGTCTTTTTATTTTATAAAATAATAAGAGGGATTGAAGAATAAAATAATTCGGAAACATTAAAATTTTAATGAACAATTTTTATGTATGTTGACTTTATTTATACGTCTTGTGGAATTTAAATTTGATTGATGTGAGAATACTACTTGTGAGGATCCGTAGTTTCAAAAAAGTGACATATATAAGAACAAGTGTTTCTATGTGTTTATATTAATAATTAAGTTCTAGTATTTTAATATATATTGCTTTTTTAACTGATCATATAAATTTAGTATCTACAATTTTCAGGCATTGTTAGAGACTTCCTAACATTTATTCAATAGTAGTAAAAAAATATTGCTAATCATGTACAGTACTCAGAAAATGTTTTACTTTTTTTACAGATTGAATACTTTTTTATTTATAATTTTCAATTGTAATTCTATTAATATGTGTTAATTTAGGTTATTTATAAAATTTCATAATGCTAGTATAAAAGAGGAAAAATTTTAAAGTAATTATTTTGTGTTAATTAATTAAATTGCAATGAATAATCGTGGAGTGAAATAAATACATAAAAAATTATTTTTCGGTTTTTGGTTTACTGAAAGATTTCTAATTAATTAAAAATAAAATACATGTTAATATTTGTGTTACAATATAAATAAAAATTTTCTTCTTTTATAATTATATTTTTTTTTCATAAGTTTTCAACTATTGGAATGGTCAACTAGAATATTTACTTTGTTATTTACACTTCACCAGTCGTAAACGTTTATTGAATTCTAATTAGTTAAGTGCGCAACTATTTGCATCTTCGATAGATAGATAATTGACTGAGACGATGCGTGAGATCGTAACCTTAGTTAAGGTTTGTCCTTGATGAGCGGTAAAAGTGTTTAGAATTAGTTTAGTATTTAGAATTATTTATTTTCATCAATGATTCGATGTTCTTATCTGACATTTTGAGTTTAGTATACGTATACATAAAAAATAATAATTATTATAATTCCTGTTAAATTTTAGAAATTAATAGACCATATTTATATCTTTTTTATAATAGATCTTATCATTTAATATATGTATGTAAAAATATGAAAGAATGAACTGCAAAATTCAATTTGAAAAAAATAGTAATTAAAATAGTCAATTTTGAACATGAGTTTTACGTATTTAGTTAATAATTACATGTGTTGTCGTTTCAAAAATCACTTTCGCAAAGGTATATGCATAAATATTTTTTTATAAAACATGCAAAAATTTAAATTTAAATATCTTTGCAAATAATACTATTATTTTGAAGCATCATTGATGGCTGCAATAAAATATAATACACATAAAAAATTTAGAGCATTTACATTGTTAAAAATAATTCTTTTAATATTTCTCTGATTTGGTTGAGTATTTTTAATCAAGTTTATGTTGGATCTATGTTACAAAAAATATAAATAAACAGTCTTTAATGTATTTATTGTATTTATTGATGTTTCTGAAGTTTTAACCGGTTAAGTCTCAAATAAAATTGAAACTTTTTAAAAATGAATATTTTTTTGCAAAATCAATTGAAAACGCTTAATCATTTCATAAAAGTATATAATTATATACTAATTATAAAAAAATAACATTTTCAACTTTAAAAATCATCCCTGCAGGAGGTTCAACAATTTAAAAAATCATAAATCCTAAATTATTAGTATTCAACAAAATTTTATTTTCGATTAATATTAAGTGCCTACAGACTGTACGAATAAAAATTTTCATATAAAAAATCGATTCGGAACATTGTTTTGAACAATATTATTTCGAACGCGACGATACGAGTCTGTAAGCATACCAATTCTTATATGCGTAACAGTATATCTACAACTTATTAATTATTAAATTAATAAATATCCCATTTCTCATTACAATATATCGTGTCTCATACAATGTACAAAATATATACAAATTTTTATAACAAAAATCGATGAACAACAATGTCTTACACACTGTTAAACAAAATCATATGCGAATCAATGACGACATGGAGTTTACTAAAATGTTTATAAAAATTACAGTTTTTGGATTCAATAAAATATTTTTTCGGAATATCGTTCCCTATGTAAAATGAAACGAAACTTATATTTTTCTATTATATTAACGAAATCCCGTGCTATGCCTGTGCTTACAAAAAATATTCATTTTTAAAAAGCTTCATTTTTTGTTGAGATCTTACCATTTGAAACTTCAGACACGTGAAAATTAAGCGCTATTTACTTTTTCTAGATATCAATTCCTTTGGGACAGTACTTGAAAAAGATGCCAGCGGCGAGTTTATTAACCAAGAAGCTTATCATAGGCTTTCAGAAGGTGGCCGATGTACTGCTGTGCCTGCACTTTACCCTGGATCCCTACATATATGTATTGCTACGAATGCCCCGGCCACGATTTCTGCTGCTCAAGCCGTTATGTCGCATCTGCTGGCCAGCTAGAAGTCGTTCTAGTTCGTTTACAGGTACATGAACAATTTACAATTTTCTTGAACACTATTTAAGCTCATGACCAGTAAAACTTTTTATTCGATCTTTAGTTTACTGAAAATCACGTTTATAAAATGGTCATACGATTAAAGTAGGAGTTTGGTATACTTCTCCGTGCCTTGAAAATTATAATTGATTATATTTCTTTTACATTTTATTGTTTATGAGATTACCAATTATATTTATATAAAGAATTTATAATTCTTTATTTTAATTTTTATGAAATTACTATATATTTCCTAGCATTTTGTAAATTTATTTATAAATTAAATTACATGAAATCTTTATGTTGATATTCAAAAAAGAATTAATTTTCCATATGGAAAAATATTTAAAATTTTTGGAAAGAATTTCTTAATTAAATACATAAATTTTTTATGTAAAATAATCTCAACGAATAATTCATTAAGATAATGAAATTTAATGTTTCGCAAAATTTATAATTAAGAATGTTTATTGATTACAATTTATCACAATTTTGAAACTTTCAATTATAAAATATGTTCGTCATTTTTAAGCTTTGAGTATAGTTTACCTTATAAATATTAAGATGTAATCAATAAGAACATTTTTTATTGTTGATATTGAAATGTTTTTTTTACTGAATTTTGATATTTAATCTTTCCTTTTTATTTAAATATAAAGAAAGATAGTTTTTATATACTTCCGATTAGTTTATTGGATTTAAAAGTTATAATTTAACCGATTTTTCACAAGAACAAATATACAGTAATATGAATACCTTAGCATACTCATAGTAATTTAATTAAAAAATTTTCTCTCGATACACACGTTATTCAATTTCTTTAGAATCCATTATTTTCAACGACAGTTCAGAAAAATGAATATACAAACTTTAAAACGCATCAATCATTGACAATGTCAATATCAATTACTAATTCAGTTTATTAAAACTAAAAGAAGTTATATTATAAAAGCAAGTTTTTAAAAGTTCGTGGAATAATTTGATCAAATGCATTTCTTGAAATATTGATAATTGATGTAGATAAATTTATGTTAAAAATTTATATATTTACTTGGTAACTGTTAAATAGCTTCACATAAGCAATAAAAATACCAAAAATAAATGCTTATTCTAGTTTATAATAATTATAGAAATTAATTTATATTTTAACGACATATATACTATAATATTTTTACGATAAGAGTTTAAAATATAATTACATAATAAAAATTTTATAGAATTATTTTTTAAATAAAGTCTTGAAAATGTATTCATAATATATACAATAAAGATTTTTTATTTTGATTTGCAGAATTTTCTATGTACATTTCATAGAAATTATTTTCAGACTAAATCTTTTTTATGAAGAGTATATTATTACTTATGAATAAAATTGAATGAATTATGATTAAAAATGATATGTTATTAAGTATTTAAAAAAATATTATTTAAGTAGAAACAATGTATTTGTAAATCTTAATTCATTACAGTGGTAGAAGTTTTACTTTGTTTTTTATTATATTTACAAAAAATATAATTTTGAGAACATATTCATTCTTTACAATTTGCATTTTTTCCTAATTCATCACATATAATCCCTGCATTTATAGAATTGTTATGTATTCAACATCTTTTTAAACAAAAAATCTTTTATTACAATTGTGTAGCAAGAATAAATAAAGCGACTAGATAAAATGATGGAAAATTTGGAAATTATCGTATAAGCAAAACTGAAACTAAATTTGAATATTTTTTTGTTTGTAGTGATTTTGATTGAGTAAATATGATGACATTTTATACGTAAAATCTATCCATTGGATCGATAGATAAAAAAACTTAAGTACACGAACCGGTCATGTTAAGTTGACAATGCATATCATATATTAGTTAATAAGCACACACTTACATGCATATGTTGCAGGTACAACTGAGCAACATGGAAGTAGTGGTGACCCTCCAACCCCCATAACAGAGGCACCGTCGACTCCTGTAAGTGAAGAACGAGACTCTCAGCTGGTCGCTGTGGCAGTGTGAGGGTGAGATTTGATGTCGCAGTCGTCGTGGCGGCAACGTCTCTGTAAACGGCAAAAGTCTGACTCGTGGTATTCTTTCTCACATGTTGTTTTTTCTTCTTATGTCCACGGTTCACGCTCGTATTATCCATCAAGAAACTTAATGTTTAAGAGTGGGGATCCCAATTCCGTGAAGTGTAAAAAGAGCGAGATTCTTACTTATTCTTTTAAATAAGTTTACTTATTCTTACTTATTCATCTTACTGTTCTTACTAAAAGTGGATTGAATTTCTTATTATACGACGGATATCTACGAGGAATGAACATAATATTCTAAGTAAATAGAATTTAATTTTAGTAAAATTAAATAAACTTTAAATTTAATTTTGTTTTTCCAAATTTATTAGAAAGTACCTTCTTACTTACAAAGACAATTTGGCTACATCTATTACTTTAAAGCATTGTCAATTATAATAATAATTTAAATTTCGATTATATAATGTAGTTGTTAATATTTTATGTATTACAAAAAATGTTTAACTTGCAGTTTATTTTTAAGACAGTTATTAATATTTCTTTGATTTATAAATATGCACAATTTCCAATTATATTATATTTAGTTTTCACGTACATAGTGGATGATAAAAATTATGTGTTTAATATAATAATTCCAAGTAAAATTTTATTTTGTATCGAATTTTCGACAAATGTACAGTCTATTGCATATTAAATATTGCTCTTCTTTACATGAGATGATTTAATAATGATATATTTAACTTATATATTAGTGAGAAAAATATTGTTATTAATATTCGATAAGTAAAAACTTTTAAAGTCTTACGTGATTTTTAATGAAGATGTATTAATTTTTAATGTCGAGACTTATTACAATCTAAATGTTTTGTAATGCGAAAGTTGAAAATTTCTTTTTAAATTTTTTATTATACTTTAAATATTGCTTATGTTATTGCTTCTATAAGATAGAATGTTCTTCATTTGTAAGAATGTAATTTTATCAGATATATTACAAAATGAATGTAAAAACAAATCTTTATAGAACAAAGAATTATTTTTGTATCTGTATAAATAATAGAGTAATAAATATTCTTACAAATTCAAATTTAGTTTTGTAAAAATTTGAGATATATTTAATTGCTATTTAATTTTCAAATAACAAAAGATTTACTTATGTATTATACTCACTTTTTATATTCTACATTGATTAAAACCGAAATTCAGCTTAGTTATTAAATTCTATAGAGTATTAAATGTTTTTAAAATATAATTATAATATTAAACAAAGTAGACAAGTAAAATACGATATTGATAAGTATGACACCTTTGTTTAGTTTTATCTATCAATCATTATATTAACAATGATTTTCGAAAGTTTTAACATTCCAAATAAATAATCATTAATATTTTTTAAACTTATGTTTATATTGATTGACATATTTATATGTTGCATATCAAATGATTTGGAGTTTGTACTTTGTATTGTATAACATTCTATTATTAGAAAAAATATATGTACGTAAAAAGATACATAGATTTATAGACATAAAATAAATTTTTAACATAAATGCAAACATTTTTCAATTTGTTAAGTATTACAAATCTATTATATTTTTACAAATTCTAATGATAATAGAAATAAGAGAAGATACAGATGTCAGACTTTTATAATTGATAAAAATCGATATGATTAAAAAACATTGTATATATATTACAAGCTAATTCATTTATAAGTAAATAATCAAAGTTATTTTGTAATAATATTATTATACGTAATTTTTTTATAACTCATGGCAACTATAAAGCTTATATTATTTAAGCAAGAATTTCAATTTTACACATGTTCATTATGAAGTTGATAGTATTAATAACATACTGTTGTAAATTTTCTTTATATTACAAAATAAAATTTATATTTTTTCTACTTATATGACACTAAAATAAAAATTATGATTTAGCTTGATTATATTTATCTATCGTAAATTATGAGATTATTCTAATATCTAAAATAATTGTTAATTATATAATTTTAAATTATGTATTATAAACAATTATCATATTTTACAAAAAGTTTATATAATAAAAATTGGTTTTATAATACGTATTAGATTTAGAATATATTTATATTTAATAAATTTAAATATATTTAACAAAAGTAAAAGTACTTTACGGAAATTTATCTTTATAATATTATATGCAATTCATGCCATTTAATGAATTAGAAATCAACGGAATTTTATAAACATAATTATAAGATAAGAGTGAAAATTAGAAAAAATATGTTAAATTCAATTTAAGAAATAATTAAAAATTAAGATTGTATTTATATTTATTTCTGATCGGTATAAACATAATTATAGAAAAATTAAAAATTATCATTGAATTGCATTAATTAAGATATTTAATCACAATTGCGTTTATTATTAAAAAGTTTTTATCTCAAAACTACAGTACTTTAAGTATAGCGTATTTGTCAAATTTTATACTAAAGTTTTGAAGTACAAGTAAGTATATTTAAATATGAATGCAATGAATGCAAAATTTTAGATATTTATGTATATTGTACAGATAAAAATTAATATTACTGAAAATTGAGAAAAACGATAATTATTTTAACAAATTTTTAGAAAGGAAAGAAATAAAAAATATAAAAAAAATTATAAGCTATTTTTCCATGTCCAAATAAAAATAAAGTTTCATCATATTCATAATGATGAAAAATGATTACTCAAATTGATATTTTTTTTAATTATATTTAACATCTATTTAGAATAAGTTATTTTATTAAGATCAATGTCTATTGTACTGAGAATAAAAATGTATTATAATTACTTTATATAGATGTATCAAAGACTTTCCATTTTTCTTGTGTGAAAACGTATAAAATGGTAAGATAGAAATAAAAGACTATAACATTTATTGAATTCTTGGAATGTTCTTTTTATCCTATTTGAAAAAATATTTAAAAAATAAATATTCTCTTATAAATTATATTATTATATTTACAATTTGAATTAATATTTAGACTAAAATAATGCAGAATGTAAAAAATATATAAAGTTTGTTTATCTTTTTGTTTAAAGATTTATAACGCATGATTTTGAACATATCAGTTATTTTGAATGCAATCTTATTTGTAGATCTATATCATACTTTGAACGGTAAATTTAAAATATAGTCTACAATACTAAATGTTATTTTTGTTCATAAAAAATTCAGTGGAAATACTTAGCTATATCAGGTATTTTGTTGGAAGAGAGATTTATGTAAATGATAAGACGAAAGAATTTCCTATTATTTAGGTTTGTTCAATTTATTGAGGTTTTAAACATTTTTTCACTAAAAACATTTTAACACATTTTCACACACTATCCATTATATAAAATATAATTTGAAACCCATATACGGATTTAAAATTATTCAAATCATACAAAGGGATAGAAGAATTGATTTGTAATTATAGCTATTAATTGTATGAACATCAATTACTTGCTGTGAGTATAGTGCTAAAAATCTTATAATTAAAGTGAAAAATATTCTTCCTGTTTATTTTCTACAAATTTTGTAATAATTATGTTGAAAAATGTACGACCTTGCAAATAAATAAAAAGTAATGAACAAATTATAGTATCATGAAGACTTCAAACATCAATTTTCTTTGTTAAAGAACGTAAAAATTAAAAACTAAATCAAGACATCAGTCAAAAGTCGTCGACTTTACGAATTTATCATGGCAGAAGAAATTAATAATAGAATTAGAAACTTATAAGTGTATTATAAGCAAAAAAAGAGTATTTAGATATAAAAGAATATTATTGTTACACACTGTTATAGTTTCTGTAAATCCCACAAAAATATTTCAATTTAAATTCTTTTTACTATACATAAATTATACCGAATAATGATTTTGTGTACATTTTATTAATAATATTTTATTTTATGTAAAAATTTTGTGTGTATTTAATTGCATCAATACTTTTGAATTTATTGTGAGCAATTAAAAAGAAATTTGCACATATATAAGAATGTTCTTCTTTATATACATGTTATTTTACGTGAGATCAAACAGAATTGTTATGAGTATTTAAACAAGTGTAATTCTGTGAGTATAAAATTAATTTCATTCGTCTGCAATTAATTGATTATGTAAAACATACATGTAAAAGTGTCTTCGATCATATTCAATATGGTATACGAGTTAAAAATGTATAAAATTTTTAAAATTACACTAATTTTTAATTTTAGATTAACGCAAAAAGTTTTAATGTTAGCATTGTTAATTTAATTGAATGATATAGGCTTGCGTTGAAAATAAACCAACTTTATTAATTTATAATTAAAAATAAATGATCTTAGACAAAATTAAAAAAACTTATTTTCATTCGGATTTTCATCTTTTGACTAATACGGATTTGTCATTAAACTGTATTTCATTGGCCCTGAAAATCTATTTTATTCACTATTTGGCATATTTTATAAAAAAATTATAATGTTAAAATGATTACCGTTAGTCGCAAAAAGTATGCTTACACTTTAGAGTTGGTACAAATGAATAAATATAATCAAATAACCGTAATGTAACTGTAAAATTATTAAATATTGTTAATTTTTACGTAAATTTTAAATAAATCAAGAGATTTATTTTTATCAATCTATTATTCTATTATAATTATAAAGATAAAAATGTTATCCCTAAATTAACTTGTTCGGAAAATCGAATATTTTTAAGTGGGAAAATTTTTGTTACATCTGCAAATGTTGGTTGAAAGAACTTGCTCATATTTTAGGATTAAATATTTTATGATTCGAATATAGAAGAGTGGTAATTCGATAAAGTATATATTTAAGGAAAAAGTAGAAAAAGAAAAAATTAAAAAATTATTTTGTACATACGAATACGTACAGAGTCCATATTCATGTTAAGTTGCATCCGCCTAAAATTCAAAACTATATTTGAGAATCTCAGATTTGTGGAGTATTGTATGTGTATATTTCACAAGTCGTTTGTATGAAGAGTTCAAAATATACAAGTTAGCCGGCCCTTAGTTTAAGAAGCTTATTCTATTAAATCATTTCTGTGGATTCTTTGCTAAGCAAATTAGTAATTTAAATAGATTAAATATTTCTGAATTTTAATCTTTTGTTTTTTTTTATAATATGAGCTACAGGATAAAAAATAATAGACAATTTGCCCATTTTTTACATGTATTATACATAGTTGTGTATGGAGTAAAATACATGTCCACGCTACGATTCACTAAGAAAAAAATTCATGCTACCGTATGAGTTCGTATTCTGTACTTCATAAGTTCGCGCAGTTGTTTTGATCTGAAAGTAGCAGTGGCTGTGTTGATTATATGGTCATCTTTTGAAAGTTGCTCCTGGATTATATTTAAATAAATCTTGCATTTTTAATATACGTAGAAGAAGTAACATTATTTAAGTATCGAGATGCTTGAACAAATATGTAGAACGTGTCTCGCCACGTGTGGTGAATTGGTACCGATTTTCTCCAATGACTATTATGTACATAATTTGCCCGATAAACTGCTGCACACTACCAAAATTGAGGTTAGAAATGACTAAAATATCATTTAATTACAGAAAACATTTTCATCTTACATTCAAATCAATAAATAAATACCTTTATCGAAATCCTGATAAATTGTATATTTTAAAATTTTAATATTTTTAATTTTTAATTATAACGTTGTATTGGATTATTTGCATTATTTTTTAGATCCTTATAATATAAATTAAAAAATTTATATACAAGTTTATTTTTCTATAAATATATACTTTTAATACGATTTTATATACAAAAGAAGTAATTATGCAATTGATTTAATTTCTAAATATTAAATAAGATTAATTTAATTTTTATCATGTTGTTTAATAATCACATGTTATAGTGATTGAATTCAGTAAATTTTCATTCTTATTTATTTTATTGACAATTAGAATTATCGATGATTTGTTTTCCAAATAATAACATTTCAAAGAATAAATTGAAAATTCTTGTTATTTTGAAAAATTTAAATTTATACATTTAAACGGTTATTTTAGCATTATTGCAGTAATGCACACTGTATAATTAGACTAAAAATAAATATAGTATTTTTTTATTTGTCTATTAAATAATGAAGTTGTTTTATTTTATTTATAATTAAAACAAGATTGTTTTAATAGTTTATCCAAGATTTATATATTTTACAATACACTAATAATTACTATTAAGTGGATAGATGGTTTATCACGTGAGAGAAGAAATTTATTATTGTTTTGATGAATTATGTAAAAATATATATTCATAAATATGAATTATCTTTATTTTATTTTATTACCATTCAATTCTTTCTTCTTAAGAGAATACAATTACTAAATTATATAAATACTACTTACATTATTTCTATTTTTCATAAAGTTCATAAAATTATTTGACTTGATTTTTGTGACTTTTGCAGGAATAATTTACAATACATAAGTTAGAAAAATAAATAGTGATAAAAATTTTTAAATCATTTTAAAATTATAAATACTTATTTTTTACATAATTGCTTCTAGAATAACATTATTGATTAAAATCTGTGTTTGAGTAAATTATTTAATAATATATGTACAAATATTTTAGTGAAAATTTGCTTTTTCATAATTCGTATAAAATTTTATTCAATTATGAAGTAATATTCATTTCATTATGATGTAATAATATGTAATAAATTTTAAATACTACTTAAATTTAGATAAAGTATATTCACTTATTTAAGTTATTACTAATTTCATATATTCAAAATATTATGTGATAATATTTTATTACTGTAAAACTAATTTTATAAAAATTTGTTTTATGAAATCTCATTAAATAATTTTTATATACAAAAAATCTGCTAGTTAATTTTATGATATATAATTGTAATAATAAATAATATATTATTTTCTAGGTTTTGAGAGATGATGCTCTTCCAAAAATGATGTGCAAAAAATGTATATTCCTTGTTGATTCATTATACTGTTTCAAAGATCAATGCGAAATGGCTGACATAAAACTAAAGAAAACATTGCATGGTATACTTGATGATGATATCTCTTTATTGAAGAATACACCTGATTCTAATGATAGAAGCTATGACTTATTTAATTTTGATGAAGGTAAATGCTAAATCATGATCTAAATAGGTATATGTAATTGTACATTTAATGTTTGATATATTTTTAATATCTATGCAATGAAGTTCAATCAAATTTGATTTTATCAAAATACAAAGAAAGATTTAATTAGTGATTTGGTATAATATTGTATGTGTTATTTAATATTTCATAATAAAATTTATTATTCAATTAATAGATAAAATTAATGTTAATATAGGTTTGTATTTAAAAAGACTGCATATAAAATTATATTATTAATTAGTTTTTCATGTAATATTTTCAGTACTAATTAAAATGAAAAGTGATAAGGGATTGTTCCTGATACACATTACATTTATTAATTTATGATTTAAAGTTCAATAATAACAGAGATTCTTTGTGGTTAGCTGACCTTCTTTCAGATGCTATGACATCTAGTGAGGAAGAGTATCATATAGAATATGTGTCGGAAGAAGCAAGATTAGAAGTAGAAAATGCTCGAAGACGAAGTCGAAATGCAAAGAAAAAACGAAATAAATATTCTGGAGTTAAAGTTAAATCAGTAGAAATTTTGCCTATGGAATCTAAAAGTAATATTTATAAGAACCTTACTTCAGTTTCAACCTATAAACGTGATGTTTCAGAAATGGAAGAGGTACTACAATATATACAAATATCATTTTATGTAATTAAAAAGTAGAAGTAAAACAAGGATTTTATTGCTTTTATAGGATATAAATATATCTGATAGCGATGATATATCTTCATTACATACATCAGAAGGATCAAGAAAGCTCACAAGTGATGCATTAAAGAAAAAAAATCACCATGATTTAGGCAAAACTGATGAAAAAATAAATTTTTTTAAAAATCAGAAGCCTGAAAAATTCCAAGAGGATTCATCATTATTGAAATTGGGAATGAAAAGAACATTAGAATGTAGTAATAGTTTAAGTCAGTTAACAAAAGTACCAAAAAAAGTAATGTTTAAGGAGAATGATTACAATGATGAAAATATGCAATTTATTGAAGTAACTGAAAATGAAGTAAATAAAATTAGTGAAACTATAGAATCTAAAAATGTAGATGATTTAAATACAGTCATGAATTTCAATGTCAGTCAAAATGACACTAGACAAATCAGTGAGATTTACAACACTTTGGTTAATAATGATAATAATAATTCTAATGATTCAATAAATTCAGCGCCAATTTATGACCTTACAAAAGTATCATCTGATTGTGATACTAAAAAAGTACTTGAGCTTCGAACAAAAAATATAATAAATCAAATTGTCTTAAATATTCCAGAAATTTGTACAATCTGTTTACAGTTCTTTCAAACTCACTTAGATGTCTTAAAACATAAAATTGAAACGCATTTAAGTTTAGACCAAGACTTTTACTTTTGCCCAATATGCCAAGAAAAGTTCTATTCCAATAATAATCTTATTCAACATCTGAATGAACACAAAGATATACATTCTTTTGTTTGTATTCTATGTTCTGGAAATTTCTACACAGAAGAGACTTTAAGGTAGAAATTTATAAATATAAAATTTTGAATAAAATATTTAGAATCTTGATAATTTAAAAATATATTAAAATCAGTTATTTTAACAATTTTTTATAAATATTTATGAAATATTTTCATGATCCCATGTAGACAATAAATAAAATTATATTTAATTGTAATATACAAAAATAAAAATTAAATAATAATCATTACATAGTCAATTCAATCACTAAAAGTTTATCTATATAATTTAAATTAAATACTTGATTTATATAATTATATCGAAATAATCTAAATTTACATAAAGTTATAAATTCAAAACATGAATATAAATCATGTATTATAATTACATGGTTTATACTTATGGATTATAGTAAAAAGTTGTTTTAAAAATTTCTCCTTCATATCTTTATAGTTTTTAAAATAATTATTAAATATAATTTTAACAATATATCAGGGATGTTAGTTGTATAAATATTAAATTAAATATAATAAATCTTAATTTTTTAAATTATATTTTATGTGGACAATTTTAAGAATTCATCTACATTCTCATGTGGATCTGCGTGATTTAAAGTGTCATGTATGTTCGAAAAAGTTTATTCGAATTCAAACCTTGTTAAGTCACTTGGCACAACATATCACTAGTAAACAGCTGGTCTGCACGTTGTGTGCAGATAATAACTTTAAAGATAAGGTTGTACTTCAGAACCACATAAATCAAGAACATAGCAAGCCTCAACAAGATATCAAAATCGAGGGTCAAATAATTGGATTAGAAGTATCAGAGGAAGAAAAAATAGATCAGATGAAAAATCATGTTAAATATCCTTGCCCATACTGTGAGAGTTCTTTCACTACAAAAATAATTCTTAGGTTGGTTTACATTGACGTATTTACAATTTTTTAAATTTCAAATTATTTTTAATGTTTTTATACTTCACTATTAAAGATTAAAACAATGAATAATAATGTTGTAAAATATTATAATTTTTACTTTGTTCTTTGTAATTGTTAATTCATAAATACAAATTTGTTATTAGTTTTTCTAATTAGTTATTTTAAATAATTTTGAAAATAAATTAGAATGAAAACATAATTTTATATTTTAGTCTTCAAAAAAAAAACTAATTCAGAAAATCGGCTTATTTTTAAATTTTAACTGTATTTCATTAAATTTATTACTTGTACAAAATAATTCCTGTTTAATTTCTCAATTATTCATTTCTATATGCATATTTAATGATACTTATTTGTGTTTTTGCGTGTTCATATAAATTATATCTATTCATTTCTTGATTCTTGTGATTTATGGTATAAAAGTTTCTTTTTTATAGTGTTAATAATGGCTCATTTTTCATTTTGTAAGTTTTTCAGGAATTCATTGTTTTGTTACTTTGCATACTTCTTTAATTCATCTAGTTTGTTTCTTGTTTATTATTGCAATTTATTCATTTATATTTTAGGGTAAGTTATGCAGAGATTTTATTATATTTGTCAGATTTCAGAACAAAATTAAGATTTTACTATAAATATATTAATTTAATTATTTAAAGGTATTAAGTTATATCTTATGTGTAGAAATATTCATTCAGAATTTTTTTTCATAAATTGTTCTTATCTAAATTAAATAAAAGCGTTTTTTTGTTATTGAATAATTATATCTATAGATAAGAAGAAGAATTAGATAATTAAATCACAAACATATTAATTGTAAAAGGCAGTATTTTTTAAGGGATAAAAATAATTATTACCTTTTGGATATTTATAAATATTAATTTAATAATTAAAAGACTTTCTTTTTTAATTTAAATATGAGAATACGTTAAGATACAAAAATGATTTAAAAATTGTGCTTATAAGTGTTTTAAGAGTTCTTTCTGTACAAATATATTGAATTTTATTAGGGATCACGCGTTAACGCATCTCGGAGTACATCAGTACTCGTGTCTCGTTTGTGAGAAGACATTCCTTTCACAAGATGAGAGGACTCAGCACATGCAAGAACATATGAAGCCTCAACAAAAAAACGATCAGAAAAAATTCAGGTGTCGAGTCTGCCACGAGATCCTCGTTTCACGAGTTGCTTATGGTCAGCACCTCAAAGAGAAGCACTGGAGTGCAAAGCAGACGAGCGAAATATTGCAGGAGCTATCTGAATCCTCCTTGAATGAAAAAGTCAACGAGCAAATTAACAAGAGTAGTGTTACTCCACCTGCATCCGAGTCTATCAGTTAGATATAGAAAATTAGACTATACCTGATACTTTGAAAAATTTTTATCGATGAAACAAAATTTCTGATTTTAGACTAACTGAAATCGTTTCTTCAGTTAATTAAATTATCTTATTTTCTAATGAAATTTACATAAAGATAAAAATGAATTTAATTTTATTAATACCGTCTAACAGTCAAAGTATAGAGTACAAATTCTTACCTTCTTTGATTAATTTAACATTTTAAGTTTGAAGTATTCAATATATTCTAAAGGAGAGAATGTTTCGAAATAGTTAGAGAAATAACCAAAAAGATAATTTAAATCTCCGATATTTATTTCAATAATTGTATATTTAAACAACATTTTTATAGTATTTAAAATATACAGAGATTGTAATTAAAACTGTTAACAATAGTAATTTAAAATGATTAGTTCATATTAACTTTTTAGTAGAATAGGATTTTTACATTTCGTTAGTATATTGTATAATTCTTTAAGTATTGAGTCTATTAATGTTACATCTCCCCTCGGAGTCCTGGTGTATGGTTTTATTAAATTGTTAACATCTTTACCATAGACGTGTTTTTCAAGGACGTAGTTTCAGGTGAAGATATAAAATAATAATATTCTTCCATAGTTATGGAAATTTAAATTTATTACTAACAAAGAATTAGGGAAATTGCTTATGCCTGCAGACGCTAGGCTTAAAAAAGGCTCAATGCGGAGTTTTACAATGTACATATAAGGCAAGCAGAGAGAAAGAGAGTAGAGGGAGGTGAGTTACAAATTTGATGATAGGGCACTGACAGCTGACCATGCGTCAAAAATTGAATATACCAGGTGGAGCTTAGAGAAGTTAAGAAAATCACGTTCTTGAGAAATTCGATTTCAGCCAAGATGCCAAGAGTAAAAGAAAACTTACAAAGTTTATTGTTAAAAAATAATATGAATCAGCAAAAAGTTATAATTATAATATTTAGTTTAATATGATTTATTTTACATGTACACTTAATATGAATTACACTTTAACATTTTTTAATAATAATATATTAAGCACAAGGTATTAGAAAGAAAAATATTTTTAAAAAATATTCTGATTATTTTTGTTTTAGATATTCAAATATTGGTTTATATATAGGATTATTATCTGTTTTTAGAAAACTTATCTTAATAGGTATTCTCTGTATATTTTATATTTAAAGAATTTTAGTAATTGAATAAGACATGTATAATTATTTTTAGAATAATGAAAAATGTGAATAATAACGTCAAAATTTCAATCGAATTTTAATTGTAATTGTCTAAATACCAATTCGGTTTAATTTCAAAACATGATTAAAAAAAACATTTTTTAAAAATATGTGGCATTTCTTCAAAAAGTATCCAGTATATAAATAATTGTACATGTATCCCCAAGTAGGATATTCTCACATTATTAATAATACTAGTATTAGATAAAATCTATTTAAAATGTTTATAAAGATATTACAAACGTAAAGAAGAAATTTAATTAATGTACAGACTACAATTAATATAAAAAGTTTCGTTATAATTGTGATTGATAAAATATAAATATGTTACACACTAATAAAATGTTAAAATAGTATCAATTTTAAATATAATTAAGATACTAATTTTTTGCAAATTATCTACATATTCAATTTTTTTGGTCGATGCTTATAAATTGTCGAAAATATAGTTGTAACTATACTAGTTATTCAACTACATCTATATTTAAAAGTTAAATTGTAAATTCAATAAATAAATAAAATATTTTTCCATTCTCAGTATTGTTAGTTTATTACAAAATGTAGTTTTCATAAGTAATTAGTTTTAAAAGAATTGTATGTTAGAAACTCCATATGTATTCTCTTTAATATTAATTTTCTAAAAATACAATATTACACTTATGACAATGAAAAAATTTTAAAGCACTGAAACTATTTATAATTTTACTTAAAACTAATAATTAATTAATATTATGCAAAAAAATATTGAAACTTAAAATTAACAGAATATTTATCTGTCTCCTAACAAAACTATATTCTTAATTGATTCAGTTTGTAAAAAGATATGATAAATTCATAAGTCAATATTGATTTTATTTGAAAGATTTAAGTAGTATGTTTCCTTAGTAAAATCCACAATTTACAAATTCATATTTTCACTAAATATTAAATTATTAATATTCTATAGTTTGTAATGTATAAATATTAAATATAAATTATATTTTTCTTATTTGCTTTTATTAAATCATATTTTTGTGTAATATTTTCGACAATAAAATATTACGATTTTTAAATTTATATTATAATTTTCAGTAAAAACATATTAATCTTTTATTTTACTTACTTTTTAGATAAAGACTAACAAAAATTATTAAAGTACGTTTAAAAAAATATTTGGTTTTCAACCAATTGGGTATGTATTTATTTTCAGAATAAGTTTTTGTGACAAAAAGGATTAGTTTTATGTGCTATAAGTAGTCTTGTCAAAATTTGTATAAAATTAATAATTGATCATTATTCATAACGAAATAAGTTGTTAATAAATTAAATAAATTTATAAAATATAAATTTAATATATTTATTATTATATTATGTAATATGATATAAATATTATATTATATATAACATAAAAAATAATATAGTTAAAATTTAAAAAAGAAATAAAAAATTAAAATATTAGGTAAAATTGATGTCATATATTGTTTTATATTTTAAGATAATTTTAAATATAAGTGTTTTGATAAATATAGATATCAAATAATATTATTTTTTTACGTGTATCAATTGAAAAATGCACATGCTGTATTTATTGTTACAATTGAAACGATTATTATTTTGATATTTTCATATGCATAACAAAGTATGTTAATCACATCATAAATTCGTCGGCAACACAAATCTAGAAATAAAATCAAGAAACAACGAAGTTGCATAAAGTATCATCGAAATCTAGCTACTTATACTGATTGAACTATTTAATTTGGTTTTTACCATACAATAGTACATTGTTACTGAAATTTTTCATTGATTCAATAATGAATAGTATCTAGACTCTAAATACAGTGTAAATGTGTAATATATTTAAAAAATTATCATAGCCAAATAATTTTTTTATGTGAATTTTGTACTAATATTTTTACTGTCTCATTAAATTAATGTGTCAAATTTTCTTAATATTACATCAATTATAATTAACTTAGAGTGAATTATTTTACTAAATAAATGATTTTAGTAATCAAAATAGGTTTTTATGTACTCAAATTCGTTTGAAATTGCTATTTAAAATTACTTTTTTGGAATAATTATATTTTTCGTAGTATATTTTTAGATTTAAAAAATACGAATTATTGCATAGAAAAAACTTACTAGTTGGAAAAAGAAAAATTCTTATTTTCACTAAAACTCTAATCTCTCTTTTCTTAAAGATTGACTAAAGAATTATAAAAATTATTTTTTGATATTTTCAAAGATTTTTTACGAAAAGTACTAGAAATATAAAAATATTTTATAATTGAAAGATATTTATTTATTTCTTATAATATTTGAATATCTGAATTAATTTAGTAAAACGTACTAGATAAAAGCTACATATAATTAATTTTTTTTTATCGTTAACTGTATGATGTTGTTGAATTTAACTTTGAATCAAGTAGCTTTTAAAGGATCTTACATATTTAAAAACATGTCACCATATCGATGTAAGTAAAATATACGAATCTGCGGTCGCTGAAGTGGTCCGAAGTATTTAAGGAACTTAGTTTATCAGGTCCAGAACAAGCGACAATATAAGTTCAACTGTAGAAAAAGAAGCATACCTATAAGGAAAAACAGAAAAGGTGAGTCGAGATGGAGGAAGTGGAGCAGGCAACTAAATATCCGGCACGTGTTCTGGAATTCTTTACGAGACTTTTCCTCACTTAGGAAAGAGCGAGAGAGAGATAGAGATAGCGAGAGGGAGAAGACAGTGTGAGGAGAGAGAGAGAGAGAGAGAGAGAGATGGAAGGAAAAGAGTTGTTAACTTTTTAGCGAGCGCTCCAAGAATATTGGGATAGATTATAGATACTACCGAATCCAGTTAAGATTTTACTATTCAATTTTCTGCCTCAACGGCTTCCATTCGAACAAATCCTATCATTGACTATACTTTTCACAATTATAATGTGACTTATGAGAAAGCTGTGAATTATATAGATTTTGAAATTTTGCAAAATTGTAATTGGGTTAAAATATTGTTAACTGTAATTATAAAATTAATCTTATTTTTGTTTGTTTAAAATAAAATACCATTTTTGTATTTGTAAAATGATTTTGAATTCATTAAAAAAATATTGTATGTTATGATAAAAATATGTTTTATATTCATAAATATTAACTTTAAGTGATTTAAAAAGGTTTATTGTGTATTTTTATTGTTTAATCTCTTAAATACAAGAATTTAATTACACTATACTTTAATTACACTCCAGTTTTTAATATGTAATTAAAACTAATACCAGATAATATATGTACCTCTTATCAAATACAACTCGAAGTCCAATTATAATTGAAAGAAAAGTAATAAATTCAAGTTGTAAGCACATGAAAAACAAATAATAATAAAAAACAGTTTAAGAAAAGATAAACGTTTAATTATTGATCATATTAAAAATCTAGGTATAGAAAAATACAAGAACATGTTAACAGTGGAATAAATAGTATTTAGTGAGAATTTTTATTTTAAATAGCTTTTAAATTATCTATTTTTACCATTTATATTTTTAACGAAAAAAGGTAATAAAATTATAGCTAAATATAAAGATTTATAGATGTTTGACTGCAAAGTTAGTACAACATACTTAATTTTATTAATTAAAAAATAGTTTAATTGAGATTGAAAAAAAAAGGAACTAATTTCTGTAAGAAAGTCATAAAATAAATGTAAAACATTACATGTAATATTTTTTCAATTATTATTAAATGTTATTGCATACGTGTATATACGTAATATATTAAATGATTAAAATTTTATTCTGTTAATTAGTTCTATAAATAAAAAGTTTGGTAAAACATAATAAGGGCTAAATTATTGAATATGAAAATATTGGTTAACTTAAAGCGGATGAAAAGTTTGAAATGAGAAACTTGATAAGTTCGTGAAAGATATTGTAATTGTTAATAAAATAAAAATAAAAATATAATTTTAAAATATAAGTGTAAATAAGAACAATAATATTTACTTGTTAAGATTCAAAAGCAAAAATATTAAAATAGTTTTGATGTTTTTCTAAAAAGTAGATGTGATATCTTATGGATATTATGGATAGGAATTTAGTCTATTAAGCGAATGAGTAGAAACTTTCATTTATAAAGAATTATATAATAACCACATAGTTAATAATGGTATTCATTAATCTGCAGGTAATAATATTAGAAACACGCTTAACTGTAATTAAATTAATATAAAGATAAACCGAGTATACGAACTTCAGCGAATTTTTCTCCTTCAATAAATTATATACTTTATTTATAATCCGGGTGAGATGTGTCCTTAATTCGGCGAAATTTCATGTATGATTTAAAGTCTTACGAGCTTATACAATCAAGATCTTGGCTCAATCTCTCTCTCTCTCATTCACTTCAGATGAAAGAGTATGTAGAAAATGTTCATCTTTCAGTTACTTAAAAACATATTAAAGCAATTGATTACTTCGAGGTACGTATCAAGAAAAGTATAATAAGTACACAGACAAGGAAACTCTAAAAACATTTTAGAAAAAAATCTCACTTATATCTTGTTTACTTTTTTCTTTAAGATATCTAGACTAATTATTTTTTAGTGATTTCAAACGATAATCATAAGTATATCAAATGGTGTATTATATCAATAGAACACCTTTTAATTTTTTTAAATTTTTACTAAATTTAATAAATTTATTATTAAATTAAATTAAATTAAATTAAACACTAAATTTGATAAATTTAGTGTTATAAGTATGTTTATTTAAGTCAAGATTATGTTCATATAATTTAATAATACATAATATGTATTATTAAATGTATTTTTAGTAATTTATTATTACAGTTTTCTAGTTATAATTATTTTTGAAAGTAATAATATGATATTGGCATTTTGAGCGAATTTAAACCATAATGCTAATTAATTTATGTGTTTTATTTTTTAATAATATTTTTTATGTAATATTTCTTTCATATTGCTCATAAGATAATATTTACAATAGTTGTATAGACATTTTCTTATTTATTAATATAAAAGATTTTCTAAAAATTCATAAGAAAATGGTAATTATGTTAATATAGTTAATACTTTTAACCGTAATTGATATCATTTCGATACTTTGGATGAAATTGTAACATTTTAAAATCGTTTAACAGGTTCAATATTCTGGTTGAGAATTTAATACAAATGCTTCATTTATTTATTATATAGTCGATAAAAGTAAAAGATAATTCTAGAATAATTAAAAAGGAAACTTTTTCTAATCATTTTTTATAATTTAAATTTTATTATCACATTGAATGGAAAAATCAGTAGTTTTTAATGCACTTAACTATAACATAAAATTGGCAAATAGAATATTTTACGGTATCCGCATTAAAATTATTACTAAATTATGATTTAAAATTAAGTATCCAATAATTTTGCAAAAAAAAAAATATTAACAAATATATAATTTGTAATTAATAATTTATATTTAATACATATTAAATAAATTTAAAATAAAATAAAGTCCTATGATTTTATTTAATAAAATATGGAGGAATCGAAAATATTACATTACCTTAGATTTTAACGAGATATTATAATATCTATTAAAATACAAAAATCTTTAAATTTTTTGAAGAAGGAGAATTGTTCTATTTAAGCCTACAATTATTATGGTATATAATAATAAAAGTAGTGTATATACTTTAAAATGATCTAATAAATAACTAAGAAAGAATTCTCAAATGTATCATGAGAAAGATTACTGTATTTAAAAATATCGATTATTTGTTTACATGTATATATAGAATGTCGAAAAATCTTGTAATATTTATAGTAGAAATATAAGAATATGAGTACATAAATGTAATATACACTATTAATAAAGTATATCAGATTTCTCTTATAATATATTGCATATTATATTCAATTATATCCAAGAAAAATTATATTTAAAGTTTAATTATAATAACCATGAAATAAAACAATTTAATAAGAAAATTAAATGTAATAAAAAACTTTTGTATTATACTTTGGAAGAAATATTAAAAAATATTCTCACATTTAAATAAAAGTCTCCGATAAGATAAAACAAGAAAGTCAATTTTTTCTCTTTATTTAGCCTTTTTAACTACATTATTTTTTATATATTCTTATGTAATAAAAAACTTTACACTTTGGATACGTTATGTGTTAAATGCAGAAGTAAATTATAAATTACGCCATGAAGATGAATGGTATTTTCAATGAAGAGTAAACGTTGTTCGAAGGTACCGTAAAGAAAGACACCATTTGAAAGAAAGTAAAGAAAAAAGAAACAGGTACGATAGATAGAATGTTTCCGTAGAAAATTGCTTAATACTAAAGATTAACCAACTCATAAAATACAGTTAAAGAGATGAAACATAGAATAACGTCTACGATTAGTCCATAGTTGGAACAATAAAATAAAGAATTTAATGATTTTATGTATTTTAAGAACGACTTCTTTTAGATTTCTCTAAATTTTTTATTTCAATTGTTTTAAACTTTACTTCTAAAAAGGCTTACATTTTTTAAATTTCTGGAAAGTTAGTTGTTTTATGTAAAAATTAAAAGATAAGCTATTACTGTAATTATTCTTTAAAAAATTATCCATTATAATTTAATACTTTATTGTATATTATTATATAAATATCGACATTTTTTGAACTCTTTTATTTTCTATTGTCAAAGTTTCTTATATAATAATAATCTCATGTTTTTGATAAATATTTTAATTAAATGTATGAATTATGATGCAGAAGTATAAGAAAATCCGATAATTTGATTCAATAAATTCATTATGATTTACAATCGTGAGTGATGTTTGGTACTATACCAAGTGATTTCGGAAAAAATAAAAATTTTTAATATGAAATAAATTATTTATTTGCTTAATATAGTTTGTTAAAAATAGTTTTTGTGTATTTAATTTCTTCTAAAAAAAATTCATGTTATTTTTAAATAGATATTTTTCTCACGTTCTATATTGATTTTTTATTCTGTATAGAACATTTTTAGAAATAACCAGTATTAAAACAATATAAGTCATCTTTTGGAATATTTTCTAAAAGTTAATATTATATTTATTATTAATTATATTAATAACTTGATTAAATGAAAAATTTTTAAATACAAATAATTATTAAAAACTAAAATTTTGAAACAATCAGTTTTTCATGTTAACGTTTTATATATGTACTATTTAAAATAAAATGAAATAATTATTATTATTTAATTTCATTATTATATAAACTTAAAATTATTTGTACTATGATACTAAATTATATAAAATACTCAGTATATCATTTTCGTCAAATTTTTTTCAACCAAAACAGAATAAAGAAATATCTTGATTGAATTTTATAAGTAATTGCATTTTTCAGAGTATCTACTATATCAATGCCAAGAAACAAAAAAATAATTAAATAGTTTAGATGTTCTCCAGATATAAAAAATGATCTTTTTTATGAAGAAGAAACGGCAATCTAACAATTTTTCAAAACTTAACATAAAATTTTTAATTGATTAAACATCTCATTTTTTAGTAAAATTATAATCCTGTTAATAATATGTAGTTAATAAAGTATTTTGAGGAATTGACAGAAAGAATATTTGATAAGAAGATTTGATAAAAATTCAATGATTAATATTGGTTTGTCAGTCACATTTTTTGTCTAAGTAGAGATCAAATTTCTTAGTTAGTATTAAAGATAAAATATATTTAAAAATTAATAAAAATCATGAAAACTTGAAGAAGAGAACTGTATGAAAAAAATATTGCATTTATTGATGGATAATGTTTAACAGTTTAATATTCGAAATTGATTACGCGCTTTTATATATGGTGTCAACATGGTCTTTAACGGGAGCTTTATCTTTATCTATTTCGTTATTATTTTTTCAAACGTTCTCTTATATAAAAGACCACAAAGCTTTATTAAATTGCTCTGAATATATCGTATGTTCCCTAGGGACTAAGTGAGAAAGAAAAAGAGAGAGAGAGAGAGAGAGAGACGAAAAGAGATGTGAGGTAAGATTGATTATTGTAGATGTAATGAAAACTTGAGAATATTTAATATGATTAAATATAATTAATATTTTTTACTTTTAAAATAAAAAAGTATTCTTATTTTGAAATAATCTTCAGAGATAAGTTTTAATATATTATATTAAAATATTTTTTATGCAGGAAATAATTAAGTTAATAAAAACCTTGGTAAATAAATATCTACTATAAAGACATTGTGGTAAAATAATATGATCATATGCAGTTATTTAATATATAAAATTTATAATAATTTGATATAAAATTTGATAAAAATGAGGTAAGTTTCCTTTTTTCATTGAAAATTTAATAGGATGACATTATAATTCTAATAAAATATTATTATAAACAATTACTTATATTTATTATTATTTTTAAAATAAAAATTTAATAATATTTTCTTTACCTATTCATTATCTTTAACATTGTTACATAATTAAGAAAATTTTGTAGAATTGAAACTAATTTTTATCTAACAACTACCTGAATTAAGTCACTGAACATTTTATTACTCTTTATTATAGTTTTAATTTTTACAAAAATATTTAACTATTTCAATATTTATAAACAACATTCACTTCCCATAATAAATCCCATAATAAATAAAATTAATATTTTTTGAAATTATTTAAATATATGAGTTTTAGAAGATGTTGTTTTATTAATATTTTTTTAAATGTATTAAACATTAGTAGGGGCTTAATATAATTAAATTAAAGAGATTTCTTAACGTAGTAAATAATAATGTGTTTTTAACTCTCTGAAGTTACCGAAAATTAATAGAAAGATAAAACGAAAGCATAAAAATTATAAAAAAGAGACTCAAATACATGAACTTGTACATGATTGTAATTTCTTTAGTTTTATTTTATTTGTATAATTATGCAGCATTGGTACAAGAAAAATTT
This sequence comes from Wiebesia pumilae, assembly GCA_018907045.1. Lineage (NCBI taxonomy): Eukaryota > Metazoa > Arthropoda > Insecta > Hymenoptera > Agaonidae > Wiebesia > Wiebesia pumilae. The sequence continues at coordinate 3,428,573 of JACCHZ010000104.1, forward strand.
TTGTACTACTGGCTCTTAGAATCTTTATTGTCAGAGATTCGCTTTATTAAGCTGCTCCATCCACAGGCCGATTTTCTCTGTCTCTCATTAAACTTAACAATTTATATTTTTCTTGTCCGTTTGTTAATAAAACTTATTTTAGTTTATTTTATTTAAAGTAATCTCAAATATTTTATTTTAATATTTTTTAAACTATTAGAAAAATTAACGTAGGTTTATTCATAATTTTAATTACTTTTGCAATGAACATTAATAATTTTTCTGTTACATTAATTACTTTCTATAAGATATTTGTATGTTCAGTCTTTAATCATCAATATTATTATGGTTTGATTTATATTATTTCATATGTTAGTTGTTTCTCTGCTTCATTTTAAATAATTGTACCGCAAGTGAATACAATAAAATAAGCGAGATACAGTTTCATTCTTTTTGATCATAGTAATTTCATAATGTTCAGTATTATAATTACTATGATTTTCTATTTATAAATCCTAGAATTTAAAGAAAATTTTTAAAAACGTGAATATATTAAAATAGTATTAACGGTAGACATTAAAGAATGATAGAATTATTAACAATAGAAGTTTCTAATAACGGATGAAGTAATTAACAGAATAATATGGTGAATATGATAGTCTTTATGTATAAAAATATAAACAATGTTTAAAATTGTTCAATTACATTATTAAAGTTACTATGGAATTAATTCAAAAGTCGAATTTAATATTAAAATATGCTGTACACCAAGTTTTAATTTTAAATTTGGACAAAAAATGATTTAATAAATAAACAAATTTTTTTTAAGTACAATATATTAATAATCAAAAGAAGGTGGTTATAGTTCAGACTTTCTAAAATTATTTGTACTAATGATGTTTTTATGTATGAAGAAATATTGTATCAAATTTTGTATCACTTGGTGATACAAAAATGAATGCAAATAATTAATAAAATATTTTGAATCTTTAAGCAGTCAACATTCTGTGACTTTAGTTATAATATCAAAAGACAGATTATTGTTTATTTTTTCATTATAGTTCAGTCATTTAACATAGTTCACACAGCTTCTAATTTTTATTTAATTTAAAGAAATAATCGAGGATTAGCTGTATAATTTATTTAGAACAAGAGACTTTAGTCAAATTAAAAAATCTTACACAATATATTTTGCCTAGAAAATAACGAAAAGAAATATTAATAATTTCTTTTTCATGTATCATATGAATCAATATAATAATTCTATCCGATTATATACCACTAAGTAATCATAAAAAGTCAGATTAAAATTATTTTAATTCTGAAGTAATATCATCCTGAAATATTGTAAAATCAAAATCGTGATATTTGACGGCTTTAACATCAGTAACTCAGGAACAAATCGTAAAACTACGGTATAAACATTGAATCTTTAATGGAAAACATAAAATAGCGCTATCAAGCGAAAAATTCAGATATCAAATGTACAAATTATGGAAACGAAGATTTAGATATTAGCATTAAATAATTTTTGACATCATACATTAAAATATCGATATAAATCTACAATATTAATAATAAAATTTTTTTAATAATTAATATTTAAGAATTAATATACACATATCGGCTTGTTTAATGATTAAATTTAGTCATTTTAAAGAGAAACCTAAAATATTATAAATTCATTTATATAACACGTTTTATATAACCTGTTTTATATAAATTATTTTTAAAAAATAATAATTTGTTATACATTTCTTTCATATTTAAATATAGTACTACTTTTTATAAATACATAGGTTGAATGTTTTACTTTTTTATTTTTTATAAATACAAAATGTTTTGAAATATTTTATAACTTGTATCAATAAAACTTTTGGTGTGCAAAACTTTGACGCACTAAAGACTTTAAGTTTTTGAAAATTTTAATTGCAAAAATTTCTCTCAAATTAAAAAGATCAGACATTATTTATAAAAATTTATAATCAAAATAATATGATTTCTGAAGTAACTTTAATATTAGTTTAAAAACTGGTAAATGATTCGTGTCAAACTGTCAACGCTAAATTTCAATGTTTATATTTAAAAGTATATATTTTCTCGATTTCTCATTTGAATTATAAAGTATGAGTGCATATCTAATTGAGAATAACTACAGATTTCAATACAATTCTGATCGTAGGTGAGATATTTTTACATTAATTTATAGGCACAGTTTTACGTCATGGATTCAATAATAATAAAATACGATTAAAATCTATAAGACTGTATTTATTATTGAATGAGTATTTTAAACTAATAATTTAAACTTCACCAAGAAAACGAATTTTTTGAATGAGCATATTTTTTACTTAATCTCCTTCTCATTTGAATTAAATGAGATAAAAATTATAAATCTAAGAAACTAAGATTTACTAATTGTAAAATTCTTTTAGAGTTTAATAAAAATTAAAATAAAATATTTTAAAATTTTCTTTTGTTCAATATTTCAGTTAAGTTAAGTTCAATGTTCAAATGCAAATTCTAAATAACTTAAGATTAACAAATTTTAAATGTTATTTGGTCATATTAATATTTTACTTAAAAATTATAAACCTAAATAGACATTACTAATCTAAACAAAAATTTCAGATTTTTAAAGATATTAAAATGCATTTTTTATATGATTTTTTTTATAAATACGGAATAATTTTTTTAATATCGATAAATAAAAATATACTTAACTTCATTTTAAAATTTTCTCGATGTTCTTCTTTTATTTTTCTTATAATTATATATTTTATCAATAACGTTGGATACTCTATTCGTATTTATATTCTCTATATTAATTAGTTTTTAAATTTTGTCTTTTTTCATTGCTATATTATGTATTCCTTTTTTTTTGTTAAAATGTACTACAGATTTGCATCCCTAAATTTCCCGTTTACAAGTTTTCAGTGGCTCGTCGGGAATGAAATAATCCAGTTTTTCGAACTTCAACGACATGTGCTATAGACCGAAAAATATATCGTCGTCTGCGCTGTACTGAGAGACTTGATTTCTTTAACTTGAATGTGCTTTTTATTTAAAAGAGTTATTGGTTTTCAATATGAGTCAATGTATACAAATTGTGTGTAAAGTTAAATTGAAAGATATATTTGAATGAGTTTGTGAGCTGAAAGCTTAAGAAATTTCTTGTTTACATTATGACACTTGATTAAGTAGTTTATTTTCAGTTTAAAATTATTTATGATGTATTTCTGAATGAAGCATTTGTTTAACAGAAAAAGGACAATAAATTTTGGTATATAATTTTCATTTACGTATGTCTTATTTAAATAACTGATATATTTATGATATATTTATGTATAAGAAGGATTAGTTGTATAATGATTTTTATTATAAGAATTTTTAAGTAGTTTCATATATTTATATATACGTATAATGATTTATAAATAATAGTTATTTTTTAATATGATATAATTTTTAGAATTTTTATATAAAGAGGTATAAATTCATTGAAGTTGGTAAAATAAAATTTAAAAAATATATTTTTCATATTTTTTTCTCTAATAACGAAATCTTTATTCTTTCTATAATAATTTTTAAATTGTAAGTATATTATTCAATTATTCAGCAACCATGTGTTTAGGAGCTGTTGTCTTCAAGAGAAATATTACAAATATATATTTATTAAGAATTCTGAATATCTTAAAATAATATCAAATGAATTCTAATAATTATATTTATCTGAACATTTATTAATCTTGCTATGATATATATATATATATATATATATATACTGTATATATATACTGTACAGTTCACATTTTTAAAGCAATATTTACTTTTTAAAGCAGCTATCACATAAAAATTTAATAATTTTTGACGTGCTAACAATTTTACGAAATGTCATACTTTGTATGAAATGTATAAAAAATAGAAAGAATAAGTAATTCCGATTGCAGCTTAATGAAAGATAAATTGGCATTTACATGGATATTAGTAATAAATCTGAGTGAGACATAACAGGCGAATAGATGTGGGCTAAGGAAATAAGCTGGCGTTCCACAGTCCTCCTTATTTAGTCCCAAATTGCGGGAACTAATGTAGCATGCTTAACCATACCTTTGTATCCTTAATGCCTAATGAACTTTTGACTTTTCATTATCCTTTTGCAAGCTTCGCTTGAGTTTGCAGCTGTACGTTAACAATATGAATGTGTTATACTCAGGCACCTAGTTACGATCATAATGTAAATTTTGATATCTTTTGTAAGTTATTCTTTGTCGATGGTGTAAATATTGGAAGTTTTATAGTATAAAAAATTTACATTTGAAGTAAATTTAGCTACTAATCATCAAATTTAATTTAAAATTTCAATAAATTCTTGTGCTATGCTTATCCCGTTATAATGAGTGTTGTTTGACAGATGCCATTGAAAGCGGTGCAATACAATGAAACAGTTAATTATATTGAAAATAATAATTACGAAGAATGTTTACTATTTAAATTTGTTATTTATCTCAATATTATGTATTTTCATTATATTTGTTCCTTTCATTGTTTTATTACGTACGAACAACAATAATTAAACTTAGTTAAAAATTGCAGAACAATGAAAAAGGCAACTGCAGCAGAGACTCAAAATATAGACAAAAATACGACTGAAATAACACTAACAATCACAAATAAACAAACAGTTTCAGAAATTGTAATAGTGATATTTATTCAGAAAATAATAGTTCTTTTGTGGTGGTGGAGTTATTTTACAATATAATTTTAATTCGGTATATTTGAGTGTAACAGAAAAATCTGTCAATGCATTCGATAGCAAGTCAAACTTAATTCTGGTCTTTACATCGATTTTCAACGATTTTCTTTCTGTGAATTTTGTAAATTCATCGGTTAGATATCACGTGTAGGGGCTACTATAATGACTAATTTCTTTATTAAATTATAATTTTCATAATTAAAAATATACTAATGTACTAACACAAATAAATTAAAACGACGTAAAATATATATAACAACAGTGTGATTTGCCGGAGTTTGTAATTTAGAAATATATTTTTTCTTACAGAACGTAATTTAAATCCTTTTTTCATACTAGTTTAATAGTTAAGAAATCTCGGAGTGTTAACTGTCATTTAATTTCATAGTACATATTATTTATGGAATATTAATATTGTTTTGAAATTTATCTGAACAATTGATAATGCAATTATTCATGTATCACATACAAAGTAATTATAACATAGGATTTTAAGTGAGATTAACACGACTAAAGTATTATATTTCATTAGAACTACAGTTCATCAAGCAATAATATTAGTAAAATCTGAAAATTTAACATTTCACTATATGTTCTAGGATTATTTTTGAAATAAAATTTAATATATTTAAATGAAGTTTATTTTGTACATGTATATGTAGAAATACATTTAGAGAATAATTGTTATATCAATAATTTTAAAGATGCCAATACTAAAAATATTTTTTATAAGATTATAAGATTAAATATATAAAGTAAAATATAAGATTAAATCTTGTTGAAATTTTACGATAAAAATTTCCGAAAATTGAAATTACATGTATCGATTGGCAATAAATTTTGCAATCAGATCAACTATTTCATTTTTTTCAATTACATCGATTTTCACAAACTTACACACATATATATACACGATATAATCATATCAAAGGGTAACTAAGAAGCTAAATTAATAATTTCACCATTGCATATAAATTGAAAAGAATAAAATATGTTGATATCATTAATCGTAATGAGCTCTTTACTTGAATTGCTGACGAGAAATGATATTACAATAAAAGAACATTTGCACCGTTAAGGAGGAGGTGGTTCGTGACAATCGCGAAGGACAAAATTTAACGTCGGTCTTGTTAAAAGAGACGAAAATGGAGAGGCGAGATGAGGTACTAGCTCGTGTCTCCCAGTAGACGGTAATATAGTTTTCGGCGCGCGCACTAGTATCTCTTCTCTCTCTCACTCCTTCTGAATATATATATATATATATATCTTTCCCTCTTTCCCTCGGGGGTGATTAACACCTTGCAGATATTATGCAATAATGCCACGACATCTGCAGTGTGACGCGTCGCCTGTTATTAATTCAGATTTTGTCGAGCCGAAAGAGGAACAGGAAGAGAGAGAGAAATACAACATCAGAGTGTAGTGTATATGGTCTCGTTGAATATCGGCACGAACTCGCAACGGAAGCCGATGGAAAGAGATGGATAAAGGAAGGCGGGATGAAAACTCATAAGCGGAATGAGAATTTCGCTGGAGAAATAATTCAGGACACGAAGACTGACGATATATTTCGATTAAGTGACATTTTAATAGGAATTTAGTATTGACGAATGCATGGAAACCTTTTTTTGAATACCTACTGTTTTCTCCTTGTTAAATCGAAAATAATCTAGCTGTAAGTTGATTTTGATTTGATACAGTTAGCAACTTGAACAATTCTTTGGTGAATCTATTTTACGAACGATGTCAAATAGCGAATTTCTGTTAAATATTTTCATGATTGACTATCGTAATATCTAGTAGTTCGTAAAAGTATGTTTAAAAATTTGAAATAGTTCTTATAAAATATTTTATACGTATATTCTTGTGCTCTCGTATAGAATAATTGAAAATTATTGTACTATTTTGTATAAATAAAAATGTAGTTATAAAATGTAAATTTTTCTTCCTAACGAAGTTGAATATTATTGACATAACTATACTTATTTCTTTCTAATTCTATATTGTTTTAATATAAGATGTAGAAAAACAGGAAAAATTAACATTAATTTATATTAAACCTTTACTGCAACCTTCCAAATTATAAAGAAAAATTTATGTTATATTTCTCTTTCTACTAAGTGAATAAGCTAATAAAGATATTATGGATAAATCAACTATATATATATATATATATATATATATACCCGAATTTATATTATTTTATAAGATTTAATTAATTTCTGAATTATAATTAACAAAATGTTACGCTTATATATTTTTTATTCTCGTGTAATGATTACAGATTGGGAATCATCGGTGGTTATCTAAAGCTTAGTTTTCTGAAATGAATTAATATTTACAATTTCGTATTATTTAAATTAATGGTGGAAACTTAATGAAAAATTTGAAAAGTTGTTTATCATCATTAGGATGACATATTTACTTAGTTATTTATTATAATTTCAAAGTTACTATTGTAAGAAAATTTGCCAATAATTTTCATACTTAAAATTATATAAATAAAATAATACACATATTAAAATATTCAGTAATAAATATTGAATTTAGGAGTAGAAATAGGTAATTCAACTATCTATAAGCGAAAGCTACCTGAGGTTCTACATCATTCTACTTTACTCGTGGTTACTAACTCGGCATTTAGCCAGAGAAAGACGCAGTTGTGTACGAAATATTGCGCAAGTCAACTATTTTTTTACTGGTTTAAGCCACAATAGCCCTAAGAGCAAGTGGATATACATTTTCTTCCAATTATCGAATAATATAACAACAGTAATACTCACTAATTTAGTTGTAAAAATGATCTAAATTTACATTAATCAATGAGATTTGATTAATGTAACCACTTATTTGAAAAAATAATTATTCTTAAATTGAATTCATTTTATGCTTAATTATTAAAAGTGTATTAAATGATTATTGCAGTGGTACCATTGGTTTTCTCGATATTTACTAGAGGTAGTTTAAACAAAAATAATATGTCATGTTATAAACTGACTTTTATCGTAGTTATAAAGTTTTAATGCAAATGCATATTGTATGATCCAAGCAATCGTAAACTTTAATTTTTGGTTGATAATAAATGGCTGAATTATTAATATTTGTTTATTAAAATCGAAATGCTAGATAATGATTAAAAATAGCATTCAGTATGAAAATTTTTTTATACAATTTATGAATTTTTTTCATAATTATTTTTGAAATTATGTAAAAAATATATTTTCATAGTATTTTATGTATGTTCATTTGAATTTGTCAAGTTAATTTGAAAAAAACATTAATAATCGTAAAAATCAAATCGTTTTCGATTTAAATATTACATTTATAAATGTATAAATTTGGAAAACTGTTTTTCACAAATAAAAATGTCTAGTGTATTTATTAAGATTTAAATTATATATAAATTTATAATATTAAAAATTATCTTTTCATATGTATTTTATCACGAATATTCCATCAAAATCTTGATAATGCTAGTTTTTTATTTTATTATACTTATTATATTGCTTTTAAAATGATTTTTATATTTATCATAGGTTAAAATGTACAGTGCAAATATTTTTAAATATTATTTAGTTAAATTTTGAATATTTGAGTTGTTTAAAATAATCTAATATTTCATAAAGTAATTTTCAGTTCAGAAGTTATACGTATATGTTTGTATAAATGTATATGTGTATTATTATTACATGACATATTATTCTATGTAAAAATCTTTCATTTATTATTAAATTAATTAGTAAATCAATTAGGTATTTTAGAGAATATATTAATTTAATTCTCTACATTTGCATAGAACATAAATCTGTAGAATACACAGTACACACTTACAATAGTAATTTAGAAAATAGATTTATATTTTTATTGTTTGAATCGCAAAAATATTTCTTGATATTCTTACTGTGAGATTGATTTTTTCATAAACATTTGTAAAAAAGGAATTAAATTTTGTATCTATAGTGAAATAAATACCAGAATAAAATTAACCTATTTTTGTTTAGAGTTGATGAAAGCAACAGGTCAAGAGTTGTTTTGAATCGCTTCGCTTTAATCTTTAAAAGCCGATATATAGTAACGATGCTTGTCAGATTGACGGATTAACGGATTAACCAAAAAAGCAACTCTCCTAAAACTCTTTACCGCTTCTATCACCTCGAATATACGAAAAATAACGTTTGTATGTAATTTATATTTTACATCATCATTGACAATGACGAATAGATTAAAAATATAAATTATTCGTAATATTTCATAGAGCAGAGGAAAAAATTGAACGTAGACTGGAAGAATGCCAAGTCAAGTTAGAGAGTTTCTCGTCCAGGAACGAAAGCAATGAGGTATGATAAACGAGCTATTCATTGTATAAAGAAAAAATTGAGATCAATAGTTTCGTACATAACTAGTTGTATAAAAAAATATAAGGAATAAGTAGGCGTTAAGAATGGTTTTATTAAAAAAAGTATGTTAAGGAAACAACGTATAATCACAAAAAAGATAAGAAAAATATCATTTCTTCAAAGTCAAATATTTAATTGGTATTAATACATTGTTTTTTTGCTATATTTAAAATTGGTCCGATACGATAGAATAATCAGAATAATGTAATTGCAAAAGAAAAATACGTCTTATACTATTTACGCTTTATCGATATTTAACTAATGAATAAACAATGATGAGTTCTTTTCATAACAATACAAATTAGAATTAATCTAAATATTATATAATAATATATAAAATATATTAATTGATATAAGTTATGTTATTATTAATAGTGTTTGGAACTTGAAATCTCATCACTTTATCAACACATAAATATCAAGCTTCTTTTCTAATAAATTTACTTCTGACATAGATTTGACAATGAAATCAACATGACTGAAAAATAAAAGTCTATTTTTGTATATTAAAATAAAAAATCTCTAGATAAAGCGAATTTTTTATAAGAGTATTTTTTCCTATATTTTTATTTTTTTTTAGATTTGAATTGAAGCTTAATAAGTTGAGTTTCACTAAATTTTAATAAAAATGAATTTTCATATTTTTATACTTTTTTTATGTACAATATTTTAATTTAATCCGAGAAATTATAAACAGATAAAAATTTTAAATGATTTTTTTAATATTCTGAAGTATTCTTTTGCTTTCTCAAATTCCGGTCAATAATATTTTCATTTTTATGCAGAATGAGAATTATTTTTTCACAATTATTTAAAATAATAACAGATGAGGTTTTATGAAAAAAGTGAAACAAAATACAAGTATATATGAAGTAGGAATGTAATAAAAATTTTATTTTAAATACAACATGTTAGATAGAAATGCTATGTCTTTTTTTAATGTTTTTGATATTTAATTATATTATAGTTTTTACTTAGATATAATTGCTTTCTGAAACTATATTAAGATTTAAAAATTGGTGAAATGCACTTTTTTTCGCTTTAATAACTATTCCTACATTTAGAATTAATGAAAAACGATTACATATTAAATATGAAATATATTAAAGATATTCTTAAATAAAGATGTAGAAATACTTAATATTTTTATCTACTTTTCTAATTTAAGAGCTTATAAAAGATAATAAGAGATATGTTTTCAACTTTCAGATTGGATACAGCAAAACAATTAATTGAAATATGGTAAAGGTATGAACTGTATTCATAACGAAAAGTGCCATTAAATAAAGTTACGATAATTACAAAAACAAGTATACTAAATTAAAACATATCGTAAAAATTGAAAATTCACAATATAATTAGAAACAAACAAATCAAAAAATATTGTTGATAATTAAATAATTAAAATCTAATAGGCTTAGTTTATGTTAGCGTATGTTCTCATAATTCATTCAAGATTATTCATTTAGTTGTGATATTTAAATGAATGACGATTTATGTATTTTTCATGATTTAGGATTAGATAAAAATCTTTATGAAAAATTGCGCGTGTCATTCATTCATTTCAACGAATACATATAGTTATAAATTTAATATTTTAAGATTGATTAATCAACTTTATTGAAATATAAAAGAACTAATTTCAATATAGAAGTGATTATAATAATGTTTCAATAAAGTATCAACTATATGATAAATGCATTTAAATTAAACGAAATAAAATTTATATATTATATAATAAATAAAATTAATATTCAAAACGATTAAAAATTAAATAAAATGAGCCCAGTGTAAATATAAAGAGGTACACTCTACTTGATCAATGATATGCTATGAAAAAAGAAGAAATCATCTTGAATGACGGTTGATCCTCAATTTCAACTTTGTATTTTACAAAATCTCTAATATCAACTTCTCTTCTAGATCCCGTCAACTTGTGACTCACTATTTGAGCCAATCGCGGTTCTCTCGATGCTACCGATGCATTAACAACGTATAACTGTCATCATTTCGTGACGCTCTTGGCTTAACGCCTGACCATGTCGTATAACTATTTAGCGAAATCCATCACGTCGCGAACAAGTCGACAAAGCGTCACATGTAGCGCTTGGAGTCTCATCGTTACCTACAGTCCAGAGCTGCATTGATTTGTTATACCTTGATTCATAGTGCTTATTTCAATGATTATATAATAGCAAAAATGGATTCTGATCGGTGGATATTCTTTAGTAATGAAAAATTACAATAGTCAGTATTCCAGTAATACAAGCCAGCGCAGTCTAAACTCTATCACTTCTGATAATATACGTATATGTAATTAAGTTTTTTTAGTCGCAATAGATGATTCTTTTAATCCGACAATTTAATGTGTATATAGTTATATTGTATAAGTATATATATATTTGTAAAATTATAATAACGAGTTACTGGAATATCATGAAAGTATTCCTGTCTGAGAGTATAAGAGTTACTCTACTTAATGTAATACATAAACATAATACATTTATTTGGTTCATGCATATATTTGTATTGTTTCAAATATTATGAAAATTTATACGAAATACTTCTATTTAGAATGCAATCAAATTATATTATATTTTCTAGTAAATAAACCAAAGTTTATTGGACAATCTTTCTTATCAAGGTTAAATATTGTTTGAATTTATAAATTATAGATCTTATAACTTCATACATTTTATTTGGGGTCATATTATAATGTTAAATACATTATTTTATAATTACTGTTAAAAAATGAATTTATAAATTAAAAAATTGTTTAAATTAATTATTTTATTGATTTTAATAACTTATTTACATTTAAGAACAATTTTTTGAAGAAACTATACTTGAATGAACGTGATATAATTACGGATATCAATAATTATTTAATATTTTATATGATAGATAATTATTTATATTTATTTATATTTTAATAAGGTTTGTTTATTATTTATATCTAAATAATTTTTAATGCGTAACAAATGTTACGCAGTATATATTTGATACTCTTAATAGCATTATACATTTGTTTAGAAAACAAAATATTAAATAAACTAAATATACACTATTCATAACTGTATTCATGTAGTGAAAAAATGATTCAAATAAAGTTCACTGTCTCATTCAACACTCAAAAATACGATTTATAACTAAAATATTAGTGTAGTTGATTGTAGATTCATTTTTCATATGATTATGCTCCAACTATATCGGTCCATTCATAAATTTTCATTAATAGCAATTATGACGATTATAAAAAAATTATCAAATATATTTCTCAAATATATTTTTCTAATTAATAAGTTTACTCATAGATGCACATCTACCATAAAAATTATCAAATTCATGTTAATATTATTTAAATTCCTTTAGTTTTAATAAAACTCAAGTAAATTGAGTATATTTCGAACACGCTCAATGTATTTATTTTATTTCGAATACAAAACTTATTTAGATTAAAATACAGTCTTACTAATAGGTAGAAATCAATTTCAGCATTTTAGTACTTCATATTTATGACAGCGTTCTATAAATTCACCGTACGTGCAATTGCGAGACGATGTCATCTTGTATGCTTTGGTCTTTATCAAAATTGCTATAGTGATCGTGAGGCAAGACAGCCTTTTGTTTCTACCGACGTGAGAATGGTACTTCGAACGCTTCTATTCCTGTGAGAACATCAGTCTTCATTAGTACGTCGCTGTTCACGTTGAACATTTATCGTAGCTTATGCCTATGCACTTAATTCCATGATCATCAACCTGTTTCCCATCTTTCGTCGTTCTCCATCAATTACCTCAATTGTGCGCTATTTGATGAATATCCTGGAAGTGAAATCTCGTTTAGAAGCTTCACTAACATAGAAGTGATTTCAACTGATCGTTCACTAAAACGGATATATCGGATATTGCTTACACGTTAATGAAGGAGTTGTATTTAATGATAAATTGTAATTGTATCTTCCCAATTTTTGCAGAAATTAATAATTATTTCTCATGTACATTCGTATCTTTAAAAGAAAATTTTTCACTTTTTAATTTCATAGTAAATGTGTTTACCTAAAGTCTAATTAACATTTGGCCTTGTTTATTAATGAATTATAGAAATAAGTTGTTCTTTATCCTAGTTACTAATTATAGTCTGTAAAACTAAGTACAATTGTGAATTTTATTTTTCGAATGAAAAAGGTACCGGATGAAGATAAGTAAAATTAAGGAATAATATTTTTTGGACACTTAGAGTTAAATATCATGAGAGTAAAAGAAAAATTTATCGATGACTTTATAATTGATTGAATATTTACATGTATAAAAATCTTTACTTGATTTGATTTTTAAAATTTGGAAAATATAATATCATTCAAATTCTAAGAAAGTACGAAAATCAAATTATTTTTCTTGAATATTATCAAATCTCGTTGAAATTCTGAAAAATGGTTTATATATGAAAATAATCAAATAAAGATAAAAGTCTCTAAAACCATGGTGATAAAGTTCCTGTAATATAATATATGTAAAACGTGTTTTTATTAAATTTATGTACAATGACGAAAATCTAAAGGAAATAATATCTGAGAATAATTTTAACTTTTTAAAACTAATTTATATATAAACATTAAAAATAATATTTTTAACAATTTACTAAAAGAGCCTATGGATTTCTTATTTCATTTTGAAATTTCTCATTTGGTTTTATATATTACGTAAAGTTACAAGTTTAAATTTATTCTATTCAACTATCCACAAATATAATTTAATTTGTAAAAGCTTGTAGCTTATAATAATGTTTTGTAATGTAAAATATTACCTATGAAAGAAAGTTAATGTATAAATCATGAAGTATATTCCTTTTTATACATTAAAAATTACATAAAATTGTGAATTAAAATAATAATCGTAAGCTGTCTGGTAAAATAGTTTTTTTTTAATATATTTTGTACATTATCGATTATTATTAGTAAGAAAAATCAGTGAATAGATACATAATATATATGTGTATGTTTTTTAGATAATGTTGGTATCATGCAAGCAAAAAATTCATGCTCTGACTCTTGTCAACGTAAAAAAAATGGCATACACTTGCGGATGAAACGTTCAATTTCACGGCGGATTATCGCAACTCAGTCATCGATGAGTGAGAATATTAGAGGAAAAGAGAATGAAATAGATAGGAAAGGACATCGAGAATAAGTGTGAGTTCGCGGAACTATTGGCTATTGATTGCTTCGATAATGCTATTAACAGCGGGATACGTTTCGTTTTGCTGACGTGTAGCAGGAATTGAATTGTGAGTCAGGCAAAATTCCGTGATGGATTAATTTGACGGATGCGTTGGAACATCCCGTATCATCATTGTTATAAGTAATGCCCATCCTTTCATTCGTTTTACAAGCTATGATGTGAATCCAATTAACAATTGCAATGATTTGTTTGATTCTCAATTGCTACCTTTTTATCAGTTTCAGATTTCATTTTCAGATTTCATTTGTGAGTTACGCTTACATAATATGCAATTTTTATATATTAATTGTTATTTTAAAGATACCGGGTTTTAATGTTTATAAAAAAAATTAATTCTAATATATATAAAAAAAATAATGTTTTTATAACCATATTTTCATATTACTATTTCACATAAAATTTTAACACTTCACTATATCATTTATTTAAAATAAATAAGTTATTATAAAAGAATTACTTTTATTACATATTCTTAAACGATTTGAGTTTGTTAAAATTTTTTTTTTGTAATTTTAACTTAGAATCATTCAAGCTATTTATTAATATAACTTTTAAGTTCCTTCTTTATTTTATGCGATGGTTTGTACAATGATTTGTAAGATTTAAAAAAATATGTATCAGAGTTCATATTTTATCTTACTTTATGTTCCTTAGATTTTATAAAAAATAAATATATTGAATTAATTTAGAAAAGCAGAATATAATAATATTTTCATAGTAAAAATATGCTTTGTCTATTTTTATTATTACATCCATTATCTATTTTTTCAGTATTTATAATAAATGTTAATTAATAAAAACTAGTGTATATATAAAAAGCTTTGAGAAAAGAAAATACATTTATATATTAAAGAAAAATATATTCTCTAGTAAAGATCTTAATTATTTAAAGTTTGGTTTATTTTGCAATAAATCTAATGAATAAAGAATTGGAATCTAAAGAGGCTAAATAAATTGATATCTATTTCATGCATGTTAAAGATGAGTAGTTCCAATAAATTTATATTTAAAAAATGCAAATCTATGAATTACATGTAATATTATTAGTTTTAGAATTATTTACGTAAGTATTATAGTTTACTGAGGTTTTTTCATTTTTAAATAATATTAACGAAATAAGCTATCAATTTTCTTGGAACTAAAAAATTTGAAATAATAAAAATAAAAGAATTGAGTTGTGGTCTTAAATACGATTAGAAATTCTAGAACTATGCGAGTTTTCCAAATAACTAATACTTCGATGTATTTAAGTAAAGGATGAATATTGGGATAAATTGTAAGTAAGTGAATTAAGTAAGTTTCGTAATTCAAAAAATAGATTACATCTATTGGAAGAATCATATTTTCCCGTCAGAACTAAATACGGTTAATAAATGTATAAAATTTATTGTTGAACAATGTTTGTAGATTATAGATCTACAAATGTAGATTAATTTAACAATATTGAAAAATATTTGTAGACTGTAAATTTTTTTAAGTATTTAAAACAGTGTTTCAAATTTTGTTTAAACCAATTTTCTTACCACTTTTATTTTAATTGAGTGTACTATTTATAAATAATTCTATATTTATAAAATGTACTTATAAAATATAAAATATAAAATGTACTTATTTACAAATAAATCTCTATTTATAAATAACTTTTATATTTTATTATCTTGGTTTATAAATATTTGAAGCCAAATCAATATTTTTTATGATTACAAAAAAGTCAAATAAAAATAAAAATGTTTCGTTTCTATAATACTTTAACTCTTTTTAAAAAGTGAGTAAAGTATAAAAATGAATATATAATTAGCAATATTTAGAATTAAATAAATATATTTTTAGTCCTTTATGTATCATAATAATAATATTAATACAATTAATTATTAATAACAATTTCAAAAATTATTTCAAATTTATTTTCCAAGATTTTTTTATGTAAGTGCTGCTATTTTAAAATTAGTTAAAGTTTATTATTTCTATGTTTCAAAATTGGTAATTTCTAAATATGAAGATATTTCAGAAAGATGTATTTCTAAATGTGAAGATATTTCGGAAAGATGTATTTCTAAATGTGAAGATATTTCGAAACAATATTTATAAATGAATTATTTAGAAAAAATTATTTTTATTGCAGATATAATTTAAAGTTACATTTGTTTAAATTTGTTAATTTATTGATATTTCGTAAATGTAATCGTACATATGGTTTCATGACCCCTATTAAGGCTTTTCAAAAATTCTTTTTTATTTTGTACAATCGTGAGTAAGTAAAACATGAATTTAAAAATATTTTAAATTTATAAAATTCTTTTTCTACATATTTTTAGAAGTTATTAAAAGTAGATATATAAAAATAATTCTTTGAATTTTAATGTGCTTAGCAAAGTTTATAATCAGTCTTTGTTAAATAGAATATATCTTCATTTAGGGTACAACAGACCAATAATTGGCTGTTAGCCAAAACATGTCGATAATATTTCGAAGAGTCTTTAAGTCATAAATTTCAATTATAGCTTTGGGAGATAGTTACTCATTATTATTTTATGATATAAATCCTATTTAAAAATATTTAAATAAATCATACTACACAATCTTATGAATTAATTAAATCTAAAATAGCTTAAATTTTTTAAATAAATATAAAACTAGGATTATATCAAAGCTTATATATATATACATACATATGTACCTAAATACATATATAAGTACATGTTCACCGTATTTTAATTGAAACTTTTAAGCCTTCTATATTAATATTCTATATTTAAGTATTTAAATTTTTTAAAACGTAGTAATTAAAAAGTTATACTATTATATAATTTATAAATAATTATTATTGGTCTTGTAAAGAATTCATTAATCTCCGATAGAAAAATTTGTGTATTATTATAAAGATTGTATTTATTTAGCGTATTAATTTTTTTAAGTAATACTTATATGTATATTATTATATTATTATTTATATTTATATTATATTATATGTATGACAGTGTACATATTTTTTAATTATTAGTACTTCTGAAAAAAATTATTTTGATTATAAAATCAAGCAACTAAGAATTTAAATTTATATGTTCAAATTATAACAATATTATAGATTGATTATCATATGAATTTAGTTATTTAAAAAATTTATTTAACAAACGTTTCAATTTTAATAATTGAATTAAATTAATCATCTTTTTCATATTTTTAAATCACAATACAATGCATATTTTTATTTTAAATTAATATACAGTTTTTGGATATTTATTAGGTGATTTATAATTATTGTTCTGGAAAAATTTATTTATACAGTTTTACAAAGTATAAGAAAATCAACAATCGTAATAATAACATAATTTTTTAAAGAATTAAATAATATTTCTAAGACAATTACTAGACTTTTTATAATATATTTATCAAAGTATTGGATTACATATTGATAAACACGTATTAAGCCAGAGTATAAATGAAGATAGATTTGAAACATAGATTTAGTATATATATAGATGAATAAAGTTCAAAGATTTTAAAGAATGATAATGGTTTTTTTAATAAATGGATCTAAGCCATAGAATATATAATATCTATGCAATAAAACACCAAATTTTAATAGAATTTTAATAACAGGATTTTAATAATTTAATAGTAATGCTGATTTTTTTTTAATTCCTTGCTAATTATGCGTCATGCCAAGAATTTTGCATCTATTGAGCTAATATCATTTTTAATCAAGAAAATTCTAGTAATAATAGCTCGACAGACCTATAATATCTACATATATATATGCTTGTAGAGAAATTTCGACTTATTTGATAAAATTTCTTAAGTAAAAAGCAAGTTTAACTCTTTCTTTGAAATAGTTAGTTTCATATTTTAATAAATTCATCACTTCGAATTATATATTCAACTAAGTGAACTATTAATTTTTTTTATTTAGTCAGAAAATCGTTTTTAATACTGGAAAGTTACAAAGGTAGAAAATTTGCTTCGATAACATCTGTATTGGATTAGAATTGTTTTACATCGAGTCAAGATTTTATGTTTGCGGACAGAAAGAAGTCAATCGAACTTGAGTTTCAAGAATAGGATAGATTGGAAATCAAGAAGAAATCTAATTCTACTATTGTGATGGCCAATTCAGGGGTCAACTGTAGTATCGAAAAATAGTATTTCTTTGTACCAAACTTACCTATTTTTTTATCACTCTTTTTAGAAAATTTAATAATATTGTGCAATAAGTTCTTATTATTGTTCTATTCTTTTTAAAGTACTTTTTTAGAATAATTTTTCCAGTGTCGAACAAATAAGACTATCACTTTTATCTCTAATAAAATGATTCAACTGTAATCTATGTATACAATGATAGATTTATGTTATATTTCATGAATAAATAAAAAATATTCTGCTGATATTTATGTACATAGATACTTATAAAGTTGTTAGTAATAACATTTTAAAATAATATAGCATTCTTTTTGTTCTCAATAAACAAGAAATTAATATCAATTTAGAGAAAAATGTCGAACTATTTACGTCGAATCTATCAATTCATGACGATCGGTTACAGCTTTATTTTTACACATTTATTTTAAGTCTTATATACAATATTACGTGCTGGCAATTAAATATTTTAGTTGTATTTACATTAATGTCAATAAATAATTTCAAGATGAAACAGTGTCACAAGAATGTTGCCATTGTAGTTTGACTTTTCTAATATGTTTTCAGAAATATAATATTTTATTAATTATTTTAATGTATTTATTAATTTTATAATTTATGTAAGAATTAATAATATTAAAATCTATATTGCATAATGAATGGTTCAATTCAAAGATTTTAAAATACATGCATTTATTAGGTTTACCAACCAAATTTCAGTAATAATCAAATTTATATGCTAAAGAATAACTTTCCTTATTTAAAAACTTGTGAAACTTTTTTATAAAAAGATGTGACATTAATTAAGTAAAACTTTAAAAATGAGAGTCTATTGATATAATAAGTACGAGTTTACAATGTAAACAAATACATTGATGATTGAGGATAATTATAGAGTGTTATGGTGTAAAATTTAGAAGAAGATTTATAGGTAACAAAATACTACAATGATTTTAATTATTAGTATGTAGCAGAATGTTGTGAAAAGTCGAGTAGTGTAACCGGAACGTAGAGAACTGTAACAGAAATCTGTATTAGAATAACTATGTTAAAAATAAGAAGAACAAGTGAGTCATATTTAAAGTAGCATCAGATATAAGATACTTACCAAAAGCTTTCAAGTAGTAAAAAAACAGAAATTTTGTTTTTTACATTCATAAAGAAAAAACTAGGTTCTCATTCATTAGGTAACATTCATATATGTATATATTTACAAGTATAACTGTATATCTTAAAATAGTTATAAATGCCTAAAAATTCGTATTTCATGAATTTCAAAAGATACGATTTTCACATTTAAAGATATTAATAATTATAACATATGAAAATGTGTTTTGTGTATTTTTTTTGAAAATAAAATATTCTATTAAGATACTAAAAAATACATTTTTAGTATATACTTATGAATTTTAACATGTATATTTGACTAAAAGTTTAATTCTACTAATTTTCGGATATTTTGGTGAAGTTTAAAGATTAATGAAAGAAATAAAGAAATTACAAATAATAATTTTAAGCTAAGTAAAACTTCTAAAATGCAAAACTGAAACATGGCATACTCGTAATATAAACATATTTCCAATAATTTTTTTATAGTCATTTTTAAAACTCTATTTCTTAAAATATGAATAGAATAATTTACCCGCACTTAGTTTTGATTGATATTTTATTATATATTGATATTTATTGATATTTTATTATATTTATTTGTTTAAAATATTACTTTTGCTAATAAAAAAATATGTATTATTATGTTTTTAAAATTCCTGGAAATTATGATGGGTAACATTTATAGGAAAAATTATTGCTTATTTTTCAATAACTAAAATTATTAATAGAATTATTTGATATTATTGAAAATAAAATTACAGGTCAATGTTAGTATTTTTATAAATCATATTTAATCCGTTTAAATTAAAATTAATCAATAAGCTCTATCAAAAAAGTAAACCTGTTCTCGGCAGCCAAAAGTTCGTATGATTAAATAAGTGATATTTGAGTACACTATACTGAAATGGAGAACTGGAATGATAAAGCCTGCATCAAACCATAAATATTAAATACATTCATGTGTAAAACGATTTCAGAAGCAAGGGGAACATCTCGTAGTAAATGTGAATTCTACTAATTGTGGAACGTAGATATAGGTTGGTGTGTGTTAATCAGTCGTAGCTAATGTTGCGGCTTCTCTCTCTCTCTGCTTTGACATTTGATTATCTATCTATGGCTTACGAATGAGTAGGATTTGTTTACTGCATCGAATTCGCTGATCGACACATTGGAATAATGTCGATCTATGCAGGAAACTAACTCTCTAGCATATATCAGGGATTACGCTACAGCTATTTCAGTTATTTTCAAAATGTTTTTAATATATTTTTTGCGATTTAAAATTGAAAACTTTTAAAAAATACGAGCTAAATACTGTCTCTAACAAAATTTCGAAAAATGTATATAAATTTAGTTGAATAAATAAAAAGAATTATACTAATTTTTATTTTTGTTATGTGTTAAAAAAAAGCTCAAGATCTTAATGAGAAAAAGCATGCCTTTTAATTCAAAATGATTAGTTTGGTTATTTGTATTTATATGTTGTATTTATAAAAGAAGTATTTGTATTTATAAAAGAAGTATTTGTATTTATAAAAGAAGACTAATTGAAAATATTGAGATAATTTAGATAACAATAAATTAATTAATATTTGTAAAATATTTATATATAATATACTCTAATGATTATTAGTTTGAATACTAATATTATAATATGATTTATTTGTTCATGTAAAAAATTGAAATATCAATTTGCTTATTTGGTGAAGAAAAATTTGCAAGTATAAATTTTAGTTAAAAAATTTTGCCGATATAAATAGATTTGGTCAATCGGTTTCTAACTTAGTGAAGAGTAATTTTTGTTTCATAAAAAATTTGTGATTATGTCACTTTAATATTTTTAAATTAAATAATTTTACATGAAATTGTACATTCCGTCATTGTGATTTATTTGCTGACAAAAATTATTGAGAGTCCACTTATTATCACTTTAAATGTCATTATAGAACAAATATTAATTTTTGGTATCTAAATTATTGTTTATTATAAGTTCTAAATCAAGTATTAACGATTATTAATAATCGACAAGTTTTTTAAAAAGTTAAATTAATTCTATAAAGTACTGTTTAAACTTAGCTATGAAAAATTATCAATGCTGATAATATAAGACCGGCTTCTTTTATAAAATGAATAGTAAGTAACATATCATGTAAGTGACATATTTTGCATAATTCTTATAAATTTAAATTTTATTTTATATTTAAAATGTTATGAATATTATGCATTGTTTGAAAATTATGAAAGTAAATTTAAAAATAATTTTTTATATTTTATTATATATAAGTATTACAGCTTTTAATTTTGTGTAATTGATTTTAAATAAAATAATTTATAATAACTAAGATTATGATATTGTTAAGCTAATAAAATAAAATAATTTTTATAATTTAACGTATTAAATTTTCTTATATTTTGTGATTAAAGAATCAATGAGCTAAATTTATTTGTCAATTATTTTGTTTTCGTATATCGATAAATAATATAAATCTTTGCATGTTTTGATGTTACTTCAATCGCTCAAATCACTGAATATTTTAAGTGTTTAAATACATTTGACTACTCTGTATATATCTTTTATTCTTTCATTTAATTCCATTTGATCAAATGAACGAGATGATTGTCGATGAAAGGTTTGAACACATAACCTGGCATCAGACCTCAACCACGTTTTTCATCGTCTTATCGTTTGAAAGATGCTCCCGTCACCGCATCTGTGAAGTTTGGAGTTAGAAGAAGGAAAAACAGCAATTTCGTGATGTCAGCTTATGAAACACGATAAAGCCTCAGCAAGACTTGCGTGCATGCAGCTTTGGCGTATGACAGCGATGGCGTGGGTGACAGAAAAGTCGAGATGTAAAATGTCGGAAATTCAAATGCTTTGAGAACGCCTTTTCACATTGTTTATAGACGTACAAATCATTCGAATGAAATGGAATTTTTGTGAGTCATTTGAAGCACCTTGATGCTTTTATCAAATATCTTGCTTTTTGTTAGAAGAAAACGAAAAGCATTTGGAGTTTGTTTTGAAAAACCTTAAAGTCAAAACAGATATTGTAAAAGTCTGTTTTTATAAATTAGAGGTAGCGAAAAATTATGTAGATTATAATAAAATAAAGTCAGGTAAAACCGTGAAATTACAGACATGTTTGTAAATAGAGATTATACAAGTAAATGTGTGAAACATCGTATCTATAATTATAGTTAACCTGCAAGTTTAATTTAAATTTCATTTTGAATGTAACTAAAGTGCGTTAATGAAGAAAAGGTTATATTTAATTTATCATATTTATAAAAAAGCTTAAATTATTTTGATTTTTTATGTCATTTATAAGATGCAAAAAGTTGTTCTGTTAAAATTTTTAAAATTAAACAACAGCATTAGTGCTTTCATAGTCTAAAATATACTTAAGAATTTTGTTTTCTTTAGCTTATATAAAACCTCTTTTGTAATTAAACTTCCATATACATTAGTCATATCGCTAAATAATAGTTACAAAATTAATGGGTAGTATTAATATTAGAGATTCTCAAGTAAATTCAGCAACGGTTAATCGAGGATCATTTGACGATCGAATTATTACGTTCGACAACCAGTGATTAGATTACTTCGTACATGTGTCGTATGAGTATTAGTTCTATCCTCTAGGTAATCCCAGCAGTTTACAGAGATTATGACGAGTACGACATGCCTTAATGTCGTGTACTACACCTCGTATTCGATCGTATATCGATATACAGGCGTGGATCAATAAATGAAGACTGACATAATTCTAAATTCATTATTTATGTCAAACAATCATTTGAACGGATATGAAATTTTGTAACATATCCTTATAAAACTGTTATATAAGTTATCTCATGTATCAAAATTATTTGAAATTTTATGGGAAATAATTGCTCGATATTTGGCAGTAACACTGTAATGACAATTTATTTAGATATATAAAACACTAAGAAATTTTTGAGATTTTTCAACGTTTACAGTATTTCTATTAAGTCTAATATAGTACACGTTTAAAATTCTCAGTGTGTTAATCATCTCAAGTACAAATTTTTTAATATAATTCAGATTTCTTGTTTTTCATTACTACTCTACTAAAGTTATTCTCTCTCTCTCTCTCTCTCTCTCTCTATATATATATATATATATATATATAAGTTTATACTAAATAAAAAATATTTAAACGTACATTTCTGTAGTAAAATGAAAGAGCAGTGTTTTATTTTTAATATGACAGTATTTTTATTTGCAAGATAAATTAAATAATTATTCTCAAAATTTTAAGTACAATGAATTCAATAACATTGAATTTTTTAATAATTATCTTATAAATAAAAGTAATAATTGCAATTTCTGTTTGTTCGTTCTCAAATTTTTCATTCTTATTCAGTCAAATGCAGTTAAACTGCAAGTGAAATCTTTTAAGCCATAGTTCAAAGAATGAGTAATGATTATAAATCAAGCATGAAGTATATTTTAAAGTGAAAAATTGTAAGTTGAATAAGTGTGCTTTCTCACTGAGCAATTTGACTGCAAACGACTGAAATATTTTTCCGTTCCTTCTCATCTATTTTATTTTTTATTATATGTATCATATACTATTAAAAAAATAAATTTATTTTTAATTTATTTTTTAATGATGATGATATTTAAAAAATGATATCAATTAGAAATTTTTCCCCAAGCTAATTTTCGTTAGTAGTAAACAATTACTACTCAAATAAATACTTTTCGTAATTTATTAGGATTACGATAATGTTATTTATATGATATATAAATGAAAATTATATGATTGACTGTAATCACAGAAAATGCATTAGGCTTTTTTAAAAAAGTTATTTTATCGCATCGAATCTAGTACACATACGTAATTTAAATTCTGAAAGCTCTTTAGAGTGATCCTAACATGGATATTGAAATTACAAATTCTAAATTTGAAATAATATTTTCAACGTGTACTTTTCTAAAAACTATGTACTAAAGGGAATATATTTTTCTGATTTAAACTAATTTTATTATGCATTAACGAAAAGTATAGTATAATAAATTTTATCCATTTAATTATTATTTTTTAAATTATACTAAAATAAGATGACTTTTATCTTAAGTTGTATAATAAATGAGAATCTTCTGTACAATACACTCATGTAATATATGTAGATACGTTGTTTCATAGATGTACAACGTAGAATTTTATAGTATTCTTAAAACAGTTGTATAATCGTATTATAAAATGATACTAAAATTTCTTGTAGGAATAACTTTAAAGTTTATGAAACGTTACTTTATTTGTACACGTAAGTATTTATTTTTTTTCTTTCCTTTTTCGACTTCTACAAATAAGAATTTAATCATATGTTACTAACCAAGACGTACAGTTGCAGTTTTGTTTTAGTTATCATTTGTCTTTATGTTTATTGTTGCTAGTTAAATATTAACTTTTACTATATAGGCAATACTGATATTAGTTGAATCAATTTGTAAAAAATATTTAAAATAAAAAATAATATATTTTAATAGATTATAACATTTTCAGACCACACTTTTAATTTATCTTTAATATTTTTGTATTTTTGATTTCCAAGTCATTTTAATAAGCCATCAATAAATTAAACAATTATTAAAAATTAAAACGAATTTCTTCATTCTATACTAAGGAAAAATTCTTTTCTTATATTAGTTTTTAAACAATTATAACGATCTTTATGATACTAAAATATGAATTAAAATTATTTTAATTTATCAAATGTTACTCAAAACCTAAGTGTCTTCAGCATATTATACAAAGTCAAACAGATAAGAAGCTGTAAAATTTCACATTTATTTTTATAAATTAATTATTTATTGATTAGTTTTAATTAACATAATATTAATAATTTTAAACTATATTTTCATTATCTTTACTATTTAGTGTGTCATATATAAAATAAGATGTCACAATATTTTTAAAACATTTTAAACGTTATTTTTATCATTATAAAACTTTTAATTTGATCATTAATATTAAGTGTTTTTCAATTTATTGTAATTAATTAATGATAAAAAAATATCTTTAAACGTCTAATAAAAATGATAAAAGTTTTTCAACTGTTACGAAAAAAACTATTCATAGTTCATCACTAAATTCTTAAAGCTTTTTTGATTTTTAAATTTAATAAATATCTTAAAATTGATTTATCAACTTCTAATAAATAATTTATCATAAACAAATTAATTAAAATTTATGAAATTGTAAATAGTAGCATATTTGAAGTTGGAAGACCTATGCATCAAGTTGTGGAAATAACTTCTGTAAATTAAAAAATACATTTTTTTTACAAATTAATTTTGAATTTTTTAATTTATTTTTACCCTGAACAGTTACTGATCTTACAATATAAATAAAAATGGCTGATGATGAGTAAAATATGCACTAGTATGGCGTTTATACAAAAAAATAAAGTTTTTTATATAAATGAAGAGTAAAAGTCTTTTTATTTATTTTGCATTTTTTTAAAAACGTATGTACTAGATAAAGATACAGATGTGTTGAACAATTTGCAGTTAATACGTAAATATTCAGTAAAATATTATTTTTATACATAAAGTGAAAAATTATAGACATAACGTATGTTTATGCAATTGAAAGTTGTCGAATATTTCCAAAGACCATTGAGAATATGTTACATATATTTGTGTGAAATTTCATGTATAAAAAGTACATCGTCCCATTTCATATTTTAGGGAATTTGCACTCTATCTATATGTAAAGTAAGAGTTAATTTCCCTCAAAATTATTCAGTCAAGTCACAGAATCTAGGTTTTGATCATAATCTCGAATCGTTTGCCATCAGACAAGTTAACGAATTTTCATAGTCCTGAAAGTTCTTGATTTTCAAATTTCTCCCATCTGATTTCTAAAGACATGTTTTTACTGTCTTTGCATGTTTATAAATTCATAGTTTAATTTAAAAATTTTGTTGATTATCAATTACTTAAAATGATGTTTATCAACGCCAGAAAATTTATGACATTCAATGCAAAATTGCAATATATCTAATTTTTTCTGTACCGAATAAATAAGTAAGTTTCTAAAAAAATCTATTCTGATAATTATATTTCTTATATTTCTTTTGTATTCAGTAAAAATTATAATATATTTTTTATGTATTAGTAATGGATAAAATACTTCTTTACTTGTTATAATAACGTATGTAAATAAATTTTGAACTATAAGGAATAATAACAGAGTTTATGTTAAGCGCTAATTCTATTTTAAATACTTAGATTTTAATTTGAACAATTACTGTTTTTTAAACAAATTATTAGTAGTAATTAAATATTAAAACTTATTTTGAATTAAATTAAAATATAAGGAAGATTTTGTTTTATACCGAAGTTAGTTACGTGAACGATTGAAATAAATATATAAGATTATGATGATAAAATATGTAATCTAGATAAGAACAATAGATAGTTATAATTAATACTAGATAATTATCTAGCAGATCTTTCTAAATATAGTTTTCTATTTTATAATATAATTACATTATTACGTATAATATTTTTGAAAATGAAATACTTCTATTATTCTGCAATGTCATTTAGAACATATAACATGTATTTAACCTTACGTAATGTTAAGTGCGTTAAATAGTTATATTAGAGATCTTAAGCTTCTTGCATTTATCATAAAGTATTCTTACATCTACCATATTTGAATGTAAACTTGTTTTGAATTACTCTACTTACTGAAGACTTATGAGTTATAAATGAAATAAATAAGCTAAAGGTGGCACTGAGTACTCTATAATGTATCTTTATAAACTGTAGAAATAATTTAACAAAATATACAGAAAATTTTAAAGGCTTCTCTCATAGATATATACAATAATTACATATTTAATTTTCTTCTCTTATTATTAGAAGTTACAAAATTATCATTCACCTAATTTAACAATGTTTAACTTTTTTATCTTAACTTAAAATTACTGAATAACTTACTATGTACAATGATCTCCGTTTTCTTATTTTCTGATGTTGATTTTTTTATATCAAGCTGAACATTATATTCTTATAATTTTTTATAATAACTTACATCATTCGATCTATACTTAATATATATAACACCCATTGATATATATTCAAATATTTGAATATTTCATTCTCATGTATATAATTTTATATTAAAATTATAAGTTTAAATAAAACATAAATAATATGATTAAACTCAATTTTATTAAGAAAAATAAAATTCCTCCATTTGTATCTATATTATTCCTCGTTCACTCTGAAATAGTCTCCTATCATTGCTAATTTTTACTTAGTAAAACATATATGTTTTAATTAAACTGCTTTATATTTTTGAAAAAGCCAATTCATATAATATTAAAATAAATCTAAACAATATATGTTCAATGCTAGCAATAGAAATATATTTTTCTAAGGAATTTCTAAGTAATAATAGTAATTAAAACGCTTTTGAACACCTTTTAAATATGTTATCACTAACTTATTCTGGAAGACTTTCATTACGCAAATAAAATTTATTCATAACATCTAATGCAATACTGTTTTTATGATTCAAATCTATCGATTTATCTTCGAATTGACTATTTGTTATTTGTACCATTTCCTTGCTTTTATTGGTTATACGTGATTGTCAAATCATTATTAACTTTTATGATACTAACTAATATAATTATTTATCATTAGAATTACTTTATATTATATTAAAATAATAACATGATAATTGATTAATTATTTAAAAAATCAATCAATTTCATTCACATGAGAGTTATTGACGAGATATTATTTTCTTTAAATATCTTGGTCCAGATAATTACCTACCATTTTATAGAATTAATAAATATAATTTGCTTACTTGCTATTAAGTATTTAAATCATTTTATTCTTTAAATTATGATTTATATTTTTTATTTACCATACTTAATATGAAAGAAATATTGAAAACTATAAATTTCATTAAATAATTGAATATTAAAACACTATTTGCTTTTCGATTCAAAAAGTATAATTTATCTTTTGAAAAGTTACTTTAAATACTTATAATAATAATTTCCCATTAAGACTATAAATTATTTTGGAAAATGTTAGAAGTACAAAGTCGATTTTTTAGAATAATTAAATACCGCAGTCAGTCTGTAAATAATATTATAGAAAATTCTGTCGCTAAACAATTTTATACTAATAATTTTGAGAAATTGACTGCTTAATATTTATAATATCTTAATATGTCGTCAAATATAAGTAGGACTGATTAAAAATATGCAAAATAAGGATGTTTTACTTAAACTAAATATATTTTTTCAACTATCCAATTTAAAACTGAATTTTTTTTTGAAATTATAAATATAATATTCTAACTACGGAACTACTATATTCTAACCTACGGAATAAAAATTCAAAATATTTTTACTTTACTTTAATATTTCAGAATTATATACAATATTTTCTATCTTAGAAAGTAAAATATTTAAGATAATTATATTTTTGTCTTCATTTTTGTCAATATGTACATTTTTGAGTATACTTGAAGAAAAGTACTTTAGACTCTGTGGTATTGAAAATTCTCTTTCTTTATCTCATAAAATTTCCTTTTTCTGTTCTTAACATTATCAAATGTACTTTAAATTTCAAAAAAGTGCATACTCTTTCTCAAAACTAGTGTTTTATATTTTTCAGTAAAAATAAATATTTAAAATGAAAAAAATTAAAAACAATAACAGTAGCAAAAAATATCAGTGTTATATTATAAATTATATTATAAATTATATATATATTATTGATAAAAATGATTTAAATCTAACATTTAATTTCAAAACCAAATCTAAACAATAATAGTATTTACTTTCAGTAGTGATTATAATAAATTTTCAGACCATCGAAAAAATGGAATAAAAACTCAGGAAAAATTAAATTATAAATCATATACTAAAATACTGAATGATCGTATTATATAGATCTAGTAAATAGAATATATTTTAATGTTGCTTTGTTTAAATTTAATGATATTTAATAAATAAAATAAAAAACTTTGAATGTATCAAGGTTTACTGTATATACGTTCAAAATTATTTATATTATATATAATTATATATATATATATATATATATGTAATGAAAAGAATTCATTCGATTTTAAAAATAAGTTATTTTTTAATTAAAGTTTATCGTCAGTATAAATTAACATTTGCATAATAAATTAAATTCTTATGATAATATGTATTAAATTTTAATTGAATAAAGATGCACTTTGAAGAATACTTTTAGTTTTATCTACTAATTTTCAGGTATTAATTGATTCATGTATTAATTGATTAAACAGATTAATAATATATACTACCTGTCTAACTATAATAAAAAATTTTTTTCTTTCAGTATTGCTATTATTATTTATAAGAAGTAAATTAACAAAATGGTTTACGTACATTTTAGATATACAATTTTTTCATGAAGTTCCCTTCTTTGTAAAAGTTTGTAGTAAATATAAAATTTTTTTAATTTGATAATGTAATTTGTTTAAATATAATAAAAACAATTATGATATTGAGAGAAGTTAAATAAAATAAAAATATTTCGCTTTTAAAACTATCTGTTAATCGATAAATATGGATTTTATGTACATGTACTGCATACATTTTTTTAATTATTACGTAAAATAACAAATCGAATATCGGGTTGCAAAGAGATATCAGAAGAGTTTATTGTAAAGGAGTGTGAAACGGTGAAAGAGATAAATATTGCTAAATAAAAAAAGTAAAATAATAAAAAGTGAAAGGTAAAGAACAAGATATACTAACTGTCATTAAATAGTCTTATTTTAAATGAGTGTGCCAATTGCTGACAAAGAAAAGTAGTACAGAAAGATTCCGAAATATCCATTTATCACTAACGTATAGCGCACGCGCCGGCAGAACTTCATCGGTCCGATCAATCAGTGTTCCGTTTACCGGAAAAATCTTAGTCGTTAACTATCAGTGATTTTTTAATATTTTTAGCCGTTTAAGTTCCAAATTCAAAAAAGCATTTATAATTTTTCTATGGTTTATATTACTTTAAAGAAATATACAAAAAACATAATGGACAAGGAATCTGCAAGCAAATATCGTATTAGACGTTTCGGTTTAATGATTTTAAATTGAAACCTATGAGAGAGAATATAACAGTATTATTATCGTCCTATTTTATATTAAGGAAAATATTTATAGAAAGTCGTGATTAAGAAAAATCAAGATTAAGAAAATTCACCAAAAGAGAGTAAATGTAGATAATACACGAAAAAACTAAAATATACAAATATAATAAACAAGTATAGTAATTATAACGTATTAAATTTGCTAATTCAAATTAAATGATATAATAAATGCATTTGAGTAAGCGTTTGCATGATTAATACAATTAAATTCATAATTTTATAATTTCTTTTACTATAAAGCAAATGTTATAGATTAACATATATAAGGTTAGTCTCGAATATTTAACAAAGGAATAATCTAATCTTTAATTTAATTCTCCGTAAAGTTCTTAATATATATTATGGTTTTAATTTTTTATATTTGGTTGCTTTGTAACTACAACAATATCAATAAAAATTATTAATGAGGGCAAATGTAATTTTACTGTTAACATAATGTCAAAAGAAACTTAATAATTTTTGAAAAACGTTGTATATTGTCATTTATATTTCTTTCGATCAATTTTACAAGTTTAAATGTGAATAAAGACTTGATAATATTTTATTACACATAGAGTTATTATTACATTTATTTTCAATTAAAATTTTAATTTTACATGCAAGAAAGTATAAATTATATAGCATTTAATATACTATACTGCTTAGATTTCGTTTGTTTGTTTTATTTTTACTTTGTGAAGAGGTAGTCAGTTTGGTTGATATTTTAAGTCATGAAATTTTATTTTATCCTTAACGAATATTTTCCTATTAATCATTAAGAATTATACAAATATATAAAATCTGTCGCTATTTAGTTAAAAAAAACTGAGAAATAACAAAAATTTAAATAATAATGAAAGTGTTTATAAATTTTTCATATAAACAAAGAAAATTCATATCATAGAAAAACCATAAAATTTTAACTTCATTACTCATTTAGTTTGATAATTTTAATCACTACATTTGTTTTTTGTGTAAACTCTTTTAGACATCTATATCATTTATAGAGCGTTCTTCGATATAAAGAGTAAGCATGATATACGGACAATGACAGACAAGAATACAGATTGAAAACGAGGAAAAACAAGAGAGAGATGGTACTTTGAGCAACTTTAGCCATCTGTTTTTCCTCCCATAAGTCAATCACTTTCTTCTTGCGGTGATTGCGTTCCATTTAGTAACTGGTAGATGTTCACACGGCTGGTCAAATAATAAAGTTGCTGCAGTTAAGAGATTAGTTTACTATTATCGCGCGACACTGCTTTTACGAAACTGCTTGTAACAAAGGAAACCATATCTTTACTTTATATTTAGAAGTAATATGATTATTTTATCATATTTTAAATTTTTGTTTTGTTTGTGAAATATTTGTATTAGAAAGTTCCAATTTTTAAACTCAATACTTTCATTATTCTAAAAACTAATGGAGTGTAATATCTCTAGATATATAAATTAGTATAATTCGTTATTATAAAGCTTTTTTTAGGAAGGTAATAAAAAGAAGAAAAACCTTCTTTTTATATTTCGTTTTTATTTTAAAATTATCGTATGAAAATATAAGTTTTCAATTTTTTCAATAAAAGCTTCATTTGAATAATATTCTTTAAAATAACTTTTTTAAAAGTAATTGGTGTAATAATATAATATGTATAACTTTCTCGTATTTGAAAACATTACAATTTATGTTTAAATTAGATAAAAAAGGTTTACATATTAAATATATATATAGTAATATAATTCATCGACAAATCATCTTATAATAATCCGTAATTTTCATCACTCCATAAGTTTTCTTTCATTTTATTTGTCAAAAGAAAAAATTTATTTTATTACCAGTAAGCAGAAATTTTCGACAAAAATTACGAATGTATATTCAGTCTTATCTGAAATGTTTGTCGCCAAAATATTTCATTTCAAAAATGTATTTATAGAATTTAACATTATAGAAAATATTTGAATTTAATAACTGATATTTCAATAATATTTGTAGTTTACTTTATTGATTAAAGTTCATTATCAACGTATAATAGCGTTTAAAAACTTCGAGTATTTTTTCAATTAATTTTTATTTGGAATTTAGTTTATTTATTTTTTCAATTCTCTGATGATATTTCAATTTACTTTTATCTTTTGTTTGACTTTATTGATTTCTTTTTCTTGAGATTTTAAATGTTGCGTTAAATAATTGAAATTTTATTTGTTTAGTTTCTCAATAGATCAAATATTAATTCTATTATAATTTATAAAAACTTTTCTAGAAATATTTATTGGTCTTATTCATAAGGCCGAATAATAATATTGAATTTGATTAGAAATTATATTTTTCCAGTTACATATTATTAAATTATAATCCTATATTATCAAAATTCAAACCAAAGTATAATCGATTAATAACATGCTTATTGATTTTACGAACAATGAATAATTGTTTAAAATTGACGTTGTTCAATAAAAGTGAGATTTTAATTTGTAAAACGATCTTTTGCATGTTTAAAAGTATGCAGTGCGATTATTGTATTTTATGAAAATAATTAACTTATGCATAAATTAAACGTGCTTAAGAGTTTATGTGTACTTGATGGTAACAAACTATAAACGAATTTAGTAAACAATAAAAAGAATTAACTCTTAGAAATTAAATGCTGCTGCTACAAGTAAGACAGTATCAAAATTATCTGTTGCGAAATAGCTTTAACATCATTTATTTAATTTTTAATTAAAATGACTAAGAATTCTAAAGAATATCAATAAAGCAATGAAATATAAAATACGGAATATTAATGTGTTTTACTAATACATTATTTTTTAGGACTTAATTGCTACATGAAATGCAATAATTCGAGATTATTTCAGAATATGCATTGGTGCAGTGACTTCTTTGAGTAACTCTAAAAATAAAAATATGTATATTTTAGAAACATTTTATAAGAGAGTATTATTATTTATATAGAAACGTGCAACATATCATGTTATATATTTATGGATTGAATATGATAATCCTTTTGTGAAAGTGTATCATACACATTATATAAGAATGCCTAATTACTTTCAATTAATTGTACTGTATTAAACATCTTAATTTACAATTAAAATTTACAATTAAAATACAATGAATACTAAACTGACTTCATTTTTCTATCAACAAAACTTAATTTTTTTTGCAGTAATGAATAATAAATATACATTTATTAGGACACGAAGAAGAATTTTAAGTTTTAAGGGTTATGTAATTAAATGAAAAATAATATTTATTGTTGTAGTAACTAGAAGTTATTAAAATATTTTTAATTCATACGAATTAATTTTTAATATTTTTTAAAAAATATTCCTTTGATATATTTATTTTATTTGAAAGTTATTTCTATAGACTTAAGTTTTATGAAATCTTATATTTTTATTATCAAAATGTTCCTTTAGACATACATTTGTAAAAATTCCATATTTCATTTCTATTCGTATATTATTTAGAATCTTTTTAAATTATATTTGCCAACTTAATTGGACATTAATTTTATCTTTGTTATTATAAATTAGTATACATCTGAAAAAGAATATTTATGATTATGTTTGGTGATATTATTTTATGATATAATATTAAAGGTAATTTCTTACTTAAAAGTTATTTCTTTAGCTTAAATAAAAGTAATTTCATTTATTTGAATAAATTGTGAGTGAAACTAACCTAACTTGAACATTTAAAATTTTTTTGAAGATTATGGTAAATGATGTAAGAGTTCAAATATATAAAAATCGGGGTAATGTGTCAATTCAATTCCACAACAATTTTGTTCAATTCCACAACATTCAAGTTTGTGAATATATTTGAAAAAATATAGAGATTCTCTAATATATTTTTAATATAATATATTTTTATTGCAAAAGCTTCTTTTCAACCCTTTATCATTTACTTTGCTCTGACAAATATTTATATGACAGATTTATTTATGGCTTGTACATAACTAAAGGTACATTTTTCCTACGCACCTTGGCGACCTTATGAATATATCCACAGGCCATTTAGAGCATAATATCTTCTTCCTCCCCCGCACTTCTCTTTCACGATTTTTTTTTCATTTATTTTTCGGCATTTTTTTTTACGCCACAGACGACAAAATTTTAGTGTGATGGTTTAAGTAGAATGAGAAAGACCCAACAAAATTGTAAGATAACGGAAAAGGAACTAAAGCAAGTGCATCAGAGAAATAGAGAGAAAGGAGAGAGAGAGTAAAAAAAGATATAGCGAGAAAGAGAGAAAGAGAGAGAGAGAGTAAAAAAGATAAAGCGAGAAAGAGAGAAAGCAGGAATAATAATTCCTTTTTAAAGCCCTTAGCCGCTATGTAGATCTATGTAGCGAGAGATGAGTTTTTCATAAGAAGAAAGCAGAGTTGTGAACGCATACTTGAGTGCAATAATGCCTTCGCTTTATGAAATTCGGAGCCACAACCTCGTGGTCGATGTCTGCTTGACGTCCGGTGGCGCAACGCTGGTGCATTCATTTCTTTATCACTCTCCTTCTCCTTGTTCTTCTCTCTCCCTCTCGCTCTCTTATTCTATCTCACTCACTCTGGGATTTATAACCATTTCTTTTCTTTCATTCTCTAAGAATATTTCTCAAAGTTTCAGTTTTTTTTAGTATTCTATCTTATATTCTACTATTGGTTTGTCGGTAATATTTGCTACTTCATTCGTCATTTTTATTCTTTCATTGTTCTTCTTATATATTCACTTTTAATTTATTCATCCATTTTGACACATTCTTAATTATTAAAATAATTATTATCATCTCTGTTACTATTTGTTTTTAAAATATCTTATATTTATGAAAAACCATGAAATAGAGATATGAAATATAAAAAATGATTTCAATAAAAATGACATGTTATTAATAAAAAAGAATTTAAAGATTATAAACTATTTGTTTACGGTAGTTTACAGGTTGTTTATAATAATCCATCACTATCAAATGTATTTACGATAATTTGGTAAACACATATTTTTTCATATGTTTCGAATCTTTTCATTCTCTTTTTCTCTACCTTTATTCATCTCCTAATGAATTCACGTATTTTACCTTTGCATTACTCATATCCTTTGTCTTTCTTAATCATGGTTATTGGATCTGCACAGGTAGTTTTATTAAAGCATGTGCTGAAAAAATGAATTTTAATTTTTGCAGAGAATTTCTTTTCATTATGTAACAGTGAAATAACGAGGTTTACAATGTTCGAAATCGATGGCAAACTCACATAAGACCGACTTTTTGATGTCGTGGAACTGACGACGCTGTTGCTCCTTTTCCTCAAATTCATGAGTATTTCCGGCTTAGAAATATACGAGGATAAAATGCTACAGAAATTTGTTATTTTTACAGTATTGGAAATGATGATTTCAACACTTATTGTAGAAACATGTTTTCGATGAGATCCTGTCTCTATGTACAAATAGAGCTTTTTTCAAGTAGGATATTTACTTCAATAATATATTTAAACGAATTTTTTCCAACTATTCATCGTTTTTATATAGATGATGAATAAGATAATTATTATATACAAATTATATCTTTTGATACTTGTGTTACTGAACAATATTAAGAATTTATCGAATAATAAAGAGATTTTAAATAAATTGTTATATTTTTGATAATTGTTATGAAAAAATTCACGATTGGCTTCTACAATATTAAAATTCTGATAAGAATTATCAAATATAATATTATTACTTAATTAGACATTTAATTAGGCTTTTGAAAATACCTCTTTTCTATTATTCTTATTTTTTATTTTTATTATTTTTATTTTTGTTATTTAAAAATTCGAATTTAAAATACGCTGTTTTATCGAAATATATTTACATGTATACGATGTCTTCCTTAAATTAAACTGATTTTTACATAAAGCCATTGATTATGCATTTTTTTTTTATTTTTGTTATTTATAACTAGCTTATGGAAGATTCGCTTTTTAACATTATTAATTTTTTTATTAATTATCAATATAAAACAATATGCATTCAATAAAACGAAAAAAATTATTGAATCATATTTTTATTAACCTGAAATGAAACTCCTATCATTTGCATCGAAAAAATAAACATTATCAGAATTTTCAAAATTTAGTAAAATATCAATAATAGAAGTAAAAGAAATATCTTCATTGTTTTTTTTTCTTAAATATTGAAAATTTAGTAAACGCATGAAAATACGAATTTACAATTTAAACGCTATGTACAAAGTTATTATCCCATAAATAAGAATATAAAAAATAAATTAATGCTTACTATTCATGCTGACTGTTCATTTTTTCAACCATATATTAATTTATTCATTACAATTAAATAAAAAATAGGCTCAATTTATTTTTTAGATCACTGGAAACATTATAATAGACTATACACACATATTATTGTTATTATTAAGCACATTTAGTTTAAAACTTATTTAAGTATATTAGATAACTTTATTTTTAAAATTAGAAAATTTATCAAATATTATGAATGTAATAATATTCCTTAAAATATTGTGTTTACTGATAAGTACAACTCAAGTTAAGTTCGTGTATTGCACCAAACCCGAGGTGGAACAGAGTTGCCTTGGATAATATGTGATGATCTGGTTTAAATAATTATACATCGATTAAATATATGATCTTACTCAATTATTTATTATAATTGAGATAAATTCAGAGAGAGAGAGAGAGGAAGATGCACGATATCGTCTACTTATCGAGAAAACCATGGTACGTGGTTTGTCTATGTACTTAGGTAGTTTTCTCGTGACTCGTCTGGACTTGTGGCGACTCCAGTTTACCAGATGCTCGAGGATTGACCTATCACCTCTAGAAGTCCTCTTGAACTATGGCTCATTCGGTATTTTTCCCTTTATTTATGTTTATCTTTTGATAGATGCCGCGTAGCAACAATTGCAATGTCCTTATAGTTCAGGTATAAGTTTATTGTTCCTAATATGTTAGTTAGTCCACTTATCGCATTCCTTACTTCTTGGGTTAATTACGTGTCTTTAGTTTTAATATTGTTTAAACATAGTGTGCTCGCAAATTCTTATCTAATTAATTTTTTAGTGATTTAAAAACTACACATTGATTAGTTAAAGTTTAATCAATTTTATTCTTTACTATACAAATTCATGTATATGCACACACTGATTTGATTAATTTTATCATATATCTTAAGTGCTTTATTAAAAGCCTGTAAAGATGAAACATAGAGAATGATGAAGAAAGAGAGAGAGAGAGAGAATTTGACCTCCCTTTAAGTACTTTGAAAGACTTTTACTCTTTTCTGCACATGGTTTTAAAGTAGAGTGATTCTTCGCATCATTTTTTATAATATGAGAAGATTAGTATGCCATAAAAGACTAAGCTACTTAAGCCTTAAATGTAAAATGTAAATAAAATAAATATAAGTATACTTATAAAATTTAATATGTACCTGTGTACTTGAATCTTATGTTATATTTTGTATAGTTTTGTTTTTCGATATTTTTTTCATTTTTTGATGCTTAGTAATACTTTCTTTTTGAGACGTCATCATTGATTCGAACTCATTAAAGAACAATTTCTTTAGGATCGATATTAAATTTTTTTATTTCCTTTGTATGCAGAAGTTGTAAAAATATATTTGAATTATTTTTTAATAGCGTCTTTTAAATTTTTTAGAAGTTCTGTTATATATATTTGAAGATATATAACAACTACAATTGTGACAAATATTTAAAAATTATTTTTAATTGATCAATTAGAATAAAGCAATTAAAAAATTATTTTTTGATTAAAGAATTTTAGTTTAGTTTGTCTTTTGTCACTTGATTCAACTGATTAGTTTTATTAGATATAATTAATGCTATTATAAGTTTTTTTTATCATAAAATGTTATCTAACCTCATTTAATATTCAATATATATAATAATTAAAATAGTTTCTCACTGAATTGTTAAATGATTAATTATTTCATCAGCTGATCCTTTTTTATTATACAATATTTGTGTGGGAATAATTTTTTATTGAATTTTAAAATGTATGAAGCATTTATTTATCATTTTTTCTACATAATCCACCTACCTGTTCTTTCTAGTAGTAAACTCATTGTTTTAAGGTTTTATTTAAATCATTGTTTAGAAAATATGAAAATCACGATCCATGATATAATTACAGCATTTTATCGTATACTTGCCGTCTGAGAAATGAAATATTTTTATGGTGATATCCACATACAATTTATCAGCTTAGCTTTGATGCCAGTAGTATAATATTATTTATTCTTGATAATAGGTATTTTTATTTTTATTTAAATTCAATTTTAATTTTTGAAATTGTAATTTTACGTTATCAGAATATTTACTGAAACAGATGATATTTTAAAGTATATCATATTGAATATTGATATTAATTATTGTATTATATTAAAATCTTTTTTAAAGAAACCTATACTTCTAGTACTGTTTTTCAGGAGAATTACTTTCAAGAAATGTTTGTTTTCTTGTATTCATCCTTCGAAACATTTCTTTACATAATTTTAATATTTTAGACTTTGTTTATAGTTGTTCTTTTCCTTGGTAATATTTTATAAATTTCTTCTAAAAATATGAATGATAAGATAGAAATATCTACTGTAATTGAAATTTTAATTTTTACCAAGAAAATAACACGCATAACATGATAATTTTTAATACTCGCACTACATTCTTTCACTCAAGATCAAATTTAGATAATTAGAATAATATTAAATTTTAAATATGAAGAAATTTGGCCATTAGAAAGTGAATTGAAATATATTTCGAAACTAATTAGAAAATGAATCCACCAATAGTGTCAATTAATAATCTTTTTAGCTTTAATCTATTATTCATCATTTATAAATTTTTTTAAATAGGCATGTTTGTTTATAAATAAATATGACTGAATAAAAATTTCTATACACATACATATTTTTATAACGAAGAGTCTGTCCAGAGAGCAAATTTTTTAATCAAAAAGTGAATAAAATTCCACGAAATTAAAATATTCATTGTTTATTTCTAAATGAACGTTATGCTTATGTTGTCTTACGTAAAAAATTGAACAAATTTTGTAAGTATAACGACTGATGTACTTAAACGTCACATATCTTATTTAACCTACACGTATATAATATGTATTATTTATTCAATAACTATAAAAAACAATTAAAAAATATAATATAAAAAATAAAGAAAAACATGTAGTAAAAAATGTTGGACAGAAATTAAGAAAAATCAAATGTAAATATATAAAACTTTTTAAAATATCATTAGAATTTTTTGCACATTTAGAATCAATAAAAACAGATCTTATAAATATAATAAAAGATTTAGGATGTTTATAATTTAAAATATGTAAGATACGTTAAAAAAAAGCTTCTTTGACAATAAATTTTCTAAATTATGAAATATATTGAAATAAAATTAAATTTAGACATTTATCAAATGTTAACTTTTTATGCTTAAAAGATATATTTGAGACCGAAATAACTATTTAGGCTGTATGGAAATGTATCAATAATAATATATTGAGAAAAATAAAAAGTCTAGATCGTGTATGTTTTGCTTATGTGAAAGATGAGGAGGAAATATATGCAGCACTTAATGTGCTGTTGCTGTCCTCGGAAAGTATACTGTGAGGGCATCGAAGCGCTTTTACAATTGGAAATGATGCTTTTACGATCGCATAGATTTGTAAAGCGTCTTTCATGAAACTTACGGCTTGCGACAGGCTTGTGGTGACTATTCGTGATGTAGAAGATACATAGTTTTCCTACAGAACAATCTAAACGATTACTTGAGTAACTATTTTGAACAATTAGCTGATATTATTTGAAAATTCTTTTCACAATTTTAGATATAAATGATTTAATTATAATTCTACTAAAATTGTGTCTTTTATAAATTATCTGTTACCATTGATTTACGTCATGATTAATGTAATATCATGCAGAAATTAGTCTGCAATAAAAAAGTAGTAAATTTAGTAACGTGTAGTAATTGGTAAAGTAAAGTGTAGTAATTTCTCATACGTAGCATGTAAAAGTAATTAAATAAATAAAATAAAACAAAATATTTAGAATTTGAAGTTTCCAATTTTCTCATAATAATAACTAATTATATTATTATGTTTCAATATATATATCATAATAATAAAAATATATTCTCATAATATATAACGAAATTAGATTTAAAAAATTAGATTTAAAGGTTCTTACTTTTATTTATATAATACTTCAATATATAAGAATTTTGATTAATTAATCAATGGAAACTATAAATTCAAGTTTTTTCAAGGATTCTGCTTTTCAAT
This sequence comes from Wiebesia pumilae, assembly GCA_018907045.1. Taxonomy (NCBI): domain Eukaryota; kingdom Metazoa; phylum Arthropoda; class Insecta; order Hymenoptera; family Agaonidae; genus Wiebesia; species Wiebesia pumilae. The sequence goes on from JACCHZ010000104.1 coordinate 3,469,688, forward strand.
TCTATAAATTGATATATATTCAAGGATCATACATTTATATACAAATTTAAACATATTTATAAAGAAAAAAAGAACAGTAAATTTATTTTTAGTTTGATACATTATAAGTATTATATATAATATATTTTTATAACTTACAATAATACTTCAAATAAATTATTTCAAATGAAAGTTATTAAAATAATGTTATAATTATCATTGCTTAATACATTGACAGTGCGTCTGAAGTAAGAAATTATTCAAAATGATTTAATCAATGCTACTAATATAAGAATCACGAATATTTATGTAAAGTAATTCTATAACAATTAATAATAACAAGTAATCTACATCCGAAGATATATAATGTCATATTTGTTTGTAAACATAAAAAACTTTTAAAATTGAGGGAATGTTCATTTAAAGATTCTTAGTATCCTTGTCTAAATCGCATTTCTATCCATAAATTTAAACTTGAGTAATAAACGTATAATATATTCATATTAATTTAAGTAATATAAATATTAAATATTATTAATAATCTTGCTCATATATTCTGTCATAATAAAAACTTGGACTATTTTTTAATTTAATTATATATGTTTAATTTGTTCTGGAATTTAATATTTATGAGTGAGAACTTGTCTACAGTAAATTAAATATGCCATTGTATGGATTATAATTAATTTTATAATATGACTGGAAAAACATTTTTATTTAAAATTTCAAATATTTCTAAATAAAATATAAATTTACAGTAAAAGTTTTCCTGATGTTCATGTGGATAATTATAAGTTTCAGATTAAATTGTACTAATATAAAAAGAATTCATAAGGTTTTAGATAATTACGAAAGTTCTTCCTATTTTTAAATAGAGTATTAAAAAAATAAGCAAGTAAGGAATCAATGGAAACATTTTTTTCGTTTTTCTTGATAACAGGAATCTCATTTGTGCTTCGTGAAATACTAGTTTTGAAATATTCTGTGCATATTAATTGAAAATAAAATTATAAAAATAAAAATAAATTAAAAAATAGTGTGTTTGTAAAATTCTTTTAATACAAAGCTTATTAAAATATAACAATGATTCTAAAATCTTCTTTCAATGAGATAGTTTGCATGAATTCATGTCAATATTTATAGAAATCTGATTACAATTCTATTAAATATGTATTTTTTACTTTTTAAAAATTTTTTTATAGAGAATAGTATTATTGTGTTAATTTAATGAAATTCAACTGAATTTAAATTAATAAATTTATTCCTTATTTGAGTTTGTCTTTAAAGCAGAGAAAATATTATGTAATATTTTATTTTTAGGAAATTATAAACTGTTTGCCCTAAAATATAAGTTAAACTACAACCACCATTTTCATGAACTAGAATCTTTAATAATTAATAATTGCATTTTTATGCTTATTTTTTCAATTATTTTAATGTAATTAATGTAATAATGTAATTAATCATATCAGTATATTGAAATCAATAATAATAATTTTTAAATTAATAATTTGCATCATCTACTTTCTAGACCAAATAAAAAAGAGCATAATATTTACATTTTACTTGGTGTGGAATATAAAAGTTCTAACATTGCATCTGAGAATATTGTAACAAATTTTTAATTAATTATTAATTAGGAAGAAATACTATTATATTTTCTTTATATTTATATTATTGAATTTATATTATTGAAAAATATTATCAAGAGTTAGAGATATGTTAATAAAAATCTTCTTGCTTATGCAATTTTTATTATTGATTTAAAAATATAATAGTATATTAGTTTATAACTGTTTATAAAATCAATTACTACGATACTTTTATAAAATGCATTGAATATAATTTACATATTTCTGTATACAGTAAAACGGAGTCGGCTGTTCTTGAAATTTTAAATTATTTCAACGTTCAGGTTAGTAGTTTCTCTACAAATCTCCAGAAAATCCTAATGATTACAGACAATGGAAGGAAGTCCCTTGAATCGGTAACAATTAAAACTGCACAACTTAACGACACAGACACAGCGAGCGAACATTGCTTAGTGTATACGTCAGATGAAACTTTCAAATCTCCTATCCTTCTGGACGAAAGGAAACTCGTGGATTAATTCACCGGGCCGTCCGTTAATTCAAATGTAAGCGGATCTTCCAGCGACAACGCTGCCAAGTCTCTGGTTCATTCTACCGGTCGCTACTGCTGCACAATTAATTCTCCCTCATCCTCTGCCACTCGCTTCGTCAACTCCACCTCATGTAAATATTTATGAAAGTTCCTAATAATTTTTAATTTACTTTCGCTTGCCTTATCCTTAATCGAAGGAAGCCACTGCTTTCGCTTATGACTACTTGATTTGATTGCCACGAATTACGTATATAATGATAATAAATGAAGTTGTTGCGTTATTTTTATGAATATTCAACGAATGTCATGATACATTTAGAATTAATCGGGATGCAATGATGTCATCGTCTGAAAATAATTTTAATAGACTTAAGAAAGGCTTTCGATGACATTTTCTAATATTTCTTCTAATATTTAACATTTGTTCATTCTGATACATTTAAAAATCAAAGATACGATTCTTGACACAGATGCAATTAAAAAATTTTGAATTTAAACTAATTGGACTAATATAGGCATCTGTTACTCGAGAATACGACAATTCATATCCTGCTGGGAAAACTTTGAGTATTACGTCGCTTTTCTTGGAATGTCAAACGATACAACGTGCAACTTTAAGTTAAACGAAATTGTAAAAGTTATTGAATATAAGGTACTTCTCGCTTGCAAGAATATTTTAAACTTTTACACTCTTTATTCAAACTAAATTCTTTTATGTTATTTGTATATTTGTAAGTATACATTCAATTAACTTGAAACAGTATCTATCTTTTTATTTATATAACAAGAAAATATAAAATTTTCTATTAATTTTCTCACGAGAAAACAATATTGATATAATAAAACGAAATATATTTACCTGTAAGAGATTTAGTTACATAAAGTTATAAAAGATGAATCCATGTATTATAATGTTGAAGTTATTTGTTCAGAGTTATGAGCACTTTATTCTTATTTACATGATATGTAATTTCTACATCTTTCATTATATTACAACAAAATAACTGTTTTTTCAAATCTAAAGTATATTGATTGCACTATAAATGCTTTTTTATTGTTCTTATTTTTATTATTTTTATTGATCACGTTTTATAGTGTATACGATTAAAAGTTCCATTGATCATCCTCAACGGGAAATATTTTTATTAACTTTTTAAATATATGTTAATTTGCGAAGATTATTTCATGATACGTTATATATACATATTTTAAATTGATAAATGAAAAAATTCTTTGACTTTACTGTTCGTAGGCTAAAGTCACGTTGGTCACTTTCTCAGCTGTTAATTTATTGTACATGTAGGCTGATATAGACATTCGTTATATAAAACCGCAAAGAATAACAGTTACGAAGGCCAGTTCGTCCTGTGGGAAATTCACACCTCGAGACTGTAGATAGATCCCGCTCATTATGAATTATTCAGTTCATATCTTCGACCGACTTCTGCACGAATATTCGATGCGTCTTATTCATTGTTTTTCCATTTTATTCCTTTGCTTTCTATTTTACTACTGCAATTCGATTCTCCCATTTACAGAACCTTTAACAAAAAAGCAATAAATTTTTCAATTAAATACGTATTTAGCTTTAAATCAATACATTAAAAATATTTACACTAATATTAGTAATGATAATAATAATAATAAGATCAATATACTAGAGTAAATATTATATTTTAAAATGAAATAAATTACAACACGTTTAAATATAATATACACTACTATACAGTTGTTGTGATATGTAGAATTACAATTTTATATTAATTATATAATATAAATAAATAAAATGATAAAAACTTTCAGTAATAATACAATATCTTATTAATAAAAACTAAGTGTTAAATCTTTCTTAAGTATTTTGTCTGTAATTTTCTTTTATTTTTCTTTATTATTTAATTATCTTTTGATTTTTTAAATAAATTAAAATATTACATGGTTATATTTATAGAAGTATTTTAGTTTATTCGATCCATTCAAAAAATAATTTTCTTCAAAGCATATTAAATGCAGAATTCGTATTTGAAAAAGAGAGTGAATAGATTTTTTATAGAAAACTCATTTTCTAGTTCAAAAGAAAAATGCAGCGGATTTTTACGAATAAAGAAATATTATCAAGATAATATAAAATATTACTTTAGTCGTTAAAGGTAAGTTTTAAATACCTACAGTTTTGAGGGATATATATAAATTCAAAAGATAATTATTAATTAAAATGAATACATATAATTGAAACTATAATTGGCAATAAATTATTTTAATTAGTTATTATATGATCAAGTTTTATCTGAAAACATAATTATTTTTGTTTTTGAACCTACTAAAAGATGAACAAATATATTGAAAAATTTTATAATTATAATGAAATTAGAGTGGACAATATCTTAGAGAAAAATTAGAATTAATTTATTAAAAAATATTTTCTAAATTCAGTTTGAATATTTTAATTTAGTTGTTTAATTATTTTATTATTTACTATTATTTAATATTAAAAAATATTAACTACATAAGCCTCTGAAAGAGAACTTTTTTGATATACAAATAAATTACTAATTTAAGAACATTTATAGACTAGGAAAACTTAAGTTCTTATTAAGTGAAATTTTACTACGTATAATTGTAAATTTCTGGATGTATCAAAACGACAGATCTTTTATTATTAGTGAGTCTTCATCATTTTTAAAAATAATTATAAGTTTCCGTTGAAATAATTTTCTAGATTTTGTATACTTTTACTAAAAACAATGTTTGTATAGAAGAAATAGCAATTAATTTTTTAATTTTTCTTATTGGCATATTCAATTTATTATTTAATTAGTTGTATTAAATTTTTTACTAAAATTGAATTATTTCTCATTGCAGTATAATATAAATTTATGAAGTCATCACTGAAATTCTTTAGAATAAATAAAAGATAAACCCTTTAAATAAATTCAAAGAATAATATAGCTTATTTAGTTATTATTTGTTCAGGTATTAAGTTTAGTTGAATTAAAATTAGCCATATAAAATAATGTATATTTATGAGTGATTAGTCATTTAATTTAGTTTCAATATAATACTATTATTTCAATAAATATACAGCTTTACATAGTTATATAAGATGATAGATAATTATAAAATTTAACAAGTTTCTGACTTGTTCATAGATATATAATATATTTGCTTTAAAACTTATACTTAAACGTTATTTTTATAAAACATTTAAAATTACTGAATAAAAATTAAATATTGTATAAAATAATTGAAATAATAGCGGAGAATATTTTGTATCTGTAATTTCTTAAAAATTCCATTTTACTAATCTCTTATTAGTAGACTTGTTAAAAATTGTTTTGATTTTAATAGGTATTTCGAAATAAAGATTAAGTTAAATAATATATTTACGATATGTGTAGTCGTTTAGGAAATGTAGATAACTCTAAATTCTCTATAACTTTGAATACAACCAGAGTGCTGCAACTTCCAAAAGTAAGAATACAATGGAACAGTCGACTTTAGGAAATTTATATCCTAGCGTTAAGGAAAAAGCTACGATTGTAGCTTTTTTGAGGGCACGTATAGTAAATGTAAGTGGACAATAAAGGGTGCACATCCGTGTATCTCGAATCTCAGCAATGATCGTAGAGGAAATCGTAAGTTCAATGACTTTTTGTGCACCTCGTGCCAAACGCATAAGGCGTCTGATTTACTTGGGTTAAACTGAAAGAAATGAAAGTTATAAGCGAGCAAAAAATGAAAAATGGAGTTTAAGTTTTAGTTTTGTAAATATAGTAATTCAATAAACTATACTGACACAATTGCGTATTAATAAAAAAATATATCATCTAATGAAAAATTAATTTAACAAAGTTTATGAATTTTTAATAACTGTTTATACTTTACCAATGCTCATTATATTTTGATATAAAGTAATTAAAATATGGAATGTTTAATGTTTAATAGTAATATTATGTATTATGTTAAAATATAAAATATTTACTAAACAGTACAATTTATTTATCAAAATATATTATCAAGCTCAAGATATTCATCAAGCTATTTAAAAATGTAGAGAAAATAGTATTAATGAAACAAATACCATAGGAAGATAAAGTTTATCACTATTTCCTTTCTCTAACTTTTCATTTTCTTACTCCATTTGCTCCTATGCCCTCTGTATATATTTTATAGTACCATTTTTGTCAATAGTTATTTTTAAATTATGGCTTATTTATGGTTCGACCTACTTATGAAAGAAATTCTGTTAAAATTCTATCAATTAAAATCTGTATCTGTTAAAAATTTTATGTTTAAAGTATAAAAGAATTTGAAACGATTAGAATCAATTGATTAACGTTCAGGTAATTTCGCGATTTCATTTCTATCAGAATTTATAAAAATATCACGTTGAAGAATTCTATAAAATTTTAAAAGACTTTATCTTATACTGATATTTAAATATCTCTAGTTTGTCATATATTGATTCGATATTATAAAACATGTAAAATCTTAAATTTAATTTAATTTCAAAATTTAATTTTAATGAATAATTAATTTAATTTGGATAGCAGCTTGTTAATAATCATTACTTTATTACTTATTTATTATTATTTATAATATAAAGTTTATTACTTATAATATAAAAGAAGATTAAAGATATACTACATTTATATACCATATATATATGATATACTACATTTACTTTATTTTAGGCATAAAATTAAATATTAAGAAAAGTGTTGCATGAAAAAAATTGGAATACATTTTATTAATATACAAGATGATATTTTAATGGTTGAAAGTTTAATTTTAAATTAGTAGTATTGGTAACATATATCGTGAATTTTATTAGTTTTACAGAAATTTAATTAACATTGATATCTAATTATGATTGCGAATAGTAATTAAAAATATTCAGTAATTATGATAGAGTAGTAATAATTTTAATTAATTATAATGAAAAAAGATGTAATTTACAATATGTTAATAAATTTTATTTATAATAACTAACTAAAATATACAATATATTCAAAATATAGTTTCGTATTACAATTTTTTCAATATTTATCATTAAAAATAATCTTTATACTAATATTATTTATTAAATATATTGTATGTAAAATGTAAAAATTTTATTGCAAAAATTAAAATAAAAAATGATATTTTTATGTATTTTTACTAAATCACAATCGTGGTTACGTTCTTTTTATTACTTATATTTGTATTTAAAACTCATCCAATAATTACATTAATTTATTAAGAAATTTTTTTTTAATAGAAATGGCTTAGTATGTTTAGTTTTCGTTGAACAAAAGCTTTTCAAAAATATTTGAATACACAAAATAGTAAATACAAAATACACTAAGTAGTAAAGCCGTTATTTCAGTTGATAACTACAAAATTCGTTTTAGAATTTCAAATAAAAAGTTAATAATATGGAATCATCCAAGCTTCTTTTATCAATGTGAATCAGAAAATGTAGTATTTTCATTTTATTAGTTATTTAATTAAGTAACGTTTTATTGTATTTAGCTCTTTTGGAAAAATATTAATATTAAAGGAATAATAGATATAAAATAATGCAAATTTCTTAGAATTTGAGTTATATAAAATAATTTATTAATTATAAGAAATTATGGAATTTAAAAAAATAATATAACATTCAGTGGAATAGTTATAATTTTGTCAATCAGTGATATTGTCTGTTATTATGGTTTGAGTATCAATCTAAATTATCATTTAAGCATTTTTACGAAAGCAATTAGAGATTGCTTTTCTTTATCGACTTTATGCTAATTATCAAATTTATTTATATTCTAATAAATCTATTTTATATATAATTGTACTACTGATTCTATAAGATATAAAAAATGTTTCAATATATTTCTGTAAATTGATAAATAATTTAAAATATTTTCTAAATATATTTTTATAAATCTTACTTATTATGAATAAAAATTTTAGCTAAAAAGAATTTTAATTTAGTAATATCATTTTATTATCTTTGAATATAATAATTTATACTTATTAAAATTAAATAATTATATAATTAAATCTTATATTTTACTAAATAAGTAAGAAATAACATACTATTTTAGATACATTAGATTAATTTAATTTAATGATGTTATCGTGAATCTTAATTAATCACAATAAGTTTTTATTAGTAATACTATTATTACTAATAGCATTTATTACTTTTAAATTAGTATATTTCTAATTGTCAAGTTTTAAGTTTCAATTGTAATTCGAATAATAGGAAACTTTATAATAGTAGATTACATTTCGTGTATTCACAAGATCTTTATTTCGGTGACCTAATTCAACAATTTATAAGTTTACAAAGATCTAAGTTAGTTTTTAACCTAATTTTATGTGCTCAAATTATATTATAAAAAGTCTGTTTCCTAAAAAGTTAAATCGATTTTTTGTATCCAGTTAAACTGTTGTGAATCAACTCTCATAAATTTGACTGATTATTTTATAAACCCTATTGTTTGGGCTTCTTATTATACATGTAGTATACGAAGTATATTATTATTATTAAATTATTTTATAATTAAAAGCTATATTAATTAACTGTAATATTTTTATTATTGTAATATTAAATAAATATAATCAAGTAAATATGTAGCTTCAAAGTTTTTATAAATGTATTTAAAAAAAAATGCTGAAATTAAACATCATACACTGCAGCAGAATTAAATATATTTTATGAAGTACACATTTACCTAAACAATGTTTATGCATTTTATGTAAGTAATACTTGATACTTTATTTCGCTGTAAGTAAACATGTTTTATGTAAATCTTGAAAAAACCGATGGAATGTGATTTATGATTTTTTAAACTTTAATTTTTTCAATGACAAGCTAATTTATGGTTAAAACGACTGAATTTAAATTACTAAAATCTTTTTGATTTGTATTATCTCTTAAATTTTAAATTTTAAATAATTCCCTTTCTTTATTATATATATATATATATAATTGGAGTATAAATAAAATGCAATCAATTAGAATCCTTTGTTTTAGAATAATCTTGTTTTTTTATTAAGTTTCTCCTAGAACATCAAATTTTAATTTGCTTTAATTTTAGGTCCAGAAGTTCAAATATGTGTTAATCAGTTATATTTGAATTATTAGAAAATATATCCCAACATAATATTATCTTTAATAATTAAATACTGAAATTATCTTCATGAATAAAGCTCAAGCAAGATTATGAATTACATAGCCTTAGTTTTATAGAAATTTAGCTCCATGTATAAGTACGAAGTACATGTTTGCAATAGTAAATCTGAAGAACGTGCATACGCTTTGTTACTTCGCATAGCGGAGATACACAAGAGAGATTATTCGTTACAGGGACACGCAAGGCATCATTGCCCTATAACATAGACGGCACAAGCGATACTTATAGGGTGATAAATTTAAGCTGATGATGGTTTAAAGAGAATCGGGATCGCAGATAGGCAATAAATTCTATGGGAGGCTGTGTTTAGATTTATCGAATTCGCTTTACAGCGATAGATAAAGGGAAATTAATTTCCCCTGGATTGCAATTTTTCAGCGTATCTCGATTGTTCTGAGCATGGCACAAGTTTCAAAGTTTTCTTTAACCTTATTTGTATTTATTTATAACTTAAACTTCAAGTATTAAGAATTTTATTATATATTGAGGAATATAATAAATATTTACGATCTATTTATAAACTACATTTATAGATGTGTACTTTAACTTTGTCTTTAGGGATTGTTAAAAACTAATTTTTCTTTAATACTTCTCTATTATGCCTGTAATTAGAAGTGAAACAAGAGTATTGTTTACGCAAAAAAATGTACATGATCTAGGTAGATTATCTTTAATTATTTTCAATGTCACCTAATAAAAATTAAGTATTTTGTTAAGGATTAAACTTTATTTAGTTTTTATGAATTATGGATTCATTAACAAATATTTATTTCTAAAATACTCTCAGATTATTACACCTTCAAAGATGAATGAAGTTATGGAAGAGAACATCATCAGAAATACGCATCTCAAGTAATATTTCCAAACCAATTAACCATTGATTGGTTAAACAAAAAATTAGACCATCCATTAATACACTTTCATATTACTGAAAGTGGCGAGTGGTACATTTCTTACACTGAGATTAAAGTTTCCATGGTCTTTGCATTCGTTCGCGGAAAGAATCGCAAGCTAATCAGCATCATAAAAAGGTATATTCTGAGCACAATCAGCGTCCAAGTTTTAATTAAACTTCAAAAGTTCGACTAACGAAGGCCATTTTCTTAATGGCTCCTTATTACACGTCGATTATGTGCTACAGATTTTTGAATACCTTTAATACTTTTAAGTAGATGTAGTGTGTTTCTCAGCTCATATTAAGCTTCATCATCCTTTAATTTTTCGAAATTAGAATATAAAAAATAAAGGAATTTTGACTTTGGATAACCTGAACCATCCATAATTGATTTTAATATTTATCAAAATTTTTAGATACAAATATTTTAATTCATGAAATTATATATTTTATTTAAAATACTTTGAACATATGGCAAATTCATTACTATTAAACTTCTTCAAATTTTATTTTATACTTTAATATAATTCTTCATTGCTATAATTGAATGAAAATTCAACGTGTTTTCATAGAACAATTTATTATTTTTGGAAACTAAATTTTTCTGCTCTCAAAAGGAAGAAAATATATTTAAAAAATTTTTTTAAATAATAAAAAATTAAGTTTATACAAACGCTGCTAAGATACAGGTGCATCTAAATACTTAGATATGTATGTGCATTACTTCACACATATGTCATTGTAATGGTTTGAATATAAATATTGTATATTTACTTTCTACGTATCGTAATTTTAATTTATCTAATATCTGAGCCTATTTGTAAAAATAAATTTTCATATCTAGCAGCAACAAAATTATTATTAATTATTTTATCAAAATGATAAATTCTTTTAATTTATTTTTATTTAATAATAAATTCTGAAGAAAATATTTTCATATTAAGTTATGAAAAAAAAATCTATTCGGATCTCTTTTATAGTATTATAATTTTATTCTCTATTTATTTTTAATGTTGATTAAATAATTCATAGTAAATTATTTAAATTTTGTTCATTAGTTCAAATACACTAAATCTTTTGTAAAAATGTGATATTTAAAATTATATTCACAATAACATTTACTTAGAAAATTCATTTTAATGAAAATTTCTACTTAGTTTATACTCTTTTATATACATCTAATTTTGTTTCAAAGATTTTATTAGCGTCCTATTTGATTATTAAATTGAAAATAAGAGAGAAATATCTAAATATTAACTAATATATTGACTCACATTCTTATGTTTATTACAATATAAGATATTTTTAAGATAATGTTTAAAGATGAGACATATACATGTTTTATACGTATAAGGATCACGTTAAAAGTATCATTAATGTTAAATTGAAATTAAAAGACTAAGAATTTCATAATTTAAGATCACTAGAAATAAAATTATACAATCAAATTACAGCTTGGATATAAATTACTCAGATGTTAACGTAGAAAAGAATCTTTCCAATTTTAGAATAACATACAAGTGAAGTTTTCCATTATATGTTAAAATACTATTCATATTTATCTCGATTTATAATAATTAAAAATTTTATAATTACTTAATAGAAAATTTATCAATTCATTGAAAAATTTATCTCTGATTTTATTCAGAATATAAAATTTTATAGAATACTTCTGAGAGTTTAATTCAGTTGACATGTTAAATTCATTTAATTGCATTAATTTTTTGTATCTTTACATTTATCAAGAATACTTTAGCGTTAATATAACAGAATTACAAAAAAGTCTTGTACCAGTTTCGTGATTAACTTTAGAATAATTAGATCTGGCTAGGTACGGCTCCAGTAACGGATACAGCGCTACAATAGTCCTAACTTCATGCACGGCCTGCTCCAAGAAATCATGTAGAGTTGTCCACGGTTGTCGCTATTACGGATATGCTGTATTTCTCTTTCTCGGTCGTCTTCTCTTACTTGAATCCGTGAAATTTATAGGAGTGCACTCATGTTAAGGTAGATGAGCAAATGAATAATAGTGTTTGCTATGTAGCAAAATATGGCTACTCGTTGGTGTTATTTGTTTCTTAAACTTTTTGTCTTTAAAAAACTTTGTGCGCAACTTTAATTACGATTTTAAGCATCATTTGTAAATTTGTAGCCACTTTTTGTAAACGAAAGATTTTATGTTAGGACAAAACGTTTTCTATATTTCTTTGAAGATCCTCAAAGCTTTTCAAATTTATAAAAGTAAAACTAGAGGTAAAGCGAATAAAGAAATGAGTTGCAATTTACAGAAGCTAGAAGAGATTGAAGAGCTCTACTTAAATTTCTAATTAGTGTCGCTCAATTAATCAATTATGTCTACTACAGAATAAATTATTATATTATGTAGTGTGAAGGAAGTGAATTAACAAATGGTTTTGCAAACATTTATGTAATCTTCTAGTCGTAAGATTCTAAATATATGTATTTGCAATGTAATATTATACTTTAAAAAAAGTTGTCATTGTAAATCAATAAGTTAAAAAAATCGTTACACTTTTTCTGAATATAAATATATTTTTTCAACATTGAGTGATCTGAACTTATCTTCTGTTAGGTACTGGGACCTTTTGAAAGTGAATATTATTTGGTAGTCAATTAAATTAAGATTTTGTAATCTGATATTTACCATGAGTATTATTCACATTTTTAAATCTGTATTACGTCTTACAGTTTATTTTATAAATATTGTAAACCTGAGTTATTAGAGTTATTATGATGGACAATCTATATACTTTATGATGAGTAAATATAGATGAAAAAAAGTGATATATCGATCTGATTGTTAAAAATGTATTTTTCTAAAATATCTACAATCTAAAACTGAAGTGTCGCAAGAAAGAAGTCTCCTAAGTATCATTAATTCTTCTTATCGTGTAATCCTCAGTATTTACTCGGATCAATGTTCCTCGAAGTCGACGAAACACGAGTACGGATAAGCTACACAATCCTTCCGAAATTCCTTGCTAAAAAGTAGTCAGTATCAGAAACTACAATAGAAACTGAGGTCGCAGTTTATGAATGACGTCCATTTACTAGTGTGATTTTTCTCTGTAATCTTATTAGGTACTTTCTCATAGATAAAATTCTTAAAGTTAATTATTTTTCTACTATATATCTAGAAAAAAACTTTTTACTGTAAATAATATTTATCTATATTATTACGTGTAAATATTTATTGACAATAATATTTATATAAATTCTTTGGATTTTTTATCAGTTTTTTAATTAATTATACATTTTATATACAATGATATTTAAAAATACTTTTATTTATTTACTCATTAATGTGGAAAACTAATCGTATTAATGTAGCATAAATAGACCTACTAATAAAACTTAGTTTTGATGGTTGTTTTTTTAATACTAAATACCTAGTATTAAGTTCAGTACTAAACTAACTCTGCCCGTCACAAATTCATAAAAAAATTATGTTTTAATAAATTATAACATGGTATTTTAATAAAGTATACAAATGTTTTCATTTATAACAAGATTCTACTTTTAAACTCAAATTTAATTAGGTATTATAAAATATATTTATAAGAATTAAAATTTCTCGTCCTCTTTTTTAGAAATGGTACTGTTATATCGGAGTACAGTTTATTTTGCTTAGTTAGTCATATTGATGTCAACAATGTTAGCTTATCACGTACCGCTCCTTATTGTTGGTGATACTGAAAATGCGAATTTTACCAACGACAGGGATGGTACTTACCATAAGTTTACGTTTTAACGCTTTGTCGTGTGAACTTTGCGTAAATAACGTAGATACTACGTATGTGTGTGTCGCTTATACGTGACTTTATTGTTACTGATATCACACTGATATCTCGCTAATATGAATTTTTAACATGTAGTATTTAAGATAAAAATTCCATTGTACACACATACACACTTTATATATATATGCAATATCTGTAAACAGATAAGCAGTTCTGTACTATTCATATTAAATAAAGTCACAATATTAAAAAGAATAGTAAAGTTAAAGTCAATATACTTTTTTCTATAAGATTTTCCATAAAAATACGAATATACGTATTTTTAACATGTATTTATTCCATAATAATTATAGTTTAATTTTTTAAATAAGAAAATATTTAATTATATTCCTGAAGTTTAGTAGTTTAATTATTTCTGGATTAAAGTCACACTCAGATTTTAAATCTGAATTTAGATAAAATTGAAATATCGTTTATAATAGTTAGTTGACGTATTTATGAATGTTATATAAATATTATTCTTTTTTTAAGATATTTATACAAGTTACTTTAAAAATAGATTTGAAGTTAACCAAGTAATTTTTTTATCGTAATGTTATTTAAATGATTTTTCATTGAAAATATAATCAAAATTGAATTATTTAAATTATAATTTTATCCATTTCAGATTCCTCTGAAACGGCTAAACAGCCTTTATTGTCTTTAAATTGATTTATGAATCAATACATTGGTAAATAGATATATCTATGTACAAAATTTAGCAAGATATGTTTCAAATTTAAAATTCTTTGCAATATTATCATAGAATAAGTTAGCTTATTGTCAAGATAGTTAAATGCATTCTACTTAGTTAAAATTTACATTTGGAATATCTTGAGAAGCTTAAAATATTATTTTCATCATTATTAAAAAGTTTCTTTTGCTTTAGTATGGAACGAAATGAAAGTGGATTGTTTAATGAACTACGATTTTCAAGTGTTTGGTGGTATTAGAAATATTATAAAAGTAATAAAAGGTAGGTAATAATGAATAGTTAATTTATATTATTAAAGAAAATTTAAAGATTACTATTTACTTTAGTGAATAAATAAAAGTACACTATAATTTAACGAAAAGTATATATAATAGAGTAAAATGAAGAAGAAAACTGTTTATTTAAGCATACATGTTGAATTTCAAATTTTAGTAGAAAAATATAACTTATATGGGAATGGAAAACAGTTTAGATATATAAAGATATAATAAAAAGAATAAGACTTCAAGAGTATACATAAATATATTTTGAATTAAGAAACGTTTGAATAATAGGTTTTAATATCATATCTAACAGCGACTTAGAAACATATATAAATATTTTATTTAGAATATTCCTTTAAAATGAATTGAAAATATTTGATTTTATTTTGATTACTTAAATTTATTATCTTTCTAAAACTTTAAAGAAGTATGAAATAGTCCTATTTAATGTACTATTTATTCAATGTCACTACCGATGTATAGGATGAAATGTTGTTATGATCAAGGTGTATCATATGATACGTCATCTTAGACAGTTTTTTATAAGTTTCCAAATAATAAAAGAAAATTACATAATAACGATTTTCGTCATTATATATATATATATATATATATATATATATATATATATATAATATTAAATGCATTAAGTTTTTTATTATAGCTAAGTCGTGAAATGAATTATAGTTTAATATTACAATATTGAATTTCAATTCTATTTATAACAGAGCCATATCTTATCATATTTTTGGAAATGCATATGATGAAAAATATGACCATGGATAATCAAGTTTTTTGTGATAAACAAGTTTTATTTAAGTTAATGAATTATTATTGAGATGTAATATGAAGCGTATATTAAAAGCATATATTTAAAACATAATTTTAAAAGATTTCAGTGGAAATAAAAAACACCGAGCAATGTTTCCTATGATTCGTCGAATCTGTTTTATAAAAAACATTACGATCAATCGTCGGTTAAAAGTATCTCTTTAAAGAAGAAAAAATACATCACCCCTTTTTTAGTTTGCACAGCTGACTTTCCAGCTGGAAACTTGCAACGTCTAAAAAAGTAAAGCAGATGATTGTGCTCACTTTTCCGAGTGCGGCGAAGGGATTGGTTTGCTTCCAAGAAATAGGCGTTGGTGGCCGAGCTTTTTCCGGGAGGCAGCAAATCATTTGATTTTTACAAAATAAAAATAAACAATATTTTGAATGTAATAAGTGCTGATTAATCATATTTTATAAAAAGTATTTTAATAATATAAATCAATACAGATACTAGCCTCTTTTATAAAATATTCATTAATAACTTATTAAAATTATATTTAGAAATAAAATATAAAGAGTCATGATAAATATATTTCTTTAATTTTGGCGTAAAAAAAGTTTTATAAAAAAGTTTTAGAAAAGTTGCTTTTATTAATTTCAAAGTATAATGCAATGTTGTAATACCAGTATAATATTCGGGTATAATAATCGGCATTAGTTGCAAATATATATTACTTATTAAACATATTTTTGAATACATGAACTTATAAGAATGCTTTCGAGTACTAAAATATTAAAAACTCGTTTTTTTTTAATTTTATTAACTAAATCCTCTAATCTGAATCAAAATATTAGTAATCTAATGAATATTAATTACTAATGAGAGTTATTTTAGTTAGAATATTTTCTTTCTCACCACTCAGTATTTTAACTTCTTTAAATTGAAATAGCTCATTAAAATTTTTTTGTCATTGATTGTAAAAAAAATTAACTAATATTTTTGTTTTTTTAAGCCTGTGAGTTACTTTTGTGACTGAAAAGAAACTCTAGTGAACTTGAGTATTCAGATCAACAAAAGTTATTATTAAGTTATTATTAAGAAAATAAAATTCTTAGTCATGTTCTGATATTAGAATATCTAAATATCATTTTATTTTTTTTATTTATAATGTTATATAACCAGTAACTAAATAAACTCTTTAGATGATATTTAAGTTGAAGGAACAACTATTTTATTTCTTTATTTCATTTTGGATGTTTTGTTAAAATCAAAGCATGATGATAATAAACTAGTACACAATATTGCTTCCTCACCGCTTGCATTAATTTAGCATAGTACGTGATCTAAGCATTTATAGATAGAAGCTGAGTAGATCGTATTCAAGAAGAGATAAGCAGTAACATCTTGTAGTTGTGTAATTCTACGTTTGAACGTGGATGAGATTGCGCGGAACCAGATAAATGATGTCGCATATAAAATCTGTAATTGAGTTGTTTCATGAACCCCTTCAACTACATACCTCATTATATACTTTTCAGATTTTTTAAAAAGGTATAAAAGGTAAAGGATTTTGGTTAGTAGTACTAACGTTATAACGCTAGAATTCGTAATCTCTTGGTCTGGTCACTTATTTCAAATTGTAGTATTTCTCTACCAAATATTTCAACAATAGGATTTTCTTCTTAGGCATTTCTATCCAACAAAAAATATAATTATGGAGTATCAAAAAATAATAAATGTCTATAATCAAAATAATCAACAAAATAATATTTTATACCTTAGTAAAAGTTATGACGATTTTATGCTTTAAAATAATAAATAATTATTTAAAACTTCTACAATGATATAACAAAATATTTATAAGTATGAAAATTGTTTTTCTCTTTGTCTTAATATAATGGAAAATATTTAACTGATACTTTATTATGCTAACAAATTAATCATAATTAATTAAAATTTATATATAAAAATTGTCTCATTTTTCTTAAGAGAGCAATTTATATAATTATTATTAGAGTAAAAAGACATTATTGAGAATGTCTACTTTATAATACATTTGTTAAATACTTGTTAATTATTGACTTGTTTTATTATATAATTGCGTAAGGTTTTAAAATTATAAAACGAAATCAATACCTTGATGTGCTATAATTATATTCTGCTTTCAGAGTCAAGTTTTATCGTTTAGCTAGAATAAACGTCAGTCGGTTTTCACCAAAATACGGGTGGATGAGGTGGGCAGTGGTAGCCGCCTGATTGCTGGCCAGTGACCATCGAATTTTCCCATCTCATTCCTATAATTTTCGTTTCCAAGTTGCTGACCCTATTAATTTAGCCTAGCAGGTGGTAAAATTATACTACATGGAACAATTGAAAATTAGCTTAACTGCGAACAATGATAAAAAACAAAATTTTATTTATAATATATCATTAAAATACACAACATTCGATATTACAGAAATTAATAACATTATTATAATATAGACTAATGATTAATTTAATTTTATTGTGTGTGTGTGAGCGTGTGTGCATGTGTGTGTAATTTCATTAAAAAATGGTTGAATTTTTCAATATTGGATGTAAAGTATTTTGAATAATTAGGTCTTTGAAAATTTACAACATAAAAGTAATATATTAATTATTTATGTATTCTATTGATAATAATTACTATTCTTTTAATTTATCAGTAATCATAAAATTTTTATGATAATGCATAATTTTAATTTATTTAAAAAATTTACAATAAAAGGTTGCTGATTTGTATTTAGTTAACAATTACTACGATTCTTAAAATACTAAGAAAAATAATGTGTTTTGTGAATAAATTTATTAAACCCAGTTTAAAGAAACTAAAGTAAAATTTTTATTAAATTTTTAATTATTTATTAAATTTTAATTAAAATTTTTATACTTCCAGTATTCTAAATAAGCTTCAATATTACATATAATTTTTAAAATAATTATATTTTGTACTATTAAACTTTGAATATTTAAAAAAAATATCATAATATTGATTCTTCAGAGATAAATCTTTATATAAAAATTTAAAATTTAAGAACTATTTCACACTATATAATTATACAACTGTAGTAAATTTGCTTTTATTTCTCTTTATTTTAAGTTATTTCACATAAATTAATTATAATATATTTAATCATAATTCAATAATGGCTAGAGTCGAACTGAATGACTTCTTTATTTTAAAGAACCAAAAAAATAGAGGCATTATATCACTTCCTAGATGAAAGTGATAATAAATGTAACGAATTTTATTATGAATCAGAAAAATCTTTACTAAAAACTGAAATTTCTTATTTTAGTATATCAAATGCATAAATATTTCAAGTTATGCTTAATGCTTTTTTTGAATGGTATATGACGTTTACATAATGAAGTTTATATTGTAATAAATCTGTAATCTATAATCTAAGTAATATAATTAATGTTAGGACTACAATATTGAATACAGCATAAATAATACATATTTAAATTTTATAGACTTTATACTACATTATAAACATATTGTTTATAGTATTTATTATATAAATAGTATATTTTTAAGACATATAAATATTTTATTTTTAATATTTAAATTATATATTATTTACGAATTATTGCAACTATTAAATAGCCATAAAAATTTTTAAATAATTATTATTTTTATAAACGCAACTATTTTTAGTATGCAATATTCTTAAAAAATTATTTTGACATTTATAATGATTAAAAATTATCAAGTGTAATAAAGCTAAGTAATCTAAGTTTTTTCATGAGAAATATCTTATACATTTATTTTCTCCACATAATATTTATTACGAATAATGAATATATATATTTATTTTTTTGTTAAATAATAACTAATAATACTGTTGAATTAAAACTGTAAATTGAAACTCTTTATTTGAATTTTCAATTTCTAATTCATAATTTTTTATTTCGAAATAAATAATTAAATAAATCTACATATATACTGCAAATATTAAGTCGTATAACTTGTCAAGTATACAGTCAATATACAAGATCAACTTTAGATAAATCAATACCAATCTTTTTATTTTAATAAAATACATTGAAATTATATATTGTACAGAGATTACAGTTAAATTCTTCATTTCATATTGAATATTAGAATAAAATGGTTTGAGTGTTCGACAAACGATTATTGATTCGTCACTGTACAGTCGATGGAAAGCTTATTATTACAATTTCAATGCTGCATTATGACGGCGAATAGCTTTGCGTCTTGAAACTACTGTAGATATCGAAAAATCGGTAAATCTCTTGTGGTTTCGAGGAAAATACTCCGCTATTTATATAAAATTTGATTTCTGAAATACTTGATAGACTACGGTTGTTATCGTGAAAACGAAATTTTCTCACTTATAAGCTATTACTTATGCATTGTCAAAAATCGATTTAATTTTTAATAAATATTTATTTATGAATTTGAAATCATTTCAATAAAATCTTTTATTACAGTTCAATGCATAAGATAAATTTATATTGATCATCAAATTATTTACCGATACAATATATTTAAGCAAAGTCTAATATTACTGAGTACATAATAATAAAAATAACTACGTAAAATATATATTTATTTATTTCAAATAAGTAAATGTTTTTTAGTTCTTCAATTTGTAATTAATTTTGTTTTATTTCTAATTTCCAAAGGATTAAATTAATGTCAATAATAAAATGCATAAGATAATAAATTATTAACAAATTTTATGATCTCATATTTGATTTTTCATACCTTTTAAATAAAAATGGAATGGTATTGATCGAAAAAGATGTAATGCATTTATGTACACTTTTAAAATCAATTTTTTTACTTTAGTATTTTATTTTATACTTATTCAACTATACTTAATATCGTATATTTTTATTATTGAAAATATATTTTTTGATATGAATATGAATTTAAAAATATATATACCAAAAAATATATTTGCAAATTTGTATTTCAATAAAAACGTTAACAAAAATAGAATTGACTAGTTTTTTGAGAAATATAATTAGACTACAAAGCTTATAGATAATGTCAAAAGTTTTTGAGAAAATAAGCAATGGAAAAAGAACAATAGTTATTTATTTAAAATATTCCTGTTTAATGTTTTTTACCTAAAAAAATTAATTATTATGAATTTGTGTAAAATTTACAAATTCATAAAAAGAAGAAAAGTCTAATAAAATATATAGTAATTTTATTTTACTTATTAAAGCGAAACTAGAGTAATGTATATATAATTTTCACAAAAAATATTAGCACTTAGTATTTAAAAATGTTATGTATAAAGATTATTTAGAATGAAAAATTAGTAACTGAAGTCAGCACTAGCGATTTTTACGATTTTGGTGAAGGTTTAGTCTATTTTTAAGATGATGAGAATGTATAAAAGGCACTTGATGAATCATATAATATATAAGTATCTTCCATTAACGTGATTCTTGCATTTTTGCAATTTTCTTCAACTTCAGTTTTCGTTTTATAGAATGTTGAAATAATTTCAACTACATGTTTATTTATTAAATAAAATTATTATATAACATTTTAGTCCAATAATAATATTTTTATATGTTTATTCAAATTGTTAATAAAATTATTTGATTATACTTTTAATAAAATGAATCTACTATATACTTTTTTCGATTTAAAAGGTTTTTATTTTTTGTATTACAATCTTTTAATATCACAAATATGCAATATAATTATCAACAAAATACGATGATGTTTAATTTAATCGATTGTGACTGCTTAGTTACAGTTCGTAACTTAATATAAGATCTTTAAATTTTACAATTATACATGGAAAAAGTAAGAACATGTTATTTCATTTAAGTAAATTTGAAAAGATGGTTATTATAAACTTACATACACGTTATATGATTCATTACTTTATCTTAAATACACTTATTTTTAAGCGATTACAATATTGAAAATAATTTCTTATGATATTGACAAACTGATTAATATTTCTGAGTATTTTGTACTATTTGTATCTTTCTAATATTTGGAATATATCAATTATTTATCCTATTAAAAAAAATACTGGAGTTTTTTGATAATATAGAATTATTAATCAACTTATTATTTTCTGTAATTATAAAATATTTAATATAAACATGTATAAAACATTATTGAAAATTTAAAATACTTTAATAAGTAGTATATAATTTAATATCCAATTAAATTTAATTAATCCAAAAAATTAATAACAAATTAAATTTAATAATTAAATTTTAGAGAATCAAATAAAATAAAAATAAAAATTTTAAATTTTAAAAAAGTTTATGAATTATTTCGTATAAAATAAAGAAACTAAAGAATAAGCTCGTTTGAATAATGTATTTGAATATTAGAATCATTCTTATACCCTAGAACGTCGATCATCTCTAGTAACTCAATACAACATAATTATATATATGAAGGGTATCAGGTTGTATACTCAGAGGCAAATTTGTTGCTACCTATGAATTGTCATCAGATATGTACTAGAGCTGGTGAGTTTATAGCCATACGTATTTGAAAGGATGACAAAGTATATTAATTCATGTTGTTTCATAAATCAAATTATAAATTTTTATGCATGTAGAAGATCTTATAATATGTATCATATCTAGAATTATGCGAATGTATTCTTTCAATTTGATAATTATCAAAATATATTAATTAACTATTGATTTTTTTAATCGAAGTGATAAATATAATACATATACGTGATATTTTAAATAAAACTACCCATATAAATTAAATAAATTTAAAATACAATATTAATATACAGATTCGAAGAATTGAAGAATTGAAAATAAAGGAATCTGTGACTGTAATTTGAATAAATATTTCTTTAGCTGAAAAATAGAATATTCTAAATTTACATCAATAATATAATGTTCAAACGCTTAAGAGTTGTAAGAACCATTCTGTAGAAAAAGCTACTTAGGACAATTTACATTTTCTTTCACAAGAGAATGTCTATATATATACATATATATATATATCAGAAATCATACGTCTTGTACGTATTCGGGATTATTTTCAACTCTTGTTTTTAGAACAGAAACCTGAAAACGTCAATCATGATTTTTCGCAGTTTGCTGCAAATTATTTTAATTATTTTATGCAGGATTGACTAATTAGTTTACTATAAAGTTATTATTGTTTAAATTCTATGAGAAAATGATATCTTAATAAATAACATTTTTAATATTTATTATCCATTATTATCAGGTGAAAATTTTAAATAAATCAGTTATATACGTCATTCAAAAGGATTACATGAAATCAAAACAAACCACTACTTTTTCTATATATTAAGAGTATTTAAAGTTTTTATTATAAAATAAAAACTTTTATCATTACAATGCAATAAACAAAAAGTTTTTTTCAGCTTTTAAAGACTATCATTATATTATTTTATAATAATTGTATAATATTATCCTACTAAAATCTTTAATATTATTGGTCATAATATTTATTTATAACCTTTACTTATATTAAGAATATTTTCATTAGTTTAAAATTTAATTTGTTTATATAATTTAGTTAAATTTCAATTACAGAACGCCATGTTTTTATAAATATAACTTTCTAAAGTATCCAAATATGTTATTAATCATGTGTCTAAAATTGTGAATGGAGTTTTTTTTTAATTACACGTATGCAAAATAATAGTAATTTTTATTTATGTTATTATATTTGTTACAGTTAGCTTAATAATAGCGGATATGATAAATTCATAATAATTTCATACTTTATGTTAAACGAGTATATTCTACATCATTATATCTCATCCATAAATTAGTCAAAGTTGGTAAGAATGCAGAATATTGTATCATGTGTTTGCTATATTTATGAGATGGAGTTAATAACTTATTACGAAAACTTAATAAAAATTTAAAAATAAATACGGGAGCATTAAAAATCAATAAGATCTAGTCATACATTTTACTAAATCCTATCTAATTGCTCATTCATAATCTAGTCTGCTTGCATGTGGAAAATATTATTCAAGATTATAAGTATGAATTTTAGTAAAATTGTAAAAAAGTAGCCGAAGTTACACACTTAGTAACTTCAGAAATATAAAACCTTTTATAGTAAAAATAGTATATTAATTTCCTTTAAAGTTAAAAGTTTATTAGGAAGTACTAAAAAGAGAATTAAGTTAGACATATCTTGAAAAAAGTAACGGTAGAATATGTAAAGAAAAAAAATTCTTAGAAGTCCTTGAATAGATTAAATGTGATATGTAATAAATTGTTATCTATAATATATACATACTTGTAGAAGTATACAAATATTTAAGAATTTTAGTAATAAGTAAAAATAATTGTATTTTTCAGTATTTTTATAGTAAGCATCTTGAATAGTAGTTCATTATATAAATTTATTGCTATTAGACATATTTAGTATATTTCATAAAAACATAATAATAAATATATTAAATAAAAGATCTAGTTTCAATTAGAAAATTATATCATATTTAAAAATAATTATCAAATCATGTTAAAATATAAAATCATTTGAAAACATAATATTTGAAAAGTAAATGAATATATTTCTTATATACATTTATATACATATAGATGGAAATGCATAATTTTTCTTTTATACAATTTGTTTTGGGTTATACTTTAGAGTAAGATTGATCAGCTGGTAATTATGCTATCTTTTTTCACACACAGTGAATGTATTTATGGTCTTTGATAAAGTTTACTTTATAAATAGAATATTGAAGTGATCTAGGATACATGCACATTATTACTGAACATGATAGTTTTATTGAAATTAATTTAGTTATAGACTTTCAAAGAAACTTAGTTAATATATCATTTAATTTATTGTATGTAAAAATACTTTTACAAAATGAAGATTTTTGTAACTACATTAAAATTTTCTATTTTCCGTAACATAATATAAGATTTTTTGGATGTTTAAAGAAGAATGATAATTTAGATTAAGAGATAAAGAAATTAAGATGAATACCAATATATTTACATTTATAATATATATAAATTTTATAAATATTTTTTTATTTATAATACATTTAGAGTCTAGAGTTTTACGCAAGTAAATATATTATATTCAAGACTATAAATGTATTTAATAAAAAATGATTATAAATTTTAATATTTAATGATTAAAATTGTTTCGCATTACTTTTAAATAAATTCATATTAATATATTCATATTAAGACTATAAAATTTATTTGTAAAAATGACTTATAGCCATGGAATAAAAATAAGTTCTATTGAAATTGAATTAATTTATTAAAATGTACTTACCAGAATTAAGAACATGATTGAAAAAATTATTATAAAAAAATCTTAACATAAATTATGTCTAGAAATATAAATATAATACATGTATAAATTTCGGTTTGATAAGTTATCTTTTACATAATTAGAAAATTTTATAAAAAATATTGAAAACTGATAAATTTTACGTACATATAAATGCGTGAAGTCTTTAATATTATAATGAAAATTAAGTGGATAGATGTACATGTTGATTGTGTATGCCGCATCTTTTCTAATAGAAGTTGAGTAGAAATTTCGTCTCAGAATTACACAGAGCTAGAAATAGGATTACCTGACCTTCGCAAAGGGATCACTTATATTCTCTTACTCTATTAACCGAGCACGACGACTATAAGATAACGGGATACTTAAGCCCTTGGGAGAGTAGACAGATTGTCTTTGATGACTATATGCTATGAAACCATAAGCACACTATGTGTTTATGATAACAGGGCATATTATTATGTCGATTTAGAATCCCAGACGTATTAAGATCGAGGTAATATATCCGATAACTAATTTAATAAGACTGAAAATTTGATATTATATCGAAAAGATTATAAACATTGTTAACGGTAGTAAAATATTATTAAATCTTTGCATGTATATTTATTTTCTTTTATTATTAAAATTTAAATTTTAAGTTTGTTAATATTTAGTCTATTATTTTTATGAAACATATGTAAACTAGAAATTTGTAATTGTAAAGTATGGTTTATTACATAGTTGAATAATGTAAAAAGATTATTTAGTTTCATTATCTTAGCTAGTATAACGATCATTTCATAAAACAAGCATGAAAATAAATATAATAATAAAAATAAAATAATAAAAAGAATTTGTAAAAAGCAACTATTATGTAAAAGTCTAGAATAAAGATGTCTTTTTACGTAAAATAACGTATTCAAAATTCATTTTCATTTCTTGAAATGTAATTGAAGCTGACCCACCATCGATTGATTGAAATATCATTTAATAAGCAAATACATGGTTTTCTTGTTTCAAAATGAGAATAGAACACAGACGAATTTTAAATTATTTTCATTTCGTTAAAAATGCTATCAAGAAACAAAAGAAATATTAAATTAAAAATATAAAATTAAAGATAACTACAAAAGTACTACAAAACTACAAAATATAATTAGAAACATTTTAAATTATGTTCAAAAACATATTGTACTAGTAATGAAATAGTAAACAATAATTTTAATTATGAATAAAGTTTTATTTTATATTAGTATTCTGTTAGTACTAATATTATCATCCAAATATAATGAATTTGGTGAGCTAATAAGTAAATTAATATGATTAATTATTTAATGAATCATATTATAATTTTATAATGTATACAGTAGTTCAATGAAGTATTGATAGTTTGTTTTGAAAACTTAATTGTCTATCAAATTGTTAATAAGTTTCACAAAGTAATAAAAAATGTTTTCTTAAAATGTGGAAATATCCTTTTATGTAAATAAATATTTGTAAATCGACAGAAACTTCTACTACTTTAAAATTGTTAAAATTGTTACAAATAAGAATCTTTGAATATATTCATAATTACATTGTGCATCGCACTTGATCCGGTTAAACAAAGAGATAATTTAAAGATATTTTTTCATATATACGAAATTTATACAATTTGAAGGTATAAAAAAAATTTGAATGGGTTCATTTGAGAACATTTTCTTTCTAAGCGATGCGATTTTTCTTCATTTGATGTTCGAATTATGATTAAGTTTACTTCGAAAAGTGGCTTGAGTCATTAGAGAATACTTATTGAATTGTAAAAGAGCTTTTCAATTGTGAAAAATCAATAATTCATACAATTTGCTACGAATATGAGAAAATTTTAGAATGGATTTTATATTAAATATTTATCATAATTCTATAACAAGTATTATAAGAATTTGAGATACTTTATATTTAGTAGTAATATTAATATTATTATAGACTTCATTTGTATATCTCAAATTTTGTAGAAATGGAAAAAATATTAATCGATAATATTTTATATTAGATGTAAGCCATAAGTAATAACTTTGTAAATTTTTATAATTAAGACTTTATCAAACACAAAAAATCTGTAAATTAAAAATTGAATTCTATAGCATAATTGAAACCATCTTTCAAAATTTCAATTGATTTATATTCACTAACATATATAAATTTAGTATTGAAATATTATTCTTAACATCGCTGGTTATTTACGTTAACCAACAAATCATAAGAGGACGAATCAGTCAGTTGCAATTCATCGTGTACTATTCTTTCTCAAATGATTTTTTCCAAAAGTACTTTATCTTTGACCAGTGATACGTGTCAGGATCAATATAGAACGTCGTAGGAATTATGGCATCGTATTATTCATGACACGTGGCTGGATTGTTGTCTCACGTATCTCAATTTCACATTCTACGCATAGAGTGTCGCCCTCTTACATTCCTTTATGCCATGGAAAGTGTATATAAATATAACCGTTTACTTAAAGGAGAATCATGTGATATCAATATCTTCAAGTGATAAGAATTGGATCCCTCTTTCGGAGCGGAATGAATAAGCGTACGCGTACGACCTGCATATATTTTTATTATACTGTAAATCGATGTATTCATTCATTGCCGAGCCTTTCATTCAACTGAATAAGCTCGCTATACTCGTGTGCTGCGTAACCGAGATGGGCTTAATAAGATCACTAGTGCCCCATCGGAACTGAACAAAATCCCACCCGCTTTTATCAGTAGAACATAAGCACCCACCTTATGTATTTTCGTTACACTATTCTTCTTTATTATCTCTCTTTCTCTCTCCATTCTTTAGATGCCGTTCGAGCGCCCATTCGTAGTTGTGCGTGATACCGTCTATTCGTTTCTGAGTTTCCACGTGTTTTGATATTCAACGAAAGCAACGACGTTTCGTTATCCATTATTCCGTTTTCTTCAGAGTCCAAGTGAATAATTTTCAAATTTATTTTTATAATTATGTTTTCATTAAATTATATAAACCAATAATTATGCTCAAGAGTGTAGATTTTGTAAAATGATTTTAATAATGAAATTATATTTTTTCTCTGTAAAAGTATTCTAAAGGATATTATTTAAAAGTGAAGATATCGTTTAGATTTGATATTACTATAAAAAAGAAGGAATCAAGTTAATAAATAAAAGAAAATACAGAGTTTTTAAGATTTTTTTATAAAATTAAGAACATCGACTCCGTTATTTATAAAGATCTATAATCAAGTCATTTAGCTTAATTATTATGATATAAAATTAAATAAGAAGTAGAAGGAAAATAAGTTATTTATTAAATAATACTACGGTCTCCATTAATACGAAAACCAAATCCTTATAAAAGATAAATATATTGGAATTATAAAGTTTGAAAGTAATATGCTTAACAATATATTTGAATCAAAATTGTACGAGAAAATTAGAATGTAAATAAATGTATAAAATTATGAATTTTAAAAAATTAATAATTTTAAGAAAATATCAATTTGTACGTGAATCATATATTTTCTTACTTTTCATTTTTACGTTGATTATCGTTCTTAAGAAATAACGATGGTGTAAAAGAATTTTACAAAAAAACTTTCTCTCTCTTTTGCTTTTAGATGATCATAGAAAGCACAATTTTCTTAGTCTTTGTATACTTTTTTATCAGTAGCAATGAATGAATGCGTAAAGAAAGTGAAAAATTAGCTCTTAGCAAAAACCGTATGAAATGTAACAGTGTGAAAGAATTCATTTGCACACATCGTAGAGACGTTGATGTTATTTGAGGATCGTTAATTTACGAATAATTAAAGAAAAATTATGTCAGTAGTAGAAGAAACATTGAATTTGTATACATAAATTGTTTATCTTTTCAAACTCAAGTTCTTTTGGGATTTTATATTTTAAGTATATCGAATTAGTTAATGATGAAAAAAAAATCATTTCGAAATATATTTACAATAAACTCAAGCAATAATAAAATTATTATTATATTTATTAATTATAATGTTTATTTAACTCGTAATATGTTAAATAATTTTAAAATGTAATATAAATCTCATAATATTTTATTTAAAATATTAGTTTAGAACTAATTCATTATTAAATTTGATTAGAAAATGATAGATAATCAAATATTTTTGTAAATGAATTAAAAAAATTTTAGAAACTTTTGCTTTAATCTACATTTATGTGAACATTTTAGCTAACATCAGATATTAATATTGACATAAGTGAAACAATGAATAATGTTAAAAGTTGTAATTGTTGACATTAATTAAAATAAAGTTATAAATTAATAAAATAAGTAGAAAATTTATAAATATTTTTATACCAATTGGAGGATATAAAATTGCACATATAAAATGACATACATGTAATAATAAAATGTAATAATAATACATGTAATAATAAAATGATATAATAAATAAAGTAGTAAGAAATAAATAAAGGTCATTCCAAACCATAGGAAAAATAGCCAATTTGTTAAATATTATTTCATCCAATAAAGTAATACAAGAATCGCAACTGATTTTTCCCTGCTTTATTTGATACTTTGTCATTAATTTCAGAATTTCATTCATTTTGTTGGATATTTTGTTAATTTTATTTTTAATTTATGACTTTTACAATTTGTTATATCTCATGTTTTATGTTTGTGTCGACATGTAAGGATCGGTCAGTATTCGAGTTATATGGATATTATATATATATATATATATATGTTAAATATGTTTTAAAGTATATATGTACTTGCGTAAGGGTATGTGTATTTTGCGCAGGTGCTTAAGCGATTGTATATATTGTTAGTTTGTTCATAGATTGTTCATATCAATGTGTACCTGGGAAAGCTAATTACGTATACATATACATCATTGTCTTTAGATTATTATATGGTAATGGAATTCAACTGGATTAATCTCGTTTCAATCCCTTCTTCTTCGTATACAATAGAACACAAACAATGATTTCTCAGATAAGTTATTTCACGGAATTATATTCTTATTTATTATTATCTTTAATTTAATATATATCAAAACATAATATACATTTATTTTTGTACACTTATAAAATATTTCTCGTAAACAAAAGATACAAACTGGATGCATTTAATTTCAAATATCCATTAATTCCTTTACTTGTTTACTTTTTCGATCATGTGAATTATATCATGAATTCATTCTGTCATGTATTACGTAACTACTACGAGCTTTTTGCTTCCATTCCAAAATCACAGAAAAAAAAATACAAAAAGTTTCGACAAGTAAAATTCTAAAGTTAAGTTAATAAAAGTTAAAGATATAGTGTATCACTAATTAATGCGGTGGATTATAAACAGTTCTTCTATGTATATTAATTCGGAAAAAGTGTTCGAAATTCATTCATACTTTCACCAAATTTGTAATAATTATTTTTAATATCGCTTACAATTTTATCAAAATTTATTAGTTAATAATTATTATTATTATTTTTAATTTTATTTTAATTATGGCTTATATTTCGAACAAATGCTTCGTTATTTACAAATTATTTTATCTTCAAATAATTCTTTTTTACTTTATTCAATAATTCTTCCTAGAATGTTTTAATAAACTAAAAAGGATTATCGAAAATGTTATTTTAGTATATTCATTATCTGTTACAATTTTTCATTTTAAAACATTCTTTGAACGTTTCAAAAAATAATAAAATATGAAATATCATGAAAAATAGAAATATATTTTTTTTTAATATTGCACTACTTAAATAATTACGAAATGATTTTTTCTAATAAATATAGCACCCGTAAAAATATATTTTTTAAGAATTAAAGATAAAAGCATCTTGATTCAAATTATAGAATATTTTGTTTGAAACTATTCATAAGAAATTATGTTTCTTAGTTGAAAAGTAATAATAATATGTGGTATTTTTCTTTCAAATATACATTATTTGAAATGTATCCGTAAAAATTTATAAATATGAATGTCTAGAATATTTTATAATTAAACCTTATTAATTAGTTGAAAAATAAAAAGTTTATAATATAGTATATTTTATAATTTTTATTTCAATTATTAATAAAAATAGAATGTAAATACTTGTACATGTTAGTTATAATATGACAATTAAGCCATAGTTTATATTTATAAATAGAAATATACTGATGAAGTTCAGTTGGCTGAAACTTACCAAAACAAAATACAAATTGAGAATTACTGGAAAAATACAGTCAAGAAGATAAATAGGAAAATAGATAAAGAGAAATAAATATACATGTACAAATAAACATTGATGGAAATATGAAAAAGATAAAAATGCAATTTCGGTGTAGAATGGAAAAAATAATTAAAAATAAAATTATTCGAAGAAAAATATAGTAGTTAGGTAAATATACGCGGTTTTGCGTATTGTATGAAGACATATATGCAAAGAAAGAAAGATAGATAGATAGATAGATAGAAAGAAAGCGAGAGAGAGAGAGAGTGATAGAGAATAGAAGAGAAGACGAATCATAGATATATTTTCTTTTCTAACCTTTATATAAAAATATATTATAATTAAAGGATTCAAAAATTACTACTAACTGTATGTATCCGAAGCAATTTTTCTGTAAAGTATATTCGTTTATAACTATATAATAAAAAAATTGTAATTAATCGAAATTGTAGCCTAATCAGTGTTGCATAGAATCAATTATACATTAAGTTGTAGATCAAAGTTCTTCTTCATAACTTTTTCATGAATCACTACTCATAAATTGCGTTAATGCTGAAAATAGAATTATTAAAAATTTCATTAATATGTGATAAGGTAATATAAAAGTTTTCATACTATCAGAAATATATTATATTTACTAAAATCTTATTTAAAAGACAGATTATATATGCATTTGAAGATAAATTTTAATTGTTTAGTAAACTGTTCAGTTTTATTTCAAAAAATTGAATAAAAATTTATTGAAAAGTAATTCATTTCATTTTTTAAATAAATTATATTTCAAGAATCAATTTATTAAGGCAGTGTGATATAAGTATCGGGAAAATGATTCTAATAGCTTGATATATTGAAAGTTATATGATTCAAGTATATTTCCATTGTAACTATGTAGTATCTACATTTTTTAGTGGATGAAAATTAAAAAAAATGTATCTTATACTTCATCGTATACTCGAAAATTTCGTAAAATTCAATGAAGTAATTTAAAATTCTTTGGTAAAAGGTATAGACAGTGTGAATATTTTAAAGAATATCAGAATGTTAAAAAATTAATACTTCTATAATTCACGTGTGAAGCTTCTTTTCGACGTAATGTGAATCAGCATTTTTTTATTTTTTAAGTCATGTAAGCATTTATTTAATGACTTCGTTATTTGGAACAGTTTTATAGTGTTGCATACGACTGCATATGTAATATTTATTTATGGCCTACATAATAATACAATGATGTTGACAGTGGAAAAAAGGAAAGCAAGAATAATTTGTGGAGTTAAAAACTTCAGAAGTTAATAAATAAGCGATTATCCAAGCTATCTTAATTTTAGCATTATAAAGAAATTTTGTAAGTTTTTTTATAAAATGAATGATGATAGAATTTATATTTATTAATTATGTAATAAACCTTTTTAGTTTACTCAAGTATTTAAATATTTTAATTATTTACTTTAAGTAAATTTAACTTATTCTTAATTAATAAAAAGACATATATTTTTTACAAATATAAATTTAGCTTTGCAAGAAACTGTTATTTGGTGAAGAGCATTAAAACATTACATACACGAGAACATGCGGTAGTAACATAGAATAATGAAAATAAAAGATTACTTTACTTTTACTTTAGTATTTTATATGTAAATTACCAATACCCAGAAAAGTAATCCACGTACCTCAAATATGTATCAATATAACTAATATGTATGGTTTTTAAAAGTATTTAAAAATGTACTAAACATCCTTTGCAGACAACACCTATGTTTGTAAAGACGAGATTTTATTTCTCAAGTAATATCAGTCAGCAAAGTTCCCATTTTACAAAAAGCTGTAGCTGTCTATATATTGTATGTATTATTTTCTGCCAGTTTTGTGAAACCTAGCTGTACTAGACAAGTCTCGAAGAAGCTTTGATTTGTATTAGAAGCGATGAAATTTCCTTGCTAGATGATTACACGGTAGCATCAAACAAAATATTAAGGATCACCTTAAGCATTCATATCGCTGTCATAAACAGTTCAGAAGAACAGAGAGAGAGAGAGAGAGAGAGAGAGAGAGAGAGAGAGAGTACGTGAGAGAGGTATAAATGGATGAGTAAAAGAGAGACAACCAGAGAGAGAGAGAGAGATTTCAACACAACAAAATCCACGAATTTCTATTACACTTATAGTTCTGTGTATAGTTTTACCTCGGGATCTAATGTTTGCCATTGTTCTTCACTACCTCTCACAGTTGGCGAACGTTGTGTCGGAGCGTTTGTCGCCGACGGCGCCATTAATCAAGTAGACTGTTTTGGAAGTATTCAAACGCGGTGAAATTTCGGGTGACTCGTCGACCAACATCTGTATGAATTGGACTTTATGTATGGCTCTGTGTGTTTGCGTGGTTATGCATGCGAACATTGCGCTTCATTGTGCGAGTACATGTTGAACGAAATCGTGTCTGCGTAACGTAAGTCAATGAAAATGTCCAATAAAGTTAATTCTTTACAAGCTCTCCGTATTTACTAGGATTTCTTTGAGTCAATTAGATGCTTTCAGCTTTAAATTATTTATTTTAGATGAGTTTCCAAAAGAAAAAGATACTGTAAGATGTATTCTTTTGTTTTCATTGAATTTAATTGTATTTATAATTACAAATACAAGGACTATTATGGAAGATCACTGAGATATATAAAATAAAATTGTGTACAGACGAATGAAATAATAAAAATTTAATTATATATTACACAAATAGAAATATGAAGATTCACATATTTAAATACATTTAGAATTTGCTTTATAAATAAATGAAGTATGTTATTGAAAATTTAAAATTTAATTCACAATTTTATATGATAAAAATTTTACGAACTTGGATACATAAAAAAAGATTAGCTACATTTTTAGGAGTGAATAATGATAATTTTTATATTAATTGTTGAAATTGTTATTATTTTAATATTTTGAAAATTTTTTAATTTTATTATCTCTTAACTTCGTAGTGAAATGATTTATGCTTGTTTATTTTAAAAAGAGTACATATTTCCTTTGCTTGTGCAAGTTATTTTTTGTCATAATTTAATAATTTATTTGAAATAAATAAAACTCTTATGATATAATTCTTTTGATTAAACATATATATTTCAATTTTAAAATACTAATTTAAACTGTAAATAAGTTAAGTCGTAAACTAATGTATTTATTTTTGTTAAAATAATTAATCAATAGATATAATAAAATATTAGACCTAAATTGTTGATAAGTTTCACAACATATCTTTCCAATGAATAATTAGTTATTTTAATAACATTTTTTTATCAGTGAACAAGATTATTTTACTAAATATCAATTATTAAAAATTGTAAATTTAAAGAAAATATACATAATTTATAATTGAAATCGGATTTTAGAAAATTTTTATTTAAGTAAATTTTTATTCAATATAAGTAAACTTAACTAACTTATTTTTCTCACAACATAAATTAAATGTTAAAGCAAAGTACTTAATAGTTTTTATTAAGAAATACAGATATTTTTTGATTGTACAAAGTATACGATTTAAATTTAAATTACTTTACAAGTCAGTATGTAAAGTCTTCACTACGTTTAAAAGTAAATCGTACAGTTTAAAACGATTTTCAAATGAGTATTGTCATTGCGGAATTTTCCTTTTTCTACAAAGCTCTAAAGAGGTATTTGTAGAGAAAAAAATATTGACGGCGCCACTTGCGTCTTCCATTTCTGTACGTTGATCGTAACCGTCTAGCCTCATAAAAAGAACGTCGGCACCTTTTGTCTAAGGCTTTAGATAAATTGTGAAGAGCTATGCAAAACAAATGTCTTAAGTTATAAGAATAAGTATTAGTAATTATGCCTTTGTCAAATAGAAGAGTGCACGTATTTTCATTCATAATGAATCTGTAATTATTTAATACAACTTTTTATATATTCAATATTACAATGTAATTATTTAGGTTCAACTATTGAGTTTTAACGGCTTACAAATAGTGTATATGAAACACTTTAAAACAATTTATTATTTGAATATATAAGATAGAATAAAATACAATTACTAAAATAAAACTTATATCATATAGTTATTAGTTATTTGACAAAAATGTAAATATTAAAAATAGTATTTAATAAAAACATTTTTAAATGTTTGGGATAAAATTAATTCTAATTATATGTTCATTACAGGAACCTATTTCCAAATATAAAATGAAATTTTATAAGTTTATAAATTATTAGAAAACATGTTTATTAATCAATTATATTTTTCATATGAATTTCTTCAGTAGTAATATTTGTTTTATGCAATTAATAATAATAATTTTAGCCAGACTAATTGAATTATTGGAAATTTGTTTTTTATGTATTTTAAAAATACATAAGGTAAATAAATTTATATAATAATGATCTTTATAATTCGAAGAAATATTTAAAATATATTACTATAGAAAGCATTAATCGATTAAAAAAATCTAGAAATTTATTTTATTTATTTATTAGTTGTCTATTTTAATAAATTAATTTTTACGAAGAAATTTAATTTATTTAAAAAATAAATAAAAAATAATCAAATATGTAAAAAGTGTAAATTGATTTTAAGCACTGGATGCATTTATTGTACATGTAAATATGATAAATGATATAGATTTTCCTACGCAATAAGGCTATTATGTGCGAAGCTATGAAAATGTGGAAATATCAAAAAAGTGTATCGCATGTAAATGTTACCCTCGAATTTCTTATTTTGTATTGCAACGTGAAAAGTGTAGGATCACTTTTACAATCTACACGTGACTTTATCACTCGACACGCTCTCTCTTTTACATAGTTCTAAATACTGTAAAGTGATCTCTTGTGTGTTATACCTTTATCATTGACTTTAAACAAGAGAGGTAGTAGATAAATAAATTTTATATAGCTTGTTGAAAAAGGGAAATTATTTGCATACGTTATACATTGTTTGTTTAGAACTAAGAACATGGAGAAGCAAAAATTGTAGATTGTAGGGCCATGTCCCATAAAATATGTAACTTTTGATTGTAACTATACATTTTGATTGTGTTAAAGTTTAAACATATTTATTTAAAAATCATCAATAGAAAAATACAAATTGTTGCTTAAAACTATTTATATTTACTATAAAACTAAAACGTACATTATGCAAATTATTAATTTAATCTACTAATTGTAATGATAAAACATTTTAACTAACAACTAATTATAAAGGAATTCTGTTCGAAAATAATTTTGTTTAATGTGATTACATACATATCTAATCAAATATTTATATTATATTATTATTTATTTTAATTATAAAGCATAATTTTATATTTGAATAATAATTCTTTTAGTTTGAAAAAAGATTTTATTTTATTTTCAAAAGGTTTTATTCTCTTTCTAATAACATTAAATCATTTATTATTTTAGTCATTTCTTAACATTAAATGATACTCAAGTAAATATTTTCTTTAAATTTTAGTTTTAAAAGCAGTTAAGATATCATAACACAAAATAAAAAATTGCAATGTCACAATCTTATTTAATAACGGTATTTTCTATTCATTTTAAATGAAGGCAAAGTTAGATTTATTATATAAAAAACCGAATTTATTTATTGATTTTGAAAATTGTAAGAATAATAAACAATGATAAAATATGTGGTTTTTTCACATTTTACAATAACTTATATACTTTGATTTATCGTAAACAGAGGATAATTTTATTTTTAAACAGAATCTCCGTATAAAAGAATAAAATGTTTTAAAGAAATAAATATTCCTTTTTGAAAATATATCTATTTTTAACTAAATAAATCATATCTACTCATTTTATTTTTGACTTTATACTTATCTATAAAGTGAAATAAAAATTAATATAGCAAAATATTTTTTTTGAAGTTTTAAATTGAAATAAAAAATAGACAAATGAGTTATAACACATATAATATGTAATGATTTCAAATCATTTCACATAAAATACTTCAGTTATTAGTATAAAATAACGTACATAGGTATTTTATTTTTGGTCATAAACTTATCTAAGATGTAAAATATGGTAAATAATAATCAAACAATTATTATGTTTTTTTAAAATTTGAATTCAAGACAAAATACGGAAATATCATTGAACCTAATTCAATGTTCATTTTAATTTTTATTAGTTTTAAAACAAGATATAACTATACATATATATACATATATATATAAGTTTTAACATTTTAAACATTTTAAACATTTTAAATGATTTGATTCATGTGTGTAAAACATAAAAAAATAAAATACAGAAAAAATTTTTTCATATTTCGTTAATTCAGTAACTCATTTAAAAAGTTTTGTCATGATAAAACAAATAAATTTGAATAGAGTGCATTAAAGATTTGTTTGATTTTTTAATATACGTTTGTTATATACAATTTTGATGTATTAGACATATGTCAAGTAACGCATAAGCTCTTTTTTTCTCGATCTTTGTTATTACTTTATTCTTCAATAGGCGATGAAGAAAGAATAAATCAATAAAGAATATAAACAGTAAGATAGTAGACTTTAAAATAGTAAACTTTTCAAATACGTCTACGAAGTTACTGATTTACCTTAATAATGATAAATTAGTTATTATAAGTGGTTCCGAAATCATCTATCATCATACCTTTTGAAAAATATAATTTGAAGCATATTTATTTGTAAACTTAATGAATTTAAAGTATATAAAATTAGAAAGATTGGAAAATGTTTCTTATAATACAAAATAGATTTGCATCATTGTACGCCTATTAATAACTAAATTGCAAAGCATTATAAAATTTTTAGTAATAAAAAGCATTTGCCATATATCGTGAATAAAAAATACATGAACAGTTGAATGAAAGTGTCGGGAATGCTTATTAGAACATATGAAAAATACTTTATTACTTTCTTATGCCTATTCTACGCAGCATCCCAAAAGGGTAGTTTATTACAAGTGTCAAAAACTTATGCAAAGAGAAAAAATGTCATGCGGGATAATTTTGTGCAAAACTGTGTAAAAAGTAGTCTTATTTTTTGTCTTTAAAAAAAAATTATCAGTTATAAAAAGAAGAATTATCAGTCCCTTATATGCTCTCATTAAAAACAGAATTTCGTGAAAATCTCATTTCTTTCCTCCAATTTGGAGTAGAGAAAGAGAAGAGAATTTTATTTTAAATGTAGTATTTTTTACATTCTTTACTGTATTTGAAAACATAACGTAACCTAGTACATTACATAAAATTAAACTGATTTTAATGACAACTGTGTTACGATAATAAATTTCTGAATGAGGGAGGGGATCTCTAACAATTCTTTGTTGCAGCATTTTAATGTTCCGATGTGAAACAATTTTCATAACTAATTAAATAATTGTACTTGATAAAGTATAAGATAAACTCGATTAAATAATTATTCTTTAGATTATGTAATTTACAATGGTCATTCAACTGCAATTCGTATATCATTCAAAATTGAATTCAACATACAACTATAAAAATCAACAACTCATTTATTAAGAGTAGAAAATGAATGAATATAGTGTTCCATTTAATTTCATAAATAAAAATTACGAATATTAGTATACTAGATAAGATATGTCTACATTTAGAACTTTTATAGTTACGTAGTTAACTCATATAGAGTTAAAAAATGTCAGTAAAAGACTTTTATTTTAGATAATTTGAATTAGGAAAGCTATTAGTATTTCGAAATACAATAGAAAAGGTCTTATGTTGTTGTGATTTTTATAATTTTAATTTTTACGAGTTACAGTTAGCATATTGTAGAAATATTATAGAAACTACATATTTTCCTGGATACGATTTTTATAATCTCCAAAATCAGAAAGAATTTATGGCCTAGGAATTGTAATGTAGAATACAATATTAATTCTCTTTGTCTATGCTGTCTAACATTTTAATTTTAAATAGATACAGACAAAGTACAGTAAAAAGCAGTACAGAGTGGAGAACTATATAGATCGCAAATAGTTCTTGAACAAAAAAAATACGGTAAGAAATTTTTTATAAATGAAAATTTACAGATATGCCTTAAATACAGTGAGAATAAATTTGCAGCATTTATAGGATCGTAAACGTCTAGTTAAAACTTTTCTTCGTTACCAACTGCTACTTTTGAAGTAATTCGAGATTTTAAATGGCATATTAAACAATGATCATAAAATTAATTTAAAATTAATTTCAAATAAATAAGATTTTTATTTATTTAGATTTTTATATAGATTTTTTTATAATTATTTATACTACAAATTAAAGCAGAGACACACTATTTTATTATATTCTATTTTATTTTCAATATATCGTCGAGAATGGATTATGCACAAGACGTACAATAGTCTTGTCTATTTCCTATCTCGGAGTGAATATCCTCGATGTATTAAATTTATATCAGCAGACACGACCGCTTTACTGCTTTCCTTCTTCATCGCTTTCTATAATCTAGTGTAGTTACTTAATAATATATCGTGGCGGATGATAAAACAACCAATAGGAAAACTCAAATGTCAAGGACTATAAAACCTAAGTACGAGGTTATATGATATAATTCAAATAAATTCTGTAACAATAATGGAAATCTTATCGTAAATGTAATTTAATGAAATTATCATAATTATCATAGAAATATTAGATACGTATTTGATCTGAGTTACATTGCATTTATGATATTTTAATTATTAATTATTTTAATCAGTCTCCAACATAAATGGGACATACTTAGTGAATATTTTTTTTATTCGTAAATATTCACATAATATCACTTAATTAGTCGTTTCAAATTGTAAATGTATCCTATACATTTTATGTATTTTTATCATTTATAATTTATTAAGACTGGAATTTGTTAAAACTTTAATATAAATACTATCTATCAATTTTCCTTAGACTTATAAAAGATTTCAAATACGTTCACTTTTCTGTACAATATATACATATACTTTTCATTTAAGAAAAAAATAATAGTCTAAGACTACAAAATTTTCAAAGTAAAAGAAAAAAATTTAGAATTAGAGAAACATACATTACTCTAAATGTAAAACAAAAAAGAAACTGAAAGAAAAAATTTTTCTCTCTCACCTTTCCTGTACTCTTTTTTTAAAAAATTTAATATTTATTGAATGTAAAATTATTTTAAAGCTTTAACTTTTATTAAATATATTTGAATTAATTCACACACGCACATACATATATATATCTATTGAATTTCTTTGAATAAAATACAAATTCTTTAAAAATAAATGTAAAAGTGATTAATAAGATATTGCAAGTACTTTGTTATCTGAAAAATATTCATCACCAATTGTTTTAAATTATATATCTTATTATTTTCGCCATCTATCAATTACTAATTTTTTTATCGAAAAATTAATTGTTTCTCTATAGTTTTATATTTTACATTTAAATTCAATGAAAACATTTAAGTTATTCAAACACATCAAAATTTGAAATTTTAGTAATATTTAATTTTTTCATACGTATGATGTAGGAATAGGTTATTTTCAAAATTTACAATAGTTTATAATTGGAAAAGCGGTTGCATTCAATTATCGATTGATCGTATAGATGATAATTGCTAATATAACATTTAGTCAAACACAATCTTCTTGTTATACAATTTTTAATGATTTCTTAATGCTTCTATTTTCATGATTTAATGAGTATATCGTAGACATAAAAGTAAAAATAAAATTATTGGAAAATTGGAACAGATTTTTATGATTAAAATATAAGAATAATCAAAATAATATTTAAATATGCTTTTGATCAAGTAAAATAGAGATTTCTTATACAATAGTAGTTGAAAGAATAAAAGGTATTTAATTAGAAATGGATTTACTGAAACAATACGTCCACGTGCAGAAATTCCGTATTAAAAAACTACATTTCAAACTATATATTCACATTGTAGAAGACTCTTTAAAAAGTTACTCCCCAATTCTTTTGTACTTGAGTGAATTGGCTACTACTTTCTCAGAAGATACACCCTACGAAAAGTAGGTCAGTCTAAGGAGAAAGAGAGAAGTATCTTGGATTCAACACCAAGAAAAATAAGAAAAAGAGTTTAACCAGCAAAAGGATGTAAGAATAGAGGTACTGACAGTAGAGAAAGAAAAAAATAAAACAAAGACATGGGAAAGACAGAGAGTGAGAAAAAGAGAGAGAGAGAGAGAGAGATGTAGAGAGAGAAAGTAAGATAGATACAGGAAAGAGAAAAAGGAAAAATTTAACAAAAATGCTTAAGTGGACTAGTACTTAGTGTGACAGTGAGTGATTGCAAGAATATTATAAATATTATTACAAAAATTAATTTAAAATGATATTTTTACGTACATATATTATTATATTATTATTTACCGTGGTAAATAGTTTAACAATAATAGATGTCATTTATTTCCTTATAATAGGAGTCGGAGTTTTAGTGAGAAAAAATTTTATAAAATTATATTAGAAATGTAAAATTCAAGAATCTTCATTTCAATCAATTTCAATCAAAATCAAAATCAAAGAAGATTAATATTAAAAATTAGAATCATTATATTTGAATTTTGTGCATTATAATATTAAGTAACTGTTATATAATGTTAGAGTATACTCATTTATTGATTTGTTAAGTTGATTAAAGTATGTGATGAAAATGTAACATTTTACTCAAATACAAATTTAAATACTTTTGATTGTATCTATAGCTATAAATTCTTCAATTATCTAGCAACTTGTTCGATATGCAAAGCAAAAAATTAATCTACTCTATAATATACTATTCATAGTTACATAACTTCGTAGCCCACCGAGTATCAATACTTATATTCTATATTCTAGTATCAATACTTCAAGATTCTCGCGTAGCCTCCAATTCTGAACAAACATCCAAGACGATAAAATTTCTTCAGTCAATAAATGTCGTGATATTCGTCTTGGAAAAATTCGATTTATAAACAATGCATTTTCATATTCAGAGAAATCTGTGATTATTAATTGCTGAAGATGACTAGTATGTGAATGATTATAAAATTACAGATTCCTTACAACGCGACTCCGCGAGCAAAAACAATGTTTACCAATCGTGGATTTCCAGCCTTTAACTAGAATATTTTTAATTAAAATTATCTTTAAATAACTTAGCAATTTACTTACCATTCAATTATCCATCACATCATTAACTAAAAGTATTTTAAAAAGTTCTTCTTCTGTTCAACACAATTAAATCTTTTTTCTTTCTTTTTTTCTCTAATATATAATACAATATGTAATATTCATAGTCATTTGTTACTATGTATATTTTATATTTCATATTATTTTACTCCGTTACATCGATTTATTTTTTATTTAAAGAAATATCTTTTTATTGTTAAAAAATATATAGTTAAAAAATATCTAATCTGTCGATATCTTTCCATTATCGCAAATATTCATTTTAGTTAAAAGCATTCTAATTCATTATAAAGACGTTATATTAGATACCCACATAAGTGCGATATTTTGATATTGATACTTTAATTATTTTAACATCAGTGTTCTATTATTTTCTATTTAATATTTAATAAAATTGTGTGAAAGATATTTTTGTATTATTTTTCATATAGAGTTGTCTTTCATTTTAGGCATCTTAGTACCCCTAATATTAATACTGCACATAACGTAGTCGATAATTATATTACTTGTTAAATAACATGAAAGATGTGATCATCTTTTGAATTATATTATTCTCCAAAAACCATAATAAAAGATGATATATGTGGTAGTGATATCACGCATGGAGTCAAAAATTTGGCGTTATAGTTATTATAGTGAAAGTAGAAGTAAAGCTTATTTGTTACTTTGTTTCAATTCTCTTTTTCACATTCTCTCTATATTTCTAGTTCTTTTTACCTACTAGGTGACCTCCGTACATAGATTTATCTACCATAGTAGTTACTTTTTCTAAGAAAATTCTACATGAATTTACGTATAAATATGTATTTTATTTTGTATTTGTTTCAACAACCATCTTAATATACCAATAGCGTCATTTTTTCAAGATAGAGAATTTAAAAATAAACCTGTTTGACTCTATCAAAAATTGATTTCAAAATAGAACAACCGTTGTATATATTCTTAAATTAATTCATACTTAATTTTAATGAATTATTATAATAATAATTATTATTATAATTATTATAATTTGAATGAATTATATTAATATGAATTAATTCATACATAATTAATTCATATAATATCCAATACATTATATGAATGTATTGAATTAATATTAACATTTTTTATGTACGAATATTTCTACAATAGACTTTACAATAGATACGTAGTTTACGAGCTTTCATTATATTGGGCTTTGATATTACGATGTTCTTGAATAGTGTAACTATGAGCATATTAAATTTAATGGTATAAATTTGGATTACTTCCGGTCAATGCTGCGTACAAATGATCGAATTCTCAAGAGAACCGATTCTTTCACTAAATAGTTTATTTCCTTCGAGAGATAAGAAGTTATGGAAAGTGTTATAGCAAGGGTTCTTTTGTTCATATTGTATGAGAGTTATGAGGAAAGAAAACTATTAATAATTTTATCGTAATAGATAATATTTATTAATCTTTCTGAAATTATTATTAAATGTATTAAATGTATC
Source organism: Wiebesia pumilae (assembly GCA_018907045.1). Taxonomy (NCBI): domain Eukaryota; kingdom Metazoa; phylum Arthropoda; class Insecta; order Hymenoptera; family Agaonidae; genus Wiebesia; species Wiebesia pumilae. The sequence goes on from JACCHZ010000104.1 coordinate 3,513,544, forward strand.
GAATAAGAATACTGAAATAGAGCTATATTGATAGGTACATAAACAGATTTTGTAAAACTGTAATTGAATGTATAAGGTAAAATTAAAAGGTAAGAAAAATATACTTTTTTATAAAATAGGATGATTATCTTATGGTGCAAAAGTTGGATTATATAATTTATCATTTTTATTGTCAGCTGATTAATAAGAATTAATAAAATAATAATTAAATTAATAACTATAATAACAATTGAAATATCATCCTTAAGTTTAATGGAACAAATAATATGGTGTAAGTTTTACTATTTAAAATATAATGAATAAATGTAATAGATTTTTTTAATGAATTATATTTTAAAAGTTTATGACTTTATAAGTACAACACTCACTTCTTACATTAATATGTGACAATAATTTAGATGCTACAATGTTTAAGCGTTTTAATTATTATCTATTTAAAATTATGTAATGTTAATAATCTTTCAAAGTGTATATATTGACTTCTGTATAAATACTTTTAAGTTTAAAGATATTAGGAACTATTTCATAAGTAAAATTTTAAACATATAAATACTATTTTAAATGAGAATTTTACTGTTTTGAATTATATGAGTTTGTATATTTTCTCCATATTCATATAATTCGTAGTTTTATGTATAATGAGAGGATAAGATTTTGCTCACATTTAAATATTGTAAAAAGAAGTATTTTTTATGCGGTCTCAAATATTGAAAGTTGTATTTAAATGAAAATTTACTAGAAAAATAGAATATAGGCATTAAAAAGTGAATATTAATCAGAATGAATCCTTAAATCTTTTAAACTATATGCATTATAAAAAAAAATACTGACTCTCTTGATGACATTTTTAGAATTCGCTTTATCGAGTTTATCGTTTTATGTAACTCACACTTTTATCGACTTGTACTATATACACTTTTTCATCTTTACAATATTTTAATGAAAGTTTAAAAATCATACATGTTTAAATAATATAGAGATTATACGAGCTTTATATTTGTGAACTAATGAGATTATGGCCGATATTAGAAAATACAAACATGCAAATGTATATTCGAATGGTTAGAGTCAAATAATTTCCAGAAAGATGATATCAGTTAATATTAAAAGTTTATACATAAAATATTACTATATATATGGCAAATAAAATTTTTAAGATAATGGTTATATATAATTGTAAGTATTAGACTACAACGAAAGTTATGTCTTATCTAAAAATTGACTTAAACTTAGATATTTACATAGAAATACATTTTTATATTAATAATGTTGAATTATTTATTCATAATTAATGATTTATAATTTAATATTTAAATTAATTTAATACCAGATCATGTTATTAAGAATAATACATAATATCTCAATTTATATAACACGATCTTACCATTATTAAACAATTGTTTTATTATTAGATAATTGATTTCGTTCTATGTTATTCTTAATATTTATAAAATATGAGGCATTATTTATTAAAAAACTTAATAAATAATTAATTTAATAAATAATAATTTAAAAGTATACTTTCTTTTTATGATACTCTATTTTAATTATTTTTTAACCTAACGTTCATTTACATATTCATATAGCTTTATGGGATAAAAAGATCTATAATCTAAGTTCAGAATGTAAAAAATTTCAAATTATATCTAAGATTTCAAATTTAAATTTATTAAATAAAAGAAATCTTGATAAATATTTAGATAAATGTACAACTCATATAAAAAAATTATTCGGTACATTTATATCAATAACAACATTAGAAAAGCTAAGAAAGAACGTTAGGTTGAAGAACATTTAATATTCTTCTGCAGATGTACAATTTCGTAAATTTACTAACCAAACTTTACTATATATCTGCTTAAGTACGACCTAGAAACTATCAAATTAGAAGTAATAACAGCAATGTTATATCTATAGAATTGAAGAAACAAATAATGAGATTGTAGTCTTAATTAAATGATAAGTGTACCAGTTATAAGTGACAAGTGATGATAATTATATAATATCAATGTGTACAGATGCAGTTCTGTTTCATATTTACTACTTTTTGACTATGAAATATGTTTTTCCTTTAAATAGATACGGTTTGGAATAAATAATTTTAAGAAGCAGTTTAAGGGTTAGAAGCCAATTAAAAAGTGAAAATAAATATTATAATTTTTTCAAATCTTTCAAAAATTATGCTATTGATTTTCTTATTATTTTACTTAACAATTAATTTTGTTTAATATAAAAAATCTTTTTAGATGGCTGTATAACAATTAGTTACCTTTGCCTTGTCCTTGAAGATGTAAAACGGGATTTTCTTTCTTTTGTAATACCATTTATTTGAAATGAAGGTATTGATAAATTTATATTAGGACAGAAAAATCATATATTGATATGCCTAAAATATAAATATAACATAAAAAACTTTTATTTTATAATAGTTTTCGATTTATCGTGTATATTTTTTTTAAAAAGTGAATTGGAGAATAACATTTTAAAAGTTTTACACATTACATCAGCTATTGACGCCCTACGGTAGTTTTTATGCTATTTCGTTTTTTGGGCTAAATTTCAAAACTATATCGATTTTAGATTTGCAAATCTACATTCTCCAAACATATTACTATTAATTAAATTTCTAAAATAATAATGAAAGAATTTCAAAATTTTTTTAGTATAGAAAAATTTTTGTTTAGTTTAAAAATGTTATTTGTTATTAGAGAGAATGAAGGATTTTGTTAAACTTGAATACTTATATATTTATGATATTAAAATTTAAATATATAGTTTCAGTTATAACGTGATGTTTGACATAAGTATATTTCATTAATGAATTCTTTATTATTATTAAATTAGTATACATTTATATTTGCATGGAATAAATGTAAAGAATTATGAGTAATTATATCAACTAGAATTACTATAGTTATATTTAAAATATTATTTCAATTATAATCTATAATATTATGAAGACTGTATACCAATTTTCAAGAAATACTCTCATTAAAGTAGACTTTTTCAATTATAGATGCGGCTCTTGCCTAGTTACACGTTGTGAATGAAAAATTCTATTGTAAGCAGATAGAATTACATAATCCATGCTTTCTATGATTCATTATTATACCTCTTCTTCATTTCTATTAATATTACACTTTTTCAATATTGCATTTTATAAAATTATATATAATTCCTTTTTATAAGTAATAGAAAATTGTGATTTAACAAATATTTAAGTTCTCTTCATTACTTCAAATTAGTATAAACTATTTTAAATATAGTTCAAATTCTTAAACTAAATTAGAAATTTGTTATATAAACTTTCATATAAAATTAGATAAATTATTAAAAATACTAAAATCTTTCAGTCCTTAACTTATTGAAGAATTAAAAAAATATAATATACTTATTTACTCTGTATAAACAGAAATTGCAAATAATTGAGAAGTACGAGATCAGTTATGTTTAGCACTCAATTTCTAAGCTCATTTTTCTAGAAGTATTTTTGAATTAAATATATTTAGTTAAAACTCTGCTTCTGAAAAAATAAAAAATGTTTACTACAACCTTTTCTGTGTATTATTAACTAATTGGTTCAAATATATACGTATAATATACAGTATAAGTAGTATATACAGTACTACATTCAATTCAATATTTTTAAAGATATGCAGAAGTAAAAATTATTATTATATATTAAAAATTATAAAAAAATAAGAAGCAGATATCTGTATACTTGTTATAAATAAATATATTTACTAATATCTCTTAGTAAATATAGTTACTAAATAATATCGACGACATACTTGCAATAAACTTTTATAGAATTTAATTGCCTGTAATAATACTTATATAATTTAATTGTAAATAAACGTGACAATTAGAGAATAATTCTATTGAAACTTTATCAATTAACGAACAGTATTATTATTATTCATTTGTTTTAATATTTTATATGATACAATAAACTTGGCAAATTTCACCATAGTTGTTTTGTATTGTACCGTCGTTGAAAGATATAGAAAGCATTGCAATTCCAGATGGTGTCTGAGCTTTTGATAACACTCACTTTTGGAGAAATCCGTTCTTATCATTCTCAGAACGAAGAGCATATTCTAATTGTCTATAGTAGAGAAACCTAATGTAGACGTTTATATAGAGACTATTGAATGCAGACAGTGTCTATATTTATTAAACTAAATACATAGAGACTATTGAATGTAGACAGTGTCTATATTTATTAAACTAAATACATAGCCTTATGTTGTGTTCAATAGCATTGTACATGACACCAAGAAAATTCTACTCATGCATAATATTATTTGTTACTCGTTATATCGGTATAATTAAATATATTAAGACTGGTACATATTATTCAAAAAATGAACGGGGAAGCGTAAGAATATTCTAATATGCATATTGTTCATTAAGTTTGTTAATATTATTTAATTAAAATATTTAATTACATTAAGTATATATCATTGTAAATTTCAATTTAAAATATCATGTTTAAACAATATTTAATCGAATTTTTACTCAATTTAAAATCTAATTTAATATAAAATTATAATGTATAATTAAATCTTTAATATTAAATGAATCGGTTTTATTAAAAAGCAAGTTAAGTTTTTAACATCTTAATATATTTATTTTCCATATAAATATCTGAATATCTTTAAATTCAATATTATTAATATTTCATAAATATTAATGATTAATAGCATTACTTTTACTAAATGCCAAATTAATATATGACAAATGTATAAATTTATTTCATTTGACAACTTATTAAACACATTCTATTATTATACGTATATATAATAAAAAGGACTTAAATATTCTTCATAATTCATTTATTTTTTATTAGAATGGTAATGCCTATGAAAATACTTTTATAAAAATGAATAAAAGTCATAATTTTTTGTAAAATATTTTCTTAAAGTTTATTTGATGTATTCATTTATGCAATTATAGTAATTTTCATTTAATCTAGTTTTTACATATTTTATAATCAATTATTATTATATATATATATATTGAATATTATGAAATTAAATCTATTCTTTAGAAATGATTATTAGTCAATGATTAAGATATGATTACTTTTTAAGTAAAAGAAACTCAATTTTATAATTCCTTGATTACTTTTGTAATAATTTGCAATAATAAAATTCTTGAAGATTACTATTCAAACACAACAATATTTAATAAAAAATTATCTAGATCTTAAATTAAGGCATTTAAACGTAATAAACAGCATAGAAACAAATAATTTAGTTTTATTATTTGCTTAATAATACTAGATATATAAGCTATGATTATTTTACATGTTTTATTTGTATAAGAAGATAGTATATTTTATTTTAGAAATCATAATTAAGTTTTAGATTGCTCGCAAAGATTCTCTAATTCATTTTTATGCTTTTCAGATCTTTTTAAGCTCTCAATTTCAAATAATTAATTAATTATTTGCTCATTTTATTGTTAGAATAATACAATTTTTAAACAAGTAATTAATAGAATTACCTACAATATTTTTGTATAAATATTAGTACATGCATCAAATCATATTCTTATTAATCTTAAGATAATAACTTTAACTCAAATGTTCTTTATAATTTTCGGCTAATAATCAGTAAAAATTTTTATAGGAGAATATTGATTATTTTTTCTTTTTTCATTAAAATTCATCAACCTACTTCTTTATTATATAACAAAATAATTATTTTTACTTTTTTCTTAAAAAATATTTATCAGTTCCAAATGTTGTTAAAAACACGTTAGGATACAGGATGCGTTCTTCCGTTTTCTTTCAAAATGCATTGGTTATTTTTATTGTAGAATGTCTGATTTACACGATATGTGTGACTTTTTCTGGTATCACACATAAATATAAAAAATATATTATTTCCAATCGTTTTTCGGATAAGTATTTATATGGTTTGTTATAAGATACTTTCATAATTACAAGAAAAAATTAGTATCGATTTTCCTCTATTAAAAGAGTATGTATGAGAATTTTGAAAATATCATATGAAAATACATGTAACATGAATAATTAATTATCAATGACAATAAAAATAAGTATTGATGTAAATATAATTTGAAATCATGACTCATTATTAAATGAGCAATTCCAATTGTATGATTCGATAACTTAAATAATGTCACGTATGAGATGATGTATTTCAACATGTACATAAAATTAAACGGAAGTTGAGCTTGAACGCGGCACATAAAGTAAAGTAGGGTAATGCAAGAACGGAGTCCAAAGCGCAGACTCATGCTCGAAAAGGAGACTAAACCTGATCCAACATAACTCAAGGGGGTCAATGAAGCAGGTACGATATAGATTTAGCAATTGAAAAATCCAAATAAGTGAGGATGTTGAGAGTACGAAATCGACAATTACCAACAGGTCAATTGGTGAATTAAAATCACATCTAGAAGAAGGAAGATTCAAGAACACAACTTTTGATTTTATCAAATGGATTACCAGCAAGGAGTCGTGGACTTTTGGTACTAGAGTTTGACGATCCTAGAGATTGGGCTTCCTAGATTATTATGCTTACTACATCTACAATTATAATTTTAATTCTTCTTCGTTCTTTTGACTCTTTGTATTAGATGGTTGTTATGTTCGAGGTACTTCTGAATTGTAAAACAGGTATGATTTTTCTCTAGCGAAAAATAAATTTTAAACAATATCTTATTTAATATTAAAGAGAGAGAGAAAGAATAAGTTATTTATAAGTCCTCGTCCTTGCGCGCGATATATACGATATATATAGTAAAATAAGTATTTATTTATCCTAATAAAATATAACAACCTCGATATATATGTACGAATATTATTATGTGCTGCAATAAATAAAATTCGATACTTATAGATATTATTTCTATTATTATATTCAAGGTAAGAAAAATTAAACAAAAAATAACAAGCCAACGCATATAAAAAATGTTATATGATATGATGTATATATTTCGAATATTGCGTTTTACTTGAATTTCTAAAAAGATAAGTTTCATATTCATCTTACAAGAAAATGTATAAGTTTACATGAAATATATATTATATTTCAATTATATGATGTACAATATAATGGATAATAGATAATGTATAATATTCAAATATTTAATTCAATAAAATATTTATTTTTGTTATTTATAAAAGTATAAAATTATTACTTCGAATATTTAATTATTTTTATATTATATTAGATTTAAATAAACTCATAGAAATTCTATAATTTCTTTCAAATAATCTCATGTATATTTATTCAATTCACTATTTTTATATAAAATTATAAGCTAGGCAGTTATGTATTAGATGTAAAAGCAGTAGTTTAATTAATAATTATTAGCAATAGAAACTTACGTAAATGTATTGATAACATTTCGTAAAGAAATATTCTATTTTATTAGAACTTCATATACATTGCACTACATAATCTATGCAATATACTTTGTAACGTATTTTTAAAAAATATGTTTGTTACATATAAATATACTGATATAAAATTCTAATAAAATAAAAATATATAATTTTGTACGAAATAATAAAAAATACTATATACACACATATATGCATGTTTATATAATATTTCATGACCTTATATAGATTTTGAAAAATGAAGCTGTATATTTCGAGGATAAATAGTTATTTATCGAAAAAGTAGATTCAGTTTAATTGATTATATTATTCTATATTAAATATTAAAATTCCATACACGCTTTTTAAAATAGTATACTCTTGTATAAATAAGCGTTTAAGTACTTTTATATAATATAATAATATTTCAACTAAAAGTATTTATGTATTATATATATATATAATAAATTCGTATAAAAGTGAAAGTCGAAAAAAATAACTTTATGTTTTACAAATTTAATTAAATAAATGTGAAAATTTTAAATAAGATGAAGCATATTCTCGTAAGGTAAATGTTATAACTTGAACGCGTTTTATCCTTGATTGGTCTAGTGAACTTGTCAGTAAATCTATGAATATTCTTCCTTACACACTTAATAGTTAACACAAAGAAGTTATTTAAATACTGATGCTACTTTACTTCTATCGTTTGCACACATCAGCGCAAATGCGTAGCCATCTGGTGTAGAATACCCGCATTATTCTCTCGATTTTAAAATTCTTTCACATAAATGTAGCTTCCGAGTTTAAAGTTAATTTTTTTTCAATATTAAAAGAGCGAAACTAAATATTATTGTAAAATGAATTTTTCATTTTACTTCTAAAAAGTGAAATCGTTAATTCTATTTTTTCTGTAAATCTAAAATAGCTGTGATTAAATCTTTTTCTATTATTTACTGAATGTATTTTCAGATTATTAAATTATCCTGCAGTTTGTGTGAACTATTAGAAAAGTTATTTACTTAATTTTATTTATAAATAGTATTAAACTAGTTTATTTTAGCAATTATTTTAAATGAAGAATGTTTGTTTTTCATTATTTAAAGTAAAATTCATTTAACTAGATTCATTTAACTATGATTATAAATAATTTATGTACATTCAACAACTTATTTATGTTTAATAAATTTCGATCAATAAATAGGATTATTTTCTATATCAGAGAGCTTTATTGAAAAATTGAAGAAAGCTTTTTCTTTTCTGACAATTGAATAATAAATAATATGAAAAGTTTGAGCAGTATCGATATTATTGAAATTTGTATTGCCTTCGCGGAGGAAAGATATATATTTATCCTTTACTTTGTTTTAAATTATTTCTTTACACTAGTTAATATGTGTCTATTTTATATTTAAATTTAAAATTTTATTTTATTTAAAGGTAAAGATTTTTAAAACTTGAAAAATGTCTAATTTGTAATCGGTGTATAAAACAATTCATACTTATTTTAAGTATACATAATAAAAACACATAATAATAACTAGTAATAAGCAAATTCAAGTAGAATAAAATATATGAAGTATATAAATAAATATGTAAGATTTATTTATTGATAGTGATATCGCTTATTACATATTATAAAATATAAAAATACTTTCGTACTTTTCAATTTATGTATACTGATTACGCATATGAAAGTATAAGAATATGTATATGCGTTTATTGACAGGGGCAGGAGTCCCTTTACTTTTAAAGATGGAGGAGAGAACGTGGTTTTCTTGCGAGCTGGTGAAAGCAGTCGTGGGAAAAGGTCCTTTCTCATCAAATTGACATTGTAAATATTTGCGAGTTTAAATAAACTTATATTTATGTTTTATCGAACCTTGTCTCTTCAATTCTTTACTCTTGAATAGATATTCCTGAATAGTGTGCTGATAATATTTTCGATACCTCAAATACATACAACGCGTCAAATATAGATATATATTATTTGTATTGAAAATAAAATTCTTTCATATTGAAAATATATTGAAGGATTTATAAGATTGGATTAAGAATACAAATATTTGGAAATGCAGTTACATTTACAATACCTTTCGAAGGTCTAGACGCGTTTTAATTTATTTTTAATTTTATAAAAATTATTCAATTTATAATATATAAATTTTAATGGATAATTTTAATAAATATAAAAATACTAAATAAAAGAATTTTATAATAGTACAATATTTTTATGTTTAAAGAATACATACCACTATTTAAATTCATTAAAATTAAAATTTTAATTGATTATCTATCCAACTAGTAGAAAACTATATAATATTTACAAATTTATGGGTACGGTTTGTTAAAAAAATTCTTCTCAAAATTATATTTTTATTTCAAATTCACTTTATATGTTTAAATGTTATAATATTGATATAATCGTAACAATACTCATAACGGTCATTCCAAATAATCGGTAATTTTCTATGTTCGTGGTTGTAAAAGTTCTAAATTGCAGTTTGTAACTCGAAAAAGACATTCGATACTGTAGTATCTAACGCAGTTCATTGCTCCTTATGGCTACTTTAGTCTTGGGCCTTTCTTTTTTCTAAGCTTTTTCTCTATCACGGATATACGTGAAATATCATTTTTATATATTTCTACATATCTATTATTCCGCAGTCTTGTAAAATCAAAATGTATTTTAAAATAAAATTTATTATATTAAACTGAAAATAACTGCAATGATACAGCAAATTTATCCGTTTCTTTTAAATTTATTTAAAAATTTTACTGGTTTAACGAAATAATTTGAGTATCAACAATCGAATAATATAAAATATTATTATAAAGCAAAGTAAGAACTGATTAACACAATAGTACAAAATTTTTATTCAAAGTATATTGAATGAAATTAAGAAATTAAACTGTAGATTTAACAATGCTTAGGACTTGTAAAAATATTGAAATTTTATTCTATATAAAAGGTATATTTTTAAAACAACACCATTTATTAATTGCATAATCTTCCGATAAAATATTTCTTCTAAAAATTGGATTTACATATACGGAATTTATGTAAACCGATTTTTAAAGTAAACTTATGTCTAAGATGGTGTCTTAATTACTTATGATTTAATTTAATAATTTTATTTATGTACAATAAAATTTATATGAATTAATTAACACAAAATTTCCGAAAAATATTGGACAAAGTGTAAAGTTTTACAATTTATTATAATTACATAATAATTATGTAATTTTATGTATTCCGAAATTTCTTGGATCAGTTTTCTTAAACATATTTTTCTGAATTACATTATATTTCTCTATATGAAGTTTTAAATGACATTGAATTTTCTGTTGTTCTATATATAATAGACTATATTATTATATTTAATTTTGAAAACATATAGTAAATTTATGTAACTATTAAATAAATTATCTGAAAGGTCTAATAGTGTATGAAATGTAACACAATTTTCTATAACACAAAAATATATAAGCAAATTTTATATATTTTGTTGTATTGGGATTGCTGTTATGATATATTTTAATATATTTTAAATGAAACTGAAGATATTATAATTCGTTATATTTTAGATATACACTGTTAAAATATATTAAAACAGGTTTTAGTACTTAATAACCCAATGTAATTAGTGAATTATAAAAATATGATAATTTATTTATTTCTTATCATTACCACAATTAATATTTATAAGATTCAGTCATATTTGAAAAGAAGTAGTTAGAATATTCTAACATAGAGATTCTCTAGCAATGAAAGAAAATGTTAATTTCTTCATAGTAGTTAAAGGTACTATATTATTCTATGATAGAAACTGGTTTTTATATGCAATTAAATTTTGATAATTTTGATTCTTTTATACGTTATTATTTTCAAATGCATTAAGAAAGTCTATTCTATGTAGATTCAGGGTAATATACTGGATCTCTAGCATTTTGAAAACATAATAAACGATATTGTTAAAAATCAATAATAGCATAACTTTCTTAACATCCAGTTTAATGACATAAAATTTTGTTATTGTACTTAAATACTAGGATAGTGGAGAAATATAAAAACTTTCTTAGTTCATGTAGTTGATTACGCATAAATCTTAATATTTCCAGATCTGCCGGAGTCTTCCAGATCTCTTTTTTCAATCTAAATTATAGGCAAAAAAATGACGCTGGTATATAAAAGACTATGAATCCTTTAAGGTACAATATAAGACATGTTGGGTTGCGGTATTACCTTAGTTTGATTGTGGTTCTTCTGTTTTAGTAATATTTATTATCAAAATGCAGGTAAACTCTATTTATATAAATTTAAATTTAAATTTAAATTCTCATTTTTTAAAACAGATTCAGATTATTGATAAAAATTTATAGTAGTTTTTGGAAGAATGGAAGTTTAATATTATGTAATTGTTGGGTGTTATAACATTACATTAAATAACTATAAATTGCTGAAGTACTTATTAAATATATAAATTCAAATTTTATTTTATAATATGCAATATAAGCTTTTGTTGAATGTTAAAAATTAATTTTTCTTAGACAAATCAGTAGGCTTTAGATTTATTAATTTTGAAAGTAATAGGCACATTATCATCATCATTTTTAGTGTAAATATGCTCTAACTTATATTGTAAACAACTGTTATTTAAAATTTTTTTTAATTTTAAATTTATGGTTAAATATATCATAATATTTTTAATAATATTATATAAATCTAAATAAATGTTCGATGAAAAAATTCAACCCTCTTAAAAAGACTGTAGGAAAAATAAAATAATAATGACAATATCCAGTTAAATTTTTCATTATTATTTGGCTTTAATATTAGATATAAGAAATTGAATACTTTCAGAAAGTCTTTAAATTCATTATTTTATTACTTTTCTATTTAATAAAAAATAGTTATTTTGATATACAAATCGAAAATATTATTTTTCGATTATTTCGTTAAAAATTTTACAATCACAAACTTTATTTTATATGAAATTTATGCTAAAATTATCTAATATTAATTTGTATATTAAGATGTATAACAGATATATAAAAGATATTCGATAAAATTACTCATCCAAACTTAACTATATAATATTTTAGGTACACTTTCATTATTTCTAAATAATTAAATTTGCTTTAACTCATGATTTATTCTAACTAACAAGTTATAATTTTCTGTAATAAATTAATGAACTATAGTTACAAAAGATATTAAAAAGAAATTAAAAAGCAAGTGTTATAAAATAAATCCTACATATAAAAATAAATGATAATAAAATTTACATATGCTTGTACAAAAGTTCTAATATTTAAATTATTCGATAGCAAATTTTTTTTAATACGTATAAAATAAACATAGAATATGTCAGAATTTATATAATATTTTATTCTTCATATTATTATAATAGTAAGATAAAATCTTTATGATGGAAAAATTAGTACATTTATAAATCTCGAAAATATTTTTGTTACGATTTTTACAATAAAGGCATGAGTAATTATTTCAAGATAAGTTATCGACGATAAATTGTTAATATTTTATTTTAAATTTCTCTTCGTGATATTGGTTTTCAATCTTATTTAATCTTATCACCTTTCAAATAGATATTAAAAAGTAAATAATTGATCAAAATTATTGATAATAATAAACATTAATTATTTGACTACAACTCTATAAACTGAATAATTAATAAAATAATTATATTAGTTTTCAAATATTAGATTAATATTGTTAAAAATATATTTACGAGAAAGTATTTTTCGTTTAAAATTATGTATCTATTAAATTAACTTTTAGAGTTATTTAAAAAGAATTTTTTTATTCGTTATAGTATTCAATAACAAAAATAATTTAATACGAAATTATGATACGTAAATCGACAATAGCTTCCACTTTTTTTATTTACATATTTATATATGTAAATAAATATGTATATACATATTTATTTGTATTTGTATATTATTTATGTATGCACTTTTTTGCGCATGTATGATATATAAAATATGTACATATAATAAATTCAATCATTCATTTTAAGAGTTAATTAATAACTGAATGAACATATTTTTTAATAGTTTCATAAGCTTAAAACAATTTTAAATTGTTTAAACATTTATATATTCTTTAAACTTCTCTTCGTTATTTGTCAACAAAGTTTTTTATGGTTTTCCATGCATTTATTTTTGATTATAACTGAGGCGGAAAATAAAATCTATTATTGTAACGTCCAAAAGGCGCATATGTACAATTTATGGTGAACAATATCATTTACATGAAATATTTTATTTACTTCTTTAAGACAGACAGGTGAATACTAGATTTATTGTTAAAATATATTTTAAATTCTAAATTCTGTTTTCTATATATGATGATTTATTGATTTATTTATGATTAACTTCTATGTATAAATTATTTAATACAGTAAAATTTATGTTTATTACATACTGATTTTTATATGATGTTCTAATACAACTCGCTTTTTCAGTAAATTTTATAAGTATTCATACTGTGAGTATAACATATTTATATTTATCTTGTAAGCAAATATTTATCTTAACAATTAAAGTGATCAATGAATATATTTTATATATTCATAATTGAATAATTTTTTAAAGTTAGTTTCTATTAAATTAATAAAATTTAGAATTATTTATGAATAACTCAAATTTAATCAAAATAATATATTTTTTGACGCTTTGAAGATTTTCATTTTTCAGTCATAAACTGTATTTTGTATTTAAATTATAATAGTTAAACAATTTTATATATAGTTTTAAATAGTTCAATTCTGTGCAGATAAAATATTTTTTTCTAAAGGTTTGATGTGTAATTGTAATTATAAATGTAGTTAATTAATTGTAAAATAAATATTTATTAAAAATTGATAATAAATAAATTAGAATCAGAATAATAAATTATATCAGTCATTAACATATTTTTCATATATACTTGTAACGTACCGTGTACAAGAACATTCAAAATGCCATTAGTATATAATAATTTTTATTCTTCGATAGGTCATTTATTTTTCAGCAATTCAGGAATAATGAGATAATTTTCCATAATTTTAAATATATATATTCAATTTTCCTAACTTAATTATTTTATCTTATATACCTATTAAAATAATTTTAGAGTATAAGTAGTGATTTTCTTAATTCATCCTTTATAATTATTGATTTTCCTGTTTCATCTTGGTTCCAAGTTTCCTTATCACAAACTTTTTCAGTACAGCTATATGATAAACCATCATCTGAACATAAACATGTGTTGCAGTATTCATTGAATTGCAAGAGAGGCTCACAAACTTTTTCATTTCCTAATAAATACAGAACATTTTATTATTATAGACTTGATATATTATTAAACAATTTATAATGCCAAATGAGAAATTGAAACTTATTAAATTTAAAAATTATAGCTTACCTGATGTTGTACCTCTTTGATTTTTTGAAATATCTTTCAGCGTTCCATCTGGATTCCAAATTTTTTTGTTACACATCATTCTGGTACATCCAAAAGATAATCCATCATGAGAGCAACTACATATATTACAATAATCTTTGAATTGAGAGCGTGGTTTACATACCTTTTTATCTTCTGACACTTATTGTATAATATTTATAATTATGTTTGGGTAACATATAAACATTTAAAAACTTCCTGAATTTCTAAATTATATTTACCTGATCGTTTAATTCTATGAGAACTAGAAATCACTTTTAATGTTCCATCTTCATTCCAAATCTGTTCATCACACATCATTCTTGTACAAATGAAAGATAAGCCATCATCCGAACAAGCACAATTGTTGCAGTAGTTTTTGAAATGTGAGCGTGGTTTACAAGTTTTTACAGCTTTTAATAATTGTAGAAAATTATATTACGCAATACAGTTATTATAATAAAAATGAATATACTTAATGATACAGTTACAAATTAAAACTTTTTAAATTTAAAAGTAACATCTTACCTAATTTTGAATGTATGTTATTTTTTGAAGTATCTTTAAATGAGCCATCTGGGTTCCACATTGCTTTATCGCACGTCATTCTGGTGCATCCAAAAGATAATCCATCATTGGAACAAGTACAAATATTGCAATAGTCATTAAATTGTGAACGTGGTTTACAAACTCGCTCAGCTGTTTTAAATAATGATACGTTATAAAAATAATATTTAACCAAAAATTAAAAATTAAATTTTATTTAATTTTTAACTTATACATTTTATTTTAAAGTATTATTAGATTGGTAATAATAAATTAAAAAATATAATAGTACTATTTAATATTTACCTATTACAGCTGAAATTGTAAGTAAAACAATAATTGTGAGTTTCATTTTTGTCTTGACTTACTTGGAGCTTCTATTTGTCTTCCACACGATTCGAACTAAGCATTTGTTATGAGTCAAGATAGCTCGCGTCTTGTTTAAATATCGACAGACCGACTTGAATATTTCTTACGTCAGTCACGTATTGGAGAGCAGAACGTTCTAACGATTGTTATCCCAGTCGTTAAATCGTCATGATGCCTTTATCAACGGCCTGGTAAATTCACGGTGAGTGTACTAACCCCTTGTAGTTCGTAAATCGACTCAAAGTGTTTGCAAAGCACTCAAGATTATGCGCGATATTGATGTGTCAGGTGATTCATTTTATTGCATTGTTGAAAATGATTGTCGGAAATCCTTATCTCTTTGAAAGTTAATGAAAAGTCTATAACATGTAAATAATTCTTCATATCATTGCTATGAATATATTTTACATCACGTACGTATATTGAAAATACTATACATAAAATTTCAATAAATATTTTTGTTAATTTCCATTAAGTACAATAAAGAAACTTAGAATTTTTTAAATAAAATATTACTAGTATAAGGTATAAATTATTATTATTTAATAAATATAGCTTTTTATCTTATGGTCCTTAATGAAATAAAAAAATTATTTTGTTTTATTTCTTCGAGAAATATAGAAGGGCATAAAATTTTATCTCTAAAATTTCGAATTTATTTCTTAACGCAATTTCCGTGAATTAATTATCCGTTGTCAATGAGTGTAGTATGATTTCACTTCTACATTTATCACAAATACTGAAATACAGCTTCGTCATCATTACGGTGATGTAAATGAATAATACTGTCAATAATTACTTATATAATATTATTTGCCTTGCAATAAAATTTCTAGTCCGGGTTTGTATATTGCATATAAATTATATATATGTATATATTTATATTTACTTTAAAATGTATAATTTTAATTTATGTACGTATAGAAAGTTGATTCTTTGTTATTTTTTAAAAGTTTATATTAAATTATGATAAACTGGTTTTTAATTTAAATTTTGTATTATTTCTATGAAGCTTTATGATATAAGTTACTTATGTTATGACATATTTATGTACTTATGAAATAAGATTTGTTTGGAATAAAATATTCTTTCTTTAACATATCAATATTACATATCAATTTATAATAACTGTACCATAAATTTATCCTACACTAAATAAAAACAATTTAAAAAAGAACAGGTGTAGAATATTTAATGATACTATGGTAATTCACAAAATACTTTTTTTGAAAATTAACATTTATTTAATTTAATTTTTTTTTATAAAAAGAGAAGATAAATAAGAAAATTTTTTTTTAAAATCATTCTGAAGTTAGAGACCTTTTTACTAAGTCAAGTGAAAAAAAAATTGATTTAAATCATAAAATATTTTTAATAAAATTCGAAAAAGTTTTATAATTTGTTAGTATTTTTATAAATTGATTTTACTTCTTTAATAATTATTATTAAAATAAATAATATAATTTATTTTTCGATAGTAAATTTATAAGGTTCATTCAATACGTGATTTTTAAAAGATCATTTTTAATACAATTTTTCAAAAATTATGATTTTGAAAAAATCGTATTTAGTTCTAAAAAGACGTATTATATACTGATCTAATTTATTATTCTATTATTTTAATTTATAATTGATAGTGATCATTATGTGTAATCGCATGTGTGTGAGTGTATGCGCGAATGATTTAGTGTCATACATTAGTGCAGTATCATTTTTATTGTATCCAGTTCGTAGACAGTTTATTTTCATTCGTTTTTTGTAACAATAGTATAAATAAAATTAATTTATGTCCCTTCAAAATAATCTATGCATTAATTTTGAAATATTGAACTTTAGTTCTGGAATTTATATTTATATAAAAAATATTTTAATATTAATGCTAGTCAACTGTAATGATATATTATTTTAAGTAGAATCATATCATATTATTTCTTAGTAATATACAAGGAATAAAATTGTGTTAAACTCTACTTAAAATATAGATGAGAGAAATACAGAATGTTTTAAATGTCTATCAAGTTTGTATTATTTAAAAAAAGTATTCTTACATGCATATTGAAATTTTCTATCGGAATTTAGAATTGAAAATATTTCAGTAAAGTTAATTTTATAAACATATACATCTTTGTTGAAATTATAATATTAATAGGATGCAATCCGATAATATTTCTAACAGTGGTAGTTAATTAGTCAATAAATGAAGTCGTATTCAATGAAATTTCACATTATTTTCTTTTAAATGTTTACTAATAAAGTTATAGTGTAATTCAAGTATAAATTTTTAGTTAGATAACTGATAATACTTTTTATTCTTATCTAAAAGGTAATCTTATTGTTCCTGGAAATAAATATATTAATAAAAAATCGAAAATCTATATATTTTTTATAATGATTTTTCTTTTGGTTTATAAAATTTAACAAAGATAATTATTATAAATATAAATTATTATAAATTAAAATTATTTTAAAATATTTCAAATTTGTGTTTGGTTTGTTAAAGAAATTTTCTAATTTGATACTACCAGGTAAGCTAAATTTTATCTCTTATGATATATTAAAAATGGCAAATGATTAATTCGTATTATCTCACGATAATATATATATATATTTATTGTTCACATAAAAGTTGTTCATAAATTACTATTTATTTGAAATTACTTTCGTATGAATAAATCAGAACTTTGAAAAATATATAAACAATTTATTTTTACAAATGTATATTTAAAAAATTAGTTAAAATAATCTTATAGAGAGGTCGACAAATATCAATTGTAAATATTCTAGTTTTTTCATAAATGACTATCATAGCAGGTAAAATTAATTTAATTATGATTTTTATATTTCAAACATTATTTATTTTAAATTTCATTTTATTGTATATATATAATTATGTCTTAGATGAATTATTAATCTTACTTTATAAATATAAAATTTATACTTTATCTGTTTACAAATACATGGATTATGCTTGACTTATAATTTTCGCTTGCTTTTTCAAAATCATTATATCTTATTTATTTAGATATAAATTTGAATATTATTTACTTTTTAAGAATGTATTATATTTTAATTCTGTAAAAATACTTCATAAAATATAAGTACGTATTTTTAAGATTATTATTAATTTGATGCTTAGGTAAAGATCAAGTTTTGCTGAAAGAGCAAAATCTAAGTTTTGCTCTTTCTATTAATAAAACTATATTATTCACAATATTTTTTTTAATAACATTTAATAATAACATAATAACGTAAATGATATATCTGTAATATTTATTTTACTAAATCTTTATTCCACTAAAGAAATGTATCAACATAAATTCATTTAAAATACAGTTTTAATTTTTAGTTTATATAATTGAATATTTATATTGTGTAAATTAAAAAATAAAATTTACAAAAATAAAAATTTATTCATATGCGTTAGCTTTTAAATGATTTTTATGATAATGTGAGTCTTATTAATGTACTTTGATAATATAAAATTTTGAAAGAAAGAGTTATCAAGAAAAACTTAACCTTCAATGGCTATTTAAGATTATTTTGTCTCACATAGGTTATATGTCAGTAATATTAGTCAGCTATATCATTAACAATAATTCTTTTTTATTAACAAAAACACATTTTTAATTTAGAATTCCTTATTCTATTTGTTTTTCTGTCAACAAAAATCTTGTAAGATATATTACATTGACACAGAACTTTTGATAATTTATTTATAACAATACATATTAATTTGTATATTATGAAATAATCTTAAGAAATTTATATTCGGACATATTTATATCTCATAAAATTATTTTTAGACTATTTTAATTTATTGTATAGTTATTAATGGTAAAATATTTTTTATAATAGAATACAGATCGATTCAATTGTCAAAATATGAATTTTGTCAAATGTTATAAGCATTAAAAATTAAAAATAAAGACAAAATTAAATTATAAAATGACGATTTAAATATCTATGTAACATTTAAAATTATAACATTTATTTGAAAGAGCAAAGTGGAGTTTAAAAAGAATTTCTTATACTGAAATATTAATTTTCAATTTATTTTACAATATCATAAAAGTAAACGAATAAATTCATTTTAAAGTTAATATGCAGTTGATGTTAGAAGTGATAAATAACGATATTTGGAATCGTATTTGCATTTGAAAAATTTTGACTTCTTATAAAAAAAAAGTTAACTATATATATTTTTTCATATTATAGTCGATTATCATTGAACATTTATTGACCAAAATATATTGAACATTTTTTTAAACAAATATATAAAATAAATAATGCTAGTGTAACAATAATATAGTAACTTATATAATTTAGTATTTTTCTAATTTTTTAATTTTATTTTTTATGTTTATTATATTGCATAATATATTTAGATACTATGTTTTTTGAGAACTTCAATAATGATATCCTTATTATGTTTAATATATAAATAATTATACATATAGTTCTTTCTTCTTTAACTTCTAAATTGACATTTTCATTTGATTTATTAATAATTTTCAATTTTTTACTAAAATAATTTTTAGAATTTAGACCAAATTTAGATTCACTGTGTAAATTGTATTATTGATAGAAGTTTTTTTGCTAATTATATCAAAGAAATAAAAAATATACTTAATAGTAATTAGAAAAATGAGTTAGTAATCTATCATTCTGTTTTAAACTACCACAAAATCATCTCGAAAGATTATTATAAATTATTTCCTTAGCTTATTTCATTGCTTTAAAGAGAGAATCTATATTCTTTTACTACTTATAAGTAATTAATATATTTATACGAATATACTCGACTTTTAATATACTAAACTGATCCAAGACTTATGTAATACAAATTAAATTAATATTATTTAAAAATGAAATGAATATGCATGTAGTAATAATATAAAAAATCGATCACTTTTTGATTTATTGCATCAATATCTATATTATTATTCAATACTTGTACCTTTTATTTGGATAAGAATTCTCTTTTTAATGTTTCAAATATTTTTCTATTCTTTTCTTATTTATCAGTATTATACACATATTTAAATATTTAATATTTCAATTAGAAAGAAATTACTGAAATAGCTTTGTTATTATTATCATTTGTCGTTCAAGGAATAAAATGATAACGAGCTCTATGTTGATTTTTATTTTAGTAATATATTCCAATTCTTTTCATTTCAATTCTTTTCAATAAATAGTATTAAAAATAAAAAATAACGTAGAATAACGGTAAGATAAGACAACAGACAATTAATCATTCTTTATTTAACTTAAATATTTTTATAGGGAATATTACAAAATGTTCATTTTGAAGTGTTGACATGTTAGAATAATTGTTATATTAAAATAAAGTAAGTAATAACATTAATAATAATAGAAATTTAAGGTTATATCTATGTATACTATATAAAATTATTATTATTGTTGATAATATAAAAAAGAGACTAGTTTATCATAAAAACTAAATATCAATTGTCATTAATATTTAATAAAAAAATATTAATGACAATTAAAATCAAATAAATTAAAACTTATAAAATAATTATCAAATATCATACTCAAATATTATAACAATTTTATAAATAAACATTACATGTATAAGGCACACAAACAAGTGATGCATTTGTGCATACTTAAGATCTATGAACCGCCACAATTTTATAATGTGAATATTAACATAATAACTTAATAGCACTTCAATGTTTCAACTTTGCTCATATGAGACTTATTTAAATTTATTATTACTTATTTTAATTTATATTTAACTTACTTACTAATTAAAAAGTACAGAATTACGTCTTATTTTAACATTTCACAAAATAACTGACACTCTTCCCATCATTTGTATAAACAAATTGATTGTATTCGATCTAGAAATTTTTTCAGAACTTTAAACATAGCCTGTAAATATTATTTTATTCTTATTGAAAATTTTTATTTTAAATTGTATTATTATGTGTCGTTGTGGTACAAGTAAAAGAGAAACCATCAATAGCGCAAACACAGGTATTACAGATATTTTTGAGCTGTGATGATGGTGTACAAGCTTGTTTAGATATTGAAAATATTTTCAATTTTTACTTTCGATTTCTTTATTATACATCTACTCTAAATTTTTTTAATATATACATAGTTTGAATTTATGGACTACTATAAACTATTTTCTTATAAAATAAGAAAATCTTCATTTTACATATTAAATAAGCAAACATCATTTGAAAAATTATGTTAATCAATACATTTAATAAATCAAATTTACTAATATAGTTTTTTTAAGAAAAAAATATAAAATTATCTACTAGTATTAATCAAATCTATAGTAGAAATTTAAATGTATTCGTTCGTCATGCCATACCTAATTTTATGAAAGCATGATACATAAGATTGATTTTTATAGATCCATCTTTTTCCAAAATTTTCTCGATGCACATTATTTTGGTATAAGCAGATACAATCCATCATCTACACAAGTAAATTTATTGCAGCAATCATTAAACTATAAATGTGAAGTATAAATCTTTTTAAATTCTATAAATAATTTGAATAATTAATACAGATTTTACTAAAATGGAGAATTTAATCAAAATAAGACAAGTTATTAGTAATTCGTATAATAATTTCTATTTATTTAAATCTGTTGCACATACTTACTAATCAATAATTAATTATTTTCAAATGAATGTTGAACAGAAGATAATATTTAATTTAGCCTAATAAATTAAATATGTGGAATTGATGTGGAATCATTTTAATGTGAAAATTTGTTAGTTCCTACGGTACAAGAAATATTGGTGGAGACTACATTTTTCTATCGTTTGAACAAATGCGTGTATGCTATTTCAGTTTTCACAATGATCCAGAAGTGCAAAAGTGTTCTCTTTAAATGTTTATTAGAATTAAAATTTTTAAATTATATATTTTAATAAATATTATTTAGATCAATAATATTATTTCAAATCCTTTTATTTTAAATAGAATACATTGCCATAAAATTGTAAGAATGTTGAAATGAAATAGTTATTTATTCACTAGCTGTTATTAATAAAATAACAAACAGAAATAAAATTTTGTTACTTATAATCACTATAAATTTACGTTGATAAGCTTCTTTTACGCAGTATTAAATATTTTTAAGAAACTAAGTGAAATTTAACGTTTTCAAAATTCTTTACAAACATTAATCTCAAATTAATATAGACTAGTAGGGACTAGATAATCTCAAAAATCTTGATCTCTTCAAGCTAATTAGTAATATATTGGTCAATCACTTAATAAAAATACACTAAAAGTACGTTTTATTTGTCTTTATATCATAAAAAATCTGAAGAGATCACTCGAACTTTCAAATGATATTGATCATTTTTAAATGAGTTATTGGTATCGATTTTCAGCGGCACGTACACGATTTTGTGTACATTTATGTTTTATATTTACTGTAGTGATTTATCTACATTGTTTCTTTAGAAATTTAGAATTATCTTTCTTATTTTTCAGTATCTGTAACAAGTCACGTACCTCTATTTTACGATAGATAAATTTATTAAACATTTTTAAAAATCTTAAGAATTCTTTATAATAAAAGGTATAATAAATTTATTAATATACATTTATAATTTATAATAAATTTATAATATAATATATTTATATTACAAAATGACTAACTGAATTATTTTTATATTGCTTCTAATTATTAGAATAATGTATACATAGCATGGCAAAAATTAGACTATTTGGTTATATCTCTTTATACGTAAATACTATACGAAGTATAAAACTAGTAACTTATCGTTTTATTAAACTTTGAATAACGAATTCAATAATTTAAAAAGTAATTTAATGAATATGTTTTAAGTAGATTATAAATAAATGTAGATTTTACACAAATACACAAATACATTGAATTTGAGCGAATCACTTGGATTATTTTTTTAATAAATTCCAAACAATTCTACATCTTAAGTGATAAGTCATAAAAATATTTAATTAATAATAACATTCTCATCCAGATTCTGCTGGTATAAAGTATAAGTGTAGTTGCTCAAGATGCAATTTTTTATTAATTCAAACATAAAATTGAAAAAATGAAAACTTATAATACGTATTTCTTACATATTAATAAAAAGTTTGATAATTGTACTTGTGTTAAAAGGTTACATGTTTTAAAATAAAAATGTACTATCAATGTTATTAAAGTTACAAAAGTTACAAAAGTTATTAAAAATGATAAATTTGTGTTTTTCTTTTGTTTAATATCTAACAAACTTATACAATTTTCATTTATAAAAAATTAGTCAGTGTTTTTACTTAATTATTATATTATATAATTAAATTGTAAGTAAAATTAACAATGTATTTAGATAGGAATAATTTATTAGATGTTTAAAATAATAAATTTATAAATTTAGTATCACGAATATTTCCTAATTTGAAGATTTCATTTTAAAATTAAGGTATATAATTTAATGATATGTGTAGACTAGTTTGTACACTAAATAAATAATTCATAAATTGCCGAATAAAGACATAAAAACTTATAAACAATATTGTAAATAGTATTAATTCAGTCAATACTTTTTTAGATTTTGATTTATGACAAAATAACAACTCGATGTATTACGACATATCATTATTACATAAAATATATGATAAAACTCTGTAAATCACGACCTATCATTTAGATAATAATGAATACTTTAAACGGATTATACTAAGATAATGTAGACAACCAATTAAGTTTAAAAAAATTTTTATTATTTATTTAATACGACTATAACATTTATTATTAACAATCAACGTTATAAGTAAAAAGTAAAATACGTATAATTTTAGAATTTTCAATATTTTTCCTACATAAATTTACATATTACTGTAAATAAAATATTATTTGTTTATTAAGTTTATCAATTTTTACATCACACTTGAAATATGTTAAGTAACTATATTTTGTTACTTTTTTACAAAATTTTTATTTTTACAAAAGCTACAACTAGAATATATATAGAAAAATAGTATTAGAATAATTGAATGTATTAAAAAAATAACGCTTCATAATGTAAAGTGCGTAATTATTAAAAATTGAAACTAATTATAATTTATTTGATATAACTTTACGCGATATTTACATGAGACGTTTTTTACATTTTTCAAGAAAAAGAGTCTCTAGAAAAAAAATTCTTCCTAGTATCTGATAATAAAAAATATAGCCTTTTTAATACAAGGAACTGTAAGATATATTAAAAACTATATTTATTACAACTTTATTCCATTACGTTTATAAAAAATATGATATTTGTAAACAGTTGTATTTAGCTATTAAAAAAATTGGTCGAAAGCTGTAATAATTCTGATTTTATTTCTGAAAATTGAAAATTTAGTTGAAAATATGAAAAAAGAAATGTCCTCTATATAGTACTCCATGGGTGGTTGTAAATATTAATGAGTTGTAATTATCCTTGTTTTAATATTTATTTCAATCAATTTTTTAAATTTATAAATTAAATGAAATTCTTATAAATATATGGGTTGATCAAATAAAAAGTGTAATATTATTATATTGCACTATTTATTATATTTCTTTATATTATATTTTATTATATTACAATTATTATAAATAAATAATAAATATATTAGATGAATAAGTATTTTTAATTAGTTTTAAAAAACAAGGTTTTTATGCAATCAGAAGTAAAGTATATGATGCGAGATTTTTCAAAGCACCTTCAATTAATGTAAAAGTAATTGTAAAAGTAAATATCAAATTATTATAAAGATTAATTAATGCAATATATAATTTAGATGCTTTTATTAGAAATATTTGACTATAATTACTTATAGTATTTTATAATCTCTATTTTAATATAATCAATTATATGAAAAATTATGCATTTTAATAATCGATTTGAATTATCAAGTAAATCACTTCTAGGAAATAGAGGGTCTTTCAAAAAATTATTTAACATTAAAAAATGTATTTAATAGAAAATTAGTAATAAATTTATCTATTATTTATTTATATATTAATCATTGAGATTATCTTGAATTAGGCTTTCTCTAAGAAACTACTATGTTATTTACAATAAAGTTTATTAATGAAAAAATGTAATTAATAAAAATTTATAACCTCATTTCTTAAAGGTTTGATTACCGATAAAAATGATTTTTATTAGTATTAGAAAAAATTTGGATAATTAAATCAAAAAAAATTTTTTTAATTTATATCAAATATTCAGTATTATTCTTTTATGTTTTTTAGTCAATGAATTTTATTCTCATGAATTGTTTATGATGGATAAATAATGTTATTGTATTAAGACATTGTATTATAAAAAAATATATGCATAATTTAGAACTTGATACGATATATGAGTGTTTCAGGATAAAATCAGATTTTTAAGTGTTTGTTATTTTAAAATTAAAAGTATTATAATATTGTTAGATATATGACGTAATACAAGTATTAATTTATAAAAATATCTTTAAGAATATTAGACGATTTTAAATTATCTTTTCTAATTGTAGAGAAAAATAAATATAAAAGTATTTAAGTTCATAATTAGGTTATTTTAGTTAGTACTTTTATAAATAAGTTTCATGCGAAAATATAATATAAACATATTTATTTTAATATTCATACCTTGTTTAGCAGCACTTTTTTTATTTTCTTATCCTCCGTTACTTATAATCTTTAATTTCGAAGATGATTCAATGATTACTTTTAATTACCATGCTTGATTTGTTTTTAGAAATCAAAAGATCTTATTTGATTATATTATTATCATTTTGATAAACGACTGAATGAAACTTTCAATTCATTCTTTATTTGAATATTATAATCATGGAAGATAATAAAATAAAACAAAACATAAAAGTAGCATATAAAATACATAGTTTAAAGCAAATTAGATCAAGTATTTGCTTATAAAATCTTACTGTAATGTATGATAATTATTCTATAAGTAAGAATTCTTTTATTTTTGCGATTTTTTGTTTAAAGATATTTATAAATTAAAAAATATTTAACGCATATTTGTATGTACATAAATAGATTCATATTCTTAATACTGTCCTACGATCTAGTTCAATGTTATGTAATAATATATTACATTATAATAATTTAATTAAATTTACATAAAATGATGATGTCATGTGAAATTATGAAAAAAGTTTGCATTTAATTAAATCAGTTTTTATATTCTATTTATTGATTATATTTGCAAATATATTTTTATTCATTTAAATGTAAAAAATCATAAAATAAATAGAAAAATATGGTAATCTATTCATAAATAAATAATATACAAGAGTGTGTTAAAGATCATGATGAATGAATGGCGGCAATGTATGCGCTAGTTAAGGAGAAGCCTTAATGAATTGTTTTTCAGATAAATTCAAAGGCATACACTAACCTGCTAAAATATAATATATCTTATAATTGTTTTATTTAGTGTATTTAACTGTTATCATTTGAAGAAATATCAGTGTCTAAAGATTGATAAGTCATATTAATGTTTTTCTAGGTTACAAAAATATATAATCAATGTAGATAAAAAAATAAATTACGAAGTAAGATACATTTATTTTATTTTTATATTTTATATTTCAGTTATTTTGTGTATTTCTTTTTTCTATATTTTTATAGTTGCTAATAATTTTCGATAAAATAAATAATTACATTAATATATTTTTACAATGATTATTACAGAAAATAAGTAATGATTTATCATTCCAAGCTTTTCGAATATCGTAAACAATATAACAATTACCAATGAAAATATTTTATGAATAAAGTCGTGCAATCATTTTATTTTTATTAAAAGTTGGTTCTACTTTATAAAACATGTTTCTAATTATTTAAAGATCTCAAGATTTTTAAAATTTAAGCAAGCTATTATATTACATGTCTTTTTTAATATAATTATTACACGAATAAACTCAACAAAATTTGTGTGTTTAATACAATATTTTTAAATCGATTATTTTAATTTATTAATTCAATTAAACGATATTTATTAAAATCTGAGAATATTCGCATAGTTTTGAATGCACAAACATCTTAAGGGAACAGTGGTCTCACAGAATTCATTGTGTGTTTAGTTTATCTATTTATATATTTAAATGAATTTTAATTATTACGCATAAAGCTAATATTTAAAATTCTTTATTTATTTAGATTAGATTTAAGATTATAATAACGGCTTTACGTGAAAAATGTGTTCAAAGAATCTAAATGATATATCTAACAAATTATTATAAACATAATTTTCGGTATGTTGATATAATATGTAAATTAAATACAAATTATGTTAATATCAATGTTTCGAATTCTATTAATCCTCTAATATTACTAAGAATAATTGGAATTTCACAATTCTTTATTCAAGTAATATAATACTGAGCTGCATTACTTGAGCCTTTTAATAATAAAGAAAATATAGTTTTTACAAGTTAAAAGAAAATATTGAACTTTTAAAAATAGGATTAGGTTCGATAGGGTATCATATAATCCAGACTTTGTGATTATGCAAGTACTAATATGCTGATAATTGAGGAGGTAAAAAGAGGTAAGGAAATTCACCAAGACTGTACGATTGAAAGAACCTTAATAATAATACACTACTATAAAAGATTCATAAATTTTTGCTCTTCTTAAATAGATATCTCTTCTAATGTAAATAATCTTTCTGTAAAATTAAAATGTACACTAATTCAGTTATTCATTTATTTAATTATTGTATTTGAGGGTATTACTATAATATTATTAAAATTCAGTAAATTATGTTGTATGTATAAATAATAATCAACAAATTAATATTTATATTTTTTATTTTCTGATGGGAAATAAAAATCCAAATAAAGCTACCTTGTAGGATAACGAACCTCTGCAATGAATTTAAAAATGGTGGTTTTCAATATTATAAATTGAATTGTGGAGAATAAGATATTAATATAAAAAGTCCTTTTAATTAAAATTTTTTCTTTATATTACTATTTAAAAATGGTCAAAATGATTATACCTGGAAATTCATAAGAAATTAATATTTTCTATTGTAGCTTTTTACAAATATTAATACTATTCTTTTTATATTCCTTATTTATTTCAGATGATATATTGATTGAGATAATGTTAGCTTAAATATTACTACATAATATTTTTAAGGTATCACAAACAATGTCTTTAATTTTTGGGAATTAAATATAGCACTCTAAATAAATTTGCATTATCAAGAATAAACATTTATAATTTTGCCTAAAATTTATTATGATTTTTAATGTCATTATTTCTGTACACTATTTGCTTCTATTAATACAGTATTGAATCTTGTATATATTATACAGTAAAAATTTTATTATAATTTAATTACCTATTCTAAACCTTTAACAAATAGAGTTTATTATATTTCAACACTAATGTCTATCATTACTAAAAATTTATATTTTATTAAAATTTAAAAATACACATTTTGTAATAATTTCCCTTATCAAATTTTCTTCTTGGCTACTCACGTCTGCTAAGAAATTAGCGTTTATCTTTTATTATCAAGCAATCTGTATACAATACGAAGTGCACCTTTTAACTCCAATACAATCGTCTTTCTTATACATACTACTGCTGTACATTGCTCGCGTAGCTAAAGAAGTATTACTGTGTCAGTTGAAGTGATGGTATTCACAGGAAGAAGATGCTAAAACATTTCCAGTTAAGAAGAAAGTAAAAAAAGGCAGAGATGAAATGATGGATTTTAATACTAGAGAATATTTTTAATTTAAGCGTATTCGCTTTAAGAAAAATGAGGCGCTTTCTTCTTTGAACGTATAGGAATTAGATACGCTTGCTCGCCATGTTCGCGTGAAGAAGAAAACAAAGATTCTTGTATGATGTTGCATTTAGATCTCAGAGAGATGCAAAAACGAACAAAGACGCGCTGAGAATTATTTTTAGTTTTTCTTTTTAAATTCTCTTGCGGGTGTTTCTTGATATACATGAATCATTAAAGAAACCGATTTCCTTTACAATAAATAGATATAAATATCACACAAACTAACAGAAAATATTTTTTCTAATATTTTAATTTTAATATATATTTTGTAAAATATATAAGTATTAGGAACTGTCAACGATCCAAACTATTTAAAGAATAACACTGCAAAATTCAGAGATTAATAAAAAATCATTAATAATATTTTTGTTTTAGATTGATTCCATTTCAATTAATTTCAATCTATAAATAATATATTATTTTGAAATATAATAAAAAATTATTATGAACATGTTTATTATAATTTCAATTTTTACATTTTTAAATACTGCAAACTTAAGGAGAGTAATGTAAGATTTGTATTATTATGTAGAAAATTAATTTTATTTAAAATAAAAAATATATCAAATCGCCTAAAAATAATGATGTCCAAAGATCTAAATCTATATTAAAAAAGTTGTCGGTAATTTATCAATAAAAAATTATTAATTGCATTGAAATTTAATAAGAAATACAGAATAAGAAAGAAGAAGTATATTTATTAAAATTATTTTTCAAATATTATAAATTATTATATGATGTAAGATTTATCGCAGATTGTAATCAATATTTATTAATAATTAATTTATAATATTCTATTACTCTGACAACTTCAATAAAAATCTCGTAGAAAATTAATAGTTTCGGATCAATTTTATGGTCTTATTAAATAAAGAGAAAAAAATCGTAGAAACAGAAATTATTTCATCGTGGGAGAATTTTTTATTGATTATTTAGATTTTTATTAAATTACATCTGAATTATACTTTTAATACATATACATAGATTCATCTAATAATAATAACTGATATTAAGCCAAGGGTTCTGAACGACAGTGTTTTCTTATCTAGTTATTAATGAAAAAGGAAATTAAAGAATATAGATTTAAAACAAATATTGTCAATAATGAAAGTTACTATAAGCTGACGGAAAGTCATATTATTATCAAGAATATTGATAATACAATAGCTCTTAAAGACATCTGTTATTGATTACTAATTTATTGAGTTATTAATTTATGTTTATACAATTACATAGACGTATACATAAAACATTTAATTTTTCAATTTTGTAAATTAATTTTTATTTATCATTTCGTAAATTAGAAAATAAAGTTATTATTCAGTTATTTGGCCATCTTTATTTATGTTTATGATATCATGTAACTCAAAGCTAATAAAATCATTAAGACTATTGTATTTTTAATAATTCATACACCGAACTAAATTTCTTAATATTAATGTTTTAGGTAGGTGGAAACAGTATAATAGATTATTATAGAAATTTTATTTTAAATCAGAATTTACTCAAAACTTTCGTTTCCAGATGATTTTTCGTCAATGGCATTTTGTGTCGGGTATTTCAATAGAGAAAAGCAATGCAAAAGTTTGAACAGCCCACATAGTTGAAAATATGATCGAACAGACTCTTTTAGAATTATCTAGAGAATTTTCAAGAAATAAAATGATATACGAAGATATCTGGATTTTGTGAAATTCAATAGAAACTCTTTGAACTGAAAAAATAGTAAGTTTCTTAAAATACGACACATGCATTTTTTATAATATTTACGTATTACGCACTACGCGACTCTTGATATAAAATTAGTATATAGCAGTAAAATGTTCAGAGTATAAGATATCCGAATACTTCTTATTATTGACAAAATTTTCCTGTTTTTTGCTTTAAACTATTTTATCTTTCCTATATTTTAAACTCACGATTAAAATTCGTAATATCCTCAAATTTTTTTATAATTATATTTTTATAATGTTATTGCATAATTATAGATAATTTTTATTATATAATATGTTGAATACTTAGGGTATTAGTCACAATTAATTCATCTTGATGAATACTAATAATGGGATTAGTATTAATATTCTTAAAATTCTAATATATTGATAGATCTGTCACTAAAGCAAGACGACGATACCTAGAAAAAATATAGTAAACAAACTTGATATTTGTTCTTGGAAATATTAAATTACCAATGAACCCAATTGTAACGTCCTAGAAAGCTATATAATAAGTACAGCGAGATATCACAAAAACCTTAATCGCAGTACAAAAGCAAGAGTATAATTGTTAAACATGAGTATCATCGTGCTGTTATGACACATAAACAATTTCAATAAAATTTGATGGTTATATTTTACAGTTTCGTACAAATATTATGGTTATAATCGTACATTTCAATAGCGCATTTTATTAAAAATAAATACCGACATACGGATATCAGCAAATAAATTTGTTTATCAATTAGACTGATAAGTAGTTAAATTTTCAGTGTCATTATTATTATTATTATTACTAACTGTAATAATTTTTCAGATAAAATGAGATAAAATAATACAGAATGTTGAATGTCGATTTAATATCTTATGAAGATTTTATAAGATATCGATAACCATTATTATAATATTTAAAGTTAACTATCATATCAGAAAAGTTAAGATGAGATCTATAACTATTAACGCACATAACTGCTTGTGATACAGAGGGTATCAAGTGTAACTTTGTTTAATTTGAGTAAGATATACTAGAAGCATTTTATTGGGCAAGGAACTATGGAAGACTCTTATAGTCTCTGAAAAAAATATTTTAAGCGATTTTCATACTTACACACATACTAATAAAAAATTTATAGCATTGTACGATAACTTTTGCTTAAATAACAATCTTGAACAATATACTAATCAATTTACTTTTGACAAGCTTTTTATAAATTGAAATGAATTGAAAAATGAACATTTACATGATATTTAAATTTAAAATTTGTAGCAATAAAATAATTAGTGGTTTCACAATATATGTGTACAGGCTTTTGTTAATATGAGAATTAAAAATAATATACAATATTTATAGTTACAGTTAGTATATTATAGTTATAGTATATTTTACAGTTTACAAAATCTATTAATTTTCATTATTGGCTTAAATATGAGGTAAACTATGATAGAGCAACATAATATTAATTATTATTATTATCCTCTGTGCATTATTACTTTATATAAATGGAATGAAAACAATTGTTTTTATTTTTATATTTCATGGTCTCACGGATATATTTATGTATTTTTTAATCAATTTGATAACAAACATTGCCTTAAAGTAAAATTTATGACACGTCACATTTTTCACATATTTTTTCTGTTAATAATAATATCAATTAAAATTTTGTACTTAAAAACTGATAATATTGAGAAGTTTTGAATATTGTTTTTTAATGATGAAATAGGTACTATTAATAAATTCTTTAAAACAGAATAAGTCATTTTTATATTAAAATGTGAATTATTAATAAGTAAAAATTAATTTATATACATTTAAGACAATAACGCTCTACTTTTCAGATAAAATATTTGTTTCTACAATATAATATGCATAAATAATTTTATTATACTTAAAATTTATCAATTTTTCATAAATTCGAAGATTTGATAAAATAATTTTTCAAACAAGATTAGTTCAAAATTTAAGATCAAATTAATTTTATCTGTTCATGGTTAATAATACTATTCTAATATTATATGCAATTATTAATAAGATTATAAATTATAATTATTTAATAAAAAATGTATTACTCTAAAAAAAGTACTAATTATTTGAAAATTTCATTAATTAAATATTAATAAAACTGTTTTTAGTAAATTATTAAAGATTTTATGTTTAATCTCTCATAAAGTAGAATTAATGTCTGGTTATAACTGATTAAGATCTAATCCATTGTAAATTACAATGGTATACATATCATAGGTATACATTATCAATATAGTTATTAGTATTTATAAATTAGAGACATGATTTATAAAATATTTTGTTCGTTTTGTCAGTAGAAACCTAGCAGAACTATGATATAATATGTCTCTCGCTTAGACTTCAAGTGCCTATCACACAAGGAAATTAACAATTCTAATTACACATCCGGTACTCACGCTTCTCTTTTGCGTCAGATTTATCAAGAGCATAAAAAGGCCCCCATCCTTTTAAAATAACTAAGAGTGGCTCTATAAAAAGACCTTTTTTTTAACTGTACCACTATTGAAGTAAAATTCGGCGGCTTTTACATAGTGGACGTAAACTGTAATAGGTATGTACTACGCATGGTGGTGAACTCTTTTATGTACAAGAGCACCAACTAATTTAGCATTGGCAGAGGCTTTGTACACTCGACAATCTCGAGTTTAGACTGCATGTGACAGATTCGCATAGGCAGAAAAGTTTGCAGGGTCAGCTAGTTACCATGATTAAGTGGTTTCAGGAAAAATTGGATCATCAACGAAGTATGACACGAATACTACATAGCGCATTAATTAAATTTAACTGTATTGAATAAAGTTCAGCCATTGATAATTGATAATTGGCAATTAATACTATTGAATTGTAATTTGGTATGTGGGATCAATTATATATATATATATATATATATATATATATATTAACTATGAATAATATGTTCTCTTAAAGTGTTAATTATAATTATTTTTTCTGTAATAGTCAATACCAAATAAAAAATTAACTGTAATTTTAATATTGTAAACTAGGTACTATAGAAACTTTTACCAAAGTATGTAGTATGAGAAATACAGAATCGTTTTTAAGATAAAAATTGTTAAAAGTATACTAGAAGATTATATTTAGCTTTTGTAATTAAATTAATTATTCAAAAATTGTTTATATTTAGTACTGTGATACTAAAACTTTAGGGAAGTTTCGACAACATTTGATTAATAGTACAATCTGTTGAAGGGCTTACTTGGAAGCTCAACCTGAAACATCGCTTTTATTGCATTAGTATACTTATATTTCATTATACCAATAAGTGGTTCAGATAATTTGTAAAATATAAAAAATAATTTAAATTCCTAATTCAGCTGTTAGATTTTAAATATAAATATTAATTGCTATAAAGGTTCAACGATTAAATAAATATATAAATGAGATATTTATTAGATTTTTATAATTTGTAAAAATCTTATTTCTTGCATTTTTATCAATAAATATATCGTTAAGAAATACTTAATGATTTGAAAGATAATCATCAAAGTTTAAGAAAGATAATGAGAATGATCGTTTCATAAACTGCTTTTACATTAAATTAGGTGTGTAAATTAATTATTTATGTTTGGTTAGTAAAATGAGAGTTTGAATTTCACTTATTTAGTTAAAATGTATTTCTTTTTTTCATAAATAATGTTCATAAATTAGCTCAGAAAAGTATTCTTATTATTTTTATTAATAATTTCTATACGTATATTCACATACATCATTTGATAATTATCATTTATTATTATGATTTAATTTATTAAGTAAGGTGCTGACATGTACATTGTTAGTCTTGATGAACTAGAATTTATACTAGTATCGATATGTGTAATAGAAGGAATTCATGAAATTATATACGTGTATATAATGATTTTTAAAATTATACATTATAAATTTGGAAATTTATATTTATGTGTATACCATATATTACAAATATAATTATAAAATAAAATATTTTTAAAAATTATACAGTAGCAATCTTGTATTAGATTAATTAATTTATGTTTAAATATAAATATTACATATGATTAATATACAAATTAATTACATAAAAGAATAAAATAGGTTCATAGTTTTTCAGATCAAAGCCGAATGAAAATATGTCAGTCAGTATAAAACAAGGTCATCGCGTACAAGTAAATATTTACTATTTAAAAATAATAAAATATCTATGCAGATCTAACAGAATCTTGATATTAATTAATAATTAAAAAAAAATACACTTACAGAAATCAGAAGGAAGTAAAACGATAAATTTACATAAATTGAACGGAAATATGTTACCTATAATAAAATCCAAGACATACTTAATAGGTAAAAGATGAATATCGTTCCTTATTATTTTTAAATTATACAACTACTGAAGTAGTTTTTACAATAGTTTTATTATTTTATATCATAACATATATTCTCTATGTTCAATGTGCTTATATTAAATTAATAAGTTTCAGTTTTCCTAATATATGAGATTCCTACACTATTTAACAGATTCTTATATGAGCTAAAGATTATTTTTTATCAATTCGAATCTTAAATATGTTTCAAATGTAGTTTTAATTTTATGTACATTATTTTGTCATAAAATTTGTATTTTTGAAACACATCTGATAGTCAAAAAATGTGTAACTATAATTTTTTAGATACTTCCTTCCAACTACACACTCGAGATAAAAACATTTGGTTAGTTACGGTTCAGGAGCATACATGGGAGTTTCTCGAGTCTTGCTTACATTATTTGATCACAAGCTATCATTTGGTGAAGGGCAGGAATGCTTAAATACACTATTTCAAGTATGCTGCGTTTTCCTTGGATGTGACTACTGTCCATCGCTTACATTGCAATTCACCTGCGCTAACTTTCGTCGGGCAGAAGTTATATATTCTTAATTAAACTAGAAAGCGACAGAGAGAGGGAGAGAAGTAGATAGAGAATGAGAGAGAAAGAGACAGCAAGAAAGCGTGAGGCTGCTGAATGGAGTAAGTACTTTAGTTCTATGCTTTAATACAAGGGTTAAACTTGTAAATAGCTTTTTTGTAGTTTACTTCACAGATGGAATACATTTTGTCGATTCTTTTTAACTAAATAATAATATACCATAATTAAATATAATAATATAATAATAAATATAATTAAAATGTATTATTATATTACTGACAATATTATCGTAAATAAACAGTTCTTCTAGCTTGCATTTAAATTTTCCTTTCTTTGATCTATTTTGAGTAAAATTTTCGGAAAAGCAGTTTATTTTTGATGATTTTAAACTTGTATTCATTGTACGTTTAATATATCTAAACTTCTTATTAATCGATAGATGATATCTATATACATGTAATAACTTTAAATATAAGATAAAGTTAATATCATTCAAAAAATAATTTTATTCAATGAAGATTAATATTGTATTGTTTTGTGTTTTGATGATTGTATTTTTATTAAAATAAGTAAAAGTATTCAATAAGAAAATTTTTTTATATTTAGTATTATATTAATATACACAGAATATATATCGTTCACTTTTTATCTATTCTTTGATACTTTTTGGAACAATAAGTATTAATTATAAAATATAAAATTATAAAATATCACTAAATCTTTAGCATTGTGGGACAAACATATAATTAATACTTTTACTTCTATCTCAAATTATCAGAAAAACATGTGATTAATATTATAATTAGATTATTACCTAAAGAATATTATTCAAATGTTGTATTTTTTTTCTTAAAATTTCTACTTTAAATACGGAAGTTTAATGTGTTTATATATTTTTTAAATAAATTTTAAATAAAATGTTATTTCGAGGTTGTAGAAAAGTGATAATACTTTAGTAATAAAAATAAATAGTTTATATCTAAAAGAAAAAATATTTTTTATTACGAAACAGTACCGAAAATTGTGAACAGTACTGAAACTTCTATAAAAATTGTTTGAATAAGTAAATAATAATCAATGGAAACGAATGCTGCTTCAAAGCACGAATAAGCTTCATGTACCTAACAGGTCGGCTAGTGAGATAAAGACCCTGCAGCCCTTTCAAGAGAAATTGACACAGTTGCTTTCTTTATCGGCTCAAAACATTTTAGGCAACTTTTTTATATGCAATTTTCACAACTCGACTTTGAACGAAGAATTACTCTGTCGATTTAGCGAATCGGATAGCGACGTTGGTGCTCCGCAATCGATCCACGTGAACAAAAAAATTTCTACTGGTACGCGGAACGAATATAAGCCTAGTTTTACTGGAATTCTCATAAATATATTCAATATATTACAAATATGTTATTTTTTAAGTTTTTTGCAAAACGGTAAAAACATATCAACAAAATGTTAAAAAGTGCATGTTGTGTATAAATAATGTTTCTTTAGAAATTTTTAAAACATAAATATGTTAAAAATTCTATATCTTTCGGAAGATAATTTCAATTTATCGTCTTTATTACTTAAAATAAATAGTTTTTATATATAAATTATTGAAATTAATGTGAATTTTGTAATTATAAATGAATGAATAAATATTTAATGTGCTTTAATATTTCTCTGATTATACGTTTTCATTCGTAAGTGAAGATTGAAAAGTAATATAATTAATAAGAAAACATAACATGCGAAAATAAATGAATTGGTTAACTATACGATTTAAAATAAATTTATGTGTAAGATTTTTGTATAATTTTTTATCTTAAAAAATTGAAATTGAAATGTAACGTTGTGTTCAATTTCGAAAGTTGTTTCTAGTTTCTAATATACGGTTTTATAAATTTAGCTGATCTATAAAATTAGCTGAGCATAATTTTGATTTTCCACCGAATTTTGTTTATTTTTTATTCTATTCAATTCTTTAAATGAATTTGTAAATTTTCATGTTAAAGAGAGAAAAAGAGAGAAAGAGAGAGAAAGAGAAAGACAGAGAAAGAAAGAGAGAGACAGAGAAAGGGAGAGAGAGACAGAGAAAGAGAGAGAGAGGGAAAGAGAGAGAAAACAAACAGATGAAAAATGTGTAAAGTTAGTTAATATTTTTGATCGATCTATAAAATGTGTATTAAATTTATCGAAATATTAACTTAGATATGAAGTGGGAGTCCTTTTTCTAATCTTTCACATGCGCATAATTATGATTATTACTAGACACTTAAATATCGATCGGATACGTGATTATATCCTGGGTCTTATGGAATCAATTTCTCGAGACCTCGCCCTGAACTGATTCCAAGCAAAGAATTTGTCTTTTCGTTGCTTCGATACTCTCACTCCCTCTCATTCTCTCTCACTCTCTCTCTGTTTTTTTCTCTCTTACTCATTTTCTTTTATTAACTTTTTTAACCGTTTCACGATTTTTTATTGCCTTCCTACACTACAAAATTCGCATGCATTCATATATTATTATATCCATGTTTATAAGTATAATATACGATATGTCGAAAAATAAATAATTTGTTGTTCTTTTAAATCATTAATTGAAGAAAATGGAATTTTAAAAAATTGACCAGAAAGAAAATAAAATGAACAATTATAAATCATTAAGGAAGTTATTAGTATACAATTTATTCTTATTAGTTTGTTTAAGTATTGTGAATATTATTTATTTTTTAAATTATTCATTCATTGGTACTTATAATATTAGATATTATACTTATGCAATAAATTAATTAGAAAATTCTGAGAAGTAATTAAATACAGCAAGAGGAAGTGTTATTTGTGTGTACAAATATACACACTACACTATATTAGAAAATTTGTAGTATTCAAATGATTCATTAAATACGTTAAAAATTATAATATTTTATTATTTACATTTAAACTATTACATATTGGTATATTAAAAATTTATTTTTATATAAATAAATAAATTGTATTAAAATACGTCAAAAATATATATTTTTACATGTTTCATATTAGTACATCTTAAATTACAGACAAGACCTAGTTAATTAATTTTCAAATTTTTTTAAAGTAATAGAATAAATTATTAAAAATTTTATGAAAAATAAGTTTTATTGAATAAAATGTTGAATAGATATCTTATTCCATTTTGTACATTGTATAAGCGAGTATTATTAGATTAACTGATTTGATAAAGGAGTCATAAATGCAAAATGGTAAAACGTAATTTCTATTTTAAGTTATATCTTATTCAAGCTATTCAGAATTAGCAATTAGCTCTTCATAAAAAAATTCAGCTATTATATTATTCTTTTCAATATTTTTCATTATATTATGAAGATAAAGTTATTTTTCATAAAATTAGTTTTTCCGAAAAAAATACTTTATGTGCACTGTTAACAATATGTGACTATCTACTTACAGATACATTGAACTTAATTATGTAGTCATTTAGTATAATATGGAGTAAGATCATCAGAAAAATTAGAATATTCTACATGCAGGAAATACTAATGTAAGTACTGTAGATATATAGTCATGTAGAGATTTGTATAACCCTATCTATATTATGTAAATGTAAGTGGTACTTTAGCCTCTGTAAATTTAAGCGTTTAAACAACAAACTGTAGACAATACACCGCTATCGGTATTCCACGTCCGTTTGAAGTTTATACACGTATTCCATTCATCTGCTTTTCCTCTATGTACACAATTAAAATTATAAATTAAAAGTATTGACATTTTTGTCAATTGAATTATTTTATTTTCTGCTAAATAAATAAAATGGAATTTTTATAAAAAAGGTTTTTAGAGCTAGAATAACATTTAAGAATCGAAAATATTTACTGTTAATACGAGATTATTCGAATAATAAGGCATTAATTTCTATGATTTCTTTTCTACACATCAGTTTTATGCTATGATTATAAAAAAGTAAAAAAAAACCTTATACAGTAGCTATTAAAGATAGTATTTTTAATTACGGCTTTTGTAATTTATTAATTAGCACATAAGTTCTTTTAGTGGAGAAATACATTGAAAAGAATAGAATTTTTGTATATCAGTTTTTAAAAATTATTAATAAATTATTTATTAAATAAAAATGTTTATTAATATTTCAATTTCCTTAATTTTAATTGGATATCATGAGTTTATAAATAGGGATTTTATTTTAAGATTTTTTTAATATACTACTATTGATTTCAAAGTTATAATAACTAATTTAATTTTTTATTTTTATTAAAAAAATATTTTTCGATGTCGTGAATACATAATTCAAGAATAGTTTCTATCATTTTTTTTCTTTTTCCCTTGCTCTTTTCACTCTCTCTCTTTCTCTCTCTCTCTATCACTTTCTTCTAATTCTCACTTATTCTTAAATATATATATATATATAAGCTTATACAAATCTCGATATGTTCTCGAAGAAACAGATTCTCAACCCAATATATAATGAATGGTATATTAAGATGCAGTGTTATTAAAAGCGAATTTTGATGATAAGTAATTCGTGATCATAAAGAGAATTTGATCGTGATACAATACACACACACTCACACACACACATTTAATTTATATCATTACCTAATTATGGTCTTTAAATATATCATAAATATAAATTTTCTTATGATATTTCTACGTATTTAAAATATTTTTAGTAACAGTAAGAATAAATATCTTTAATTATATATTAAGATACATGTATAATGACTATAAGTATTCACTTTTAAAACTTGGTTCTTGTTTGCACGTTAATTCGTCTCTTAACGTCTCTTACTTATTCATTACAATTCTTAACATTTTTCTACTGTTTGTAAAATAAAAGACATTTTTAATTGTGTAGTATCGAATTTGAGAATGTTTTAGTTGAAGGGTAATGAATAAAAATTATGATTAATTTGCTATGAATTTTCCAGTTTTAAACAAATACGAATCAAGTAAGATTATACGTACAACATTTTATTAAGGGTTTGTTCAAATAGTAAATATTTGTTCTACCTGATATTACATACTTTCGCTATCTTTTTGAATTTTATGTTATCTATTTGTCCTTTTATATCGTAACTTATGTTATGGATTTATATTTGGTACGTGCTCGTATTGATAGAAGTAAATTTGTCACAGATCGGAATCATATGATATTTATTGGTGTACTTAAAACTATTTTGTTTTTGATATCATGAAAGTATAGTATTACTAAGAAGAAGCTTTTTAGTCTTTCTCACTTTTCACTGAATGCATATATTTATTTTCACATAATTAGATAACAATCAATTATAGAAATACATAATTGTTACAACGCTGATGACACTATTACTTATTTCTTATACAACTAAAGACAAAAAAATGTAAGAAAAGTAAATAATCAACATAACGAAAAAGGATTAAATGAGCGTTTACACTATCAAATCATATTACTTAGCATAACATTTTATATTATATTAATTTAGTAGGTACATAAAACTTTGAAAGAATTATTTAAACATAATTTTAAATTTTTGTCCTCTCAAAATTTCCTGTTACCTTATGATGTACGAAGATCTTCTCATCTTTGTATTCACTAAACGCTTTAAAGTAACATTGAAAAAGTATAATGATGTTAATTATTTTACAACAACCCTTGTTACATCTACATATTTTAGGTGCTTAATTACGTGTTCTAGTTGACACAGTGGATAGTTTGGTTGACCAGAATGATTAATCTTCTGGGTGCATTGATAGTTATTATAAGATACTTGAGAATGTTCTATCGTGTGATTTACGTATTGCCTTAGAATGAGATTCAGCTAAGTCAGGTATAAATTTGCGTGGTATTTCAATAATGTTAAGCTACATTGTAAAATGCCAGTGAATCAGAGTTTTTAGAGTTTTTCAACTCTATCAATACATAATTTAATTTTTTAATGGATTCTAAATTATACTCTTTAACAACTTTAAAAAATTGGTTGTAAATAATAAAATTAAAAATAATATCTTTAAGAATTAATATCATATTTTTAATCTAAAAATTGAATAAGATTATAATATTTTTACAATAATTATTACAATTCATCTCCATAACAGAATACTTTATTGATTCTTATGTTAAAATCGGTTTAACTTAATCGAAATTTACATATAATAAATAATCGAATAAGAACAAAATTTGTTAATTATATTCTTAATTATTCGTTTTTAGATTATAGCTTATATTAATATTACAAAATATTTTACTATCAAATTATCTGAATAAAATTTAAGTAAATATTTTAGTATTAAAAACTTATGAAAACAAATGAAAATGAATTATTCAATTGTAGACAAAGTATTGAATATAATATATTACGGTAAGTTTTGAATCAATTATATCTTTAAAATAATCAATGTATTTTCAAAAAGAAATCTCACATATTGTATAAGTAATACGTTAATTTATATTCGAATGAAAGAGACAAGATGCAGTTATTTACTTAGGCTAGTTATTCAAATTTTTATACGAAATAGTTTAGCACATTCTTTATTTATTACAATATTATTAAATTCTAAAATTTAAGTTTAATAAATATAACAGAATTTATGTTATACTTACATACGGTTAGAAGAATGATGTTAGTATTGTTTAATCGAAAGGTTTGCGGTAATTTGATGGGAAAGAAAAATATTAATAATTATTATCAAATAAAATAATTTACTGATATTTTTCTGTACCTTACTATCTATTTTCTCTTTTTCATTAAAAATATTAACTAAATATAAAATTGCGGATGACCTGTATTATAGAAGAAAAGTTAAATCAAGAAGATGCGTTTTTATGGATAGATAGAGTTGAACACTAAAACTCTTGAAAAGTTGAAATCGAAAAGATATAAGGGAGGAAATTTAAATGAACGTAAAGTGAGCAGGCGAGAAGAAGAAAACTTTATCATACACTTAACAAGATTCTGTAGCTTCATATTCATAAAGTTGGATTTATTCAAATAGCAATGATTTAACTTCGTTTTAATCAGAATTAGTAGAATCGTTTTCTATTGTGCTGAAATTTTACTAAGAAGCTGATATATTACAATTCAGAGAAAACCTTATACTCTTATATTCTATTTTTAAACAGAAATTAAAATTCAAAATATCATTCAGGTAAATAAAAATTTAATTTAAAAAATTTAACATAATGTTTCTTTATATAATCTTCTATCTTCTTTGTAATCTTATATATATATATATATATATATATATATATATAAATCAAAATATTATTTCAATTCAGAAAATATTTAAATAAACTTTCTGATATTGAATACACTTGAAATAAATAGATTTTAATGCCAGCTTCGAAGTATTACTTTCTATAAAATGCATGGTAAACATCAAGTGACTAAATTAATTAACAAAACTTAATTAGAGCAATGGTTAGAAAGAAAAAAGATTCTATTAGAAGATGTTGAATTTCCAGGAAATTACATATATTGTATTACTAGTTGCTATAATTGCTGTTATTTATTATTTGTACGAAATATTTAGTATAGAAGCTTGATTTTTAAGGTAGTTAAGCAAATTGCATGAAATAATTAATACGAATAATATAATGTTATATATCAATACTTTGTATCGAGTTAATAATGCTTAGTTCAGAAATAATTGAAAAATGCAATAAAGATTTTTTATTAATGTTTTGAGAATTAAAATAATTAAGCAAAGAAATTATGATCCAAAAGTAAAAACCAAAACGCTGTATACTCCTATCAAATTCTCATTATATAAGTCATGAGTTAGAAAAGATAAAATTCAAATAACAATTAACATTAATCCCTGTCCAATATTTCTGATTAATAGTTATTGTAGTAGATAGTATCTAATATGAATTAATGATATTTAAACAAATCTGTATGTTTATTAGTTTGTAAAATATTATAAAACGTGCTTTTCTTCTATGTACTAAATTATTAGACGGTATACTGATTAGTAATTTCGTATAAAAATAATTATTCGTAATGAATACATAATAAATTAAACTTAATTATACGGTTTTTTATGTATATTTACTTGTTCTTTCATGAATTTATTTCATGAAAAAAAG
The DNA here is from genome assembly GCA_018907045.1 of Wiebesia pumilae. Taxonomy (NCBI): domain Eukaryota; kingdom Metazoa; phylum Arthropoda; class Insecta; order Hymenoptera; family Agaonidae; genus Wiebesia; species Wiebesia pumilae. The sequence goes on from JACCHZ010000104.1 coordinate 3,557,770, forward strand.
ATAAATATACACAATCACATTCATATAAACCGTAGTAATACTGAAGTTGATTTCATCGTTAAAAAAATAGTAAACAAATATGGAAAAAACTAAAAATTATATGTAACTTTAAAATTCTCAAATAGTGACCATATATTATTTTCTTATTTCACCAATGTGTAAATTTTAAAAATACAAATTTTTCTAAATATGAATACATTCTTATTTACAGTGCTTATTTACAATGTTTACAAAGTCTGAAATTTAAATGCAAATTAAGATTACAGTTAATTCAACAAATAGAAAAAGTAATTTATAATTTTTAAAATTAGATTAAAGTAGACTTTTAAACTAAGCAACTTTTAATTTTTATTTTGATAGTATAGTTATCTTTTTCATGATAGTCAGCAGTACATTCATTACAAAATATTAAGAAATGACTTGCAAGCCAACTACTATTCAGTTCTTTTCAATGTAATTATTACTTTTATATAATTATATTATATTATAAACATTTTCATATAAATTATAAACGTGAAAGTAAATAATAAACGACATTATTCATGAAACACAAAATTACTGAAAAATTATGACTTAATATTATTTGAATTTGTATTAGCATTACACTTTAGCAGTAATTGACTTTTAAGCAAAAGATATTTAGCTAATTATAAATGGCAACTTTTGAGCATTAAGCAGATAAATTTTTAAATTATCTTTACGATCATTATCTCAGAATTCTATTTCATGATTATAAGATTATCTGATTTTCATGAAAAACATATATTCATATATAGATAGACATACTTGCATATGTGTATACAATTACTCTATCAGTACCACTGCTGCGTTTTTGTTGTTTTTAACAACAAACTGCTGTTAACTGCTGCTGTTTTTAACATTGTAATTATTCTTCGTTAGTTTGAAATTTTAGAGAGGAAATAACATAAAAAACGACATTTAAACATACAGACAGTGAGAAAACTACGAATCGATTATACACTTCACACTTAATACATTTTTAATTCAATGTATACGTGAACAAACGAAGTAAGCCCTTTAAAAAAATGGTATTACGAAAAATAATAAACAGTTTTGGATTAAAAAGTTCATTGCCACGATGTATGCTTATCGTATATTTGAATTGTACACTATTTTTACTGTTCTACGTGAGATTCTTGCTTTTAAGAGGCGTTATAAAAATGTAAATATAAATGAAATTGGATATAGCTGCATAGAATTTAACAAGGCAGTATCGTTGCACTACTTTAACGATCAATTGAGGTTATACAATTCATAAATATTGAATTAAATCCTAGGAAATTATTTGTTATGAGACTTTTTGTGTTAATAGAGAGAAACTTAATTATTTTGCATATCGATATTGTATTTTGCTATGTGAATACAATGTTATTACTTCTGATAACTGTAAATTGGTTAGATCAGTATTTAACAGTATTTACTAACGATTATATATATATATATATATATATATATATATGTATGTATGATTTTTAAAAGGAAAATGAATAAAATTAATATTCTATGTTCAAAAGTACCATTCTCAATATATTTGAAAAAATAGTTGTTTATCTTTGTCATCGTATAAGTTTGCAAATATCTCAATAATTGAATATAACAAGATTAGTATGATAGTATAATTAGTATAATTTGAGGAGCCACGTTCATACACGAGTATAAAAACATCCAACTGGTAAATAGTCAGTAATACAACGTGTTTTGTGTCAATATTTACAAAACTTATAGTCATTCATATACATCATACCTATGGTTTATCTTGAAAATAAAATAATATGACATTCTTTAGAAATTTTTATTTTAGTACTAGTCTTATCTAGGATTGGAATTATCTTATTACATCTTCATATACACATTATATAATGTATCGATATATCATAAGTTTTATGACATTAATTAAACAAACAACAATTTTATATATTTATTATGAATTATCAATATAACAATTATTTCCTTTCTAAAAAATATTTCCAAAGTATTTATGACATTTTTATTAATATCAATTTAATATAATTATGAATTATTCTAATTCGAGAGAAAATAGAGATAGAGCGGCATTGAAAGAAGTAGAGAAAGCACTTTATTTTCGTTATAAAGAAGGAAAATTAAATCTGCTTAGATCAGAAAATTTCTGCTGAACGAGAACTTCTGAGTATTAGATATATCAGAGCTAAGACAAAAGGCGGTACACAGATTTCACGAGTAGGTCGCAGAGCAATCGATGTTACAAGACGGACTCCTCCACGAATCAAATCTTTGAAGCATTTTGATCATACAGATTTCGATAGCTGTGAAGAAGAAAACTCTTTAATCATTCAAAATTTTAGCAAATCTGGGCCGCTATAGTTTACTTTAGTGATTCAGACTTTCAATTTATTTAAAAATGATACTTTTTAATTTATAAAACATTAACTCAAGTCATACATATTTAAATCATTGTATTCAATCCAATAAATTACAAATTCGTAATAAAATCTGGGTAACTTACATTTTAATAATAAAAGTAACTTAAAATTTAAGCAAACATAATGCTATTGTGTTTGCTATTTCCATACTAATCATTAATTCAGTAATTAAATTAAATTGTTGAAATTTATAAAAAAAAAAATTTGAATTTGGCGTAAAATATAGAGTTTTAAGTCTATTTAATATTGCAGAAAATTATTTACCCACTCTTACGTTTGCATATAAAGTTTACACACTAGAAAAAGTACTTTTTTAAACTCATTTTTCAATTTTTCTGGAACAGAAAATTTTATATACATAATCTTAATCTGAAAATTAATGTAAAAGTAGTTATTTAGATTATAATATTACTAGCATGATATACTGAGAGTCTATAGAAATAGTTTAAAAAAAAATTTATGCCATTTTGAACATATTTTAAAATAACTTAGATTATTAAATATCAGAAATAGAGATATCCATTAATGCTTAGTTTTTTCGACGGCAGTGACGATAAATGTAGAACAAATTCAACTAGATTAGATTATTAAAAATTGATTAAAGTATTTATTAATTTTTATATTTAATATTTATTAATACTTTCTATTGAAAGTATATTTAAATACATGCAATTATTAATGTTAATTATTAATTAACAATATTAAAGATTTCGAATGAAGTTCTTCAATTAATAATAATTAACTTTTGTATATTTTTGAGTTGAAGAAAATGAAATGAAAAATTAAATATCCAATTTTTTAATAATATACATATATACTTTGTACAACATGCAATAATAAACTTTTCGATTGATTTGCAGAGTTGAACGTTCATATAATTAAATTTCCAGTAACGAAAACTTTATAATATTATTATAATAGAACAATTCTTATGAACGAAAAACATCGAAACAAAAATAGTAAATTTTATCAATAAAAATTCCAGGTACTGTAAAAATAATAAACTTATTTACAACCAGATTTTAATTCTGAAATCAATTTATAAAAGCCATTTAAATTTATAAAATTAAATTTTATAATATATTTATACGTATTTATTTCTTCAATGTGTAAGTTAACTATAATTGATATTCAATAATATATTGATCACAGTAATTAATTTTAGCATCAGTAGGTATCTTTTGTAAATCAGTAGTCACTCATCAGTTAATTTCTGCAATCATTCATTTACAATATAATTCTAGATATAAATCCTACATTCTTTTACGTAATTATTACTCATAATTAATTTACATTTGAAAGGTATTTTATATTAATGAATATGCTTGATAAGTTCTACTTTAATAATTATTTAATTTCATTTTATATCAGTTATTCCAAAAATGCTTTAAAATTCTCTTGCAATGTGTTTATATACTTATGACTTATTGAATAATTGAAATATGATACGAGTGATAATTGATTTATTAGAAATTTTACTTAGTTTAGACTCTTAGCATTATATTCTGCATGATTTTATCTACTTTTCTATGTATTTTTCTTTTAGTATTTTAGACAATATACAAATTATTAAGAGTATTTATTGTAAAGTACAATCATGTATGTTTGAAAATTACAAAAATGTGTATCTCATTAGAAAACTATTTGAAATTAATCAGATTTGCATTTCAGTTCGTTTGAAATAATTTAAAAATGATATAACGTAAAAGGAAAAAGACTTTCTAGTTTTTAATAAAGATCTGGCTTTTTTTATCGAGAAATATGATAATCAAAGTCAATTGATGATTATAATAATCAATGAATAATTACTTAAAGATTATAAAAATATAAATTAGAATCTTTAAAATCAATCGACATTTTAGTTTCTTTTATTTTTACACAGCTAAATTGAATTTCCAATCATATGATAATAACGTGAATTTTCGGAGAATAATTTTTCATTAGTAAAAGACAGAACTAATAAATGACACACGATCAAGATGAATGTCACCAAAAAAGAGCCTCCAATTCAGTGTAATAATCTATTCTCTACTATGCAGCACCAAGGAATGGAGAAAACTAGCACGAGACCTCCATTGGTCTATATCAAGCGCACAATTGAAATCTGACATTGGTCCAAGCTCTAGGATTTATTGAACTCGAATTATAAATCGAAAAGGAAGATCAGACTATGAAGATATATAGTATGAATTGTTCGGGCTTTGAATTTTTTTCTTTTGCTCTTCTTTTTTGACACATTCTATTTAATAACCAATGATTTTCATTCCTTTTTACCTAATATGAGATCCTATGATAATAGATAATAAAAAATATATTCATAATTATAGTCAGATTCGATTCAAACCAAAATAGACATTACTGAACATTTAAAATTGCATAAAATAACTTAAAACAAAAACAAAAAATATGTCATGGACACAAATTAAAAAATCAATTACTCTTTCTAATATTATAGTTTATAATTTTCTGATAAAACATTTTTTCTGGAATGTATTTCTATTACGTTATTTGGAATATTAAAAAAAAGAATAATGTTATAGAAGTAAATATGTACTTTTCTTCACATTATGCATATTTGTAGTTGTAAGTAAGATTTAAATAGAAATAATGAAAGAGAATATAAAGAAAGAGGAAATATCAGGAATAGAAATATCCATTAATGCTTTGTTTTTTCGACGGCAGTGACGATAAATGTAGAACAGATTCGACTAGCACAAAAGATCCAGATGAGATGCCAATAGCGGAGAAACTACGCCATCAACTTAAGTGTATAGACATATAATTCGTCTCTTTAAGTTGGCATAAAAATTTTGCGTTGATATTTTTTCATGATTCGTTAGTCCTAAACGCTTTTCTTACAATAAATATACAAAATATATAAAAGGTATATTAAGCGTAAATGCATATAAAAATTATAATCTATACTATCATTATGAACCAGTAGGCTTAAAAATTATTTTTTTCGCGACTAAAATAAATAGTGTCGCTTTATTTAAAGTGCTTATTAGTTCCTGCACTGATGTATGGTAAAAATATCGAAGATACGAGATCTTATTTAAAAAATACCATGTTGTTTTCTTTCCTTCAGGTGATAAATGATGAAATTTGATCTTCTCTCAAGATTCATTGAACGGCATAAAATGCAATAGCTCCACTATCACATATTGGGCACACAAAATATTCGGATGTAAATTCATGTTAAGATTTTCCTTTTTTAAGAAAAACATCTACGTATTTCTTGTCGTTATTCAAGTCTTTACATATAAATAAAAATTAAATTTCAACAACATATTTATACATATGGTGGCTATAAAAATTAAATGAAGCAGATAAAATCGATAAATTTTTTTATAAAAAATTAAAAGTAAAATGTGCTTATCTTTAGAAATTTTTAAATAAATAAATTTTATGCGAATTTCTATAAATGTGATAGGTTATATTCTGATTTGTAATTTATAATTGATTTTGTTAAAAGATTTTTCTTATTATTTTCAAGCTTTATTCTACTTTTAGGTAAATCTAAAATATACGTTAATGAAGGAGGTCAGGTGTTATATGCTCCATCAGCAAGATACATTTCATCTGATGCGCAACGCGGTTTTGTCGCCGCGTGTCCGTCAATGTATGCTTGCGGTTTTTGTTGGCCGAAATTGGGAGACTGTGACGGGAAGTTTGTTTCCGCGATGTAGACATGTGCATCAACGTTATTGCTCTCAGTTGTAGACCACGTAGTACCGATTATACGAATTAGTAGTTAACTCTTTTTCAGCTATAATTCAATTCTCTTAACCGCCATTACAAGTAAAAACTATTTGTTGTATAGAAGTGCGAATAAGCTTTTCTTTAATTTTTTTTAATCAATTTTATAGTGCTATAAAGTTTTTCTTTTGCGTCTATGCTGAACTAGTCAACTTGTCATATTAAAAAATTTATGTATATTATTTCTTTTCTTTCTTGGAAGTTATTTGTATTCAATTTGTAATTCAAATGTAATTATATTGAATGTAAATGGTTATTAGACATAACTAAATAATTAGAAGTTTTTAAAATTTAGAAAAAATTTTAATTTAATATGTAATATTAATATTATATTATCTTTATATTAATATTAAAAAATAAACATATAAATTAAAACAGAAATAATATACGATTAAAAAAATAACATGTTACACAAAATAGAAAAATTGAATCAAGAACTATAAAGTTGAAGAAAAAATTCACAAGACAAATTTCACTTTCCAAATCTTTCAAAAATTCTAACTTAAATAATTTTACTAAAATAGTGCCAATGATTTTCTAAGTATAATTTCCTTTTTTTCATTTGTTTAAAATTGTTACGATACTTAAAACAAATTATACAAGTATGATAAATTTCAATTTCACAATAAAGCATATTTTCTTTACTTCCTTACAGAAGTTAAGACAAAATATAAAATTTTTGTATTATACAATATATATTGATAATTAATGAAAGATTTCGAATGGACAAATTATGTTATAACGTTGTAAAAAAAAACTTTTTCGAAAGTATTTTAAATTCAAAGACTAACTCTCTGAAGTTTCATCTGCGTATTGAATGTCAATAATCCAAATATTAATTCTTTTACAGTTTTGTCTTATTTACTAGATATTTTTTTATAATTATTTAGCACAATGAAAATTATTTTGTTCATATTAGTATAAAAAGATTTAAAGATAATATAAATATACTAAAATGTAAAGTAATATGGGATTTTTAGGCTATTTCATTTTTAATGTAATTTAATCATAACTTATATAATCAATATTTTCTATTACAATTCTGGATAATTATCTCATGTTCTATATAATTTAAATTTTTCATATATTTAAGTACAAAGTTTATAATGTCTTAATAATAAATATATAAAAAAATCTGGATTTAAAAATTATGAATATAACTTTATAACTTACATATGTTATAATAAATTGATTATTAAAAATGCATCAAATTGTATTAATTATATAATCAAAACAAAAATAAGGAAAATGAGTAGTTTTTCATGATGCACTTGTAGAAAATAGGCATATAAAAATCTGTAAATGAAGTATATCACTGTACAAATTTATAATCAATAGTAAATGAATTAAAAAAAAGGTGAAATCCTTCTAAACACTTAATCCCCTTTGCACTTACTCATAATAATAGGGAAATAAATATCAGAAGAACAAGCGAATAAGGTTAAAGGATTCTTTCAATATTTCATACGTGCATGCATAAAAAATATCTGGAAGAAATCGAAGGTAATCTGAATACAAGACAGTCTTTTTCTTTAAATCTTTTATATACACAAAAATATAGTTCTAAATGTATTGGTTTTGATAGTGCAATTCGATGTCATACTAACAAAGATTGTATATTACGTAAATTCCCGTACTTATTCTAAATTTATCATTCATAAGAATGAAAAAGAAAAACCAATTCATACTGAGTATTACATTCCTAAATTATATGTAATGAAATAAACAATTTTCTATTTTAAATCTATTATAAATTATAAATACTAATTATTATTAGTATAGATTTATACATTAAATTTTTGATAGAATGTAATTTTTTCGTAATTGTAAAAACAGAAAATTGATTAAAAATGTATATACATCAGCTTATGTTCATATATATAATATTTCATATCTAAATGATTTAATATTAAATGTTGGGCTTTACAGTTTATTAAATAATATATATGAAAAGTTAATAATATGCAATTATTCATTTATGTTGACGCAAATTTATTAATTAAAAAACAAGTAATTAAATGAGTAATGAAATCATATGTATTTCATTCAATTTGAATATTTTAATACAACTGTACATAAAATTCCATAAAAATGTAGTTCAAATCATTACTCATATAATAGTTGAGATAAGTTTTATAGATAAGGCACTACTTACAAACCTATATACATTACAAAAACAAATATTTAATTGCTCATAGTAAATGTTTAAAATTTCATTGTGAGCCAAAAATAAGTTTAATATTAATTAGAACTAGATAATTAAGCATACTTCTAAATAATTAAATATATGAAAAATTCAGATATTAACTTTTTTCACTACGTACAATATTTTATAATATGTGCGATTAATTTTGAGTTCAAAATTTTGAATTAAACTTAAAAATATTTTAACCATACTTATATCAGTAGTTTCAAAAATAAACTCAATAAATGATTTATTAGGATAAGATTTAAATTTAAAGAATAAGAGTTAAATTTTTTACTTTTTTCATTATCAGGAGATTCAGATTTATAATGTAGGTATTCACATGATCATACTTGCATCAATATAAATTATAGTTCTGAATTACTACCATAATTATTTATTACTAAAAAGAGAATTTCAATATATTATTATCTATCTAATTTAGATAAAATATAATAATTTACAATCAAAATTTTATTTGAGAGCAATAATATTAGATAAAAACATTTAAATGAAATAAAAGTATAGCAAAGTAGTAATTATTATACATTTATATTTACTATTTATACGCAATTATTATTATTAAAGCTATTTATAAAAGAACGAAAACTTCTTAAAAGGAAACATTCATAGATAATTGGAAATATGTCATTTTACTAAATTACTGTATGGTTTCAAGAATAGAAATGATTTAGAGGTAAAATCGGTTAATTCTTTTTGTAACATGTTGTAAAATGTTTCAATATACAGAAATATATTTTTTATTTTTTAGTTAATTTACTGTTAACATTCTCTTCTACGCAACCATTAAAAGCAGATATTCGAGTACAAATGGATGGCGCACCTGGAGTTTGGCAGTCAGCAGCAAATCCAAAAGTAGCCACTCCAATAAGAATATCTTTGCCATTCATTGTTATTATGATTGAATCGGCGGTATCATAACTCATAAAAGATTATAAGTTGTAAATTAATAATTGAGTATAAATATTAAAGTTTAAATCAACAGAAATAATTACAAAATAACGTTTAGTTTCATAATATTGTATTACATTTTGTCACTGTGTTGGATAATTAATTTAAGGTCGACTTCGAAATAAAAAAGGGGTTACAAAAGTTAATCGACCAACAAATTTTACAATACACGCTAAATAGTAAAACATTAACAAACGACCTGTTAGCCAAAAAATGATACGAATGTCACGTATCATTATCTTATAATGCGAAGATGTAACAAAATGACATACCGGAACGTCCGTATCGACAACCACGTGTTATCGCAAGGAGAGAAATTAAGAAGAAAAGAACAATAAATAGAGGACTAAAAATCCACACTTACATTATGCTCACTTACATTATAGTATTTACAAATACTCATACATGGCGAAAAGATCATTTCAGCAGTTGACAAAGAGAAAGAAGAAAAAGGACAAAGGAAAAGAAGGCCTTCTCTCTTCCATAGTACCTTTAAATATTATATCCTTATGAAGAGAGAGAGAGAGAGAGAGAGAGCGTAAACGTTGTTCATTAAGGGCCAATATGTTTTTGAGTAAAATGACGAGGGAGAAGCAGAGGGACCGTTGGCTTCAAGCCTGCGGTATGTTTCAGCAACTGAAATCGCATGCTCCTGAAAGCATTACGCGCCAACTAATATTATTAAGTTATTATATAACACATACTAGAATCTTTGAAATTATTATTGTTATAGTAGAAAAGTTTTAATATTCATTTTGTTTAATATGTATGTGTTTTGTATATGTAATATAATATATATTTTATTAAACATATTCATATACTAAAATTCATACTTATTATGACATAATACATAGTCTACATTTATCTAAAATGGTTATACTATAGTTATTATAGTTATTACATGTAAGAATAATTTTTTTAATTAAATACCTAAGTTCTAAGATAATATTTACTTTAAATAATTAATATATATCATTTATACTAGATAAAAACTCAAACATACTAATGTTTAAAATCAAGTAGTATATTTACTATAGTCTCTTCTTCATTTTAAAATTAAATTTTCTAAGAAATTTAGAAAAACTTCAGTTTATATTTTTTAAATTACTTAAATATTACAGTAATCGTTTAGATAATATGAAAGTATTGTACAAGAGATTACCAAGCAATATCCTTGATCTTTTTCGGTAGGTCCAGTGTAAAATCTTAATTCATCAAGTAAATTTAATTCAGCAGTATCATCGTCTGATAAATTGATGTTCATTTTTTGACATTCATAATTATTAATTATTGGCAATGTAACGATTTGCAAAAAGTCAGGTATACAAGGATCTACGATGTTTTTAGATATCCAAAACCTGTTAACGTTCCTACACCTGTCGGAATTCTTTTGGGTTGCGGTAGGTTGATTGGAGCCACAAACTTATTAAATATCAGTGAAATATTTAGTTTCATCGAACTGATATCATATGGACCAATGTCACTTCATATATTTAGTTTATTTTAATAATTTCTTTAAAAATAATAAATTATTCAAAAAAATGTTTTTGCAATGTGTATTTAATTCTACTAAAGAATTTTTGTATTCATATTAATTTATTTTTTTATAATATTCGTTCATAAGACATTTATAGATGACAAATCTGATATATATTCTTGTGTATTGTTAATAATTATTTATTATTTAAGTTACATGATCACAGATATGGCATGTAAACGTATATTATCATTCATAATCTTGTTAAAACGGTTTAATACAGTATAAAATTTCATGTGATTGATAACTTGATAAATTTTAATTCCTAAATACTAAGATAATATATTTATATTTATATAATTTGAAAGTAAGCATGAAAGTTTACTTTATATTTGAAATATTATTATGAAAGCATTTTTCAACTATAATTTACATGTTAAAATATCAGTTATACTCAAATATGAAATTTTTGATACCACTATGATCAAAGAATTTTTAATTCTTCTTTATAGAATTGAAAGAGCGGTACTTTTGTTAAAAAATATTATCTAGAATAATAGTATATGTACTTAATTTAATTTCTTAAGTGAATTGCGTAACTGTACGAATTTATAAATTTTAATCTAAAGTGGATTGTGTATAGTTATATGTATCTGATAATTAGTTAATATTTTTTTAAGTACACTGAAAGATTCAAAAATCATCTTTACATATATGATATTGATATTTAAAAGAATTAAACTATCATCAGTCTAGTCAAAACTATTATGAAATTGTAATACCAACTTCCGTAGCTTTCTCTTTTTAAGTTAACATATTTACTGGAAAAAACGCTCGAATTATCTTCAGTTGTAATAATAAATTAGATTATTCAAATATTTAAATAGATGATTCATTACTATATATACTATATATAAGAGATAAATTACTCACCTAGTATAATTAGAATAAACTATGCTTGTAAGTACGTTAGCTATTTGTTCAATTTCTGTATGCTGTTTATAGTTTATAGTAAATATTTCTGGCTTTAATTATGATATCGTTGATGTCTGTTACTAAAAAAATACAGTATGCAGCCGTAACTATCTATTAAATAGCCGTAACTGACTATTTAAAATAGCTCCACCATAAAAGGAAATTGGAAATTCACTGAAAGTCTCTTTGTAGTATAGACTTACGTGATAAGGATATTGACCAGCTTCTGCATTTTGACCACCAGCAATGCGAAAACTCGTTTTGGAACTAGAAACAAAAATGATTTTCAACTATATAAATAGAATATTGTTTTATAGAAAATATTTAAAATTTCATAAAAGAAGTTAATTAATTAAGTTTTTATTATCCTCTTCTGATTATGAGTTAACAATTCGAAGAAGAATTATGGTACTCTAGAAAAGGCGGAAACAATGATAAAAATCCAAAAAATGAATAATTCTTTGTTGTATATGAAACTAGTTTCAAAATAAATAATAATATAGTTTTATGTCAGTGATAATATGCATATCCTTATATATTTTTAAGACTTGATTTTTAAATAGTCAAACTTTAAGTATATAAATCTTAATGCTTTGATTAAATTAAAAATATTTAAAAATTTCTTTAGAAGACTTCAAAATATCTGTCTAATAGTAATATTAATTTTCCAATAACTATTTATTTATTATTCTATTTTAGTTAATGAGACAAAATTGTTTCTATATTCAATATAAATTTATAAACAATCGCAATGAATAAGCCAAATATTTTTTTCTTCTATACTAAACAACCATTTTGTTTAAAATTATATCGCAATCAGTTTTACTAAAAATGTATCATATTCTTTTATTAAACAAAATATTTTATTTAATAAATAATACTAAATTGATACATACACGAATAACGAGCACTATTAGGTAGCAAAAGATTATAACATTTGAAAGCATTTTTCTTTCTAGTAGAATTATCAGTTGATGATTATATATATATATACAAAATTACAACGAAATATGATCATATCTTAATTTATAATATTCTTTGAACAAATGTTATACATCTACTATAAATTTCGCATAACTAATTTTATTTTACGTCACGGATATAAATAACTGTTTTGTTTTATAATTCTATGCAAATTATAATGGCATTTCTTGATAAGAATATATATAATAAATTTTCTTCTTCTGTAAATTAAAATTCAGTTATATGAATAAGTTTATTATGTATAGCGTTCCAAATACTCTATCTTGTTTTTGTCAATCTGGGCAACGTGTCGACGGTCAGGATCCGTTTAAGGGGTAAGATATTCGAGAATAAAGACAAGAGCTATTTTTACTAAATTTGCAAAAAAATATATTCTATTCTATTCGTCCAACCACGTCGATCGTCATTACGAACAAAAAAATACAAATTATTACCAACCGCTCACTTACATTATAGTATTTACAAATACTCATACGTGGCGAAAAGATATCGATGAAGATTTCGCTATTAACACATACACACAGAGAGAGAGAGAGAGAGAGAGAGAGAGGGGGGGGTTTAAACACTATTCTCACTTATATTAAGATAACTAACTGAAGTATTTCTTATAGATCACAATATTAATATTCACACTTCTTGAGTACGCACTGATACTAACACGAAGTTTATCACGACCTATGAGGTCCTGCCCTTCGTAGCACTGCCACGACGGTCAATCATCTGACGGTCGGTCCCGGACAAGTGAAGTAAGTGCATGAATCGCCATACATAGTGAGGAGAACATTCAAATAGCGATTCTTCCGTCGACACGAGCAACAATCGTGGAAACGGGTATCACAAATTGCTTGTACTCGCGATATGATTTTGAAGACTGGTGTCCACCTGAGCTGTCGTTCTACAGCTCGAAGGACACCATATGTACTGCAGATTTTTTCACGTTTCTTTTTCCTTCATTTTCTTTTGAATTGGCTTGCTAATATTTGCATTTTCCTTGCTTATTTTGAATTTTCACTTACCTTTTTCAGTTCTCTTTATTTTTAGAGTATACAGGGCTGTTTGTATCTGTGGAACGTAGTGATATTTTTACATTGTGTTTGTGCTGTGAAGTCCTCGCAGTATTTCTCAATCAATTATTTCCTTTTGTTGTAAACTGTAAAATTTTGTTTTTATATCTTTTTTCTTACTCTCTGTCAATCACGTATACTAACTTATATATTGCTTTTTTATAAAAAGCAACTTACAAATTGTCTGACAATCTAAAATTTCTTTAGAATAATTATTTATAAATATTTTATAATCCAGAATTTCTTATTTAATTAAACTTCTAAACTGGGCTATAATTAAAACTAGTTAATAAACTATCTGATTGTAATATAATTAAAATTTTTCTTTTTTCTATCCTAATAGGTGTACATTCTCCTTACTTAGATCTTCATTCTATTGGCGCCAGTGAATAATCCGTTGTCGGTGAGTTGTCTGTTTCGTCGCTATTCTTTCCTCTTCTTCTGAACTTCGGAGTTATTGCCATTGGTGAGCTAGTGAAAATTCATACCCACTAGAACGTTCATTTCCAGGGATTTCGGGTGTAACTGTGTACTCACCAAACTCGATCTTGTTGGGGCATACGAAAGAGAAAATGGGATGTGGTTGTGTATGCCGTCTGGTGGTTGCAATTGAACCTTAGCTCTACTGTGCTATTATTGGTTCCCATCATCGCCATCGTGAGTTATAAGATTTTCAATACCTTCACGCTATGTTGTTTTTGCCCAACAGAATTGCATTCAAGTTTTAACAATACGACTTTCACAATAGTTAACCATATTTATCTCAACTTTAATTGAAGTAAGTATTTTCGAGCAGAAAAAGGCATAAATACTATAAGGCATAAATAAAAAGTAATGAATAACGTTATTTAATATATTACTATTTTTCAATTTTTTATTACAGGATTTATTTATTTTATTTATTTATTACCGGTAAATATGATTTTTCATTGAAAGACTTATAGTATATATTTTTGCTGAAAATAACATTAATAATTTCGTTAAATTTGAGTATTATTTTTTTAACGATAACAATAATAATAAAGTCAATATTTATTAAAACACCAGTACTGATGAGAACAATTGGAATAAAATAAGTAATTTGCTGTAAACGTATTTTTCTTCTTTCTTAGAAGTTATGAAGCAGCACTTACGCGCAAGTGAAATAACTTACTTTAATAATACTTTTATTCTTTAACAATAACGGAAGATATGCTCCAGCTCGCAATATTTCATACACGTTCTTTGTACAACTTCCCAATTTTCTTTGAAATCCTCGTGCCAATACATCTAATCTTTTTATTCCTCACCGAATCACAAACTCTCTCTCTCTCTCTCTTTCTCTCTCTCTCTCTTTCTCTCTCTCTCTTTCTCTCTCTCTCTCTCTCTTCTCTCTCTCTCTTCTCTCTCTCTCTCTTTCTCTCTCTCTCTCTCTCTTCTCTCTCTCTCTCTTTCTCTCTCTCTCTCTTTCTCTCTCTCTCTCTTTCTCTCTCTCTCTATTACTCCTCAAACTGTCTCGTTCTACATGGACGAGCCTAACTACTTTTTTCATTTCACTCATTCGAGCGTTTTCGCGTTGCTTTGATATCTTTTGCTCTGGACCCTTCAGTAGTCACGTTCTCTACTTACATCAGCGCGCGTGTCCGTCTTCGGAACCACCTTCGACTTTGAAGCCAGAGTTCCTTCAACTACTTAGCAAACTTGAGTTGAAGCGTGCAGTGGTACGAGAAATTGGATTTTTTTGAAGAAATTTACTTGCACACTTGGTCTTGGCTAGAGGATCTCTTATCTGCTTTCTTATCTGATAAAAGACTTTTAAACATTCTTCGAGGAACTGTAATAAATTATTTAATGGATGTAATTAAAACATTGTACGTGATTTTACACTTGTACTAAAGAAAGTATTTAAAAAATGTTTTTCTGTTAATTAGTGTTAATACCCGCTCGTTTACGTAAAATTAATTTGGTGATAAAATATATTATTAACATATAAATAATAACACTTGAGTAAGAAAATTATTTTTTTAATTCATAAGAAACTTTAACGATCATTCATAATCTTAGAATCGCAAGAAAATGAATGAATAGATGAAAATTATTTATATTGTCTTGGCATTTTTTTCAACTTGTATTTTTATGAACTCGATAACTATTATTTGTGTTTATTATTTTCGGTTTACCTTACCTGAATGAACAACATGGGCAAAGAAACTTGTATAAATATATATATATATATATATATATATATACTCACACTAATATACATATCATATTTTAAAATGAAAAAAACTTAATTTTTTAAATTTTGCTTTCTACCTACAAGTTTTAGATATTATTCAATTATAGTAAATATATAAAAAATATTATATTATGTAAAAGATACATAAATTGTGGTTTTTTAACTACTTATTTGTTAATTTCTAAATATTCAAAATTCTTCGAAATCTAAATAATGTATGTATGACTTTATTATACAATTAAGTTCTTATTAAGTTCATATTGATAATTTTTGTATTTTTTATATCAATATATAAAATTATTCATGTTGCAAATTAATAAAATATTTAAAATGGCTATATTTTTGTTCTATCACATGTATATTAATATTTAAACATAAAAATTTACCATCGTCAACAAAACTTTAAAATTTTGTAATTGTATAAATTTCATCACGTGCAATAAAGAGATTGCTTATAATTAAAGTATTTTTAAAATATTATATTGCGTCAGTATTAAGTATGTGAATACATGCCGACTCTATTTAGTAAAAGACCTTTTTAGTGTACATTGAAGTGCTTTAATTTTTCTATTTATGCAAGAAAATTTTAATTAAAATAATTTGTTTTATTATATAATTTATATATATCTGTATATATAAATTTGGCAAATATATAATCAGCTATTGTGAATTTTACTATACGCTTTACTACATCTTTTGAAAACGACTTTTATAAATGTCTTGAATTTAGTATCTATAATTTAAACTCTACAATACAGTAAGCTTTCGTAGAATTATAATTTATGATGTAATATAAATCGTCTTTTTATTTTCACGATCTAACAAACTGTTTTTTCAAATTTTATCGTCTCTGTGCTTTTTACTTATGAAATTGAAATTTATTAACTTAGATCTACAAAGTTTATACTATATTTATTCAGCATATTTTATAAAGGTTTTTACGTCTTTAATATATTAATTAATTCCAAAATATTTACAGTGAAATATAAGAGAAGAACCTTGTACGACTATTTATTATAAACTTTTTCTTTGAACGATTTCTTTATTCGTAAAATGAACTCTGAGATCTAATGCTTTATTGTTTATCTCTTATTCTATCTGTTGATTACATATAATGATCTACCATTATTTCCTTATAGACTTTTTAAGTCGTTCTAACTATCTTTCTGAAGTAGTCTTATGTATAGTGTTAAATAACGAAATCTGTTGAATAGTATATAAGGAGCTATAAAATTTTAAAAAAATAATAAGATAAAAATGTAATACATGAGTATTTTATTAAATTGTGAATAGAACATTAATCTAAATATTGAAATGACTGGATAAAGTGTATGCACTGGTATGGTGTAATTAATTTCATGTTCAATGTAGAAAAATATAGTTTGACAAATAAAACATATATTATAATTGATTTTTAAAAACCAATGTAGAATTTTTTACAATTGTTTTACAATACTTTAAATAGTTTATAATAAATTTGTACAAAATAGAATATTTTATGTACAGCTTTTATCTATACTAATATTAAATTTATAATTCTAAAAAATGTAACAGCTATGATGAGAAAGGCCGATTACGTGCACTGAAATTTTCCTGAGTACTTAATCCGTCTTTATATTCGCGGTCTATCTATCAACGGGAGCTGGATCTTATGGTCACCTTGAGAAGGTCAATTTAGCTTCCGTGGCATGGGCTAAAATTATTCCTTGTTGGCTATGTTGGTTGTGGTAACAAATGCGAATTATTTGTACATCCCTTTGCTGCTGTTTTCGAAAGAGATAGTGACGTCTGGTAATTCAATTCTCGCACCTTCACGGCGTCAAACTTTTGTACTCCTGTGTTTACGTTCCTGTATTGAATGCACTTGAGAAATACCACCGCACCAAATACTTACCATTATTTTGTCATAACGTTTCTTCATTTCTCTAGATGCATTAACTGCATGTAAGTTATGAGCTTACACACATTTGGGCCTACCGATATGCACTTGGCGAAATTAGGACTTATGTAAGTCAGGTTTTTATATTCCCCGTACATTGATTTTTACTATAAGAGTTGAATACATTCCTTATTTATTCAAAGTAAATAGAAAAATGAATAATTTATATCAATTACTAGAATTTATTAATAAAATTTATTAAGTGTATTTCAAAATCAAATATTTTTACTGTAATCTTACATAGTTGAGTCTTTTATAAAGCTAGTTTAAATGTCAAATATAAAAATTAAAACTTTGATAATTGTCATTCCTAACTCTTTGTAATTCGTTACATATTATTACATTTGATTGTGAAATAAAATAAAAGAAACGCCAAAATAAAATTTTATTCTATATACTTTTTGTAAATACCGTCTTTTTATTACTACGTAACAGGAAAACAAATTTTAATATATATACAAATTCGGGAATATTATTATTTTGATGTTTAAATATAGTATAAAAAATTGTTATATATATACTTTGAATTCTTTTAGTAATTTTTGAGATGAATTTAAATTTGAGTTTGTAGTATTTTTTATAAACTATATAACTGTGAAGAATATAATTAAATAGTTACTCTACGTGAATGATTTAAATATAGCGCTACATAATATTATAGATAATATTATACTATATATATATAGTATATATAAGATAATAATATAATACATAATACATAATATAGATTTTTAAATTAAAAAACAGAAATTTCATTTAGAAAAGAGAAATAATTGGGCCGAAAAATGAATGAAAAATGAACTTAATATATGTTAGAATATTAAATAGACTTTGAACTTTTTGTAAAAATATTTAATAATCTGAACAAATTGATATTTGTTTCCAAGAAAAATAAGAAATATAAATGAAATAGAAAAATCAGAATGTTATATTTCTAAAATACACAAGCTCATTTGCTTTAGCTAATTTATTAAATACAGTACACTGATACAAAATTTAAAAATATACATTTTTTAAAACAATAATATAACTCGCAGTTTAATATATTAAAATTATCAAAATACAAAACATACGTATAATTTTAATGTTAACAATTATAATTACCATATATATGTTGTAAAATTTTAAGGAATTCAATTAAATAACTTTTGAAGTAATATTCTTAACAAGTTACTGAGGTAAAAATAGCAATAAAAGAGAGATATCAGAAATTATGTAATTATAAGCTGTGAGGTTTGTATACTTCATCCAATATTATTAATGCATTAACTTTTCTACAAACTCTTAGATTATGATGAAGGTGTAAATATTATATTAAGCTGGATTGAACACAAGAAGCACTAATTAAGTAATCTTAATAAATATAGTACTAGATTTTCACTATTAATGAAAAAATGATACTTGACCATTAAATAAACTTAAATATTGTTAAACATAATAACGATATATCAATATGATATCAATTATAGAAGCACCTAACTATTATATTTTATTGCGGATGATCCAGATTAATGTGAATTATAGCAGCAACCGTTGTTGGTCATCAAAATTAATAATGTTTAACTAAGTAAATTAATAAGTGATTATGCAGTACTAATGTAGATAAAATTAACTTACGAATTTATTTTTAATTTAATTTTAAAACAAACTCAATTATGGTTTTATTAAATAATTATTAATCTAATTTTAAGAATGAAATAAATATAAACAAAAATAATTGTATTATTTCATAATGCTTATTTGTTTTAATGTTTAAAATCATTATTTTTTCGTTGTAAATATTTGATATGTAAAAAAAAGAATTATCGCATACGTATATATATTAAGTTAAAGCATATTATTATGTATGTACATATAGAATATAATAAAAGAATTTTACATATTTTAATATACGAAAGCTTCCCGATATATTTTATGCGAGTACGTTTACACCAACGAAAGCGATAGAAATAGTATTCTCCATATATATAATGGAAAATTAATCAAGTTTACAAATATTAAATTATTTTCTTTTAAAAACTTTTAGAAAATATACATCTGCTGAAAATGTGTGGTATATTATTTATATTATAAAGTCCAAACTATTATTGGGCTGAACTCAAAAACATAGATTAACTTTATCATCAGCAATATTTTCATCATAAATAACTCTGATAACAGATGTTTTACTGTTTTATACTTTAACTATAATTTAATCACAGATTAAATTTTAAGGTGATTATATAAAAAATTCATTAAAAAAGCATTCAGAATAAGATGGACTCAATTATATCTCCGCGGTCAAAGAAAACTAAATTACAAAATACCTAGCCATCAATGTCATATCCAAAAAATTCGCATACACATATATACAATTGTAGGAGAAGGCGTAAGGAAAGTTGTGAGTCTTATTTTGGATATTGGAACTTTGTGTCTGTCGAGTAGTTGTTCTCAGTGCTATTTTACTGGGCAATACCGAGATATGTGTTATACCAAATATTCTTCCTATATGAACGCCCTCCGTAGGACGTTACGTTCTTTATTATTTGTGACGAATGGCAAAGGAGAAAATCTAACACAAAGCCTGATATGAATTAAAAGAAAGAGAGAAAAATAAAGAGAGATAGAGAAAGAGAGAGAGAGAAAGAGAGAGAGAGAGAGAGAATGAGAAGGAGAAAAAGGAAAATATTACGTATTAAATATTACAACGAAGCTGCATATTCTATTGTACGAGAAAAATATTCTAAAAAACTAAATTCTAAAATAAAATTTTGTTCATTCAAATATAAAATGTAACTTCAATTATATAAAATATAGATAGTCTTGCATATAATCATAAGTTTCAAATTTACAGAATACTTTGTCGCTATTTATTTATGATTATAAAAAAGATAAAGGTTTTTAGATAGTAGTTTGGAAATATTATTTTTAGTCAAATTTTTGTTTTGTTAATTGAGCATGTGATGTATAGTTTAATATTAATTTATTGATTTAGTATATATTATCTTCTTTAATAATATCAAAATTTTTTATTTATTTGATAAAATATCGATAACATTTCTCTCAAAAATATTTTCTTAAAAAATTGGATTTGCAAAAATATTTCTTTTAATATATTACAAATTATGTTCATTATAAGAACAATTTCTGCTTTTTTCTTTTTTTATTATATAAGATCATAATAAAAATAAAAATTCTGAAACATTTACGAATCTTATTCATAGATTACAATTCTATTTTTAATAATGATAATACAATAGATTAAAACTTGGCTTGAAATTTGTATAAAAATAGATTAGAATGAGATATTTATTTATTTTTAATAAAATTAGATTTTATGTTTAAATAATATAAATTTATTTTTAATATACCAAATATATTGTTTCTATTCTAGACATTTCTTTTATATAAATCTTTAGAACACTAATTGCTAAAAATCCATTCATCACTAAAAAAATCGATATATATTGAAATTTTATTTATAATTAATACTTAACGTATAATTGCTTTTCAAAATTATGATTCTTACTTCTTTTGATTGAACAATGATATTCACATTGACAACAATATATTTTTTTGGTTAATATTAAACTGCAAATGAGAATGGTAATTCTGTTCTAAATTTATATTGTCTATAGGATTTAGAAATTTTTTACTTATACTCTTTAGGAATTGTTACATTTTTATAATATTTTATACTAATGTTAATATTTATCTTAATATTTTATAAAATATGTAAGATAACCATCAAAATGGAATACAATAAAATTAAAGGGTAAGGAAATTATTATATTTTTACATTCTCCTGGTTAAATTGTATATTCTAATATTTAAAAAATATAATAGTAATTTAAAATACGTTTGAAAATTTTTATTATCAATATGAATACGTGAAAGAATCTGCGTTTTGAATTATATATTATAAAATAAATACAATCATTATTTATTTTACCAAAACGAATGTTTATTAAAAATTATCAATCTTTAGAAAAGAAAAAATTTAATGATAAAATATTTTCAGTGAAGATACAATTTATGTATGAAAGTCTATTTAAGGAATTTACTTAAAATTAATTCTGGTTGAATAAATATTAGAAAGTTCAATATTTTACAAATTAAATTTATCTAATTAAGATATTGTTTGCATTAAGATTTATTTTATTAGTTTCATTTAGAAGAAAGGATATTTATTGATTTTATTATATATATTTTTTAGAATTGTAATAATAACTGTTAAATAATAAAAAAAAATATTTATATGCAGTGCATTTTAAATTGAAATAGAAAATCCTTAATATTGTGTTCTGTTGCTCTTGTCTACAGTTAATAACGATTCTCCTTCTGAATGTTCTATCCATTCATATTCAAAATGAAAATGCCAATCAGTATATGACAACTATTGCAGCAGAATCACTAGCAATTTTTAGAATCAGACAATCTGCAGCTAATACAGCTGTTGAAGTTATCTGAGAATCGAATACTGCGTACTCGAACTTCCAATAAAAGTGAGATAGAAGAAAAGAAAACACAATTTTCGTACTTGCAACGTAGGAAATATAAAGATAAAACTACACAGAGGTCCATGGAATGTTGTACTAATAGTTTTTACAAATTCCAAAATTATATCGAGGCTAGACCAAATTCAATAAACGTTTATGTTTTTTCTTTAGCAATTTTTATTATAGTGCTTAGGCATCTTTTTCAGATTTAATCCAGAATATTAATAGTTTTTTTTATTAATGAAATAAGTTGATCAAGTGAAGTTCGAGGACCTTTATACATTATCATAATGTTCTTAAATTTTATATCTATTAAAAATTTTCATCTTTACTTAAGTAAAGGTAAAGAATGCAAATAATGTATTCGAGATGTATAGTTACGCGTATATTGAAACAAGACTTTCCTGTAGCGCTTCAACGGATATCTGTGCAAGGAATTTCAACATTTTGTTTTGTCCTGCCTCATGTAACATGCGTAGTTTGCTAATGGAATTTCACTTATATACTGTGATCACCTGAAAGGTCTCGCTTCGGCTAGTCAATACGTAAGACTAGTAGAAATTGTCTCTTATATGCTGGAACATCGGTATATCGGTATTAAGTGAAAGATAAATCGCAAGCAAGGAAATAAATAAGTAAAGAAACTTTGGTGTTGAAAATACTTTCGTTTCATCTATACATTTTAATTAATAACAAATAACAGAGTCTAAAAAGTATGTAGTTTTAAAATTATATAAGAATGCAATTAAGATTGTTTATCTTGGTTGAATTTTTGTCCTTGAAGCCAATCGTAACTCGTTATAAGATAACAGTGGAGCTTTTTGTTGCGAAATGTGCTCTGATGTTGCTGTATCCAGAGCTTATAGAGATACAAAAAAAGAACAACTTGCCGTCTATAGGGACGTCTCTGAGTTGCACTTTCTCTTTTTCTTACTTTCTTTTTCATGACCAGAGGGTACCACTTTTCTTAAGACAGCGCATAATGTACACCCGGGGATCTTACGTATCGGACACTTACGGTAATGGTGATAGACGTCGGGGCTTTTGTACTGCAATGTTTCCGTGATCGTCCTCCTTCCTGCTGTTCTTTCATCTAGACTTTTATAGTCTTTCTTCTGATCTTGAGACTACTGAAAGATATTACTTTTGAGCTCTATTAACGCAATTGCAGAAGATAAACAATCTTCCAGCTTTTCTTTCTCTTCTGCATACATACGACTGTACTATATAAATGCGTTTCTCATTTACTATTGATTTTCGCACTCGCATGAATGAAAAACTAAAAAGATTTTTCCGTGATCTCTCATGTAATGCAAATCATAATAGAAATAGTAAAATTTTCTAATTAATCATTAACAACCAATTATAATTTCTTATCTCATAATATTTCTATTGATATCTCATAATATCTCATAATAATTGATCGAAGTGTAAAATATTTGTATTTATTTGAAATAATATAATCTACTTAATAAAAGTATAAAAGCAGATACAGTATACTCAATACTTTAAAATTTATCCAATAATGGATCAATTTCATGCATTATACATGAGAGTATTGATTTTTTATCTATACAAATACACTAAACGCATCACTTAATTTAGATCCAGTCAGGCTTCAAATAGTTTCTATTCTAAATAATTAAAGGTAGAATAAAAGTCATTATAATAAATACGTTTATAGTAAATAATTTGGCTTAATTTTAATGATAATGTTTTTAAAGTCGTTTCCATAATTTAAAGTAAATTGCAAAAATTTGCTGTAAATATTTTTAAATATGTTTTTAATTTAGAAAGTTTTTATATTTTATTAGATCATTTTAATTCTTTCTACTTTATCTAGATTATATTAGATGTTCTAAACTTCGAACTTTCAAGATTCGCATTCCTGTGACTTAGAAAATTTCTAGTCTCGCATCTTGAAGTCTGTTTAAAAGAAAGAAAAATGTAGAAGATAGAAAAATGCATGCTTGGAATGGTTTACAAATAGCTTCTTGAAACTGTAACTAAAACTTTCTGAAGAAGGTTCTTTTAAAGTTTGAACATGTCAAGTTTGTTACCACCAGATAAAATTGATGAAAAAAATACATTTTCGATACTCTTTGTATAGTTTTATCAATAAAGTCTCGATTTGATTCTTCTAATAGACAAGATTGCAAAATTTTATAATTTTGATCATATGTAAATAAAAAAAATAGATTTGGAATATTACATTTAAATACACCGACTATTTATCATTTAAGATTTCGATTAGCTAAGAAAGTGTGGAAAACATGTGTAACGAAAGAATAATAGTTTATACCTATAAAAAACGAAATAGTCTAGATCAGAGGTAATCAAGCAATTAACGATTACTGATCACTTAGTTATGGAGACGATTCGAACTACGTAAACAATTCGATTCAGTGTAGCACCGTAATGGATCATTTGGAGCTTAGAGCACATCAGGCATATATACAAAAACAACAGATTACTTTGTGGGTATGTATCTGAAGATTTTGTTGTTACTTTCTATGTAAAATTGACTTTTCTTCTTTTCGTCCTGATAAATTTAAGGAAAAACGTACTATTTTGCAAGATATTGTGAAAAGCCAGTAACATATAACCTTGGAAGACTGATGTTCACATTTTCAATCGAAAAAATTCTTACTACGATTACTAAAATACTGAGTTAGCAATAACTAAGTGATTTTTCACTTCTCAAAATAGTAAATACTTATTATTCATTTAAAAATAGTTTTAACATTATAAGCTTTTTTACAATATTAATAATTCTTAAAATGAACCATGTTTTTTTTCTAGACAACAAATTTTAAAGTAGAGTTTCATTTGAGTCTAATCTTAAAATATTCTTATTTAACATCCTCTATTTAATATAGATATATATTAAGTTTGTAAAAACCTTTAATATAATGAAACTGTATTTTTAAAAAATTTATTAGTGAAAAGATTTTATGTTACAGGAAATATTTTACTTAAGTATGCGAATTAAGTATTACGTAGAACTATACGTATAATTATACGTTTAATATACGAGTATGTGAAACAATGTATGTGAAACAATAATCTATTATCGCACTTTTAAAAGATATGTTTTGTTGATAAGCATTAATAATACAAAATCTATTTTATAAGAATTGGAACTTTAATTTAATCGAATTTATTTTAATTACTATTAATGAAGTAGAAATTTAATTATTAATATATACTACCTTAATTTTGGTATTCTCTGAAATCCTAGATAATAAATTTTTTGAAACAAAGATTAATTTTAGCAACTGTTACTAATACCTGATTACCTATAGATTAAACGTTTTATTATAAAAAGATAATTTCTATTCTATATTATTTAATTTTTCGTCAGGTATTATAAGATCAACATGAAATTGTAAAAGTCGGAAACTTTGGGTGCAACTTTGCATAAAATTTACTTATTGTTCAGATAATTATTTTGACTAGAAAATGATAAATGATATAAAACTTCTTATATTGTAGTAACAATTTCTTATTCAGCATCGCAGAAATCATTCCATAATCGGCTTTCAGCGATAGCTAATACATAATCCCAACGAGTGCATTTCAGGATATGTACTCCCCTCTCTCCCATAGGTGATAACCTAGTTCAATGTTAGTACCATGTAGGCCCCAGTGGTCCTTTATCTTAGCCCCATGAGCCGAGCACCAATGTTGAATGGTTTCATTACGGATACGCTACTGCTGCCGCTGCTGCAACTGAAACGAAAAAACTTTAATTAAGGCTCGTAACGACTAGCGAGTTTTATACTTGTCGCCAAATTAACTATGACGATGCAAATCGATACACGGGTTGATTAGATATTTTTGCCTTTATTATTTTTTGTCACAATTCTTTCGGACAAAAGCTTGAGAAATACGGAATATCTTGTATGATACTCTCAAATATAGAAAAGTCTTTTTTGCTCTCAATGGAATCTAAAAATTATTGCAAGGACGGCAGGTCGATGATTCAGCTATTCGGGATGACAACTTTTATTTAACCATTGGAGGCATAAATCTCGCAAAAACATGGTCGATTGGTTTCGATTAATCAATACAATATTTTATATTTAAACATTTGAAAGGTTTACTTCACGTCTTAATCTGGTGGCTTTTTAAATATTATTTACAGATACATCTAAGTTAAGAGTAAATTTTATTTAAACATCTGTTTTTTCTTTTCCTGAATATTTAATCATTAAACCAATTAAATTAATAATCATATTAGTATTCCTATTCGCTTATTTTTAATATGATTTTAATTCTATTACTATACACTAATTAATTTTTATACTTGTTTTTGTATATTATATTATCATAATATGAAATAATATGAAATATTTTTTCAAGTGTATACTTAGGTAAACTAAAAAACCATGTACATGTAAGTAGCTCTTTAAAAATATTATAGTTTAATCACCATATGTTTTGGTTAATTTAATTTCCATTATACTATTTTAAGAACTTTAAATAAAATTTATTAATAATTAGCGAAATTTGTATTTTATAAATTATATAAATATTGCGATCTGTAGTAATCAGATACGCTATGTAAATATCAGTAATTATTTAAAAACCTTTCTTTATAGTTGAACTATTTATGAAATTTGATATACATATAAATTTAACAAGTATCAATAATATAAAAAAATATCATACGAAAGGAATGGAAGGATTATAAAAAAATTTATAATATCGTTAAGAATGTTGTTATGGTTTTTCTGAAAATAGAATTTAAGATAGAAGGTTTTAATAATAAAAAAATATAGAATTTTCTAATAAGTAAAAAGTTTATAAAACCCTTTGAATTCACAAGACAAAAATTTAACAAAAAACAATAATTTTAATATATGAATAGATGGTAATCTAGTGTTTTATCTGGACTGTATTAAAACCAGAATGTACAGAGAAACTTCCACATTATGATATTGAAAATTTAAACACCTAAAGTCGTGTAGATTAATTACAAAGAAGGAAAAACGAGAGGCTTTAATAACAAAATTATTGATTAAAGTATGAATGATTGGCATACAAGCAGAGAATTTTCTTTATCGATTCCGTATTAATAAAAATCCCTCGCAATTGTACGATTGTTCTCCATGTATGTTTGGAGGAAGATTTTATCTACCAGGATTTTCAGTAAATCTAGATAGGACACGAGATACTAATATCTAAAACGAAGGAATCCTCGCATTGAATCTCGCAAGCCTAGACTACATTCTAACATGATTACATTTTTAACTAATAACTTAAGTAATAATACCTAACTGCGACATAATATCTCACATCTTCGATTTATGGGAACAATATAAAATCTAGAAAATGAAAGTAAGTGGTTATAACTGTTGCTGTAGTTAATACCTATTATCTTTTCTAAGTATATATCTACAATTGTAGTTATAGATAAGTTATAAGACTAGACTTACGTGATCTACAAATATATAAAATATGTAGATTATAAAAGTATTATAAAAATTAAAAAGAATTTCAGGAAGATAAAAGTAATGGAAAAGATACAATATTATAGTAATTGTTAAAAGGTAGTAATCATGAATTATGTAATAGTAAAACGAAAAATAAAAATAAACTTGAAGGACAGAAAAATAGGAAACAGAATACATGTCAATGAGCATGTAATCGAGTCAAATGAAATATATTGAGCATAATATAAAAATAATTAGGCAAATAAGATTCAGAGAAAAACATTTATAATAAAATATATCTTAATATTCTCGTTCGAAGAATCGGAAGAAATAAGAAAGATATATATATATATATATATATATATATATACATATTTTTATTATACGCAAATATAAATGGAATTTGCAGTCAGAGTTTTTGTTATTGTTATTTTCTTAAATAGTTATTTTGTTTAAAACTTTAAATTTTTGTAATAAGCAGATTGGATTAACATTATAGAAAGATTTAAATAGAACCAGTGAAGCCAATTGGGCTTTAACGACTATAATATTAGTTTCAAAAATGGAATACTTTGTATTAACACTTATAATAATAATACGTTTTATATATTTTTCACAGTTTTATAATATGCAAAGATATAAAAACAATATAAATACATATGCAGTGAAAAATTATTATTTTGTACTATATTATGAAGTTAATATAAATGTATTTTAAAACCTAAGATTTTTTTATAAAGGAAAATGAAGGACTAACATAACTGTTGTATTTTCCTAATTATAAATATATTTCTTAAAGAAAACATTAAATCTTTCTTTTTTAAAATAAAGATTAGTATATAAATTAAAAAGTGTATAATAATTAAGTATCTGTCATTTTCAAAGAAACTATTGATTCTATGCTCAGATACAATGCTTTCTTAATCCATTTTCACATTAATTATTTTAATCATATTTGCCCCAGGATTTCTCACCTATATTTACTGTCTATTCATGCAAGTAATATGATTATTGCCTTACTCTTAAATATATTAAATTAGAAAGATTAATAGGAATACTATTTTCTAGATTAGCCACTTATGTGTAAATATAAATTAAAGTTATAAATTCTGATAAGAGAAATTTGAAGTATAATTTTTCAAGAACTCTTTCTTTTCAAACATCCATACGCACTATGTATGAATATTAAAAAATAAATTGTAATCTTCTTTCATTATATCATGTATTATTTCTTTAAAAATACTAAGATTAAAAAAACTGACAAAATCTCGGAATTTTGTAGAAAGAACATCCTTATTTTTTGTTATTTTTTGTAGAAAGAACGCTCAACGCTTTTACACCTCTTATGTCCCGATCAGTGACCGTAGATACTCAGTGTAAGTGAGAAGAAAATAGATTAGAAACTGAAAGGAAAAAGGAATAAGTTTCAGGAATACTTAAAGGACACTTTCTTGTAATTATCTTACTTTTATTTAATGAAATTTCTTTAGATCTATATTTTTTAATTTAATTAATTTTAATCTGCATAGTGTAAATTATTATACATGTTATTAAAACAGAAGAGGTTTCTAAAATTGTTTTCATTTTAAAACAATATAAGATCATTAACATTTTTTAAGCAAGTGAAAATTTTTAATTGATACTTCCAGAAAAAGTTTATTTCAGGTTATCGTTTTAATTACATTATTCACATATTTATTTGCCATATAATCTGAGTTTCTAT
Source organism: Wiebesia pumilae (assembly GCA_018907045.1). Taxonomy (NCBI): domain Eukaryota; kingdom Metazoa; phylum Arthropoda; class Insecta; order Hymenoptera; family Agaonidae; genus Wiebesia; species Wiebesia pumilae. The sequence goes on from JACCHZ010000104.1 coordinate 3,587,405, forward strand.
ATAATTTTATCAATGATTTTATTAAGCTATGGAATTTTTATTTGAAGCCATTACAATTATATTAATACTCATTCGAGTTATTTTACTTTTTAAGAATTCTTAAAAAGAGAAATGAAAAATATTTCAATATCTTCACAAATTATCTAAGTATTTATTGATATAAATTATTTTTTCAGGATTATTTAAAAATATATGAATAGTCATTGAAAGTACACTAAGTACGCAAATAACTTTTCCTAGATCAAAAGAAAATCAAAAAGGATTTTGATAAGCTCTAGCATTCATGGAAAGGTTCAGTAAAAGAACAAAAGTATTCCTTTTATCTGAGTATCTCAAACAGTCAAAACCTTATATCGTTTATTTTTATATCAGATCTTTAGTTTTTAAGCTTAAGCTGGGACACCAAATCTATTTTCGTTGTAGATAGAGTAGAAGGATTTTATACTAGTTGAATGTTCAATCTTATAAATTCTCAAGATCAGGCTATAATTATGAGAACAAGATGTTTTTATACGACAATAATCTATGAGTTTGTCAGCTTACAAGCAACATTGCATACAATTCCGATAAGTGGGTAAGAAACTGAAGTGATGGATCATGACAAGTTTAATAATATTTAGGATACCTATTTATATAGCGGCTATATTTGTATGTATGAAAACATGTCAAGCAAAAAATGTAACTAGTTGAGAGAGCAGATAAATGTATACTTAAGTTAAGTTTTTTAAATTATGTGTTTCTTCTGTATTAAATTATTTTTTATTTTTTATTTATTTCTATATTTAGAAAATATATTTAAAAAGTTCTGTAATTAGTATAGCACAATAAATTTAAAATAATACGTAGTGTACATTACAAAATTGATGAATAAAATTACATATATAAATTATTATAAGCAATTGGAAAATATGTGATTAAAATAAAAAATATATGATTGTGACAAAAAACTATGAAACAAATTCATTATATTAAATTTATTATTAATTATATTAAATTCTCAATTATTTTCTGTATTTTATAAACAAGTTTTTAATTATTATAAATGCAAATTGAAGGTGATAAACAGAAAATATCTTTATTTAGAATATTTTTACGGAATATCTGCGTGAACGTTTAAAGTCGTAAATTCATTATAGAAAGAATTCGAATTATTAATAATATTCTTATTAAACTTAATTATTATGTAATAACTTTCGAAAATATTAATAAAAAAATTTAATTTACTATAATCAAAGTACAGTATTATATATCGTAGATGAAAGATAAAAGATCGTATCTACAAAGAAATAACACAATTTTTGGAAAAGATATTTTTACTTATTTTGAGAACGTTTTTTGAAAAACTATTTAGTCTATTGATTTTATTTTATAAACAACTATTGTAAATATTTATTAAATGGTTTTGAAAAGGTAATATTAATAATATTTTTATTATTAGTAAAACGGAAGCATAATCAATATTTTATATGTAGAATTAAATATACATCATAGAATTTTGTTAAAATTGTTTTCAGCGAGTTTAAAATTTATATGAAAATAAAAATTAGAAATAAAATAGAAATAATAATCTTTGTTAATTACTGTTGATTTCTACACATAGTTTAATAACTTATATTTTTTATGTTTTTATATAAGTAATCTTTTACAATTTATTTTTAATACTCCGTTAAAAAACATAATTCTAAATTACTTCCATTGAAATGTTTATATTTCAGATATTATTGGTTTACATTTTTTTAATTACATGAAACTTATTAATTTAATAAAAAATATGCGTATATTTCACATTATACTATGTGAAATATTTGTTACATTACTTTATATCGCAACTTTTTCTAAAATTTTGTACAACTTAGTACTAAACTAAGTACTAAATAATATATCGTACTCTTATTTTTCCAACACCAGAGGTTGATTCTTAAAAATAGACGAAAGAAATAATTCTACTTTCTCATTCAACAAGAATTTTAATGTTTAAAAACTTAATTGGTAACTATAAATATTAAATATCTTAAATGTGTAACACAATATTTAAACACATTTTTAATTATTGCATAACTATAATTACTTTTTTATAAGATGGACTCATAAGTTGTACAGTAAGCATAATCATATTCCATTAATATAAGTTGCACATATAGATTATTTATTAAGCATTAACATTATTTAACATTGATAATATAAATATTAATACACAAGTGCAGAATAACGCACAAAGTTAGAAAATAATATATATACATTTACCTATACATTTAATTTATACACTAACCTTTTAAATATGACATATTTCAAGTATAAATAAGTAAGCATCGATTATATGATGAACTGGAATAAATATTGACAAATTTTCATCTTACATTACAAAGATTATTTTATACGAATTAAATATAAAATTAGATGCTAATAAGCTTTACAAGAAAAATTAGTCTGTAAAATTTAATCAAGCTAGTAATTGTAAGATTGTAAGGGTAATAAAATACATTGCTCTTTTATTCGTTTTAAGACAACACCTAAGCATTTAAGATATTAGATGCTTTCATATTTCTACACAGTGAAATTCTAAGAAATTCTTCATATATGCATGACATATCCATTAAGAATAGATTAAAGGAAAAATCAAACTAGAATATAAATAAATTTATTGGCAATAATTTCAAAAGGTTTAACAAACATAAATCTTTTGACCCTCTAAAGAGCTTCAAAATAATAAAAGTAGTTTAAAGAGACAATTTAACATCACAAAAAAATTAGTTCTAAAATTTATTAAATTGTAATGAAAATTTCACATCTTAATTGTCATATAATATTGAAAAATAGATCAAAAGTATAGTTGATTATTGTTAATAAATAATATTTATAATTATTATTATAAATTTAGGCGAATATTATTACAATAATATTTATAATAATTATTATAATATTACATATGTACATATTATTAAAATACAAGGGCTACGATAAAATTTTTTCGTAAACAGAAACATTATCTTGAAGTCTGTAAACCTTTTGCAAATTATGAAGGTATATGTATAAAATATTTTTAATCATTTGTCTGAAGCTTTAATGTTCTGTATTAAAGAATATAGATTGCTAACTATAATCAAATTACAAATTTTCTGGGTAAAAAGATCAAATTATTCTTGTATAACCATGATTAATTTTATGTAGTCATGAACACTTTTCACTTTATAAAAATATGCGTTAAATTTAACCTGTCAAGTTTAACAATCCTTTTATCCATAGAAGTTTCGGTATTATAAGTTTCGGTATTTCTTAGTTTTTGTGATTATTTCGCAATTCTTCAGAAATAGAGAATAAAATAAAATAAATAAAAAAAAATGTCCTAATTCCAAGTATAACCATTGGATAGTTATGCCGTGAGAATAAAGACTTCTTTTGTATTTCGCGATAACAGAAGTTGATTTTTTAAATAAAATTTTCAAATATATTCTATAATTTTTACTGTACTTTAATTAGCATTAATAATGTAAAAACAACGAAAACGATTCTATATAAATTAATTTTCCAAAATAATATCTGCTATACTATTAATTCGCAAGATAATAGCTATATTTTGTTATTTCAAAGAGAAATAATTCATTTTGAATTTATTTACTATGTTCTCATAAAAATTAAATGTATTGTCCAGAGGATTATTAGTATATTTTAATTTTTAAAAAATATATATTTCACGTGATTAGATTGTTTTGTCAAATATAATATACATTTAATTAGTTTTAGTTTTATAAAATTTGTAATAAATTCAATGATCAATCAATCAATTTTTAATATTATCGTGCATGAAAATGATATTTTAAAAATAAAATATTAAAATGTGATTATTTTTTACGTAACTATTGCAAGGGAAAGTAATTTAATGGCTTTTTTCTTTGAAAAGAAATCAAATTATTTTAATTTATTACTTAGTTAAAATATTTCTACCTAAAATACTTTAAAAACTATGATTTCTTTGAAGTACGTGTAGGTGAGTGTGAATTTGGTTGATAAGAAATCTTATACTAAAATTTTTCTTGATTCTATTTCATCGATAGTAAAAATATCAGTGATTATATTTTGCAGAGTTTTTTAATATTTACTTTGATTGATGCTTTCTAAAAATTGCATTCAAATATTGTCATATTTTTTTATTCGTAACTTTTAAATACATGAAATTAGATTCACAGTTTTTATTAATTTATGTTTTAGAATATGTAATATTAAATATTTATCTTCTATTATTATTACTACAACACTTTCGCAAAGGTAAATTTTATAAAGATACTTAGTATTAGTTCTAGAAGTATGCGAGATATTTCCTTTTTAATTTGTATGTTTTAATATAAAAGGTAAGATACTATTTGAAATTGAATTTATTCTACAACTGTTGGTCTTCATTTCATAAGTAAAGAAAACTTAATACAATTGCAATCAATTAAGCAAAAATAAATATTAACTTTCTACATGGATAACATGATTTCTTTCTACTTTAATTGAAATTCATGAAACATTTTACACATACTTATTCTCCGTTTAAATATGTATTAGACGAAAAATTTCAATAAAACTAATTATTATATTTAGTTTAAATATTCTTCAAACATCTTTATATTCAATTATTAATGAATTTTTTCTATAATTCTTATAAAGATACGATTTTTAAAAGTCTAGGTTTATCTAATCTATGTTTTATTTTAAAACTACAATTATTTAATTAAGTTGAAAATTTCTATTCTAAAAATAAAAATATTTGTTAAGTTAAACATATTCACAGGTTTTTCAGAGAAATTATTTTCTATCAAAGTATTATTATAATAAAAATAGTGGCTTCAAAATTATCGTTAAATATACTGTTATTAATTACAATGTTTAAAATAATTTTACAAATACTTAATAACTGCGTACTGATATCATCGTAAAGCCTGTTAAAAACACATCTGAGCTTTGCAGTTTTATTTCAAGAGAAACTAAAGATTAAAATTAATTAAAAATTCCCTTTGTAATGATAGCGAGCAGCGCGTAATTTATTAAAAATGCGACGCATTACTACATGGTTGTATTGACAAAGAACCGAAATAGATCAGTCGAAAACTAGCTTTTAAAAGAAAATTAAAAGTGCAATTTATCTAATGGAATATGGTCTCTAGATGAACTACTTTATAACAGACTTATCATAAATGAAAAATCTCGTAAACTTACCAATATATATTTTGATCAAAGCAAGTTTTGCTGAAGCATTATATATGTAACATGTATGTGCACAGACATGTAAATGGAAGGCTCGTTTTTTTAACTATTCATATATTTGATTAAATGTATATATATAATTGACTGTGTTGAAGTATGAAACATTGTTATTTATTATATTTTCCTTAAAATTAGTCTTATATTTTATATCAAATAATAAATTATTGCTTTGTTAAAATTTATAAGATTTCGAATAAAATTAATTCTTGTATAAATTAATGTTCATTTTTATTACGCTTGTAGCTATAATAAAATAATTGAGTATTTAATTCATAGTTGACAGTAAAAAGATTCATTTACGATAGAATAATGATGTACTAAGCATAGATAGTACTTATTTTATCGTGAAGGTATCGCTATCACTAGTCTGAACTAGTATGAAAAATTATTTATGAAGTCACGAGTTGGTTACTATTTAATTGTAATAAAATAAGAATGAAAGAATATTTGAAAAATGACTGAGAAAAAATCAGCAGTATTTAATCATATGTATATACTTACAATTTCAGAATATAAAATACTTTTTAATTCTAATGATTGAAATTTTTCAAACTCAAAGATTATATGAGAAAAATTTTGACATTTTTCTGATTACCTATAATAATTCTAATAATTATTTTTAGTATATATTAATAAAACGTATATTTGTAAAATAATAGAGACTACTGCAGTGAACAAATTTCTTCTAGATATCGATCAAGCTACTACTGACAAAAAACAAGTACTATTCTAACACTTTTAACACATATCTTCTTTAAGAATAAAAATAATAATAAAGGGTATGCGCACTATTTACAAAAATATTTTATGAAGTGAAAATTTCATGTGAACTGAAATGAAATTACATAAATGAGAAATTAACGTTGTCATTTATATTTAAAATGTTCTTTTGCAGTGAAATTGCAATAAATTGAATGAAAATTTAGAAAATGAATTTTGAATATATGCATAATTTTATTAAATTACATCTGATCTCAATATACTTAATACACTTTGTTAATGTGTTTGAGCGCATTATCAAAGCGCTCTATCAAAGTTTAAAATATAATTGAGAACGTATTTTTAAATAATAATTTTTGTATAATAATTTCACAAATTTTCAACATATACTATGTTTGTTTTATATGATAAGTTTATTATTTTATAATTATTCACCATAAGTCAATTATCTTCAAATTTAAAAATCATTTTAATTATAAAAAATGTATAATATATTTTTCAAATTGAATAAACATCTTTATACATAAAGATCGCACAGATCAAATAAAACGACGTATTTGTTAATTCGTTAAAACCTGGCTATGTTTATGTTCATTAAATAATGCAATTAGGTACGCATGCAGTAATTCAATGGAATATATATCATAAAAAAGAGTGTAGTAAAGAGCAGAAGTAAGTTTTTTCCAGATGAATGAATGGTAAGAGTAAACACGCGTGACAGAGGCAGGTTTTCGGATGCCTATTAACTAGAACACAGTGTATAAGTTATATGCAACCACCAAAAATGTATAATAAAAAGATGAGCTGGCGAATGAGAAACGGAAAAAGAGGAGAAATTGCATCCGCGAGCTTAAATCCAGCGAATTACGTTCATATACTTAAATTGCATTTCATGCGATAATCCTGCGCTTTCTTTGCTGACAATTTTCACGACCCTGCTCATCCCCGCTTACGTTCTTATTACTCTCATCCCGTTGCTCTATTTTTTCCCTTGTCGCACCGCACTTTTACCACAGCCTACGAAAAGGAGGATGTTCTTCGTGACCCAAGAAGTGTAAAGTTAGAGAAGAGGTTCCCTTCAACCCTTCCACTCCACCCTTAATACTTCATCGTAGATTTACCTTAAATCTAGACAAACTCTTCTCAACGTACAGATGAACACAAATACATCTATTCACTTATACTTCAAAATAAAAAACAATTACAATCAGCTTCCTCATACATAAAATATTAAATTTAAAAAACATATTTTCACTATTCTAAATTAACGTTATGTAATAATTTATATTTTGCACTTTTCAGCTGATTCATTATGTCAAAAGCACTTATTCACTTAAAAAAATGCTGCTACGAATTCTTAGAATATTATATAAAACTACTTTTATTATTTATAACACAAAAGATTATATTGCAATTTCCTTGTAATTATATTACATTCTTGTAATAAACTCAGTCAAACATAATAACAATAAAATTTTCGTTATAATTATTACTTAATGATATTTACAAAAACTTTTTTATTTTATAAATAGATAATAATATAGTTTCTTAGATTTTACAAACTTGCAATATGTATTCTTGAAATTATAATTTTATATAACATTGCACATTATTTAGAAAGCTTTTTGAACATAAATTCATGAATTTGCAAGTAAAAACTAATTATATACAATTATAAATAATTTTCGATAGTTAAGAAGTAGACAACTTTTTAATATCAAATGATTTTTTATTACCAACTGAAAGAGTTAATAATATTATTTTATGAATAATTTCTGAAAAAATAACAAAATTCGCGTACTAGAAAATTGTTCACAATTTTATGCGAATAATTACCAATAATTAGCATATTTTTAATATATTATACTTAATATTTATTTACATTAATATAAAAGATATGAAATATTATGTAAATACTACTTCAAAAAATTTACGAGAAAACGGACAGATGCTATTCTTGAATTATAAAATACCTAAAAATATATTTTCTTTCAAAAATACGATGAATGAAAAGTCAACAATAATAAAAATATATTGAATAGATTTTACAATCTATCATTTTTATTATCTTTTCAATTTTTTCTTTTGCACGTTTCATATTGTTATAATTCATGTCATGTACTTCAAATAGTCCTAATTTTGTGCGACATAATATTATACATACTATCCAGAAAAAAAAATTAATAAACTGTCGTTTGTTAAGAAGTAACATACCGTACGCATGATAACAGCCCAGTCACAATATGTGTTAATAACATTTTTTATTAAAATGCTATCAATCTATTATGAAAGTACAAATTATACAGTAATGTTAGAAATTATATCTTTTTCATATAATTTCATAAGCAAATCAAATTCGCCATGTATATATATAAAGTACATATATTACATAGAATATTTGCATTTATAATAACGATTTACTTCAGAAAATTTGTCACATTACACACAGGTAGAACTGGAGAAATATATGTTATTTTATATAATTCACTTTATACACTTTATAACATATATTTTATTCTTTTAACTGTCATGTTTTATGAATTGAAATTCAAGTAAATAATTGTGAACGTGGATTATTTAATTTTTTATCATACTAATGAACAGTTTCTAGTTTCGTAATTTTTATCAAAAATTGCTTCTGAAAAATCATATTCATAAAATCTAATTTCTATTAAGTTTTTTATTTTGATTTTTATAATTCGATTCCAAATTATATACATAATTTCACTTCACCCATGTATGAATTTAAAACTGGTTATTGCTTCGATCAATACTATTACTGCACTCTTAAATTTAATATTGTAAAATGAATTTACTTCAGTAGAACAAAGTAGCACAATGATTGGCAGTCGATATCAATCATAAACTAAAAGAATCAAGTAAAATTGTCACAAAGTAATTTCCAAGCTTGTAAGTGGAGCAAAGAAGGATTTTCATAAATTACAGAAAAGTACTCGTTTAACATCGGCTTCTAGCCCTTAGAAAGAGGAAACGCTTGCACATACGCAGCCGAGATTCGCGTGAGCGCCTTGATAAAAGAGCCCGGACTCGCCTGCCCCTGAGGTCGTCTCCTCCGCTTAATTACAGTCACGCAAAGGTCGGTCCGAGAGGCAATAAATCTCCAAGGGCGAACGCGGCGGTGGGTCCAGGGTTTGGTCAAGCGCGCCGCCACTCAATGCTGCGTTTTGTTCCTCGAGCTGCGCTTCACCCCGCTCCGATTGCTCGGAACTTTGAACTTTGAGGAGTTTGAGAGAAGCACCGCGACTTCGACGTTTTTTTAGTCGCAACATTTCGCGGATATTAATTTTCGTTTGAAGTTTTTAAAAATTATCTGCTCTTGCGTCCTGGAACTGAGCACTATATGGGAATTGAGGTTTTGGTTAAGCGAGCAAACGAATTCTTTGAACATAAATATTATATAATGAGTATACGTATGGCCTATCTATTTTTTAAAAGTAAATTTAATATAAAGATTAGTTTAAGTTTTTATTTAAGTTAATTTAAGTTATTATTTATTCAAAATATTATTTATATCAAATGTTCCTATTCGAATATTTTAAATATTTATAAAATATATATAATATATAACTTTCACCATGTGACATTGTGAATGTCACTAATGCGACATTATATGATTAAATGTAAAAAATATGTTATCATTTTTTTAAACATGTATTTATCTTTTATAATATTTGAAAATGTATTTATCCTTAGATTATAATTATTTTATTATAATATTTTATTATTTTATTTAATATAATATTATTTTATTTAATGCAACCAACATTAAAAAATTAATGTGTTTTTGAATAATATATTTTTTTTAGGGTGGTTTTTATTAAAAGAATTAATCATTTATGAATCTTTTAAATTATTCATAAATAACATTAAAAAGTTTAACAAACTGACAGAAGTAATATTTGTAAACAGAATGAAAATAAACTGACATAAATGCAAAATCCACTCTTAAATTTCTTTATAAACTACATATATATATATATATATATATATATATATATATATATATATGTATATAGATATATTATTATCCATCTAAATAAATCATGAAAATTCACTGAAAAACAACATACAAAAAATTAAAAGAATTTTTAATCTAGGTTCTTTGCTAAAAAATTATTGTACATGTAATGTAATAAAATTACCATCATTATTTCCAAGTTCATGGAATACCAACGATATTTTAATATTTATTAATATCGGAATGTACTCAACAAGGTGTGACAAATTTATGGGAATATCGTAATAAAATGTATAAATTAAATAGATTCTTTCCATCTTACTTTTATAAGAATTTTTTAATAGACAACTACGAAGCCTCGTTGCAGCTGATGATTTTAAAATTGATTCTCCATATAAAAAATCATTGAGGATATCTGCCTCATGAACAATATGATTATTTTCAAAAATACAAGAAATAAAAGACTAGAACAGTTTCATCGGAGTATCGACATATCGTGAGAGCATTGCTCGTTCCTAGCTATTATTCATCAATATAAAGACGAAGACATTCAAGCACTTTCATAAATAAAACATCATGCAGCAGTGCATTACAATTCTACGCAACGTATAGTCTTAGCAACGTGGCAGAATCGTTGAATATTTATTTTGCCAAATGCATTCCCTGTTACGATGCAACATCTGGATTACCGTATGAATTGCTTACTTTAAAAGAGAGCAAGACATGATGCGCGCCGAAATCTCTGTTTTTAATTAAAGCTTTTATGATTTTAGAACAAATCGCTTCCGTTTCCACCTGCTGACGACGTTATTATTGTAACAGCGTGGTCGTTTTTGATAACCTTAAACGAGCGTGACTTGGTAACGTTTATGTTTAAATGTAAAATTACATCTATAATATTGAGAAAATTTAGCTAAAATTTCATACGACTTTCATGAATATGTGACAAATTTGATATCCATATTCGATTCAAAAGATATAATATTAAATAACGTATGATTAAGTATCTTCGATAAATTCCTTTAAGGCATGATTATTCTTGTAAGAAAATAATCTGCTTTAAACCACAATTTTTATAAGTTTTCGATTAAATATTCTATTTTTAGCTATTAAAATTAGACCTTTCCTATTATATTGAAAATCTCTTATATTGAATGTGAATATCCACGCGTCATATCTATTATTTCTTCTTATATTAATATTATTTCTTCTGTAAATCGGACCTTAAAAAATATTCAACAAGAATTTTAATATTTTGTAACATTGGATTCTCAATTTAACGTTTATTTTATTTCTCTTTGTCTTTTATATCTAAGTCTTAATATTATTTTATATTTAAATTTATATATTTTTCTAAAAATCTTAAAAAAACTTTGAAATTAGTATTATCATAATTTGATTGAAATATGGCTTTGGTCATGGAGTAATAGACGTCAACGAGATGGCAACCTATCTTGTGGCTAATATCTATTCTATACATTCTATCTATATATATTAATACATAACTTAAACTATCTAACTATATTCTTTTTTATTATCATATATCTGATTATCATGTAATCTATCGCAAAGTTTAAATATTAAGTTAAATGAAAAAAATTATAAAACATTGTCTAATCTATTAGTTTAGTTTCATTATTAATTTTTTAATAGTACTTTAAATTGTGTACCTAATATCTCTACTATTTAGATATATTGTTATTATTAATAATTAACTAATTATTTAATAGCGTGTCATTTACAACGTGACATAACTGCTGAACATTAGTTCTTTGATATCTCTTGTGTCCTAATTTAAAGAACTTTGAATTTGAAATTATCTTTCTTTTTTTTTAAAAAATGAATTTATAATTACATACAAGAAGGAATATTATCAATTTTTATACGATGTATAACAAGTTTTTCTTAAACGAATTTCATTTATTTATAAATTTTTGATTCACGAATGTTTGTAATACACTCACAGGTCCATAGAAATAAATTAGTATTTTGCTGAAAGCAGTAAAGTATATTCAAATTTATTTATCGTAGTTTTAATTTTGTTAGACTAATATCGGAGATCGAAATATACAGTGTAAACTTAAATATATGTACAAAAGACTAGGATAAATAAAGTTTAAAAAAATCGAATTTCGAGGAAAAAAAAGAATAATCATGCATAATGTGAAAATATTTATAGAATTTTTTGTAAGACCTAATATTATATCAATTTAATGTATAATTCTTATAAAAAAAAATTATAAACCTATAATTTTATTATTTTTATTCTTAATACACATGTATAATTAAATGAAAACGTATTTTCGAATCTCTCAAATACTTTTGCTTTTAATTTTTAAGCGATTGTTGAATATTGTTTAAAATGTATTTTAGAGTTCTATAATTTTATAATTTTAGTACATTATCACTTAGCAAAAGTACAGGTTATTAGATTTATAAGGCTTTAATATGTATTAAATCATTAATTAGATTGAAAGTAAATATTTTCCAATTAAATCTACTTTTAGACACATTTTTCAAGCAAACACTTTATATTCTTTCATTTTATTTTATATTACTTCTCGAAGTAATGAATTTCATTCGAATTTTCAACTGAATTTTTTCTTACTAGAAGAGTAAAAATTTACAATAATATGAATATACTTTAACTGTAAAAAGTGTAGAGTATGCACATAGTGTGTTGTACATTTATTGCGTAAACAACGACGCCTTATAATATCCTCGAGAAAACAAAAAGTAAAGGCATAAATAAAGGACAAACAACAAAAAGGGAGAAAGAACTAATAAAATTAGAGTCTGAGAAAGACAGAGAATACATAGTAGAGAAAGAGAGAGAGGGAGAAGTACGGCTTAGTGATGAAAGAGTCTGAGCGTTTTCCTCACATTTGAAACGCCCTCTTTCCAGTCTCCATAGTTGTCCGCCAGTGAAATAAAAGGGCTCTCTTTCAAGCCCTGCATAAAAATTACTACAGCTCTTCCTCTTCCTGTCTCCCTCTTTCTCTCTCTCTCTCTCTCTCTTTTCTCTCCTTAATTCACATATGCAAACTCGAGTTTTCCAAAGTAATACATAGAGAGAACACAGACATTGCATTTCATTATCTTGCTGCGGTGCTTTGCAAAACTACAGTTTTTCTAAACTCTATTTCCGCTTCTCAAAATTCTGAAATAGACACTGTTCGAATGAAAGCACGACGAAATCATAGCTTTTTAAATTCCTCGATCGATCATCATAATTTTGCTCTCTCTCTAAATATATTTGTGTTTTACATTATCTATTTAATCACCAACGTTCATAAGTTTTACCTAAACTTGCTTTACAAAATACGTTTCTGATAGCTAAATTACATACTTATCCAAGAAAATAAACTAATGAAAACTGTGTTATCATGTCTATGTTTATTAATTTATTATTATATATTTATTAATATTAAATAAAAATAAACACTAACTCATTTATGTACAAGATCTTATTATAGATACGATATTATAGTTTAGAAGCATTCGTGTACACTGACTTTGAGAGTAACATCAGGCACTCATTTACATGATGAGGGGTATAATATAATTTTCAATTTTTATATAAAGTCGATTATTAAAAAATTATTTTTTAACATAATTTAATAAAAAGAAATACAAAGTTTTATTATAAATTTTCTTTTTGTTACATAAAATTTATCTTTTTTGATATACAGAATAGAAAAAATAACATGTAGCGTATTAGTAACTGTATTTTTTGGACTAATCATTTAATTTATTTAAAAAAATTAGCTCATAAAATATTTTGCTCCCACTGCCTTCAAGGATTTATTTAAAGAAAATTTTTATACGTAAATACGTACGTTATTTATGTAAATATCTAAAAATATTGGAAAATGTGAATGGTGTTTCAAGAAGTAAAATACTAAAAACAAAATATGTTTTTATATAAAGTTATTAATAATGAATTAATTTTCTTATAAAGTAATTTTTATCATGAATTTTATAGACCTGAAAAATATTATTAAAAAGTACTTTAGAATAATTACTTTTTGGAATTTATTAAAATTTTATAAAGAATATAACAGGAAATGTTACATATTTTGGATACTTTTAATATTTATAAGTATTTAAAGAAGTTGTAAATTATTTTCGAACTATTTAAAAAATATATAAACATTTTATTCATCAATTATCCTTTATTAAGCTAATTATAACTTATTACAAAAGTTTTTACGTATAAGTAACTGTAAATTATATTTACAAGTATTTTAATATATGAATTTACACCTTTCCTTGATAAAATAAGATATATCAACAATTATCTATTTTTATATATAATCAGCAAATTTTTATATCATATTAATACAATATATTTCACGGATTGTATATATTCTTTTTTTGTATGTTCTTTAAAGGATTAGGATATTTTCTATTTTGTGATATTCTTTTTATTCGTTTTTACTTTAAATCTGTGTATCTGTATTGCACGAGTAAAAGTATTTATGTATTTTTTTACTCATGATTAGATATTTAATATAATTCACAAATCGTATAGATAATTAAAATATCGGTGAAACTTCTGAACTGATAGTTTGATTTAGTACCAAAAATTGTGTTCAATAATAACTGGACTGTAAACTTGTAAAAGCTTCACTTTTCTCAGTCAGTATCTATAAGATTATAGTTATTATAAAACATTTATTATTTTTACCATTTTCAAGGGTATTGAAAATATTGCAGGGACTTTATATTTATAAAAGGTATTCTATTTAAATTATATAAATAAACAAAATTATTAAATAGATATATAAAATAACAAAAGAAAATATTTTTTCTGAGTTAGATTCATATATTAATATAATCATACTTCATTTTTTGTAAGAATTTTGAGTTCAGAATTCTGAAATAAGAATTTAATTCTTCATATCTACTTTTAAAAATAATTGTATTAGATATGAGCTGAATCATTTCAGATATCACTTGTATCTTATTTATTATTATGAATTAGTTTTATAGTCAGCCAATACTAATTTGATTACAAATTTATAACTTTATATACTGCAGAAACTTTCTGGAAACTAAATATTTACTTGTAAATAGATGTTTTTAGAAATTGATTAGATATAAAAATTTGTAATACATTAACATATTCTCAACTTTATTATAACGTGGTTTAGATTATCGGTTTATTGAAAGTTGAATCTATTATTTTAATCATGATGAGGAATTTATAAACTAAGCTGGTTTTTAAGTTTCAACATTTCTTAAATAGATATTTTAGTATTTTAAGTGTTGTAAGATACATTATTTTATCTTAATTTTAGTATAATTTCTTATTTTTATTTTTAAAGAATTCTTCAATATACATTAATTAATATTATTTGCATGTATTTTGTTCTTTGCATATTTATTGTTCAATAGCTATATAAGAAAAAGTAAAAATTTTAATTTTTATTATTAATAGCTTAGCATAAATATATTATTTCTTGAAATATTTAAAACTTATTTTTTTGTTATTGAATTAGTAGAATTTTTGTAACATGTAGTTGAATCTTGAAACTATTATAAATGTTCGATTATCAATATTTATTTTATCATAATACGTTATCGACTATTTATAAATTTAAAAATATAGCAACATTGATATAATTGTTTCGCAAGAGTAAACAACATAATTATAATTGTATGTTGTAATTTTTATCTATTATTATATTATTATCATGCATCTGGTGGTTTACCCTCAGAAATGCAGTATTTCAATATTGAATACTATCTTGAATAACATGAAAAATGTAGAGATTAAGTACACTGAGACAATGAGTGTTAAAGATAGTTGGGATCTTAAGCAGAATGTCATTAAGACAAGAATCTCAAAAATTGTGAAGAAGGTTAAACAGAATATTAAAGAAGATGAAGTTGAAGAATGAGACACCCTATTGACTGAGGAGAGAACTTATAATATTAATTCCAAAGAAATTCAAAGTATTAAGGTAATAATAATGGTTTATCAGTCATTAGTG
Source organism: Wiebesia pumilae (assembly GCA_018907045.1). Taxonomy (NCBI): domain Eukaryota; kingdom Metazoa; phylum Arthropoda; class Insecta; order Hymenoptera; family Agaonidae; genus Wiebesia; species Wiebesia pumilae. The sequence continues at coordinate 3,603,347 of JACCHZ010000104.1, forward strand.
GCAATTTAGTATTATATAGTAATGACAGTGTTGTGATTGATTATGAAAAGTATCGATAAAACCAGTTATTGTTCTAATAGTTCAAATTCCATGGATGATAAGACTGAGTTAGATGATACACAAGTATTATACACTAATACAAATTTTAAAGTAGACGATTTAGCAGTACAATTTGACAACTTTAAATTAAATTTAGTAGAAACTAATAAAAGTGATATTATTAATAATGAAGTGAATGCATTTATACAAGATTCTATTGAAAAGTTAACTAAAGAAATTTCAGATTATACAATTAATAAATCAGTGATAAGTATTAAAATTAAGAAACTGACAAATGGAATTAAGACTGAGGTCTGTGAATATATAGGTCCAAGCAAGCAGCCTCGATCTTAGGAAATCCATCACCCCCCGACTACCGGATTATGTATCAAATTCGCAGGTGGAACTGCCACTTTGATGGAAGGGATGTGAATGTATTCTTGTCGAGGATCGAGTAAGAGGAGCATGTAACGTTCGATCCCTAAAACTTCGTTCGGTCGTCGAATAACGTTTTTTACTTGTTCGCCTTTCTGGCGGCGGCAACTTAGTCCATTTGCGCACCCTGGTTGGCCCAGCTCGGATGGCTCTATGTCGGTCCAGGTTCGTAGCGGAAGGAGATGCGAAGAGACCGGGCAAAATGATAACAGTTGCTCTTATCGATTATTAAACTAATATTTATTCAAACATTACAGCTATATCTCATTTGCGGTATGCTTACTGCTTACAAGTGTACGTTAAACATTTATCTATCTGTAATAAAAAATAATGAAAATTAATATTATTATAATTATTCATTATTAACTCATAATGAATACAGCACTTTTTCTTATATACTAAATGGCGATATTTTACAACGGTTAAGTTGATATATGAATTATGCCGACGGATAATTTACATTGTTTAGGTAAAACACTTTTGCTCTGAATAAGTCAAGAGACTAGGTCAGATATCGTGGATCAAGAATTGTGTATAGCGAAAAAAGAGCAGTTAGGCTATAATCTTAATGTTTTTTTGCGTACTAATAATCTGCACAACTCATAAAAATCTCCTTACTCTCAACCAGACCGTTTATTTTTTTGCAGGCTCGCCTCCTTTATAGCTTGAATGCAGTTTTCTTCATTTGCTATTCATCCACCGTTTGGCGGATAAAATCGCAACTCTAACTCGTGGAGGTTAGCCCCACTTAGCCTTTTCCCTTATTGATGACCGGCGGTGGGGAACACAGCAGTGCGGTGGTGTAAGCACGTTACTCTCTTTCACCATACGTACTTTCGTCGCACGTTCATTATAGCCAATGAATATCTGTATCGAATAAAAATGTTAATAAAGCAATTTTAAAAAAAAGTACGTTTCTTTTATAAAGTTAGATAACTAATAGCATACTATAATCAATTACTTAAAAGCAAACTTTAATTATAAAGTCTGTAAGTGCTTTTCAAATAAGTTGCATTCACAAAGTATTCATACATTGCATGTTAAGTATTAAAACAGTGTCAAAGATGAACGAAAATAAATAGCTTGTCAAGACTAAAATTCAGGAGGGTCATGTGAGCCCTCGCACAAATTTGAAGATCTTGATTGGTATAAAAAAATATGGAGAGAAACATATGCACAGTTATCTTCTAATAGGACATAAATAAAGGATAAAAAACGTTGAACCAGCATAATGTACTTGTAAATTCATAACATATAATTTTCGTCGTGCTTAACAATATATAAAATCTCTAGTGTCAGAAGATAATATATTGCATAATATAATGTTATGACTAGACAGTAACTTATGAATGTTGATAAATTGGATTTAAAATGCTACTTTTGAAACCTGTAGGTAGTGTTAAATTTTCTAAATTATACACCAAAATAAAATACGAATTCACACTTTACCTAATTTATAAATATTTTTATTATTTTCTTTATATGGAATATGCTTTTCTACGTCTTTTAAATGCATTATGTATAATTGTAAAAGAATGATGTAATGACTAATAATAGTATTGAATAGTTTAATAGAACGAAGTAAATTTTTTTTTTAAAATCAAATAATTAATTAAATTTAATATTCAAAAGTATGAATGCTTGAAATATAAAGTAATACAATTTATTGACATAATATCTAGCACATTCACTGTTAAAAAATATGAATGAACTGCTATACTTATATTTTACAAATAATTTTTTCACATTTCTTTTAAATTTTTATTACATTTTTTTACAAATGAATAAAATATAGAATTAAAAATATAGAATGCAGTTTAAAAAAGAAACATCATTTGATTTATTGTGAAAAAATTCAGATTTGCATAAAAAATTCAATAAGCGTCGAATTGTGGTAAAGTACATCTATGAAAGTCTTGTTTTCTCAAAGCTATAGAATAATTATACATCCTATATCTAAAAGAAAGTTAAATAAAGATTAGTTTATATATTCCAATACTTTTTTCAGAATTTATATTATATAAATTTAATCTTATTTATTAAACATTTCCGCTCAATTCAAAATACAATTAATAAATTTATAACAAAAAAATTAAAATTATTTATTATTTATTAATTAATAATATGCAGTAAAATTTCTGTCTTCAAATATTTCAAAATATTATCGAAGCAAGCCCAAGTATTAACAAAGTTAACAAAAATTTTAAACTTTTAAAAATGTATACGCTTTGGAAGTATTGTTACGTTTATCACTATAGTAACATGCAGTTTTATTATCACATCAATATTTTTATGAAATTAATGTTTAAAAGATCTTACAATATTTATAAAATAAAATGTTAGAATTTCATTTAATAATTATTATATGAAAAATACAATATAATGCACATAAATATATTAAAAATCGTATAATAAGTATAAATGAAAGAAAAATTAATGGATCATATAGTTTATTATTATGTCAATGATAAACCTCTTAGATATTAATATTAAATTATAGGGAATTAGAATTAATATTACAAGGAAATTTTGATACTATTTTATTACATGTAAGATAATAATTGAAAACTCAACATTGTAACCTACTGTACTTTTGAATTTTTTTGTTACATTAATATTGAATTCAATTATTATTTTATGTATAATTATTATAACCTTGTAGTTACTATGCAATGTAAAATTTACACAGTATTATATTTTAGTGTAATATACTTGTGTTTAATTTCATTTAAGTAAGTAATTAAATTGACATCTGTTATATGTAACAAAATAGTGGCGATTAAGGTTTAAAACAAATTCTCAAACTAATAGATTTATGATTCATTTCATAAGTATCATTCATAAAATTATTCTCAGTAGCAAGTTTATACTTAAGAATAAGGATTATAAATTATTGTTGCTTATAAAGAACAATAATACGTCTAAATACTAAAATTAGGCGTACTTCGGAAGCACATAGTAAAATAATTGCAAGAACAAGAAAACGATTTTAATCCATTCTGCTATTCTTTTCCAATATTCTGAAAGTTTATTTTTAGAAATCATACTGTATTAACGAACCCTACTATCACCTCTGCTCGTAATTCTCACAAACCTTTTTTCTCCATTTTACCTATTGTTTTTTTATTCTGATTAGCAAAAGGAATGGACATTCGTATAGGTGTTACGGAAAAATTTTTTCATACTCAACGCGTACTTTTATTCATGTTCTTTGGGTTATATCTAACAAATTTAGTATCTTTGTAAAAAGTGATCTAGCAGCTATTCAACAATTGTCCTACAATATAGCTCTCTCTTTATTCAATTGTAATCTAAATATATACTTTACTCGCCTTTATCTCTTATATCGCCAATATCACTTTCTCATTTCATTTCTAGAAGCGTCATTCTTTTGTTTTCATCATTATATACTTTATAATAGATATTAATGTCAAATTGTATAATTTTTAACTGTATTTGATTATCTACTTTATGCTTTATGAATTGAAAAAGTTTTTAAAAACTACACATTATACTTGTCCATAGTTCTTATAAATCATATTTGTGAAAATCCTATTTTCAATTGATATACTACTTCTTATATTGTAAACATTAAGATCATGAAACAATTAAGTTTTAATCGAAGATTTCTAAATGTTTTTTCATAATTTATCACAATGTTCTTATATAAATTTTCAGATGATGTCAGAGTGAATATTTGAACTTTTTAAATACTTTGGTGAATATTCACATTTAATAATTCTCGTGGTAAAGCAATTGATAAAGTCTGACTTTTCACATTAATTTATATTGCAGGTCTTAGAGAAGATAAGATTTTTTTTAAATACTCCATGCATCTTGGGTAATACATAAAATATCTTAACCTCCATATTTTATATTAATTCAATTTACATTATCTACAATTATGAGAATCAATTACTTATTTTTTACTAATAACCTAATATTTAAAAAAAAAATTAAAACCTTAAGAATTCAATGTATAACATTTAATTTTAGAACATAGGTTGATTAAAGATTATAGCTTATCCAGCTTAAGATTCCTTTATATATCATAAATATATCATCACTTTCTGAATTTTCTATAATTCACCGGTCTTTACTCAGAGGAGATTGTGAATCTCTCAAAATCTGGCTTTGTATTTATTCTCTCTCAGTCATGTTTTATTTCAGTATACCCAGTGATATATCAACAAAGACTTAATTACCACCTAACTATTCAAAATTAGAATTAGTATTTTTTATTTAAAATGACAGTATTTTACCACTCATCGTTATTACTATTGAGATTTTGGACTCCTTGCGCTTTACTAATAGGAAAGTTCAATGAGCTCAATTAACCACTTAAGAATCTTTATTTATCTTATCGTAACATTTTATGATCAGTACTGAAGACTCTTTCGTATCTGTTAAATCTGTTAAATGTTAAAGCAATCTTCTGGTTCAAGCTAATCTTTAGAAACGTTCAAAACTGTTAATGCAATTTCCAATCTAATGGTATTTTAATTTTTTATTTCAAATCTTATTCGAATCTAAATTTTTAAGTATCGAAAACTGTAATATGATAATAATAATGTGATGTTGATGAGTGTACATGATTAAACGAAAAGCATACGTAGTCGAAAAGGGTAATGTAGGCATTATCCACTAAGCAACTACCCCTCTAGGATTGCGTGCAATCGACAAGCATAGTATACGACTAGTATTTTCTCACAGTATGTAATAAAGGGTCAGTCTACAACAGCTATACTGACGAGCTCAGTAGACCGACCCGGAACAAACGTGTGCAGGTTTATAAAATCTAATCTCCGCATTATTCCTTAATTCGACATAAAGTTTCATCTAATATCACGTAATAATATATTTTATTTAAAAATATCATTTAAGAACGATCTTACTTTATACAGGATTAGTAATTCAAAAATTATAATAAATATCAGTTGTATAAGTTGATATATAATTCAAGTGCACGATAAAAAAAAATTTTAATTTTAATTCAATTCAAATTTTGATGTGATCTGGAGATTGAATTTTTAAATGTAGTAAATTTAAATTTAAATATATGTTTTATTTAGGATGTAAACCACTTTTAAAAAATTTGTTTCGTATTATTTTATTTTGTAATTTTTTATGAATAATTATTCATAAATACTTATTTCCTTATTTATTTAATTTATTATACACTTTATTATTTTTCTCCTATACTTTTCTATAAATGATTTTTACATTTTCCTTTGTATTTTTATGCATAAAAAATTTATAAAGCTCTTATTTAATTTACAGCGTCAAAAGATATTTACATCCGAACAATAATAACGTAGATAATATAACTTAAATTACTGTCAAGCGTAATCCATAATACACTTTAAGACATCCTCTTATATTGTAGTCAATTCTTTAAATAAATAATGTTTTTTTGATAAATCTTACTATAATATTATAATGCAAAACTGGTTAATTACCTGATAATAAATTCAAACTAAATTAACCAAAGTAATAATCTGACTAATTGCTATCGCAAGTAAATTTTATGTGATAACAATTTAATTAACCCACAACCTTGTTTACTATATTATTTTTGAATGCATATACCTCAAAGTTTTTGCTTGAAGCGGTTGTAATAAATATAATACTCCATGAATAATTTATAGAGAATGTGTGAAATAATTATAGATGAGCTTATAAAAAATTCTTAATGAGCGCTATTAATAAGTATAATAACATTCTAATGTAAAATGTTTGCTAAAGCGATTTTTTTAAATATTAGTAAAGTAAGCTTGATGTGATAAATGATAATTAACGTTATCATTGATTATAATTCGCATTATCAACCTTCTATTGATTTTTCGTTGAATTACACTATAAAAACGATAATTTATAAGAAAATTTAAAATAAAATTATTATTAACTTTAAAACTAAAATTATTACTAATATGTTTAAAAAATATTAACTATTTTTAATAATAAAGTCTAAATAATGTTTGGAATTTAAAAATTTTAAAAAATTTACAAATTATTCAGCTTCTAATATATATATATATACACTATTATAGATTTGCTTGTACTAAAATTATTATTTGTAACATTCATTATCTTAAATATCCTTATTTTTTTTAAAATAAATATTGAGAAAAAGTTATTAAAATATATTTCAATTAAAATTTTTCTTTCACATTTAATTTTAAAGAAATGCAGCACTTGAATGTTAAAAACGCCACCGTTACAACACGAGGAAATCTTTCGGTAGCCGCCGCAAAGAAACATACAACCCATCCACCCTTAGTAGACTAACTAGGAAGAAACTAATCGACACAAACCCCCTACAAAGTATAACCACCCTATACTTCCGTAGATATATAAACGTACATGAGTTATGATGGTTTAAAAAGCCAAGGAAACACCAAGGCATTTTTTCAGTAGATCCGAAAGCTTATCCATTAATTTTAATTTTCTACTATCTTTTATGAAAAAAAAATATTTATAATTATAAGAAAAAAATACAAAGCACTTATGTAAAAGTTAATGTATTTTATATAAAATGCTCGATTCAATGTAATATAATAATTACTATTTTTATATACAAGTATAACTATAATGCATACTTTAATAATAAATTAGCAGAAAGTTTGAAGCAAGAAAGATTGAAGGAGAATTTAAATATGGGAAATTTCGCTTTAAAATAATCTAATAGAAAATAATCCTGTCTTTATAGATTTTTAAAGTTGATAGTGTTAGCGCTGAAAGTCAATGAGTATTATAAACTTCTTAACATCATAAAGTTAATCATCATCTGAGAATTCACAAGATGTCGTTCTCTATAATAGTTAAGTGTTTTAATAATCGGAAAAAGAAATTATATTGTCTTTGTCATTGAAAATGTAAAAAACAAACATGTTTTAATTTACTATAGATAATATTCACCTTAATACATACATGTCTTTATTTTTCAAAGAAAAATAATAGATATGATCCATCACGTAAAATATTATCATATAACATTATAGCTATACATATATATTTCTTTTCCAAAAAGAACTCAGAAAGACTCTTTTTATAGAGATTTTATAGAGATTATAAGTTCTATGAAAACGAGTAAGAGAAAGCTTCACAAGGGCAATCCAGAAAAGTAATTGCAACGTAGTTTTTTACAACAGCTGTTATCTTGCAGAAACGTGATTTTTCCTGCAGCATTGATTTTCGTAATATTATTATGCACAACTCTCGAATTTTCATTCCCTTAGGTTTTTTGTACAAAAATGATTAAATACTAAAAGTTTTAAGTAAAACTACTTTGCTTTTCTATATCTGAATTCCGTTTTAGTCAAAATTGGTGAAGTGCAAATTGAAATATTCATTTACTTGTGCTATTTTAAGTAATTTATAGCATCATCAGTGATTAACTTGTAGCTCATTAATAAAATATTATCATAAATTAGTAAATGTGGTATGAGTGAAATACGTTACATACTAAATTGAAATGCTAAAGTCATTTAAATTTTGAATAATTTTAAAACTTTTATTACATTTATTAGGTTTCTTAAATTAAATCATTATTATTATGGAATTTTATAATTTTCTTGAAATTATTCGGAAAATTGTAAAATAATTCTTTATTACAATTTTAAAGCTCATAGTTGAGTTGCAACAAAAATTGTTTTTGTTTTAGAAAATATATATTTTTAACAAGAAATTTATTGTGCAAAAAATTGCAATTAATAATAAAGTTTCTTCAAATAAATTTAAAAACTAAATTTATATTTGCATATTGAACAAATTTTAATTTCTACAACTATTCTAAGTAATACTTATGACATTGAAAACAAATAGTAAAAGATTATTCAATACTTATTTAAAAGAACTACAGCAAGATTAATCTATTTTTAAAAAAAGTATTCATATTTAATTTTAAAAGAAGTATGCAATCTTTAAAAATTCCTTAGGAAATAGTTCTTATTATTCTATATTCATTTATTATATCATTGAAGCGAGTTTGAAAGTTTTAACAGACTTGCTGTAAATAAGTACTACTGACTTTAATTGTCATCCATGTTAAGATAGATTTGGAAAACTTTCTGTAAATATCTGAAACAAATTATAAATGTCATGAAACTTTTAAGTAATAATTTTAATTAATATAAAAAAATTTAATAATGTATAACTACATACAATGCGTTGAGTACGTTTTTTGTTTATTAAATGTCGATTAAAGTAAAAAAGTTAAGTAATTTAGGCAATTTTATGTAGATTACTTTCATAATAGTGTAACTGTTATAGAAATGTTATCTATACTAAACTATGAAGTGAGATGAATATGAGTTAGATTATTTAAATTAATTTTTTAATATATAATTTAATATATTTTTATTTTTTTTTAAAAGATTATATATTTCATACAAAAATGATAGATTTTGTTTTTTTCAATTTAATATTTAATTTGAATTATTGTCCACTTCATAAATTAATATATAATTAATTTGACAAAGTATTAATTAATTGATTATTAGTACAATAATCGATGAAGTGTATTTTCTGTTCTTTTTTTACCAAAATTTAATAAGATATTTCTGTTGCACATTGAATGGCTTATAAACAATTTAGCATTTTGTCATTAAAATATCATTTGTCATAAACATTTATTCATAGTCTGATTTCATTATCAAGTATGAGTTAAGCAGTTTATTAAATGATATTAAGTTTATACAATACTTTTATTTAGATAGATTATCTGATGTATATTAAAATTTTGTTTAAAAAGTAATAAAGAGAGTAATCACATTTTGTTTCGAATATATTCATATTGAGTTTATAATAATGTACACAAAGGGCACCTCTTGTAGGCCCTCGAAACATGCAATAAAGCGCTCAAAAAAAAATAAATAAAAATTTCACGAATCAATAGAATACATGCGAAATCCAAGCTATAATTCAGATTTACCGATAAATAATAAGTACATGTCAAATACAAAAAAACGACAAAATCAACAAATTAACTGTATTGTGGTATACCACTTTGGTCGAGGTAACGGTAATTGAGGAAATAACCGCGTTCTAAGAGATCTTATAACGTAATTTGAGAATGTCGCAATATGAGAAGAAAAGTCATAGAATATCTATCTGATGGTTTATTTCAACTTCATATAAGTATAGTTTAATGGATTTTTATATATTTCATTGTTTCTTATTTTTATCTTATTATCAAATATTTTATTTTATAATAAAATTTACAAATTTATAGAAAATGTATATAGATAATTAAAAATAATACATTATACTAGAATATAAATTTTTAATATGAAAGTTAGTGTAGTATAATGTACAGAATAACATCAAATCTTTTAACCGTAACTAACTAAGCTATAGACAACTTTGAATTAAATTAAAAGTCAACTCTTAAATGTAGTCAAAATTATTTATCTGCTAATATAAATAGAAAAATAGTTATATTTGTCAATTTTTTAAATTCGTCTTATATAATATATAAAATCATATGCAAAATTTCACTAAATTTATAAAAATTAAAAAGTTGTTGTTAATTGATTGTATCAGTTGTAATTAATTTTATTAAAGTTAAGTTTTTCTAAATTTAGAAATCGTTAGAAAGTATCAAAAATTACTTTTTATATTGAAATATATTGTAACACAATATACAATGACGCTAATATAATGAATGCCATGCTTCAACCATTTATAATGAAAAAAACACATGCATTTTTAATAATCTTAGTATATCCAGAGTCGAAGAAATAATAGATAACATATCGTAAATCTATATGAATATCTAAATAACCACAATACGGTTAAACGACTAAGTTGCGCTGTAATATTTCAAATAAAAAGAAATAAAAGATAGGTCACCATATGAAGAACTTATTTTTTACAAGTCAGCTAGTTCTTATTTTATTTTAAAAGATATTATTGTTCGCACAAGTTAAAAAGAAAAACATCGAATGAATTTTAAAGTAAAAAATGCGTCATTAATATAAAAGATTTAATATAATTTGTTAATTACTTTTTAAGATATTATTAAAATATGTTCATAAAATTAAAAAAAATTAATTTCTATAATTATAATACAATGAAATTCAAGTAAATTTATATTTCAAAATCGAAGTACTTCAATTGAACCATGCATTAATTTATTGATTTAAAAGTATACTAAATCATTTTTTTCGTATTATATTGATTATATTTTATTTTATTTATCATGAAATTATAGCAAAATGAATACTTAAGAAATAAATAATCAATTAAGTACATAAGTACTAATTTTGTACTAGTACAATAATAAAATTTACATTACTCTTTGTTAACAATTAATAATTCATAATAATCACATTCAAATTCATTATTAGTCAGATTTTATATTTCATTTGCATGCAATCATAATTAAATATACAATATTTTTTCATTTTCAATGAATTTCGTATGTATTTTGAAATTTACAGTGAAATAATTTTTATAATTTTAAAACTTCATATGTTATAAGCATTCTTCTTTTTATACTTAAAACAATTCAAAAAAATTATATTATAATAAAATGATTTTACAATGAGATCTTAAATATTATAACAATACTTATCTAATTTTTAATTTGATAAGCTCTTACTTATCGTAGTTAATAATTAAGCATCAGATTTTTATCACAATTTTGATTATGAAGGTTATTTGGGTAAGAAAAGCACATGCTTTGAAATCAAACATTTGAAGTTTCTATAGTCTATGGTTTTAAGTCGTAACTTAAAAGAATCTGTACCCAATCATGAGATGAAATTCAATCATTCTATAATTAATATATGAAAGCGTAGATGCGTATGAATAACTTCTCCCTATTTATATGTACAGTTCGAAAAATGTAACAGCGTGTGAACATAATAATTGAACAGCAAGATAAATGTTTGATAACTGTCGATAAGAGAATGAATTATATTCTGCACTTTTATGTCCTGAAGTGTGGTACTCCACTACTTTTTAAAAAAATGTATATTCTTTTTCTTAAACCTCTCTCGATATGAGTGTGCAAAAAATGTCATTCGATTATAATATTGATGTACTATCAATTCAAGAATTTAGTTTTAGAACATCATTTCCACGTTATTCTAGAAAAATACATACAATTACGATAAATTTGTTTCGTTAACTGAAACTTTAGCGATAGCGTGACAAAATGTACCATTATGTATTACGTATATCCTTCTGTCAAGAAGGATTCAGAGAATGAGGAAAAAGTATGAAAAGTCAACTGTTTCATAACCAACTAAAAATTCATTATTTGAAATGATTCATGCATGAAAATTTTTCTTGAATATTTCCATAAATTGATTTAATAATCGTTTTTTGATAATTGATTTAAAATATCTGCTACAGAAAAGATATTTTTTTAACGTTGACGATTACAATTTTTTAATCGAATTCTGAGATATTTTTCAATTAAGTAACAATTTTTAATACAATTGATACTAAGAGAAATAATAAATTTGTATAGTAAATGAAAGAAGTTTAAAAACCGTTATTTTTCAATGTTTTTTATTTTCAAAATTTTTAGTCATAAACTTTCTAGAGAAATATTATATTCTTTTTCTTTTATATGTTTCGAAGGAAAATTAGTATTGTTCTTCTTTCATTAGATGAGAAGTATACACATTATGATCTCAAGATTATAATAAATGTATAACTTTGTAACCGTTGTGTGAATAAAAATTCGATTATCCATGTTACTATTGAAATACTTATAGTCCAATGATTAATACCTAAATATTAAAGAAAGGTCATCGAATTGATGGAGTCAATAAATTCTGCCATCTATGATCGGTTAATTACATGTTGTCTCGAGAAGGGTGGATTTTTGTCAAATAGAAAGGAAGTGTATCAAGGATAAGGAAAAAGGATAGTAGATTTCTTTGCTATGGTGATAACGCGAGAATGTATTAAGGTGGAATATCGGACGGTGAAAATGATTCTGACATTGATCCGAATTATCTATAGTGGCTCCTTCAATTTATATTTGTTGTATTGTTATATATCCACGGACGACGAGATCTTGCTTGGTATCTTTATTCTTAAAACTCGTAAACTGGGGCTTACCAATCACGAGTTCTTACCCACTTCTTTCTCTTAGATTTTTATCGACACAGCCTCTGCTTCGTTATTTACAGCACGAGTACCATGTGAATAACACGAACCTCAGAAAAAGGCTATAAATGCACGAGAAAAGAGAGAAATAAATGTATGTTGCAACTAGATATGCCCATCGCATGTCTATTTTTTAAAAATACGGTGACATTTTTATCAATTTATTTAGCTAAAACTAAATTAAATAGTTTCATATTATTCAAATTAAATTGTCAAAACGTTTAATCTTTTCTATAAATATAATTTACCATTACTAATATAATAGAAATTTAAAAATATTGTATTTTTATCAGCAGTAATGTTTATCTTCTTGTAATAATTAACAACTAATGTAGAATATTTCAATTTTTCTTTCTGTTGTACTTATGTTATAATGAACATATTCTTAATAATTATTAAAATAGTTTCATAGAATATCTAATTTAACGGAAGTGTAAGATATCAACAAAATTATTAAATTCGAAATAGTTATGTATTTAATAATTCTACACACAACTATAAACTGTTGTTGATAGATTATGTTAAATTGCCGTAAATATTTTTGTTTTTTTTTATATGGTAGATTCAACTCACTCGCTTTACTTGGCAACAGTAAAGCATTTCTTCGATTGGCATTATATTATATCAGTTCTAATAAGTAGCTTTAATATATCTTGTTAGATTGCATTAGCTTTTTATGCACAATATTAATTTGTATTCTTCTTTATTGCCCATGTATGCTATTTACAATATAATTCGTAAAGAAGCTCGTATTTTTATATGAAATTAAAATTTTGTGGATACGTGATATTTGTTCGGCTATATCATTTTTTCTTTTAAGTTTTAAGTTTTTCTGTATTTCAATCAAATGTTCGTAGAGTTCGCATATTTCATTGAAACGACAAAATATTTTTTATTCAAATTCGATGATTTATTTGTGAAATTTTTTATCGACTATACAATAATTTTGATTGATTGATTGATAATAATTTATTTTAAAAAATCAATAAAAATATTACGTACGCGTTAAATATATATTTCAATATATCACATATAACGATTAATATTCTTCTATTACATATTTGATAGAAAGTATCAATAAACAAATATAATGTGTATTTTAAATATTAATGTATTATGCGAGAGATGTAACAAAAAAATAGTGAGCCCTACTTAATCAAATAATTCATATTTATTCTTAAAAGACCATGTATAAATGAATATAATAATAGATGATTGCTAACAATGCATATTTTGAAAAAATCTGATATTTAATAAATATCGAGCTGTGTATCTGAGTGTGTGTTTTTGATTGCAGTATAAGTATGAGTTTAAGACATTTTTAACTAAATATTTTATTGTTTTTTGAAAATAAATAAATAAAATTTAAAAATAATAATAAAAATTCAGAGAAAAATATATTCTTTAAATTTATTAAAGTGAAAATATTCAATTTAAAATTAAAACTACGTACTTTACATAAATAAAATGAAAATTTATTTGTAAGAATGAAATGTACAATGACTATAATTATCTACATGTGTATGTAATATTCAAATGTACTTTATATATTGACTACAGAAAGCTATTGATTTATTTTATTAAAATATATCTTCTTTAAAGAAAAAGTATCATTCGTTCGTATTTTAAATGCCATAAAATATAACTTTTATCTTTTACAATTTATAAATTTTAAATCTCAAAATTAAAAATTAATATATTTTTAGTACACTTATTTTTGAACAGAGACATTATTTTTAGTATTTTTCACTTCAAGATATTCAAAACTTAAAATTTATGTTGTAAGTGATCCATCAAATTCGCTCATAGAACAATTAAATACAATTTTTATTTTAGTGATAAGCTCTTTATATATATATGTTTTTATCATTTTCATTCACATTTATTTCACTATTATTTATTTTTTACGAAATATAAATTTTTATACATTTGTAAATCAACAAATACAGACTATACTATATCACCTCATACATTTTTGGAGTCATGATAATTAATAATTATACTTTACAATAAAATGTGCAATCCATGGAATTTTGTGAAAATGGAAATTTATACTGTCTGAAATTCTGTACCTACGTTCTTGCTTTTTAGGTATAAAAAATTTCATAATATTCTGTGCGAAAGTGTAGTTATAAGGTAAACGACAGTGAAAGTAATTAAAAAGGTAAAAACTGATCAACCCTTGAAGTAACTTGGAAAAGTAAAACTTCGGACAACATCAATTGATCTCATCAACATTAATTATCATTAATCATTATTAATTTATCAAAAACATCAATCTCTTTTAAGTCTTTTAATGATCTTCATGAAAAAAGAATTTAATTTTAATTTTTATAAAAGTTGTATATAATTTATTTGTTTATTAGGGTTTACTGCAGTACTATATATAAAATTACACTATTAGTCTAAAATAAAAATTCATAAAAATATTGCATAGCCCACCTTGTAAATATTGACGTATTTAAAGTTTGAGAAATATGTTGCAGAATGCATATTTTTTGTATAGGTAGTCAATAATATAAATCATGATATTTTCATATTTCATAAAAATCAATATTCACGATATCTGCAACTTGAAAATTTTCATGTAATAACATAAAAATAAGATTTACAGATTGCATTTTTATCTATTGCGATAATATTTATGTACAATAATAATTAATTTTATTATCAAGAAGAATAAATGAACACAATCATCTACATATTCAGATTTTACATTCGTATTACTTTGAAATTGCAATAAAGTGTGGTTTTTAAAATCATCACGTTTATACAATACAAGACTCAAAAACAGAATTTGCTACGGAGTACATTTAAAATTTTTTAATAAATATTCTTAAAATCAGACTTAAATAAGTTACGTATATAATTTATCCGTTTTTCATTTAGTAAACTATATTTTTAGTCAAATGGAAGTTTACATTTTTGTAGCTTCGGTTTCAAAGCGTTTTCGTAATTAACCTCGATAGGATAATATTTTATTCATTACAGTATAAAGAAAAATGAATAATAGCAAAAATCGTGAATCATTAAAAATTATATCATATTGAAACTAAGAGGATAATGCTCATTATTTGAATCTTATTTACTTGAAGCATTATAGATGTCTCGGCAAAGTGCAAATTTAATTCTTCCAGAGGAAAATTCTGAAGATCCTACTTATGCTTTATCAATCATTCTTTGTGCTGAAATATTTTTGTTAAATTGTTAAGAGTTTTGAGTAACATTTACCTTACATATAAAGAAATTTCGATTTCTGTAAAATTTATTTTATTTTATATTTTATTCTTTGAATACTAGCAAATGTATATATTTGGAAAATTAGTATTTATCATATACTTATAAATTTTTTATTAAAATATGATTTCTGGATAAAATTTCTTTTGATGTTGTTCATTAAGTATAACGTATTGAATTATTAGTTTAATTATTTGTATATATTAATTTTAAATGAAATTGTTCTTAATATAATACAAGTATGCGAAAGTAAGTATATTCATACAAATTTTTGTAGCATAGTAATATTCTTTATTAGTTAACTAAAAATTGCCATACACAGTATGTTATAAAATTATGCATGGATAATTTTACGATTATCTTAAATACGCACATTCGCCTATTAAAATTCCATAAATTTTATTCAGAATTAGGTAAACTAGAAGAGAGTTTCTTAATTTCTATATATATATATATATATATACCAAAGTTCATACACGTAGATAAAGTGAATAGAATAGATAGCTAAAGATATTCGAAGGTTAATGTTGTAGGTCCTATTCTCTTGTGTATTATCTCTAACCTCTTGGCAGAAGATGTGGATGCTGTCACAATACAAAGCCTCGGCAATATACTCTTGCCCTCTCGTAAAACAAGCTTCGATGCTGCCACTATGTTAACTACGTGAAAGTAGAACGAACGCTCTAGCTCTTGAAGAATTCAAAGAAATAGTTCGTCGTGGATACACTACTGTCTTGAAAAATAAGTTAGCGTAGCTGGAATAAAAGAAAATGTAGCTAAAGTAGTGACCACTGGATTACCTGCATTTTTGTAAGTCCTCTGAAGGAAATTTTCAACGATGTTTATTATTCTCGCTATAGAAAACTACATAACCACCACCAGTTATTTTATAAGATTTTCTTATTGACCTATTTTAAGTAGAATGGTTGCTTACTACTTAAAAGTGAGTCATGTTTCTAGCTGTAAAAGAAATTTTTAATTTTTACTGAGTAAAACTAAAATTCAATTGTAAACGAAAAACGATAGACTGAGCATATAGATACAAAACTAGTCGAAATATAGATATAGAATGAGTAGAAATAGCTTTTAATGCAACTTAATGCACTTTAAATATTACATTAAATGAATGAACCTTTTATAATATGGGTCAATTATTTTTTAAGCAAATTATAAGTAAATTTTCTATAAAATAATATTAATTTTGTAGTTAATTTATACGTTTGTAATTCATAATATTTAAGTATTATTATATAATATATTCATTTCAACAAAATAAACTAATACAGTAATATAAAATCAATGTTTCTTAAATAACTAACTCTGTCTAATTAATTCTTATTTGTCTGAAATTCAATTATGCGAGTAGTAATTGGAAACAAATGTATTCCCAAAAAAGATTTTCATTTAAAAAGTTACTTTAAATTAATTGCTATGAATTATTCGTAATCATAAACATAAAAATGAGACAAAGGTAAATAGCAAAAATAAAATGGTCGTTGTTGTTTTATTTTCAATTATTTAATCCAATATTGAAATTTAATACATATTGACAAATAGCAAGTCATTGATCCCGTTACAGATAGGTTCGTGATTTTGGATATTAAATTTAAATCTCCTTTGTGGTCTCATCTGTCTCGTAACCTTAGAGTAATATATATACTATAGATGATTTAATGCAATAACTATGCAAGCGATGTGAATTAACAGTCGGTTCAGTTTCTAATCAGTCTAAAAGGAAATATAGATCTAGTTATTAGTATACAAACCAATTCAAAGTTTATTCTATAGTTAATATATATATATATATATCTACATCCACTATAATATTAGATCTAGATAAAATCTTTTAAAATACATGTTTTAAAATAATTACTGGAGAATAAGTACAAAAACATTGATTAATGGTATTAATCGATAAACTACCGATACAATGAGTCCCAGTTTCTTGAAACTAAATTTCTCAATTTAATCATTCATATAAATGTAGACTTATGAATGGATTCCTGGTAATGTGTTACCTACAAAAATCTGTTTCTTATTTGTCTCAATAAAAGTAGTTCTGCATTTTGTTGCTGAAGAGTGAATTTTTTTCATTATTAACATGCTAACATCATTTATTTATTAAAATTTCACTTACACATTTCAAATACCGAGATATTTTGTAGGAAAACTCTGTTTCCATAACAAACATACTTTGGGTTTAACATTAGAATATTAATGAAATCATATTATTTAATGCGATTAATCTACATGTCACAATTAAAAATTAAAATTAGTACATCAATGTTTTCATATATTTTGCATCTTAGCCAAAATATAATTTTAAGTAGATATGGCCCATAATAAATTAATTCAAATAATAATTCACATTCACATAATATATATTTTTTGAGCTAGTCTACAAATCTGCCGAAGATCTCATTTTCACATATTGATAGATTTTTTAAGATTGTATAATCCTCTTTCAAGCACTATCAGAAATTTTCTTAGAAAGCATTTTTGATAGTGACACTTTTTCAACTAATAGGTCAATCGATATTATTCATATTCTACTAACACTATGGTTTCTCAAATTACACGGAAAATACAATATGAAAAATACTTTACCTCTGCAATTGAACCGCATTAATACGCTTATAGTGGTTCAAACTATATTATATCGGACCAGACCTCGGCTCTTAGCTGCATAATGGATTTGATGTTACGCAAGAGCAGACGCCATTTACAAGATTAAGAATATTCAATATTGGAGACGATCCTACTCAACATCTTTATCATATTGATCACCTTCTCTACTACTCTCTTCATTTTATCTATTCTTAAAAGGTGGTCTTGGTGTCAAAGTACCACCTTTATATTCTTTACAGTAGTATTTAGTTGAATCATCACATTGTTTATCTGTATGAAAATAAGAATAGAGAAATTTCTGTTGATTAGCAGAATATTTTCTGACATTGTATTATAAAATCTAAAATCATTTATTTAAAAGATACCTCAATTCATTTTCTGATTAAACCATATTTATCATACATTGACAACTCTCACAGTAAGTAATATTTATATATATTTCCACTTTCAATTAGATAAAGTTTTGAGATATTTTCAGAAATGAAATTTTATAACATGTTATATTTCAGCTTCTAGTGAAAAGCTTTATGTTAATTCTACTATTAGTTTCTTAATTTTTACCAGTGTTAGTATTAAATATTAAAGAACGATTACTGAGACTCTATCAAATTATTTGAAGATTATTTGAAGAATTTTTCAATTTACGTTCTAACGCTTCGAAAGTTTTATCTTGTAATTTACCATAGAAAAATCATATAACAAGTAAAATTATTAATAAAAGAATTATTTACCAAATTCTTTTAAATAAAACTGCTACACTCAAATTCAGATTTAAATTCTTTGTTTATTATTTTATTTTATTAAAAAATATCAAAATAGTCGTGATATTGAACTACCATAGTAATATATTTCAATAGTATTATTTTCATTTATATTAAAAAAGAGTGTTGAAATATTTTTTATGAAATATAAAACATCATTGCAAAAAATACATACAAAGCATACATTTGTAATTATACATTAATGTTGAAGAAATAATTACTTTCTAAAATCATATAGTAATTCTATGTGATAATAAGGCTGAAATATAAGAGATTGTCAAAGGATTTAACTGTTCTTATGGTTATTAAAAATTATTTTTGTTCTAAGAAAAGTGATAAAAACTTGAATCTTTGGTTGTAAAAAAGGAACATGGAAAGTGGAATACGTGAATACAACGGTTGAAGAGTTTTATATTGAGTGCATACATCGGCTTGGCTGCTTTGAATATCGAGCAGCTAAGAACCAGCCTAGGCTAAAATAGTAGAAAAACAACCAAGTGAAAGATTATACAGCAGTTAAGGGAGAAAGGAAATTAGAGGTTTGTGTAGAAAAGAAAAAAGATGAACGTAGAGGAAGAAAAGTTTTATACCTCTGCAAGCGAAGAGCAATAAATAATCCCCTTTAACTTCTCATCACATAAAATCTATACAAAAATTAATATTAATCTATACTAAGGATAAAACTAGACAGTTCAAAGCTATTAGTAAAACAAAAAAATAATAAAATATAACAAAAATTAAATAAAAAACATGATATTAATATAATCGACTTTGTACGAAATCGTTGACTGGTTATTAATTTCCTCATTCTTATTCTTATATCCAAAAATTCCCTAACAATTAGTAAAACAAAAGATAAGGATTAATAAAGAAACAATATTGAAAGATATTTAGAGTATTTTATATTTTATTTTTGAATGATATATTTCAATAATTCTATAATTAATTTCATTTTCACCGAAGAACCTATAATATGTTTCTTGTTTTATATCATATATCATAAAGTAAATATTTATATAAAAGCTTTAACTTGTACATTACTTTTATTGCGTAAATAATTTTAAATATTTTAATGATAATCCAAAAATAATTGATTAAACTAAATGGAAATTCTAATCAATAATATTATAAATGTTATTATTATTTTGTTTACATGTATAAGAATCTCTAAAGAGTCTATCAGCTTATGAATTTTTACAATCGAATAAATATTTAAAGAATAATATTGATATGCAGAAGGCAACAATTGAAATTTTTGTAAATGAATATCATAAAAAACTTATTAAAACAATAGGTAATAGATTCTAAAATAGATTAATTTATTCTTTATACGCATGATAATGTATATATTATACATTTTACATTATTTTTTATTTTATTATATAAATTTATATAAAATTTATATATATATAATATATTTATATGTATAAAAATGTATAAAAAATTATATAAAATTAATATTATGTAAAAATTATTATACATTTTATATAAAATATATAAGTTTATTTTTTATATACATGACAATGTATTTATTATACGTTCAGTGGAAATTAAAAGTATCCGGAAACACAAGCTTTGTGCATAAAAAGAAAATAAGAAGAAATTACCCGAAGAGGAAAAGTTCTGATACGTGTCCACAAAATAAATGCATGTAAAGGGAGAAATGCCAAAAAATCTAACACGAAAAAGTTAGGGAGGAAATAGATAAAGTTATGTGTACATACATTATGATTGTGTATAGTAGCTATTACCAAAACACAAATCACTAAAGCGAGTAAGAAGTGTTTTATTTGTGTTCATCTGTACTTAAATATTCATAGAAATGGCATATATTTATTTGAGACATGCAGATTGCAGTCGGAATTGGCTCTTGAGTCCGAGAAAATCTGTGGACATACTATAGTTGTAGGTAACTCAAAGAATAAATCCGGTAGAGGGAAGGAAGAACGTTAGTTTTCCCTTCGATCACTGCAACGGTATAGATTAACCAAAAAAGAGCTTGAATGACAAAGCATATCATTCGCTGACTTTTAAATAAAATTTGAAATGTATTATCTTCTTTCAGAAATAGATTATTTATTAAACATTCTTAAGAAAAATAGAAAAAACTCTTCAATTATTAAAAAAAATGAGAAATATGAGTTTAATATTATGTTATTAATGATGATATAATTGGTACGTTAAAATTATTGTTCATTGACATTCACAATTTTTTTCGAACAGTTTTCTTTTTTAAATCGTAAACATTATTCATTTTGATTTTTCAAGAATTTGAACATAACATTTACTATAAAACATTGACTATACTACTATAAAGTATTATATGACATTGACTGCAATTATTATCATATACAACTGTTATTAAAACTGTGACGAAGTATGTATTAAGTATTTAATATTCACGATAATTATCAAAGCATTAATGATACGTATTTTTATAAATAAAATCACTTCTATGAAAAATAGTTGTATTAGATCATCTGTCGCATAATGCTGTATTTTGAAACGTATACAAAAAATTGAAAATGTAAAATATTTAAAACAAGTCATAGAAAAAAGTCTCTTTGACTAACTGTTAACTCGTTATCCGAGAGTTTTAACAAGATCTGCAGTCATCACTCAGTTAAGTTTTGAAGGTGATGTAACATCAATAGAATACTCAACTTTACGTTTGAATTGCAAGTGATCGTACGTCATCGCATAATGCTAAGAGTAACTAATTTGTTACATGAATCTTATGTGTCAAGTAATCTTATACAGAAGCTGTTTTATGAATGAAGCTTCAACAATCGAGCAAATTTTAATAAAATTGAACATGTCTTCACTAGTTATCATATAATTATATTTATAAATAATTGATAATCTTTACTTTTTGTGAATTTATTTATACAAAATGTTTATTTATTTTTTGTATAAATCGCTTCGCCATAACACAGAAAATATATTGGATAACAAAATATTTCCTTGGATTGAAATAAATAT
This sequence comes from Wiebesia pumilae, assembly GCA_018907045.1. Taxonomy (NCBI): domain Eukaryota; kingdom Metazoa; phylum Arthropoda; class Insecta; order Hymenoptera; family Agaonidae; genus Wiebesia; species Wiebesia pumilae. The sequence goes on from JACCHZ010000104.1 coordinate 3,625,555, forward strand.
ATAGAACCGAATACAAGATTTTCATAAGTTTTAAATTATTTTATTTACTTCATTATTTGTAATTCACGCAGTCAAATAGATATAAGAAGTAAAAATAAAATAATTCTTTTATTTTATGTACAGCTAAATACAATCTTATTTATTCGTTTATAATTTATATATGTCAACTTATTTCAATAACTAGATCTTAGCAGTAAGAATAATATACTTCAAATAGTACATTTAATTTATTGTAAATGAATTTTCTATTCTGGATTCTTGTATCTAATTTATAATCTATTAAAAATATTAATGTTTGATTAAATAAAAATTTAATAAATTATGACGTAGAATTTATTCATAGAAATAAATTTATTTTACTGGAAATTTTAATTCAGTTTAATAATAGTTGAATAAAATTTCAGAAAAATTTTACCGATTGAAAAATAAGTTTGGCCTGAATATGAGAAGAAATTCTCATATTTCAATTTTTAGCTAAATAGAGAAGTACATATTATTTAAAAAAAATAGTTTTGTTAGATATTTATGCTAACATTTAATTTACAAATTGTTCGGGATAGTATAATCTCAATTGACGTTGACATGGATATAACAAGAAAATACCTACAAATGCTTCGGAAATGAATTCCGATAATAAAATTTCTAAACAACACTAGCAAATTATTTTTGATTCAAGTATTACATTTGCAATTTTTTAAAATTATTTATTGTGTTTTAGTTATTTAAATATAAATGAAATATTAAATATTTTCCATTAAAAGAAAACACTAGGCAATGTAATACTATGATTCGATGAGTAAAAAAATCAATAAGTTTTTTTTATAATAAAATAATATAAGAATACATGCATTTATTAAAAGCTTATAATAATTTAAGAATTTTGATAGTTTTCTGTAATTGTTAATTTACTATATTCTTATCTATTTTATAAATATTTTAATTTATTCGAAATTAGTTGTATCTTATGGTATAGTAGTTTATCATTATTAAAGCAAAATTTGAAGTTGAAATTCAGTTATTAAATGTTCAATTATATAAAATATAGAATTTAGAAGCAAAATTTTTTCAGGTATTAATATTTGACTTCATTCAAACTTTCTATGATAAAAGAGTATGTGACAACATATTAGTTTATCTATAGTGTCAGAATTTCGGCTTAAGATACACACGTACGTCTTGAAACACAAGTGCCAACTTTACGTACTTCATGAAATATCGACTACATGCATTTATATAAAAATTTGAGCAAAGTTAGTAGTTGTAAAAGAAGATGTACACGTGTAACTTAACATAAAATTCTTGCTACTGGTAATAAATAAAAAAATTGTACATGAAGCATTTAGTTTCAGAATAAGTCTACTTATTCCATAATTTTGTACTGATTAAAACAAATGTTTAAACGAACGTATATAATTTTAAATACTCATATTTACTTGAATATTAGAGTATTTGAAACTGTGTTTTATTATATAAAAATGATTTACACAATTTCTTTTAATCGTGTACTTCACGTTGCAAACTAGAAAATTTAATGAAAATCATTTATTTTTAGATTTTTAAACGACTAATGTAATTATTTTTTGTTTTTTCAAATTTATTATTATAAAAACTTTTCTTTTATAAATATAAGCAAGATATTATATTAATAAATATTAATTTTTAAATAATATACTTTCTAAGGCTACTGTTTATTCATTTGGTCATACGAATGCACAAAATTCTATAATCCGTAGAAATAGTTAATTATTAAAGTAAAACATTATTTTAATTATAAAAGAATCGATGCTTTAATTTTTTATTTCATTTTAAATACATGTAAAATATTAAATCATTATTATGCAATGATTTTCTTTTTATTTAATAATAAAATGTAATTGTGATTTTAAACTACTTTATGTTTCGATTGTGTTTACATTTTTAATACAGATACATAATCTTCTAATACAGTATAACAAACATTCAATTCGCAAACACAGTATGTATGAAAACAAGATATATTGTTTTAATCTTATATTAATATCTTAATCATTAATAAGAACATTATATTTTAAAGTAATATAAAATATTCGAGTATTTAATCTTAATTTTTTAAAGTCGTTATCTAGTTGAAATATAATATTTAGTATAATTATAAAACTAGAGGTTTTTGAAAATATGCACAGGAAATCTTGAAATTGTCTTCACTTCAAAAGAATATGTAATGATCTTTTGATTATGTAATTACACAAATACAAATTATAAAAAAGTATATCGACCTTTATAATGGGCTTGAAAATATTCCATCTCAATTTTAATGTTAAAATATGTATGAAATATGTATGAATGTATGAAAAATATTTCGATTACTCGGCTATTGCGATCTCTTTAATAAATTTTTATTAAAATTTGGCCATTCTACATTCGAAAGGTTGTAACATTGTTAATGAATTCGATTAACGTTAAACTATTAATTTATTTATATAATATACATACTTAAATTTAAAGAATTAAAGTTAGGTTTGCAGAAATTATTAATCAAATACAATTTTCTATTTTATTTTGATGTCCAGACAAAAACTCGACATTGAATTAATGCGATTATATTTTAAAAGTTGACTATATTTAAATTTTCAGTAATTTATATTCGGATGTTTTTGAATGCATGAATTCTTAAATATCCGTAGAAATTAGTACATAAACACTTATAAAAATTAGTTTACTCTGTTAAGTATTAAATTAATTCCATAAACATATTCTTTTAACTGCATCAATTTGAAATTATAGAATATTATAATGCACTCTTAAAATTATTGGTCATATGCATAAGTTCATTTTCAAATTTAACTAGAAAACGAATCAAGAATATTAGATGTCACTAAATGATCATCTAATTGAGGTTATTAATTTTAATTGATACACTAAGAGAACTTATTATTAGAAAATGAAGTTGTTATATTTTTTGCTTTTTGTTTATAAGTTTTATAAAACATAATTCACTCTTATATGATGAGTGATAAAAATTGGAAGCTATGTTGTATTGAATTGGTTGCTATCTAAGATAGTAAAAACAAAGAATGTCAGAACAATATTGTCAAAATATCATGTATAATGCCACATCATTCAATTTGCATAAAGAAGATCTCGAAAACTGTAAATTTAGCATTATCAGAACATCACCTTGAGAAAAGTGATTATCGATGCGAATACCCATGATACTACTTTATACGATGATTAAGTTTAACGCGCTAAACATTTATAATTAGAACATATCGAAAATCAATGTCAAAATTTTGGATAACTAAGAGGATAGCGAGTGTGAGTAGAATTATGCACCAATAAATGTGTTGAAAATAGAGTTAATAAAACATAAGACATAACGAAAAGATGGGGTATTTAAAAGATATAAAAATTGAGTATATTCTAGTTTGAAATGCATGCAGTATATAAAACTATAAATGTTAAAAAAAATACATTAAGAAATTATAAATAAGATATATATATACATATATATACATATAAGAAGCACCGGAAATTGTAAAATTACAAAAAAAATATATTTAAAGTATATTTAAGTATAAATATGAAACATTTTAAATTATTCAAAATTAATTAAAATTAAAATAAAAAATATTATTATTTATGTTAATGGAGACCTTTATTGTAATTATATTTTTAATTTAAAATTTAAGAATTTTCTTTGTAATGGAACATTCACTTATAATTTTTAAATATCAATTAATTTTTTACATATAAAGTTCATAATCTAATATATGTATTAAGTAGAATAATAATTTAGATATTTATACTTAATTTTCTATATAGACGCTATTTAAACTAGGAAAGATACATACATATATACATATACATATTCGTAGTAACATGTTTACAAAAAAGCACTAAATTAAAATCATGTAGTGTGATAAAAAAGATTATCCAGATAATTAAGTATTTAAGACGTCATTGGAATAAAATAAGATTTCACGGAACGAAATTGATCTCTAACACAATTGTATATAAATTTATTAACAAGACTATCAGGGTAAAATGAGTCAAGAGGGTGAAACAAAACGCTAAGATACTCTTATATAAACGAATTTCTATCTCTTTCACTTCGTCTTCCTTCAGATGCTTTTCTTCCTTGGCTTATCTAAATACTCTTAAATAAAATGAAAATAAAAGAATTAAAATCCTTATAGTAAAAAATATATTTTTAGATATCAAAATAAAACAAAATAAATTATAAATTAATATTCAAACTTTATAATATTTTATTTAATAATATAATTAAACGAAATAATGTATAATTTAATTTAGATTTAAAATTATATAAAATAAATAGGTATACTAATAAGTATAACAAATTTATTATTTGAATTATATCTTTACATTTTTTATAAAAAAATCAAAATCAAAATCTTTGAAGCGTAATTAGTTTCAATAGGATAATTATGAATTATCAGACTTCAATACTTAATCGCACTTCAATAAATAAATTTTTATACTAATCATGAATAAATCTATTAAAATTAATAATATTTTATAATAAGTGTAACTTTTTTTTTTTTAAAAAAATATAATTTTCATATCTCTAATTCTATTTAAAAACATTTCATGAAAAGAATAAACATAACATAGTTTATTATCTTTATTTAAAAAATAAAATAAAAATATAAGTTTCAAAGTCGTCTTTAGATTGAAGTTATTGTTATATTATGACGATAAATAGTTATACAAACAATGCATGAATAATAAATTATTGTTAGGATGATGAGAACTTTAATCTAATAGGTAATAAAATTTACAAAACTTTTACTTTATTTCTAATTCAGATTTTGAAATACTTTTTATTTACATTCTGAAATTTCATTACGTAACTGTAAAGTAATACTATATATTAAACATAAATAATAAGATTCCTTTTTAATAGTATATAAAAGCTAAATAAAAACGGAAAATAAATTTTGTTAAACAACACAAAATTTTTTTCATTTATATTCAATTTTTTGAAAAAAATTCTTTATAAATATAAAAGTAAATATCCTCGACTTGACTTATAGATGATACACGTATATAAAATGCTTTCTTGCATTTTTCCTTTAAATGCGCTTGTACAATCTGTCAAACAACTATATTTACGGGAAATGGAAAACGCTCGAGACGAAAGATGGCGAAAAGTCAGAAGAAAACCAAAATAAATGATTTCGCAAGGTGCTGGAAATAGGCGAGATTTTATTGAGAAATGATACGATGTGTATACCAAAGGTAAAATACGTGCTTTATAAAAAGTGAGTTAATGCTATTGTAAACTTGCATGTTCGAATCATTATAGCGCCATTAAAAAATTATTTCAAACGTTCATCCTACTACCAAATATATCCATAAATCGTAGATCGAAATTTATACAGAAAGCACCTTTTATATATGACTACATAATTAAAATTATAATAATAACTTATTCCTATTGTTTATTCCAGTACACTGATATAAATAAAGGTTATATAAAAGGTTATGTATGTAAAAGATTTACTCATATAATTTGCTCATATATTGAGATATCATTTTGCTTTGAATACTTAAAATTCCTAAATGTTTATTAAATAAAATTAACGTTATTAATATTTAGATTAAAGAATTTGAACTATTAATGAGTAGAAATTTCTATAGTTTTCGGTACTATATAATTATATTATTGAATAATAAATATAAAATATTTATATATTTTATATATTAAAAAATATGTATATAAAACGAAAGTATATTTGTTTAGTATTTAGTAAAATTATTAGGAAACGTACCAATCTTTCATTTAAATTAATATTTAAGAGTACGGTTATAAGAAAATACAGAATTAGAAATATATGTAGAAAAATATATGTTGAATAACTTAAATACATATAGTTTACTTCAGAATTCTATTGAAATATCTTATTATTAAACAAATTATCTTAAAAAATTAAAAGAATTAATAAATATTATATGTGACATATACTGTATAATGTAATTAATTAAATAAGCAGCACATATTATTTAGAAAGGCTACTTTCAAGAGATATAATTCATATAAAATTATGTCTATAAGTAAACATAAGGATAAATTTAAATCAGTAATACGAGAAGTTAATGTAAAATTCATATTTTAGGGGTAATAAATAATACACCACTCTTAAATTAGATAAACCCATTTTAAAAAATTGTGAAATATATATAAATATTAAAAAATGTAACTATTTAAAAATATATTTATTATATAGCTGTGTAAGTATCGTTTTATTTACAATTGATTATAAGAATTCACTTTTATAGAAATTGTAGTCAAGTTCAGACTGAAAAAAATGATGCTTTAATTAATTCTTTTTAAATAAAATTATCTAAAATTTAATAAAAGGGATCTCTTGTGTAAATAGGATTATGCGAATTCTTGAGATATTCAGATTCATAAAATATTATAATGTAAATATGGCAGATATTTAAAATTTAAAATGTACTTTGTATGAAAGAATAGACATATTTATTGCATAAAATAAAAATTTGTCGCTTAACAAAACTTTTGATCCTAATAAAAAAATAACAGTGTATACATTAGTTACTTTGAAACACTTATATAAAATTAATATTTTCCTAGATAGATTATTTAAAAGTTTTAGAAATCTGTTTATGGAAGAAAAATTCATTTTTCATTTTTAGAGGACAATTAAATAACTTCAAAAACTGTATACAATTACATAAACAAGCAAAAATTTTTGTTAGACTAATTGAACTCTTAAATAAATTATAACTAAAATAATAATTTTCTATAAGAAATTATTCCTAAAAAGTTGAAAGTAGTTTTTTAAATTATGATTCCTTACAACTTTTAAACGAACCCCTTATAAATGTCATATATGAATAAATTATTTTTAATTTAATATCTAAGCTATTTTAAACGATTAATTGCATGTAAATATCATATATAAATTAATTAATTTCTATTTGTGTTCAAATTATGTTTAAAGCGTTATTACAGAATATTAATTTCATATTAATTTACTTTAAATAGCTTTTGTAAAAACAAACTGTTTAATAAAATTATATTTTAAATTATATTTGGTAAAATTTGAAATATTTGGAGTATATAGCCAATATATAACCTTTACTTAGTTATTTTTGTTCAGAACATGGTCGATAAAATCTTAGGAGAATAACCACAGAATTACAAGAAAACGATAAGCATTACTGATTTATATGCGTAAGCTGCTGTATGGAGTTACGAAGAGTGTACACTGAGCGACCAATCATTTTATATATTCTTATATTATTAATATTAGAAAAGTGGTATGAAAATAAGAAATTTTAACCTTATTTATTTAATTCTGTTAATAAAATTGATTTATGTTTAGTTTTGGAAACTCACATTATGTGGTATATAATGTGAGTTTGTATATAAACTAACACTTATGTGGTATATATTTATTGTTATATTTTCAAGGGACTAAAACTTTGGTTATCTTTCTTATCTATAAGATTCAAATATAAAATTTTGTAATACAAGTTATATTTATTAGAATTATATGAATTTTGTGGTAAATACAAATATGTTAGTAAAAGCTTATTTTTTCCAAATTATAATAGCAACTTTCAATAATATTTTTTAAATCTCTCAGGTATATATATTGTTTTTATATTATAGTTAGTATAGATAGTATATAGTATATAGTATAGTTTTTATATTATATTAGTTATATTATAGATATATTATAGTTTTATATAGTTTTTGTGACGGAAAGAAAAAGAAAAAATATCGTTAGAGCTAATAAAAACTAATGGTATTTCAAAAAATGAAAGATTTGGAGAATAGCAACTGACTTACTAAGGTTAGTAGTAAAGGTTGCTAGTGTAATTAAAATTTTACTCAGAATCTTGGTATAAAATTATCCACAAAAATAGAATAGTAGATTTTATAAGTAAATATAATAAATAAATATAAAAATGAAGTTTGAGCAATACTGAGAAGATGTAAAGTTGCTATTAGAATAAAGTAAACAAAGACACGTAGTTAATCAGCGTCAGTAAATTGATTTTCGTAATGCAGATCCAGATTTTTAATGGATAACAAGAAAGCACAAATATTTTGTGCTTGTTTTATAATATTAATAGTAAAATTATTTATTAATAGTGACTTATCCATTATTACCAAATAACAAAACTAATTTTAAGAAAATTCCAGTTGCACTTAATTTTATGAATAATATGTAATAATTATTACACCATACAATTGGAAATTAGCATACCAAACAGCTCATGAATACTTAAAATATATAAAGAAAATTATTTAATATAGAGAATCTTATTTATGTTTTAAGCTTGAGTATATTATATTTATAATATTTTTTTAATTATTTGAACTGTCATTTTATAATTCATTAAAAGTATATATTACTTTTATTTGAAATTTTATAATAAACGTATTTAAAAATCTAATATATTGTTATATTATCGTACTTTTATAATTGTATCTATTATAAAATTTGTAAAGAACTACTTAAAACCTGTTAAATTTAAACATAATTAAACGTACTGATTTTCGTCTTAATCTTGTTTTTACTCTTCATTGTAACTACTTCTTTATATACTGCAAAACAAGAGATATTCTATGAAGTTATTAATATATTAATATGATAATAGTGCTATTAAGCAGATTTTCTTAATTCAAATAAATTATAGTATATAAAATTTTCAGAACTTCTTACTAGAAGAAGAATTGGAGTTTTATTTACACATAAATTTTAAAACCATATACGGAATCAATCACGAATTTTTTTACGTATTCAAAATCATTAATTTTATTAAGTAAAAATTAAAATGTGTCAGTTGATACAAGTATTTGCTAAGACTTTATTGTTATATTAGACTCTTTTGAAAATTGCTTATCAGTAAAAGAAAATCAAATATGAATCAAATATGATCAAATCAAGTATTTTACTTAATTTTTGGAAAATTTTTTGAAATTTTTCATGCATAAGAAACTGACATAATTATTATTTTAAAACGTAGTATAACTAAAATAAATAAATTCGTTGGATATAATTAAAGTTAAATTTGAAGAAATTTTTAATAAATATTTTGAATGAATTATATGCACTTAATTCGTGAGAACTTAATTTGTTTATGTAGATATAAATATTTATCTTATTTATTTATGTGAAATAGAAATTGATTATTTAAATGAAATTTCAGCTCTTTTAAATGAATAATATATTATTAAATAATCAATAACTGTTAATACTTTTGATGATATAATATTTTACGATATTACATTGATAATTATTATTAAAAGGTTTTTCTGAATTTAAGATATTTTTTCAACAAGTTTGATTATATAACTCATTGAATTTATTTTTATTATTTTTAAGAATTTTCTGCTTCCTTTTTAGAGAAGCAGTATCATATGTTCATAACAATTAAAATAATTCAAGTTATTTGATTCTTTAGCTTTATATTATATTGAGAGGTGTTTTTTAATTATACATAATATATTTAATTGTTAATTTTATAATAAATTTCGAAAATTGTATGCTGAATAAAAAATTTTATAAAACACAATTTTATACGTATTTACCTATTAAGAGTGAAATATAAAATACCTTAAGTAAAGATCAAAATTTAGTTAAGTATTTGCAAATCTATTGAATTAATGTAGTGAATAATGGTTTCATTTAAGTAATGTATAATGAAAATCTTACTTTTATGACACTTTTCACTGATAATATGTTCTAACAACAAAATATCCATAATCATTTATTGTACTATTCAGAAGCTTCTTTTTCTATTAGATAAGCATGTCTGTAATATATACTTCGTTTTCTTTGCGTATTTCTGAAAAAAATGAGTAAAAAATAGAAAATGTAATTTTCTGGAATACAAAAGATCCTTCGTTTTCAGCTAGTGTTGAAACAATGTAGAAAAGTTGGTCAGTTGGAACGTACTGTAGAACCTTATGGTCAAATTCGCTACAAGGAAAGTGTGGTAATGTAATAGAAAAGTCAGGCAATGAAGAGAAGCTATAACGTAAGATAGCAACGAAAGATTAAAAGTGCAGAGGCAGGTGTACAACATCAGAGTATAGTACCAGTCAGATATCAATTGGACTAAGCAAAATCGAAACGTGGAAAGAATTATTAATTAAATCAATACTGTAGATTATATAAGAAAAAATGGAAGAATAATAATTTTTTACAAAGCAAAATTCAAATGAAATGCGATAAATATCTAAGAGTCTTATATATAAATCATATTCATAATTTATGCTCAATGATATTTTTAAGTACTTGTACAAGATTTAGATATTCGTAAAAAGTAAATTGAATTTATGTTATTAATTAGATAAATATAAACATGTTTACATAAGGAAATCAGAAATGAAGCAGTTCATATATATGTTCCAATATATTACATATATTACATATATTGGAACATTTTCCCTAGAGCAATAGGCACATTTTAAATACTGACTCTTATTTGTCTTTTTTATTATTTTATTGAAATGTGCAAGTGATAATCCTCGATGATCCAAAGAAGGATTAGCACTCATCACATCTCACAAATTCAAATTAATTAATAGTGTATTTATTATTTCTTTAATAACAGAAGAGAACCGTTGTTTTTTGCATAAATGCATTGAAATCCTTATCGTAGTCGATAACAGACTATTTAAAATTATATAGAAATACAGATTATCTACATCTGCGGTGAAAGAGAATAACAAATTATTATAAGATTTTTTCTTAGAATTAATCATACCCGTATCTGGAGACAAATATATTTTATGTACCGGAAATATACTTTGATAATTGATAACACATTATTGAGTGTATTTACGATTAAATAATTATAACGTATATTTGTTAATTTATTACTTTAATTAACTCTAGTATTTAAATCTGTTTATTTACAATATATTCTTTTGCCGAAAACTATGATTGTAGTAAAATATTAGGTCCATCTTTTTTCATTGTATTGGGTATTAAATGTATAACATAGTAAATTCTCCTTAATCTTCGTACATAAACAATTTCCTATTTTTAAAAGCTTTCATTGCTATTGCTATCATTAATTTTTCTTTTTTCTCTTTTGGATATTGCCTACTTATGAATCTCCTGTTTACAAGGTATATCTTAAAAAAATATAAAACTAGGTAAAACATATATTTTCTACTTTTATAAATATTTATATCTTTAGTCTTTCAATGCAATAAGATGTAAATATCTATAATTAATTTACCAACATATAATTCGAAATCTCTAATTCTCTATTTTTATAGTATTAATATTAATATTAGTTGATTGATGAATGTAGTCAGCCATCTTTTTCCAAATAATTGATAATGTTTATTATTCTGTCAATAGTCAATTGTACAAGTTCACTTAAAACTTTGTGACTTATCATTTAAATAAATGAGTGTGCAATATTAAGTTTCACTATATCATACTTTACTGCTTTAATCTTCTTCCTCCATATTTTCTTTTATAGATATATTTCATATTTAATTGGCATCACATATGTTTTCTTCAAATTAAGCTTTTATATTCCTTAAATAAATTATACTTCTAACATCTTTGCTAAAAATGTTCTTATAATTTTTATAGAACTTATTTTATGTTTCCTTTATCTTTATATTTCAATGCTTAAAGTATATCAGACAAAAAAATAGGACAGCCTCTGAATATATATTTCATCAGTTATGGTAGTCATAATGTATTGGCTTGATGCGAAAATTCGTCCCAGTTTTAGTACTGGGTGACATTGTATTCAAAGTGAAACAAGAAAACAAAGTGCTATATATATACGTAACGTTTTAATGTTATTTAATAAAAGAAATGAACAAATTGAGTAAAAGTTTCTACAATTTTTAATGACCATCAACATTTAAAGAATACAACAGAAAAAGACCATCATATACAAAATACGCTCAAATTTATTCTGTCAAATAGCATCAAGACTTTAAACGTATGAAATTGTTAAAACTTCCATTTTGCGATACAATGCCATTAAATACCTAACCCAATATATAAACATATCTGTCAATTCTTTAGAAATTGTATCACATATCTAAATATAAAAACACACAAATTTTTTTATTGTCTTTAAATTTTATCAGCTTATTTTAAAATTCATCTTATTTATATATTTAATTTAAAGACTTCGTAATAATTTTTATATACACATATTATTATTTAATCAAAGTATTTACATTCGATAAATAGATTTAAAGATAAATAAATTAAAAGTAAGTATTTGAAGTTTTACATTTTTTATTCTAATATGTTCCTTATAATGGAATATTTTCTTGTTACAATTCAAACTCTACTATCAATAAAATTTAACATATTGTATTATTCTTGAAAAGTGATATTAAAAAATTTGCCTGCATATTAAATTTCTAATAAAAAATATATTAATTTTACTTCTTAAGAAAATGGCATTTAAATGATAAGTATTTTAGTTTAAAATTAATACATACGGTACCTTTGTTATCCTAATAAAATATTATGATCTGATGATTCTTAAAACTAATTACTTATTTATTTTTAATTACAATAATATGATATTATTACTCAATAAAAGTTGCATGAAATTTTGTTGTTGAATATTCTTATTAATCATTTTTATTAATAATAATTAGTTAAAAAGTACAAATAGATACGTTTCTCAATTAAAAATTAATTTTTAATAAAAATAAAAAATATTTAATTTGTGAAGTAAGTAAACTTTGATTGTTCTCTTTAATTTAAAGATGAAAATATTATATAGTTCTCATATATAGTTATGGCAGTATCAATTATTTATGAAAACATGCATAAATACTTAAAATATATAGAGGACTAAAGCATTCTTAAATAATTAATTAATTTTAGCACAAACGTATTTTTAAAATTGTACAGTACCAAAATTAATATGTTAATTATTTTGGTTATACAAACTTATCAATTCAACAAAGAAGCAAATATGAAAAGAAAGTATTGCAGTGAATTAACAGTATATATTTTCATTGTGCTAAAAGACAAATTCTGACCGAACAGCGTATTTTTTTTTCTTTTCGATTGCTATTGAATGAAAGTCAGGATACAACGAGATAATGAGCGCACGTATTCTATAAAAAGGCATCTCTGTAATTTCAGTCCTGTCACCAAGGTACCAACTTTTGTAAGCTCACGAGTCATTGCATGCTCGCATTCGCATACGTAAATATAAATGCAAAAGATTAGAGCAAATTTCGACGACGCCAGGCTAATTTCTATTGCACAAAATCACGTTTCTCATGCTCCAACGAGTTCGAGAGGAAAAGTTTAATAGTCGTTCGTGGAATATTTAATCGTGTCACTTCTCTTGTTTTTTCTTTCTTTTTTCAGACAGAAAAAGGCGAAAGAGACGTTTTTGCTTTTCAATTGGATTCTCATTTTTGCATACAATTTTTTTCTAATCAATAATACTAGCGCATAACCATTAGTAGAATGTCTTATGATTTTGAATGTTTATAATTGAATAAGTTGAATAAGTTTAATTGAATAATTTTAAGAATAATAATTTAATTTGAATAAGAACTTACCGTTTTTATTAATAACTTTCATTTTTCAAATTTTGAAGATCGTTGTTTATAATTATTTTGATGAATCACTCTTAATTTTTAAATTATTTCTTATAATATGTCAATATGAAATATTTTACAAAAAGTATGTCATAGATTATAAGCAGCCACACAATAATGACTATAATACTTTGTGATTAATCTATCGCTTCTACTATAAGTATAGTAATAATAATATCAGATTGCATTGTATGTATAATTAACAAAAATTTTCAATTTTCTACACCAGATTTAATTTTTTTATTCAAAAAAATTTTACTTGAAGAATACTATTATACTTTATCATTCTCTATATCTTAGTACTATAACAATTTGATATTTATTTTTATATTAATACTTAAACTTATATCAATTACAATAAATCTAAATATAATTGAAATTATTCTTTTAATAAATATATATTTAATATAGATACATATTTTATGCTATTAATTTAAATGTTATAAGTATTACTTAAATGATCATTTACATTCCAGTTTTGTTTATTACTTCAGTGTACAAAAATGCGTAAATTTGTTAAATTTCTCGCGTTTCACAATTGTTGATTAAACAATTTGTAAATCAGCTGTTTGTTAATTATATAAGATTTCATTTGAGATTGATCTTTTAATTAAATATCATGATTACAATGTAAGCTAAATATAGGTTGAATCTATTTGTATTGTATAATTAGTTGTATAATTAAAGAGATTAAAGTAATGTATTATTTAAAGTATTTGACAGAATAAATTACTTTAATAATATACATGCTTTCTATCCATAATACATCTAAATTCATATTAGTCTCAAAGATGTTCATAGAAACTGTCTATAAAATACTAAATGATTCTTAAATATATTAAATAAAACTATTGTATAGATGTAAAAGCTTTAATTCATTAACCGATGAACTGCTGAAATTATTAATCTTTTAAGGTGTGAAATATTAACTTCTGTATTAAATACCTACAATAAAATATATATACAATACAATAGAATATTCTTCTTCCACTCTAATCATACTATTTTTCTTGTAATTAATTTCCCTTATATTTTTCTCTTTCTCGGTAACTGCATGTATTCTTAAAGTATGCCAAAAATTTTAATATATTCTAAATAACATTGAGGCGCAGATTTTCACGATTGTCCGTAAGACTTCATTTCTTTATTATCCTTGTTATACTTTTAAATATAATTATTCTAAAATTATATAACAAACTCCAATAGTAACAGTATAAACATCATATACTTATTCCAACTTAAAAAGATCAAAGCCAGAAAATAATGAAAAACTTTTTCCGATATTAAGTATATGTACAAAGATTAAAAATAAATACAATATTATCGCTAATAAAATAATAAGTTATGAAAAAATTATATAAAAGATTTTTATTTATTTTTAAAAAATATGGAACAACCTGTTATTGTTATATTTTTTAATAATTTAACTTTTTAATCAATTAATCTGAAAATCTTTCATAAGGTAGTACACACATCTCTATTCTATTATCCTAATGAGATTTTTCATATTTTTTCAAATTTTGACTATCATGAAACACGTATTTATAAACATGATACTGTTAATTATGAGTAAATATTGAAAATTATGTTTTATTGAGTTGAAAAAAGTGGATATGACAATGAACCCATTCAATATTAACGATACATTTTCCACTAATATCTCTGATAACTTAACATATAAGAAATTACTCTTTAACATTTTCTATTTTCAAGCGAATGCAGTATCAATATTGAACTATAAAACAACCACAAATAATCAATCCTTTTCCTATAGATGAAACTATTATTTTGAGGTTACTAGTTAACCCAGTTCATGTATAATTCGCTTTAAGAATATCAATTTATATCTAGCCATTGTCATAAAAATTTGTAGATAAATTTATAGAGCATCATTTTATTACGTTAGCTAATACGAATATCGATATATAACCTCTTATCACATATTCAAAACATTCATTAAAAGAATCTAATATCTATAATATTTGTAAGATATCTCATATCTCAATTTTTATATTTATGATTAACAAAATTGAATTAAAAATTATTTATTCATAATAAAAATAAGTTTAAATTTCAATGAAAACAAAGGTTATTAAAAATGAAAAGTAGAAAATACGCTATGCACTTTTACGAGAGTCGAACAGAAAAATATGGTATCGGTAATAGATTCGTTCAGACTATGATATTTTATTACTGTTCATTGTAGCAAATACAAGTATTCATAAACATCTCATATATAAAAAAAACATATTATCTATAGATGATATAAATGATATTATAAATAGCTGTTGGTTAATTTTTCAAGTACTTTTCGGTAGAATTCGTTTCGTTCCTTCCTATGAAGTTTTGCTGAAGAGTGGCTAAATTTGATTTTTAAAATAAAAACGTATTAAAAAGAAATTTTATGAAAATTCAAATTATGATGTTTTCTTGCATATCCAAGAAATCTGCTGATTGAAAGATTTATTAATTTAAAATAAGTTTTTTAATCGTAAAATATTTTCAAACTATGTTTAGACTATTACAAAATATTCAATCTTAATGAAATTAAGTTCTAATCATTTTCATTTAAATTATCTAAAAAAATTGTTCTTTATATTTATTTCAATTTTAAGTAAAAAAGTTTAGAAATTATATTATAAATTGGAAAATTATATATGAAATCAAGAATAAATCTGTAGGAAAAATTGCTGCTACCTAGATATATTTGATTCTTTATGGAATACGATGATACTTTAAGTTCTCGGGCATATGTAAAAGAACGATAAAAAAGTGTGATTTAAAGTACTTGTAATTACAGAAAGTGGTCCTATTCAGAATATGGCTCAGATCGATGTAACTTTTAAACTCTCTACGACTTAACTTAATTTTAAAGCATTTCAAATAAAAGTTAGCAAATAAGTTTAAGAGATGCCGCTTACAATTGACACAAGAATTTTTTCTTATATTGTATCGAAGAAGCTGTTCTCTTAGTAGAACAATCGATGAATAATAATCACGCACATTTTTATCGATTGTCTCCTTATTATTTTTATTAGAAAAAAAACAAACTTATTATTTTTATTAGAAAATTGAGAATAATATTTGGTTTAGATATGAGTTTAGAAACTTTTCTTTTTATATTTTTGTTGCTGCTAAATTTCTATTACAATTGACCTGTTTTAACCTGTTTTAACTTATCAACTTTCTTCATTTCACATTTTATCAGTTTTAGTTCTACTTTTTTCTTGTTGACATTATTATGTTTATATTATTTAAATAATAAGGTTTTGCTATTTTATTGGAAGCGTTATCTGAATTTTAATTAAAAATAAATCATTACAATTGCAAATTATGGCTTTTTTTGTTTGAAAAATAATATAAATTTTAAAAAGTAGAATATTATTTATTGGATAAATTAGGTAATTACTATAAGTAAATTACTCTGAACGATTCGAAGGAAACTTAATTTCACAAATATATATTACATACAGCTTAAAGCTGTTTTTCGTTACAGTTGTAAGAAAATTCATAAGTCTCGTTCTACAAAAGGAAACTTCTAAAGGCAAACAAATGTCCGAAACATAAGAAATTCCTGGAATGCATGCAAGATGCAGCTGATAAGTACCCACATTGAAAATTGAAAATCTTAATATGCTAGACGCGATCTTCCTGTGTTGTAGGTTACGTTCCTCGGGTGCCTTTCATGACGTTTCCTCCACGAATCGACGTTGAAATATCCCACGGGGAAAGATAATTCACTCTCACGTCATTGGCTTACGGAGGTAAAGCTGTGAAATTTGGCGCATAACATGTTAGAGGAATGTCAAAAAATCGGAGAAGAAAATGTTTTCAAAAGATTGCGCGGAGGCGCGTGCCAAATAAAGATTTACGACTAATGCGGTGGTTCTCAGCTACTGCTGCAGTATCTCCATTTCTTTCTTTTTTCCTTCGTAAAGTTCTCGGCAGATAGAATTTCAGTGCGTGATGAATAAACCGAAAGCTAATTACGTACTTCAGCAATCATATATTAATAAATTAAAATTATTTTTACTTAATGTGTGAAATATTAATATTATTTTTTGTTTAAATTATGATTGTAGGAAAAAATGTATACACATTATGGCTAACGCAATAATAAGATATTAAGAGAAAAGAAATTCTTATATTTGTAAATGTCACATTTTTGAAGAATAAAATATTTTTATCTTATTATAATTAAAAGAAAGTTACAATAAAATTTCACACATACACACACATATACAGTTTATCGTAACTGTTAAAACTTTATTATATAAAATTTGTATATATATAGATGTGGATGAATCACAGCATATGAAAGGAAATAACAATTGTTCATTGTCTATTAGGTAAGTAACATAATAAGTATGAATATTAATATCATTTGAAAAGTACATTGATTTACTATTATTTTCATTTGAGTTGATTGCACAATAACACAACTTGATGTTAGAAAAAAATTAATTTTTTTAAATGGATGAGTTTTAAAGAATTGTTAATTAGAATGAATAAATTCTTAATCTAAATTGTAATTGCAATGTATTCGATACAATACGAACGTTATTTATTATTGAACTTTATTTTATTCATGAGACATTCTGCATCAATAAAATTATACAGACTTAAATCTTATAAAGTATGTTTAGTTACATTTAAAAAAATTTATCTAAACGCATCATCAATAATATTTTTAGTATTTTATATAAAAATTTGTCGAAAGTTTTAGTAAGTTATCTATTTTCACTAGAAAATATATTTTGAAGAGTTTATGCTAGGAAATTGAGAAAATTACACAATAATATTATATGTTGTTGTGTATTTTTTTTTAATATACCCCTGGACACTTTTGAGATAACGCGAACGTGAATAGAATCAGAGCATTGTTCTTTGATGAATATCACTAATCAATTATTTCTGTTTTCTCTTTGAGAATTCTAAAACTGCCTTTCTTACGTAGCTTTCGAAAAAATCTCTCAATCACTTAATTATTCTTGTTAAAGTAGTAGCATAAGCTACTAGATAAGTCTTTTCATTATATTATAACGGTGAATTAATCTTCACCTGTCGGAGTTGCTCTACTGAAGGTATGCATTCTGTATACATATAGTCTCTTTATGATGACCACTACATTATCAAAAGTATAATCTAATGTTAATATTAAATCGAAAATTAAAAAACTAAAATGTTATATGAGTATGTTTTACTAGTAGAAGATTACGATTCTTGCGAATTCTGTAGAGAAATTTTATTAAAGTATTAGAAAAAAGATTCTGCATTTTTATTTAATTGAGAAAAATATCTTTTTGTTACTTGAGCGAAATTTTGAATTATTTTTAAAGAAGAAAAGAGCTATTTCTTAAAACATAAAATTTCTTAAAACTATATTTCAATAATTCAACGAATTTATTAAAAATAATTAAAAATTAACGTGCTTATTTAAAACAGCATGTTTACAAAAGATTTTAAAACAATATAAGTTGGAAAATTGTAGTCTAAAATGATCCGAACGTTTATAGAAATGCAAATATGCAAATTAAACACTACAAGCCATTGTAAATTATCTTCTAACTTTTTCTTATCTTTAAACAAACAATTATTCTATACATATTTGTAAATAAATATTAAATTTTATTTTAAATATAACAATTTAATTTAAAGATCATCTTAGAAAAAAATTGTTTTAAATTAAATTACTTTATGAAGGATCTAGGATTATCTATGAATAATTTAAAATAAATGTTGCTAGGTTTAAACGTCTAATCTGACAGAATTGATTAATTTATATAAGTTAAATTAATTTAGAGCTAACGTATTAAGTGTAATTTTTTTGAATGCTGATTACGAATATAAATTTAATGATAAATATAAAATATTAAATCTATAATTAATTATTTACGAATATAAAAGGTAGTTTATAAATATAACCCTATAAAAAATTGAAGGTAAGATTGGATATTAAATCAATATTTAAAATAAAACAATGCGTTGAATAAACAAGCTAGAATTTTCTATAGATACTATGAATTTTCCTGTAATTGTACCAAGTATTAAAAATTCCTCGCTACTAGTCCACTTTATTAACTTTATTTGTAAATAGTATAAAATTCATAAATTACTTATTCTTTAAATATTAAAATAATATTAAATAATAAAATAATAATATAATAAATAATAAAATAATAATTAATAATTAATAATAAAATAATAATTAATAATAAAATAATAATTAATAATAAAATAATAATAATAATAATAATAAATAATATTAAAATATTAACGTATGAACTTGTATTTGCACTAATACTTACTCATTTTCATTATTAGTTACTAATAAATTATAATTTGAACGATTAATATTATTTTATGAATCGATTTTAAAGAGGATATCTCATGTATACTTTTACCAGTGTAAATAAGTAAATTCAAAAGGGATTACGTAGAGAAAATTCTAAAATCTATACAAGCATACTCACGAAATGATACAGACAGAAAAGGAAAGAGAGGAAGAAGAAGAGAAAAGGAGAAAATGGTAAACTAAAATAAAGCACCAGTAGCAGCACCAAGGATTCTCTGTTGTCGGTTGGATGCGGATATGCATCATTCAACATGGCTGCACTCGCGCGTAATAATGCAAATAAAATTCCAGGTCGAGGTAGAAGCCCAAGTAGCTGACCATAATTTTCCGTAGTTTAGTGCAGACCGGAAACGGCAGTATAACGTGAACACACGGCAAGGCGACCATTAGCGAGAATTGGTGACTCAAACTTCTGTCCGGCAATCGTATTGTTACGAGAGCTTGCTTTAACATTTGTTAAACTTCAGATGAAAGTCATCGTTTTATACCCGTGACGTTAAAATGTTAGCTTGAGCAACGACAGTGTATCTTTCTCATCGTTATATTTATATTCTTCACAATTATATTCTTCACAACAACATTAAAATGATATTTATTTCTCTTTTACACATCCATAAAGTTACTATGAACTGTTATTTCAATACACTTTGTTCCAAAATATTCCAATTATTTGGATAATTTATATCTAAATTAGAATTAAAATAGTTTTATTAAAAATTAAACGATAAATCATTCTGGCATTCAATATCTTTACGGTTCATTAATTGATTGATCCATAAATGAATTTAGTTTGAATATAAGATTTGATGATTTTAGATTGTAACATTTAATAGCAAAATTAATAGCGTGTTGTTATAATATGCTAACGATCATAAATATAAAGCTTCAGTACTTTCTAAATTGAAATAAAAATATTTCTTTATATGTATACTTACACATGAAAAAGTAAAATTCTTTTGTCTAAATTACTTATAATTTATTTAAAGGCATAAATATATGTCTGATATTTTAAGTTTATAAGGAATAATAGACAAAAAGTAGTTTCTGTTATAGATTTATAAAGCAAACGCTTTTTTCAATATAATAATTAGTGAGAAGTTCCTTGCTTAAAAGGAATAAGCTTTTCAAATTCGAATGAAAATAATAATTATATATGAAAAGTTGCATGAACTTGTCATTAGCAAAGCAAATAAATTTATTTTTTTTCTTGATCAATTTAGAATTAATATTGAAATAATTAAAAATTGATTATTAATTTATTATGAAAATCAATTAGAATAGTATATACTGTTTTAAAAATAGAATTTAATTTATTCGTAAAAAGTTAATGTCAATTATTAAATATGATGTATAATTGGTTGAATCAGTATTTTGAAAATTAATTTGTAAATTACATTATTAATGTGTAGTTGCACATTTTCATGAATATCACAAAGACTGAAAATTCAGAAACCAGTCGAACTTGTCGCTAACAGATGGTGAAAAAGAACAAAAAGATTGATAAAACCTACTGTAGTCGAGAAACCTCATTTCACTCATTCGCTTCATCTCTCTTGAAAAAGTGTGCGAGTCCATTTCTACATATAAATAGCTGCTCCACAGAGTAAAATGGTTACTACAAAGAAGAACTTCTCATAAATTTATTCGCTGTCCTTCTCCTTTCCTATAAGAGTAACATCGAATGTATGTAGCCCTGGTAAGAATTCGAGTATTGAAAAAACTGCTTCAACTACTACTGAAAGTGAGTAAAAAAATATCGCGCATAAGCTTCCAAATTCAAATGCACGTGAAAGTATATATATTTGTTAAAACTTAAATAAACGTATAGCATTTACGTAGTATGAACATATCCATAACTACGCAGACTTCTAGTCTAGTTAAAGGATGATAGAAATAGGAAGACATGAATAAAATAATGAAATCAGTATTAACATATATATTAGGTATAAACATAGGTCTTTTTAAAATCAGCAATATTTATGAATGAGAAATAATTTTTTAAAAATATTAATATATTATTATAAAATTTTCATTATACTTTCACACAAATTTTCTTATTACGTTTTTCGTGTATATAAGAAATATTAAATTTAAGTATTAAAAGTGTTAATTTTTTTTAAATGCTAAATATTCAAGTATTTAAATGAAAAGAAAAAAAATTGACAAAACTTAATAGAAAGAATAAGAGAGTCGGAGAAAGACAAAATGAAATAAAAGAAACAATAATTTATTTTATCTATATATATAATTTTAAAATTCGTAGATTTTATTTTAGAATCAAATCTTTGCTTATTAAAATAGAAATGTGTATTAATATTTTCATAACTTAAAAATCACTTACGTACTTACAAACATTAAAATACTAATCATATTTTATCTTTATTATTCTAAACATATAATGTTATAAAAATGCATATTATTTCTTTTTTAAATAAATACAAATAAAATTTTTTTTTATTTTGAGATTCTTTTATTTAAAAATGAAAAATTATATATATATATATATAACATTATATATTTAAGTACTTCATTTAAGAATTTATGTGAAAAGTTTTAGCTTAACCGGATATAAATCTGGGTGCAAAGGAACTTTTGTAACACAAAGAATAAGTTGCAGATATGTCTAACAGATAATTTAATTTAATTACTAGAAGAATTTAATATAGAACAATCTCGATATATTTATTTTTATAAACAATCGTCAAAAACATTATAAGATATATTTATATAAAGGAAACTGCGTCGTAACAAAAGTTTAATTTTAAAATAATTTATTTTATACTTTTTTACTTTATACTTATTAATATTAATTATTATTAATTCTTACTTAAAATTTATATTTTTAAATATTTATATACTTATCTATATATTTATATATTTATATATTTATATAATATATATACGAATAATAGAAATTACTGATTAACATAATCAGGTACATAGTATTCTTTAAATACTCACAAGTACATTAAATTTATAGCAAAAAATTTTTACAAATCCTTTCTTTGTATGTGACTAACTATTTGAGTTATAATAATTATTGTTCGTCTTTAACAATAGAAATTAATTTACTCGATTCCAATTTTTCTTTTAAATTTTTTAATATTTCTTTCACTATTTGTCATTGGTAACATTTGGTAAACGCTCTTACTTATGAATAATGATTATTATGAACTAATTTGTAGTATAAAATTAATTTTTCAATATTTAATCTTTAAAAAGTAATATCAAAACACTCATTAGTTTTATCGTCAATAAATATTAATAATACATAAAAAGTTCTAGACTTCCGAGGATTTAAATTAATTAGTTTCAGGTATGTACTGAACATATTTATTAATCAACAATTTACAAAAATTTATAAATGAATATTTTATTTTATATTCACTTTTTTCTATAACACATTTTTCTGTAAATTATAAAAAAATTTATATTTAAAAAATCCATTCTTTGAATATTTTTCTAAGGCTTTTAAATTTCATTTTATCATTAAAATTATCTGAATATATCTTACTGCATAATCGAATTCTATGATAAATTGCCAATTCTGATATTACCAAGTAAAATTATATGCGAACTGTAATGACTTTAGTTTTTAATATATTGAACATTAAGAGATTTTAGCAGTTCGAGAAAGTACCTATAAAGTGTCTGTATTAATCATTTGAATTTTGTTACATTAAATGTTAAAATTTTCCTTCGTAGTGAGTTTTAATTAGAAAAAAAAATATTTTCAAATTTTTATATTGTTCTTTAAGCAAAGTTTAAAAAGATATTTTGTTTTCAAATAGAAATTACTAATTATCGAATTAAATACTTCAATGCACAATTTTTCTTTTTGAAGACAATCTATCCGATTACAGTTAAATGAAGACTTAACAATTATTTGATATTAAAGCAATTTTATTATAAATTTTAATTATTTTATTGAAAATCATAGAAATTACTAAAATATAATTAGTTAAAATTATACTCATAAGCTACTTAATGTGCGAGAGTATGCATAATTTTAATGATCAATAAAAGATTCTAGTACATAAATCGCGTACTTAATTTATATGTATAAGATCTACAGTTTTTCGCACAAACAGTTTTAGCAATATTGATACCATTAAAAATAACTATAGGAACATAAATGAAAAAAACACGAAGGAAGATGTATTATTTCCGACTTAAATTGACTTTTCACGAAATGTGGCCCTACTTATCATATTTTTACTTTTACTTCTGCTTATTTTCTAACTTCCACATAGCGTACACACCCATTGAGACCACTTATATTTAACGAAAAGTACGCGTTAAAGCAAAAGGATATAAAAGTAAGAATATGTTCACTAGTGCATTCTCACTTATAAACATTCAGTTAATTCATTAATGCCTCAATGAAAATTAGCAAACATGTAACGAAATCTACATTTCTTTATTTTTCTGTTCTTGTTTTGAGCTAAATAGATATGAAAAAGAAATTATTTTTTTACCAACTTATTTTCTATACAAACGCATCTCAGTGTTATATCGCCAGATTTATAAATGCACAGAAATAATAGCCTATTACTATTGAAATTAGATTCAACTAAAGTTATATATGAAACTCCAAAATATTTGTTTTAAATCTTTGATAATGTTGAATTCTTAAAAAATATCAAAATAATCAGAAAAATCTTAAAGATTTTGAAAATATTAATGTATTTATTAAAAATAAGTTGTTTAATTCACATATAATGTATTTGCTCTTAACATTCAATCTTTATCTCAAAATTAATAAATTCAATAAATAATACTAAAGACTTTTCAAAGCTTTCAGTTGACATTCAAAAATTTGATAAAATTCTGATATATAATTATTATATCAAAGATATAATAGTTATAAGCTATTCAGACTGTTCTGAAAGAGTTAAAATGCTATTAATTTTTTCATTTTATCACCGAATTTCATAGAAAATGTGTCTTGTAAGAAATCATATTTTATCAAATTAATATTTTCTAATACAAGCAGTGTAGAATTTTATTCTACACTATTATATAATAATATGATAAAACAACTAATTTTAATAATAAAAAAATAGTAGTATTAACTATTTTTTAATATTATATTAATTAAGAAAACTAAGAACTAGAAAAATTCTAAAAATTGCCAATAATCCGAAAATCTCTCGTTTTCTCTTAATAACGATTGTATACGATTCTTTATTTATTACTCGTAATAAATGCGACGTATCAGATTTGATATAAGAAGAACTTATTGAGAAAATTATGCTGGAAAATACTAGGTTTAATTTATGTATTTTTAAATTTTATAAAATATAAAATTCATATTCTTACCATATTATTTCAAATGGTGATTAATATCATGAAAAATAACTTGAGAAATTTGTAATTGTAGTTCATGAGTGACAAAAAATATTATTATTAAACAAATTTTAAGCCATCGGTGTATTAATATAGAGCAAAAAGATATATATTATTTATTTTAATTTATGCATTTATACTCAAATAAAGAAAACAATAAATTCACACGTATGATAATCATAAAAACATATAAAATGTATCCAAACATGCTTAGAAACAAATATTAGATATGTATAAGAATTTATAGTTAATGAGGCAAAAATTAATATTTTAAAACACTACTACGCCATTCATGAAAAGATAAATACTTTTTATATTATCAAAATAACTAATTCATTTAGTACTATAATTTTAATTAAAATGTATTTTATCGGTGCTTCTTCGATAAATGAATAAAATACACTAAATCTATTTATTGTATCTATTTTTTCATTGAAAATTATATGAAAAATTACAATTAATTAGGCTAAGACTAGAACTCTTGTGAATTGAAAACTAACTTGTTTTAGAAGTATTTAATAGTATACAGATAAGAGATGTACTTATGTACTATATACATTCAGCTTTTTAATACATTTCATTAAAAACTAATTATTATTTTTATGTGAATAGTATACTTACTTAAAAATTATTTAATATGTAATATGTATCATTAATACCATAAGATTATCCCGAAAAATATCTGTGACCATTTTCAAGCACTGTTTATGAACTCTTAGGTTTCATAAATTCACATTTATATGGGACTATTATCTGTAGTCAATCGCTTCTCAATCGCTTCTCGAAGAGTAATACACGAATTTTTATGAGAATCGTGCAATTATAATTTAAATAAGACAAATTTAAGTATAATTGAAGTAGAAGAATGAAATTAAGCAAAGTTCATATATGGGCGGGCCGAAACAGAAAGATGTCAACAAATGCAGGTATAGCAACGAATGCATGTAATGTTGATAAATGAAGGTAATTGTTAAAGAAAACAAAAGATAGTGAGCGAAACAACAATCATCGTGAAATTTTGATTTAATTTTAATATTGTATAGCGTTTGTTTAGATATTGTAACAATCAAAGTTATGTTATGAAATAATAATTCTACATTATGATTAAATTTTGAACGCCTACATATTATACTTTTTTCATCCCATAAATTCTGAAAAGCCTAGAAAATAAAATTAATTTTATATTAAGTAGTATTCTTTGATTAGTTTTTGTTATTTTATAGTAAATTTTAAGAATAAACACTAATTATTAGAAAGCTTAATATTTAATTCTTTTCATATCATAAAATTAATGTTGATTAATGTCAATATGCATATATTATGACAAATGAAGTAAATGTAAAGATTTTTCAAGTAGAAAAATTCACTCTGGTACTTTCTAATTATATATTCATACATTTAGCATTCAAACGAGAACGAACTAATAGTAAAAACTTTGTATTTCAATACGGTATCAACATAGTCTTAGCTGTATTAAGTTTGAAAAATAAAAAGTGTTTCTACGTAGTTTAATATATCATTGATAAAGTTAGAGCTTTTGAAAAATTTTTTTTTCGAAAAAGTTGAAAAAGTTCTAATATATAATGCGAAATTAGGAAATTATTAACCCAAAATTATCAAATATTAAGCCGTAAACTTCTCAATATTATTACACAATAGAAAGTACATTTAAATCATTTGTACAATTATGAATAATAAAACTATAAATAATTTTTAAGGAGTATTCAAATTTTATTAAGAAAATGAGTGGAAATTTCTTATGTAGCTTCATATAAGCTTCAAACTGACTAGCACAATTCATCTTGAACAATTTTTTTATTATGTATACACGATGATAAAGAACGCTAAAAATGGGTTAAGAAAGTATTATCCTGAGAGCTTCACCTTTTTATATATAATAAAATATAAAGATGCTCTCTCATACTCAAAGTAAAGGTAAATAGAGTAAAATAGACTAAAGAAAGAAAGAACTGGAGTGAAAGACAGAGAAAACTAAAATGAGAAGGAAGAGAATAAAAGGATAAACGAAAGGATGCGTTTTATGAGTCTACTGCTTCAAGTTGTTTAAATACAGGAAACTTTAATATATGCGAGAAAAGAAGAGAAAAGATTTACTTAATTTTTCTTATTTGTCTTATTTGGGTTGTTTCAGCTAAGAAATTACATATAGAATTTCTGGCGGTAATTTTTTGCTCCGAATTTATGCTTGCTTAAATTATTCTATTTTTCTCTGCCTCTCACTCCATTCCTCTTTTATCCCTTCTATCGCTAATAATTTAGAATTATATTAATTATAATATTATTCAAACGAGAATTTCCGAAGAGGTTTGATGTTATATTTAATATTTTTTTCAATAAAGTAAAGAAAAGTGCTCATTATATCATTAAAATTTAATTTCCTAATTGAACATATCATTGAATAAGCTCTAACGCTGTGTAATACCAATAATATTAATCGCTGGGCTAATTTTGATCAACATCAAATTGAATAAATAATTAAACAGAGAAATGAGATGAATTATTGCTAAAAATACTTTAAAACTGAATAAGTTTTGAATTATTTAATACGTAATTTAGCAAAAAAGAACAAAAGCTTTTTGAATTTATTTTATATATGTCATTTTATATATCTATTATATAATTTGCTAATAAAAAAAGTTATATAATGGCTAAATATTTTTATAGTAAACAATGTTTAATTTTATTAGTACTCATTTAAAAATTGATTTACATATTTATTTCTTTCAGATATGTAATCTACATATTCTAATAAGATCAAAACCTGTAATGATATAATAATTTTTTAACCTCAGGAATAACATTATTTACTGTAAGGTCCTACAGTATCTGACACTTTTTTGGACCAATTCACTGCATTAGAAAGTCTTGGTAATTATCTTTGATCTTCCTTATTCTACTATTCTCAAAGATTGTGAAGTTCAGAACTTACTGGTCTTCGTTCTTTACGGGAGCTTACGATCATGACAGATCATTGCTTAAATATTAATATTCATATCTTGTTTTCAACTCAAGATACCGATAATTATAATAATAACTAAACATTTTAATTATACTTATTTTTTAATGACAAATAAATCCCATTTCAGAAAGCTAATTTTTTAACTTTTCACAATTTCGAATTTCCTTCATAATCTCATGACACTTTTTATATAAATTTCTTGATACAAATATTTCCACTAAAATTTAATTGTATTCATTTGAATAATATTTAATAAATCATTTATCATTTATAATTTAGTGACAATCGTTTATGAATACATAGGATAAATTTCATTTGATATTAATAACATACTGGAAGGAGACTCACAAACAGCAACAGATATTCGTAGCATTCGGGATTATAATTGTTCACTTTCTGTTTAAATCTCTCTCTTCCTTTCTCTTAGTTCACAGACTCTTTCGTTTCTTGCTAAACTAATGCGTGGAACTTATATTGTTAGCATGATTTGTGAGTTTATATTCCATTTACATTTAATACACATTTAAATATGTGTTGTGTTATTATTTTATGTAAAACTTAAATATTATTTTGTACATTCAAGCCCGTATTCGAAAAATAATAAACATCATGCAGACTACGGTGATTACGGATCAAATTCTTTTATAAAAAATATTTCAATATTAATATATTCTATTATTTTCAAATATACTTTAAATTGCGTAATGTGCATAAGTAGCAGTTACTTATGCAATAATAAATATTATTGTTATAAAAGTCGAACAGGCTGGAAATGATAAAATTTTAAACAGACACTTATGATAAATATTAAAATTAAATAAGCTATTATATTGATGGATTTAATATACTTTAGTTGAATATTAAAATGTCACTTTGACCTTATAAAAATTAAGATCGAACAATTTTAAATAACTCTTTTACTACAAACAATATTAATTTCCTTTTTATATGTAAAAAGAGAAAATTTCATCTTTTGGTTTAATTCAAGATTATAGTATTTTGTACTGATTTCAAAATTTTGGATGGAAAAGATTTTAAAACATGAACTTTTACAAGTGCTTTTAATATTCTTCAATGTTATTACGATTTTTTTGAAATTATTTTTTAATATCCTTTTTAATATTTTCAATGTATAATTTTTCAAGGACAAATTTTATTTTCAATTAATTATATGTATTTATTATAAACTTATTATAAAATATTTTAATATTTGTACATCATATACGTTAAAATTATTAAAAATTGTTTAAATTGTTTTATCTAATTTAAATTTTATTCAGTATCATAATAAATAGTTTTATACAACATAATTGAATATAAAAGAAATTTTTTTTTAATGAAAATATTTGGAATTAATTTTTAGATAATTAAATGATGGGTTTTCTGTCCAAACAAATATAATTCCATAAATTATTAACATTAAAGTTGAAACATATCCAAATTTTCTTTAAAATTTAAATATACAGTTAATAATATATAGTGTGAACACAATCAAATAAAAATGTAATGGTAAAACTAGGATAATGTTATTACAAAGGCTTAAAAATCTGATTTAGTTTCAGTTTAACAGGTATAGAATATTATAAGATTGAAATAAAATTCAAAATTATATGATAAATAAGTAATTATATTAGCTATTTAAAAGTTCTTTGTTCAAAGAATTAAATTTCGCATACCTAAGAAACTAAAAATGAAAGTAGTAAATAAAAAAACTGATAGAAATGATGAACTGAAGGTAAACTCCAATGTAATTCTATAATTTATATATATAAACATTTTACTAAGTAAGAAACTTAATATAAATTATCTAAAGATGAATGTATATAACCATGTGAAAAGTCAAATGAGAATGGAAAATCGGGTGATGTCAGAGAGGAGGGATGGGTTTAGTAGTATTACAGACATTGGAGTTGCAATTATAACGGTAATATGAATTTGAGTACAGAAGATAGAATGAATAGAGGAAATCTCTTGATAGAATTCAGTACTACATGTATGAATAATATGTTAATAAAGGATTACTAAATCACTCATAGTTCTTAGAAAAATATGTATAATATTTTTGTATGAATTTATCATAGTCTATTTATTTGAATTATAAAAACTTTGTAGTTATGTATTTGTAAAGAATGATCCAAAAATTTGAGTATGCACAAAAAATTAAAATATTAACAACAACAAAATAATTATTTTGTCACTCTAGCGTGGAATGTAACCAAATATATTCTAAAATCTACCTTCGCATAATTTTATTCTTTATTAATCCTTGATAACAGACTTCCATTTAGTAATTATTTAAAGAAGTATTCATTTTTCAAGATCTAGAAAATGATGGATGAAAAGTATAATGAAGAGAAGAATAATATTTTAATACGCGATGAGTTCAGAAGATGAGAAGAAATGCGATCCCGGCTTGTTACCTACAGTCGACTCTACTCTGTGTGTTTCTCTACATATTTTCTCCAATTTCATATCTTTGCTTTTTAATGTGATACAGCTATAATCAGTGACAAAATGCAATTAAAACTTTTTTCTATACTTACGAGTAAAGAAAAATATGATAGACTTACAAAATTAGCGTAACAGAATTTTAAAACATTTTTGACTTCAGAATTATATAATAAATATTTCTTATAATTAATATTACTTTTTATAAATTTATCGATAATCTTAATTCATATTATAATTTAAAATAAGCATAACTTATAATTATTGCAAAAAATGTTGGAAGAAATATCAATTTAAAAACGATGGTTGTACAACTTTTATGCAATCGATTTTTTTTATTTAATAAATCAAAAATAATTTACTTTTTAATATATACAATATAAAAGAATATCTTTTATACTATTAAATATTTATTAAAGGTTCAAATAATTATATATGAATAAGCTAAATTGATTGAATCATGCTGAACTACTATTAAACTTTAAATAATGCAAATACTGAATGAAGTATGAAATTTCTCTTTGCTTGATGTAAAGAAACAAAATATAAAAATGCAGAAAATTATAATGCGTATTAAATAATACAACTTCTTGTATACAAGATATCTTTTATTCATATATTTGAAGATAAAAAAATAATAATGAGGTCAAAAAAATTGTATTTATTTGTTATGAGTTTCTGAAAGAACTTAAAAAAATCAAAGGTATTTAAAAATTGGTTTGACAGTAAGATCGAGAAATATTTTCGACTTAATTGAATAAAAGCAAGAATAAAATAATATAATAGTTTCTGTCACTATATCAAAATTATTATGTTTATATTATATTACATGTATTAATTTATCAGTATCAATTCAGATTACTAAGAGAAGTAATAGTTTTCATAAGCAATTTTAAAATTATAACTTTAAAACTGATGAAATTTAATGGGAATATAAAGTAAGAAAGAGAAACCATCGCGAACGTTATAAATATTTCAAACACAAACTAATAACGAAAGAAGATATAACGTAAGACCAAAATACGAATATTAAAACACGAGGAACATATTTTCTGAAATGTAATTTTTGATGTAATGTTCATATCCTACTGGGGTTGATATATTTATAGAGGTAATAAATCCAAGTATTCAGTCAAACAATTCATGTAAATTAGTTTTGAAATTTGATGCTTTTAACTTGAAAATTTATTATATACATCGTAAAAATATTTTTCAATATTCAATTAATTTATTTTACGTATATTACTCGTTTTTAGTCAAACGACATTTTCTTTGTTTGAAAAAGTTCAGTATGATTATTTTATAAATTATGAAAGATGATAAAAAAATGAAAAAGTATTATCACTATAGTTGAAAAATATAAAATAGATAGCATATCTTTAACTACAAAATATAAACAAAATATCATAACTATCTAAAAAATTTTTTAAATAATTGTAATAAATATATTATTTCAATGAAAAATGATTTAGGTGAGAAATGATTATTAAAAAGGTGCATTCACTTTAATAATAAATAAATAACACATGTATAATTATCACGCTTTAAATCTGTTCAAAAGATATAATTATTTAATATGAAATATAAAATAATAACTATTGTTTTTTAAATAATACTACATTTTTTCAGTTTTATATACATTATCTGTAATATTTATTATTTTAAATTTGCGATAATATCAAACATTTTTATTATTTTTTGATAATAAATACGCATTGTGATAAATTTTTTATGATTGAATCTTTACTTTTATTACACTATTACTACAACATTATCTTGAATTATCTATTTTCGCAAAGATTTCATCGTAACAATTAGATGTTAACCTTACAATTTTTAATTACGATTTCTTAACTATTTCTTACACAACATACATCATTTATAATAATACTTGAACATGTTCATTGAAAGAGCTTCTTTTTCTTTTGTTGTGAGAATTATTCGTGGTTAAAGTAATTAAATAAAATAATGAGACTGCATTAAGTTATTTTCATGCAACATGAGTTTCAAATACTTCTGATAAGTTGTTTTCTAATTATTTTCGAATTTAATTTTTAAAAAGACATAATTTTGTGCTTTTATGGATTTCTTTATTACTTTTTTATGAACAGAACTTTTTTAATTATAATGACTTTTATCGAATAATATGTATTTACTACGTCTATACAAAGATGGTCTACTATTTTTCAAAGCTAACTTCTTTGTAATTTTCGAAAGTTAAAAAATTGATTATATAGTAGGTATTTTTTTTCTTAATTTTTTAGTAAATTATTCACGATTTCACTTTTATTTTATAATTTTCAAGAAATGAAATTAAAAAATCAGAAAGTAATATATGATTTCATTCTTGCATATTTGTTGAATTTTTATGCTATTATGTACGATTTTCTTACTCTGTTTCTATTTAGTTTAAAATCATAGATAATATTTTTAATTATAATATATTTGAAAGTTTGGGATGATAAAATATTCTTTCGGACTTAATAAAGCTTCTGTAATATCTTGTGAATTATTGTGCCTTAGTGAACTAGGACTTTGCAATCTTTTCTTTTCCGTTACCTTTATGAACCAACTCTTGTTTTACTTCGAGTAGTAATAATAACGTTTAGATTATAAAGTTACAGAGAATGGCATAAGCTATCATTTCTTAAACAATATATTGAGACAAAATATGACTCTTCTTCTTGTTTTACTCGCAAAACCTTCGAAATTTTGATTGAATATTTATTTTTGCACAAAATAGTTTATTTCATAATGCATGTTATGATATTTTGTATAAATATATAAATAATAAAAAGGAGAAATAAAATTATATCATCTATTGTTTACCCAATAGAAAATATTGGTTCTAATATTTATTTTAGTATATAATACTTAGATTTGCACATACATAAAATACTCATGAATGTGCGATACACGTAATACTTAGTGTTTGACACACATGGCCTCTAAAAGGTTCTTTAAATGCTCTCCATGCCTGAATCATCTCTGGGTATCTTGAAATAGTAATTAAGTTAAATCTTTATGTGGGACTGCAGATTGGTAATAGAAAGCGTAGGATAAGCTTTTTGAAAGATCATGCAATATATTAATGAAAATTATTAATGAATAATATCTCATAGAATTGAATTTTACTCAAAAGTTGATAAATAAAAATGTTATCCACACAAATATATACTAAATTTATTATCTGAAATTTTATCGAAAAATTTTCTAACTTAAATTTAACTGTTAATCTTAAACAGTTATAATGATGGATCATCTCAATCAAATTAATTCTCTTCTGATCATAATTTCTATTTCTCACTCTCTCTCTCTCTCTTTATATGTATATATAAGTGATGAAACATATTTCATATTAAAGTATTTTGTGCAATAGTCATAATTAACTATATATGTCGTATATGCATTGTGTAAACAGAATTTATATTAGTAAGTATTGGTATTTTTCAATACCTGGTGTCAGGAATTTTTGCACGAAAGTATCCGAGGGCGCCATTCGTGCGCATTAGGAAAGCTCCATTCATATAGTCTCATAAAAAACTTTTAATTCCCTTCGTATTTCTTTATATTTAATTTAAAAGTCCGTAAGTGTTATTTAATTGTATACTAAAATCAGATTTACTTGTTTCCGAATGTTTTCAATTAAAAGAAAACATGAATATTCAAAGAACGAACCTTGAACAGAACCAACCTTACAGTAATATTCGCAACTTAAACGAGACAATTAATCACTTTTAAACATAAATATATAACATGAATTAGTAAAATTCGACAATTGCATATCAATAAATACGCCATATGCCTGAATACATAATTACAAAAATCAAATAAAAATATTTAATATTTGAAACCTCCTGAAAAATGTATGTTACAATTTTCATTGTTTAACTAATTACATCTATTGATTCTTAATGTTAATTTGCTTATTAATTTGCTTGAAAAATATTTTTGCAAAATATTTTTCTCAACATTCTATCAACATTCTATTTTAAAAATAAAAGTAACATTTTTATATAATTTTTGTTTTAATATGTTATTAATTATTTGTCTATCTATCAAAATGAAATGTATGAAAAATTTTAAGATATATTCCAAATACTTCTTATTGCTTTTACATTCAATATTTTTCTTTTTCTTTACACGAATAATTTAAATGGCTATTAAAATATTTTTAGTACTATAGTTTTTTCGTGTACATTAATGAATAGTAAAAATATATAAAATACTAAGATCCTTCTTTTATATATCTTCATCATTTAAATGAATTTATTGCATTTCCTCAACAAACTGATAAATTAAGAATACTAATCTTAAATATATGTACAAAGAAAGATTTATTAGGAAAATTCAGCAAACAATATTATATCATATAATATAAACTTCTGAAAGTTGTAGTAAAATATATTACATTTAACATGATGATAAATTTTTTATTCATAGTGCCATTCAATATTTCTTCTAACTTCTATTTAAATCTTTTTTTACATGAAAGTATAATGAAATTTAATGTAGATGTCGATAAAATAAATAAACACACAGTTTAGATGGTCAATGACCCACAAAGTTTATAGGATAGGGTGAGACCGAAAAGATAAAATATGTCTAAAATTAAATTGTTTGTGACTGAAATAGACACTTGAAGATTCAAACTCTCTTAATTCGAGATTCAACTTATGTTAATCTCTAGTAATGTTTAAGATGGTTATTTAATTGTAAACTCAATTCCAACTTTTGATTACAAATATTCAATACACAAAAAAGACTGATACTATCTAGTAATAAAATAAAATTAATATTTGAATAATTTTACTGTAATATTCTCAAAACATCGTTTGTCATAATTGTTAAATTTAATTTAGAATTCTTTTTATGAAATCCTATTCATCTGATTTCAAATTTTTTTTTATGAAACAAAAAGCATTTAAGAAGGATCACATTTTAATTTATATCAAAATATTAATATTTTCGAATACTTTCTTTTACGTGTAATAATAATAATATATATCAACTATTGTAAAGTCTTTATCCTCAGTTTTCTAATAAACTGGTATAGTATATCAAACGTAGACAGATGACTTTAATTCCTACGATGACATAAAACCACCACGAACAGCTTATTCTTGTAACCGTAAAAACAAATGGTCATAGAATTTCTTTTTTACTATAAAACTCCTAATTCTGCGACCATTTCTCGACGTTATATACTATAGAATATATTTTACCTAACATTTTTCAAAAAGATACACTTGTTAGCGTTTTTAAATTGTATTCTTCTAAGTTTTTTTGTATTACACAATATTATTATTTCAAAATTTCTGAGTACTGTTTATTTAACATATTGATATTTGTAAAAATTGATTTATGGATAAATTTTAAATTCTATGGTAAAATACATATTTCTCTATTCGTTATTTAAGTAATATAATAAACGAAAGTATAAAAAGT
Organism: Wiebesia pumilae; assembly: GCA_018907045.1. Lineage (NCBI taxonomy): Eukaryota > Metazoa > Arthropoda > Insecta > Hymenoptera > Agaonidae > Wiebesia > Wiebesia pumilae. Next base: position 3,661,735 of record JACCHZ010000104.1, read on the forward strand.
GGTTTTACGTTTTATATTTGAGGCCTACGCTGTCGAAATTTCAATTAAATGTATCTTTTTTTATTAAAATACCTATTTAATTATCAATTTTGTCTGTATGTGTAGTTATAAATGCTTAGTTTGTTTCCATTATTTAATTCCAATTTTTTAATTACATTATCATCAGTGTATTGGTATTCATGCAATTTGTCGTTAAGATTACCTTTTATATAAAATCTATCGAATTGTCTTAAAACATTTCAATCCTTATCCATCTGAGTAAATTAAATCAACGTATAATAAAGGATAATATTAAAAAGAAAAATGTAAAATATGATGAATAATAATAATCGCTAAAAGTTTTATATATTTTAGTCATAACGAAATATTCTTTTCACCATAAAAATCAATATCTCTGTTTTAATGAAAGCTTCTATTAAAAATATGAAGGATGATATTCTTTTTTTGATTGATTAATATAAATAAAATTTACAGTTATGAAAAATAAAAGTATAAATATATATTTGTACTTATTATGGACCACCAGTTCGAAATATTGGCAAAGAGAACCATTAGAAGAGGAAATTATACAAATCATGCCAGATGATACTGTTCAGCTGATCCTACACATTGACGACATCTGGTTGAAGCTCTTAATAAAGATGACCTTTTGTCAAAGAAAAAGAAGAAAATAATTCCAGGGTTGCTGTCAAAAATACTGTCAACAATAAAATCGTAAGAAATCGCACTTGAATTCTTTAGATAGGGATATAGGAAAAGTTGAGTTCATAATAATAAAAAAGTATTACCTGAGAAGTTCGCATTGGTCATGACAGATCAAAGAATTTTGTATTTTCTTCCGAACCCCATACTCAGAGCATCTAGAGAAAATAGAAAATTAGTGTGGAGCGGGGTTCTGAAATTAATATTTTATTCTGTAATAAAAATTAATTTATTAGTGATTCGTCATATTGAATCAATTTTTAGGATTTTTGAGCTTTCTTAAATGTTCCATTGAAACAAATTCATATTTAATAGTTTTAGAAATCGAATATTGTATGATATAATTTTGGAAAAATCTATCAGACCATATTCACATCGTTTTTTATTTTGTGAATTACATTTAAAAAACTATGAATGTTATCTGCGGATTATAATATTTATTATCTAATTCATAATTTCTTCAAATTTATTTTAATAATATACAATTGTTTAACTTATATGTTATGAAAAACTCTAATTAAATACAGCTATTTTTGTCATATACAGTATTCATCACAGATGCATACTCGTGCGTGCCTATAAATGTAAATATAAACAAGTGGTTTTTAAACATTTTCAAATTAATAACATTATGCTCGAACTTATATAAATAATAAAAAGTCTATATTTCACATAATTAAGTTTACAGCTTTTCTGTAATAAACATAACATTTTCAGAAATTTAATCTTGTAGAGACATTTTAAAGAGCTTACAGCTTTCAATACAACTGAAATTGTAAAATAGGTTTTATTTATGCATATGTCTATGGCGAAGTTTCTTTTGTTTAATATCGAATTTAATAGCAACATCTATTGAAAATAAGTATAACCTATGTTTTATTTAAAATTAATAAGGGTAATGTAACGAATAACCAAAAATACCTATTAAGCTAGCACTATCATAATATATTGCATTCTTAGTAAATTAATAAATAATAAAGTAATCATTTGGAATTAATGAAGCAATCGTAAAAAACATATCTTGCATGAAATTTTACTATTTTATTTTAATTTTCATTGTAAAAAAAATATCTTGTGTAATAGTATATTATAATTATAAATCATTGTAATTATTATAATATATAAATATAAATTATATTATATGTCAAATTTAAATTTAGGTTTTAAAGGAATAATTAATTCCTTTATACTTAAATTGATCTAATTTCTGTTTATTATTTTCCTTATGTGATCATGAACAATTTCCTCATTATATTTTTTCAATTGTTAGCTATTACGTTTTGTTACAGTTTTTCTACGTTTGTTTAGATTCAAAAAATGTGAAAAAGTATTAAATAAAAGGAAAAATCAAACATTTAATAGCAAATTGAAAAAAATAATTTAAAATAAGTATTTACATAAATTGATTAAAAATGTATAAAATATTCTTTATAATAAATAGTATTTAAATATAGGATATTTTAAGTAGCTTAATATTTAAAAGTAATACAGTGAAAATAAGGATTTAAAATAGTATGTCTCGTCATATATCTTTTTGTTTACAAAATGAAAAAGATGCTGCATGCAATTATAAATGACTTATTATGAAGCAAAATTATTAAGACATTTTCTTTTTACAATATTACATGGAATACAGAGATTACTACACTAAGCTCCTTGTTCCGTTTTTTTTATATTATTTTTACAAATGCAATAACTGTAACGTCAGCTGAGTTGTACATAAAAAGTTAAAAAATACTTTCATTTTTCTTTAAAGAAAAAGTACAAGAATTTTCTCAAGTTATCACTGTTACAATTAAACTTCAGAAGCATTATGAATTAAAATTAACAAGTAGAATATTATATCGTTTAAGAATTTTTGAAATTAGACAGCTGGTTTACACACGCTCGCACACACGCACGCATGCACGCACACAAAAGAAATATCTTTGAAATACAAAGAAAGTTTTATGAATGAATATTTATTACGTTAAATCTGTTAATTTAAGTTAATTTTCAATGATATCCAGCTTATAAAATTCAACATATTTTAAACTGAAACTGGGTTATCTTTTCAGCAACAATCTAAGATACAATAATTTAATAAATCTAACTAAAATGTTGTAATAATTGAAAAAGCTTTTAAATATCAAGTAAAACTGATTCCAAGATATTAAAATAATAAAAAATTTTTAAAAATTAAAAAATAAAAGTCAATTACAAATGATAAATTTACTATCTGTCATAAAAAATGAACTGTAAATAAATTTAAATTCATAATATTGTTTTATCAATTGCTTTAATAGACGGAAGCTATTATAAAAGATCACTAAAATCTGTATCTAATTTGAATTGTGTAACAAAATAAAGTTTCATGTAACGTGATCTTTATATTACATTAAAAATGTCAAAAATATATATCCTTCTAAGAAAATTCTATCCGCCGTGTAAATATCAGTAACGTTCCTATAAAATGGTAACATAACATTCGTTATTGCGATTCTGAGATCAACTAAAATATCACTTTTTTGTACTCGAATAATTCGAAGTATTCCTGGATTGTCTCTCTCGCATTTCTCTCTTAACCCTGAAAGGTAAAAAATTACGACAGAAGCCTACTGCAGCTGAGGCTGACACTTTGGCGTTTATATTTAGCGGAGACTCGTCATCGGCGGGCCATTTCTGGGTTCTGCAAGCGAGGGTCGTTGCGCGCGTACATCTTCAACCTTTTCACTTATGCCTTCGTTTTTGTCTCAGATGTGTTTTTAACTGCAGCTCAAACTTTTAATATAAGGCAAGTTCCGACAATACAGTGACAATGAAAATCTATAATAGACTAAGAATTGGAATTTTTAGTAATAATACCTAAACATTTTATAAATCAGGATTTAAATATAAATTTTATTTCTAACTAAATCTCACTATTCTGTTTCGTTATTTATCGTAAGCTAGCAATAAGCCATACATTATTAATAAACAACCAATTATAATATATTAATAAACAACTAATTAGTTCCGAATGAAAACGTAAAGCTCTTTTAGAATTATTATATTTTACTTACAATACAGCTTTTAATTTTTCATCCAACGTAAAACGTTTAAGATAATACCCTTAAGCATTAACTTTGGCATTCTTTTTCTTACTCAAATTGAAATCAATTCTTTCATCAATTAAACAACTTCTTTCAATTATATTCAATTTATGACTAAATTATAAAACTATACTAGTCAATATATACATATTGCAAGTAAGAAAATAAATGTCGAATAGGTTCATAATTTTAAGTCCGTTCAAAAATTAAAAATAAATCTAAAGCAGGGACTTTTAGAGAAACTTAGATGGGCTGAACCTCTTTAAAACGCACGTGGCCATGATATTTTAAAATCGCGATGCGACATAGGGTCAGGATCGACGTGACACGGAAGTGTGCTTTTGATGTCTATCCATTGCAATGGTTTTGGCGCACTTTACGACTATCTTGGCTCCGAAATTTTTCTGCACTTAGTTTATATGTGGTATACTATTCAATTATCTACAGAAGAAATTCAAATCCCTTTTTTCTACATATACTACTTTATTTCAAATGAATGTATTGTTTCCTATGTTTTGCTGGAAATATTTTTAGTACAATCTGGTTTTATAAATTCAGTTTCAAATATGACATTCTATTTCATAAAAAAAGTTCTTTGCATGTCATATCCATAAAAAATATTCAAATATGTTTCATTATTGAATTTACAATCTATTTTATTGGCGAAAAATAATTATTTATGAATATTCTGCCTTTTTTAAAAATAATTTTTTTATAATCTACCAGAACAAATATATTATTACTAATTTAAATATATTCCTAAATAATTTCTTTTCAAAATATTTTCTATTAATCCTTGTTAGATTTTCTAATTTTATTAAATTTTACCTAACTTAAAATATTTAAACATTGTGTGTTCATTTAATTGTGATAATAATTTTGGCTTCAAAATATTATTTCCTAATATACTTAACCACTTAATTATTAAAATTATGTAATTATAATTTGGTTTTTTAAACTTTGATATAATTTTCATATAACTTCAATATATAAAAAACAAAATTTTTATACTGTAATGTATTTATGAACAGATTATTATGTAAATGAAACTATATCAATTATAAATTTGATAAATCAATAAATGCCATCTTTGTTTATACTTGGATTAATCTACTTTTTTTATTCGTATGTTGCATAATTTTTACAGTGTGTTTCAACTTCCTATGATCTATTTATATCACATTTCTGGAATATCTGAAATGCTTCTGTGAGTAAGCCGTATTTTCAGACTTTATTTTAATGTTCATTGAGAGGAATTACATAAGATATTAACAAATAAAATATGTTGTCTATTTATTTTTCAACGTTTATTTTTTGATTCTTAAATTAATTTAATTACTCGTTCATTGACATTTAGATTAACTTATATCTCTTCCTTTTTATTAGAGCTATTGATATATATATATAGATAGATAGATAGATAGATAGATAAATAGATAGATGTACAGTATTTAAATTTCTGTAATAATATTTTTAAAATATTGCAATTAGAATTTTATTTAAAAAATTTAGTATGTTACTGAATTACTATCAGTTAAAGATTAAAAAGCCTATAGATGTATATTTTAAAGAATAATGTCTTTCATAATTTTAATCAGTACATGTGTTTATATTATTACTTATTTTTCAGAATTATAAACTGATTTTAAATATACAGAAAATTTAAAAATTGATAACAAATTTTTGAATTATTATAAAAAAATAACAAGAATGGAAATGAGTAAAATTGAAATTAGTATATGTTATTTCAGCATTAATAAAACATGCAAATGTAATAGATTTTTCGATTCAATGTATTTATCCTTAAAAATATTCATCATGTACCTTCTTTACTCGCTAATATTAAATTTACTAAAGTTAAAGATGTTAAAAGTTATTATTAAGTTTAAAGCCTACAGCAAATTTAAATTCATGCTTCTCTCAAGTTCAATTAACACTGGTTGAAAGCATTAGTAGAAAATGTAAAATTGAAAAAGTAATATAAATAATTATGATATGTTAAACTTCGTCTAAGATACTGTATATCTTCTAAATCTTTAGTTGTTTCGAAAATAAAAATGCATAGAAAACTATGCATTTAAAAAGTTTTAAAATTTTAAAACTTAAATATCGGAAAATCAGCAAAATAATATTTGAGTGTATAATAATATTTGTGTGTATAATAACATTTATGATCATTATAATAATTATAATAATATTTAAAGTAATAATATTTATATTTTCCTATGCATAGTTAAATATTTTTTTTAAATTACATTCTTTTTCTATTACAATCCGAAATTTGAAATAATCCACAAAACAAATTGGGAGATTTTTTTTACGAATACGTCTGTATAATAATCTAAATATCATGTTCATTGATTTTACAGATATAATTCTTTTATTCCATAGAGATTATTACACTCTTTTGAAACAACTTTTGTACAGTTCACATGCTGTAAAAACATTTTTTTCTAAAAATTTCGAAAATAAAATAAATCAAACAAAAAATAAAAATAAAAAATTTACTTTCGTAAATTTTGTAAAATAAGGCTGATAAAATAAGGCTCTAAAAACTAAGGCTGATTTGTAAATTCGCTTATACTAATTATTGATAAAAAAAAATAAAACTAGATTTTAACAAATATTAACACATGCGCAAAAAAAAAATAATTTTTTTTTGCAACACGCATTAAAGATGCAAGAGCCACAAGCAATTATTGTATTCATGAAAAGTATAGAATTTGCCTTTAATAACACTTTAGAAACAAAGCAAAGTCTTAATGTAATAATCAATTTGATCTTAAACTTTTCCAGATATTAGCATCATTACGTCCGACTATAACTGATATTGCTTTTCAGAACAGTGTCGAACAGTCTACAGTGGTAGTGTAGGTCTACGTATATTTAGTAGCCTGGAATTAGTCTGTAACAGATGTTGGTATATTATTGTACCTACAAAAGTATTGTATACATATAGGGTGCATAAACAGAAGTATTCAGTTAATCCTGAAATAATTAATCATGAATATAAGTAAAATAATAACGTTACAGTTGCTAAATTCTGATTTTATTTTTAAATATTAGAAAGAATTTTCGTGAATTTTTTCTTGCAAGTTTACGTTACATGGTTACAATAAATGTTATTAAAAACTTTATAATAATAATTCAAATTTCAGAATAGGAACATTTTTAGTAGCGATTTAATCTCTAGGCATGCTTATATCTTAAGAATACAAATTTTATTTTAATAATACGTATAAAATGGAGATAAAACTATCTTTTATTGTACCAAAGTTTATATATTAAGCAAGATTTCCTCAATGATTGTATCACAATCATTCAAATATTAGTTAGAAATATCATCGCGATTGCTGCTATGCGAAATCTCTTATATTGTAAGAAACAAAAAGCCTTTCATGTTTATTAGCGACAGTCGAGAACTAGTTTCTTTTATTACTTTGATTGTTTACTTTATTTCTCAAGTTAATTGCATATGTAAATAGAATAAAGACGAGACGATCTTTCAGTTATAGAATGTGAATCCAGTGCTTTAAATTTTAACGAAATAGAATATTAAATAGAAAATTGAGAAACAAAAATTTAATATTAAAGTAAAAAAATATAATATATATATAATGTATTTAATTGTACAAGTGCATAAGTATAATAATAAAATATTTCTTGCTCTATGTTTGGAGATTGTAATTATTAATTTGTTTTAATTTCACGTAAGAGAGAAGTAAATATTTTATCAACATGACCTATTTGTAAAACATGTAGAATCGAAATTTACGAAAGTATGAAAAGGCGGTAATATGCAATATTATTTCTATCGATTGTACTTTGACTTTAAAATCCACATATTAAACAATATTCATAAATTCTATGTATCAAACTAATTCAAAAAGTATTCTTGTCTCGATATATTTATCACACTCTACTTTATCACACTCGATGTAAATACTCCAATTTAAACATTCAACTTTTAAACACTCGAATTTAAATACTCAACTTTTAAAGACTAACATTTGAAGTTCTGGAAATCGTGACTCTAATTCAAATGCAGAGCAGAATTAACATTCGAAATACCTTTCCTATGCTACTTGCACGTCATTACACGTGTTTCGCGCGTGCCTCAGCCTCTACACTTCTGTTCGCACACGCCTTTACCTACGAGCGAAACGGAACAAAACAAGACGAGGCAGACACTTCGAAGTTTCGCATCTCTCCTGCTACCAACAGGAGAGATACGAAACGCGAGTGGAAGAAACGTGGAGACAGCAATTTCATTTACTTTATTCTAGTTCATCTCCTACATAACGCTGTTTCATCCTAACAATAAGTGCATCGACAATTTAGACTAGCAAATTTGCATTACATGACGCTTTTTGTCATTTCGTTTAGAGGATTTGATACTCTCAAAATTAAAATAAATAGATCAATTAAAAATATACAAATATGTAAAGTTATTCAAATAATTAGTTTTAATTCATCGTGAAAGCATGCAAATCACAGAATGACTAGATAGACTCAAAATAATTACAAGAAAGATCAGAATGCAAGAGTGTTGATGCATACACTTATAAAATCCTAAATAGAAAAATAAATTTTAAATTAGGATATGCGTATTCATTCATATAGAATAAAATACATTATATTAATTTGAAAGTCATATGCTAAATACTTTACTTACTATAACAAAAAAAAAAAAAAAAAAAAGTCTTATTGCTTGTGTACTATCAATTTTGTCGATAAATATTAGCTGCAAAATTTACTTAACTGTTTAATAAAAAAATAATACAGTAGTAAATGTTCAACAACATTTGTGAATGAAGAAATAATTTCACTACGCAATATTATTAAAATAATGCTTTTCAGGCTTACTTACATAACAAATATGTGGCTTCTATTTTTTGTGGCATCAACCAGTTCTGTTTAACATTGATACAGGAAACCACGATATCAAATGCAATCATAAATACAGAATAACGATGAATATGGTAAAAATAAAAATCGGAAAGTATTATAAAAATACTACTGTGTTACAGAAATTAAGTGAAGTTATTAGAAATATTAGGAATACTAAAGTTATCTTCAAGTATAGTATCTTCACACACAGGAAATCTTAGTAAATTCTCGTGCTGTATAAAAGCGCGTTGAAAATAAACATCGTTATTAATAAGGGATACATTTAAAATGTTCCACTACACGCAATATATCCTTTTGATAAGCGGTACTTTGACGATCGTGCTCGAATGTCTCAAGTCCAATGTATCCGGCAGTTTCCACGTGTTTCCGTTAGACGCGCGCGTATCGTAGCCTCCGCATCTCTTCGGACGCGGTGTCGCCGCGTGTGCGAGGGAGAGAAAAACACAGGCACGGATAAGGCGATTGGCTGTGGACGTGCGCGGCTCTGTGACGTCACGGCTCGGTGGCTTTCGAATCTCCGGCGCGTGTGGAGGTGTAGTCGGTTCAGTCGTTTCAGTCGCGCGCCAACCGCCGTAATATCGAGTACGGTTAGAGAGACGCCGCTCTTCCTCCTCTCGTCGTCGTTGTCGTCGTCGTCGTCGTCGTCGTCGTCGTCGTCGTCGTTGTTGTTCTTGCGTTGTTGCCGATCGCGCGATGAACGCGAGGTCGGCTTTATCTTGAATAATAAGTGAGTTAAGAGAGCCGCGGTGATTGGAGTGGACACTAACGCGATTCTTGGGTCGTTTCAAATGCGTTCGTTCGAATTGAACGTTAGGGGTTGGAGAAGGGTGATGTCGTCGCAGACGTTGACCGTACGTGTCTTCGATTCGGTCTAACTGAATCGAAGGATTGGCCAAGGGATGATCGCTATATCCTCCGGACGCCACTAATGATTTGCCGAATTGACTTGACGATGTTTATCGCGGGGCTCGTCATTGATTTCCTCGAGCTTCAAATGCAGCGTTCGATCGACATTTGAAATTTTAGGAGCCATTTGTAATGTGTTGGATAGTTCGAATAATCGAAACGTCAGATTAGAGCGACGGAAGTTTATTCGAATAGTGATAGGTACTTGACCAGTGCGCTTGCACATGCATGCGCGCACGTGTGCGTGCGCTGTGTATGCAGCGCGTATTGGATTAATCCGATTTCTGGTGTTGCGCGCTAGTGCGGTGGGTAGTTTACGAGCCCCGATTTCGAAGGCCGTACAGTTATTTTCGTGGCCGTAAGCGTCGGCGATAACCAAACTGTTCCGGAAACAAGCCTGTGAGAAGTGCGTACGAATAATCGATTGGCATTGTCTAGATAACCAAACAATCTCTGAGCATTTGTAGCAACCGCTTCTCCAATTCGGTTGACAGTTTATGCGCTGTGTTCGACAAAGTTAACATCAGTAGCAGTAGTCACTATTGGCGAGCTTTCTACATCGTTTGTCAAGATCTTTCAGGGATTTCGATAATCTGATTCGGGAAGGGACACGCAGGTTGGTCACTAGCAACAGACTTCATTTCTTTCTGTTCAGCTCAAATTTTTCAACTGTGCGTATGCGTGCGTGGACTTGTGGGTGTACGTTTATCCGTGAGAAATACAGTGTATTCATTCTCCAAAAAATACGATTAACGATTTCGTAAAAAGGACAACTGATGGTCATTTTTTGTTTTTCGAATATTATGTTTTGCTGTGTGAGCGCCATATAAAGTATTCGTTGTTTACGAAAAATAAAACTTTACGACCCATTTATCACTGCATGGATTTCCGCGTAGAATCTAGTGAAAAGTGAGGAATCAATTCGAATTAGCAGCCTAACATGAATTCGTTATGTGAGATGAAAATTGCTACTGAATCTTGAGAAAGAGAAGTGCGATGGGCAAAGAGTTGCAAGTTTCACGACGGGCCGCAGATTTACTCTCCGAATGAAGAGAAACTTTACAAGATTGACGGCGGCGACGTTCGAAACTAGGGAAGGATTATCTGTGCGGACTAAGCTGCGGCTGTCACGAGGTGCCACAAAATTGGAAAGATTTCTGCACATCCCTGAGATCCAAAGTCGTGTTTCTGGCGTTTCAATCAGCACACCTTACATTTGAGGAATTGTTCGTGATCCTCCGTTACTTGGCCGTCTTATTATTTTTCTCTTAAAAGGAAGAATTAGAATCAAACTTCTTATACTACAAATGAAAAGAGAAATTGGGTTTTAGTGTCGCTATGAATGATTGCAGTGATTGAATGCCCGAAATAGGAAACATTCGCTCTGATCCACGACATATCGACATCATGTCAGCGTTTATCCTTTTGCTGAGTCTCATCGGCGCTGCCATAGCGGACAATTTGGGTAATGTATCATTTTACAGATCTATATTCTTTTTACTTTCCTCTGCGTCAAAAGTTTACGACGTAGTTTAGAATATGTATGTTTGTGTAAACAAGATTTCAAAAATCTTTGACGTCCAATTTACGATGTCGTTACTATAAGATTTAATCTTTTTTTATGGTATTTTAGCTTTAAATAACAACACATATACTAGTATGAATATAAATTCTATTTTTTCATTACCTCATCAATACAATATGCTTCAGCCTTCCAATACTTTGATCTAATAGTTATATGTATTAAATAAAACATAATTATTACTGATATCAATTTATTATGTTATAAAAATATTGAGTTTTCTTTTACGAATACATAATTCCTAATAAATATATTCCAATAAAAGTTTTGAGCAATTATTATGACTGGAAAATAAATAGTTTATTTAACATTCATTTTATTGTGCATTTTATGCATAATTCAAAGAGAAGATGAATAATAATGTTATGCAAATACAATTGAAATTACAGTCGTATATGTTAAATTTATATATTCTTATATAATACGCAGTTACAACTAAGATTATGTACATGTGTATAGTATAAATCTTTTGTTAATTATGACTAAAATATTAAATTTTGCAAAATTCAAATAAACAGATATAGCTTTTGATGTGAAATACTTCATTACTTGAATAGAGGAATCAATTAGCAGTCACACTTCTTACGAAAGGGTAAGCCTGTATAAATATTGCGTTTGCCGTAAAGTGGACAAATTATTTGCAGTAAAGTATAAGATGGAGTATAAAAAATTAAAAATAAAACATAATTTATATACCAGCATATTTTTGCAGGTGTTGTTTTTGATTAATAGATCTATAATGTAAAAATTTTTTTTCGTATAAACTATTATATAATAATTCATAAATTTATATTGGAATTAATTTTTCATTCTTTAAATACGTAAGTATGGTATTCTTAAAAATGAGTCTTTATAAAATATAAACCATTCAGTTAAGGTGAATAAATAATGCTTAGATCGATTTAAACATAATTTTTTTCTTAATATAAAAAATTATATAATACCTTTGAGTAAACATTGGCTTTGAAGATATACATATTTATTGACATGTATTTTTCTATGAACATATGTTTATTTTATTGACATGAATTTATTTTCTTATCGTAAAAACATTCTCCATAAATATTTCATTACAATGTATATATTAAATCGTCACTTTTGTTAAATTAAATTTTTTAATGTAATTAATACAAAATTTATTATTTATTTTCTATTTCAAAGTATGTGCTGTTTGTATGTGGTTATTTAATTAAAAAAATTAATTTCAGTAATATTCATTCAATATAATATTTATTTCATTTATACAAATTGAAACTTAATGAATGTTTATGTAATGGGATACATTTTTAATAATGTATTATATAATTTAGAAAAGAAAAAGCGATTAATTATGATTTTAACTTCTTAATATTTTAATATATTATGTAACAATTTTTTTTCATGCAATAAAACCATGATTTAACATATTTCAATCTACAATATTTTTAAATGTATCTTGTAGATAAATGTAGATAAATGTTTAATTTGCTAAATTTCGTTTATCAATGTTATTTATGAGTGCATAGTAAATACTTTGAATTAAAAAAATTGTCCTGTTCATTTGAATTGCTCGCATAATACAATTTACTAATATAATTTCAAGTGAAGTTAGGTTCAACATAAAATCTTCAATCACATTCCTACCTATAAAGTAACATTAATAGCTATTCATTTTCATTTCATGCTTATATATAATAAGATTCATTCAGTTTTACTCTTCTTCTGAAATAAATGATTAATTTAAATAATTATACATGCAATTTATATATTTACTATATTTTCATTACCCCATTTCATTATTATTTAAACGCAAGTGTATTTACATTTTTAATAAATGAATTTTTAAATACATTTTTACATAAATGAAATTAAGCAAATGGATCTCAATATACATTTTTAAAAGAACAATATTAGCTGATTTAGTGGATAAAAAAGTATGTTAAATTAGGCTGACTGAATTAGGTACAAATGTATTTGAAAATAATAATTTTATTCATTACTAGAGAAAATAAAACCTTTTAATTTTAATTTTAAATATATTTGTAATTTCAAAATATAATAAATGTATCCAAATTTCAAATAACATATAAAAAACTTATATTATCACATTGTTTGAAGGTAGCAATTAAAATCTTAAAAAGTTTCTTTAATTCGATGCTTATTGACTTGTACAGTATATTCTATTGTTCTTACAAAAAATGTGAAAACTACTGAAAAAAAATACTCGAAAAGTGTATTGTGTGCAATTTATAGGTAAAAGGCTGTTCTAATTAAGATAGTTTTGCAATTTCTGCATACAATTTTCGAATTCTAAGACGTGGCGTACATATGTCAAAAGAAAACGTCTGTATTTTGGAATAACTTAAACATACATTTTAGATCAACGAAATAGTTCTCATATTATGACATTTCAGAGCGTAGCAAGGTCTCGCTCAAGAATAATAAAATAGTAAGCGTCAGCAGAGAGACTGAAAATGTGTATAAGCAAAGCACATGGAATTAGAACTGCTTTCGGTACAAAACATATAAGGAAAAAAGAAAGTGTACCTAATGTCGTGTCATGTATTCATGCACGAGGCACTATTAGTTTCTCTTGCCTACGCATACTCAACTCTGGGAAATCTGAAAAGACAAAATGTAAACAAGCATCTCTCAAGGAAAGTCAGTATGAAAAGGGTTTTAATAATGTCGTACTTACGAGACTTAAGAAATTATAGTCTAGCGAATTGAAGAAGAGCTAATATCAAACATCTATGAAACTAGATTAATTATTAATAAAATATAATTATATTCAGAAATAATCACTAATTGTATTAAAATTGAATTAAAAAAATTAGAAAACAATTGATTATCGTTCAGTGTTCTATTTTCTGAACATTATAATTCAAAAGTATGCTATATTGTATGTTATGAATTGAGGCAATGTAATTGTAGAGAAAAAATTACAGGAACTTCTAATAAGACTTCTCGAATAAAAATAAAGGTAGCTATAAAAATTCTATATAATATTTTATCTTCATAATTGTTTTTTAATCTTCATTACAGTCTTTTTTCCTTTAACATTATAAACACACTATTCCTTTTATATCTATTTAGAATTATTTTTGACCAGCGTCTGTGCAAGGGGTGGCACTTTGTAAGGGCGTTTGTGTTTATGCCACCACGACCATCAAAGTGTTAATTAAACTTATTATATATATATATATATATATATATATATAACATTTAGTGTCGTCAGGTCTTTCGTTGGAAGCTCACAGCTAATTTCTGTGTATACTGTAAATATAATTCAGAGTAAAGGTTTCTATTAGTATCGTAAACTTGAGAATTAAAATTTTCATTTAATTTCGTGTATTTCTTGATATCATTTAACGTTTTACACCACCCTTAAAGATGTTGATTTAAATATGGGAATCAAAGTTTATGTAAACATAGCATTTTTTAAAGTAACTGTAATTATAGTGACATTTTATCATCTTCTATTTTACTTTTATAAAAGTTAATTTATTAAAATTAATTACAAATGTGATAGATGTATATTTTATGGCAATAAAAAGATGAAAAAATTACTTGTACTTGTTAAAAATAATCATGTACCTTAAACTCTTGAATTTTTTCAGTTCAGTAGATAGTTAAACATGAATTCCCAAATATTGATTAATGAGTAAACAAATATATCTTATACATACGTTGAAACATCTTTCCGATATTTTATAATATTCCTCAAATTATTATATAGTAATTTCGTCAATTTTCAATATTAGTTTACTAAAAGATAAAAACTAATGAACATACTGAAATTGTTGAACAAGTTGAATATGTAATACATCCCTCGTAACATTAGAAATTAAATGGATCAAGTTATTAAATAAAAAATAGTTGTGTGCAAAATATATTATTAGTGCCCCATATGATATAATAAACAGGGCCACAAAATTTTATGTTTTTTTAAGTTTTAATTTTTAATTAATTTAGATGGTAAATTAAAATTGAAATCTAAGTTAAAATAATATAAAGAATTAATATTATTTTGAAATATAAAAGGAATATTACTAAATATGGCAAATCTACTTAAACGTGAAGTCTTTGATAATATAAAAATATTCAGTAATTAAGAACAGTTGTCAAAAGGATAACGTATTACATTAAATACCTTCGTAATTTTCAATATTTCGAATATTTTGTAGATATTTTATACTTATAAATATGTTTCAATAGTTAGATAATGCATTTTTAATTCCGATTAAAATATATAATCATTTTAAGTTACTAAATAATTAACGCTATCTTATAAAACGTGTATTGCATTGAATATAGTAATTATCACATATTTTCTCTTATGGCGTAAGTAGTAGAAACATTATCTTTTATTATTAGAATTTCTCGTACTTAAGCGACTTGAAATGCGTTTTACAGTAGCTGATACTAGATAATTATAATTCGGTAACGATTATACATAATATGTACACCAATAAGTAGCAGAAACAAAACAGCACTTCATTCGTCATTATAATTGCCGAGTGATTGTACCTTCTTTGCAGATAGAAGAAAGTTTTTCGTTTGTTATGTGCGATTCTATAAATGGATTAGTTTAGGAGCTTTACAGGAAATAGTGGATGGATGAGAAATATTTCTCTGACATCTTCCGTCGCTTCTCATGATGAGCGAACGCGAATTCAATTGTCACTAAGGAATGGGAAGAGATGAAAGTTCAAAGCGCCATTAATACGACGACACGAAACTTCTTCAAGGACTGAGTGTTGAAAAGTCAGAGTTCGCTGTTCTTCCGCAGATGCATTGTTAATCCCAATTTACAACTGTGGCTTCAAGATTGTAACTACATATTCTGATTAAGACGAGGATAAGGTCGTTAAATTATTAATTACGTTTGTATAAGAAGATATTATTTATGTTGATAGAAAATTACTTGTTCAACAGTAGACTGTATAATAAAAAGTTCAATATAAAAATGTTTCATTAATGGATCTTTAAAAATACAATATCGGCATAAAATAATGTATTATAAATATTATTAATACATAGTTATTAATTAAATGAAATTTAAAAAATATTAAGTTAAGTACAGATGCCTCATATTAAATAAAAATTTTCTATTTATGGCATAATTGTTAAGTGTTTTAGTAAATCAATAAAATTATACTTTTGTTTACTGTAACATAATACTCTATAATAAAGATATAATTTTATGATGAAAATTGTTTTTTATTATTATTAATTGTTGAACATTATAAATTCATCAATATTTTGAATGAATATAATGTATTCCATTCACATCGATGAATTAAGGAAAAATTATTTGCTGTTGATTTATATTTTTTAAAATACCAGTTTTTATATATTCTATTTTTCTAATAGTAATAATCTTTATACATCTTTGTAATAAATAATTCGAGTTATTTAAAATATTTTTCGAATACATTAAATTTTTCTATGCAAAAAATTTTGTTTGTAAAGAGTGTATTAAATATAAATAAAAATGTCATCCTTACAAAACATTATTTTTCCAATAATCTACGAGTATAATCTTATTGTGCTAATATTTACGAGACTTCAATACGAACTTTATTAAAAAATACCATACAATCCATAGGGCGATATATGTATATGCATATGTATTTCGAAGCGAACTCAGTAGCACACTTTTATCAGGATGTCATTCCATCCTCGAAATTTTGTACTTTTCTTTATCTAATATAATTTAATATGTATATATATATATATCAAAAGTCAATTAAAACGTCTGAAAAACAGTTACATAAGAGTAAAGTATTTGTTAAGTAAAATTACTAAAACTTGGGGTAATTACTTTTGTTATTTATAATAAATGTAATTTTTAACTCTTAGTTAAATTAATTCAATATTTAAAAATATTTAGCATTAAAATTTTATAAAAAATTACATGAATTTTTTAAATTAAATTATAAGATTGCCATAATATTAAATTTGATACCAACGGTAAAGAATTTATTCCTTAAAATTTTTTTATATTTAACAGAATTAGTATATTTTATGAACATAGTATATATAAAAAAACTTTTTAAAGAAAAACTATACTACCAAATTAACTTGCATTACATTTATTATTTTTTTTACATTTATTATGAATGATATTTCTAAATAAAATTAATAATTTTGCAATTTATGAGCAATACTTTTATAAAAATTTTTGCAATAGTTATTATTTATTAATAAAGAAAATTAAACTGAAACAAGACAAGTTATTCGCGTATGAGATATAGTCCAAAATTTAATGAACCCTTTTTTTAAATTAATTTTTTATCAGTATTGAAAAAAAAGTTATATTATTTATTTTAAGATGAAGTCATATATTTTCAATTTTATATTTGTATTTTTACTTTGTTTCTGAAATATATTTTATTTGCAATTATTTCAATACAACTTATCGTAGATATTTTGCAATTGGGAAATTAATATATAAACTAAGTCATACAAATGTTAAGATGATTGTAGTATTAACTACAATTATTAATTTGATGATATAATATATTCTAAAAATATCTTTAATGTATTTTTATTCTTATTATATGTATATCAATATTCTACTTTTACGAATTAATTTATTAAAACTTTTAATGATGGAACAATAGAAAAATATTAAAAGCTTGATAATTCTATTTTAATAAAGATTTCATTAGTAATAATAGGTAAATCTGTAAATATTTCTTCCAATTTGTAAAAACTTTGGAAGAATGTTACGTCACAGTATATAGATTAATCATATAATGAAATTTTTCTAAAAATACGGAGCTAATAACACATATTTATTTTTAAATTATCTGCTTTATAAAAAAAAAAATAAATTTTGAAAAATAACGTTAAATTGTAAAACATTCTGATATAAAGTATTTATCATTGGAGCCTGATTCCGTTTTCTATTACTTAAAGTATTTTACAGACAACGTTAGCATAACGGTAAAAAGGATGTATATTCAACTATATATTTAGACGTAGACTGTCTTTTTAAGAATTCGTTGTCCAATTTGAAATTTTGACTTACCAAATATTTGTTCACATGCGTAAAAATCAAAATTTACTTTAGTTGTTTGATTAACAATACTTTTCTTCAGAAAATATTATGAATCTGGATTTTGCAATACGTCGAAGTCTTGGCTGCTGTCACGGTAGAATGTGACTGAAATATAATTTATCGCACGCAACAACCATTATAGGCTTATCACAGTGTTGAGATTTCACTCGTTTGCATCATTTGACTTTGCTTTTTCTAGTACCAATTATTTCTGGAGTTCTTTTTTAAATCTTGGAGGTAGTTTGTTAAAAGTTTGTTAAAAAATATAAAAATATATATATTTACAAATATATTCTAAAACAATGTGTTTTAGAAAAAAAATGTGCAGGAAACCATTTGTACGACAGGACAATGTACGTTATGTATATACATTAATATCAATCAATTTAATATATATTGTTTTATTAACAAAAATTTTTACACGTTCGATTACAGATGTTGAATGAAAAATTAAATTCAACTGTTTAACATTATTTTTATAATACTTAAAACGCAATATGTGTTATAGAAATTCGTGTCACAGTAGTATTAAACATTTGAACAATACCTAATCTTACAAACAATATTTATTTATAAATGCTTGTAAGATTTACATTCATCTTTTACTCTGAAAAATTTTTAATATTCAAATGAATATAAAATGGTCTTATAACAATGGAATTAATAATCAACAAGCTGTAAAAGAAACGATATTTACTGCTCAGGATGCTGATATTTTTCACTTTAGATAAAAAATATACTTTTATTGTTGTAAAGTAAGAAACGTTACTCTTACATACACGCATGTACGTCGATGTAACACGAAAGGTGTCTCTGTTAGTTTGCGAAGCGAAGCGAATGGAATCAGCGTCGTCGACACTCGACGGCGGTACATCACGTTGTCGTGGCCCCGCATTTATAGAGATAAGAGCGTCGAGACTATAATTAGCTGAATTTTTTTTCATCCCCTTCGTGTCTTTGTATTTTCATAATGTTATATCCAATGATAATGATGTCGGTAGATCAAAGAAAAGATAGTTATAATGGAACCTGCGTTCGATATTATTTCCTTAAAAGTAATATTACAGTAAGTGCATTAAATGCATAATTTGGATCACTAATATCCATAAAATATTTTATGTGCTCGTTAGCGATGGAGAAAAAAATTAATACCCAAAAAAGATGTTCGCGGTAACAAAGACAAGCTCTGTGGAACGATCAATTATCGATTTTTGTATTTGAAATACAAGTTCTTTATAATTAGAAATATTTTTGTTCAGTATTACAGAATTATTTAAACTAAAAAGAAAATTTCTTTACACTTTACTATATACAAATTAACTTTTATATTTTAATATTCAAGAAGTCAGAAAATTTTATGCATTAAAATACAATAAATTTTATGGTACTGTAAATATGCGCATTAATGTATTATATTATGTTGAAAAAAACGTTAAAATCAAAAGAACCAAATATCTATCTTAATTATTTACTAATAGTTAAATATTTTTTCAATTAACGCTAACACATGATTATATTCAGAAAATAATTGATTTTTTCAATCGATCAAGAGATAAATGTATAACAATTGTAAGCATAATGAGCCATTACGAATACTTCATTGACACTTTAATTCTTTTTTTAGTTTTACTAAATAATGCATATAATTAAAACTTAAAGTTTTCAAACACTTAATAACTTTCTTTCTTACATTATTTAACTTTCAACAAAATTACAACGCTTGTATTAGCATAAGTAACAGTTTAAGTCAAATTGAAGTATTAAGTAAATCTTACGAAAAGTCTTTTAATATCAATCTGAAAGTTCTGAAAAAGCATTCTGTAAAAAAAAAACTAAATTTGTTTTACACATATTGTTACAGAGGTATAAAATTATACTGTTATTACTTAGTATGTTCAAAGATTCAATTTACAAATTCAGAAAGTTTAAAGTCCCTTGAAATAATTTATATAGAAATTTTCAAGAAACTTAGTCTTTTAAAAATTTATGCTCTGGAATTTTTACTTCATTAAAATGCTAATGATAAATTAATAATTGGAGTTATAATTTAAAGGAATGCATTCATGCATTCTACTATATTTAAAATAATTTTTTGTACTCGCATAAGCATTTTGGATAGGAACAAAATTAAATTCTTGCAATGCATATAAATATCTTTATTTTTCTTATATCAATTCATTCTTGTACTTTTTCGTAGCAGAACATTCACGAGAATAAACAGAAAATGTTATATCATTTATTGTAATTTTAGTTCTTGGTGAATTTCCTTTTCGATAAATTAAAATAATTTATTTGTATTGTATAAAATTAAAGAATTTTTCATATATGTTTTACTGAAATTTTTTCTAATGTATTTGTCGAAAACGTTAAAAATAAGATTTTCTTACGTAATTTTTACGAATAATGAATACGTAGTATTACGTATTCATTTCATTTTTATTATTTATTTGCGGGCTTATATTACACGACTTCATATATTTCATTCTTAAAGAACAAGTATTATTCACATATATTTATTGTAGCAATTTATTGTAAAATAGAAAATTTATATATAAAAGAAAATCACAAATATTCAACGATAAAAAGTATGTTTTAAATAAACGCATTTTAACGATACTCTAAGAAAATACTCGATCTAGTTGCTGCGTAGATTTCTGTAGATCGTCTTTCACCTATAATATTATTGGACATGATTCTTCTGACATAGATCCCACCAAACTGCCGAAGGACACGTCGTTAATCATAACGATCTCCTCGGCAAGGAAAGCTAAGCTACTTAAGAGGAGATCGAAGGGGAATAAATCTGCGCGCGTGCATGTAGCCATCGATCTTAGCCTATAAATCACTGAAAGCTATCTTTGTCGCGGCCAAATCTTGCCATATGATTGCGTTAGAGTTAAAATCCCAAGAGAAGTAGCTACAGGTGAACAACGAACTAAGAAAAATATATATATATACGAAATCGGAGGCATGCAGCTGCTACCCGGCATTTAGGGGTATAAACTAAGCTGATTCGTATATAAACGTCTATCAGCAATGCTTCAAGTTTTCTTTTGGAGAATGTGACATTGAGGAAGATTTATAAGTTTTGAAATTCTAATGTACTATGCTTAGCTTAAGAAAAAATTTAGGACACTTTTACAAAATATTTCAATGTATAAAAAATTAAATTGGTTAAACATATGGAGAGTCATAAAATTAAATTCTGAAAAATTAGCTTACGCGATGAAATTTTATTAAAAATATATAATGTACAGACATTATGTTTTTAAAAGTTAGAAAAAAGATAATGAACAGAGTACTATTATACTGTTTTTAAAAATAAGATTTTATTAAATAAGAACATTATTACTATTGTTCAATATTACTAATGTCAATCAATTTATAACTTTTTAGAACGTTTGTAAATGAAGATGTAGGTTGTAAATATTCTAATTTATATATTGTTCAAGTATCAAAGAACTAGCTTTCTATTGAATTCATGTTTTAGTTGAATATAAAGACTTAATCATAAAGCGATTTCATATAACTTGGCGAATTTATACTGTAATTTCCACTAGATTGGCAGAAATTCCCTCTATGTACATAAGTGCAAAACTAAAGCATGTATGAGAACAGTAATATTATCTCTTGAATTAACTATTGGAACTAAGTTCGAATTATACTTAATAATCGACTAATCTTAATAACCCACTTTCTACGATTTTTAATGTAAATAATAATTTCATAAATTTTTGTAAAGTTTTTCTGTAAATTATTTTTGCTATATATTTTTACACGTTCTTTGGTAATTTTAAATTACCGTAGCACGTAAGTTTTTTCTTACTGTATCAGTATTTTAAAAAAATTAACGAACATTGGATTTAAATTTTTTATCCATAAAAGTTTGTGCAACACATATATTTAGTGACAATCGAAAAACATAGACTATATTTTGTATATTTAATAAATATGAATTTTGTTCGTTTTTTAGCTTATAACTTAATTGATAATCGTAAAATCAAGTATACAATGTTTTTATAATTTATTTCAACAAGACACAATTTAAAAATGAATATTTTTTACATTTAATATGTTAATTTTCAAATTATTTAAATTAAGTAGAATGATACATACATTGAATTTATTAGAAAATATTTCAATAAAAACGAAATTTGAATTGAATTTTTCTCTTAAAAATGAAATCTTGTTGAAAGAATGATACTAAAATTTGAAATAAGCTTTCACTATACTACAAATGTACTTAGGTTCATATGAACTGAAATTTTAAATTATATCTAGCAATTTCACTTTAATTTCATAACTTTATTCAAAATTATGTACCTATGAATTTACATTTGTACTGTTAGTAGTATTAAATTATGACTAGTAAAAAATTAATACAATTCTCTTATTCTTGAGAAATTATAATTTTATTCGACTATATTTACATCGTACTCTCTAAAGAAATCTTGTTAGAGTAAACGCATATATGGGAATATTTTCTCTAATCTTCGAAACGGATTTGAAACAATAATTTTACTTGCAGAAAAATTTTACATAATAACATTTGATGAATTCAGTAACATTAAGGAATTATTATTAACTAGATAGAAACTAGAACTCCATAGAAATACTATATAAAATCTTGAAATAGATTTTTCATTTCTTATTAATTCCTTATACAAAAATCAGTGGAACAGGAAAAATAATAGGAATAAGTTCGATTGAAGTTATTAAAAGTTAATAACATTAAACACAATATCTATTTCCTTGATAATCGATATAATAAAAATTCAACAATTAGTAATAATGTTTTCTTAAATATTTTGTTTAAGATTATTTTTGTAACGTTTAATCCTTTATGCTTCTTACTTTTAAATATTAGATTTAAAAGATCTTGTTCTACCACTACAAAAGTACTATAAAATAGCTGAATATGAGAGAAATCATCTAATTTTTTTATCAATTATACCTATAAATTACACCCAATACAGCTATCAATGATAGGTGCATTGCTGCATAAAAAATTTACATTAACGTACTATTGAGACGTTTGAAAAGAAAATTTTTATTTTTTATGAAAATTCAGAAGTAACTTATTATAATGTACGATTTTCAACAGCCTAATCTTTTTTAAAATCCACTTTTAATAAAGCTAATCAGTATCATATAGTTAGTTGACAGAAAGAATAAAAAGTTCGCAAAGATCGAAATTATTATTAGTAGACTTCTGTATAAAATCTTTCCATCTGTTGACCATCGAGAATCTTATCAAAACTTTTCTCCTCTTCACATATACTACAGTTTCACGGTATAATCTCATGAGTGAGATAATTAAGGCGAGAATTTACTTCATCAAAACCTTCGTGCGCAAAAACACCTTCATGTGCATTCGGCGTATTGTAAATTATTACCCTTTGCTTTCTTTGTTAAGCAGTCAAAAATTATCATTCCAATTTCACGCACGTTAAAAACCTTTTCGTCGATAATAGCAAAAAGAAAATTAAGAAGTAATGTTCTGAGGAGTCCCGTAAATTCATATGATAATTCCTACGATAGGAAAAAAATGTTAACTTTGATTAAGTCATCTATTTTCAAGAAAATGCTTTTATAAATTTTTTCCATTTTGACATCGCATATAAGTACATAAGTACATAGTAAAAATACTTGGATAGACAATGATTATTTTTGTAATAAAAAAGTTTTGATTAGATTTCTTTCAATTATGAACATTATTTTAAGTATTTGTGAACTTGTTTAAAAAAAATTACGTACTAAGGTTAGATTGGAATACAAATATTTGTTTCAACTATAATATATTTATTAGTGTAAGGATGTTATACATTATATTTATATTAGTTGGTTATTGATTTTATTAGTTATTTAGTACTTGGAGAAATTAAAAATTCTTGAATTATTTATTCTGAGTTAAAAGATTTCAACTTAAAGAAAATAGTCTGCATCTTATTCGTCGGTAGGAATAAATTATGAATATTATTCTAATTTGTTAATTAAAATTGCTTTTCAAACTGGTAATTCGTAAGTTTAAATTAAAAAAACTGTTTCAGTATAGGAGATTAAAAGGTAATGTAATAATAATTTTTAGTTTCATAACATCTTCAAAAATAGTTTATCATTTTTTCGTTTTTTTTACTTTAAGATATATTAATTTTAAAAATTATGGATACTATGAAAAATAGAATATTTTTTAAAATCTAAATAGAAATAGACGTTTACTTAATAGTACTCGTGTCATTAAATCAACAAAAGAAAGTGTCAATTAATCGAAGCAAATGATATATTTGAGCATCAGTGAATTTTTTAAAAAAGTCTAAATTTTTAAGTAAAATTTTCGATTGGACGTACGTTGAAGCAAAATTTCAAGAATTGCATTATTCCGTGACACCACTCTGATGGCGTCCGATTTACACGCATTGTGGCGTTGAACATTCGTGGGAAAGTGCTATAATAAAATTTAATATCCATTCTGTTTTTGCTGTTGTTATGATGCGGCGTATAATTGAACGCAGAAAAAATTATTTCCAAAAAACTAACGCTCTTGTGCAGCAGGGAATGTAATTTGACTACGCAATTGATTGTCGCATTAGCAGTAACGTTTTGTTACTCTGCTATTACATGTGCCTATAAGCAGGGAATCTTTTTTATTCAATCGAATTAAAACGTACAAAATACACTTTTTATAGGGAGAAACAAATTAGAATTCGTTTTGTAGAATTGCAAAAATAAATGTTATTGTTAAAGTTATTTGAATTTCACGTATAAGACTTACTTTTCAATATCTAAAATTATCATAGTATGCATAATATTTATCTCTGTTAAATTTTGTAGTTTCTATATACTAATAATAATGATATTAATGATTACATCAAATATTACAATTAAAATTAACGATTGATTATTAGGATTTATTGAAAGATTTATGTAATATCGAAAAATTTATGTTCTAAACGTTTGATTCCCGTCTCAAGTACACATCTATCCAATAATCAGAAAAACAACTTCTCTCGTATTCTAGTAACTTTCTTGTCAAATTAAATATTAGTATCAGATGGTTATGAGAGAGATACAATGATTACGATGAAAGAACTTCAGGCACGTGGTATCTATCCACATACCTGCAGGGGCAATCGTGTCTTTTTGGAAAGGTCAACGTGTTGTTTACGTGACGTAAGTAATGCACTACATGCATAATTGATCAACCGTTCGGTGGTTTCTAATATCCTGGAAAAATCGATGAAAATTATAATGAACAAAATAAAATTTTTTCTTTTCACTTCCAGATTTGTGGAAACTGCATATTGTTATTAAGAATTATTAAGAACTGAAAGATTCTTAAAAAATAATAATTAAAAGTAATATGATTTTTTTCAATTTTATATTAACGAATTTATTTTTGTAATATTCGCAGTAAATTCAATATTAAATTTTATTGCCATAATACGAAAATAATTACAAATTATTCCAAAATAGTTTGAAAAATATTTCTTTTCTATAAAAGAGTACTGTATAATATTCTTCATAAAGATAAAAAAGAATTATCCAGTCAAATTAATATGTATTATTCACTAACTATAAATTTCAATAAAAATTTATAATTTATTAGTGAATTTTAAATTGTCGAGAATTTATAATACGACAAAGTTTTTAACAATTTACATCCTTGAAAATTCTTGAGTTGAATTGAAATATAAAGAACTTGCAATTCGAAGTTTTACATTAAACTCGAATGTACAATAAATATCAGTATTGAGTAAATATTGTCTTTTTAACTCGAAGACGTTTCAACTACGTCTAACTGTTAAATTTTTTACTGTATAAAAGGTAAAATTAAACGTTTTTATTTTCAAGACTTATGAAAGAACTTTTTATATTCTCGCAAAGTTCTTCGTGGAATGACATCTGAAAAATATCAAGCGAAGTAATCAGACGTCTTTCAATTCTTTCATAGAAGCTTGTAATTGTAAATGCAATAGGCGATAGATATGTAATTTATTGATGAAAAAGTGAAAATAATTTTAATTTAAATTAAAATTTGACACAATAAAGATAATTTATATTAAAAGAAACGGTATTATAATTATCACTTCTATTATAGATATAAATTTCTTCATCTATTACATTTTCAATTTGTTAAAATTATGAAAATAAATAAATGCTTTTTGAAATTTTCTCATACATATAAATAAAAAAGGAAAAATATAATGCTGCGTTGATCAGATAAAATAAAAGAAATTTGTAAGAATCGATAAGAAATGAAATAGTAGAGAAAGAAAATTTTATAAATAGAATATAAATCAAACAAATTTAGCCCATCATTATAAAAATGGATGAAAGTTTAAAATATATTCTGCTTAAGAAGCTTTTAGAATGTAAAACTGAAATATGTAAAAGTTAGCTTGATGCTCATTGACGTAGATAGGAAAATTAAATAATATGACAGCTAAAAATCAGCATATGATTATTGGGATATTTTATTATACTCGTTGGTTTTGTCCATTTGCTTAAAATATGCATAAAGAATTCTGTAAAGTGAATAACGAAATATAAAGCTCAAACAAACCTCCTGTGTAGAGATCAAACAAAGATGAAGAAAAAGTATAATAAAAATGAAGAACTGGAGAAGTCGAAAAGGGAGAGTCCAGAAAGGTACGAACAAAAGTATCAGAGAAATAAGAAAAATCGGCAGGTCTTACATTAGATGAAAGGAATGATGAAACTTTTAACTACATAACCAAGCAAATATATGCTTGTGCATATAACGCAAAGGCGTACGACGATATTAAGAGAATCGCTTTATTATGCATCGCGTGCAATCATTAAGAAAAGTTTTCAGCTATCTACATCAGTAGCCTATCCGCAACACTGCCTCCGGCGTATAGGAAAATAACTTCAAATTCTATCCGAACACAGATAAAAACGGTATGGAAAAAATAGTGGATGACTATCGCGACTTTAGTGATTCTCGATAAGTTTCTTTGATAGTGAGGCGAACCACGCTTCTACATTATTCACAGTCTAGATTTACGCGTATCTCGTAATTTTCAAGTCATATAAAGAAAAAGACTTTATTACTAAGATTCATTATGAATTTTGATCGTGTTAGTGTTATTTCTCGATTTAACTAATAGAATTCAAAATAATGACACAGTTTTTTTGTTTTTAGAAAAATAATAGTTGTATAATACCGAATGAAGAGATGTGATTATAAATTATCACGGTAAAAATAATTTTACGCGTTGTTTTTAATTCGTATTACTTTTTTTGTATTATGTTGGAACAAATGACTTCATTTATAAAGTATACATCACAATATAAGAGCAATTTTATGTTTATCTTTATGAAACATAATATACCAGTAATATTATCAATACATAATATTTACACGTATATATTAAAAAAATTCTTCTATTGAATATAAATTGTAAATGAAAATTTAGAAAATTATAACAGTACAATAAATTGTGTATCGAAGTTTTAAAATAAATTAATCACTCATTTTTCTATTTCCACGTATTTTCAATTTTTGTAAGTATTTTAAGTTATAAGCTTATATTTTTGAAAAAACTAATTTTAACAAATTTAAATATCAGTATATTATAGATTATCATTATGTTACATTGATTATGATAATTTAATTTATAATTAATGCAACGTAATATTGAGTCTAAAGCAGAACAGGATTGGCAAAGTTATAACCAGAGAAGATTAAAGTAGGCTTGACATGATAATGCTGAAATAAGGGCAAGAAAATTTTGACTAGATAATACCAAAATAATAGTAAAACTAAAACAACAAGCCACTGTAAATTTAGCTTTTTATAAATATTGTATCAAAATAATTGGAGAAAGCAGCACAAATTATTATCCTCTAGATGTAAATGAGAATTAATCATTTTTTCTCATTTCAAAATTCAACGCTTACGCAAATTATTTTATTAAAACTTATTATCCATTTCACCTCTCATTTTACCAGTAATTACGATTATTTATGATTTTAATTCACTTACTTTCTAGCTATACATATTAGCTTTTCTTTTTATCTGATTATTTCAAAATATGATGATTTTATCCAATTGGATTCATTGAATTATCCGTGTCGTTGGGTACTCAGAATGCATATATTATAATAATTCCCTGGCTGATGCTAACGCAGCAACGGTGGTAATAGCGCAAGATCATCCACTGTGAGTACGTATGTATGTATGTATGTGTGTACCACTTGTCATTGCACATAGCATAAAATACGTGGCCGGCAAATTTGAACCCGCGGGATATTTTGCAAACGATTGGATACCTTTATACAAATACAGGTTTTAAAGTGCAAGTATATTAAAGTAGAGAGTAAGGATCGCACGATGTCAATATTTGTGCCGAAATTATTGAGCTGGACTATTCGCGTGAAAGGGGAAGAAGGATCGCTTAGTGCGTTGTTGGTTACTCCAATTTATAAGGATATCACTCACATCCCGGCCTAATGGATAGATGTGCCAAACAGGGAGAGGTGGACGTATCACGACTGACTTGCATTATCGTTAAAAGCCATTCGATTGATAATAGATGATAATGGCATATGGCGAAAATATTGTATAGTCGAAGTTTGTCGGGTTAGCGATAAATAAAATTTACGATGATTGGGGAAAATTAACAGTTTTATTATTAATGTGTGAGCTTCGTATCATCGTGACAATATGGTGTACATCATTGATGTAATTGTGTTTGTCATATGTAGCAATATGTTGGGGTACTGGATTGAATTCTAATTCATTGGAAATTCCTTTTTTAATTAAATGAAGAGATTGATTTAGAAAAAAATTGTTATTTATAACTTTGATGTATTATATATTTACTCTACCGACTTTAAGAATTCTCTATATTAATAGTAATATTAGTACAAATTTTGTAAGTATAATATAAAAATGATTACAATTTATATACAAATATTAACTTAAATTTTAGTCTTCTATATAGGTAACTAATTATTGATATATAATTTTAAATAGGTATTTTTCGGACAGATATATTTGAAGATTTATTGGTTAACAGTTTTTAAAAGTTAGTCTGATATTTTGTAGAAGTAATATTTAACTGGATATACTTTTAGATAATTTACAAATTATATATAATTCTGTAATTATAATAATTACAAATACGATGTACAGGATTTATTATTAAATTTTTATTAATATTGTTATATTTTTAGTATATTTATAAATACTATGTTATTTAATTTAGTAATTAATATATATGTTAATACGTGTACTTAACTAGCTCATGCACTATTTGATCTGTCAAAATTTTATAGTCGTACTAACATATTTAAAATATTGATATAATATGTTCAAGTAATCTGTGTTTAATTACAATTAAGATTTTAACTCTCTAATTTTAAACCAACAAATGAAAAGAATACTATACCTAATATAAGTAGACTTAATCTTATAAAGAAAAATTACTTTCCTAAAATTATTGTTATAACATTTTTATTCAATAGCTGTCGAAAAGAAATTTCAAAACTTAACAAACTTCTTTTTCAGATACATACAAAATTCGAAGGTTATTGTTTAATAGAGTAATAAATAAATGAATAAAATATTCTAATCCCTAAATTTAATAAAAACTGTAACTTTAATTGATTGAATTGAAATTAATATAAACTTCTAGTTTCAATTCTTGCATGATAAATATTCTCTTGTGAATTCTTTTCTTATTACATCAAAGTTAGGATAAATGTACTCCTCTACTATTCTGCTAAATCATCCTAAGAAAAGAACTGACTGTTCAAAAAGAACCGTAAAATCATCCGAATAATAACATTTAAATAAAATGGAATAAAATCCTAAATTATCATTTGTACTTACTCACTCGCTTAAAATGCACTATATTTTTCGTAACTCTGCATCATGTTTCGTAATAGAAGATAAGCTAGATTTTTGTCATAAAGAACGACGTTGTACTTATCGAGAATTCGCTCGAAAAAGTCTTCTCGTTATAAAAAGTTGAAGTTGAGAAAAGTTTCTGCTACTTGAAGTAAAAATTGGAACAATAACTTTTTTTAAATAATATTGTAAAAAAAGTTTGACTCTAATAATGATTTTGCAACTTTATAACTACTTCTGTTTTTCTAATGAGACGCTATCGGAGCGTAAATTTGTCTTTGTGAGATAAAAAACGTTCTTTATTATTATAATATGTTTAATACGAATAAAGTAAATATTGTCTTTAAGCTACCAATAAATTATTAAGATTATATGCATGATATGAGACAAGTATTTTATAATTTTACACATAAAAAAATAATAAAAGAAAAAAGCAAAATGTTCAAATGTCGTAAGATATAAGCTATTATAATAATATTACTTAATAGACTATAACTATTTTTTGAAACTAAAGTTATAATATTCATTTTCGACAAGTTATTATTATGATTAATATTATTAAAAATCCTAAACCAGAACGCCTGTTAATATATATATATATATTTATATATATGAGTTTCCAAAAAAACATTTGATATAATTTTGCAACCCTTATTTTAATTTTCTTATCTCGCACATCTGTTCTTTTCGTATATCTTAGCTGACTCTGTCCGATGATATTCTCTTCTCTTTCGTATGTGACATATAATGACAGTTGTCAATAGTCTCAATAACTTTTTCTGTCTATACTCTCTCTCCTGTTTATTTATAAAATTTTTTATACCAAGTTCATACTTATCTGCCTGACACCCTATGTCACTTTGGTTTAAAAATCTTATTACTACCAGGCTCAATTTCTTTCTTTCTATTTCTCTTTCTCATTTTAGTTTCTTATCAGCACTTATTTTTTCAAATTAATTCATAATGACATAGTATTTATAAGATATGAAGAAGTGGCTTTGAATATAATTTATAATGTACAATGTACATCTTTTAAAATGAATGGATTTTTTACGTACTACTGTCAGAATGAAAAACAGAAGTTCTTCAATATATCTATATAAAATTGCATCGCAACAAGCGACAGATGATAAAAAGCCATCCCCGGTCTCGTTGATTAGGGGCTCTAGCACTAGTAACTTGCACAATATTTACCAAAGTAAGCGAGAGATCTAAAAGAACATCAAAATAGTCGAGTACTGTAATTTTCGAAGATTTGAAGACACGTATCTTTTCATTACTCATTTACACGGATGCCTATGAATATGCGAAAAGAGAAAGAGAAAGACTGATAGGGGTTTCTGCAGTGCATAAATCACTGAGTAGTCAAAGTTATCCAGAAAAATACATTTTCATATGCTCGATAGGATCCGCTTTCCTTCTTTCCTCCTTTTTTGTTGTCTACTCAAGTTCGGAATTCTTTTCCTTTGCTTTATTTTATATGTATGTAGTACTTCATGTTATACGCGATACATGATTGTGTGTTGATAGTCCTAAGAGGATGAGTTATGCGTTGAATGTTTCTATTATATATGAAGAGACAACATAAAATCATATTTATAAAAAAATAATTAAATTAGATGTGGGAGTTGTTGAACTGCATACATATACCAAGTATATGTAAAGCTGTATATAAAAATAAACATCAAATATATTATGGACTTTTATTTTAACTATAAATACTAGATACCATTATAAAATGATACAAATAATTTTTTGATACTATTAACCGTTTAAAATAAATTAGAATTCCATAATTAATGTTTTTTTATTTTATTTTTTTCTCATATATATATGCACAAATCATTTTATTTTTTTTGTATTCAATGACTTTTATTACTTTAATCATTCTGTTATTATGGTATAGTATTCGATAAAGTAATACGAGTAAAATAATTAGGATTCTACCTTTTCACATCTTTTTTCTTTTACACCTTATTATTTAAATAGATTATAGAATAAGACTGTGATATTTGTAAAATTTATTTGAAAGGTATACCAATGAACTTTATGAAGATAATGCGTTTGAGTTTAGAACAGGACTTCAATGACTGCAAAATTTATGTATAATGTATGCTAGAGGTTTTAGCGGAAATACAACTATTATGCTTTACGCAGGATTGCTAGATTAATACAAGCTATTTTGCATAAAATACAATAAATTGTTGAAATATAATTCATAATTACAACTATTAGAGGAAAATAAAATTTAAATTGGAATATATTACCCTTGTAAAGATATAAAAATGAATATAGGATAATCTAAATGTATATGTATTACTAAGAACTATTGTAAAGTCTTGTAGAATAAAAAATTTTTAAATTTTCTGATAGTTGTCATTGAAAATGTATTCGTAAATAACTTTAAAAAGATGTAGACATTATGTATATGATCAAGGGAAAACCCATCATTAACTGAAGATATCGGGTAAAAATATTAAATGGCATAAGCTGTTTATATATATTATACTTCTTACTCTAAGATTGTACATATTATTGTTGAAAATAATTGCGAAATTGGCTTAAAAGTTTGGGACATCTGTTTTCTTGTAATTATGATAAAACCTACAAAGAATCAATCATTATTAATATTTACATAGGATGTACATAACTTGTACGCTTTAATTATGTATAATAATATAGTATTTATAATTTAATAGTAGTATTGTGTATGTACAATTTTGATTATTAACAAATCTTTTAACCTTTAAAAAAATTTATTTTAAAAATTTATAACTTTAAAGGACACAATTATTTACGGAACTACTCACTAAATTTTTAGCATAAAAAATTATTTACCTATTATCAGCAAAAGAGAAAGAAACAATTTGACTCTACAGCTTTTTAAATTTTGACAAACAGCCTCGGGGCTTAAAAAATCTCAAGTCAACGATCCTTATAATGTTCTTGAGATTCAACCTGCTTTTTGTTATTGTATCATAATAAACTTTCTGTCAATACAGTTAAATGCATAAAGCTTGTACACCTATTCTCTCTCTCTCTCTCTCTCTCTTCTAGTATATAAGATCCTTTGACTGGTACTAGAAATTCAGTGATCGATGCATGTTTGCTCGAGAAGGGAAACTTAGAAGCGACAATCCTCAATGTAACCGTCTTTCGTCGTCGAAGTTATCTTCGTGCGATCAAGGAGCCACTTACAACTCCCCTTGTTGAACTTTCAATCATCCAGCAAGAGTATAATCATGATTTCTACCTTGGAAATGGTCTCTATATACGCGCAAACATGTATCTGCCTAAATCTTGTATGAACTGATTAGAAAAAAAACGATAATGTGAACACAGATTTAAAAACAATTGTATTCTAAGCAGAATTAATAATAAAAGTGATTCAAATAGTATAAAAGTAAACATACGTTGGATCTAGTTTATCAAAATTTCATCTTTAAATTTAATTTAAGTACGGTCAAATATAATAAAAAATTTTGAAGATCCACATTTTGTTTTTGAAAGTCATATTTGACTTTAAATACATCGAAGATTTATAAGATTTATAAGATTTATTTATTATTTATATTCTACAAACTTTATTCATCTCACTTTATTTTCTTTTTCAATCTTATAATTCGCACACATTTCAATTAAAAATCTGCAATAAATCAATTTAGCGTGTAAAATTTATAAACCAAATTTATCAGAATAATTTATTTATTAAATAAACATAATTATCTATTCAATTTATATCTAGTATTAAATTTAAACTTCAACCATAATTAAATTAAAATTTAAGGAAAATACAAAAAAAATTATTTATTTGCAACATGTCTAATTACCATTTTAAAGACAGTTTATATTACTTTCAAGTATTTATTATTTTTTACTCAATCGTTTTCTCTAAACATTATTTCCACTTGAAAAATTTTAATTTTGATGATATACCAATACAAGATGAAATTAAATACTTTTAAAATGTAAGAGCTAGAAATTACATGTAATCTTTTTATAATTATAAATACTTAACAATCTGCTAAAAAGTTTCTAAAAACTACTGTCTCACATATTATTTAGTAGAATACTTTTTTAAGTACTAGCTTTCAGTTTATCATATTCGATTAGTCTTTCAACGATTATGACGCACTAATCAATGTATAAGATAAGTCTCATATGGACAAAATATTAATAAAACACTTTTCCTTAACACAGATAGCACAAAAAAGTAAAATAACTTTCTATAATTTTTAGAAGTTACATTAAAAAATATATACTATTAAATACCAACTTGTCACTTAATAACACTGAAATTATTTAGTAAGATTAATTTAATAAAATGAATCAGTTATAAGTACTTATAATAGCGAATATTTAATTTAGATATAACTTTTTACTGAAATATTTAAAACAAAACAAGTATTTTATAACGACATAAAGATTAAAAGAAATTTTTGTGATTTAAGTGTGTAAAAATTTAGACATAAGAAAAAAAGTGAAATACAACACAAATAAGATGTGAAAAGAATGAAATTGTAGATATTATCTGAAATTAGTAAGAAATTAATAAGAAATAAGATAAATTAAATAATATAAAATTAAAGAGAAAAAATGGAATGAAATTCCAAAAGAAAGCAAAAGGTAAATGAGAAATAGCGAATAGGAATGAAAGTGACAATATGAAATATAAAAATGTATATGAGATTTTATAATATTAAGAATAGTAAAAGTAGTTGAAAAAAATAATTGGAATAAAGCAATTTACACATATATTGTAAGAAATAGAAAAGGAAAAGAAAAAAATTTTAAATGTAATAAAAAAATTATAAAAATTATGAAATTGGCTAAAGTTTTAGAATTTATGAATAATGTATAGAAAAATATATAAAATAATTATTAAGTATAATAAAAGTTAATACATTAAGAAGTTTTCTAATATATATAAATCTATTAATTAAAAATTATCGATCTTGAGCAAGTTCAAATCAACGAAAAAATTGATAAAACTAATAAGAAATATAAAAAAAATACAGATTAATAAGAACAAGTGATATATTATCGAGTAAAAGTAAAAGTAAAATAAGAAACTCAAGATATTTAAAAGAACCTAAGGTAAACAAATTTTATTGTTTTCTAAAAGGAAAGAATTTAGAAAGAGAAAAGAAAAGTCATATAGAAATTGAGAAAAAGAGATAAATCTACAAAAAATAAATGGCCGATAGCCTACAATAATATTTGTCATATAAGAATAAAAGGATGAAAAACATATTTAAAAAAAGAGTTTGATTTAATAATAAAAAAAAGTTTTATTATATTCAAGATTAAAAAATGAATAGAATTAATATAAAAATTGTAAGATATCTTCGAATACTTATAAGAAATAGAAGGAAATTAAAAAAATCAAAAAATATAGGAAAATGATATCTAAGATATAAGAAAAGAATAATAAGTGGAACTTTCAGAAATCTAAATTTTTAATGTACTAAAATGAATCAAATATTACTTAATAGGGAGAAGGATCGCATATTCTTCTAAACAATAAAGTACGAAACGAGTGGTCATCATAGTGACAAAGAAAAAAGTAAATTGGTCACGTAAAATATATATTTTTCAACTGCTATCAATGAAGTTGAGATATACGAATTTTCTGCACAAATCGACATAATCGACATGTTTACTAAATTTTAAAACTTAATGTTCGACTTAAGACTTATCTTAAGCCTTATATAAGAGTACAACTAAGGAGAATAACGTATAAAACGGTGGAAGTGATGATCACCCAGATGAGTATTATGGCCAATATCGGAGACTTACGATCTTCTAAGACATGATAGCTCATGAATACTACCAAGTAAATGACCATTATGCTACGTAGTACCGAAGTTTAAGAGTTCATATATCTCAGTGCGAATAGTGTCAGAGTTGTACAGTATTTTAACAAACATACTTTAATTATCGCCTTTAATTTCCATAATGTAAATATCTCATAATAGTATAATTTCCTATTTTATAGCTGTGTCTTGTTTTGTTTCAATCATAGTTGTAATACTTTATAATAATTTTAATTTATCTTTTTATATATTATACAACTATATTTCGGAACATTATGTTATTATATACCATGAAGTAAAAAGAAGCTCATGAATTTTGGAAGTGAATAATATTTAATACTACTTCATCATACTAGTTAAATAAAATATTAGTTAGTTATTCTTTAAAGCTTTTTGCATTTTAATTGAGTATAAAATACGTACCAGTTTTTTATTCAATATAAGTATATCAAATTTATAATTGAAATCTACGTATTTAAGGGATTTAGTAACCGAATTAATTAGGTAACATATAAAAGACCATTTAAAGGTGATAGCTATTTGCTTTACATATAAAATGAATATATATATTTTTTAAAGGAGTTCTAAATATTTCAAGCAATTGACTTAATATTCTTCTTCTTATTATTATATTGAAATAAATTATATTCTCCGATAGGGATTCAGTAAATCTACATCTAATTTATTTACCGATTATCTGCGATCGATTGTGTATATATTTGCAAATATTCTTCAATCTTAAAAACGTATTCTTTACTTACAACTAAAAGATGCGCAATGAAATAATAATAGATTAATATAATAATAATAAACAATAAAAAATATCTTACATAAGTATACGATATTATTGAATATAAATTTAAAAGTGTCAGTTTCTAACTTGTTTAAAAAGTAATGCAATTTTTCACATCGTGATTATCGTTAAATGAATTGAGAATTTTCAAATAAATAATTAGGTTATTGCTCATTTAAAAATTTATCTGGAATGATCTGATACATTTTTAATAAAAACGTTAATATACTTCTACATTAGATACTCCAGTTCTATTCATATTCTATAATGAATAAATAATAAGGAATGATTAACTTCATAGATATAATTACAAGACAACATTTTTTTAATATAAAGGAAGATATATATAATATTCTAGTTACTCTTATGTGTGCGTGTGTTTAATTCAGTATTCACATAACGCAGTTTCATCGAAACTAGGTGTTCGAGAAATATCACATCATGATATAAAGCATTTCAGAGCATAACAAATATGCAATTGATATCTGGTGTAGAAATTCTGAAATGTTTATGTTCGAAGTTGAAAAGTAATAGTATTAATCATTGTACGCTTATGCGAAAGCCGAAAAGAAGTGTATCGTAGCAAGTGTTTAAAGACCTTTTTTATCAAATAAAGTTTGCTATGTTATATCAATTTATAATTATAGTATAAATTAGAAAAAATACTATGAAAACTTTTTGATTCAATATTTTAAACTTACTTGAACTAAACTTGTATTATTTTTCATTGCTTAAAACATATTGAAATTAAGTAAATTTGTGTACATACGACGTTGTAAATATAAGAAATTACGAATTGCGAACGTAGCATTCTTAAAACTTTTTAATATAATTTAATATAGTATTAATTAAACAACTTTTTAAAAAGTTTAATTAAACATAAAGATTTTAAAATTTCTAAGATTCTTGTATCACAATTTCCATTTTTTAATTTTATTTAACTAGCTTATGTATTATTGAGTATTTTTTTATTGATATAGGAATAACATTTTTATTTAGATTTTATCACTTATTCTTGTCTAGGAAAAAGAATGATACCACTGCAATTTAAAAGAAATTTACAATTAATACGGAAGTCTTTTAGTATAAACGTTTTTTCGTTAATTTAAATCTAATTTCGTGCATTATAATTACTAAAACTTATATGAAAAATTGCACAAATAAAAAAATTTATTTACAATTAATAATAATAAATATCAAATCTAAAATGTAGTTTTAAAGTGTTTTCAATTCAAATATTTAAATTCCATATATTTGACCCAGCATATTTTCTTGAACTGTGTTAGCGCATACGCGATTTAATAAACAGATAGTCTTAAGGAGTGACCAGTTGACCTCTAGTTTCATTTACATCCATTTGTTTCTTTGGCATCTCACTTCATTGCATTTTGTCTAATCGAATTTGTGGCCAGAATCGAGTTTGCTTGTAAATAATGTAAGAAAATAGATAGGGTTCTTTCATTTCTTACGATTCTTTTGTCACTCCTTCAAATGGATTGAAACTAGTTTGTACGTTTATAGATTCAAGTGCTTCCACATGAGTATACGTAAAATCTCTACGAGTTTGTGGCTTGAATCCCCTTGCAATTAAGTAAATTATCGAATGTCAATATCAAATAATTTAATTTGTGGATAAATTATTTGAAATTATTTTTCAGTTAAGTTACATTATTTTTTCTATACAATCAAAAAATTTGTTTTAAAATCTGATTTTTCTCGCTTATTCTTGTAATCTAAAATTTTATTTTGTAAGCCTAATTACATTATCTTATATATTTTTTTATTATTATAATTTTAACTTTTCTTCGTTCGGTATTAGAATTCAGTTTGATTTTTGACTGAATTTTTATTTCAGTCATCAAATAGAATAAAATAACAACGCAAAACATTCAAATGTTGAATAAAAATATTACTTACAAGCATAATTTAATGAAAGAGTCTTCCATGTCTTATTGAATGCACTTTACGAAATATTACATTTAGACCAATAATTCAAACTTTTAATAATAAGAAGCCCTTAAACGCTTTCATTCCTTTCAGTTGAAGAAGCAAATAGTTTTCAACCTCCTCATGTGCGCATGGCATTAAAATCTACCCGCTTCCCTTGAGAAATTCTCATAAATAGTTTCAGAGAACATCTGCATTTACCAGTTCAAAGCATAATTCACTTGCAATCAACGTTCAAGAGGTTCCTGTACATTTCAATTGCATTTTGAAAATGACGGAAACATCGTTGCCACCGTTAGGCACATCAACCGTGGCTGGGCAGAGGAGATTCAAAGTCGCAGATGCTTTAAGCACTGATTTCACTCCTCTGTTCTTGCTTCTTGCACAAATAACATGCATCTTCACGAGAGAGAGAGAGAGAGAGAGAGAGAGAGAGAGAGAGAGTGAGAGAGAGAGATTTTGCTGTATGTTAAATCTTAATCCATAATGAGTTCTGAAGGTTTGTGCCATTTAATTCTATATTAACCGTGTCTATGAGCTTTCCACGGATTCTCCTTCCCTTTCCCTCACTTTCTCTCTTTCTCTATCTATCTATCTTTCTCTCCTTCTCTTTTCGACTCTAGAATTGCGTAGACATAATCTGCCTGTAAGTCTCTATATTTGATAAATTCGAATCCGAGAATAAGCGAATAGTTCGGTAATCCAAGCAGTTAAACCAAACGATTGTGAAATGGCTTTTATTGTGTGCTTGAGATAATTATTCTGCGTATCATAGTTTGTAACTATGTGTCTATTTTATAAGAGATTGTAACTTTTGTTTAATTTAATTATTGCTCAGAAATTAGGCTGTTTTATTTTTGTTTCAACTAATTTTCATTTTTGAACTTATGAAGAGTCCGTTCACATTTTAGGAAGGTTTATTCAGTTTCGAAGACATACACTTTTACGCTGAATTACTTACGTTCCATTTTGAAATATATAATAAATTACCAAATATTATACTTAAATTTACACTAAAAAATTAGAGATAATAAATATCTTATTCTTTGATTTTAAAAGAGGCTTCTTGAAGTTACTATGAATAAATCTTTGATCGAAGTCAAAATTAAACAAGGCGCTTTAGATCTAATAATTTAATACTAAAATATATTCCAAATGTATTTTTTAAATAATTAAGAGAAAATGTGTAGATTTTTATTGAATAGAAAATTATAAGGCATAATATATAAGATATAATATATTTTGTTTAACAAAAAAGAGTTTAATGATAGATACTTTGACTAACATTTTTAGAATATAAGAAAAAAATTTAATTTAAACTTTATCAAAGTATGCATTTATTATGAATAAAAATTGTAATTCATTATAAAAAACATTTCTAAAAGTTATAAAGTATGAAAGTATGTAAGTGCATCATGTTTTTTTATTAATACAATTTGTATTAATGAGAATATTTTAAATTATGTTATATGTATATGTATATATATATGTAGATATCAATTTTATATAAAAATATTAGAATAATATTTTTGCATTTTAATATTCGTAATTTTGTGTATATTTTTTTCTTTTACAGTATATATATTTTATTCATATATATATTATGAATACAGTAGATATAATATATCTTTATGATTTTATGTTAAATTCTAGAATATATTAATTCAAAATTACAAAAAAATTAAACTTCTATGTTTCGTACATATATTCGAAGTAATGGCGTTAAATGAAGCTACTTCTATCTGATTTAAATGTAAAAAATATTGTGTAACATAATAAATTAACTTTTACATGGTTTACAAATAAATGGTTCTAAATTATTACGGGGAATTGATGAAAATAAATGATAGTACTCAAACCTAAAATTATAAGTACTTTTTATAATTCTTATTAACTGATAAAATATAAGTCAACGCTTAGCTGTTTTATTTTTTGTTTAATTGTACAAAAAATAAAACCTATATATGTCGTCGATTTATTGATTATAAATTTAATCGAATTAATTTTAAAAAGAAAATCTCTCAGATGGACTAATTGGAAACTCAGCTGCGACCGACACGTAAATACATGCACACTCGCAATATTCTCCTCGTTGCGCTTTGCAGAAAGAAGTTCTCCACGATGGAAAACAAGTTCTCTGGCGCAAATTACATCCATAGTATAATGCCATTAGAATGTTTCTGGAAGTCTCAACTCCTTGTTCTCGACTAGTTTAAATGGTAGAAAAGGATAGAAAATGGATTAAAAATGATGGAAAGAGAAAGAATGAAAAAATTAACCTTGGAATAAAGTAGTTTATTCAATTAATATCAATAAAATATATTTTGTTCAACTTAGTTTTGAATGCATTCATAGCTTTTTTGTAAAGTCTTTGTCAATCAATTTTATATACTATTTTATAATTTTTATATAAAATACTATATAAAATTGTAATAGAAATAAAAAATTAGATTTTACGTATATTATATTGTGCAATTCAGAAAAATATGTCAAAATGAAATAAAAAGATATTTTTTTAAATTTCTTATAAATTTCCACTATTATTAGGGATTAATTAACTTACAGTTACTTTCTTGGAATATAATTTGATAATTGGCATATTATTTGATAATTAATAAACTCAAGATAATTTATTTCTCAAGTAGTTAATTAAGATTATCTTATAAAACTTGTATTATTTGTAAAAATATTATACATATAAAGTAAAATAACATAGTGATATATTATTTCCGTTATTCGTTTGTGAGGCAATTATTTGCTTTGCTTGCCCAATACAATGTTATTCATGTGTAAAGCCGTTGAATTATTTTGTTAAACTTACCGAAAATGAAATAAGTAAATCATTACTTCTGAACAGAAATCACATTAAAATATAGTATATGAAGAAATTGGAAAAAAGTTCATTGTCATAATTCATTTGATTGTATTTATTTAAATGTTTTAAATTTAAAATAAATTTAACGAATAAAAGAAAACAAAGAAAATATTTGAAAAATTCTTGCTCGACCGTTTCTTTAATTCGACTGAAAACTCGCATCCAATCAGCGCTTTTAAACACCAGATAGACAGAAACCTCTAACGCCCTCCAGCATAATCGTTCGCATCAAACCTTCTCAAAATTCTTCGAGTTTACGGTACACGCTGTTGTAAGTCTCGAGCCGCAGTTGACAACACGGCATAGTACATAAGTGTGCGCTGTTCTAGTCTAGCCGTTTTCATACGGTATATAGAACAGACTCGCGGGAGGAGATCGTTTCGATCCCCAACCAAAGTACCAGTGCCTGCAGCAGCCACTGAAAGAGGGTTCGTTAAGGTGAAGAGTGGAACGGGGCGCCGTCACGACGCAATAGATATTCCTCTCTTGTGGAAGCTCTTGTGCGGATTAACGATATGGCCACCGGAGTAGTACTGGTTCACTTTAAGGGGCACGTGCTCCTGAGTCCTTTGAGTTGTGCGCTAGTTCAAATATTCAGAGGTACATGTCCGACCCGATCGGGCAGTCACTTCATTGCCTTTAATGTGCAAAAGCTGCTAGATGTTTCATATAATGTGTAATAGGTCGAGTTTGAAGACTGTCATAAAAAAACAACTTGCTTTTATAAACTGTTTCATTATACAATTTTTTTGGAGTAGATGTATATTTTAAAAATTTATATTAGTGTACTATAGTTTTTATCAAAGAGAAATAAAATTGTTGACTAATTAGAAACTTAATATTATTGTTTTTTCTTTTTTGATACATATAAAATTTTTTAAATTTTTTATTTTTGAAATGTTACTCGTTTCGAAAGCAATGACTTTACTTATTATAACGAATTTCATGAAAGATACTTCGATATCTTAATTAAAAGGAATATATTTCTGGAATTATATGTTTTTATTAATAATTAAATTATTAGGGATTGATACTTTAAAAATGAATAAAATTATCAATACTGTTGATAACGTAATGGATAAATTTCTATCCATAAGTATTTGTCCATAGAATCTAAACATAAAACGTAATCACGAATTTAATATATTTGAAATTATCATAAGAAACAAAAACATAATTCTAAGGCCATCACCAACCGTTTTGATTCATGTTTATACACTTTAAAACGATTGTTTTCTTGTAGTCATAAAAAATATCCGAATTACAGATGTTAAAGATTGTCATTAATAATGTCAATTCTTTTATATATTTTCTTTACAGTAAATTTCAATAAAGTTACATTATTCTCTGACTAATAATTCCTTTAATTACGTAACAGAAAATTTAGTATTTAACTGTATAAAGAAATTTCTATTAGCCTCGCGGTACAATAGATAATATGGCCGTTGAATAAAATTTGAAATTTAAATTATCTTCTTTATTTAGAAATATTATGTACAAAAATGTATTTGACTCGCAAAATGGTTAAATTTTATTCAACACGTGATTTAACTACACTAGAAAAGTAAAACTAAATTATATATTATCTACATATACTTTTTTGTCAAATAACAGTTGTGTGAAATATTTTTTTCGCAAAATCCGTGGTATTCGTTT
The DNA here is from genome assembly GCA_018907045.1 of Wiebesia pumilae. Lineage (NCBI taxonomy): Eukaryota > Metazoa > Arthropoda > Insecta > Hymenoptera > Agaonidae > Wiebesia > Wiebesia pumilae. The sequence continues at coordinate 3,704,920 of JACCHZ010000104.1, forward strand.
AAAATGAGGATAAAAATGATAGATGTGATTCTTATAATGTATAATTTTACAATTATTTAAATATAGTATTATTTGTATATTATTAAAGTCTTTTATTTTATATTTTAATAACTATAAGTTTCAGCAACAATTTTAATAATAAAAATCAATTAATAATAAAATACTAATAATAATTCATTGATAAAAAATTGCTATATTAACATTTTTTTTCTATAATTATTTGAGGTTAAATATTAAATTTGATGATTGAACCTTATACATTTATTACGAAAGCATATACTTTTGGGGTTTACATTTACTTTTATTCACTTTATGGATTTCTTATTGGATTTTTTTCTGTAATAATAACTTTTACCTTTATCTCATTTACAAAAATATTTATAAAAAATAAGAGATGTTCAGAAAAACTATAAAAAATAAAAAATTGCATTATAGTTCGGTAAATTATTTTATATGAATAAATATTAAAAAGATATAAAATAAATGTATATTAATCGTAGAATTTGATCTCCGTAGCAACATACATAAATAATTCAGCTTAAAAAAACTAATGATTAACCTTATTTACATAGAATAATTTTTTATAGTATTTTAAATAAATAATCATTTTTTAATCCATAATATTGAAATCATTTTGTAAAAGCGATTTTATGTCTTTGTTATCATTTTAATAGATATAAAAATGCAAAAAATATAGAGAATATGTAATATTATGTAATAAATTATTGAAGTAGTGTCTAGTTCTAATAATTTATAATTTAACTGCACGTTCGATATATTATTGAATATAGAAATTATCATTTGTTATTTTTCTGAATTTAACAACGATCTACATAGTGTGTGTATAGCGAAAGAATTTTTACCTTAATTTTACCAATATGTAATAATTAATCAGTAAAAATGACAGTACTAAAATATATTTTCAATATTATTGTTGCAAAACGTGTATCAATGTACTTTAAATGTGAATGAATTTTGAATGAAACAATATTTTGAATAATAACACCTTGTTGACATTATATCAAAAGTTATTACTTAGATAAATTTTTAACGTTTCGTTTAGTAATAGTTCATTTTACAGTCTATTTCTAATTTTATTAATAAATTAGATTAAATGTTATTTCTCGTTTATTTCAGGTAAGCAAAATAACATTCTTCTGTATTATTTACGTCCACTCCTATTGTACGAATCAACAGGTAATATTTTGACTTTAATAAATTATAAATACATGTTCCTTGTAAAATAAAGGTAGATAATTTATTTTTTATACGTTATTAAAGGATTGTTGCAATTTCGTAAAAAATAAAATTAAAAGTAGGTCTATTTTATGTTCCATTAAAAAATATGCTTTCGATTACCAATGGTTTTCCGAGTGTTAGAATTTTTATGTAACATCTAACATACGGCCGTCAATTCACATGTACATTTTAAATTCAGAAAACTGTAATTAAAGATACAATTTCTGAAATTTAATCGAAACATCTGCCTTCCGTAGGTTTAAGAGAAAGCTTAAATAAAAAGTCATAAACGTACTGTGATCAATGATTCTCATTAAAAATAACCAGCTACGGTAAAAATAACTGAATAAAGGATTTACGTATTTTTTACAGCAGCGAAAGTTCGCAAAAACACATGCCACGTGGCAAGCGTCCTGAAAAGTGAACGCTAAACACATGGTTGAGGAAACGGATGTTATAAATTTTGAAATCGCTGCTCAGCGCCGATGTAGAGGCGCCCGATATTTTTATTTTTCTTTCTGGGCGCGGCCACACAATAGCTGGACATTCATCCCTCACTGTATAGTACATTAAAATTTCACGTTCACAAGCATAGAGCCATGCGAAAGTGTCTTAATGGCATAAGAACGAGAGCACGATTACAAAACCTAGAAGGAGATATTTCGTTGTGGACTTTTAAAACATAGTACGAAATGCTTATTTTATCATTAATAACTGATGTTAACTTGAGATTCATATTAATTCTTAGTTGAAACATTATCTAAATATCTTTCAAAATTATGCACATGTTATGTTTAATAGAAGTTAGTTATCTGCTCTTTTGTAAGCACGTATTTAAATAATATCGAATGTTAGGTTTGCTTGACAACACTTTAACTTCTAAAAAACTCTATAATCTTTTCTTAACTTGATTAGTTTAAAAAAATTTAAGAAAAATTTATTATGAAAGTTACTTGCGTTATTCAAATTTTTGTGTTAGATGAGAATCGATTTTATTGAAATAAAACTAATGATTCCATATACATAAAATAAATTTTCATTTTAATGACAAATAAAAGAACTTTCATATATAAATGTGTAGTAGTGGTGGTTATATATAGAAAGATAAATAAGATAGAAACATGAAAATATTTTTTAATTGAATGCGTAGAAAGTTAGCACCTTAATTTTCATTATAAGACAAACAAGTACATAGTATGAACGTCCCATGTGCTGGGTGAAAATATGTTTTATTATCTCAGATTTCAGCTAAAAGGTAAGTAATTATAACAAATTTAGTTTTACCCTGATATAAATATTGATAAAGTATGATAAAATGTAACTTATTCTTTTATTTAATGTAGTATTTTAACGAAAATGTATTTATGAATGGAACTTCTAATTAATTGAGTAAAAGAAAAAATTTTTCTCTAAAACTATGGAAAAATTAAGAGCATTTTTAGAATAATTTAATTTTTAGAAGTTGCAAGGTGTATAAATGTGAATAAATATTATAATAAATGGATGAATACGATCCTATTTTTGTACTGTATTGTAATTTAATTTAAAATGTATTAAATTGTTCTGTTATTAAATACTCTTGAGTGTAAACATTATGAATATCTATGGGCCTAAATAAATTGTAAATAGAAAGATATTGTACCATTTTTTATTCCATTCGCAAAAAATATTCCTTGTGCTGCTACATATTTTATTTGAATAAGATTCCACCGAAATTCATAAATCCTTCCATCACTCATACTAAAGCATAAGTATTTAAAAAAAAAAAATTTAAGACCAATGAGTAAAAAGAGGTAAAAATAAGAGATAAAGGAAAAATGGCTGAAACGATAGGGACAGAAACAAAGAAAGAATAAAACGAATGATGGAAAGTATAGGTTAATGGGAAAAAGTGAAGAAAGAAAAGTCGAAGACCGAGATCGGGAGTTTTGAGTGTAAAAGCCGGAAGAAACGTACGTGCGGCTATGGCGTAACCATAAACGCAGCCGTGCAAGAGGAGAAAAAGAAAGATCCTCAGAAGTGGGGACACATGATTAACACAGATGGATGTGCGGTAATTTCTCACGCAAAAGTGCCACCTTACCACTGTCTTCACAACTTTCTTTTCTATAGTCCTCAGGAACATCTTTCTAAACTTTGAATTTTCGCCCATATCCTATACTTAATGTAGATAGGTATTTTAGCATTTTCTCAAAACAAATAGATTTTTTTTATACAATATATATTATACCTATCCTTTTTATTTTAAAGAACACCGATGTTTTCTAAGTTTAAGAACTTTATTTGAATTTTACATTCATTAAATACAATTTCTTTAAATGCTTAAAACTTTCAACTACGACTAATAAAGATGTTTTTTCTTTGGTCAATAATTGAAAAAACTGAACGCATCTGAAGTAATTTTACTTGATACTAATATAAATTTCTTCAAATCAAATTGAATTCTTATATCTATAGCCGTTCTTTTTATTTAAATAATGAATGAATAATTTCATTCTTTCTACATCTAATCAATTTTTAATTTTTCAAATTTATATTTAAATATCATTTAATAAAATGTATTTCAAAGCCACTGTTTAATTACATTAAGAATTACAACACAAACTTTTGACCTCATTTTAAATTTGCCTTCTTTAGAAAATTTTAATACTCGACGTACCTATGAAATATCGTTTAAATTTTTTAATTAACGCATCTTTATTTAACTGTTTGTTAGTTCTAAATAAAATCAGTGATATTGTTTCGATTAATTTAATGTTTTGTTTTTACCGAATCATCGAAATTAATATAAAGAACTTAAATTTATCAGTTTAAAATTAAAAGTAGAAAGTGATAAGAACACAAAGATTTAAACATATTATCTAGAATTAAAATTTGACGATTTTAATTTAAAAAAGTTGATAACTTATGAAATACTACATTGGAAATACAGAATTAAAAAAAAGAAAGAACAGCAATTAAAAAAAAATTTATTGTATATGTCAATGCTGTTTAGAATTAGTTGAAGAAATCAAATTGATTTTAGGTTTGATACGATTATATTTATTATTTTATGGCTTATAATGTCGGTGAAATGTAAAGCAATACAGTTAAATTACAAATTAAAAAATTACAATTTAAAGTTCACAGTTTCATAAGATACAATTAAAATTGAAATTACAATCTAGAATGTAGTGTATATGTAATTATAGATGAATAACACAAAGAACAACGTTTATTTAACAATGGCATATTTTTAAAATCATTTTCAATGGTATCAAATTCAGAAGAAAATTTATTGTTCTAATTAAAATCATAATTAAATAATTATAAAAAAGCAAAATAAACATACATAGTGGTAAAATCTTAGGAAAATTTATTATTAACAGTAAATTTTACAAAAAAATTGAATATCTTTTGCCTCAAATCCACTGAATAATATTATTTAATATTGGCACAATTGAATGTTGGACAGAACACCAGAAAATATTAACATTTTAATTTTATGCCAATCATTTTGCTTTGATTAAATTTTCTCATTAATATACAGTTAGTAGCCATACAATAGATAATATTTAGCGAATAAATGTGTACATAAATTTATGTACACATATATATTCACATTATAAATGCAGTTTTATTAAATTATCGTTTGTATTAACTACAAAATAATAACTTATTTATATACATAGTTTTTTTTTAATTATTATAGCGATTGAGAAATAATATAAGGAAGCAAAAACAATTAATGATTATTATTGACACAAAGTCACATATTCTCAAACGTTTTGTAAATTAAATGGGAATACAATACGCTTAAATATATATAGCATACTAGCTTTTAATTTAATTTATACAACCGTCACCTCGTCTTACGCCCACATAGTTTATAGAAAATTGCAAAGATTGAGCAACGTTCTCTTAATCCCTAATTACTTATGTGTCACTTGCTTTCCGGATGTGAGCACATACATTATGCATGTCGTACCCCTTTCTTTGCGCGCATACGTTTTCAGCTCCCTTATCTTCTATCTTTGTTTCTCTATCCTTTTATTATCCATTCTTTATTTATTGTTTCTCAAGTAACCAGAGAAAGAGAGAGAGAAAGAAAGAGAGAGAGAGAGAGACAAGGAAAGCAGTAAGATTTTTACTTATTTTATCATGTTCACTCATTTGTATCGCTTCTTTTGTGTTCACGAATTAATGAGTACTACGTTCTGTCCACGATGAATAATATGTTCACGAACATAAGCTACTTAACAATCAACAGAAATAACATTGTTGCTTGAACCTTCACGAAGAATATTACTAGATAAATTACTTTTTTTTTTAAAACCAACGGAGTTTATGAATTATATAAGTATTATTAATATACTTTTTACAAAAAAGAAGTACTACTTTTTTAAATAGAAGGATTAAATGTTGTTTTTGTTTAATTTATGAGTAAGGAAGAAATAAGAATTTTGTTTTGTTTTATGTGTAATATCTACTCAATAATATATTTGAATTTGAACACTTCCCTTACAAGTAAAAATAAAATTGGCGATATTTTATTTATGTTTAAAATTACCTTTTTGGAATTTTCATTTTATATTTTTATTTATTTTATTATCAATTGTTTTAATTAGTTTATAATATTTTCTTTATTTTATTATCAATTGTTTTAATTAGTTTATAATATTTTTCTTTATTTTATTATCAATTGTTTTAATTAGTTTATAATATTTTTCTTTATTTTCTATATCTAAATAATCATATGGATTATTTTTTTCAGCTTTTAATATGCTATAACTAAGTCCTTGTATTGTTATCGTTGTGATTTAATTCGTCTTCAAATTATTATAAAATATTTAAATTAAATAGTATTGTATTCGCATATTAGTTTTGTAAATTTATATACGATCCTTCAAATTCAGATGGTAAAATCATCTGTCCTTAGCAGTATCGTTTTCAAATAATAAAGTAATTGCCTTTAACCAAAGTTTGCTCGTAAAACAATGTGGTAAATGCAGTTCGAGATATCATTACCTATAAACTTTTTTTATTACTGATAGTATAATAAGCTACCATCTAAATACTATTTGAAATTTATTATATTAAAGTTAAAATATTTATTTAATTATGAATAAATTCTATTTGTTTTCAAGTGCTTAGTTTTTTATGTAAAATGTTTTTACATATTTTTTATAAAAAGACTACATTTTATTCCATAATTTTCATTTACATTCTATTATATATATCGTATTAAAGATTGTTACTAAATATTGTCATTAATAATTATTTTATAAAACAAATTATGCGTTTTTCTTTTTCTATATTTTTATGATGCAGCTTTTATATATTATATTTAAGAAATCTGGCGAATTTCAAATTAATATAATATAGATATTGATCATTACAGTTTTTTTGTTAATATATATATATATATATAAGCATGGTGAATATAAAGAAAATATAATTGATATTAGTTATAATATATTATTATACATTAATAAAATATTTGTATTAAAATAATGATAAATATCAATATCTATGAACTCTAAGAAAGTTACTCGGTGTAATTATAATCTATTCTAATGATTTTAACAGATGGTTCCGATCTTGTACAACCATTTTTCCACAACCTACTGTGAATACAATTACAAAATAAATTCATTCTTAGAATTACAGAACACGTGTTTATTATTTAATTTTAAAAAATTCTTTTAGAAGGAATTGAAATTATTCTGAATTTAATCAATTTACTTTCAACTATAGTAAGTTTTGTTTGGTCATTATAGTGGTATTAATTATTTTTTTATTTGTTATGTAGTTAAAATAATATTATATTTTAATAATAATGAATAACTGAATTTAATTATATTTTCATGTTCTTAAGATTATGTATATGCACTAAAAAATTAAGAAATTCAGAAATATTTAAAAATAAAAATTTTTTATACTAAAAACACATAGTTATATAAAATTTACTTTACTCTCTCTCTCACTCTCTCTCTGTCTTTGCAATGATGATTGAGTAAGTATTAATAAGTATACAATGTCTTTTTTTAATTATTTTAATAACAAATTCCGTTAAGATTATTTAAATATTGAAAACCTTAAAACTTCATTTTTTTAATTATATTGACATTTGCAGCAATATATTATATTTAATATTTGTAATATATCAATATATAATCACATTCCATTTTCCAATATTTTAATTATCGTGGAACTGATAAGAGTGTTTCTTAGAAAAGAAATATTTAATATTCAAAAAGTTTAAATTTGATTCTAATTATTTCTTTTTCTCACCCTCCTACTGTTACGCTCTCTCTCTCTCTCTCTCTCTCTCTCTCTCTCTCTCTCTCTCTCTCTCTCTCTCTCTCTCTCTCTCGTTTGTCTCTCTTTCTGAGTTACGACCGTGGGTGTATAAGGGCGTGTCACATACGTACACATATACATGTCTTTCTCTTTCCCTAACTTTTGTGCAGTGCACGAGTTTTTAACGTTTATTGCCGTACTTTCCTCGGCACTACGTTTCCGCACATGTGTCAACCATACGTCATATACTCATAGAGGGCACAGAGTTGAGAGTAGCAGCAAGGTATACAAGTGGGAGGCTTGGGACTGCCACGTATACCGTCCTTTTGCTTCTGTATACCTATTTCACTCTTCGCTCCCTAGACGGTACTCAAGATTCGACCTTTTTCTTCATCTTCTCTTTCTTCTCCTTCTTTTGTGGCCTGGTGGAGCTCTTACAACCAAAGTCTACAAGGACAGATTTGCCAGTCATATCGTCTGATCTGTGGGAAGCTAGCAGTGATTGAAAACGAAAACTTTTTTCCTCGCTAAGTGTTTTGGATTTTCTTTTCTAACTTTCCAATGTCGTTTCCAGTATTAAGGCCTTGAGGCATTTTTTAACTAATGATTTGGATATCTTATTTTTTTTTAAGACGGACACCCTGCAGTAAATTGTTACTTTAAAATGTGTTCATCACATGGTAAATTTTCATGCTTTATAACTTACGAATACTTAACATTTTTAAATCATTTTGACCCGCAATTTAGTGTTCATAAAGTACTTAACAACCATGGTTTTGAACTATTATATATAAATCGTTGGTTTTTCAAATATTTAAATTTTAATTTATTGGATCTTATGTCCTTTATAAATATTGTTTTTACAATTAATATGTTAGAATTAGCTTTTAATTTTTAGGCATAATTTAATATCGAATATCTTAAATTTCTAATACATATTTTCCCTTACAATAACATTCATAATTTAATAATTAATTATGAGATTAATAATCGTCTCTTAACAAAATTTATAATAAGAAAATCTGATTTACAAAATCTTTTGAATTTGTTTTTCTTTTTATAATAGGTTACATAACATTATGAAATATAAAGCAATGAAAAAATTATATAAGAATTAAAGAATCAAATCAAGTCATTACAATATCAAAGACATTTCATATACAATATCAAATTTAAAGAGGTAATACAATATTAATTGTATATTCATCTAAAAGTTTTCTCGTTTATAATATAATATATAATATATTAACAATCATGAGATTATAAATTATCTAAATGAAATACTGCGAACTAAATTACATTATGTAGATATTTGTTATTACATAAACAAAAAAAGTTGAGAGGTAAAAATTACAAAATTTGTCGTATATGGTGCTCATAAGATGTAGAAAAAATACTTTTATTTGATTGTTAATATTTCAATTCTTTCACTTTCTATAAATCTGAATGTATCTGTGTATGAATACAAATTAGCAAATAAAGGAGTTGTCTTGAAAATGTATTTTTAGCAATTTTATTATACTTTCACCTGTCCTGTTTTAATCATAGATATTTCAATATGTATAGTATTTTTGTGATTTATCATCAAGTTTGTTTACTTTCATTTGAGAGAAGTTTTTTTTTTGCAATGCTTCACTTTTTTCTATAAAAAAGAACAATAACTTTCTTCTATACTATAAAATTTACTGAAATATTGTCAATAATTATTTGGTATAAAATTATAAAAAGATAAATGCTGCAGTGGGTAAAATAATATTATAAAAGATTGAAAGGATAATGAAATTTCCCTTAAGCGCTTCTTTCACTCTAGATTACCTATTAGGTATATCAGTAAGATACTAGACAATTTTATTTTATACACAACGCAAATTTTTTTATCAAGGCATGAATATATTTGTGTATACAATATTTACTATATTTTTTGTATTGACTACGATGGAAGCATAAAAAAAAGTTGTTGATAATTTTAGATAGAGAAAATTATTGTACTATAAGAAAGTTTTATTACTTAAATATTTTGAATATATTATATTTTATTAGAACTTCTTCACCATGAATGGAGTTATTAGCTAATTTTTTAAATATGAAACCTTATCATAAATTAAACTTCATGTTATAATATTTCAAATATTATATTTTGAATTTTTTAAAAATAATATATATTTAAGAATTTTTTTATATCAATCTATAGAAATTTTATACAACAATTATAGTATCATTTATATAGAAAATAATGAACTAATTATATAATACCATACATTTAATTACGCGAATAGAGAAACGCATGATGTAAATAGTAATTACTAGTTTATAGGGATAAATATTACTCTTTAAAATTTTTGACATTAAAAGATATATAAGTACATCAGTGCTATAAACACTACTATTTATTTGCACATGTATTGATATAAATACAGCTTTAAAGTTTGTATGTATATATTATTTCATAATAATAATCTTATTATCAATTTCCATAATATATTTATATAAGATTTGATTTTTTATTTTTTATATAAAAATTCAAAATCCAATTTCGTTAATAAATAAATTATTCTCAAATATTATTTATTTTTATGAAAAGTAAGTTTCAAATAAAGAATTTGATATTTTATTCCATGAAATATGCAAATTTTTAATTTTATAAAATTCGGATTCATCGTCATTAATTTCAATATTTTAAAAGAATTTAAAAGTTTATTTGTCAATTAGGTACATAAAGAATACGTCAATCTTAGAAAAATTAAAGGAGTTTTTAAACTTTCGTAATCATATGCATGTATATATTCTGACTCATATTCTTTATTCTAACTAAATTCAGCGAAATGAAGTCTTATGGGATGTGCTAGAAAATATCATTCACGTATATTAAGCAGTTAACGCTAGTGGTAGTTCTGTATCTTTGAAATATTGAGCAAATTCTTTCCAAGACAGCAAGAAAACTTTGACTTACTCAGCGAAGTTTTTTCTTTTTCCTTGGTAAATTTCTTGAATAATTTTCGGCTTTACTTGATTTTTCCATTTTTACGTTATTATTCATAGGTCAAAATATTTAAGAAATTCTTCTCTAAAAAATGCTTTTAAAATGATTTAACGACATTAATAAAAGAGTCAAATTTTTTTATTATATGTATTTTTAAATCAGTTTGAAATTTATATTATTCGGTATAAAGTAAAAAAATTTTTGTTCAATGGTTAAAATATGTGTTTGTTAAAAAATGATTGATATATCGAACTTTTCTAGATAATATGCCGAAAAATGTCAAAAAATTTTGCTGATATAAAACCACAAGTAATATTTACGTACTGTATTTTATGTTAGGTGTCATCATCTACATTTTATTTAAATTTTATTGCATTTTATTGAATAACACACTGAAATCACAAAATTACATTGTTTTATTTATTGTGTTGTTAAATACATAATAATTATTTAATTTCAAAAGATTTGGAATTCAACTTTACATAAAAAAAATCAAAAAATAAATATTACAATTCTCAAATATAATAGTTATACAAAAAAACACGTTTATAGTATATATGTAATCTAATAATAATAAGAAGAATAATAATATTTATTTGATAGAATATGTTTGATTTAAGATTTTTAAATTAACTTTTAAATTATTGCAATATAATACTGCATTTTAAAAATCTAAATATCATATTATAAATATGTTTTAAGAATATCAGAGCCTTCGGTTAGCGTTACAATTATTACAATAATTACAATATAATTATTGTGATTAAAACTTTAATCGTATTGATTCTGTGGAATTAAGTTGCATGCGAATTGCAAAAAACGTAGATACGCACATCCTAGACAAGTTGACCTATCACGTAGTGGGCGTTAAATTACTCTCTCCCCCTACCCCAATCCACCGCCGCCTTCATCACCATCCAGTTGCCACAGCCAAGCTTCAATAATGCTGTACTCTCGGAGCACGAGCAGCAGCATCGAGACGTCAACACTGCGGATGTCACGAGGACGTTAGCACTACCGCTGTGCTTGGACACGCGCGCGGTGTCTTTCCAAGAAAGGAGGAAAATACTTTTACGACGCGCGCTTAATATAAAAGTTGGCCAGTTTCACCGAGGTACTCTCACGTATACACGTTCATGCAACGAGAAGAAACAGCATATAGAAGTGGAAGAGCATATAGTGGATTGGGAAAAATTTTTATACTGTTTTATAAACTTTGTAGAACACGCTACTTATTCATGAAATTTTCTGCGATAGCGTGGTAGAATTCTTGTTAGATTATATCCTCTTTTTTATTTCGAATTTAAAAAATATAAGTGACATTATAAATTATGCAAACAGATGTATAATGACAATATTTATATAGACAATCCTTCAAAATAAACGTCATAAAAAATTAACGTTATCGACTTTAATTACATCTAAAAGAAAGCGGTTCAAGCATATATGAAATTATTTATAAACATTATTAAAGATGCATAAAAATTTTTTTAATATTTTTAATATTTTATGCATTTGTTTCAAAAACTTCAATCCGAAAATATTTTGAAAAGAAATTAAAAATCTCTGAATTTAACTATTTAAATGTACTTTTGAAATAAAAGAACGATATTCTTGTGTTCATTGGAAGAATACTTTGAAAATCTTAAAAAATTAATTTTCCATTCCAATATAATATTTCTTTACACTAAATTCAATAAAATAAACATAATCTAAAATATAATAGTTATTGTCTATATAAAAACTATTTATGTGATTGTTTAGATAAAAAATTGATAAATTATATTATTTGTGCTATTTTCGTTCAATTTAAATTTATTACGTATTATTATGAAATTTTGCCAGTAATGAGAAATTTATATTTTTTCATGGTAAGCACATATACGTATAATATCATATGATGAATAATTTTAATACTGATTTTAAAAAGTGGTGTTAAATGAAATTAAACTATTTAAAAATACATAAATCAAACTCTAGTGTTCGTATTTTGAAATATTTTTGATTATTCAATAGTAAATAACTTAAATACTGAATTTCAATGGTATTTAATTTAATATTATGTGTATTTTGAAAGATATTTTTTATAACATTGGTAAAGAAAAAAAACTATGCGGCAACATAACCGATACAGTCAGAGAAAACATTTTCTAGCAATTTTGTTGCACAGTATGTCGAACATGTGTGCTGTATACGAACATACCTGGCTAAACCTTCGTAAAGGGGCTTATAAGAGAGCTTCTGCGAAGGAAGGCACATGCTAAAGTGAAGGAGACACGACAGAGAGAACGCGAAATACTTAGAAAGGGGGAGAGGGAGTGAGACTGGGAAAATACACGTGAAGATTATAATATACCTAAGGATCTATAAGAAGATAGGTAGGATGTGGTTTAACGATAATAGAAATATTCCTTGGTACCTATTTAATCAGCATTATTCAAACGAAAATTATTTTTTTAATTATGTACATATTTATTCAAAGGAATAAATATTTACAAACTTTCATAATTTTATTTACAAATTACGAATTAGTGTGTAACATACACATATGAACAATTTTTAACTATAATTATCATGTTACATCCATTATCTAGCAATTGTTAATATAACAAGTATTATGAACCTACCCTAAAATATAACTTGTAATAAGTAATAAATTATCTGTAATTCAGTCATTAATGGATTGAACTAAACTAAATCTTCAAAATACGAATTTGAAATTTAAGATATTTTCTATGAATTTTTCGCGTAATAATTTTTTATGTAAATAAATTATTATGAGATTATATAATTCAATTATATTAAAAAAAATTATATTAAATTATATTAAAAGAATAAATTTGATAGATCTGCAAGTATGTTATAAATCTCGATAGAAAAAGTTTGAATGTATCTTAATAGTTCTTAAGGTCATTATTAAATTTGTTGACAATATTTTTTAACCTATATTGCTTTAAACAATCATAAAGTTTTCTTTACATTTTTTTGTTTATATACAAGAAAAAGAAGATAATATTATTTTACATTATGAAACAGGATTAATTTTTTAAGTAACAATATTTTCTAAAGAATAACGAAAATATAATTAGGCAAGGGTATAAAACTTTTAATCTAATATATTCCTTATATTTGGATTTGCTCTTTTGCTTCATGCAAAAGCGCGTCCGAAGAACTCGAAAGACTTTATTGCCTCTCGATTCGTTGTAAGTTTTCTTCTGAATAACGAAAGTGTATATAAAGGTATACGTAACTAGTAAAAGAATAAAATGATATTAGTTAAAGTGTACAGTTGCATTAATTTTTTTTCTTTATTAAACTTAATATCATTTTGTATTCAAAGGCAGTTCTAATGAACTACACTATTTACAATAAATTAACTATTCAAGTCATTTAACTAATATTGACTATTCTAAGTTACAAAAAATTATCGTATAAAATAGTAACTACAAGTTTATATGTTCTTTGTAAGACTACACTTAATGTTTGACCTACAATTCACTAGCAATGTTTATATTAGCTTATATCATTCATAGAAAGCAAACATGCTTTTATTTATGTATTTTTAATAAAATTCCTGCATTTTACTTTGTAATAAATTCAACTACAAAATAATTTTTCTTGTTGTAAATAAATTTTTTACTTTTTTCTATAATTGCATTATACATGTATCAATGTAAAAAATAATATTATTGACAATAAAAAAATAATAATTATAGGGCAATCAAAAATTTGCATAGTTGCTTTAAAAAAACAACTTTTTAATAAATTATATAGGTTCGAGAGATATCATTTTTAAATATCGAACATTTATATTGTGAATTATTAGCAGTAAATATATTTTTGATTATTTTTCTATATTAGTTAATATATAATATATAATATATAATATATAAAAATAATCAATTAAAACTATTTAATTTATTTTAAACTTAGACTTGTAAATATTAATTTTAGAAACTTATAGTTGGTAACTTTTCGAATTATAATATTTAGGCATGTTTATTTGCTTAGTGATAATTATTCATACTGAAAATTCTTAATTTGTGTATCGGAACCCGATACATAGTAAAAAGATAAAAATACAGAACCGCAACGTTTTCAAAATGACCTTGTCATCACGCTTTTCTGGTAACACCGTGTTGCAAGTATAAACTCTTACCGCAATAGACTATAGAGAAAAATACGACATTAATAGAACGGAAGAGTGAAATTTCGCGTCACCAAAAGCTGTAGTCAAAGGCTCTTTATTGGTCAATGTGCGCTCCTTTGTAAAGTGCAGACATCACACATGTTACAACCTTGTGTTGTCGATGATTGAACAAACATGAAAAGAGGGATAGATAGATAGATAGAAATAGAGAGAGAGAGAGAGTGACTGTATTGGTTTGGAAAGGAGTGTGGAAGAAGGAGAAAGAGAAGAAATTTTTTTTCCTTAACAGAATAGCGTTAGAGTGATATGTTATATAACATTATAAAGCATTTTGTTTAGCATTTTATATTAATTAGTAAAAAAATATGTAAATGGTAATCGAAAAAAATTTTATTTATATCTAATTTTAATCTTTGAGGTTGTCAAGCATGTGCTTATTTGTTCAGCACATTGACGAATAATGCAGTATAGCGCTATCAATAAAAAAATTGATTTTAACTTTAAAAAAATCAATAATCAAAATAACTGAGAATGATACAAATGAACTATCAATCTAATTTTTTTGTAATAATTATATGTTATTTCAACAAATTCTATTAGATATAAGAAAGATTTTAATTGAAATAAAGTTTTTAATAAAAATGGTTCTGAATTAATTGATTCTGATGGTAAAATACTTTAGAAGTACTAAATTTTTCTAGCTAATAATTCTTTTAGTATAATAAATTGAAGTAATTTTATTACATGTTGAAATTCATAAATGCTTATTCATATTCATAATTATCATTAAAAAATATAAGATTTAGAAACAAAAATATTATTTTATTAATTATGTCTAAGATTGGTATTATTTATATTATATATATTATATATATAATAAATGTTAAATAAGTTTGACTTTTTAAAATGTATATATGATAAAGTTAAAACAGTCACACGATTCTTTTACTTAAATAAAAGCAATAATTGAAATATTAATTATTATTTTAAATAATAAGTTGAGTTATTAACTTGTAAATTTAATAAAAGTATTTAAATAAGTATATAATATATTATGTAGCTAATAGATTCATGATTCTAAATTTGATCTAAAAGTCTAAAAAAAATTCATAATTAAATTCATATTAAAATTAAAAATATTGAAAATATTAACATCTGATAATTATACGACGTTTTCTATAATTAATATTTTCTAAAGCATATTAAAAAATTATATTTATTTGTTATAGTATAAAGACGAATATTAAATTTAATTTTAGAAAATATGATAAAACCAAGTATTATTGATTGTATCAATAATAAAAAGTTAACTTGATAATCTAATAATATTATAAGTATGTAGATTCATTTAGTGTAAAATACAGAAAAACGCTTTCACATGTTAAAGAAGTGAAAAAATGCGTGCGCGAGTGTTTTTATTTATTTATATTCAGCTTATTAAATGCACATATTATTAAAATTTTCATTGAATTCATTTTTATTTTAAGGTAATTTGAATAATAAAAGAAATGTTCAGAATATATTGTAATTTTTATAATAAAAAGAAAATATGTAATTTTAAACAGTATTTATCATTAGTAACACAATGTTTATCTAAATTTTGAAATACTATATACTTTTATAAGATTAAAGTTCATTATTTTGATGATAATAAAAAATAGTATATCATCTAAATTATCTTAGCATAAAAATGATAATAATAAATCTTGAATTACAAGATGTATCTGAAAATAGAAAATCATTTTGTTACTTATTCGGAATTATTCTATCAAACAAAACGTGCATTCCAGAAACTTACAAATTTTTTGTAATAAATTTGTTTAAATTTAAATTTGAATAATCCAAAATTGTTTAAAGATTTTATAGTAATTATTTAATAATTCTTAATAGAATTTTTTTATAAATAGATCTTTTTTTTTAAATATTTAACTTACAAATAATTAACGGAAATAATTAACTTACAACATACAGTTGCATCAAATTAGTTTAAACATAAGTTTAAATGCTAGTTTTACTTCTCATTAATAATTATTAACGAGTTCTTGTACGGAGAATTAAGTAATGAATTAAATCATTATATTTAATTATTTATCAGAAGTTTCACTTTGGTTTAGATAAAGTTAAGCATAATTTTTATTGTAATTAAAAAATTGCTTAAAATTAAATTGTCAAGATCATGAATTTGAAATTTGAAGTTTGAAAGAATTTCATGAATTTACCTTTCTATTTTAATATGTGATCAACGGTGCATACTTAATAAATAAATGGTATTTCTTACTTAAGGTATTTTTTAATTCTTGTTTTATTGATTTCGAAAAAGGTTAATGCTAAGATATTTTAGTTACCAAATTAAATATAATACAAAAAATTGATTAGTCACTACTACAGTGCTTAATGATTTTAATTTTTTAAATAACTTGCTATTAAAGTAATCGTGAGAAATTACATGAATTCACTGAATTATTAGACTACATTGAGTATATATAACTAGAATTAATTGATCTGCGTATTCATAATTCTATTATAATTTTGAAATGAGCACTGATATAGACTGGATGCCGACTAATTACCGTAATAGTTATAATTTGCTTCACACCAAAAATTTATAAGTATAATTTTTGATACGAAGATCAATTAGAAGTAAGTGTTATCTCCTATATCCTAATCCATCAAAAACAATAAAATGTCATTTTTACACAAATCAGAGTCTATTAAACATTTAATTTATTCTATCTATGAATACTGGTTCTTCATGCACAAAATATCGTATTGTAAACTCAATTAGACTCGTGACTTTCTTAATTTTCATATTTGAATCGCCACTTAGCAAAGTTTGCGCCTTAAAAATCTTCATCATTCACATATGGTGCGACAATCTACAAGGTACGGAATAAGGCTTCTATTGCAAATTTACGACTTTTGAATAGTAAATAGGGCAAGAGATTAGGAGCTTACGTGCTGGTCGATTTTTGCTTTATCGACTTTTCTTTTTTAGTATCACCGCAGCGTAAAAAATATATTGATATATGCTGATATAAATTACACCATTAAAACTTTTAATTTATTTTGGAATGTAAAATAAATTATGTTCATTGATAATATAATATATTGATTTCTTACAAATTATAATACAATAACTTAAAAAGTAAATAATTTTGTTAATAATTATTGATATATTTATCATAAATTCGTTTTTTAAGAAAATAGAGGATGTCATACTTTGTAAACACATGAAAATATTTTAAAACAATATAAATATAATAATTGAAATATTTACATAGTTTTTTAAAATATGTATTATGTAAAGGTAAGAATTATGTAAAGTTAAGTAATCTATTTTTTACGATTGATATTCAAATTTTAACTTATTTGAAATTATTCGGAAGCCGACTAATTTATATTATATGAAAACTAAATGTTCATTTGTATATTGTATTTGTTTTACATAATACATCACACTCTTTCTTATTCCTTATCCAATAAGCTCATTATTTTAATTTTATTTTATCTAATTCAAGATTTTCACCTTAAAAAAGATACGAGTTACATATTTAATTTTATACCTTAATATACTTTTATACTTAAGGTAAGGTAAGGCATCGAATGTGTATTCAAGTATATCACACATATCCATATGTGTATATGTACATATGTATATCAATAGAAATTCAAGGTGGATCATGTAAAAACGATCGTGGAAAGAGATATAAAATTTTATTATAAAATTTTGCATCATAGAGTTTAGAGTCATATTAAATTCTATAAATGTTTAATAATGTCTATTTTTACTCAAGATCCTAAAGAGTTAATAAATATTCAGCTGATTTTGTAGTATATGCTTTAATTTCATCGACAAGATATTGAGCGTTTAGCTATAAGTTAAAATATTGATATTTAATGTTCAAAGAAATATTAAATATCTTCGTTATTTTGAAATTTCACAGAAGCTACTTAAATAACTAATAATAGACGATAATTATAATTTAGTCATAACCTAAACATTCTATATGGAATCGTCGAGAATAATACTAATAACAACAACAACAATAACAATGATAAGAATCATAATGATACTACTAATGAACTTATTTCTGGTTATTGGATCTTTAAACTACTTTCACTTTGTTCATATACGTTTAATGTACTGAATTATATAGGTGAGCCCATTGTAATTCTACTATAATGTAAATTAAATTTTTTCATGTAAAATTAACTTTTACTTTTACTTTAATTTCCTTTACTGTAAAAAAAATTTTCAATATTTATTAAGAAAATGAAACAAACATTTCGTTCGTTGATTATCAAACTTCTATACTCTGAATACATATGTTTTATGAAAGAAAGTTGTGTAATTCTTTAATATTTATGTAATACATACAAAAAATCTACTTCTTGAATCCATAATATAGTAAACAGTATACAGCATAATATAACATTACTTATACGAATATATATCCAATTTAGTTTTTTTTAAATATCATCTTAATATTTTGTATTAGGTGGAAAAAGTAATGTTTCCAAATTTAACTTTTACTATACAAATTGTAGAAATTTTAAAAACACGTAACATATAGACAAACAATTTTCACCTCAATTCCATGATATTGTTTTCATTGCGACTAAATTGTCGCAATTTAAGTATTGATTGCGTTTACCATTCTATATAATATAAGCACATTGTAAATTGCGCGAGAGCAATCCACGACATGGGATCAGTGGTAAACTGAATATGCACTATGACCGAATATGAGTGAAAAACATGCGTATATTACACTTACGCTGACAAGTATCCCAAATGATTACCAGCAGCTATTGATCGAGCCATCGTTTGATTAAACGTGAAATTCGCATAATACAAGTAACCACATTAATACTAGGTGATTGGTTCCATGTATTAGAGCGTATGCGGAGTGAGGCGAATGCACAAAAAGTCTGGAACATCACCTAATAATTCCATCATAAATTTATGAAGAAGAAGACATCTATTTTCCGACCCGATCTATGTTTTCCTTGTATCGATTCTTCTTCCGATATTGCTGGGAGCTGGTGGTGGTTTGAAATGGAGATCCTCCTTTCTTGATTTAACTTTTAATATAACCCACGTCAGTCCGACCATATTGCGAGCAACCCCCGTTCGTAATAAATTCTAGGTGTATGCTAATTATTAATAAATGTAGAGTTAATTTTAACTTACCCTACTAAGATCTATCCTCTTAGTAAAGATTCTGCGTATAATAAGTTCTTATTTTTTGCGTTGATAAAAAAAATTAACCTATTAAGCAATTTCAATTTGTCATTTTTTATTGATCCATGCATTTCCAATAAATTTATCGAACTCGAGATGGAAGAAAAAATATTATTTTTCGATATTTTAAACGAAAAAAAAAAATGGATATTGAGTTAGTTTATGTAAAATATTGAAAAATGAGATAAAGTACCTATCCGAATGAATAATATGTATGACAATGAATGCAATAGTTCATTCATTATTTGAGAATGAAACTACAATATTTATCATTGGTCTTATATATTTTTTATTACTACTGACTTGGTATTGATTGCATCGTTTTTTCTTTTGTACTGTTTAATTTCAAAGGAATAGTGTTTGCAGTATAGGCAATTATTGTCAGTTTAAATATGTAATATCATGAAACAGACAATGAAAAATATGTTTAGTTTAAAAAATTCCATTGAATGATTTAGTATTTTTTTATAAATTATTGGTTTAAAAGAGATTTCAAAAATGTTTTTGTAGAAGCTCCAAATTTTATATTTTTCATACGAATTATTGATATTTTATTACTGAATTGCATGAGATTGAAAAAACGAACGAATAATTTGATAAATATTTATATCTAGAAAATTTTATATTTTAGTCAAATATTTAAATTTCTTTATGTTTCATGGAAAGATAATTGATGATGAATTAAAAGAATCAATGCATGTAGAAAAATTCCAATTTTTTTAAATAAACTAATTGCAAATGTCCTAAAAATTGTAACAATGCTAAATTTCTTAATTACTTGGCGCATTCGAGTTATACATTACATTTTCTTGCCTAGAAACTGCAATAGCCTTGCCAAAAATTGCATATTATTGAAAATGAGTAAAAAGAATCAGAGTCTTTTATAGGATATAACTGAATAACTGAAAAAAGTAATCAAACGACAGGCTTGTCCCAAAACTTAGATACGAAGGCATAAAAGAAAAGTCCAAAGAAGTTCAAAGAATCTCATCGCCAATTCCCTTGGCAATCACATTATTGACTTGACATCGTTAAGTCTCTGGCAGTATCCCTAGAAAAAAGTGTAAAGAACGCTTGGCATACACAACCCTAAAATCGTTACTTTTTTCTACATGAAATAAAGCATAGTAGTGAACATGCACTAATGCACGTTATACCGAAATGTGCTTAAATAGGCTTGCTACATTATGAATATTAATAAACGTATAGGGCTATTAAAAATTTCTTAGATTCAATGGCTTATATTCTTTTTACATTTATTAACTCCAGTTATTTTGAATCTCTTCTTATTTTATTGCTTCGATAGTGCTAAATTTACACACGTTTATAGAAATATATATTAAGTATAGCAGGTTTATATGTAGAAAAATACTATCCAATAATTATTTCAATGAGATCATAAGTTTTTAAATTTGTTGAAGCCTAAAATGCATATTTATATTGTTTATTTTCTAATGCAATCTTTATATTGCAATTAGTTTGTATGTAAAATATTTCAAAGTGCGGTCAAATATTTGATAAAATAATATCATATTTGATAAATTAAATAATTAGAAAATGGTTTTATTAATTATGGTACATTGATAATTTAAAAAAAATTAAATTAAATATTGATTAATCTAATTTACTTTCAAGAAATTGAATTATAATATTAAATTACTGAGTAATATAAAAGAGTACTACTTCAAAAAATATTGGAATTAAAATAATAATTTAAAACTTTAACAATTTAAAAAGATGTTATATAATAACATATAAATAGAATATTAACATAGTTATGTAAGAAAGTGAACTTAAAAAGATTTTCAGTACACATGTTTTACTTTTCACAAAATATAATTAAATATATCAAGACAGTTTTAGAGATTATATAAATTAATCTTAATCATACAGTTATAAGAGGCATATAACCAGCTTAGCATTAGTATGTAAAAATACTGTAATGAGACTATGTACTTTTAATATTGAATTTTTAGTTGTTAAGACATTAGTTGTTAATGAGAATTTGGAATTAATACTTGCAACCTGAATAGTAGGTTAGATATTTCGATAAAGATTAAAAGGTTATTTCAAGATATTTTTTATACTACATACTACATAATTTCGTCTAATATTTAAAATTTATTTCAATTTTACTACCGTATTAGATAAAATGATCAAGTGAATACGTTTCAGGTTATGACAAAAACAACGTTTGTTTATACAAAGGATAAAATTTATATTTTGGATCTAAAATATTTCTATAATACTTCTAGCTTTTGCCAATAATTCTTGCATTTTACATGAGAGCAGATTATGAGGGATACATGTATCAGTTCCTCACTCTTCTTTTATTTTCAAAAGAGTGCATGTAGATATCTTAGCCACGATTCCAATTAGTTTAAGGCAGTACTGCCCAATTTCTTTTTCTTTAGTTACAATGTATTACAAGTATCTGAGATATTTCTATTGTTTTCTATTGTTTTACAGAAAGAATAAAAATGCATTTCAAGGGGATTGATTGATAATTATCCTACCTTTGAAATACTGGTCATTTATAAAGATGAAATAGCACTTATCATATATTTACTTAAATCTAAGTTGAACTTGACAACTTCGAATTCATTGGGGTGTGAAACAAACCTAAGGATTAATAGCATAAAAGTGTTAGCATATTATATTGACATATTTTTGCATTAAAATTATAAAATTGAGATATTTAGTCATTTTGGAGAAAATAAGTAATTGTATTGAATTTAATTTTATAAAATTATAAAAAGAACATTAAATTATTTTAAAATCTTTTGGTTCCATCACATAGTTTCCTAATTTACATACTATGTCGTTGAAAGCTTGTACCTGTTTATTTATCTCTGACAAAATTGAAAAATAACGCAAGCCCATACTAAAATTGTCACGAAAATGTTGATGTCTGTTCATCAAGGCAAAGACAAGGATTTATGCGACTAGATTTGAATAATTGTTATTAAAAGAACTCTCTTAGATTTGAAAATCTCGGTTAAGAATAAGCTCTAATCACTGAGTTAAAACTTGGCGTAAACACAGAAGATTAGTATTTTTTTAATGTACATTTTTTATAAAAGAACAATTTTTTTATTATATTAATATTTGTTAAATAATTACTTTATTGGTTAATTGTATTCTAGGACATTTTAAATTATTTATTGAAATTAAAAACACATTTGTATTATCAAGTTTTGCCCTTTTTGAAAACTGCTTTATTTAAAAAATACGCAAAAGCCATAAAATAGTATCTCATTTATTATATTTCTTCCAAAGTTTTCTTTAAATGCTCATTTATTTAATATTAAATTGAATCTTTATTATATAAAAATCAATTCAGATACATCTAATTTTAATGCGAATAATAATAATAATATTAGTGCAGAAACAAATTATTATTAAGCTCAATAATTTAAAGTAAATGAATAAAATTGTTTATAACTTAAAAAATAGTAAAAGTTAAAAAGGCATTATAATATCCATGGGAATTTTTACTATAATTGTGCACCCTAACGTCCAAAGGAAAAGTCTTGTGGTGTAGGGACAAAAGAGTAAATCGATAATAAATTCTGCTGAAAAAACATCTTTTTCACAATTCGTGTCTCCGTAGAATTCTTCTATAAAATTCAACTGAAGGAAAGGAAACTAAAATATATTCTTATTATTGCCTTTTCTTGAGAAGACAAGAGTCACTTGAAATGACTGCAAAAAGAGCACAAAAGCAATATACAAAAATGAAACAAAAGCGTCCGAATTAATCTTGCACGTGCTAAGTATATGTAAGTGCATATTTCCTTTCTTTTTTTCTTTTAATAAATAAAAGTGCATCATTATCTTTCACACACTTTCATAGTAGTAATAACAAGCAATAACTGGTACACTCAGTAAGGCGCTACATGAAAACAAAAAAAGTTGCTCAGTTCAAGCTCATTAGGCAGAACAGAGTTGAAAGCGCATCAGCTCATACACATTCACTCGTGCGCCTTTCAGGTAAACATGCATTGTTCCTTAAAATCAAGAACTTATGCTTCATTTCATAGTGTATGTACATGTTTCTTCTTCAACGCGTGTGTATAATGTTGAAAATGTACGTTAATGCACGTGAGATGGTGTGTCGACTGATCCAGTGCAGCTGAAGGAAAATTATTTGAGTAGTTGCTAAAATAAGTTATTAATATGAATATAATACTTTCACGTACCTACTTTTTCTTATTGTTGAAGATATTTATTGGGGGATGACTAAGTGATTCATAAAAAATCAATTTTATAGTTATAAGTGAATATACGTGAAAATAATTCAATTGCTTCTTACGGAATAAAATCATAAAAGAATTAAATATTGATAAGAACCTTTTAAGCAAGTTTCAAAAGTAAACTGATATTATAGGAATTGAATACGGTTTATGAATTTATAAATATATTTAGATTTTTAGCAGATTCAAGTATCCATTCGGAAAGATTTTCAAAGATCATCTTAATTCCATCACAGATTAATTACAAAATTTCATTAAAATTACAATCTATAAATCTTTTTAAGAAAAGACTTGACTTTTTGGAAAAGTAGGCGAAAACACAGAATACCTTTCAAAGGATAAGGAGATTAGATATATACTTAGTGGAGTATTTATATGCAGAAAAATTTTAATTAAAAATTACATAAAGCAATTAAATTAATAATTACCTCTTGGCGCAAATAAATACATAATGTACTAATATATAATATGCTCTATTATTATTATAGTCGCTATTAGCGATTAGCCCAATATTATTAAATTATTATGGATTCGTATAATTATTTTGTAATTCTTAATTTTGTCTTAAATAAAGAACACTATATTAATATAAATTGATATGAAATATTTTTAGTGATGAAAATATGGTATATTAATTTTAATAAAAACGTAAAATATGCATTGCATTCTTTCATTAATTTTTTCATACAATAATTTTTACGATTATAATAAAATATCTTCTTTGAATTAAAGTTTTACATAACGTAATTATATAACTTTAGAGTGTAACAATTTAATTTTGCGTTCTACTGTTCTATTGATATAAAAAGTGGTATTTTACGTTTTTTTTATTAATAAAATCAATAACTTATTAAATAGCAATTTTTTAAGTATAAGAAAAAGTCTTACTTATTAGTTTTTTCATTTTACTCTATTTTTTAACTTGTATTAGTGAACTTTATATTCAATTCTAAGTTAAAAAATAGTAGAATCATAAAACTATAATGATTCAGTTATTAAAGAAATATTATCATCAATGGATGTATGAATGGATAAATAGTTTATTATAAATTTAAAAAATAATTCTATAAAATAATTCTTAAGAACATGCCAATTAATTTTATTTAATACTATTTTGTGATTTTCAAAAATTTAGATCTACAAAAGTATGACTATTTATTTATTACAAAGATTATTGTTTTAAAAAAATTAATTGATTTGAAGATTTTAATCTTCAATTTCTTCCTTAATTTCGGATTTCTTTGTTTGTTATCACAAAAATATATATTTTCGCCTTCATGAATTTCTTAATCTTTTAATCCTTTTTTTATCTTTATATAATTAAAAGGGTTTGTATATATGTAAATTGATTAATGTTTTCGTATTCGAAAAAAAATAAGAAGACTAAATTTAATTATAAGACGAAGAAATACGTTTGATCCAGTTGAAAAAAATTGCTTAATGTAAAGAAAAGAATTTCTCTTCAAAAACACCGACAAAGCATTTGCTTTTTTGAACATTTTTAAGCACTTAATATTAAAATTTAATCTTGTTATTAACGTAAAAGAACATAATTTAGAATATATTATTATGCTTGGTACTTACTTTATATTTGTTTATTCTAAAATATTATCTTCTTTAACGGTTTCTCTTCCTTTTACCTTTTTTGAATCCAATTTTTATGCTTACAAAACAAATCTGATCTACATTTGTCTACTTTCAACTAGATAGATGTCTGTTTATTTTCGACTTAAAGTAGCTGATGAAATTTTCTCAGAAATCCATATTAAAATCACTATACAATTATATACTTTTAGTATATTTTTTAAAATCTTAGTACACTTGATAATGCATAATATTATATCTTTTTTGGAGCTTTATTGCGTTGACTATCACATATTAATTTTTATTTTACTTGAGAATTTATTACAACTTAACCTTATACTAAACCGCAATCTGCTCGTATTCATAATATCGCAGATATTATATATATTTTCATTTTTTCATTTGTCAAAGTACTTCTAATAAATGCACTTTTATTAAACTCCATTAATAAATTCAAGATTATTTTTTGATTATTTGAAGGTAAAATTCGAGTTAATCGGCATTAAGATCTTTAGCCTTGGCATTCTATTTCCAGGTTAGAATTGAATAGTTCTTTGAAACCTTTTGTAAGATTTCGTGGATTCTGTTCGAGTTTTTTACAACTGTTTACACATAGATGAATTTGAAAGGTAGCTCAATAGCGTCCCAATCTTTGTTGACTCAGCGACCTTCTATTTCATGCTTCCGCCTTCAACTTGTAGTGAATATTATCACACTAGTTTTCCAACAGCATCAACTTTATTTCTTTAAAAATATTCAGATAATTGTATATTTGTACAATTATGTAATATTCTTAAATATATATAATCCAAAATACCTTTCACATAGTAAATTGTGATATATTCTTTGAGAAATCACTTATACTGTGCATTTATTTAGTACATCTTTTATGCTACAGATATTTATAAATAGGCGAATGTTACTCGTTTAATTTTATCTAACTATAGTATTTTCACAATGTTAACGATTTTTTTTTCAGTTTGATTTTATACTCATTATTCAAAAGTATATCGTAATTCATAATACATTTCATAATAATTCTTTCTCTACTATATTTATGTTAAAATTTATGTAAAGAAGAGTTAGATATAAAAGAAGTATATAAATAGATAGATAAAATAAGTATATAATTGTCGTTAAAATTATTAAATGTTCTGTTTAAATAAAAATAAGATAGTAATCTGTTTTATTCATTTAGTATTTATTACAAATAAATTTCAAACTTTTAAACTTAAGTCAGTGCAGAAATATATATATTACTAGATAAACACTAAATTATATATAATTAAATTAATATTTGTGTAGAGAGAATTGTTTGAAAGAGGAGAGAGGAAAAGGAATTAAAAGATGTATCATATTCACAGACTGTGTAAAACAAAATAGTTTTTCTCGACATTATATAAACGCATAAAATTAATACTGGTGAGAGAAAGAAATCGGTTCAAAAGTAGTTACGGTCCTTGTAATTTACCAAAATTTTTCTGTCCTACATAGTAATCCATATATCTTAACTAGTATTCAGTGAATGATAAATTGCAACGGTACATTTACTTGTTATCTGTAAATTATCATATTTATTAGCTAATTATAAAAAAGAAAAATATGAGAATTTAGAGAAAATATTATCATCCATATTTATAATAAATCTGAAGTCTGCAACGTTGAAGTCACAACAAAAAACAGAAGAAACTTAACAAATATCGAAAAATAATTTTTTCATCTTTTAGTAGAGAGGTGTTAATGAATTATGATTTGAAACTACGAAGTAGATAAATTAGTTTGTAAATATTATTCTTAAAAATATTTAATAAATTATTTAAATTATACAAATACGATTTATATGTGACTTAATATTTCTGTATTTATTCTGAAATGCAAGCATTTGTAAATTTTTAAATTGGACACCTAGAACTAAATACTACCTAGAAATATATCTCTTGGTTTAATCAAACAGATACTAGAGAACCTATCAATATAGTTTCTTAATGATGGCTTTTGCCTCATAATGATTCGTTTAAATCGTAACGATCTATCTTTTAGCTTTCCTCTTAAATCTTTCCCATTCTCCTTCTCTGTTTTTATATACTTATGTACTTTACTTATTATTAAGTTCTTTTTTGTTTTCATTCACAGAATTTCAACTAATTTGTGTGTCTGCCTCGTCACTCTTTTATGAATTATTTTTTGTATATAGAAAAATTGTGTGTAGCGGATGCCTATTAAATAATTATTGGCTAATATAATATTTTTCAAATAATAAATACATTATATATGGTTTTTAATTTTATTATTTTTTAGTTAATTTATTTTTTTATTTCATTCAAATTAAGCAATATTGCAGGTTAGACTTTCCTTCATTATAGACCTTAAATTTTATTATACATTAATCAACAATATTTAGTTTTAGATATACTGGAAATATTTTAATTTAAAAAAGTTCATACTTATAGGTTTAAGTATTTTGAATACAAAATTATAGCGAGAATTGATACTATGACAAAATGTTTTTTAAATTTAAATTTTAGTATTTTTATGCATCTCAAAAGTATTTGTAGTAACTATTTTAAAAACAATAGTCCGTTATTTTAATGTATTTACTTTATTTATTTTCTCCTTCACAACTTGATATATGTTGCGTCGTATTTTATGGTAAGTTCCTTAACTATTTCAGTTTCAAGTCTAGAATAATTGTACTTAGTATTTGCTATTATCTGTGAAAATCATTCTAATGTTGTGAAATAGTTTTCTAATTTAATTATAAAATATATTATGTATTAGTTTCGTTATTATGTTACTCTTTTCAACAATAAAAAGTAAATGTTTCTGGAGTGTACAAGTTTTATTAAAAGAAGGATATTACTATAGATGTATTTAAATAATAAAAGAATTTTAATAAAATGAAAGAAATACTAGCGCTAATTGACAATATATTTTTTATTAATAAATCTTTGAAATTAAGTGAATTATTATACTTTCTTTCACATTTTACAATTTTTCCAACCTTAAATAATTAATATTGCATATTAATGCTTTATTTGCAATATTTAGGATACCAACTTATAACTAGTTTCAGTCAACAAACAATCAATTGGCGTCACTTTCTTATATTATGCTTTCCTTTCTCATATCAGAGTTTTCTTTACGTACGTGATGGGACCTACGTTCATTATTTTCTTATTTTCCCCTTATGAAACCTTCTTCTTTCGGTCTAAAAACACTGTCGATGTCATTGGAACATATTTTCTAAAAGCACAGACTCCGAAAAAAAGACAAGAAGTGTATTCGTGATGTATTTTTGCTTCGTAAGTGGCATTTCTTTTATAATCTCACGGTGAGGATCTTACTCTGCTCGCTAAAACACTGTACTACCTTCCATCAACTGAGAAAACTGTAAACGGAAATGATTTCTCTAGTTTTTGTTCCTCACTTCCGGGAAGAAAATGAAGAGCAAAGCGTAGGAGATAAATAGAGTGAAAGTGGAGACAAGAAAGAGTAAGAGTGAGGGAGTGAATGTATGAACGCAAGGGGCGGGGGGGTGATGAAAACAGTAAAAGACGGCGACATTGCTCGAACCAATTTAATCTTGTGCCTTAAGTAAACAGCACACCGTTTGTACGGTGTGTGAGTGTTTCTCCTCGCGTGTCAAGTAAAGGGGTCCACTTTGTCTGATCCATTTTCCCTCTGTTCTCTTTCTACTTCTTTATTTCCTCCTTTTTTCTAGATCATCAAGAGCTTACTTGCATAGAATGGGTGTTCAGTGGTTACTAACTTTCTTTACTTTTACCTAATTTAAAAAAGCTCACAGCTCACGTCGAGGCAAAGCTACTCTATCGGGTTCATTTATATTTTTGTCTTTACCATTTTTTCTAGTTTACTCTTCAATTATAAAGAAATATTTTCAAAATTGTGTATTTCAATTTGATGTTGATTTTAATCTACTTTCGTTAAACAAATACATAAAATTTTTGGATATTAAAACTATCTAATAACTTAATTGAGAATTTAAAAAAATAAATATCGATTTAGTTTTGCAAATATTGTTCTGTTAAAACCAACCTAGAAAATTGAAACAATAATTATTGTAAACATAGAAGATTAACCATTGACAATTTTACTTAGTCATTAATAAAAATCTTAGTTTTAATTAATTTAATGTTTAATTGATTTAATTAATTTAACTAAATTAATGTCAAAAATTGATTAATACTATTTTTTTTTAATGTTTAATTATTTATAACATTTTTTTTATGTAATAAATTTATTAATATTAATATATTAATATTATGAAATCACTTAAAAAATAATAATCACATAAAAACTTCTTCGAATCTACTATAATTATATCATTAAGTCTAACGTTGTATTTTTATGTAATTGATTACTTTAATAACATTGCTTACTTATAGATATATGCTATTAGGTGAATACATCTTGAAAAATAAATGTATATTAACAGTAATTATTTTTTTATACTATATGTAAATTAATAAATATTAAGAAATACTTTTAATTGTATAAAAGGGTATTCGATATTTCTTTATTCAATTACTTTTCTTTGAAATACTATAACTACAATTTTTACTGCCCATTATAGTTGTTTATGTATATCTTTTTCTACTCAGATAATTAAATCTTAAATAATGTTTATTCTTATATTATTAATTATTTACTTAGAAATATTTGTATTAGATATGAGAATCATTCATTTATGAATCAGATATATCTTCCCTTTAGAATATAACAGTATATCATTGTTTCACATTTCTTGAAAGACATACAAGTGCTGCATGCAAAAACGACCAATGAGGGAGTTAAAAAAAGATGAAGCCGGTTTGTGTGTGCCGCACATGTGCAAATAAGGCTTTGCGCCTCTTCGTACTTATGTGGGTATTAATACAGTTGCCGTATCTATAGTAGTCTCTTCTCGTCGATGGATAAAAAGAACGTACCCTCGAAGAAGGTTACTAGAATAAATTAAATCAATTTTAGGAAGGTTCTGTTAATATAAGCTGCTATGATTAATCACCGATTATTCGAAATGCGGTTGATTCCGGTTAAAATAAGTAATTTTTTTATATAGTTATTTACTATGTACAATCCCAAGAACTGTCTTACTTTTGTCAATAATCTTATTCTTGAGACGAGAGTAAGTTTTTATTTACATTTATCTTGGAAGGCCATCTATGAAAAATAATTTTTTTTATTTTATTGTAAATTATATGCCTAATCAAATGTTATTAAATAAAAAACATTTATAAAATACTAAGAATTTTTAGTTTTTAATAAAAATTTATAAATTGAGATGTGTTTGGTAATAACAATTAAATTATATGCTTGAGATTCGATTAATAGCAACATTGTTCATAGAAACTTTATAAAAAGCATAGAGCAACAAATAATAGTAAATACCAAAATTTATTATATACTACTACTAGGATAATATTATGTTTATAGTATTTTATTCGATTATAGTATCTTACATTTTAATTATTGTTTATACGTATATTCAGGTTATATACAGAGTAATTTCTCTAGAGCATTATGACACGATATTAATTAAAAAAACTCAGAATTTGAACATATTCACAGGCTGGACTTATTATTTATATGATTCAACGATACTTAACTTGCTACAATTAAATAATCTATTTCAGGAAATTAATTTATTGGACTGCACAATAGTTATGTCGATATTTACTGTATGAATATTTATATTCTCTAATATTATGATTACTATTATTATTATTATTGGCATAGTCATCATAATTCGAATAAAATTTTACTTTATAATTAAAGTTAACATAGCAAAATTAAATTTTATAATAAATTTTGATAATGAGTCGAACAATTTTTTTTATAGAAACCTAAAAATATGAATTTATATGTATATTATAGATGTTTAATATTTATGAAAACAGTTAAAGGTTAGTAATTTATGACTTAATTAGTAATGGTTTATCAATATTTTGAGTTCTAATTATCGTCATTTAGCTAATTATCATATGACAAGTTATTTGCTGGTAGTAATTGCTTCGTCGAATATATTTGTAACTGTTTTGATTGTATATTATGTGAATAGATATATATTAAAGATTTAAATATTTAATTTTGAAAAAATTGGAAATTTAAGAGATTCAACAATTTGTGTTTATTATATGTCTCGTAATTTTGCTTGTTATGGATAGACAGTGTGTGAATTGATTAAGGAAAAAATGCGTACTTTATGTCACAATAAAATAAGTTATTTAATATTATTATCATTAAAAATTGTTGTAAATTTGTTATTGGAATTGGATTCTTTAATATTTCATCAAATGTGTTTGTAATATGGATAAGATATCGATCTTTTGACAATAATAAAATTCACATTTCATATAATTTTATTGACAATTTCTTAGAAGTACATAAATTAATAAGGTTCCCTTACATAAGAGTTATACACAAACATGTTCTTAATCGACGATCACTATATAGACGTTGTTATTATCAACTGGAAAAGTATTTCCTTCTAATGTATATTTAACACGCATACACCAAGAGTAAATACTGTTTTGTTCGAAAACAGCAGCATCTTGTGATAAAAGAACTTTATAGTCTCGTACGATTCCGATCGTAAAATGCATTCTCTTTGACCTGCGGTCAAGCAAGGTCTATAAACAGGAAAGAAAAGTCTTAAGTCAGGACTCTTGGGTTTGTAGTTATGTAATTTAGGGAAGCCCTAGACTCTCGATGTAGGGTGGACAAGAAGAACATAAGGTTCCGCCTGGAACATCATCATTACACTCATCACTGTAGATACGGCGTTGCAAAAGAGAAAATGACCAATGAATAGCGCATCAACATTGTATGATGGGAGGCTTTTACGCATATATCGAACGTGTGTCGAATATTGATGTGGCTTTATTATATTCCCGGTGGGATTTATTTCTTTGTTAATAAGAGCTGAACCGTTTTAGTCTTCTCCTCATTCTTTTTCTGTTATTAAATTAAAACTTTTTATCAGTGTGAAATCTTGCGTCTAATATTTGAGGTAATAAATAAAATGTTTGCGAGAAATCAAATTGCATTTTTAAGTTATCAAATCAAGTTCAAATATTTAAAAATACTTAAGCTAGCTGTTTTTTAGAACAGTAATGATAGGACTTAATATTATTTGACATTCATATTATTAATAGACACTGATCAAGTACTAATATTAAATTCAAATTCCATATTTACTTTGTGATTAATTATTTACAAAGTAGACAAAGATGTAAATTTACAGAGTAGATCAACAATACTGTCTATTAATTCTTATAAGAAGATAATCCGAAATTTGTTTGAAATGAAAAAGTGATATTATGATGACTTTACAGAAGTTCTTATTTTTTGTTATATGTATATATATAAATAATTCATATAAATATATATTTAAAAAATACTGAAGTTACTAAACCAATGTTTGCTTTATAAAGGTTGAAAAAGGCAATACCTGACGTGTCTTTTTCTTTTCTTTGTTCCTGGGCTTTCATATACACTGGAGTGTAGATGTGCACTGACGGAAAGTAGGATGTGAACACTGGGAAAATATTGTATATCCCCCTTTTCTAGGGGGATTATAAGATTGGGATTGTAAAGAATGTTATTTTTACATTTTTGTAAGTAAAACTGTGTAGCTATATTTAATAATAATAATAATAATAATAATAATAATAATAATAATTTAAAGTGCTTTGAATATTAAAAAAAAGCCTTTTTCAAATTTTTAACGGTATTTATAAGTGAGAGTATAATTTTGGGTTTTTTTGTTGAATTTTAGCTAATTTTATTATTAACTTAATTAAAAATAGTAATATTTGTTAGTTATTTATATTTATAAATAAACTGTAAATTATTTGAAGATAAAAGAATTAAATAATAATATTAATTATGAATATATTTTAATTACAAAAAAGTAAGAATTTTACATTTACAATTATAAATAAAAATTCGTTTATGCAATAATCCTATTTAATTATTTCCTGCCGAAAATATTCTGATTATTCTTTCTTTTATTTAACGATAATCATAATGTTTTAATAAAAGTTAACACAAATTTATATGTAAACTAAAATCTTATTCTTCTTTTGTTTTAAATAAATTTTGAATAAATAAATAAATAATTTACTTTTAAAATAATTACAATCAGTCCTAAATATCTTTCTATTTTATTTACAAATAATCATTTTCAATAATAAACTTAATTATTAAATATATTTAATGATGACTAAAAAATTAATATAAATTATAAAATTTTGTAGTTTTTATTAAAAGTACATGCAAATTAAATTTAATATGTAGTTAGAAAAATGAAAATCTCAACCCGTTCATTTATTTATTACAGTAAAGCTCTGATACAGACTTTCTATGCATTATTTAGAAGTGCATTCATTCAAACGAACAAAATTATGCAATTGCAATGCTATGTAGAGAGAAACTTAACGCTTACATTGGCGTTAACTGATAGGATGACAACTATTTATCTCTTTCTCTATGTCCTTCTCTCTCTCAGGTTTTTATCTTTTTGTCTTTCTCTATCCTTTTTTCTCACTTTCTAACTATTTTATGCTATTCAAAAGCATTTTTGGGTTGCTGATTTACCCTTATTTGCATCCATAAAATTATTTATTTCGCGAGTTATACAATTTTAGTGCATGGAATATTAATGCAAGTGTAGGAAGTTGACAGGGTAATCGGGTTGGAGCATTTAGAATCGTTGGGATGTAGTTTAGTTTTTTATTTTTGCTTTTCTGATGTCGAGTATGAATATTACTCTTTTTTTGTTTTCACAAGTTTTATATGGAAATTCCTGCAATGCAGACGATATGACAATTTTTTCTATATTGTGATGAATATACGAATTTGTTTACTTTTGATGTGTATAATTTATTCAACATAATAATAATTTAAAAAGAATATGTAGCATAAAACGCGCTATAATAAAAGTATATAGTCAAAATGGTGATAGAGAAAAATATTATTAATGTGGATCTTGTAATATTATACATCGTACGACGATTAATCATTTAAGACATGATATCAAGACACCACAAATCCCCATCTTTATTGACTACAGTTTACACTGTATATTTTAAAATAGTTACTTAAAGAAATAACTACCACTACTTAGAATGATAGGTAGAATTATCTACTTAAAAAATAATAATATAAGTTCATCCGAAAATGAAAATTGATTGAAGCATTTGTTATAAACCATAAAGCATGAAATGAGAACATAATCTTGGTTTTTGTTCTATCAATAATTATTAAGTTTTTTATATTCACAGACAGTGAAAAATATTAATTACGTGAGATGATAGTGTCTAATAAAATGTTGAAGGATACTTCATCATTTATTAAAAGTCAATCTTAATGCACGGAAAAAATTATTATAGAAGAAATTATGTGTATAAGCTAGTTATAACTTATTTCAATATTTCCATGATGTTCAGTGTTAATAATATCATGCGTTTATTATTTATATGTGAGTTAATTTTAAATACGTTTACTTAGTTACACAAGTTTATTGAGCACTCCAAATTTATTGATCTTAGTATAAATTAATAACAGAAAATATAAAAATTTTACAATTACTCGTTCAAAAAGTAAAAAGAACTTACTTGACCTTTATTACTAGCTCAAGTATCAAGTAATCTCTTACAGCAAATAGTATGCGTTTCATTTAGATATTGAGAAAAATTGGAAAGATATTATTTAAGTAACATGTTTTTGTTATTTTCATTAACGATATACGTTATCAAATTATTTATATCAAACATTTCAACAGCATTTACTTGACTTCTGAAGCTTTTATTAATCCTTGTAAATAGAATATAATAAAATCATTTTTAAACACATTGAAACAGTGCAAAAATTACTAATTAATTAGGAGTAGAAAAGTTAAAAAAGACTTCGACCTCACGACCTAAATTTGTCCTTTTTATGTTGTCGTTGACATCGTCTGACAGAAAAAAATATATTCGCGGTATCCGCGGCATGATACTCGCGCACGTACATACACTTGCATTAACTGAAGTAGAAAACTTGTTCAACTTACCGTTACTTTTCTCAAATGGTAACCAAGAAAAACACGAGTTCTTTTACCAATGTATTAGAAAATATCAGAGAGTATAAGGCTCTTGACATCGATACATTATCGTTTCTCGTTATTCTTTGCTTAACCATTTTAATTCTTTATGCTCTGTGTGAAAACTTAAATCAGTATCATATTGAAGAGAGCAAAAAGAATGGGTACAAACTAATAGGTAGTTGAAGCTTCTTGTAATTGTAAAAATATATAACGCGAGACACGGTTTCGTCTATAAGTTTCGAGGTTTTTTTGAGTATTTAACTTTTTTATGTAATACAAATACGATATAATTCCAATATAGTAAATGTAATGTATATAGTATAAATGATTATTGAGAAGATAAAATATTAACAAGGAAAACAAGAGAAAATAATTTATGTTACTTTCGATGCCTTCTTGAGTTTCTGTTCTGTTATACTATATATTCTGAATTTTATACTATATTCTATGATTAAATGATACATTTTTAAACTTTAATATTTAATATGACTAAATTATTACATGTATTCTAGATGATTGTAGTTTCATATATAAAAACGTAAATGTATTGTTTAAAATTGTAAATAATTAATAAAAACTTTCGACAATACACATTTAGTATAAATTATCTCATAACTTTCTATAACTTCTTAAACTTAACTTTACTAATTTTCTTAACAAAATGAAACTCTTTGAAAATGAACTTTAAATTGGAATAAAATTTTTTCGAACAATAGAAAATATTTATTTGATGTTGGGTAAGTTTCTTCAAATTGCTTTCTAAAAAATCTAAAATATATTTAAGGGTCATGTATTTTAATGTTATTTTAAAAGAATATGCTACATAAATGTATCAGAGAATTAGAACCACCTGACATTTCGTGGAATAGACTAGTTTATCTGGATTTAGCTTTCCATAACTTTTTGTTTGTTCGTAGAAAATAATTCCATAAACTTTTGAATTCAGCAAAGATAAAGAATAAAGTATAGTTACTGTTTCATTTTTAGTGTATTTATAGTTTTATTCATCTTTGTAATAATACATCTGTAAATAGTAATAAATAATGGCAATATTTTCTAGGTGTTGAATAAATACTGAAATTTTATTTTTATCAAAATTAAAATATAATTAAATAAAAATATATTATATAAATAATATGATTTTTTATATAGAAAAATTATACATACTTTTTTGTTTTACAAAATTTATTAATTTCGTTTTCATTATCGTATAGTTACTTTTATTGACGTATTATTTATAGTATGATTTCTATTCTGATTTATAATTGAAAGATTTCTAACATTTATATGTTTGTGAAAGTTTTTATAATTTTTTATATTGTCTTGTTAGATTTAAATAATTCGTTTCATTTCTCGAAGCTTGCATACAGTATATAAATTTTATACAGCACAAAGAAGAATAATGCTTTATAGGGTGTTTTCTAGTATCAAATAGTAAATTGTAGAGTTTATAATTCATTTTAATAAGCTTTCGTTCTTAGAGTAAAATTTTGAATATTTGAAATATTTTTTGAGCCATCAACAAAATAGTATTTTAATAATATTAAAAAGTATTTATATATATATATATATATATAAAGTAGTAAAGTTATGTTGATTTGATATACGTTATAAATTAAAAACATATAAAATAATTTATCATAATATTTATTAAAATACACAATATAATAAATATTAAAAATTAAACATTACTGAAGGTTAAAAGAATCACATACTTCTAAGGAAACCAATGGCCTCGTGATCACAGTTCATATTATAATGTTATATATACATATATTTTCTTTTCAATGTTTCAGTATAAGAACCAATGATTCTATTATTTAGGACTCGCATACAATACTTAATTGTGCTTTTCTTTTTCCTATCAAATTCTCATTTTATAATTCTTTTTTAATACATTCAGGCTTGTGTGTATACACTGTTCAATATACTCGTTCAAATCTCAGTATGAAGTTCTATGATAACAATATCGCAAATAATAAAATATGAACATGAGAACTTTATGTAAATTATGTAATATAAGGTAACCTTATGTAAATTAATCTAAATAAATTTGTAGAGTTATCAAAGTAAATAATTAAAAATTAGAACTTTGAATTCTTAAGGTACTGGTGTAAGTCTTAGCTTATCAATAGGTCAGTGAGCCCGCTAGAATTACTATTTAACTCAATTATTTATGTTGCTCGTAATACTACGTAAGATACGTTTAATTTCGCTCGCTAATTCAAGCGTTGAATTAGCGTTCATCAAATTAAGAGCTACTCTTACCTTGAGATATATTCATAGAACGAAAGTAAATTCGTAAACATTCTATTACTGACCCGATCCTATAACGTTTCTCAATCATGATACAGGCTAGTGTGCGTATATACATCTACATTTACAAAGAGCGAGGGCAGTGACTTAATTGTTCGCGCATACAAAATAGTCTGTTCTAACGAGTCGTGACCGAATTTCGTACAAAGCAACAGCCCAATATCATTTATATGGTTTTTAGGGGACACTATAATACACACTGAGAGTGCGAAAACGCGTCACTTTGTGCATTAAATCTTTGGGTACGGCACAAATACAAAGCAAATTTTATTTATTTCATACCGAGCAAATTACTAATTAAAATAGTTAATAGAAATTTCGATTGATAAATAATAAAATAATACATAGAGTCTTATCAATTAAAAAAGTTACGTAATAAAATACCGTTTTCTATTACATACTCTCATAATTTGCGTTACTGCATAATAATATAATGATTTAGATTCAAAAAGTAAAAATAGAATACGTATGTAATAAATTCCATTTTAACTTATAATTTATAACAATTTATTATAAGCAAATGTATATATTTGTGAATAATTGTTATTATCTAGATAGAATAGATTGATTTAAAATTCTTCATTTAAGTAAAATTTAAAAAATAAAGAAAAATGTTAAATTACTATTAGAATATAATTATGATAAGAATCAGATGTAATTAACACTAATTGTATAAATAAAACACGCTATTATTCACTTTTAATACACCTTGGATTCATAAAATTACTAAATTAAAAAAACAATAAAAAATCTTTTAATCTAATGATACTATTATAAAAATTCATCGAAAATATTTTCGATAAATTTTACAAATAATGATTTTATTTACTAAAATTAATTATTTTTCTGATATAAAAGCACAAATTTTTTAAAACTTAAAAAATATATCCTTTAACTATATGTAAGATTTTATTTTATTTGAAAAATTTATTGTTCATGCTAGGTTTCATTTAAGCTCTGAATGAAATTATCGTGGAGATAGAAGATAATAAATTAATTTCTTAAGCTTTATGTAAATATTTCTTTACAAGATTATTAAAATATTTATTTAATTATAATTCGATTATGTATTTTAAAAATCTGTTCCAAATTTATATTATTATTATTTTATGACACTTGTAATAAATGACTTCGAAATAACTGATATTTATTGAACTATATTTCTTTTTCGAGTGAAAGTTTTAGTATTGAAGTTCTTTAAATTGGTTAAAAAATAAGAAAACATAATTTCCACAAGCGAAAAGAGTTTTCTTGTTTCTTTGTTTCTTAGAAAATACTGCTTTTCTTTAATCAGTTATTTCTAAAAACATCTTTTAGATGTATAGAGTTATTTTTATGAAGAATTTCAGCATCCCATTAGAATATTGGATAAACAATCAAAGTAAATTTGCATTTAACAGAAATTTAATTGGAAAATTGTACATATGTTTTCATAAATTACTTACATTGTATTAATTAGTAATAACGACAAAATTTTATTAAAATCCAGTTCTTAATTAGTTTTAAGATATATTATTTTTTATAGTAAATTAATTTGTTAAAAAATCCTCTATATTTAACAAAATAAATATTCTTAAGTTTGATAAACAAAGTAAAATATCAATTTATTCGATAATATCCTTCAATAATGTATTTTAAGAGTGAAATTACTATTTTTAATGATACGTTGAAACTCAAAATAAACATTATTTTAAATAAAAATTGAGGTTCTTATAATTTTAAAGGTTCAAAAATTTCTTTTGACATTCCGATTAACTTATGTTAAAGAATAGTAGCAGAACAATTATACAACAACGATATAAATTTGAATGGAAATTCTTAAAAAAGAGAGAAAACTTCTAAGAGATTTCGACTGTAAATTTAAATAGTGATTAAGTTCTTCATTTTTATTTAGTATTCAATTGTTATCTATTAAGAGAAATTTCATTTAATTAATGAAAATAAATTTCATAACATAATATTATATACAATAGAATATTGTATATCTTACGAAACTATAGCCTCGTGTTACATGTATTTATATGTATTATTTATTACAGTGATATTTTCTTTTAAATTTCTTATACATTATATTTATTCGCAAATATATATATATATATATATATATATATATATATATATATCGAAAATCGTAAAGTTAATGAAAGAATATGAAGTATAAAACTTGAAATGAAGTCTAAATAAATTTTATCTTAAAGATTTTTAATTTAGATTAAACAAAAAATTTTCTTTTAATCACAAGATATAAGAAATTAATTGTAAAAAAGATAGAATATAGTTATCAATTTGAAAAGAAAAATACATTTCTCTAGACTTTCTATACTCTGTAATTTATATCTTACGCAAAATTAAACAGATAAAGTACAAATAAAAGTTTACTTGCATACATGTTCGTATAAAACAGCTTAATTTTTCACACAATCTATTCAAGCCGTTCTCGCGATGGAAGAGCTAAGATCTTTTGTGAGAGGAATACCGCATCGCTGTTCATATAATCCACAAGGTGGAGAAAGGTTGTGGCACACGAGCGAATCGACTTTAGAGCTTGCAAGCTTCGTCTCACAAGATAGGTGCGGTGAGCCACGACTATAGGAACAGCAGGAGGATGAGGAGAAGGAAGAGGTGGTACAGCACTTACTCTTCAGCATTCGAAATTTACTTCGCGGGGAATCTGAGCGAATTGTATACGTGACCACACGGCGATCAGTCTTTGCGAGATCGTAGATGCCAGACGTAAGGAATACAAATCGTGAAATGAAAACTAAAAAGGATACTGCGAAGAAATTGCCGTGAAAATTTACCACGCTACTTTGACACTGACAAAGATGTTGCTGGTTGCACTCTTGGGATAATTTTATTTATATACTTGTACGTTTTAATATTTGCTTACTATCCACTATCTTGATTGTATCCCAGATGTCAGATCCATAGTTATTAGATTTGAAACTAACTAAATATTAATAGTTAAAGGAATGAAATGTAGAATTAATGTTTTCTAGTAATTACTTAGAATAGATTCAAATTGAATTAAAAGATTTACAATATTATTAAAATAAGGAATATCATAAATTGTACTTAAATTGTATTAAGAGCTTTATAAATTTCTTTCACATAACTTAATTGTTTTAACAATGTTAGGGTTTGAAGTTACTTTTCTACAAATCACTCAAAGCAATTCATTTTAGTTCTGAACAACTCGATGCTTTAATATGATAGATATTTTAAAATTATCTAGAATTCTATAGTTGACAAGAAAATGAAAAAGAAAATTACATATAGAAATTGATTATTTATATTGTTCGTAATGATAAAAAAATATACATATAAGATTGAAACATTCTAGCTTACGATATTCTGAATAGAAATCATGCATGAAGAAGTTGCATATTTGATAAATATCAGTATTATGACTGTGTATCCAACGATAGAATATTTTAATACAATATCTTACGATCTTTAATAATCATTGATATAATGATGCATCATTCATAAATGTAAACATATTTTAAACTTTATTGTATATAAGTAAATGTAATAAAATACATAAATTAAAATAGTAGATAGTAACTCATGAATGTGAAATATAATTAATTTTATTTTAATTATTTATACAAGTAATACATAAAAATTAAATGATGTACAAAATTCAGAAAGAAATTTTTATTTGAATTCAGTTTTCTATATTTTATCTTAAGTAACAAAACAATACTCACTGCAGAAATAATTATATTTCAGAAATATAATTATTTCTGCAGAAATTAATAAATTAAAAATATTCATATTATGTAAAATAATTATACAATGATATTACAATATTACTTATATTACTTATGTATTAATCTAAACTAATTGATACAAATACATTACATTTAAATATTGATTTAGACTTAACAATGAAATATTAACCGAATATTCCAAAATCTTGTATGACTAATTATTAGTTTATTTATGATCCTTTTTATTATTATTAGGCTATATTTCTATAGACAATTTTTTATGTTATAGATTTTATTCTTGTATATAAGATAATTAATTTACCGCACATTGGCACACATTATTTTGATTTTTGCACGTGTGCACTGATGTGTTGACGACTCTCATTTTTCAATACTTGACGTGCGACGATTTTTAATGCAACACCTTGCTTTTTCTACTAATAAACTATTGTCTCTGACAGCTGTAAATATCGACGCACTTTATATTCAGTATATATTTTACATAACAGTCACGAATTTTATTTATTTTTGTTCCATTGTATACGTAATTGTACCTTATAATTTAATATTTTAAAAGCTTGTGAATATAAAGGTAAATATTGTTTATAATATAATTTCTATTTTTCGATCAATTCATTATTAAAATAAGTAAGAAGATTTCTTTGATACATCATAAAATTAGTTACGTTTTCTTCATTTATGTTTAAAAGATTACTTTATTTACAATTATATTTTTTCAAGAACATAAAGCACTGCTAAATTTACATTTATTTCACTATGATAAGGAATTTCTTTTTTCACCCATGTATTAAAATTTAAACAATTATAGATTTGTAAATTTCATAAAACATATTGCATTTTTAGGAATCTTTTATTTGTTACAAAATTTAGTTGATAATTATTAATGGTAACAATGATGAAAGTGCGTATATGTACAATCTAATTATATTAATAAATAATATATATTTCTTTTTAATTTATTAAATATAGTTTCGTGTTTTTATAGATATAAGTAATGGTTAAGAGATTTATGCATTTTTATTTATTCTTTTAATAATTTATATATTATAATTAAAACGACTAAGAAAATATCAATTACTAGAAGATACATAAAAATAAATAAAAGATTATAATATTTACTTTTAGAAGATTTAAATAAAATTTAGTATTATTTTATTACTTAAATATACTTGAAATTGATAATAAAATCTTTTATTAAGATATAAGTTATTCTTGTGCTTTATCCATACAAAAATTGAAAATATCTTTTATTAATTTCCACTTGCATTGTCAAATAGTATTATCTTGGAAGATGTATTACATGGCTACTTTTATTACATACTGCAAATTTATTTCCATAAATGTCATTACTTATTACTTAGATTTGTTCTATTACTTAATGTTTTTATTGTTTTACTCAACAAGTTAAATTTTTTAAATATTACACTGCGACTTTCTTCATTACTTTACAAATACTTATGCTTTTTCTCATCCTTATTTTTATTTTTAAGTATTTTACTGTACTTGTTTAATAACAACACTATTGATTATTTCACATGTACATATAAATAAATGAGATTAAGTGAAGAGTGAATTTTACTTTACATGAAGACAAAGACAAACACTTTAATCAAAGAGTTTCATGAAGTATCTACTTGAATATAATATAACCACGAGATAACATAACAAAAAATTTATTTACATTAAGGTAGTTCATTTTTTAGTTGAGATGATTTATTTATACTGAACTTTAACATAAAGTGGTCAATGACTGTTAAGATTTATAATGAACTGAAAAATTTTGCAAAAATATTTATTATTTATTATTTTGTTGAATTTTCACGAAATATCAAATTAAGACTTTAAAGATTTATGTAAA
Organism: Wiebesia pumilae; assembly: GCA_018907045.1. Taxonomy (NCBI): domain Eukaryota; kingdom Metazoa; phylum Arthropoda; class Insecta; order Hymenoptera; family Agaonidae; genus Wiebesia; species Wiebesia pumilae. The sequence continues at coordinate 3,748,675 of JACCHZ010000104.1, forward strand.
TAGTAGCATTTGAAAACTAATATTTTAAAGAAAAATATTTAAAGTAGTAATCATATATAATTTTATAAATACATGTTTCAACATTATTGTAATCATTTTTTAAGTATAATTTATATTATATATGCATATGTTATTATAAAGGTATATATTGAAATATAAAACTAAGTCTTGAATTAATAAATTCATATTTTATTGACTTTTGCTGTACAAATTCGTTTTTTAAAATCGTTACTGATCTTATCAAATTAAAGTACTAATTGTTGTACATATCATGTAATAAATATCATCAATATCGTGTATGATTTTTACAAAGTTTTCGTGAAATTAAATAGATTATACTCATAAAATAATTGCAAATACATTATAATTATTTATTTTGCTGAATTAATTCTTATGGATTATTTATTTTCGTTTAATTATCAAATGCAAGATTATAATCGCCAAAATAAACATAAAAATTTATTTATAATTAATAATAAATGTACTTCTTAAATTGCTCTTATTGAAAATATTATTTTCCTATTATAAAAAATATATTTATATATAACATATTATTTTTATTGAAAGAGAGCAACCGAATTCATTTCAAATGCTTAGTTTTGATATCTGCAGTTTTCTGAATACGTTTGTAAAAACATTGATAAATAATAATTCTATTTATATCTAACTATTTTATATATTTACAAATCTTTAACCTTACATATTACCTACATATCTGAGAAATATAGGCGTTATAAAATCTGCGGGTAAAAGGTAGAGATTATTTTTGGTGAAATATGATGTTCATTCTAGTAATCATATACTTGTAGGGTTGGATCTGTTTATTTATTCATTTTTTTTTAAAGAGAAACTAGCATTTGCCACGTTTTAGAGATAAAAAATTGTCATATTTATTTCAAGTTTCTAAAAAAACGTTTTTATACATAAATCTTAATTCTTTAATTTTGTTAGGAAAAATTTTTCTACTTGTAAGCGAATTTAAAATTGAGAATCAAATGAAATTTATCGTTATACTACTTCCGATGCATACGAATAGATATTGTAAAATAATGGTCAAATTTGTTTGGATTAAGTAATAATTTTTGAAATATAAAAATACATTGACGAGTATAAAACGTCTTTCGTTTGTGAGGTGTTAAATGATTAAGTACGAGTAATTAGAATATAGTTGAAAGCCGAAAGTTAAAATTTAGTAATTCGTTTAAAAATACAACACTATCTTCATCAAATAAATTAAAATATTTGATTTAGATATATATTTATAATTATATAAGACACTTTTTCAGCATAAATATAGTTTAAAATAATTTTCCAGGATTATAGTAAATTAAAATATTTATATATTCATTATTATAACGTATTTTTAATGATAAAGTATTGAACAAATTTTACAGTATTGTAATAATTTATAATTTTAGGATATACAATGAATACAATAAATCTAAAATAATAATTCTCAATATGGAAAATTGTATTCCATTCTCTTGTGGCACATCCTTCTAGAAAATGCGACGATTAACTCCGCCCACTATCCAACTTTTGTCCCATGCTTTTCTTCTCGATCGAACTCGTTGGAATTAATTAGGCGATTGCGTTCATAGCTTAGTAGATTGGATTTTTGAGAATTATACATTAATTCACGCTTGCACAAATATTACGAGTGCAAAGCGATCAGTGCAAGGATTAAATTCTTGGTGCACATAATAGACTTCGAAACAGTCAATGGCGACGCGGGTCTACGATGGCCAATACACACGTGGACGGAAATCGAAGGAATTCTTAAGAATGATTTATTTAAGATGCGTAAACCTGCATGTTAAATTACACAAACTATGGATAAATAATATGCTTTTGTATATTTTATCTAATCTATGAGCGCTGTTCAAAATCAAAAACATTTTCATCAATTTTGAAATATCACAGTGTATAATGTAATATGTTCAATATCCAAGGTATTCAATAAACAAGGTAAAAGAAGATGAAAGTGTAAATAATCCAGAGAAAATTCGACATTACGATTATTGTTATTTCTGTAATCGGCTAAGTTGAATTAATGTACCTGTAAACTCATGTTGCATTGTGTTTAGTGACAATTCCTAGTGGTCAGATAATGCATTTGATAACCTACCTGATCCTCGAATCATGCGAATTGAACACCCTGTGTTCTACATATGAACCTATAGAAAAATCGAAATTCGTAAAATATTACTGAGCAGCAATTAGAGTTATCAAACCAGATACTTGAATTGTAGTTTAGATTATAAAAGAGAAATAATATTTAAATATCTAAGTTTTTTCCGAGAAGAACTATGAATAAAATTTATCCCATTTTTAACGGTTTGAAACTTTAAAATAGGTTTTGTTAAGGATTTCGTGGATATAATATTATTTAAAGAATTTTTAAGAAAGTTTATGTAGGACTTTAAAAAACAGGATATTTTTTTACTGTTATTTTAACGTTAATAACTTTTAAGAAAAAATTGGAATTATTAATTTTTACTGTAGCTTCTCTATAAATAGATTAAAATTTCAGTAAAACATTCTTTATATTTTAATCTCTTTCATTTCGGTATTAAAAAAATTATGAGGATTTTAAATAATCTTTTTAAGATTTAGTGATATATGTTCATAATCCTATATACATATAAACCTCTTTGGCATATGTCAATTATTTATTAATTTGAATTAAAAATTATTATAATAAAAATATTCTTTGCATTTTTTCTTAAGTTATAACTCGATTCTGAGGAAGATAAGAAATATAGTTGTCGACTTCGATTCTTCATGTACTTTTCTCAATGTTCGTGGTGATGAAAACGATCAAACTCGGTTTCTTTTCACATCGTGACTATGAAGAGTTTGTATTATTCTGCAAAAGTATCAAGAGACTACATTTTTCATAACTTTCACTGTGTATATCGAATAAAATTGAAATACTCTTCGCCTTTGGCTATATTTCTCCTCTGCATTTCTTGTTCAAAACTACTTTTCGCTACGTCTTTTGTTTTATCTCTATTTTTTCATACATAAACATAAAATCAACGATTAGGTTTCATCAACATTACGTTGTATGTACACAATTTTCTTAAATATTAAAACTTTTTTTTATATTTTCTATTTATTTTTCTTATTTTATATTTATATTTATGTATAAAGAAGAGTCTAAAAAAATTGAAAATATGATTAAGTAGATAAACTCTTGCATGCAGTTAATGAATATATTTGCTTATTTGTAACACTTGAATATGTATACCACGTTCTATTGAATAATATGAGTTAATAGAGTTGTAAGATGTCTTTTTTCTTCTTTGATTTTGGAAACCTCGAGGCTTACCAAGGGCTCCCGATGAATCTGCCGTTTTCACTCCCATTAGCAATCCTAGATTTATATGATTTTTCGCATTTAGCTGAAATTCTACATCATATATCTAATTATTCAATATTATTAATTTCGGTAATAACATTTTGATTCCGTTTTCGAAATAAAACAAAAAATCTAAAAATGCCCTTTCAGGAGCATTCCGCATTGCGCGGTTTTAGTACTTTCATTACTTTTATTGTGATCGTGGAATTTTATGGCATCCAAACGGCGTCCGGTAAATCATGTTTTTTTGTATACATTAATTTACAATCTTAAAATAATACAAATCCACAGATCGATGTAGTTATCTTATACATAATTCACCTTAGGCCAACTTTTCAAATTCATTTTCACGTCTAAATTTTTATAATATTTTACATTATAATTAATTAAATTACAGTTTTTTTCTTTACTCTTCCTTTCATTATAAACATTTCATATGAGAGATTTGAACACATATACATACACGCACGCGTATAATGAATTTTAATGAATATGTATAAATAAGGAAGCAGATATTAAAAAACCTATTAATAAACATTTTTTAATGTTTCAAATATGAATAAAAAATGTGTAAATGATATTAACTGTGACGATGATGATTAACATTGATCCGCTTCGCATTAACTAAATTAATTTAATAAACAAATCAACTATTTCTAATATTATAAAATATTAATAAGCATATTTTTTAAATAAAAGAACAAATTCCTTTCATTAATATTTTTAAATCAAAATTTATTTTTCTCTTTATAAAACAAGTTTGAATAAACTTCTATAAATTCATAACTGCAATATAATTTTTATATACAGATTTTATATATAGTTTGCTTACAACAAAAAATCTTTCATAATACATTTTACGTACTATTATTTTAACTATGTTAAATATAAAATAAATATTCCAATAAGAAAAATGTGTTACTTTTTTCTACTATATTATTATTAGATATAAACGGAGCATATTTTTACTATGTTAATATTATGCTTATTATATTCAAAAATGTATTAAGTGATATTATTAATTACTATAAGATTGTTGCTATCGAATTGAATTAGAACAAGATTGATTTTAAATTCATGGTATGCAAGTATGCTAGTGTTGTATTAATCTGACACCATTTGTGGTTTTCGTATAAGCAATTCAAGAAATCAGTTCCTATAATCGTACACGCTCGTATTTGTCGTTGGAAATCTGAAAGTTAGCTAATGTAATTAAAGTTGTTTCGGACAGGAAGGTAGAATATGTGCTTATATATTTCAAGTGTAATTTGGTATCTGATTGAATAGGAGAAAATAATATGCATGAATTTATGCATAACGTGCATTCATCATCACAAAGGTAACATTGATTTTTGAGTTCAATTCTTTCGAACAAAGTTCTGAAACTCGTAAAATTTAAATTTGTGTTCTAATGGAAAATTAAGCTATTTGAAATGAAAATCAATTTTGAATTTTTTTCTATTGTAAAACCGAATAAGTAAATTTTAGTCCTGTTTACAATAATAATTAAAGATATTCGAGGATTACTTTATAATATTTATAATAATATTTTTGAGTAAATGAAGACAAAAAAATTTTCATTCGGTAAGGTTAAACGAAAATTTATTATATTTTATGTACAATAAATGTCATATACTCATTAAAAATCTAGTTTACGTCTCTAAGCTTTTAACAATTTCAATTTAAAAACTAAAATTAGTTTAACTTATAGAGATTATAAAACGAATACTTGGAATTGATATTTGTTTAACGAAAAATAATTATCCATTTATGACTTTTTTTTATTATGGACTTATTTTTTTAATTTTAGATGTTTAATAAATTTTTGGAAGGATTATAGAGTTCACATTACATTAAGAAGGCCAATGATTAGCGGTTGCATGAAATGCACTAAAGATGCAATGATACTTTACCCACTGACTTTATCGAATGCATGTATCAGTGGTTGAAACAAATTTAGGAAAATAGCTGAAATACGATGAAAAACATGAACACAACAAGTAGTTTCAACCGTAGAATCAAAGTATAAAATGAATGGGTATAAATGATTTAATGTTGATCTAATTAATGCATTAGTATGCTTGAAGATACTTATATTTATTTTCGCATCACTTATATATCTTAATTTTTTTATCGTCAATACTATTTCCTGCATTTCTTTACTCGTATTTTCTGTAAGGCTAAATTTTTATAAAGATACTGATATTGTAAATATCAATCTTCTATACTGTTTTTTATACTGAGAATAGTATCTCTATTGAATAATTATTTATCCATAATTATGAACGTCAGAATTATACTGATACTGAGACAACTATATATACAATGTGTACTTCTACTTTTTTTATAGAATCAGTAACACTAAATAGATTATTTGTTGTAAGAATTAGTAAAGAATTTTCCGTAACCAAGTTTGATTGTATTATCCAAAAAAATTATTTTAACAAAAGTTGTTGAATTAAAAGAAGAATTAGATCGACTAATTAAATTTTGAAACCGTTATATAGTTTTAACTCTGTAATTTTTTAACGCATTCTGATTTTAAAGCTCAAAGTAAGAAATTTTATTTTTTTGCGATTTTTGGGTTAATTAGAATTAAATTTTACACTGAGTTTAATATTTCATAATAATATATTAATGGGTTAAGAAACTTTCACGAATTCAAAATTTGAATAAATTACCTGATTGTTTTTTCCAAGGCTGTATAATATTTTTATAATATTTATAAAAAATGTATTTTCCCATTTTACGTTGAACACTAATAAATTTAAACATATAAAATCGAACATACGTGAACGAATAATTATATGAAATTATAATTAGATTTTATTAAAGTCTGTATAAAATGTATAAAAAATTACAATAAATTGAAACGGAGAAAAATTTATTAAAAACGAATGAGATGTTTATTGTTAAATGTTGCATCGCGGTTTCTACGTGATGATTTTTAGAAAGAAAGATAAAAAAGCGATTCTTGGAGTTCAAGATATAGAATAGAAGAACGTCAATGATTATTTCACAGTTGAAGTATGAAACATGCAGGATTGAGAAGGATGGAGAGGTGCAACTTATTCAGTAGCTGGCAAATCGCCCATAAGTTGTGTACTTTGGCCCGAGTTGGCTGGCTCTTGTTGAGTGTTGTCGGACTTAAGTCAGTTCTAGTGTTCTTTTTGTCATGTCTCAAGTAGGGCATTCACTGGCTTTGAACTTCGTACCTGCTAACCGTTCCAGCACTAGTTTTTATTTATGCAGTCGAATGCTTTGCTCAATTGACACACCTGCTTACATAATTTCATTTTTCTTTATTTAGAAATGCATGGAAAAAATGTCTACTTTAACGTTGATCCTTATTTCTTTCTTGCCTTCCCAGAAATACTTTGCTTTTGTTTGATATCTTGCAGAATTGTGTCTCTCATTTATGTTCTGGAAATTTGATTTTTCATTTTAGGCTATGGTAATTAATATTAATGACTATTTTCAATTATCTTAAGTATTCGGCTTAAAATTAAAAAAGAAAAAAATATATATATATATTTTATAATGTAATACAATTTTGCCTTGGATTTTGCTCTTTTTGCAATTGTATATATTTTTAATTAAAAATATTCAATATTTACGAAAACTTATTTCTTAAGATATATTAAATGATAAAATAGAAATTTATAAATAATTATTCAAATAAAATATAATTACAATATAATATCAAAAGTAACTCCATTACTTATTCATACATTTTTAATTTGGATTTTGAAGAATTTAATTTTTTGTAGCTTCGATTATATTTCTGCAACATGATTTTTATTAATAAAAGCATCAGTTTTGTATGAAATTTAATTAATAATTTTTCCATTTGCGTTTTTTAAAAATATCATGAAGCCGAAATTTTACATTAATTAGTAAAAATATTTTAAAATTTTGAAATACAAAATATTTTTAGAATGTCACAGCTTTTGAATTTTTATTTAGTGTTGTTTTTTACATGTAACTTTTGATTAATTATTTTTAAAATATTATTCTTAAAATAAAAAAAAACAAAAGATATATAGGAAATCATATAATTACGATACTAGTCTAAGGATTATGTTAGTTGTGCAATTTTTTTTATACTAAAATCAATAAATTAACATAAGTTTTGCGTGTAGTTAAGATGTAAAATGAGAAAGTAGCATACAGGGATAGAAAAACTAAACAGTGAACGATTTGGAGGTGAATAAAAACAAAGATGGCAAGATAATATTAAACTGGCTTTACTAAAAGTAGAGTACGACCAAATGTATTGGATAGATTTAGTGTGAGATTAGGAAAAATAATCTTCTTCCGTTATGAGTTATTGACCTTTAGAAGATCCTAAAGTCTATTACGATATGATAAATAATACTGCAGATTTCGTTGTTATTGTGAATATTTCTAATACTATACGCATTCAATATTATATTATAAAGCATTATTTTCTAAGCTTATTTAGTAATATTAAATGAAATTTTGATATAATTTGTATTTATTTTACGAGTAATTATAATTGTAATTATATCATGTCGTAGTTCGTTTTTAGAAATGAATAATAGAATATGTATCTTATTGAAAAATATTTTGCTAAATGCATTATACAAATAAGTAGGGAATTTATAGAAGAAACTATCTTATATATTAGTAATTAATTTACTATATCTTATATTTTAGTAATTAATTTACTATATCTTATATATTAGTAATTAATTTACTATATTTTATCTATTAGTAATGAATTTACTATATCTTATATATTAGTAATTAATTTACTATATTTTACATATTAGTAATTAATGAACATAAATCTTGGAATGATTCCTGCATGAAAAGTTACTATAATGTCAAGCGAGCTTCATAAATATTTACAAATAGCTTTTATTTTATTAAAAATTTATTTTCACTGTTTGAATAACTGAATGTAAACTACACTTATGAATGGAAAGCTTTCAAATATTATCAAATAATTAATATGTTTAAAAATTATGTAAGAGCCAAAAATCCTCATTAAGTATACATATTTTTCACTTTAATTATGCTTTTTTTGACATACTTCTAAATAAATAAGATTCATACAAAGTCCGCTTTCTTATGATAAAATAGATAGTAAGATTAGATGCGAAATTGCATCACGTCAAACCTGTACGTAGCAGAAATAAAAAGTAATCTTGAAAAGAAAATAAAGTGCGAGCAGTGCAAAGAGGCGTGTAACGCTTTGGTCGAAGCTACTCAACGCATTAAATCATGAAGTTTGATGCCGTCTGGGCTTTATTTGCCTTGATGATATCGGGGCAGTGAATCTTTTGCAGGCGACTGTCAGGCATAAAGGCCACACCTCAACCATCAGCTAATTACATAGAGCCGCCACATCGATTTCGCCAAACCACTTTCACCGGTATTATAGTTTTACAGCCCGTTGCTGTCGCACACGCGATCCCTTGACGTCCTCTCTGAACTTGCTGCCTGCTTTCAGAATTTACCGATTGCTATCGTATTTTGGAGGACGTAAACTATTTCATGCTTATTTAGACGGTACTGTCGTAATGCTCTTTATCGACATTTCCATGATGCTTTTTAAATTATATTTTCAAAGGGGGGTTGATTCTCATTTTATTGCATTTTATATCTTTTTTTATCTTAAATTTTTTAATTTTTCTAAATAATTCTTTATAGTTTACCATTTTATTGCTTGACAGATATTTTTTGGAAATGATTTAAATTTTTATATTCAAAAATTATTCAACTATTTTCATGATCATAAAAAATACTGATAATTATATATTTCACTCTATAAATTGGCCCGAAAATATTAGTACGAGTATAATACTGTGAATAATTATAATCAAATGCAGCTTATCGAGAAATATATTATAGTTACAATATTATCAAAGTATCTAATTGAAATGACATACCACTGTAAATAATAATTAAATAAGATTTTTCAAAAGCATAAAATCCGTACGATATTAGTTTTCGAAATACGTAATATATCAAAGATAATTTTATATTTGAACTCATACATAAAATAAGTTTGTGAAGAGACAAAATGTAAAATCATTTTTTACTTTATTTAATCTGGTTCCTTTTCAGTATGGACTCCTATTTTTATTTTCTGAGATGCAAGTAACTTACTTAATATCTGAACAAATTTTAGGTATGCGAATAAATTCTGAAAAATCAATGCTTCTCCATTCAACTTTAATAATCATTTTGCTCTTTCGCATTTTCTCACTTAGATTTAACTTCCTATGACGATGATGAATGTTCTAGGGATTGAAAAGTTTTGTTAATTGCTATCGTAGAAAAACCAACCTTACTTTACTGTGTAATATCTTTACTCTTTTAGATTTATGTCTACTTATTGAAATTCTTGTCCCGCAGGTATTAATATGCCGTTGATTTTTATATATTTCTAGTCAAATCAATTCGTTTAATTGTAACAGTAAATTATTTCAATCATCTGAAAAGTTTAAAATGGTATTTGTATTTAAATAGTATATATTATATTACGGCATTTTAGATAATATTATGCATCGAGCGAAAACACCGAAAATTTAAGTATTTCAAATTCAATAATTTTTGTGAATAATAAATCTTAAATTATCTTGAATAAATTATATTATTCATTGATATAGGTTCCTGAATTAAAATTTACAAACATTATTGCTGAACAGTAAATATAAGCATCATTAGGATAATGTGCTGAATATAATGGATTAAAAAGAATTATATTGGTTTTTCCAGTTTAGTAGATTTTATGGCTGCCATATATTTATATTTTCTCTAAATGTTTGGATAAAATCCAACCAAATGGATAATTCTAACGAACTTAACGAGCACGACGTTCGTATGCACCGCTTTGATCAATTGGACAAAGGATAACGAGGGTTCTATAATAGCTTTTCGCAAGTTCCTATTAACATTCTAAAAAGAATGCTTATTTTCAGTGGATCAAAACAAAAATATTTTAAAAACATACGTCAAACGTGTTAAACCTTTTTAATGGTATGAATGTTTAGGTTAGTGACAAAACGTATCAATTTGTAAGATTAATGTATATTTTTAATGCTTGTCGTAATTATATGATAAAATTATTTATTTAATAAATTCAATTTTACTTAATCTCATAATTTCATAGGGTTGTAAGTATTCTCTATGAAGAATCCCATCGATGTAATGAATTTTTTCTAAGAATTTAAATTATAATTATATCTGTACAAATATAACTGATATAATAACTCGAAAGAACTTAAATTACGAGTTATTTTTAATTATTATAAAAATGGCTATAAGGCTGTAAGATTACACGCTTCAATTAAGAAAAAAGACGCATAAACTATTTTCTACAACTAATTGATACAATAAAAAAAGAATGAATTTATTTTTATAAACTGCTTTTTATTCCATTAATTAGTTTATTTGAATTATTTTATTTTATCTTATTTACAAGCTTAATATAAATAAATCAATATTTCAAACTGATTATGCACTAAAAATTTATTTATTTATATTTATAAAATAAATTAAAGTCAGATTTTCTTATGTAAAATTCGTGATTGTAGTGTAGTGAACGTCGTCGAGACCGGCATAAAGTAATAAAATTTGCAACGATCTCGGTCCGTCCACTTCGATCTCGATTCATCGGCAGAAATCTTTCGATTCCGTCAAATCGGAACCGATATGCCTTGGTGGCAAGGTTCTCCTCAGGGTGAATCGGTGATACCGATTTTTTCGAAGGAATGACACTCATCCAACGGAGGATTCTTCTTTCGTTCTCGGTATTGACCAGTTGACTGTGAAACGTTGGTTTTTTTTAACCGATGGCGCGCTCTGCGTGCGAATAGATTTTAACATTCTCTGTTAAATTTGTGCTGTTAAGTACATTCTATATGACCATTAAATTGGTGCTGTTATATCTCGAAATGTTTCTTCTTGTCCTGGTTACCTCGAAATACTATTTTCAAGTATATGATAAAAATAATTTTATAAACCTTCTTTTAAAGTATGTTTTATTCATTTTATTCGATTAAATTGTTATAAGAAGCTCTTTCTATCTAAAAAAAAACATTTTAAAAATAATATATTTATAGTAATTTATGTAATTTAAATATTTAAGTTTTTTTATTATAGTAATTTAAGTATATAAGTTTTTTTATTATAGAAATTTAAGTATTTAAATTTTTTTATTATAGTATTTTAAGTAATTTAAAAAATATATTTTAAAAGTAATCCTTATATGCTTCTTGTATATATAATTACTCAACTCCAAACTTAATCCAATATAATTTCAGTTACACCTAATTCTGTATCTTCAGATATATTAAATTTAAATTAAATTAGCTCTTTTAAGTAGAGTTGTGAAAAATATTTCGCTATTACAGAATAAATTTCGTATTACATATTTCCCGTATTCACCAATTTTGACGATCTGCAAGTTGCCCTACTGAGAAAATGAAAAATCCCAGAAATGCATCATGAGGGTTCAGAGTGTATGAGCAGCTTGAGAAAAGCAATCATTGTTAAAACAGGCATTTTACATTTGGCTGCCAGCAGTATGCGCGATATTATGAGTCGCTCGAGCAAATGCAAGTGAAGATTTCAGTTCAATTTATTTGAAGGGCCTCCAAGCATTTGACCTACGATCGACGTTGCTGTATGATTCGATGCCGAACGAATTTTCGAAAGCAATCGAAATCGTTTAAGCGTTGCTTCCATGTACATTTGGCGACTTTCTGACACTATAATCTGTTCTGCAAAATACTTCTCTTGAATTTCGGGTCATCTATCTATCATTAGTACTAAAAGCTGAATTTTCTTGAACAATGTTTCTTCCTTTAGTAATGTATGATTCTTGTATTTATGTAAACTGCACAATTTCGTTAGTAAATATGAAAATTTATACTACTACATGTAATTTAAGATTAACATGTGAGAAAGTGTCTATGGATTATTTTATAGAACATTAATATTCAATAATAAATCTCATATCAGTTAAAAATATAAAAAATAATTTAATTAAATTTTATATTATTTCTTTTATTTTATTCTATACTAGTTAGCATATTTGAGAATTTTGTTGAAATTATAAAAATAGATTTTCTCAAAGGTCATTTTAAATACTTTCATTTAAATTCTACTATAATTTGTTGTAATTTATTGTAAATAAATAAAGTCTTTTCACATACATTATTTAAAATTTATTTATCCTTGAAGTTATATTATTTAACTACATATAATTAAAGAAATGATTCTGAATAAATATATAGCGATAATATATAGCGATAATTAAAAAGATTCAAATTTATTTAATTTTGAATTATAATTGAATTATAATTGACCGTATTTTTCTGGATTTGTTCACTATTTCGTATAAAGACTCCAGGAGATAGGATTATTAGTAATATGGATCAAGGACATGTTTAAAGGGACATTCCCTTTATTATGCGTGTATCATGAAGTACTTGTAAAGTCGCGCGCAATCAGAAGGTAAATTTAAATTTTTTATCGTAAGTGGCCGCATTTTCTTGCAACCGTGTTGGAAAAATGCTTCTAGTTTGTTGAAGTGTCGCATGAGGGCGAGAACGATGAACCGACTTTGTCTTCTGTCATATGCATCCTTATATAATCTTGTTATTTTATCTTCCCTCCAGAACATTCTGCGGAAATTCACTCTAGATCGACTACGCTTCATACGTGACAGTATATAATGGACATGTAAAATTAATCAAGTTACTATCGTATCGATGTATATGATTATATTATTATAAAATAATTGAAATTGTTGAAAGGCGCAGAAGGTACTCAGAGTATAGGTAGGTACTCCTATATTAAAGAATCGTCTTTAAACATAAGTTTTTCGTAATTCGTTTATACTTTTCTGAATTATATAAATTATATATAATATGTATAATAAAACAATTAATGAGTATAAATTCAATATTGAATACAAATTATTATAACATTAAGTGTGATTGTAATCTTATGGAAATAAATATAAAATATAAATTTTGACGTGGTTTCATATCCATAAAAAGTAATAAATAGTAAATTGTAGCGTAAGATATTACGTTATGTATATTAATTTTTTGATAATATAATCTTTAAATACTCTTGTGAAATACTTATATAAGTTCTTACTACTTTGAATAAATATATTTATCCTAAGATTTCAATATCCTCATGACAAATTTTTTCGTACCAATTACATTAACCATATGAATACTGAACCTAAAATTGATAATGATAAAGAGCGATTCATTGTAAAAGTATTGATATTTTTATAAATGATTAAGTTATAGTTGAAAGTGATATGAAGATTTTAATAATAGTGGTGATAGTAAGGATGATGTATTCAAGAAATTATAATCAACGAAAATAATGATTATGCAAAGCGCAATAAAACATCGGGGAGCTGTCATTGATTTTGTTTACCGCGCCGTTACTCGATTGCTAGCGCGTGCTCGACATCGTATAGACGTTCGATGAGTTTTTGTTTCGTTTGCGCGAGAGTTTTCTCTTTTGTTGTCGTGGAACTGTGAAAGAGGAAGTCATACAATCAAAAGAACAATAGTTATGCGAATGATGGGTTGCATATCACCTACCCGTGAATTGCGATTGTACAGTTGTTACAGGTGCAACCACGCGTCGGCGTGTATTTTTAACTCGATGATGTCGTGTTTGAAAGGTTGATTGGAGAATCTCTACGATTTATTTCATGTACATTTTCAAATGCTTGTGTTATCAAATGTAAATGTAAACGTTATTTTAAAATTCATCTGTGATAAGAACTGTTGCATCGATATAAAGATTTATATCAGTTTATATTCAGAGTAAAATGTCATTTCCTAACTATATAAGCATAAATCAGGTAAAATTTAATAATCAGATAAAATTTAATCTAAAGTTGAGTTGAAATTACACCAAATTATTTCCTCAAATATTGTAGTTTTATTATAATGCATTGATGAAGTAATTATTTAAATTGATTACAATAAAAACTGTATTAATTAAAAATAATTTTTTACATTAATTCGATCATTTATTAATTCTTAATTTTAATCAATATAAAACCCCTACCAAAAGTATCCTTTTTACAATAAAGTTATAAGCAAGTTTAGGAAAACGTACTTCCAAAATTCCAATTAATTGAAAGGGTAAAGAGATATTACTTCATGTACGCGCTAATGATTTCGACCACATGGCGACTTGCAAGTTGCTCGTATTATACGAGTATACGATACAACTGAAGTTGAACTGCAAGGAGAACCAGGAAGCTCGCGCATCGTTTCTGTCCGACTGTTGTGTAAGTTTTGCTTCAAAATTCTGCACTGGAATGAGTTTAATGCATTAATATGTGCGCACCAACGCTTAACCAACTACTAACCATTTTAGATGAGAGTCCTCTGAAGATTCTGTCCAGAATTCCTTAGTAGTTTAGTTACACACACACACACACACACACACACATGTCTGTTTCTGTTACCATAGTTCAGTTATTGGAACTTATTCATTTGCCAAGCACGAACGGTCAAAACCGATTGAGCTTTTCAACCAACTGATTTTATTTCAAATATTGGCTATATTTCAATTAAAGTGTAAATGAAAAGGGGAAAGCTGTGTCTTGGTACGCGTAAGTTGTCGAAATGGAGTAGTAATTAGGATTGCAGTGAATTTCTCGTTCATGTATAATTTCTGAGTACGATTGAGTTTGGTATCAGCAAAAGTTAGATGTAATGTTAATTTGCATAAATGTAATTATTTTACCAATAAAGCGTGGAAGACATTGAAAAATTAATTTTACTAATAAATTTTACATTTACTAAGTGGTTTTATTGATATTTATATGATATTGTGATAGATATGTTTTATCAAATTCTTAAAAATTTTTTATTTATATAGTAAATTTATATATGAAAGTATAGTGGCTTATGTATGCTTATATCTAATACAAATTTATAGAGAGAAAAAGAGTAATAATTTTTATTTCATATGGAAATGGAATCAGAATTATTTCATAATGATAATATTTTATTTCTAAATTAATTGTAACTTTTCTTTTAAACAGAAAATAATATTATAGTTATTTGAGTCTTAATTTTTATTAAGTTAAATTCACTACATGTACAATATCACGTAATAGGTCATAAATTTAATAACAGAAATGGCTCACATTAATTTTATAGACTATGTAAACAGCAATTATCGTGTAATTTATTATATAAACTGAAATGTAGAAGAGATGATTCTTTCTTTGCATTACAAATGTTGCATAAATAAATTAGTATAAAACTATTATTAACTCTTAAAGAAGATTAAGACTTTCAAATTTAAAAAACGTAATGAATAATATGCTTTCAAACACAATGAATAATACGTAAAAAATGTAACAGTGAATTTTTAAAAGCAGTTTATAGGCATTAGTGGTTGACATCGTTATATGCTATGGTTGGTTTTACGAAGTTATCAACTTTTAAAGTTCTTTATTCCTCTTTTCCCTTGTTCTGTTTATTTTTGCGCCATTTCACTTTCAACTTTCATTGCCTTCTTTTTAATTCCTCTCTAGCTCTCTATTCTTGTTTTATATTTCTCTTGTATCTCTTTCTTTCTTTCTTTTCTTTCCTTTTAATTCCTCTTTGCTTTTATATAGGTTCAATATTTTTTCTGCACCGTGCTATTGCTATTTTTCTATCATTTTCTCATACGTATATACATACTCTCTTTCTCTTTCTCTCACCCATATTATTGGTAGTCGCCATGAAAGTTTGCGTTTCTTTTTGTTGCTTTTACTCACTCTCGAGTGACAGTTCATATTATCTGCAAGGAAAAGTGATAGTTCACTTTAGTGCTTTTTTCCGTTCTTCGCTCTTTTCTGCGATTTCCCACTTCTCTATTATATTTTCAAATGATCAATCGCAACACACAAGAGCCAAAATTTTAAAATGCTTCCACTGCTTCCACTTATTTGTACCCGTCTATTTCTCTGCTGACATTAATAACGACTCAGAAAATAGAAGTGGAATAGCAAAAGAAGGGATGTATCAGTTTGTGTGATATTCAAGTGATTCAGTTACTACGTATCAAAGTAGAAATGTTTCGATTCTTAATGCCATGAGTTTTTAATAAGAGTTATTTGAATTATTAAAGTATTTTTGATATTTGTTTATGAATCTGGAAATAAAAGATAGACATCGGATTTTAATATCGTTCGATATTCATTTATGTAAATTATTTTTATGAACTTGAGGGGAATCCGGAGAAAAAAAGAGTGTATGAGAGAGTAATAACTGGTATTGAATTTTTAACGTAGTAATAGAGTTGGATTACGTAACTGCACGAGAATATTTTTAGCTCAAACTTTTAATTTGTTCTTGGTATGATCCGCACGTGAGTATTGGAATAACAATCTTACATGTTTTCGTATAAATATATTGAATTGTACATATTTTGATAAGTAATTTAGATATTTCAGTAATTTTATATTGTACACGATGATAAAATTTGATAATAATGTAATTGAAAAATTAAGTTTTAATTTTTAAGCTAATTGTGATTCAAAATAAAAGTATGAATTTTACTGCCGCAGTTCTATGAAAAAGAATACCTATATTCTTAAGTATTTAAAAATATGCATTCATAAACCTAGAATATAATTTATCACTCATTCATGATATCGAATTAATTATTAGTTAAACTGAATTATCTTTCTGCAGGATAGTATCACTAAATTAATGACTCAATAGCTTAGATCATGTTCTTCTGCTTTATCTGGTTGACTTTTATTGTTTTGCTAAACCGGAACTCAGCGACAATCCTGCGGAATTTTCTTTAATAAAAGCAATTTCTTTTTCCGTTGAGACTTTTCCGCGAAAGCTTTGCAGGTCGAGCCAGTTTCCTTTAGTGTGGTTTAGATGAAATAACGAATTTCCTGTTGGTCCGAGTTCCAGCGACTTGGCGAGTTTCTTTCACCGAAAACTAAGGATATCTTTCCTTTCTGAGGCGTCCTTCTGACTTTAAAAAAGGAAAGTGCAGAGTAAATATAAATATTAGAGATAATTTAGCACATCTTGTATGGTATATTTTTTAGCCTTTTTATTTGCTATAAATTTTTATTAAATTGAATTTTATGAAAGTTACGTTGATATGATATTAATTAGCAAATATTAGATAATTTATTAAATAAATCAGTATTGTGTAGTTATAAAGTTACTTAAAATTTCATTTTTTATTTATTATAAATTATAAACTATTAATTATTTTCACGTATTCATTTGAAAAGTAACTGCATATTGAAGCTCAAAAATTCTATAACAGGGCGAAAAATTGTAGGTAACGAAGGATGTTTTACTCTTAGAAAATCATGAAAATTCAAAAATAATATGTCTGTATAAATACAAAATATATTGTAAATTTCTATATTCTTTATTATTATAATTAAATTAAAATAATTAAATATACTTGATAGTATATCGAAATAATCTTCTATGATACTTTTTAAATGATGTCATGAATTATATAAATTTATTATATACATAAAATTTTGAATATAGTTCAAAATTTTTTAGTACACAGGTTTCAAAAAAAATTTCCGTATTTCTGTTTTTGAGACAACAATTAATCATACAATGCTTCCACAGTTGCAATTTAATTAAGTCACCTGAAAGCGCTTGGCATTCTCTTAAGTTATATAAACATTCCAAATAAATACCTTATGCATTTCATAAAATATTTCATAACATAACAAAATTTTCCTAAACATTTTTTATTTTTATTTTATTAATTTATTTAATTTTTATAACTGTTTGCTACTAAGAGACTGAAAAATTTTTTTTTACTGTCTGACCGAATTAGCTTATTTCTACTGAATTTATATAAAGATGCTAATTAAAATACGTTAATTTTAAAAATTTGTTACCTTTTTAATGTTATCTTTTATATATAATGTTAAATTATACTGTTTCGTAATTGAGTATACTGGATTAAAGAAAAAACTAAGTAGCATTTTTTAACCAAGTTCCATTCGAATCACCAGTAAAATAGTAATTAAAATAATCATCATAAAATTTAAAATAATTTATATTATTCAAAATAAAAATTTAATTATTACTGATTTCTAATTTTTAAAATATTTTTGTACTATCTGGTATTGTTTGCTAAGGATTGTGCCAATCAATTTGCTTGAAGCATTAACGTATAATGATTCCTTTTAACGTATAATGATTCAAACAATAACATCTAATAACTTCATCCAATAACTAAGAACGTATAGTTGTTTTGTTGGTAAGCGCTTGTCAAACAGAGAATTCAACCGTGCAAACAATTGTCGGACTATCGTTGCGGTATGTACTGTCTATAAGCTGTATCTATGCAAGATATTCAATTTATAAATAAGAGATCATCGAAACAATTTGCTTATAATTCATAATGTCATTAACTCTTTGTTCTTCTTCTAATTTCTAGTACAATTTTTTTGTTTGATAAGTTTCAATATTAGATTTTAACAAGTATTGAAAATCTATTAAAGTGTTACATTAAAACTCTTGATTTTTTATCTTGCCAAATGTTGAAAAAATGAGTAAATTTATAAATTATATTTCCATTTTAAATATTTTTGACTGAACATTTTTTAAATACAAATAATTGTATACTACGTAATTGGCACCAATCTTTATTATAAAAATATTTGTAGTTATTAACTATGTTGAAATTTTTTTATGTTATATTATTGTAATGTATTAAAGAGTTATTTTAACATAATATTACCTGCTAGATTATCAACGTTTTAAATAATTATTAGAATTAGTAATAGAATGTTTGAAATTAATATTTCAGAATTTAGATGAGATTTAACTTATTACTGTTTGAAAATATACTATGATAATTTATCGAGTAACATACACCCGCGCATGCAAACACACGTGCACACATACATATTTATGAATAATTGAAAACAGTATTTTATTTAATTTATCATGCTTGCTTGCATCTTTGTTTACTTAAACCTTATCTCATTACTATTCACCTATAAATTCATTTTTACAATAAAAAAATAAGAATTATAATCTAATGATTTTCTTATAGTAAGTTATTCAAAAAATAAAAACTTGTTATTTTATCTTCCAAAAAAGAGCATCACGTCAAAGACAATAGATGAGGACTGAACTGCGATTGTAGATTATGTAATATCGTAGGTGTAATAACAGTGGTAGTAGGAAGCTATCTCAAGTACTGCAAGACGCGCAATATTCAGAGGATAGAGGAATGTACATAGAATAGCACTAGGCTTGTAGCATTGTCACCTCTTGTTAGAGCATTAGTGATCTCGTGGTGCAATTACTAACGCATATTATCATCATTGGACAACAAAGTGGAATTCTCACCGAATATTCTCATCATCTTTAATCTTATTCTTTATTTATATTTATTTCTTTGCAAAAGCTTTTTGATGTATATTCTGTTTGTTGAGTTATTTAAACAGTAGTTAATAACCAATGTTCAGTGAGGTCTGTATTTAATACTTTATTGGTTCAAATTATTCTAAACACTAGCTCTATTACAAGTTCCCTATGAAATTATTTAGCTAAGTGTAAACAAAATTCATATAAAAACATGTTATTTGAAACAGATTTGGCTCACTTAGAAATAAATATTAATTTTTAGTTTTCATTCTTAGTTTATAATGTAAGTTAGTTTCAATTTGCACAATATTACTATATTCAAATGTTAAAATCGTACAGAGTTATATATTTATTGTAATCTTCTTGAATTATTAGACGATATTATTTATTACTAAAGTATGATGAAATAGAAAATCTTAAAGCTGATTAACTAATAATTTATTTTAAGAAGTAACGCATTCAAGAATTTTTTTACACAAAAAAATTTGAAAATATTTTAAATGGAAATATTAGTGACATACACATTATATTTTTATTATTACAATCGTTTTAAATTTAATTTTCAATGTGAAATTAATTCACAAATTAATAATTAATTTGAAATAAATTCATTCTATATTATTTTAATAAAAACTTATAATACTTAACTGAAAATTAGCCTAGTTTAAAAAATAATCGAAAAAAATAAATACTAAGTATATTTTTTAAAACTATCAAATTACATTTTAAAAGATAAAATATAAAAAATTATCATGAGAGATTGTTTAACAATAAATAATGTTGCAATTATCTATGATAATTTTATATAAAATTCTCATAACGTAAAAGTTTGGATTCCTTTATAACCACCGAAGTATCTATTAAAAAAGCTTTTTTTATTTTTTACATTACGTTTTACGTTTATTAATTTTATATATCGTTATTATAATTATATTTATAGTATATATTTTTTGTATAGAAATAAATCTTAATACGTATTTTTTTTCAGGTAAGCTAAATTCTAATTACAAACATATTTAGAAGAGATCAATATGATAAGTATATAGAATATTCAATATTAAAATAATTTTTATTTATATATATATACTTTAAATTTATGAAATATCTTTTGATTTTTAATCTACCTTAAATAATACCAATGTGAATGATTATTTATTATATTTGATAGAAATAATTCTATTTTAATATAAAGAGTAATGGCTATCTTTATTGTTGAGTACTGCTTCATTATTATATGTGTGAAATAATATGAAAAATATTTCATTAATTATTCAAGTTGATATTCACGTTGTAAAAGTTATACATACAATAATTCATAATGATAAAAATATTCATTTATCTTGTATCATATGTTATTATAAAACATAATTAATAGATATTATTTATAAAATTATATATTGATTATGTATTAAGAATGTAATTAAAACCTTTTAGTTAGTAGTAGCTTTTTTATGTAAATAATTTAAATTTATTCATATACAAGAAATTATTTGTTGCAAAGAATTTCGTTAATCATTACACAAGTTTCATTTTCTAAAATTATTATTTCACGCAAAGTTATGATTCATTGAATAAAAATTATTAACTTTAATATTGTAATCACTGGACAAAGATACCAATAACGCATTGCAATAAATGAAAATTGAAAATAAATTTTAACGACTTTAATTCTAATTCACGTTATCATCTTTGTCATTATTTAATAAACCATTGTTCCAGTGTAATGTTCAATAAAATATATCATTCACATTAGTTTATTATATATGTACCAACAACTTTATGAATTCATATTTATTATAATTACTTTCTAATTTATACTTATTTTATACTAGTTGAAGTTAAAACGATAGAAATTTATTAGTATATTTATGTTAAAATTTATTTTATATAAGTCTTTATATTACAAAAAAATAAGAAAAATTACTACCTTAACGTTGATATATTCAAATAAAATTAATTCAGTTACAGGCATTTTCAATTGAATCTCAGTTTGGATAAAAATAAAATTTTAGTTACTTTATTTTATAATATTATTAGCCCTTAAATATAAAAATTATAGATACGTAATACAAGCTCGAATTTTATTCGATAAATTTATAGAATATTAAGTGCAGTTATTAAAATATACTGAATAAATACAACAAAATATTATTTTAGAATAATTGGCATGATTTTTTTACAAACAATTATTGTTATTTACTTGCGCAAATTAGAAATAACCTTTTTGTATTTACGTGTTTGGTAACGATATGTAAGTTTCGTCTCTTCCGGCTTGAAACGATCAATGAATATTCTTAAATTTTTGCACAATATCAGTGTTTATTTAGAACAGAGTAGATAAAATCTGCTAAACGATCAATATTCTACTCTACATTTAAGGCAAGAGAGAGTTTCTCTTCGTTTAATATATTTATGTCACACCTCATTTTGCGCGTACACAATAGTGTCAATTTTAATATAGTAACCGTTGATAACTTATCGAACAAATTTATTTTGAATCTTTCAACTTAATCTTTCGAATTTAAGTAATATTAATTGTTAGAACTTAAAAAATTTGTTCTAATTTTATTATTTTATTTAATTATCATATTAAGCGAGAAAATTTTACAGCCGTATTTTATAAATTAATATGTATATTAATATTTTAATAAAATTTTTTAACACCAGAAAATATTTCCTGCATCAGGGTAACTTACAAATAATGTAAAAAAATTTTCGAATTCAAAGAGAATAATTATAGATTTTTCTATCCTACAGTTACAAATAATATATTCGCATAAGTTTTTCATTTTTATTACAAATAAAACAAAATAAGTAATGATTTTATGAGATTAACATTAATTAACTGTTAGTAAAAAAATTAAAAAAATTAAAAAAAATAATTATTTTTCAATTAAGGCTATCTATCCTAGAAGTTTCCATAATCCTCAAGATACTCGATAACTTTGATTTATAAATTCTTGAATATTATTGTTTAATGATGAATACTGTTACAATCTTTATTTTTAAGTAGAATATGATAATATTTGAGGTAAGATTATGAATAATCATTAATCGAAAAAGATAATAATGTAATAGATTAATTGATTTAAATTATTCAAGTAAATATAAAAATGTTTAAATAAATTAGTAATTGGCTGCACAGATATGTAGTTTATGCAAATTCATATTTTGACAATGTATTTAAAATACGCTATCATATCATTTGTGTTAAATAAGAGGATTCCACATTAATAATGTTGCTTAATTATACTAATTTTTTTATGGAATGTTTTGTATCTATCATTTTCTTAAGCAATCGTAAGTATAATAATATTAAAATTTGAAAACGTAATCGTATCTTTACAATTCACTAGTTTTTATGTATAATGATGTGTGTATGAGATCATACGACGATTATTGCTACAATTTATTTTATCTTGAAAAGAAAAGTATACTTAATTTGATTATATTATAAAACAGAACAAAAATACAAAAATGCAATAGGATGTGATTCGAATGTTGACATACCGAGTTTGGAATATGTATGATATTTGTCTATACCAATGCTTTACTGTGGTAACTGAAAATTTGTGATCATTTTTCACACACAACGGCGATCCGTCTATAAAGTACGGTCTTCGTGTTTACATCCGCATATATCTTTCTTTTTTCGTTCTTGAGGAAGTACTACTACTTTCGGTAAAAACAAATCTACTATAGTATCCATTTTGATCTCTGATCTGTTTCAGTGACCGTTATGGAAGCTTCAGGAATTCATGGAATGACTCAGCAAGGTAACTTTATCATTCGCATTTAAGTTTATACCCTACTTTTCATGATTTATTTTAGCCATATGACATTTATCCAATTATCTCGTTTGATGAGGAGACTTACTATCGATTGTCGAAAGAGAACCATCTCCCTTCTATGCATTTTGTCTCCAGACTAGAGAGAGACGATATCAAGTTGTCTGATGAACATCACTAGTTAAGCTTGTCTTCAATTTCATATTAGTCAGTTATATCACGAATAATAAACGGATATCGTTTTTGTCATACATATATCGAAATTTAGGCTTAGAAAATCTATAAGTATTGTTCCCAGATCGATGGTCTTCTGATCGTCTACTGACATTATATTCGATTTTACTATGTTAACAAAACTTTTAAAATTCTTTGTAATACAATAGGTGAATTTACGAAGATCTACTTACTTTGTACTACTTTTTTAGAGAGTATGCTTGCATTTTTTTAATGTAAGGTAATTTCGTAAAATTTCATTCGCCCTTTGCTTCTTCTTTAAGCAAAATCTATCCTCAATCACACATTCGTTGTTGTTACGTCGTTTTAAATAAGAAGGAGCAACAATAATGGGCAACAAGAAAAACTTTTCGTAAAATATTGTTTCAAAAATAATATTTTATACACGTTGCAAGTATCAATTATCAAAAAAACTAAATAACATTTTCGTGCGATGGTTTCAAATTAGTCTTCTGCAGTGAAAATCTTATCCAAAATTATATCAATTTAATATTTGAACAGCTACTCCTCTAGCAAGTCACTGATTTACCTTGATATTAAAAACTAAGATAATAAAAAAACATTATTCCGTGACTATTAATTTTTAACACTAAACCTCAAAATATGTATGTACTTCAATCTGAAAATCTAAAAATTATTTCAAGACTGAGATATATACTCTAATAAAAACTTTGTCATTAGATTATCTTATAATTTATCATATTTAATGTATAAAATTTGATAACAAAAATCAATTGTGAAAAAGTATAGAAATCTTCTTTGTTGGACAAGTTGAAAAGATTGGAATAATATATAGTCTCATATTAATGACGAAATTAATGTTCCGCTTTATTATTATACATGAAATAATATTTGAAAGTCACGTATAATATATCTTAGAGTTTAAATAATAAACTGCGCAAATTAATACGGACTTGAAATAAAATCAACTATTGCAGTGCTTGATAGATCCGACAAGTATCTTAAGCCTTGCGTGACTTATGGTGGCTTTGCGATGTTTCAAGGAGTTGTTGTCGTGAAGTTAAATCTATGGTACTGAATTGACTGGACTAACTTGTCTGGAAATCTATAGGACTGGAAAGGAATTGAACTGCTTTTGCAATACCAAGAAACTATAATACCTTCTTGCAACCCTTCATTCTTTATACTAAATGTATATATAGTACGTGTACGTTAAGCCTTTATCTAACCTTAATTTTACCTTTCTTTTCTATCTTCTGTACTTGTTACCTTTCTTACTTCAAGGGAGATTGCAAAGATATCTATTGTACTTTTTCTTTTCTTTTGGTCGTTTCTTAAGCGAGTCTCGTCGATTGACTTGAAAACTTGGCTCGCATCGATGAGAGCCGATGTTCGATACTAGACAAATATATATACTTCTCTCTCACTATCCCTCTCTCTCTCTCTCTCTCTTTCTCTCTAAATGTTTGTGGGTGTGTAGGTGTATGTATGTTTATGTTTGTAAGTATCTGTATGCGTAGCTAGGTTTTAATACGCCAGCAGCTGATCTCAAGTTACTAGGTCAGTTCTGGACGACTTTCAGCACACTGGAGCTAATGTTTCTTGCAAAGATTTACTATTACAACAAGTGTATATCTTTATTTGTGTTTTTCTGATTTTCTTATTTTGTTTTACTTCTGAAATATTGGTAATACTTATGTATTAAAAGAGACTCAAAATGTTTATAATGAAAAATCTGAATCGACGTTTATGATCTATTAAAATTTAGATATATTTTATTCCTTTATATCAGAGCTTGATTTACAAATAATTTTCCTTATTTTTTATTTGAATTTAGAATATTAAATATTTCCTAGTTTATTAAAATATCATCCTTACGTTAGACTAAGCTACAATATGTTTAATATATGGGGAAGATATTTTTGTATGGAGATAATTCATTAATTTTCCTGATGACCCTTATTTAGATATTTTCCACGATTACATTCTAAATGCTTCTAAAGTCTGTAAATTATTAATACTATATTTTCAATAATACCCGATATATTTTCCAAGATATTATGTATTAACTGCATAGAATTTAGAACGAATTCTAAAATATTTTATGTTAAATGATGATATTAATTTCAGAACTATTGAAAGATGGTAATAATTATGTCTAGTTATAAAGATAATTTTCTTTAAATTTTCTTACATTAGTTATATTTATTTATTTTCAGTATAAAACAGTACATTTATAAAATGAAACTTTCAGAGGATAAAAAGCATAAACAATTAGATAATATATTAGAAACACAATATGCGTTAAAATTATCTGTGTCTAAAAACTTGTTTATTTACTTCCAATTAAATTAAGGCAATAAATTTTAGAAATTAAGAAAATTTATTTCTCAAAAATTCAGTCTTAATACTTTGTCATTATTTATTTTAATTACGAATTCTTTTAATTAATTTTTAAGAAATTTTTTTTTAAAAACGAATACAATATATTCAAATTTGTACAAAAATGTGTGTATAATATGAGCACGTGAGAATTTGAAAAAAATATTGAATCTTCTAAATTCCAAACGACATAATTTTTCTTTTTCCATAATAATAATAAATTTTTACTATTCACATATAGTCATAAGGATAATTTAGAGAAGAAAGGAGGAGAAGTTTATATTTTTTAAAATGTGAAAAGTGAAAAGAAATTCAAAATTGATTCAAATAAAATTATTTACAATGATTGAAGCTTAAGAAATAAGACTGATGTTGTATATATTCTGTATAAGAATATATAAAAATATATTACGTAAGTTTATAATATCTTGTATGACATAAATAACTTTGATGCTGAAATCATTATATATTATATTTATATATTCATCTCTTTTCATCGTAAAAGTATATTATATTTTAATTTACAATAAAATCAGATATTGAGGTACTCGTTTTTCTATAACTTATTAACTGGATGATGGTATTGGCAAGCACATCGACTTTTCAGCCGATTTAACGCATTTTCTTTTCCCTCCAAGACATCCGGTAGTGAGTCGTCCGAGTTTCGAGTGTAGTTGTGCTCTCTCTATTCTTCCATCACTTACAATAGGATTGCCGCTGCAAGCCAGGCATTCAAAGCTGCCAATAAATGAAGTCCGCAGTTTCATGCTTTCCCCTTCCTGCGATAATTGTTATCAGTCGCGTCGTAATTGCCACCACGACATATCTCTCTTTCTCTTCACTCGTATCGTTAAATCGCCACGAGGATCAAAACTTCGAAATCTCGCTTCTACGGTGCAGAACTTTATCGTTACGGCGAGTTAGTGAACGTTATGCGCATATGCGTGTTTTATTACTTTATATTTTACGTGTTACTGACGTTGTGATGTTTTGCAGAGCGATTTGAGTGTGTCTATTTAATAGACCGACAAGGAAGCTTAATCTGTAAACATAAAATTCTCAGTTTTTGTTAAAAATTTTATGAATATCATTATTAGCAATATAGAAATAATGCAAAAGTTTTTAATTGACTGAGACATGTATTTTTTTCAGAAATAATGGAACTCGTAATTTATGATATATTATATACAGATTATTTTTAAGGAAACAAACTTATAATTCCTTCTCTGTGTTTTATGTTCAATTATTTTAATATACACGAGCTATCATAATTTACGATACATATGTAAAACAAATTCAATTATAAAGCTTATTTTTATTCTTAAATTATTACATGTTACATTATGTAACTATTATTATTATTATTAATAAACTCAGTGTGTCTTAAGTTTTCTGTTTTTATAATAAATAATATATAAAGTAGCTAAATTATTGTTATACATATAAAATGAATATCGCATCTTTAGAAAAAAAAGTTATTATGTCTGATTTACATTTTGTAAGTTTTATGTCGACAAAACTTTTTTATGAACTGTATTAAGGAAATATCCTAAATATGAAATCGATATCTTTGAACGATGTCTCTTTCAATTTAAGCATTTTAGTTATTTTTTATAGTTTTAATTTTTAATTTTGGTAAGACGTGTACTATATGTACTCTATTTATATGTAAATAATGTGTATTCAGAAAACTCAATGGTCACTCTTGTGAATAAATTTTATTGTAAAATAATTTTTAAAAAGCATCTAAATTCGCTCTAACAGAAATAAATGTAGGTTAAAGAATATAAATAAAGAATAGTATTTCTTAATATGAATAGAAACAAATATTTCTATAAGTTAAACGTACACAAATTTATTGGACGATAAAAAATAATATAATATTTCAGTATTTTATTTTAGTTTCAATTAAAAATAAGGTAACTTTATTCTAGTTCAAAGTAAATTTAATGTTTCAATGAAAAACTTAATATTACAGTTTTAGATAACTACTAATATTTTACGAAGTTTTCGAAGTTTTGAAATGATGATTCGACGTATAATTTGAGTATTTTATTCTTTGTATTCTTAAAATTTTGAAACTGTTAATTTTCTGAAGTATTTAAAAAACAAACAAAGACAGTTTTTATTTTTACTTAAATGAAACTAAATAATATCAATCTTTCACATCCTGTTATGTTAATTCAATATTGTTGGCTGTTAACTACGACATATTTATCTGAATACGTTATGCTACTTTATGAAATATTATTATATTTAATTATTTATTCAATCACATTATTTAAACTGTTTTAGTAATTTTTCTTTTATATTTTATATTTATTTTAACTTGAATTTTCTGAAAAATGATGTTTTTATTAATATATATGTATTGTATTTAAGTAAATGGGCCTGAAAACATAGTTTAGTATATATTTTCTTAATTGTATTAAAATAAACTAATAGATAAAAATAAAATATTAGTAAAAATTATATAAAATAGGAATAATACTTTTTTTATATGCTTTTTTATGAATTTAATTGGTTCTTATTATCACTACTGTCTGATTGTAAAAGTTGCATATTTGTACTACTTAAAATTATGGCTCTTTACTTAAAGTCTATACACTTGGTCATATTGAATATGAGATTTCGTTAGGGTAATAAGCTTAAATAGCTTATTGTGTTATATACTATTTTTGAATAATTTTGTATTTTATTATTATCGTTACCCTAAAATAAGTGGAATATATATAGATTTTAATATTACATGTTTTTCATTCTTAATAATTAAGTTATTAATATAATAATTGTAATAACATCCCAAAAACTGAAAATAGAGAATTGAATGTTATCAATGTTCATAATTACTATAGCACTTTACTCCACTTACTATTTAGAAAGTTATGCGATAAAAGAAAAATTATTCAAATTTGAAAAATCCCACTGTTCCTAATGTTTTTCGACTGTTTAAAGGCGAGCACTATTCGTCAATTGAAGCTCCTAATGGGGCATTAACAAGTGCACACGCAAGTCACAAAACTGTAGTCGACAACCACTTTCCCTACTCTTTCTTTTCACTTTCACTCCCTTGCGCGCATTCATGCGACTGCCCGATAGAGGTATTATCTCGAGTATGGCTAGTCTACACACTTTAGCTTCTTTTTTTCTTTACTTATAGTTCTTTATACCTATAGAGTCTCGTTTCGAATCTGTATTCGCATCAATGACAAAAAGACGCGAAGGGCGTGTGTTAACCCTTCTTAACAACTAAAATCCTTTGATGGTACTTGGTGCATAGTATATAACCCATTGTAGCCCCTCAGACATATATAAAAGTCAAGAGGGAGCTCTACTCTCTCTTCTCCTTTTCGCTTTCTCACTTTCTTTCTTTCCCCCTTACTTTCCTTCATATTCTGAATTTCAAAGGACAAAGTAAAATATAAAACGTAAGGGATGACTTTTAAATCTTTAGAAAAAATGCTCCTACAACGTAGAAATAAATGACTAAACAAATTAATATCGTTTATATATATATCATTCAAGGAAATTCAAGACTTTAATTATTTTTAACTGTTGATTTGTTATCATTATTTATTGGTATGGTAATATGAAACATCAGTAAATTCTATATAAGATTAAATATGTATAGAATAAATATAGTAAGTCTAAATATAGAGTAAATAATAAGTCTAAATTTAGAGTAATATATTCTAAATAAGATTTTAAATAAATTTAAATTTTTAAATCAAATGGTTAATACACGTACAATTTAAAATATGAATTTTAAAAGTATAAGAAACAGTGAACATGTAATTTCATGTGTTAAAATTTTAATTATTTATTAATTAAAAGTTATTTTTATGAAATTGAAAAACATCTTATAATTTCGTTATCGTATACTTAACTATCAAATTTACTCAAATCTCAAATAAAAATAGTACGAACTAATACTTCATCTTTTATTATTACATAAATTATAAGATATTAAGCATAAAATGTAAATAAAAGTAAAAGTATGCTATTGCTGGTTTCACAAATTGTTTTTTACACTTAATAAAAAATTTTCGTTATAGAAAAATAAAGATTTCATATTTAATTAAAAAAAAATAAATTTATTAATTTCAAGCAGCTTTTTAGTTTTCTCATATAGTTTAATAGTTTTCACTAAATAGTTTTCTAAACAATTTTAAATAGATGTGTTGTTGCAGACTTACTGAACATGTATAACATTTTGTTGCCGCCTATGTCAGTTTATATCGAAAAAAAATCATTTTTTATTGGTATTTTTGAGGTAGTTTCTTAAATAAATTAAGAATAAATAAAAGACTAAGAGAAAATAAAAAATTCGACACCCTAAAGATAGTTCTTCAGATGATAGTAGAAGCGATGGATAGAAGAAATCAAATAACGTAGGATGAAAGTGTTCATAAAAAGAGATATATAAAAGGTAAATAAGACGCTGCTTTAAAAAATGGAGGTGGTTCGAGTAATAAAATAAAAAGAAAATTTTCCAATCCCTTTTTGGTTTCTTGTCTTCACACTTTATTTAGAGCACTTTACGTGATTCTTTGTTGTTTATGCTTAATCAGCCGTAAGAAGCAGGTGAAAAATGTTAGGTTAATAGCAAACTCTATATATTATCTCATGACTGATCCTTCTATAATTCATATATTTAAATATAAATATAGTTCAATTTTATTCATAATTTTAAATTATATGTTATCTTTAAAAATGTTATCAATAAATAATCTTAAAAAATATTTCATAAAGGAAATATTATTTAAAAAATTATAAGAAGTCCCTTGTATTTTGTTATGATAATTTTTTCTAAATAATCCATTTAAGTATTATATTTTACTTTTTTAATATTTTAATCTTATGAAAAATTAAATTAAATTTACTCATTTAAATAATAATTATTATTTATTTAAAAAAAATATTATTTTCCCTATTTGAAGTATTACTAATGCTGAATCACTTGTTTTCAATTCAAATACAACCTAGAGATTGGAAATGTCAATTATTCTTCTTGCGTTTAATCAAACTATAATAGAGAATTCGTCTTATTTTGTCTTTAAATTCGACCCAAATTATCAAGCTAGTCTTTCTTTATATAGGTGTCTTGAGATATATAATTGCAGCTGCGTTCAAGATCTATGTAACAGAAGAAACTTCTATAGAAATATATATAGTCTTCTAAAATCTCTGAAGTATATGCATATTTAATGTTAAAATGCGCATATTAATTCTTCATGTTTCATGAATTTATTTCTATTGTTTATTATCTTCATTGAAGATTTGAAATAAGGAGTGGTAGAAAGATTATAAACTGTAGAATTAATTATGGCTATTTTAATATTCAGTGTATTTAAACAGATTGGATATTTAAATTCAAAGGAGAAACTGCAACTCATATCAATATAGATACTCCTTACTATCGTTATACGGTTATTACTAGTCAAGTCTTCAAGAAAGTTTTTTTCTTCGGGGGATTTCAATCTTCGTGTCTTTTTCTTTTCTATTCTGCAATATTTTCGATACCAGAAAAATGGTTGTAGCTTGGAAAGGGAGTTGATCTCATGCAATGATTGCGAAGTCCATCGGTGAAAGAAGTACATAGATGATTTTTTATAGAGATTTGGTTTTTTATAGGAAAATATCTGAATAGAAAACAGATCAATGTTCTTTAGAATTTTTCTTTTTTTTCATAAAACTAGTTATAGAGAAAACAATGAAATGAGAAAAATACATTATTTTGCATGAAAGAACACATTTGATTACAAATCAGGATCTGTAATCTGTAACTATGAGTTATCATTTTATTAGAAAATTTTCATAAAAAAAATTTTAAATCGTAATGATTATTTTAAATTAAAAGTTATAAAATATTAAAATTAAATGAAGTAAATGAATATATTAATGAACATTTAAAATTAATATAAAAATTAATTTACTCTTTCAATCGATAGTTTCTAGATTATGATTTTAAAAAATGCATAAAATATCCATGAAACATTACTAATTTTTATTAAAGTGTATGAAATGGATATATTTAAATAAAATATGAAATTAAATTTAAATTTGAAAATCGTCAAATGTCAATTTTTTTATATTAATGCTAAATAAACTAAGATCAATCTATGCCAGTGTAGTCACTTTATTAAGGTAACTTAAAAATATTTTGCTACTATTTGATCGCCTTTGATATCACATATCTATCTATGTATCTATTTATCTCTCTCTCTCTCTCTCTATGTATCTATTTATCTTTGATACCACATACTATCTATCTATTTATGTATCTAACATCTATTTATAATTTTTTTTCATGATAAAATGTATTTGTAATCAAAATTTTTTATAGAAATATAAAGCATAAAAATATACTGAGTAAATATTAAGTGAAAAACATTTTTTGACATTACTATGGTATGTAATTTTTTACTTTTGAGTATATTTTTATCTGCAGGAGTAACAATTAGAATCAGAGAATATTTTTTGAAGAGAACAAAGAATTTTTATATTGAATAATATATATATATATATATTTATAATAATAATAATTAAAACGTTAATCTAAAATGTTTTATATATAATTTATGTGCTTAAATAAAATGATTATGACATGATATGTAATGATAAATATATTCATAATGAAAACTATATTGTTAAAATTAATCTTAATATTACGTTTTAAGTTAATAAATTAAAATTAAAATAGATTAAACTAACAAACATATACTACTTAATTATTATATAAATTATTTAAGAAAATATTGTTATAAAAATAAAAATACGAAATTATTACTGGTGGTTTTTCTATGTATAATTTGATTTCATTATATTTTTCACTCCCCTGTAAATTTACTTGTAAAGATTTATCGGGCAAAAAAAGTTTGAAAATAAATGAAGTTAGAAAAAAGGATGAATATTTATCCAGGAATTTTGATTTTTCTATGTTAAAGGAACACATGTACATATAAGGCATTTGCAAGATACGTACTACAAAGTACATTATTTCAAATAATTTGTGGATGTAATGTAATTATTTGTAAAGACGATTTTCATTTATTATATATATATACATATATATGACTTTAATCTTATATTTAAATAAAAGCCTGAATATAAAATTTAAGTTATTCATATTAATATGATGTACAATTCAATGAAGGTACATGGAGAGAATATTCAGCGCTACATCGTATAACTAAAATTGATCATATTTTATATTATTATTTATCTATTGTAATTAAAGAGACTAGTAACGTAAAGTTATAATAAAAATAAATTATATATATGATACGGTAATTTTATGTGTTTATGCAATAATAAATTTAATAAGGATTATATAAACTTACTTACAATTATCGTTTGATTTTTTGTGATTTTTTTCAAAATTTCGATCTTGAATATATTTCCAATTAAAAATATTTTTGCACCAATCTTGATAAAAGTCTGTTATTTTTAAATTTTGTATCTTTGTTAAAGTTTTGACTGTTAGGATAATTATTTCATAATTTTTTATGTTATTAATGATTTAAATTTTTTAATGAAATTTTGTGTTTTAATACAAATCTTTTTTATTGTGTAAGAAATGAAGATGATAAGGGGTAAACAATAATCAATAGATAAATCAGTTTCAGCTAAAAGGAAATAAACCGTATTTTCGATAAAAGTCTGTGATTTTTATATCTGAAATCTTCATTTTTGTCTTTCTAGCCTTCTAGTATTCAGTAAGACTAGTATTAACAATACTAGTCTTTTAATATCGTATCATTAAAAATAACGATAAATGATGGAAAGATCTTTACAGTAATTTTAGTCCGCATTACTAATCAAGTTACTTTTTACAAATCTGTGAGTTTGATGGAAACATTGAAGGGGAGAAAGAGGTACCATAATTTATATCTATCCGTTTATTTTGCTAAGGAAGAAACTACTTTAAGAAGTTGTCTGTTCCTTTTCAAACTTTTTTATCTCTTCTGATATAAGTTAGTTAACGTACTTGCATTAGCTTGTTTTAGTTTTCTCCATAAAATATGAAAGTTTTATAATAAAAGATAATTTTGCGCTACAATAAACTTCAATAAAGACATTATATGAAAAAAGAGATTCCTTTTAGTGAAATTATTTTATTGGATTATTATATTAATTATATATATTTTTGTGAAAAGCTTTTTCAATTATACATTTTATATTAACTACTTTACATTATTTGATGATAATAAATGCATAATAAAAATTAAAAAAATCATAAAAATAAGAAAATGTAAATGTATTAATGTGTAATTATATTTAAAGACTTTTTTTTTAAAATATAATTTTTAATAAAAAAAAGAAAGCAAATATTATCTTATAATAGCAAACTAAAAGTTTTATTTTTAAGACTTATTTTAGTTACTTAGAAAATTACGCATTTAATTTTAATACGTTGGTAGCGACTTATTTTTTTAAATCTATACTTAAAATTGAGGATTTTGTCTATAGTTATGTTTTTCAAAACTGCAAGACATTCAACAGGCAAAATTTTTTAAATACATTGCATCAACTCAACGTAAAAATGATTATAAATTTGAGAATAGATTTAATATAATTTGAGATCTGTTTTAGTCATAGAATAATTACAGGAGTCAAAGAAAAAAACGTTTATTATTAAAAAAAGTTGTATTCTAAAGGCGAACTATATCACCATGTTTAATTTATTATTTATGCAATCTTTGAATAATAATAAATAATTTATATTTTATATTTTAAATTGTACATTTTAAAAAGTTTATGTAATATTTGAACATTTAAACAGCATTTAAACATTGTTTTTAAAAATATATGTAAATACAGTTGTGGAAACTGAACTCAATTTAATATCCATAAAAAAGCATAATAATTCTTTTGATTCGACTTTTGTTAGACATAATGCGTTTATTCAAATAGCTATATTTTTCATTTATAACTTCATCAAATTTCTATTTAGTACTAACAGTTCTTAAACTTGTATTTTCTTGATTAATCCAAGATTCTGAAGCTTTATATTAGTATTTTCATCTGAATGCAAAATTATGAAATACACATGCACTCGATGAAACTTTTAGAATAAAAAGTAAAACAAATATTCCACGTATTATGACAAACACGCGATATATTGTCACTTGTCTCTTTACGCTAAATATAGCACAATCGGTTTTTCCCAACATCCTTGAATTTCTCACATTCGGAATTGTTCTAACCGGTTGAGAAAGTTTTGACGAATGGTTTGGCCCTGTTTAATATTTACTGAGTGATGAATATAATCTGCGCTCATTAAAATGAACCATTAAATATAAAACGTACTAACACAATAATATTAAATATAGAGCTAATGTTTGACTTATTTAAATAGAAATATATTTATTATATTTTTAATAAGAGCGTTAGAAATTTTTAAGTTTCATAGAATTAATTAAAAAAATCTTATGATGACTATTATTTTTCTTTTCTGAAACTAATTTGTTTATTTTACTTTTTCACGCTCAATTTTATAGAAGAAGAAATTGTTTAATTTTGTGTTGCCTTAAATAGTGGATGATTGAATTTTTAAGAAATAATTTTACAAACTTTAGTGAAAGAGCCTCTACTTAAATTTAAACTTAACATCTTTCCTTACCAGGAAAATGTTGTTATCAGTTGAGCTATCAATAGTCTACTTTATTCTTTCATTAATTTAATAGATCGTTATTTACTGAAGTTTCTTTAATTAATATCTTTCTCAAATGAAATAAATAATGAAATATTATATTGGAATTAAAACATAAGATTATATACTTACACGTGACATGATTCGTAAAATAATTGAACAAGTATGAATATCTCATAAATGTTTATTTAAATTTTTTTATTTCTATTTATTAAAGATTAGTAACTGTAAGAATTTTACAATTTTTCATTATTAGGTATTGTAGCACTTTATTTTTATTTTTTAAAAGGATTCATTTAAATAAAAAACGAATTTTAAAGATTTACGTTCGTTTCTCTCAATTTCTCATGAAGAACAAGGGTATAGAGGAACGTACAAAACAGGTGTAACACATATGTATGTCATCGAACCGTCAAAATAGCATGTCTATTTGCAAACACTTGTTTCAAAAAACAATAAATTCGATAAATTAAAAAATGTCGCTTTTATGCACATTTTCAATCTAACTATATCTTTTTTTGATTACTGAAGTAGAGGTTTTACAATACTATAAAAGTAAATAATGCAAACAAATCAAGTTCATACTTGTATTGAAGTATTTGTTTTTTTATTAAAAACTGTATATCCTTCATAGATGATGAATTTACTTTTATATGCTGCTAAAAGTTCTGAATAGAGGTT
This sequence comes from Wiebesia pumilae, assembly GCA_018907045.1. Classification (NCBI taxonomy): domain Eukaryota; kingdom Metazoa; phylum Arthropoda; class Insecta; order Hymenoptera; family Agaonidae; genus Wiebesia; species Wiebesia pumilae. Next base: position 3,785,140 of record JACCHZ010000104.1, read on the forward strand.
TGGATATTAAGTTCTGGTATATGATATTAAAGTTTGGTTATTTATACGTTATAATATCCTTTAGATTAGTAAAATATTCGGATAAAAAGAGACATATGTTTATGGTTCAAATGTAAAATTACTGTAATATTACTAAATTATTATTAAATATTTGAATTTGTTATTTGTAGAAATAGAATATGTGTATATAACTTAGAATAGCAACCTCAACGACTTAAATTAATTTATCAATGGATTAAATTAAATATAAAAGTAATACATTTTCTCCAAGGTTTTAATAGATTAATAATTTCCATTAGAAAATTTTCTCTAATTTTCTTACTATCATTAAACAGTTTTACTTCTTGTTACGTTTGCAATATCGATATATGCTTCCAAAGTTTTTACTTTAATTATTAATTACGTAACTAATCAAAAAAATTTTTTCAACTTTCAGAACACTATTCCTAATCGTATTTAAATGTTAAGAAAACTAATTTAAGCAAACTATTTACCAGTGAATACTATCATATCTGAAATTATTTTATACAATCTGATAAAATATTTATAAGCTAGGCTTTCGAAATCATTTTTCCGCTTTACAACTTTCCTTATTCTTCCACAAAAGCGCACAGATAAAGTTCATACCTGTCGTAAATTACATCTCGATGCAACAGCCGTTATGATACACGTGGAAAAGTGTAACGAACAATATTCACCAGTGCAGCCGCTGCGATGATCCTTTCATGCACGCCTGCAGAAGATACGCATAATTTCAGTACCGGGTGCACATGCGCACTAATGAAAAATCAACGCAGTGTCACAGCTTTAAAGAGTGTTTAATTACGGATTCATAGTCGTTACGGTGACTCGTGTAGAATGATGATACTTGCCGATACAATGTCTACAGTTGTTAGAAATGCAATGCATATTTATATGTATGTATGCATGCCTGTTGCGTGTTTATACATACCACTAATTGAGAGATAGAATTTGAAAGAGAATTGTTTCGTCATTTATTAATTTACTTAATTAATTTTAATATGTATATATTTTTAAAAGTTTTAATACTTTTAATTCTTTTTTTATGTATGTTATATTATTTCAGTGACTCATATTTTACTGTTTTACGACTATGGAAATTCCAAACCTTGTAAGAAAAGTTGGATAAGTGTGTTGATTAAACTGATATGTGTTCTGTTTCACTGTCCCATTGATATTCTGTTATATCCTCTCCTATGTTACTTTCTGTTCAAGTTATCCTATTTAGTGCAGAAATTTTTATATAAAAAAAAGTATGAAAAAATTAAGATTAGATTCGAACTGTTTCAATAGATAATTCAAATAAATTTCTAGAGAAAAATATCTGTTTTATTATATAAAACAATTAGGTGAGTATGTATAGTTGTAGTTAATTGATAAAACTACGTATTAATCATTATTGTGATGGTTTTTTAATTTAATATTAATAAGAGTATGATTGTAAACAGATCAAATGAAGGCATTAAAAGAACAGATAATGCTACACACACTCAAGCAAGACTTTTTTCTGAGTTGCAGAGTGAGAAGAGCTTTTTCCAATCATTGATTAATAGTCTAATGAAGATTTTTTTCTTTTTTATTTTTTCACTATTGTTTTAGATTGAAATTTTTTATATGGAGGTAAACGTTATTCAAATAGAAACTTCTACTGAGTTGATATAAAAATTCGTCTCATTTTCGGCCTTCGATGGAAAAACGTTATTTATTAAAGTATATTATAATATTTTATGGTTAACCATAAAATATAAAGTTATTTTTGGTTAAACATATAATATTTATAATATTTATTATGTTTTTACGAATCTAAATAAAAGTAAACTTTATTTAGAATAAATAGAATCTATATAACCTGGAAATTAAAGTATCATTGAATACATACAATAATTTAAAATTTATAAGTAGTCGATACATTTTATTTAGAAATTAATTACATATCATAACAGTAAATTTAAAAATGTAATATAATTAATTATTTTTTTGAAATATGTTCATAAAAATATTTCTATAGACAGTGTGTACGAAATAAGAGTATTTTTTATACATACAAAAAAAATTTTAAATTCAAACTATATTAATAATTATGTAAAATTTATGATAATGAACATTTTATGTTCATCGTATGAACATAATCCATATTATTAGATTAAAACTAAATTTATTGTGTACAAATTTTTCAAAACTTTTTAATTTTGAATTTTAACCTTGAATATTTTGAGAATAATATTTTAAATTTTGTTTTGTATTAATTTTTATTAGCCGTAATCGACTTCTTGGCGCATGCAAGTTTACAAGGCTGTTGAATTCACATATTGAATACCAGTTGCACTCTCCGAGTAGTTGAAACAAACCTCTAAATCTTTCTTAGAAAAGACCACACACATTTTAAGAAATACATTCGACTTCGAATACTGTACAGTTTCATGAACATAAACAGATGAAAAGTATTAGCACACCCCTCAACTTATTTTCGAGTCACGTCAAAGATAACTTCTTTTTTATAAATTACATTTACATATTATACGTATATATTTGAAAAAAAGATGTAAAATTAGCACTCTTGGAAAACATGTTTTAATAATAGAAAAATGATACATTTCAGAAGCTCGATAATTAGAAAGCAAACTTATTATTACTTTATACTTATTTTAATATTATGAATAAACAATTATTAATATAATTTTAAATATAATTTTTTATTAAAATATAATAAATAATCAAAAAAAAATTAATAAAATATAATTATATTGTATATTTACATTTTTTTCAGTTTTTCTTGCTTTTCTTGTACAAATTCTTTTATTTTAATGGGATGCAATATTTTTTGAGTAAAAAAGATACAGTTAAATGATTAGAAATACTTAAAAAAATTGATGTCGAAAATTTGTCCAAAAATGTGTACAAAGATTATTAAAAAATATTCTTAGATATTAAAAAATATTTCCTTATTTATTAACACGGATGTAAAAATCCAAGTGTTCTTAAATGAATTGAAGTCGCAGACATATTTTGTGATGCTTGAGAAGCTTTAACTGCAAAATTTTTTTTTAATTTTAAAATAAATTTTTAAATAATTTATAAATTTTAATTTAGAAAAAATTAATAGGGAATAATAAACACATAATTATTTTATTTTAACCAATTTTTAATAATATTGAAACTCTTTTCTGCTTATCAATGTTATTATTAAATAGATAAGAATAAAGCACCGCTTGTCTAATATTTTAAACTATATCGATTCGACTATCAATCAGTTCTTAATTATCCACTCTCTCTCTCTTTCTCTCTGCTTTATTCCCACTTAGTCTCTTTCTCTATCATTCGTTCCTTATTTTGTGGTTGATGAACTTATTTTGGTGCTTTTATCCTACGTTTCTCAGTTCTTTTTTCTTCCGCTCGCCTCTATTTTTTCCTGGTTAATTTAAGCTACTAATATAGCATTTTAACGTGTATGCATATCTATTGCTTATCGCAAAATCTCAATACTTCACTGTTCGAAATATGGTTTTACGGTAAATAAGCCGAGAGACATATGGTTTAAGTTTATACATTTTTTTCCTTTGCTTGTGTATTTGTCCGATTCTCAATTTATAAAATAAGGAATGAAGTTTTTTTTGTTAAAAATTTATATAAATATTTCAAAATGCCGTTCGATAAAATGGAGAATTAGATACAGAAAGTGTTAGTTTATGTTTGCAAATTTTCAACTTGAAGGACGTCTTACATTAAATTTATACCCTTGCTTAATTCTTTTCTTATATATTTATAATTTTCAATTTATCTAATGATAGTTCATTAACAAGAAAACATTACACATCTGAGATTAATCTGATAATCGCTAAAAATATTTTTAAATTCAAATCAATTCAAAAAATATTTTAAAGCATAAAACTGCTACTTCCAAGCGAAAGAAAAATGAAATTTGCAGCTTATCTAAAGCCATAAATTATGGAACAAAATATGTTAACAATACGACGAAAATGTATTTTTTATTTATCGAGTACTATAAATTACGTAAAATGTAGTTAAATTAATAAAATTAATTTATAAATACTTATTATTATGAAAAAACTTTATAAATATAAAGTATCTATTTTTTGATATAGTACTATGTTAACATTTATTATTTTGTAAATATTTTGTAACTAATCAATCACTCTTATTAATATATTTGTAATATTTTTTCAAGATCATATATGAGAATCGGATTGTTGACTTTCTAGCAAAGAATCAAAATTTACTTGATTATTATCATCTAAAGTTTAATTTTAAATTAAATTATATCTGAAGTACATTGAAAGTTTAGAGTATTATATTAATTATAATATCGCTTTTTCGTATAATGCTAATCGTTCTTGTGACAATTTTTTACATATTTGAAATTATATTTCTTAGCAACAAGTTATGAAATATATTGAATTATAATATTACGCTACCTTAAACGTAGTAACATGTATGAAATTATTAGTATTCTCCGTGTTGAAATACGATTCGCGATAAAATAGAAAAGTAAGGCATTAAATTTGTGACATTGTGACAATCATTAGGAGGAATAATGTAAAAACAACCAAGATGATAGGATGATATACGTCATACTTGGTAACACAAGATACGTACGAAGGACTGAGAGTGTATGAAGCACGAGACTGAGACAAGGCGCTCAAGAAGTGTGAACGGTGCATAAAATGCACAATGCCGATATTTGGCATATAAATTGCGGGTATGAAAGATATACACTGACAGAAGTTGTATGTAAACTAGCAGTTTACAACGCAGAAATACGAAGATATGCACGAAGCACAAATCAGGCACAAACTTAGAAAGAATACGGCGAAATGATATCTCTTATATACTGGAGATGATCCAGTGGACGTATTGATTTCACAGGATTCGGATGGATTCCGTCATTGCTCGAAAACCTCGCCGAAATCTTAATAGTTTTTTGAAAGCCAGAAGGGCATTAGCTGTCAAGGTTCTAACACAACCGATGCATGAGAAAAATAATCATATTAAAGAAGGTGTTAGTACGTTTTTTTTAGTTAGTAGTCATTTGTCTGGCAAGCCGAATAAGAAACAAAAATTTCGAACAGTATTTCGTACAAGAATTCTAAGTGTTGGATTATAATCCACTCTATTTAAGACTTTACATATATTTAATTGCGGGCTAAGTGAAAAAAATTTATAAATACACACGTGGTTGAAACTTCAAGATTCAGCAGAAAAAAGATAATACTGCTGTTAACTATAAGAAAACGATTCTCATAAATATTTTAATGTTAATTTTTTTACTTAATATTTCATATTGATTGATTTTAAAACAAAATTTTTGTAAACGTACAGAAAACAACAAGATATTAAGATATTCGAGGTTCTTCAACAATAACTAATATTTTTTAAAGCAGCAGAATGATTCTATATGAAATCAAGTGCGATAATTTTGACTAAATGTTGTTATTGGTGAAATCTTTGCATTTTGTGGTGAAAAACATAGTGTAACTACTATTCGTCCCGATTCTTCCTCCCTTCTGGTACTACAAACATTATGAGTCGTGGGCCGGGTTGTACGGTCCCATTCTGGAGCAGAGCCAAGAAACCGAATTTTATTTCCCTGTACGGTTATTGGACGAAATTTAAGCGGTATCGAAGCGGAAAAAAACTATCGCACTACACGTACGATAAGCATCGGTCAATTAGCCGATTCTCGTGAAGTTGCAGGTGGCACAGCTAATCAGTGATGCGAGTATTTTTTTTATTTCTTTAGTAGTATAAATACCCTGGAGGCTGACAACTTTACGACGACTGAATACGAACAAGAACGAATATTTCTTGCACTTTAAGATGGTTTTTGTTGATTTTTACAATTTTATTTTTAGTTTATACTTTGTTTATATTGAGATCACCAAAATAATGCAATATATTTTTGTTGAAATAAATAACTCATTTTTATTTACATATATCTTTTATTTTTTGGAATAAAAGAATATTATTTTACGACCATATAATGTTTTCGAAAAAATCTAATTTTACATTATTTTTTGTTAAAATAAAACAGTTATTTCTCACAGTGTTTAATGTATTTGTATTATTTGTAAATAAGTATTTCAAGAGTTACATTTCTCTAGAATTCTCGAATGATTTTATGTAATCTATAATTGTATAAAAATATGCATAAAGTGTTTAGAATACATAATCTCAAAAATCTAACATATAGTATACAACTTTTCTGTGCATTCAACCGTTTTCTATACAGTATAATCGAGTTCAATTTGGTATCTCAATAATTTTTTTCTTTTTAAATTCAGTTTTCTATAAATAGTATCAAATTTTTCAATAATTGCTATAGAAAATTATTATTACAATTTTATTACTGGAATAATTTTGTGTAATAACGTGAAATCTTAACTCGGCACTGAAAATTCATTCTACTATTGAATCATGACATAATAATAACTGCAAAATACATACTGTTCTTAAACTCCGCACATTATTCATAAATCACTTTTTTAGCTGACTCATAATTGCAGTTAAAAGCATATACGGAGCATCTAATTCTCTCTGTCTCATTTTTTGTTTCCATATTCCAAGAAAACTCGTTTTACGACAAAATCGGCGATCTTTGGTTAATTCACCGGACAGTTTTTCCTCCTGATAATTTTATTGCTACGTTCCGGCATAATAAATTTTATCGATCGTATGCGCGCTATACATTGAAGGTGCAGAGTTCAGTCTTATCGTCTCGACAGTATTAGTGGTTCAGCTTATAAATTTCTCGGAAAAACAGACGCAAGGCAAAAGAGCAGTAGCTCGAGTACTTTTTACTTTACTTAGTGGATTAACTACATGAATTTCGACCGTTTGTATGCTATGTAGATGCCAGGAGGTTACAATGAAAATAAAAGATGCATGGAAGGGTATTGTTACTGCGACAAAATTTGTTTCTTTGTACCAAGCTTGTATATAAGAAAATTATGATAAAGCGTATGCTGAAGTGTTGACTATTTTTAAAAATAATTAAAATACGTGTTTTATATAAGGGATTTTTCTAAGATTATATTTATGGATATAATATATATCTCAAGTTTCATAAAAAATTTTAAATAAATATATGTTCGTAATTTTAAACTTAATCTTTATCCTATCACTTATAAAAAGATGTCGATATACACGATTAAGTTTGAATTACTTTTTTAATTAGTTACAAATCCTTTGGAAATCTATCATGATCAAAGAAAAATATATCGAAATGTCTACGATCAATTTTATGTAAACTCAATAATATAAAAAATAAATTGATTTCTTATAGAAGTGCACCAATGCCTATTCCTACATGATGTATATTCAGAAAGAACGCTGATAAAAAAATTTTAAATTCTGCTTCTATTTATATTTTTATTGTGTATATATGTATGTTTAGAATACAATATTATACAATAACATATTCAATATAATAACATTTATAAAGAATTTCGAAATTTTTTTTACGTAATATATGAAACTATTTCTGCCATATTCTTATTTAATAAATCCAAATTTATAATGATTATAAAATGTATTATCGAGCTTAATTATTCAATAGACATTAATAAGCAAAATTTTATACCATCTAAATGCACGTATGTACATACGTTTGATGAGTATTCTATATGTATTTATAATGCTTTATTAAAAAAGTAGAAAATTGCTTTATTAAAAATAAATTATTTAACATTAATTCATGATTAAGGACGTATACAAAAGTGAGAAGTATATAAATAGAAACCTGCAGGGAATAAATGCTTCCACATAGTGGATACAATCAATGATCGTTAGATTTTTCGAATACAGGAGTTAGTATTTTCACCCAATGACCCGTGTATGCTTCTCAAGGTTGGAAACTAAAATAGTATAACACGAAGTGTTCATCTGCTAGTATGACAAAAACCCGCACTGTGGATCATGATTTCGCTATCTTCGTTCAAATTAAGACCATGGATTCTCTTATTTTCAGACTTTTTTCAGACATACTCAAATAATTTTCTGATCCTTCATCTAACGATTCATTTTTAAAAGACATTAAATTTCTTTTAATTATAGTTTTCTAGTTTATTTTAGGGATAAAATTTTTTGAAAACTTTCGAATGGAAGCTGAATAATAAATATTTAAGTAAGGATTACGACGATAAAGATTACATAATTACAATATAAGACATAATTTTTACATTAAAATTTATTATTTGTAATTTCATTTATAAATTAATTAATTAAAATTAATTGTTAATAAATTGTTAGTTAAAAGAACTATGACAATATTGCATTGTATTTCAAACTCTCTTATAGCACTTATCTTGATATATATATATATAAGGACAAATATACTCATTGTGCAAAATCATTAAATATAAATTAATACTCTGAATATAGTAGCATCTTTTAACTAAAATTGAATTAAAATATATCGTTTAAAAAGAAATATATATGAAATCGAAAAAATAATTTTATTATATTCCTCTTGAAATGTAGAATTGATTTACGCGTATATAAATCTGCAATTCGATTATTAATAGGATACGTACATATTTGTTTTTAAAAAATTAACGTTGTAGTTTTCTCTATCAAAAAATATTCAATTAGTTCTAAAAATTTTTTTTATTGCTGAAATACAAATATTATATATGTTGATTAAAGAGAATTATTAGAAAAAATACAAAATAATTTTTTAAAATAAATCTATATATTAAGAAAGCGAAATTTAATAAATATTTAAATTGTATTTTTTCATCATCTTTTATAGTTGTATTTTTAATTGTGATTATCTTTGCGATTTTATAATAAGCCATAAAATTTTAAGTAAAAATTTTTCAAACTATTTGAAATGAATTTTTCATACTAAAATCAGTGTTATGCATTATATATATATATAAATAGTGTACATGAAATTATTGTTATTTACAAATCGTAGAACAGATTAAACTATATATACTTGAAAGAACTTTTTTATGAAAATGATTTAAGAATTTTCTCGTTTTTTTCGAAACTTATTTGATGTGTGAGTTTTACCAAATATTAAAATCGAACTATAAAAGAAATTCAATTATATCCATAAAATTTATGAATTAATTTTACCAAATATTACATGACACATACGACTTAATATATTGTAACAAGCGAAATAATTTTCCTAACTAAATCCATATAGAATATTTAGTTTCGGCTTACATAAAATAAAGAAAAGTAGGTCATGATTAGCATTTAGCTACTTACATTTTTAGTGTAAAGAGTTAAATAGAACTATCTACAGCGCTGATGTATTAATCTTACTTATCTTTTGAAACTTTCCATGCCATTCGAGATAAAGTTTGGGATTGAAGCTGTCGATCAATTGATCGGCTGCATTTAGTTTGCTCGAAGTAGTAGGAAAGTATAAAGTCGGAAACGAGGAAAATGAAATAAACGATAGGTACACTACACAAAATCTGATATAGTAAAACTTTGTAAGATTCAATTAAAATTATGCGGCATTAATTGTTTAGAGTAAGAAAAAGTCATATTATATATTTCGATTTGCTTCTAATAATATATTATATGTTGTCTATTAAATTTTGGTTCAGGAGGGTAATAATTTGATTGTTCTTTTTTATTTTCGTAAACGTTCAATCATAAGTTATGTTTGTATAATTTTTTTTTAATAGAAGTTTATTATATACCATAACTTTTCTTAAACACTTCAAGATTTCCTATATTAGAAGGAAAACACAATACTTATCTTATAAAATTAAATAACTGTTCGAAATTATATGGTAATATCTAAAACAGATCGTCGAATCATACATGGATGATTAATTGATATTATTGCATCTCTTTTTGACAATTGCTTTCTCTTACCATTATTTGATTTTAAGAAATTATATTAAAGATATTTCAAATATTAGATTTTTCTTATATATTATTACAATATTTTATTTATTAGATTTTAGTCAAAAATACTTTCAGTTTTTTTATACGTCTAGTTTAATTTATTTTAAATTTTCTTAGTCTAAGAACTTATTCGGAAGAAGCTATATCTTGTTCAAAAAGAGAATAAAGTAATCATTTATCTAAGATACTTATAAGTTCAACGGTTTATTTCCTAGTAAAACTTATCAAAAAGCTATCGACTGTACTTTAACCTACAAAAATGACATTTTTTCCCTTTTATTAAAATTTTAAATGTCTTTTTCGTTGTCATAGATAGTTTCTCAAAAAAATTTATTCGGATATTAAAAGATTTTAAACTATTTTGAAGCAATTATGCAAAAGTAAGAATAAGAGCAATTTTATAAAAAATGGATGTAGCTAAATTTGTAAAAGATAGTTTGGTTTTGATAGCGATAGACAGAGACAGATATATAGAGAAATCAAACAAGAGACTATAAAGGACCAAAGTGTTAGATAATTGAAAAATAGAAAAAAATAAAGGATTCATCTGCATAGGTTTGGTATAAGGGAGTAAATTATCATAGTAAACTCTGAATTAAGGAATGTGCTGACACCACACAGATATTTACATTTCTTTCACAAGAATATGCTCATTTTTTCTTTGTGTTGCCTATTTTATCCATATCTCAGTCCTTCTTTTTTACTCTCACTCACTCACTTTTTTACTCTCCCTCTCTCTTTCTCTTTGTCACTGTCTCTCTGTTCATCGGTCTTATATGTGAAAGCATACGGGTACATATACTATGAGCCAGAAAATATTTGGAGGTAACTGAAGCGATATGCGCACGTACGAGGAGTCCATGAATTAGAGCGGAACGAAGAGATACGGAAAAATTGAGCAAAGAAGTCTCTTTACAACAACAGAGGCTAGAAGTAAGTGTTAGAAAGGACTAAATCGAATCTTATCGAAGAAATGCACAGAGGTACGAGAGAAGCTTTATTCGACAGTACTGATACGTATTTGTTTTAGATACTATGAAATTTATGGAAAAACTTAGGCTGACAATTTTTGAATTTTGTCCAAATAATATATATAAAAATTCATTTGTAGAGAAATGATTATTTTGTAGAAAAATGAGAAATTTAATATACAATTATTATATATCGTACAGTAGATTAAAATAAGTACCTAATGAATATTTGAATATTATTCTAGATATTTCCTAAATAGAATACCTTAACTTATTGATAATTAAAGTAAAAGATTGTACTACCCTTTTTATCTTACTTTTTTCTTCTATTATTGAGGTTTATTACATATAAATTCAGGAAAATTATACAAAATATATTCTAAAATATTGGTTTGTAATTCAAAAAATTATATTTAGACTATAATTATTAGGTGACGTTCTAAAATGAATTGAGAAATTAAAGCAAGTTTAGTATACAATATAATAAAAATGTCTGTAAAAACTGCAAGTTGCGATGCAAGGTGAGCGTTGCGAAAAGGTGAGCGTTCTTATCGCATAGCATTATATAGGAAGTACAGAAAGCAGAAACAAGCAAATAGATAGGAAAAACATGAAGAGAGTAGAAGTATTCTTCCACTATAGTATATTCTTCTTTCTTTAATATTTGTTACCAAATATTTTTAACATTCTTTCAAAGGAATTTGTATTAAATAAAAATCTTTTTTATTTTTTTAATATCAATTGTTTCTTTTTATAAATTTTTTCTAAATAAAATTTAAAACAGATAAAATGAAGGTCTTGAACAAAAAATATTACAGCGCATACAAGATAGACTTATAAATTTTAATCACATGGAAATTTTATAATAATTTTATAAATAATTCATAAAAATGAAAATTGAAAAGAATAATATTTATAAGTACACATTGTAATTATTATCATATATGATTTAGAACAATAGATATTATAATATATAAGGGTTATGTTTAATATGTATGATATTTTTTTATTTTTGTTATATGATTTTATGTCACATTATTTAGGAGGTAACATATCCGAAATACTAATATTATAAATTTATAAATTTGAAAATAAGTAATACAAATCTAGTAATGAAATTGAATTTATAATGTTTTATAATTTATTATTCCTAATTTTATTCATTACTGATTTAATTTATCAGTCTCTGATTACGATAATTAAAATACTGTTGATTAAAATATCAAATTGCTATATTAATTTTTTTACTGAAAATAAATTAATAGAATAAAATTATTAAAATTAGATAAAGATTGGAATTCTCATTGAATATCCGCTAAATGCAATATTTTAGAAAATATGTACTGAAAATGAGTATATTATTTCCTACAATAATTATTGATAAGAAAAAAGTAATATCCATGTTATTTAATACTGTAAAACAAACTTATGTGTTCTCTTTATTTATGAATATTATATTATATATTCATTTTAATATTGTAGGATGTCTGGTACTACAGAGTAATTTTAAAAAGAAGTAACTAAAAGAGTAACTAAAATGTTCTATTAAAGTATATTATTTGGATTGATATACTTATAGTTAAACAACTAATACATAATTAATGAACATTTATAAATTTATATTAATGGATAGATTAGTAATACACATTATATATTATGCATTGTTTACTTATTTCTGAGTTTTCAAATATTTAAATATAAGATCTATGAATTTTAGTCACTAAAGTTTACTTAAATTTTGTTTACTCTCTTAATGCTTAAAATAATAATACCATATACTTTTTTATCTGCAATATTTCAAGATATACAAATGAAATTACTATTAAATACAAACTGTTGTACAAGTAACATATTAAAAAATCATTTAATAATATGTCTTTGATTAAGCTAATTAAAACATAAGAAACTAATATAAACTTTAAAACTTTGTCATTCAGTTCTATACTTAAATAAAATTAATTTTTATAATTAGTTATCTTATAGTTCAATAATTCATATTCAAATTATTATATTGCAATTATATAGTAATACAATGCCTTTTATTATGTATTTGTATGCGTCGTTTAAGCTTGTTTTTAAATAATTTGGTATTAAAATAGGTTGAATATGAAACTTATCAGTAGGTGTGTGTATACATATATTAAGATAATAAATAATATTTATTTAACATAATCTGTATTTAAATACAATTCGAATTTAAAAGTTTCAAAACTATCTACTTGATTTACTGTTACAAGAACTGATATTTGGAAATCAGAATTTCAAACTTGGTTTTGACGATATTAATGAGAGACTTAATTAAATCACATTAAGGTAATAGTGAATATTATTTTTGAAATATGTAAAAGATAATTTTTTCGTATAATTTTTTACTAATTCTTTTGAATAAAATGGAATATTTCTCATTTCTGAAACCAAATATTGTCTTGAAAGAAATGAGAAAGTACCATTCAGATGCAGCGACTAAAAAAATAATTAAATCAATTCATATTATTTTAAACTAAGAATTTTTAATTTTGATTAAGTATATATTTGAAATATTTATTAAATTGCCTGGAATATTTTCATTTTCAAACTCTGTGAATGCAACTGATTTTTCTTTTTTCCTGAATAACTTGGCATATTGTGATAAATGATACTGACTTTACTCGGGATAAAAGAACATTTTATCTTATAACCAATTCAAAAGTGCCGATAAGATGGGTTGTTGTAATATGAAGGTAAAAAGAGATAAGTTGGTGTTTTAACAAAATTTTATTTTTTAGTGGTAAATTTCAAAGTACAAAAATATATCAATATATTGTTTATTTTAAGTAATATTATTTTTTTATAATTAATATTCGAATAAAAGTAAGTGTAACAAGTATTACTAACAGAATATTACAAAGTATATTTTTAGATAATTAAATTTTGAAATGTAAGAAGTATGAGACTAATAAAATATAAAATTTATACACTGAATTATATAATACTTATTAAACATGGAGTAATTATTGCAATATATTATCGTATTATAAGCAGATTTATGAAATTACTATTATTCATATAAATTACATTATGAAATAAAAATGTTCATATAAAAGGCTTATAATACCTATATAACCATAATTTGAAAATGATTGGCGTTTGATTAAATGTTGGAAAAAAAATTTTATTCTAGTTATTAATTAGATTTATAATAAGATAAAAAATATATTACTTTTATTCAATAAGTAGTATGTCCATCAAAAATTATTTACCTTTCGAATTTTTTGTTAAATATCAATAATTATATTTCGAAATTTGTTTATTTTTTCATTTATCTCGGCATAGATTTTATGCTATGTTATAAAGTAATTTAGAATTATTTAAACAAAGAACTTGAATTGAGTAATATTATTATTAATTATATGTCGCTTTAATATTGATTTTTAATATTATGATGAAATGTAGGATGAAATACTTTACATAATAATATATTATATATAAAGTTTCAAAATATTTTATATTATATTTGAATTCTTGAAAATTTAATCAAATAAAACTTATGAATGTCATCTGAATGTTACTAATTATACCTTAATATGATTCAAAAGTAAAATGGTCAGTTCTTCATCTTATAGTTATGAACCTATCAAAAAATTTGAAAAATTTTCATTTATTTTTCCTTTTGGATTCTTACAATAACTATCGTTTATAGAAATTCATTGTAAATTCATGGAACCTTTCAAGACGGAAAGACAAAATTACAAAGGGAATAAATAAATAAGTCTCTGGCGATCTTATGCATATAATTTAAATTAATTTAAATCAATGATAAATGACTAATTCATGTTTATACATTTGTAACATATCCCTGTATTTTTCTTTTTCCCCTATGTATTCTCTTCTTTGCATTATTTTTCCCAGAGGCTAACGTGAACGTCGTAAATTCTTGTATCAAGTCGTTGTTTTAACACACTGTTCAATTATTGGAATCCAATATAATACGGAGCTGAAGCGTAAACATACGTGAATGTAAAAACTAAGAGTAAAAAACCTATCGAGACAGAGAGAGAGAGAGAGAGAGAGAGAGAGAGAGAAATAATAAATGGAGAAAAAGCAAACAGAATGAAAGATTTTTTTTTTTTTAAATGAAATATAAGTTCTGTTTATAATATGAAAAAATATACGCTTTGTACGTAACTTGAATTCGCTATAAAGCTCCCTTTAGATACATAAGTATTGTATAACTAAATAATAAAATATGAATTTTTAATATTAAATCTTCAAGTAACTTAATTACATATTATAAATAATTAATACTTAATCTTTTTATCTAACTGCAGATACATATCCGTAGAACCTTTGTTCAGAACTCCAATTATAGCTCAACGTCAGATTATATAATATAGGTGATTTTAAGTAAAAATAACTAAAGCATAAGTTTTTAAATATTTAGATTTATCATGATAACATGAAATATGTCGTTAATTAAAAAATAGTCAATAAGTATTTATTTATAAAAAATTATAAATGTGAAAATAGTTCAATGCGATTAAAAAAAATCAGTTTACTTTCTACGATTATTATTTATTAAAAACTATTATTTAAAAATTATAATGAATTACTACTTCATTAATATTATCTCCATCAAATACCATCAATTTTAACAATATTTATAAAAATATCCTTATAATTAAAAATTTAAATAATATAAAATTGATATTGGTAATAATTATTATTTTATTAATATTAAATAGTACTAAATAATATTTTAGAATAATACTTATTTTGATCAATATTAACAATGTTTATGGAAATAAAAATTTTATAAATTTATACAACGTTGAAATGATTACGTATTTCAACAAAACTGAAAAGAATTTTCACTTTCAACAGGGTGAAAAGAGGTAAGTAAGAAGTTTAATTTCTATTATACGATCTTACAGAATTAATAATGTGATGTACTAAAGTGAAAACTGTGTATTTTGTATATAATTCAATTAATTAATAATAATAAATTAATTAATTAATTAATTTTTTTATAATTAATTAATTTAATAGATAAATTGTTTTACAAATAAGTATTTAAATAATTTAATTCAATTTTGGATTAAATTATTTCTACTTTCATGTAACATAAGATTCTTTAAAACTATATCTGAATTATTTAAAGATATTTTAAATTTCTTTTAATTATATATTGAAAGTCATATTTATTTCTTTGAAATGTAGTAGCACACACTTTTTTAAACATTTTTAAATCAGCAATTTGTACTTTGAAACTTTCTATCACTATGCATAAAATAATGTAAAAAAAAGTTTATTTATTTGAATAAAGAAAAGAATTTTTTAAATACATTTGCAAATTGTTGTATAAAAAGTTATCTTTACAAAATAATAACGATACATTTATAACTATATTGAAATTTTCTATATAAGAATGAATAATATAATTTTCTCGTTACAATAAAAATGTTCAATAAAATTACTATTTAAATATGATATTACAAGATTTATATCAATATTGTTTATCAAAATATTTTTAACTAAAAATAATTATTTTCAATAAAATTATATTTCTTTAGAGTTTAAATACAAATGTAGTGAACCTCTTATATTGCATTAAATGATTTTGCTAATATTTTTGTCAATAAATTCTTATTTACCTTGATTAAATCCCTTCATCGATAATATTATATCTATTTATAAATAATATAAAAAATTTTAATTCAATAAATAAAAATTTGTAATCAATTCAGAAGAAATATATGTAAATAATGAAGACTAGAATTTTCTGTAAAAATATTATTAACATGAACAAAATCTTTGTAAAAGTTATTCGTTTCATGATTCTCAGATCTTTCGATTATATAAACATCAGAGATGATTTATCTAAAACTTCGAAATAGATGTCAATTTCTATATCATCATTTAGTATATATATATATATATATATATATATATATATATTACGTAAATTATTTCTTCCTATTAACAAATAGATAGGAATTCAAGAGTACTAGATCAAGTAAATAAGGAATGCAAAAGTCCTTTATGACTTCATTTCAATAATTTGCTGTCTCTATATTAGAAGAGAATGGCTAATACAAAGTTTCCTTGATATAAAGCCTTCTTTTTTCTTAACTGCTATAATTTTTCTATATTTTCGTATTTATAAAAAATGATAATGTTACTTATTTATTGTAATATAATTTAAATAGATGTAAATTAAAAATAATATAAAGTATTATATTTCTACTCATGGAATAGTTTCTGTTTTTTTCTTAATTACTATGCAGAATGTTTTCAAAATATTATTATAATAAATACAAGTTTTACTAAATATTATGAAAAAATAAACATCCATATAGATTGTGTTAAAACCGATACAAATATGCTATACTCTATATTCATGATTTCTTAATTTTTACTTAGTCTCGATTTTATGTATGTATTATTTATATATAATTATATATGCATAGTATTATCAAATATTACGAAACGAAAAATTATTTCTGTTCCAAACGCAGTAAAATTAACAAGAATTATTTAATATGAAATAAATAAGAATTAATTAATTAATTAATGAAAATTAATAATTAATTACATTGGAATTTTTACATTTTTAAATATTTATGTGATTGTGTAGCTTTGATAAATTAAAATATTTTACATTTAAACCTGTATAAATATATCCTATATTTTATCACCATAGATATTTTAAGTATTTACTAACGTCACGTCTATAATCTGCTGAAACTTTAAGCATGGCTTATGTTTATAAAGCTATTCATAATATTATAATACCAGAAATTATAATTAAAGAAGCATATTCTTTATAATATTTATCTAATGTTTTCAATATTATACCAAAAGTAAAATTTAATTACCACATTATTATACTTTAAATTTATTATATTATATATTTTTTATTTATTTTATTACTTATTATTAGTTATTATTACTTGTTTATTTATTTTATTACTTATTATTAGTTATTATTACTTGTTTATTTATTTTTTTACTTATTTGTTTTATTAATCTTTTAATTATTTTACATATATAAGAAATTCGATCAAATTAAAATTCTTAACCACTACACCAATAACAAAG
Source organism: Wiebesia pumilae (assembly GCA_018907045.1). Classification (NCBI taxonomy): domain Eukaryota; kingdom Metazoa; phylum Arthropoda; class Insecta; order Hymenoptera; family Agaonidae; genus Wiebesia; species Wiebesia pumilae. Next base: position 3,803,100 of record JACCHZ010000104.1, read on the forward strand.
TAAGAAATGCATTGGACTAAAACTTGATATATATTTTTAAAGCGCCATTTCAAATTACAGATGGTCATGTCATTACCGAATATGTCTAATACTTTATACAGCTATATTTTGTTATATACAAAAATATGATAGTTTCGAAGAAATATAAAAATTCAGTTAATAAACTGAATAACTATTTACAGTTCAGTTTTTACAGCTTTGGAATTAAAATTTTTATAAATTAGCTTCATTATTCAAAATGAACGATCAATCTCATTGAAAAAACATTTTATTATTAATTACTCATGATTTTTTGAAATCTTAAACTTTTTATGGCAGCTTTATTTAAACTGAATAAAAAAATATATAAATGCTGAAATTAAAATTTTTCTTTTGGTTACATAAGATTTAAAAATAATAAATCACAGGGTATATAAAAACATGAATTTACATACAAATATGTGCGTGTATGTACGCGTGCTTATGTTTATGACTTTATGGAAAGAGAGTCATCAAGGGCGAGAAAGAAAAAGCGCGAGTTTGAGGAAGAAATTTGAAAATGATACGTAAAAAAAAGACAATGGAAGAAGAAAGAAGTATGAAGTGGTGACAGTTTTTAAGATAATTTAAAACATGAGTGTCGAATATAAATTTTATATAGACATAGTCAATAGTATATAAGTAATTATTGTTAACTATTTTACATTTTCTTACCTCTTGAAATATATTCTACATAGTTAATTATGGTATATCTGCAACTGCAAATAAAAGTTACATTTAATTTAATTTTTCATTATATTAATAAATTAATATTTTCAAAAAAATTGTTTTCGAATATTTTTTATAAAAAACTTCAAAATTGTCAAAGAATAATGTTCAATTGTACTTTTCTTCTTTTAAAAAGAATTTCGTGTTCAAGCTTTTATTTGATAACAAGATTCAATACTAAAAAATAGTTTCCATTTGATATTAATATAAATTAAAATATTGGTAATTAAAATAATGCGAGCTTATACCGTTTTGTTCAATTATTTATTATTATTAAACCCAAAGACAGTTTATTCTACACATGAAAACAAAATAATGAAAAATGGAATTATGTATGTAAGAGATTATTATATTATTTCAAGTTTAATTTAGATATTTCAAAATAGATTACGTAAAAGAAAAAATTGATGTTTAGCACGGAATAACGTAATTCGAGGATTAATTGTATAGAAGTACCGTACTTAACTGATATTATTGGATACTTTTATATCCTGGCATAATGAATTAATTAAATCCTTTACTTAATTCAATCATATTTGCAGTATGTAATTTTTTTTAATAGCCATATTTTTCATAACTATATTTATAGTTTAGAAATTTATTTCAATGTCTTATATTTGTGTTAATTAGATGAGTATTATAAAATTTTATTACATTATATTAGAAGTCTCTATGACACTAAAAATTTTCCAGAAAATCTCTTGTTTTAAAGAGTAAAGTTGGATCTGTTTATATTTGAAGTTAAAAAATAATATAACTTTTTAAGAAAATATATCGGTTCAAAATTTAATTTATAATTTATGAATAAAATTAATGAATTTTTAACTTTAAGTCTTAAGTTATATATATGTAATAATTATCGATAAAATTATAAATAAAATTATTAAAGTAATTTATTTTATCAAATATAACAAAAAGCTTGTATTGTACATAGGCTTAATAGTATTGTATTAATGTAATGTAATGTAATGTAATGTAATGTAATGTAATGTAATGTAATGTAATGTAAATAAAAATAATACAATGTCGATTGTAAATTCACTAATAATCGTCAAGAACAAAGCATGCAGTACTTATGCAAATGATTTTCGAATTTACAAAAATTATTTGAATATCCAATGTGAAATTGGTAATTTATCATATAGTTGACCTAATCAGTTAAATATCTACGTTTAATAAAATATATAATTTAAAAATTGGCTACAATGTTCATAAGTAAATAAATGTAATTTAAGAATTCTGAATATAACAATTCATAAAACAGCTATAAAAAATATGAATCGCTACATTTCATTTAATAACGAAAAATTCAATGGAAAAAAATATTTAATATTTAGTTCAGACTTTATTGAAATCTTTTTATTTGCTATCAGTAACCTGCACCTTATTAATTTTTATATTCTATGTTTTAGTCAATTAGTGAACGATAATAATTTTTTGATAAGTAAAGAACCGTAAACAGATTATAATTTCTGATTATGCTTATATCTTTTGAATTATTCAGCAAATTAAATGGTCGTATATTTCATTCATACTTTTTTCGATTCATGTGTTTCGTTAATATGTGATCTATTACACTTAATAACATTTTAAGGCTAACATTTAAAATTATAAATATCTAAAATATTTAAAATATGGAACTTGATAATGCTTGGAAACATGTCTATAGACAAAGAATTTAATGAAAATCTAAATCTAAGTAATCTGGAGAATGTTCACTAATGTCGATACAGAATTAATTAATGACTCTCAATAAGCCTTTTGATACAAGGTATACGAGGCGCTTAATGAGCTTACCTCGTACAATTACAGTCTAGCATTGACCCCAAAGCTAAAGGAGGAAAGAGAAAAGATAAGAGAAGGGGTAGAGGTAGTTATAGAGGCGAACAGGGTTGATTTTGAATACCCTCGAAATTGAATTCGAGTAGCTAACTGCTTCGTATATACGGTGAATTTCGAGTCATTAAACCCTCTGGGATGTATTCTAGCCCGAAAAAATGTTTACATGTATGTGTGTATTTGGTTTTGTGGGTTTGTTAATGTGTATATGTGCGTAAGAGAGAGAGATGCATTGAAGGATTTAACTTCCAGTACATTACTCTGTCGCACCATGCGTTGACTACTGCATAATTGATAGGACATTCTTCATCCTCTACTCTCGACAGAGAGATGCGCCTTCACTCTCTTGTCCTAGTTGATAACATATTGACGATGTTTCACAACAGCAGAGGCTTAGCTGCTGCAGATTTATAATAAAAACTAGATAAAAAATGAATTACCTTTAAAATAAAGAAATCGAAATAATTCTTGTTTTTAAGCAGCTAATAAATTATGTTCTATAAATATTTATAGTTAACTTCTCAAATAATTCGAAGAACAAATTGATATAATTTATATTATTTCAATTTATTGATGGTATAACCAATTCAGAATACATTTTGGATGTTTGAATCTTTTTAGCATATAGTAATCCATTTATAATTTATTTTTAAGCCGTTATATAAAAATATATTCATTATTGTTGTATGAAAAAAGTATTCAAGTTAAATAAGTTGTTCAAAAATATTTTACTCTAAATGTTTGAGTTATTCTTTCAAAAAAAAAAAAAAAATTTATTATAAATATAATTTCAAATATATTTATACGTACTATAGGCATTATTTTTTAAATTACAAATTACTTATGATTATATACAATATATGTACATATTATAATATGATTAAAATTTATAAAGTGCTAATTAAAGCAATTTAATTAGTTACAAAATATATGTTTAAAAGTTAATCTAAAGTTAATTATTCGTAAACGGTATAATATAAATTATAAGAATTTATATGTAATCTAATGTAGTAAAGAATGCGTGTAAATAAATTATTTTAAATACGTTTTATAATTTAAAAAATTATGAGCAATAATTCTTTGACTATTTTCACCTTTATAATTATAAATATTCAGTAACAAATTTCTTAATATAAATTTGCTTACATTTAAAAATATACTTAAAATCTACTTAAAATTACGTAAATAATTCGAGTGTATTCAATACATAAGGTATGTATTGAACATTACACGTTACAAAATATCTCATTACACCTTGCTTTAAATGAAAGCAAATTTATTTTTAAGGATATTTCAATTCACAGTGGTGTGGTTGTTCAAATGTAGAATGATAGTCTCAGATATGAAAGTACTCGTCTTTGTCCAAAATACATTATTATAGGTTTATTAAAAGAATCATTTCCGAATATCCAAGAATATATTTGTAAGAAAAAGACGTGTGACGATAAATGCATTTGATTTTATTTCAATTTATTTCAGTTTATAGACATACATTTTTAAAATGACTTTTTCTAAATTTTCTTGTCAATTTTCAACATATGGATAAAATTTTACTATGAAATATATTTTTTAAGGAATCATAAAATTGTATTGCAAATTTATTTCAAACATGAAGTCAAAAGCAAATGTTTACAAAAATCATCCGTGTTTGAGCACGCTAAGAAGTCTTAATCATCTGCTAAAATTAGATTCTTCTTTTTATTGCACATGAATTGTTGTAAAGTTACGTAATAAATTTGTTTATGTTGTAATTTTATTATCACAAAAAGAAAACTGTTGAAACTGTTAAATACATTTACTGTTTATTTAGAAAGAAGTCACTTGTTTTTAAATATAAACCTTGAAAACAGTTTTTTTTATTAATTTTTCATTTAATTCAAAAACTAATGTTTTGTAGCTTAAATAATGAATAGTTTTATTTTATATGTTTTTTTTTACTTTATTCTAGTATGTTATCCTTTTAAACGTTGTCTGTTTTACTGTAAATGCGTACATGGAATATAATAACGTAGGTACTGATTAAAAACATTTGATTATTACTTTAAAAAATTTAATTTTATTTATATAGATATAATTATGTTTGTATTTTTTCAATTAGTAAGAATACCTGGTATATATTTGAACACGTATGCATTGTTAGATATATGGGAAAACTCTGGTTCTGTTTACTTAATTATTCGTACATAGTACTTAAAATATTAAAAATGTCCGAATCTTATTCCAAATAATTATATAAGTATTTGATAGTAGAAAATTATTTCTCAGAGCTTTTTGTAATTAATATGATCTAATGATTAAGACAATATGTGATATATAGTTTCGTCTATTTTTAAATAGTACGATTTCAATAAGATTCTAATATTTAATACTTGATTTTAATATTTAAAATTGCTAGAAAATCGATTATGTACAGTAAATATCATAATATTTTTTTAATATGAACATTTCATGAAACCTCTTAACTTCCTTCTTAGGCTAATACATAGAATTAGTAATTTTCTATATACTCATAGATGTATTTATAAGGGATTTGATCTACCTTTAGTCAGCCTGTTTATTCCTTCCATCGTTCTTTATGTTTCCAAGACTGAATTTCTATTACATTACAGAATCATCATAAAATAATGATCTTAATCTTTATATTATAATTATTATAGTCTGATTTAATAAAGAAAATGAATATTTTCAGAACTGATCTTAACTGAATACATGAAATATATATTAGGAAGTAAACTTTAATTTTCAGATTTGTTATTACATGTCGTTCATTTTAGTTAAGTATACCCTTCTGAAAGAGAGGTGTTACAAAATTTATTCGTCTATATTAGTGGGTATGAAGATATAACATTTTATACTTTAAATATAATAGAAAAATAAATAACTAAAAAATATCAACCATTTTATATGTATCTTTTTTATTTTTTTATTGGCTGCGATTTACAATGCCTTAATAGGCTTTTAGATAAAAATACCCGCCGTTTATAACATAAATGTCATCCAAGATATATCAGCATTATGTTTTTTAAATGAATATATAGTTTTTAAGATTGAAGTTATCAAAGAAATATGGTTCTATTATAGTTTATTTTCTTTCATTAAATAGATTTTAATTCAGTAGATGTTTAAAAGGTAAGTGTACTATTTTAATCATAAAACGCTTTATTTACGCATTAGGAATTATTTTGATTCTTGGTCTTATCACAAGCTTTGTTTTTATTAATTAATTCTAATTCAATTTAAGTTTTAAAAAGTTTACAATGAAAATTTATTCTACTTATAATTTCGTATCGATATATTTAATGAAAAAATTGATAAATTCCGAATTTTAAATAAATTCTTAAATTATTTTGTCCTGTAATATTAAAGAACTTTTCATTTTATGAATTTGCCTTGTAAACAACAGATTGGTTCAACGTCAAAATTTATTAAAATATACCCAAAACTATTATACAGTACTGTAAAGTTTACATAAATACAGTTCTTGGTTATTACATATTATATATTATATGAATGATTACTTTCAGAGAAATTAATTAAAATAGAGTAGTATATCTAATATTATAATAGTATATATTTTTACAAAATAATTTGAATATAAACATATATTTGTTTTACAATTTAATTTGAATGTTTATTGCAATTTAATATTTTTATTTGCTAATATGACTAGTGTTTTAGTTTTAATTTCTGATGTTAATAATAAATTTATAAGTATTTTATAAAATCGTGTATTCCTCCACTAAATTTGAGCACTCTTTCAAGATTTATTTTAATCAAATAAATTTTAATCAAATTCTTTGTTGAATATGTATTAAAAAAAAGTCTTTTCTTATTCCAGGTAAGTTGAAGTCCTGTTATATATGTGAATATCGCATAGTATAGAAACGTATTTTTTCAGAACCAGATAACAAAAACACTAATTTTCTTTTAATAAACTGAGAATATATTAATCGATATTTTACTTATAAAAATATTATTAATAACTTTTTACCACATATACTAATTTATAAAAAATTTATAATAAACATTTTTCTTAAAACTTAATTATGTTTTTTGCAATAAGTGAACTAATTTTTGTTTGATTACTACTTACTGTATGAAATTTCACTCCTAGAAATTTCATTTCGGTGTTTGGTCGTCTTCTTTCCGCCGCTATTGCTTTGAATACATTATTTTCCACAAAAACGGTACATTGTAATTAAAACTGATATGAGATATGTTTACATTCGAGGTATCTTTCTCTAGAATATTCTTCCTTGGTATATACGAGGTAATTGGCGTTAAAATTTGGTTCACGTAAAGAAGATTAAGCTCTCAAGATTACGAGATTCTCTCAAGATTCAAACCAACTTTTAGTTTCACGTCGATATCAAAATTTAAAGTCATTTTTTATCTTTTAAGATGCTAATATAAATTCGTTCAATATTTAAAATATTACACAGTGTTTGTATCTGAAAAAAAAACCTTTGGGTAACCACAATATATATTTTTGAAGTTTCTTGAAATTACAATGAAATAGAAAGTATTCATAAAAACAGAATCTAAAAGATTATTATTTTTACAAAGTACATTTTTTCGTTTAATAATTTTTATCTTAATTTATTTTCAAACATTAGCATTTTTAATTTAATTTTTGGTCATATTTAAATATATCAAATTTGTATATTTGAAAAAATAGTTATTCATTCCAATACATCTGTTTATTTTAAGCTGTATATACTAATATCGGTATAATCTTGCAATTTAATATCCAGTTAAATAAATTTATTAACACGTTAATTTTCTTTTACTTTAATAATATATTATGATATATCATTTTTAAAATAAGTAATTGCTATTATTGTATAAATATTAAAAGTAACATTATGTTGGTGTAATTGTTTGAGATTTATCTATTTATATTATTTTATATTATTAAATTTATATTATTTCACGAACGAAACGTAATAGAATAAATTCCATTCTGGTTGATATGAAATAAATGTCAATTGGATACGAATTTCAGAACTATATTGACATTCAAGAAAAATGTGTGCGTTTTACAGAGGCTAAGACATAAATTAATTTCAAGATTCTTTTTCACTCCCTTTATCACTCTCTTATTTTTATTTGATTTTTTACTTCTTTTCTTACTAGCTTTTTAATAGACTCTATTTTTCACATTCTCACTCCACATTCTATTTCTTCTAGCTTCCCTTCTTTTCTGTTACTCGCAACACTTTACCTATCATTCTCTTCCTATACTCTTCTATCTTTTACTATGTTTTATCTTTCTTTGGTATATTCATTAACTTTAATGCTCATTTCTTTCCATACAGTTTTCAATTTTCTTTTTATAGATTCCTTTATCAACATACATTTTTTAAAACCAAGTTCCTTGTAATATTGATACGATAAGATCGAATAATGGCACTGCAGAACAACATTTCGTCAGAAGAATTTCCATTTCTGCAATTCGCATCATTGCCGTAATAGATTTCTAGAAGGTTTATCGACCAATTGCATCTAATACGTTAGAAAGCTTTCCTGAGCGTCTGCTTTTGCGCGTAGCCCAATCCTCCAGTATAAGAGTGTCACTATCTTTTTCTTTTATCCCGCTTACTGTTTCTCCTTTACACTACGAGTATATCCTCCTCCTTCTATCCGTTTTCACTTCTTTATATGTATCGGACTTATTAGTAAATGTATCCTGTACTAGGGAGGAAAGTTTTTGCATATAAGCCAGATTTCCTTTTTCTTATTCTATTGGCAAGTCAACCCAAAAAGTTTACCGTATACCGCTATGATTCTTAAAAGATCTCAAGGATATTGTATGTCTTATATTACCAAATAAAATTTATTTAAAGCTCTGTTTTATTCGATTTTGAGAAAAACTGAAAAAATGGTATGGTATTTCTCTAGTTTTTCAATCCACCCCTACTACTTCATCACTGTATCGACGAGAGAAGTATTTGATGGTCATCCTTTGAAGGCTGGTTTGATGATTGCGAAACTCGTTGAGCCTACGTTAAATAATTTTTTTTCTCCTGCAAAAGGACATAACTGTATCGAATGTTCCCTTGAAGTTGATGACCGAGGAGACATCGTCATATTCGTGATTTTGTGTTTGGTCGGCGGACTGAATGCACAAGTTCTAACTTGAATGTACGAGGCTATATTAAGAAAAACATATCACATGATGTATAAACCTAGTCTACGTCAATAGTTATTTATTGAGAATTTCTTAAGTATTTTTGTGCTTTTTGAATTATAGCGATATGACGAAAATATTTGAAGTGCGACTAGTGCCCTTCTGCATCGTTGAACAGCGCGGCATATACTCGATTAGTGCACCAGGTTCATTTCTCTACTGGATAATCTTAGCAAGCAAGATGCGTGAACGACACTTGGTATGCAAAGAGCATTGCTAACAAAAGTACGTGTTAAAATTTAACGGTGTATCGTTTTCAATGAAGTTGGCTTCTCGATTACTATTGTCGAACATTTTTGCGACCTAGTGTCTCAAGTACTTTCATTTCATTGCCACGTGCTTACAATATTTGTCAATTGAAGTAAATTTATCTTTAGTTTCTCTTCTCCATTTTGTGGTTTTAGGGGGGTTCCGCTGAGGTTAGACACGTGCTTTACTGCCTCCTGACCACAAGTATCAAGATGTGCATAAACTGCAGGCTCTTTTATGTAACTACTATTGGAAGCACATTTATCTATTTGAAAAATTCATAACATCAAATTTAATGTTTGGATTCTTCTTTGCCTTGCTAATTTTTAAGACTACCAGTGACTTCTGTAAACTCGTGCAATCAATACTTTTTCGAGAACCCTTATAATATATTTATTATAAGTTCCCGAACTAATGCTTAAAAATTATGTATAATCAATTGACAACGTGAGTTAATTCACATAATGTAATAATAATATGTGTACCATTATGTAGTTAGAATTATACTTTTGAGTTATTTCTTCTACTACTGAAAAATAAGTTAAAGAATGGATTACAGAAGAAATATTAAAGAATCGAATATTTAGTCAATTAATCAATCAGTACTATTTATGTATTTATCTTTTTCTATAGACACATTAGTAGTATTTATGTGATTGAAAAGATTAACTAAAACTTTAAAATACTTTGTAAAATTTATTATTATTAGTATAATATCAAATAAAATTATTTTTGATATTAAAAAGAGAATTATTATAAAATTTTTTGTGGAAAATATTTATGAGTTTATTTTTAATTAAAAGTTCATGATTTCTCTTGAATTAAATAAAAGATACAAGTAACTATATAAAATCCGTGGCTTTAATTGGTATTTGAATAATTCTTTAAATGTTAGTATATGCAATGCGCGAAATTATGTTTTTATTTTTTCTTTTTCTCCTTATGTAAACATTTATACATAAATACAACTTTTTATTATAACTATAAAACTAAATTTATACAAATACACAAAAAATATTCGATATTATTATATAAGAGGAATTTGACGAATTTTGTTTTGCAGTGAAAAAGTAGTAAAATAAGTGCGAAATACTTAAATATTTACTTACACTTTTATTATGTAATGCAGTAAAAAATGATATTGCTACATTAACTTTAGTGTACTTCGAATGAAATACTTTTTTCTTAAAGAGACGTAGTTTGAAGTTCATTTTTATTATTGCATTCGTATATTCGATTAGTTGTATTATTTCAAGGATAATCTATTATTGCAATTAATATTACAAGTTATGACTATAAAAAAGTTATCTACTTCTATACGTATTTAGTTAAACTTCTGTCTATAAGATAAGAAATATATATTTACTTTAGAATTAAAGTATTATTAATGAATCTTTTATAATGCAGATTCAAAATTAATTAATATCAGAAATGTTGATGAAACTTATATAAATATGTAATATATAAATATATTTAAGGATAATGAAATAGCAAGTCATGAAAACTAAAATCCAAATAATGACTTCATAAATAAAATGTAACTTTTGTATTTATGTTAATATATATGTCGTTTCTTAGCCGTTTTTTATAATATATTTTAAAGATAATTATGTTTTAAAGTCTACTTAATATCATTAAATATATTTAAGCTGAGATTTAATTATAAATTATGAGTGAAAATTTCATTACTTTTATGACATATTCTATTATCCATTTCGCATATTGAATACATAAAAATAAATTAATATTGATACGTTTCCAAAAAATGTTTGAAAATAGTATTCTTAATATATCCCATTCTAATTTATTTCTACATTTCGACAATCTAAACAAATCCGATAGATATCATCGAACAATGTATATTTTTAGATCAAATTACTATACAGCGGTGAAGCGAAGGAAAATATTTTTATATACAAAATCGGGTACTTGTTATTTTTATTTTTCGATCACAAAAATTGAAAATATTATGAAAACATTAATTTTTTTAAATACTTCAAGTACGATTTATACTACAAGTTTGTACTGAAAAATAGTTTAAAAGTTTAGTAATTAGATATCATTATAAATAAGAACAACAAAAAATGATACTCTATATATATTGAAAATCAGAATTATTAAATAAAAAGTAAAAAATTCATTACTAATTTGTGATTATTTTACATAGTTTAACAATTTTTTTTTAAAGAATCATATTGTCAAAATATTATAATTTCATTAATAAAGTTAAATTATGTGAAGTACAAAGAAGTTATAATTGATGAGTAATATAAAGGTGGTACTCTTAGTCTATTTTTATTAAAGAAAATTATTAAGAAACAAAAAGGAAAATTTATGTTAGTTTTACAATTATTATTGCGTCCCGAAAAATTTAGAATATCTTGGGTGCTAGCCAAGTCTTGTTGACTAAAGATAAATTTCACGGTGAAATAAGTAAGCTGTAGTCAGATCTGTATCGACGAAATTCCTATCGATTTAGCTACCTTTTTGCGCCTAGTTTTTCGTGTCAATAGTTTTCCTTCATATTTTTCATTTACTCGTATATTTTCATATATGATGCGCATACTGATATTTTTCATTTTTTTCCTATTAATGTCTGTATATTCAGATATGAGAAATTATGTTAGAAACTATATTACGATAGATATGATGCTATAAATATTATTCTAATTGGACAAATACAGATAAATGCAAAATGTACTATAATCATGATTATATTATTTCCATTGAAATTTAAATCTCATTTTTATTTATTTATGTATAAAATACTTTATCTTATATTCATCATTCATTTAATCGTGTAGAGTTTTCTCGTACGTGTCTAAATGAACAATAATATTTAAACTATTCACATACCGTATGAATAAGTGTAAAATTTTATTTATACGTGAAAAATATAATTAAAATATGCTTGTGGCTTAAATTTACATCGTTGATTGTATCGTTTAACATTTTTTTATAATTTGAATACAGAATTTTCATACTTTAGAATAACTTTAATAGAAATTGTATCATTAAAAATATTTTTGCGTTCATTTCATCAATATAAAAAAAATTAGATAGTTGAATTACAATTTTTTGGATTATTTATGTATTTGTAAATTTACTAAAAATATTATAATAAATTTGTAATCATACTTGATCTAATTATTGGTTCAAATTCATAATGTAAAAATCTTACTCTCTTACATTATTTCAGATACATTTTTCTTTCATCCTTTTTTAATATTAGTAATTCATCATCCTCTTACCTTATTTTTTTAGCATTCGAATCTTTCATACATGTATATAAAAAAATATCTTATGTTACATAAAAAATTTCATTTTTTTCGCTCTTTCATGTATTCACCTACAGGATTATTTCAAACACACACACACACGCAAGATATTTTTGTCAATGGGATATTAGACTATCATGCAACTTCATTTCTTGTACGTCCGAATGTCCGTCATATTCTTTTTTGCTTTACGTATATATTTCAGCATTTTCTACAATTTTGATTTTTGTCTACTTATATGCACCAGTATAACGACAAAAAATTGTGTCTTTATACCACGTATTCTTTAAATAGCAGATGTTGCACTGCTGCGCAGTAAGGACAATATTTCAATTGCTAGGAACTGTAACGCCCATAAAAACTGGACAGGTGAATATATATCTTGCTTTGTTTCATAGATAAGACAGCAAAAGTATCTCGAAAGATGCAAGATAAGGTTCAATATGAAAATTTCTAATTAATCTTGAAAATAGCTTTAGTTTTATTTCATAAATTTATCGTTAAATTTTTTCAATTATTTATTATTTCTCTCTCTATGTATATATATAATTAAAGTGGGTCCTTTAATAAAAAAGATCATATAATTATTAAAAATTCAGGTAGATCAGAATGATAAGCTTACAATAATTATAAAATAAGTTTCATATGTACAACCCAATGAAGAATGAAATTATGTGGTTCAAGTTTTTGAAATGTTTAATATAATTTTTATAAAAAGAAAAATTAATAAATTGTTCCTCATTTTAAAACAATGTTTAGATAATTTATTTAAAATCAATGAAAAAACGTGTATTAACAATAGTGACTTAATATATTTGTAATATATCACGTAAATTTCACTTTTTAATTTTATTTGTGTCATCTTTCTAATAGCATTTGAATTAAATTCATTATAAAATAATTTTATAAATAAAGTTTAAATTTTTTAAATATGCTATTGTATTATATATTATTATATTTCTGTAGTTTTTAGAAAAATAATATTATTGAATTATGAAGCATGTACTGATAGTGTTGATAAAATGCCTAAATCTAAGCTGATTCTTATGAAATTTAGGTGAGGTTATATTTATACATATAAAAGCAAATCAATATTTTTATAAAATAGATAAATGCTTATATAAATATATAGATAATTTTTATGTTATTTGTTATTAATAGATCGTTTATACTGTAAGCTTAAATCATGTTATGTTTCGGATATTATTCATTATTTTTAATATTACTAAATAATTGTAGGACTAGAAAGTTCTTTCATATTTTTCAGAAGAAAAATAAATCCTACTATACGTTTTATATGTATACTATACGTATTATAGAGAAACCATGTCAATATGACATGGTTTCTCTTTCTTAGTTATATCTCATAGAAAATTATTGTAACTCTTTCTATAGAAAAATTCAGTTTAAGCTTTAAGGCGGCTTTGTTTTATATCACGTATAAAAATTGTTTAAACATATCAAATTTTTACGAGACTTATATCCAGCCATTAGTTAGAATTGATGAAGTATATCATAGCTTGTGTAAGGTTAAAAAAAATAAACATGTTTTATAATCCACTCCACAAGAGCCCCCGTTCAATTTGAATAAATATATATTTTTTAGTAGAAAAGAGTTGTATACCTTTTTTACATTGCAAGATATTTGAATTTTCATAAAAATTAAATCCTCCACTCTGTTCTTTTGTTTATTTATGTGATTTTTTGAATTTTTAATTAAATTTGATTTATTATAATAACTACATGGTAATTGCTTATCTTTTAAAAATTAGATATTATATAACGTAGGTAATTTTGTGTATAATTGGTTGGAATTGTACAGCACATATCGTAGAAAGAATGTGTAAAAATCTATTTAAAATATATTTGCACTGATTATATATGTGCTTAGTAAAAGAACAATCGAAGAGAAAAATTGTATAAAATATTGTAGAAGAGTCGAAAAACAAACGATCTGTTCCAATTAATATCAGAGTACAGAATTTGGAAAAATTTATGAATAAATATTAAGTTTAGTTAATAGAATAAATTTCATAATTTAGCAAATGCTACATTATAAATGTAATTTACGAATTAATAATAATGGTAGTTATTTTTTGTATTTGGCATAAAGTACTTGATTGAATGATTTTGCCAAGCTAATATGTGGAGTATGTATTTTCAGTTTTTTATATTACAAGTTACGTTTAATTAATAAAAATACTTTACGTTAAATGAATTAATTGAATAAATTTGTTGTTAAAAGTACTCCATAAGAAATTCCAATACTTATATGAAATGTAAGTATATTCATTAGCTATTAGCGCAGATGTGATAAATACAAGGAAATTTTAAAATTAGTTCTGAATTTTAAATACTTTGATATTTTACTGAGTATAGACACTTCATGAAAGCATTATATATAAGGAATATAAACTACCACTATACTATCAAAAGATTCTTGTAAGACTTGGAAAAATTATTAGGCACTAATGCTTTCTAGAAACGGTATTTATATATTTAAAGAAGGATATGTAACTTATTTCTAAAAAGACACTATATATATAAAGTAACAGATTTTAAATAAAGAGTAATTTTATACGAAGTAGTTGAACAAAAATTTAACAGGTCATTTGGAATCACTAATAAAAAAGAAAATTACTTATTAGAATAATTGAAGTTATATTTATAAGTAAAATATAATTCGTTAAATAAAAATATCTATTTTTACTCATCTCTAGTATTTTAGTTGCTCTTCTTTTGAGCTAAACGTAAAACATTTCTTACATTACAAGCTTGATGATGATGATGTAACAACCTAAATCTGATATTTAAAATGTTTTTAATTCAGTTTTTCTAGAGTCTGTATTAAATTAAATATTACAGCATAGAAAAAAAATTACTAGTAAAATCAACTCTCAAAATTATCCTTATGAGAGAAAGAAAGCGATAAAGTGTTGTATTTAAAATAAAGCACGTTAGCATTTCTTTTTTTAAAAATAAAAAAATTGAAATAATCAATCAGTGTCAAAGTATAGTAATAAAATATAAGAACTATTAAGAGGATTTAAATAGTGGGAAATGAATTATTATTGGTGTTTGGTAAAGAAGAGGCAAGGGAAAATCAAGAAAAAATGAGTAGATCAGATATACACTATAATAAATACTACGATATATATGTATATATTTTAACGATAAGAATATATTCTTTATCAAAATATTACAATTAAAACAAGATATTTTTTTCTTCAATAGAGACAAGTACCTGCGTTACCTGTATTAAAAACTTTCTACAATTTAAAGTTATAATCTAATTGTTATTTGTTACACTTTCATTAAAATATATTATTTATAGTTTTCTTAGCCAAAAATCATTGTAATAATATAATTATTTATTAATTGTAATAATAGTTAATATGTAATAGATTCTAGCAGAATTTAAAGTTTAAAATAAATGAGTAGATTAAAAAGTTTCAATCGATGATCATATTTATTTATTTACAGGAAAAACAATTTTATAGTTATAACTTCTTTGTACTTTAATTAGTATGATTTAGAAAAAATATTCTTAGGGCTGATTTTATAATTAAAATTAATTTTTGTAATCTTATAAAAAAAAATTTAATAATTTTTTAAGCAGAGTAATTTTTTAAAGAAGAAATATATTAACTTCCATATTCTGGTTCTCATGGTAAATAATGATAAGTAAGATTATATAATTATTAAAAAAGTTTGAAGTTCCATTCCAAAGTTTGCTTTCTGCACATGTACGAATACAGCGTAGAAACTCGACATACGAGATAAGCTCGTGAATCATTTCTGCGGATACTAACGGCAAAAGGATAAACTCACAAAACTATAAAACTGAAAGATAAAATATATATAACCATAACTTCTTTTTAAATAATAAAAAAGTATTTCTTTTATTCATTTAGTTTTCAGTATAACTCTAAAATAATTTACTATATTACTGTAGAAATTTCAATAGTTTTTCATGTAAGTTTATTATAGATATTTAATAAAAAAAATAAAAAACATTGTTACTCTTTCTGTCATGCTGTTTTGAACATAGTTATTCTTTGTCGAAGTTTGTTCTTCTTAGATACTCTTTTTTTATATACATATCTTCAAGTGTTGCACCTATTTATCTAATTTTATATTCACTGACTTCCTTCAGTTACATTTGGTTTCAATGGTGATGAATATTTTCTTTCTTGTGTCCATATCCCTTTTATCCTCTTTTGCCTCTTCTCCTGATTATTTACCTTCCATCACGATTCGTTTTTACTTCGCTTTTTCATTTTTCTTTCTTACTTTGATTTAATCTGTCATTTATTTTCTTTTGAGAATGAGAAACGTGTGGAAAGAGCTTGAGCCTCTAAAAATAGCGGTATACGAGTGTTTCTCTCGGCACTGTCGATCATTGACTTTTACCGTCTGGACCTTGTATAACTTAACGCGACGTAGTCATTTACTAAATCCTTTTTAATTAATCTATTAATTTTCATCTACATTATAATGTTTTTATATTTATGCGCATTATGATAATCCCAGCAGAAAATGTACAAACTAAAAATAAGAATTGTATTATTTACCTTACGACAATAGTGGTCTTCTAATTATTTTGAATAAATACATGTATTTTATTCACAGAAGGAATATAGTATTGTAATATGAATCATTTGCATATAGAATTTATGAATATTCTTATGTGTATGGATTTCCTTATAGAAAAGACAAAAATTTTTCATAAGAATAGACTGATTTTTTATTTATTATAAAATTAATTAAGATTGTACAAAATTGATTTTCTTTTCTGTTGAAAAATATCTTAAAACATTAATCAGTGTAATTACAAAGTTAATGAGGAAAGAAAAAAATGAATTTTTGTTTATTAAACAGTTTGAAAAATTGAATTACATTTTTTACAAAACTGAAAATACAAAAATGTTGCTAATATAAAAAAGATTAATTTTGAATTAAAATTTATCCGATGATAGATATAAGAAATATTTTATTTTATAAAAACATGTTATAAATTAAATAATTTTTTTATTAAGTTTAAGCTTTATTAGATATTTTTTTATTATATATTTTATTATATATTTTATTTCAATATTAAGTAAATACAAATTAATATTAACACTGTAAATATTAATATAATTTGCATGAGTGATAATTATTATTATTATAAGAGAATTAGTAGCACACTTAAGTTAAAACTCAAAACATTACTTTTATAAGAAATTTTATATCCTATTAAATTAATTCAAAGTTGAAAATATAACAATCATTTACAAACTATTTCATGTAATATTTCTCATATAAGTGAAAAATATTTGATTTTATATTTCCTAAATTAATTTGTAGTATCATCTTGAATAAACTTTATACATCCTAAATATTTATTAGCAATATAAAACCCTCTTTAAATAATTATCCATTTAATTTTATAAATATAGCTTACATTGAACACCTATGCCGTATTGTCTAATTTGCATTAAATGCACAAATCAAATTTCTTGTTATAACATCACTTTAAGTAGTTCAAGTAGTGAAATACACTTGTACTTGTACAAGATTAAAATAAGTCTTCGAAGAGTTTTCTTAGGTACTTTGAAAAACCGTGTCAGCCGTTGCCTTTGGCCCTACATAAAAGTCTAAATAAGAAGTGTTTGTAGTTACAAGAGTGCCCAAGCCCACTGACTTATTAGCATGTGAAGTATTTGTCGAGTTGACTTTGTTGTTTTACGACAAAGCAATTGCTTACATAACAAAGGTTTTTCTTGTGAACATTTACAATGTTTAAAATGGAGTATAATAAACAATGAAAATATTTAGTAAATTAAAGTTATTACACACGAATTTATCTGATTATTTTTTGATTTTTTATATTCATGTACAAATGTACAGTATTAGCGAGCCTTTCGAGATTACATTATGGAGTACATATGGCATACTTCGATTTATACACCAGCGATTGATACAAATAATTAGTATCAGCCAGTTGCGGAATCCTATAGGCAATCCAATTCCTTATCCGCATTCCACTTATCTTATGATAATGTTACCCACTAATAGGATTCAATTTGCCTACGCGTCAGTTGTATGGGTCATTATGAAGAATATTATTATTTAATTATTTAAAGATCCAAAAATATAAATGTATAGAAACTCATTTTAATTACTAAATTTTTAGATTTTACAGTTTAGATCTTTGCACAGTCAATTTCAAAATTTTTATTCATTGAAATTATTTGACATTTCTAAGCATTTATGTTACTCCATTTCATTAATGAAATTAAATTTTACTTTTACATTATTCATGATATAAAAATGAAATTTTCATATTCTTTTTTAAGTAAAAAAATATTTATTAGACATAGTAGTTTAAAAAAATATTGTCACGTGATATGAGTAAAAAAATTATAAAAAATCATACATAAATAATTTTTTCATTAAAAATATGATTATAAATTATTTTCTGATCTTAGTAAAATAATTACAATATGATATGAAACTATAATAAACATGCATAAATATTTTAAATAAGGAGTGTGGATTTTACCACAATAATATTGAATTTGGAACAAGATATCACAATTGTTAATATTATATTTTGCAAAAAAATATAAGATAAGTTCATAAGTTTAAATGTATACAAAATAAGTTAATTACGTTTCCGAAATATTTAATAGCACTGACTGAAAATTATTCAAATAAACTGTAAAATAAGATTTTAAAATAAGATATTTTAACATGTGCAGAGATAGTGCAATATTTCATTAGAATATTGATATGGAAGGATTTTGAGCTATAATATACCTTTTCATTCTTAGGAAGACCTAAACTTCACCACACAAAGTACACGAAGCATTAGTTAATAATTAACAGACTATCAATTATTATACGTTAATTTCAACTTATAGTGAATTTATGACATGTCATTCATGTTTGATGTGAAGTTCCGATTTCGAATTTCGTATAAAGATAATGAATAATGATTTCTTCTCTAAAGTCAAGAAAATGGAAATATTCGTATACATGATCATATGAAAATTTAGCATGTCTTGCATATATTTTTTTCCTATTTATCATATCAAAATTTTCTTTCATATAATTACCGAGATTTTATATATTTAATAATATTTATTAATATTTTATTCTTAAAATTCTAATACAGTACCTTTCATACACTATTTATATTCAATAGCCAATATTTTGAATAATAAAAAAAATTTTTTTAATACATACATACATACATACATACATACATACATATATATATATATATATATATAATAGAATTTTAGATAATTTATCATAAAAATGATTAGGTTATATTATAAGTTATTGTATTGAAAACTATTATTATCTATAATGATTGAAAATTAATATTAACAGTTTTCCATAGTAAATAGTTTAAAAACTAAATGAATCAAAACATAATGGAACTATAATTTATTGTAGATACTCTAATTACATTTCTATAAATATTATAAGAATAAAAAATTTGCATAAAATATTTTTGTGTATCCTTATTAATATTAGTAAGCAATTTCAATAGATTCAAATATTTTTAATTAATTATAATTATATTATAATATATGTATATGTAGGCAGATGATACACGTAATGTACCATTGCTTAAATATCTGCGAGATTTGAATTGCGAATGATCATATTATTTTGTAGAGGAAAGTAATGCATATTTTATGTAGTGCATAAACAGTTATTTTTAAATTAAAATAATAAATTAATAGAGCGTACACATCATATTTTAGTATCATTAATTATTTTAAATAATTAGATATAATTTTTCATTATAAATGCTATATCTAAATTAAAATGGGTTCTAAATTTAATAAGCTGAAATTAGAGTATGTATCCTTACTTTTACACCGTACATTTATATTTGATTTGTAAAAATATTTTTCCATAATTTATACTAAAAACGTATATGTTTAGCTCATCAATTGTATATATTTTATTCTCAGAATCTAAATAATTAAATTTTTTAGAATTATTATAAATAATTTAAAATAAATTATAACATACTTAATTTACTTTTTCTAATATCTTAGAAAATTGATTCGATTTTGAGTGAGATGAACAGATCTTTTTTAAATAGATATAAGAGAAAACAAATGTTTTAATGATAAATCGAAAAATTGGGAGAAAGTTACAAAAATACGTACTAATAAAAATTGAATAATTTGTAATTAATATGATTTATAATTTGTTTAAAAAAATTTGTATAGAATTTTCAATAAGGAGTAGATATTCAGAATAATAGCAAATTAAGTGTAAAAGATTAATTATTGTTATAATACATGTATTTATATAAAATAGATTATTAAATAAGTAAGCTTTATATTAACATTCAAATATTTTCAGTATTTTATAACTTTTGAGTTTATAAAATAAAAATATTAAAAAAATTATAGTTATTATGTTTTAATTAGTATTTTTGTATAAATATTTTCTATTCCCTAAGTAATCACATATTAAGAAACAGTTTCTTGAATCTAAAATACGTTTTAAAAATTGAAGCAAAGAATTTTCCAAGTTACTGTTCATCTTAATTTACGGAGTAGAAAAACTATATATATTTTAATTTGTTCATTATTTTTATTTTTATAAAAATTTTAATTACTTAAGAAGAATTAATAATCATTAATAAGTTAAAAGCTTCCAAGAATAGGTAATTAATGTTTTAAATTGATATATAAGACTTATAATTTAAAATTCGAATTATATACGTAAAATAATAGTTAAACTCGATATATGTAATTTAGAAAATAGATTAGCATTCCAATATTAGAACTTAGAAATTACAAAGAATAGTTTAACGAGTAATAAGTATAATTAATTAGTCATGTAAATAATGTTAGCAAAGAACAATAGAATAAAATAAATAATTTATCACGAGTACTTAATATATTTAGAATTATTTAAAGCAGGATTATGTCATTGTTTTAATAGGATTATATTATGTTAACATAGCAATACATAATATTACATTAGAGAATACTTTAAATTTTATATAAAATAGGATTTTACGTGTACAAGTGTGTACTAATCTTTCTTATTATCAAATTTGTTATTTGCTTCATTATTTTGTTACAATAAAATCAATTATTTATTGTAGAGTTATATAAAATATAATAAATTTTTATGCAAAACTATCTTTTTAAATGAAGTATTATTTATTTATATCAAGTCATCTTCGTTATCGCTGAAATTATTGTACGTTTTATTAAATCGATATCCTTATTTAATTTTCATCTGTTGTAAAAGATTATTTAATGAACGTTGGAATCATGAAATGTACGAATAATTTTTGACTTTTTTTAATATCTTTGTATTTGTTAGAAAGAAATAGTTTTACGAATATTGTAGCTTGACTAAATTCCATTTTCATTAATTATGAAAGTCTCTGATTAAAAGTTTACGTTTATGTTTAAATTAAAAAAATATATAACCTTATTAGCACAAGTATAGTAATAACGTAAAATATTATATTATATTTCATAAAATATGAATTATAATTTAATGAATTATGGTATTTTTTAATTATAATTAAGTAAAACTATCTTTGTAAATACTACAGTTTTTTCTGATGAATATTATATTATTTATATAATGTTTCTTATTTCTAGACCTGCATGAAAATGAATAATAATTAATAGATGTAAAGATAAACAAGTAATTATCTTATTCATCTGAAAATGATAATTTTTTAAATGTACGTAAATAAATATGTATTAGTATAATTTTTTATTTGTTTTTCTTTAGATTTAATAAACGTAATTTTTGTATATTTTCTTTTATAGATGAAAAAACAATGTGTCTTTAGATTTTTCTCACTTATCACTGTGCTACGCAATTAAGAATGACTCTTGGATGGCTCAAGAGATTATGGCTCGAATGGTTATTTATATCTGTTAAATCTTAACGAAAAATATATTACCATTGTTTTCTCTCAATTAGAATGTCAGAAATAAATCTTTTATTTACTTTTATTGCTTTAAAAAGGAAGGCAATTTCCAAAGTAAAATAGTCAGTTCCACTAGAAGTGTCCTAGGCATTTCTTTTTATTTTTATAATCGACTTCATAAAATCGGATATTATATATATAATACAGTCGTTGACCAGCTAGTGAAGAAGCAAGGAATTAGTCCATCATACTCTCTCGGGACCTGTTACTATTTGGTCAAATGGTCAGTTTAAAAAGTCAAATTGTAAATCACAGGCCAGTTATCCCATTCATGTTTTGCTCAGAAGCTCTGAGGCCTCTGTTAAATCTAGCAATCGTGCTCTAAACATTACATCAGTATGATGTATTGTAATTGAGCGATTATAATTGGAAGCTAACTGATAATGGAATTTCAGCGTGATGATATCACATTTTTACAAGAATTCCGTCATTCAACGAGAATTCTTTTTAATAATTCCATTCATACACCAATGACACTCGTATATTCTGAGAGATTTAATTAGGAAAGCCTTCATTTACTACTCTAAACACTCAAAGTTAGGTTCACATCTTTCACGGATGCCTACGTTAATGCCTCCTCCATCCTACCAATAGATATTCGCATCAAGGTGGCGACTTTTATTCATCATATCTTATTTTTCTGACTATTTAAAACAAAATTTTTACTTTTTATTTTAAATAGTTTATATTATATTATACTATTTTAACAAATAATTTTTACCAAGATTCGTCGTAAAATGAAAATATTTCGAGTGATACAGATGATTGCTTAGTATTCTCTTTATTCACAACATAGTTTTTTTGTCAAAAGTATCTTCTATAAAGAGGTTGTCATCTATTAAAGTAGTTTTGTCTCCGCTTAAAAATGTTATGAGTCGGAGTTCATCTTTTTCATGTTAAATTTGACTAATAATGAGGTTTTTGAATGAAAGTCTCGGTTTCTTTTATGTAAATGGATATAAAGAACTTTATTTTTTAGCCAGAATTAAAAGAATTATAATTTTTGTATGAAAATCCCACTTGAAAAGCCTAAAACTGGTTATTCGTGAATAAGTAACTATTCTAATAAATCAAACTTATAAATTTCCTTCTCCATTTATTTAATTCATTATTCACAATTATTTCTTGTATTTTTATTCTAGATTTGAAAAGCCATCTATTTTCTATTTAAAAAGAGAAGTAAATTTCATGCTTAGAATTTTTGAGATTTTCTAAACATATTCATCACCAAAATCAAGATAATTTTCATTCTTCTAATTTTTTTGGTAATAAAGTATATTTATAGTCAATATATAATGAAATACCTGCAATATTTTTTGTAAAATAATGTATAATTCTGATTTTGAATATTGACAATTTTAGTTTGAAACAACGTTTACCTATGATTAAAATAGATATCATATATTATGATTAAAATAGATATCATATATTATGATTAAAATAGATATCATATATTAATATTAGTTTTATGTATAATCAAAAATGAAAATATCTTTAAAATGTTTTCAAATTCAGAAACTTTTTCATTTAATAAAGAAGATAATTATTTTTAGTAAACTATTTACCAAATTCAGTGATGGAGTAAATGTAGAGTAGACTGAAGAAATGACCGTCCAGCTACGAAAATGGAAGGAATCTCGTAGGATGATGGATTACGTCGCTTAAAAATTGATCGCGACGTAGTTATGTATAAAAGAAATATGCGTTTACTTTTTTTGGTTGGATGCTTCTGGAAATTGTTTGGTATTTCAAGAGGGAGGGATAAAGACATCGAATTTAAGAAGATTGAGGAATAATTGGTTTGTTTTACTAAAAAATCAGAAAAATTTATGTAATTTATATTAATATGAATATAGATAATCTGTATAAAACATTATTTATAAAATAATCTTCTTTTTTTACATAAAAATTTTGGATATATGACTAATATTTTTCTAACTAAATAACTATGAAAAATTCACTTTTTTTAATTATTGATTCAGATTACTTTTCACATCATTTTTTATATAGTTTATAAATTTTTTTTCAAAATTACTATTAACCATTCGTAAGATTATTGTGGTAACTAACATTCTTTTATTTTTGCAATTACATTTACATACCATATATAAATAGTTTAAATTTAAAAATATATCTTATTCACAAAGTAAATTTATTAATGATTAAAGTAAATGACTTAAATTGTTTTAAAATAAAAATATTTCGTATATATAAAAGTACTTTTATACTATTCTGAAATAATATTTTAAGCAGAATTATGTATTCGTAACTAATGTTATTATGAAAAAAATAGTTTTCAAAATACTTATTGAACAATTAAAACTATTTATATACATTTTATGTGTATTATACTTTATTTTTTTATATACTTTGAATTTATTATTGATTATAATCCAGTGAAATTAAACGGCTTGAATTTATTAATGGAATTAATTATAAAGTATTTTTCATGTATAATAAATTATTATTTCATTTACATATCTAATTTAGAAATTGCTATAATAACGTAATATTAAATTATTAAACTGCATTTGTATAAAATTCTATTTATCTGTAAATTAGAGGATTGTTTAATTATATTGCTTCATTTTATTATATGATATGTAAATGTCTTTAAAATTGAAAATCAATTAAT
Organism: Wiebesia pumilae; assembly: GCA_018907045.1. Classification (NCBI taxonomy): domain Eukaryota; kingdom Metazoa; phylum Arthropoda; class Insecta; order Hymenoptera; family Agaonidae; genus Wiebesia; species Wiebesia pumilae. Next base: position 3,828,017 of record JACCHZ010000104.1, read on the forward strand.
GAAATTTATTAGAATATGAATTTTGGAAAAATAAATTTTTAAAAATGAATGGTCTCATCATTAAAATACATAATAATGTTTTGTTGTTAAAATTGTAGTTATTATTGATCTAATTTTCGTGACTAAAAATTTTAAAATTTGCTGCAATAGCTTATCAAATTACACATTAAAATACAATAAAGAAAACATCAAGTGCAAGCTCTCTAAAATATAAATAGACATAAAATAAGAGATGAAGAATTAAGAAAAGAAAAGAGGAAGGGGTTGGTAATTCTTTTTCAACTGTATACATTTACTTTAGAAAATTGGGATGATCTATATGTTTTTCTGGCTGTAATATAAATTCTAATTCCTCATTTTTATACATTGGATAGTCCTGTGCGAGTGCAATCATAAGGTAAGTCACTGTCAGATATTAACATCGAAGTGAGATTAATGACCTTCCTATTTACATGAGTCTCGAAAAAATAAGTATATGGTTAAAAATGTCACGAAGAAAAATGCCATGAATACAAATCATTTTTATATGCATAGAGCAATGCCTAGATTTTTTAAATTTAAGTAACGTATCCTATTCAACGTTCTGTCAATATTATTTAGAAAGTTTAGAGTTAGTAGATCACTTATTGTATTAAATGAGACAATTACATTCAAGACTTTCTCAATTGTTTCATATAATAATATGAACATAATAGATAAGAAAAAATAAACGAGAAGAATACTTATCCTTTGATATACATAGTATTAAAACTTAGAATTTAGTTTTAAGAATGAAAGAAGTTTTAAGCATATTATTTTGGCTGATGCGATAAACTATCATTTTGGATTAATTAAATAACTTAGATTTTTATATTAAACTTTTTTTAAATATACTAAGTATACATTAACATTTTTATTAGATGAACCATACACTATAAATCACTTTTTGTCGATATGATTTCATAACGTTCAAAATAAATTTGCTTCAAATTTAAAGCAATTTGAAAAATACATTAAAGTAAATATTAAAATCTCTAATATATTATTATTTTTTGTTAGATGTTAGACTTTAATGTAGTTATTAGATGAAACTTTAAAATTTGTGCAAATATTTGTATTTTTTTCTATTTTATTTTTGTGCAATAACAACATTTTCCGTAGAGTCTTAATGATATCTGAAATCATTAAATTTGCAGATATATATGATGCATTTTAATGTACTTCATTTAAATACATTTTTCAACTGTTCTTTAAGTTTTCTCATTTCACGGTACTAAGATCTTTAATACACTGAGCACTCGATTAAGCAGACGTCATATTTTCCTACATACTGAGTTATAAGAGCCAAAAGCTCTTCTATTATTCAGCAAAAAGTAACAAGAGAAGAGGAAGAAAATAGTCAGATATCAAGGCAAAGAGAAAAGAGAGAGAGAGAGAGAGAGTGAGAGAGAGAATGAGAGAGAGAGAGAGTTAGAAAAAAATGAGCGAATTTGTAACAGATACAAAAAATATCTTTACAATTCATAAATTCGATATAACACTACTCTATTTAAATTAAATATTAATTTTAATACTTTTAATTTTTGACACATGTACAATTTTAATAACGGAATTAAGTTACTATCATACTGAAAAATCCAAACGAAGCTAAGCAAAGTAAATTTTTTAACATATAATTATATTGAGTTAAAATCTGTGAAATTCTTTAAAGCTTTGGACTAAATTAAAATTGACAGTTGTTGGTATTTAGAAAATTAATAACAATAATAATTTCAATAATTTTTGTGGTGTCAAATGGTTTCTAAGATTTTTCTAATATATTAAATAAAAGTGTGAAAACTTTTCTTCTGAATTCTTAATTATTTTAATTTACCTTAATTATATATTCTTTTTAATTTTTTTAAATTCATTTTTCATAACATAAGCATAACGTTTTCATAACATTAAAGAGATATAAACAGACGGGTAGATAGATAAATAGAGTATTAGATAGATATATAAATAGATGGGAGACAAATATAGATGTTCGTATTTATCGTGGTTAAAGAAATATCAAAAAGTATGAATTGTCATGCATGAGAGAATTAAATTACTCTCATATAGTCTATAAAGACTCAATTTAAAGTTGATATTTGTTATATAAAGTCGATACTCTAATTTGCATTGGTAGAAATATTGTCGGTAGTATTGAAATAATAGAAATTTAAAGCATAAGTTATGACAAACTCGAAAATTTTTTATCTCTTATCTATGTACTTAATCTATCTTTAGATGATGTAATTAATATTTTTTTATTAGAGATATATGATTTTTATAAGATTATTTAATTTATTGCACTATTTTGCTTCAAATATTTTTAATGCTAATTATATTTTATAATGATATTCTTATAGTTTATTAATATAAAAATGCGGGTAATATTATACTTTACAATAATTTCATACTTTACAAATATGAAATTTTATATTTAAGAATTTAATTTCCAAAAGAGAATAAATGAACTTTATTAAAAAATTATAAGTATAGCAGAAAATAATATTTATCGATCTCTTTTTACTTTCAATATATAGGTAATCAAAATACGAATTTTCAAAATTTCTCCAAAATGAATTTCTGGAACTTGCAAAATCTTAACATTTTAATTTCTGCTTTCCAGTTTCGACTTAGAATTCGAATACATTGCTTTTCTTTGCATGCATATAAATATGATCTACAGATTCTATAGAAAGTATTTTTTCTCTCTCTTCATCTTTACTTGATAATATAGTATGTTGAGAATTTTCTGGTTAAGTATTTATCAGTTAGATACTACCTAACAAGCAACTATGTACAATTACTTTCACAAGTGCGATTTTTTTTTATTAAAAAAAAACTTTTACCATAATTTTACATAATATATATTTATAAAAGCAAAGAATAGGAAAATTATTTGACATCATTCATATGATTCTATTTTTTACTGTGATTTTTAATTATATACCTTAACTGTTTTCGAATGAAATGATTTACCGTGACTTCTGAGTAATTTATATAGATAAATACAAGGATATACGTATGATTAAATATTTATTCGAAATTATTAGTATGAAAATGTACACAAATAAGTTTTTTTCTTTCTATTTTAAAAAATAACATATATTTTTGAATTTATTGTATTTTACTTTCTAGTATAATCGACTGTAAAAATCAGATAGAAATTATAGTGATCAAATTTTAAAGCTTCTTCTGTAGATTGTAAATAAAATTTGTCTCTAATACATGAAAACGTGATTTTATTTTTCATATATTAAGCTTAGCTTATATCCGTGATTTTTAACGAATTTGAATTCTTACTCGATGTTTATCCTTGTTAATAAGGTAAAGTAAATTTCGATCTCATTATGAATATGTAGAAAATATTCAATATGTTCGTTTACTTTAATATGGTTTACTAAATTTGCATATAATTTTCTATTTATGTCTTTATTGAATATTAGATATATTTATTGTTTACATTATACATTAACTAAAATGGAATAAATTGATCGATTTGTCGCGATATTACAATTTTAAATATTCTAATAATTACAGTTTTTTAAAAAATCAGTTTATACACGTGACAATGTAGATACTATTATGTGTATTACATAGTATGTATAATACGTTTCTGTAATAGAAGTTTGTTTATAGAAAAGTAAATTAAAAGTTTAATTAATAAACGAATGCAAATTTTTCATACAAAAGGTTTGAATATATAACTAATGTAAAATACGAATATTTATCAATTAGTACGTAGATCATTAGAACTTATATAAAACTAATTTGCATCAAATAGAAATAAAAATGCTATATACCTACATAATGAACTAGCAATAAAATAAATAGCAAATTGCATTCATTAGAACTAAATTTAATGAACTTTAGAAAGTTTTCCGCTCATTTTAGGCAAATAATGATAATGAATCATTAAAATATTTTAATAGTTAGTATTATAGCTTTAATTTTTTTACAACCAGTCCAGTATGAGCTCTAATTTTATTTAGTTCCTATGTCGATATACTTTATTCCATATATGCCTTATAATTTTTGAGCATATGTATGAAATAAATTTTTACTTTAATAATACAATACTACAGTATACTTAAACAGTGGTTTGATTTTAGTGTTTGAAACTGGAATATTAATTTTAAATCGTTTTTTCATTTTAAAATAAAAATAGATAGCTATTAAAATATATTTTATAAAAATACCATATTAGTTACGGTTTATGTTTATCATTATATTTAACAGAGAATATCGGATTGAATTATTAACTGCAGATCGTAGTTAATACTATAAATAACGCTTCAAATTAAAAATTTAATTTATTTAAAAATATAATAATAAGCTAGAGAGAAAAATATCAAATAATTGAAATAAATGAATGCCAAATGTTAAAATTTATGTAAATATAATAATACTTTTAAATTAATTAAGATTTTATGCAAACTGTTTCAATTAAAATTTGTAACTTCTTTTCTTATATTAAGTTATTAAAGCTTATCTTATGAAAATGTCTTTGTATATATGTATTTTGGTGAAAATTTTGTATTTTTTACATTTATGTAACAATTTATATCACAACAATACTGACAATGATCAGTGCATATCATGAAATTTACAATATCTTATTTTTATTGAATTAAATTAAGTTTATTATAAGTATCAAAATTTATTTTAATTTGTAATCAAAATATATTTAAATAACATATCTTATATAATGGATTTATTCATCATTAATATTTTCTTAATAAGTTATTGCGTATTTAATCTGATTTTTATAAAATAAATATTGTCTGTTTTTATTTATACTGTTCAATCGTATTATTAATATTGAATAATTTACTATTTATTTAAGTTATACATACTTTTACGCAATTTTATTTTAGTATTATTTCATGAAACTTTTAAAAAAGCCGCTAATGATAAATATTACTTATGAACAGAAGAAAAGTTTGAAGTTTTCAAAATCTTGACAGTTTTATATAAATAAAATGCATTAATTTTTTAAAATTCTATTAACTTGAAAAAATCATTATTTCCATTTCTAACTCCAAATTCCATTTTTTCTTTTCATATTTTCCGTTTTACTATTTTAAATGTGTACTATTATTTTACCATGTGTACCAACTTAGTAAAATAAAAATGAGTTCTTATGAAGTCGAAAGTTTTATAATATTTGAAAAATAAAATTATTGATATATATACTACAATTATTACTAAATATTAACAAACTTTTAATAATTATCTTGTTAATTATCACCTTATCATTTTTTAATATATTCAGTCATTATTCAGTATTATTAAAAAGTAATCAATTGTCGTAATTTTGTAACTAAATTTCTGTGCAATGAAAAATTTTTTGTATTCAATGCAATAACAAATGTATCACTAAGAGATTCATTCAAAACTTGCACATTTTTTTGAAAAACAACGTACGCATACTTTATATATCCATACATTAGTAAGAGCCCAGATCGACGTACCGAAGTTTTGTATAAGTTGAAAGAGGATGAAACGGTCCATGTTTCTGTTTACGCCAACGTCGTTGAATAGTTGGCAACGCTTTCAGATTTCGAAGCACTAGTGCGACTAGTATCTTCTCTTTTCTTGTCTTTTTTTTCTCTTTCTATCTCTTGAAATAGCTATTGCACGTATATGTTTTAGAGTTTGCCCAGTAAGCAGGTCGTTTCTACCGGCTTTTGACTGCTTCCTGTATGTTCATATAGAGGCTTAAGGAGTACATGTGTCGAATTTCTGGAACGAGTTTCGGAAATCAACGGATCTTCAGCAGTTCGTTTTTTTATTTTTTTAAAGTATTCAATAGGTAAACTAGAAACGTCAGCAACAGTTTTTATTTTAGTACTTTTTTAAAAGTGCTAACTATTCGTGAATTTAACTCAATATATTCTGTAAGGGAGTGTATAGGATTAGTGTTAATAAAAAGTTATTTCTTTTATCAAGTACAAAATATTAGATAAAAATAAATATAAATAATATTAATACTATATTATAACTAAAAATTATACTTTCAAATTTGTCTATTTTGGAGAGATTATGATAAGAATTAAATATTTTATAGATTGTTATTATAATATTAATAAATATAAATAAAATATAGATATAAATTATCATTGCGTTCATAAATATAATATAAAATATATACAATTATATATGTTTTACGTTCTTCTTTTGTATACAAAAGTACATCAATTATATACTACTGTAAACTTATTATTGTCTGTAGCATCAAACTCTTATGGATATCATTAATTCCAAATTATAAATTAAAATAGACTTTATTATCATTACTTATGCGAATGAACAAAATCGTATTAATGATAGGAAGTGTTAATGAAGGCTACAAGATTATTGAGAAGTATATTTACTAAACACGAATAAGCAATTATAATATAATTATTACTAAAAAGAAATTAAAGTTAAACTATCTAAAAATTTAGAATAAAGTGAAGCATCAGTAATTTAGAAAGGAGTTACATCATAAAATCATGTACTTTTTATATTATTTTTAGAAGATAAAATTGATCAATACCTATTAGGTATGGTTTTCTAGAATTTCAATAATAATAACTTTAAGTTTAATTACTTTCTGTATTCTTTAACTTGAGAGTTTTTTAATATATTATTTTTTAACTGTTTTATTGATTAGATATATCATTATTGTATATAAATTATAGGTTCATTAATATATAATTATAAAGTTTTTTAAAAAATTTCTATTTAAGCTGAATTTATTTGGGAAATTTCATGAATTATCATCTATAAAACTTTAGTAACAACTGTACAGTAGCTTTTATAAAAAAATGTATATATATTTTATACACCAATCAAGTATAACTTTATTCATCAATATTTAAATTATTATTCCAAAGTAGTTTACATGAAATAAATTTAAATAAAATACTCTAATGTACATACTATTAATCCTTAAAATATTCCAAAATGCACTTTCTTAAAAATGTTTTCGTTTTTATTTCTAACATATATTTATTTTTGTTAATATATTTTATGGATGATTATGGCTGTATTTTGTTAATGATTATGACTGTATTATCAATATTATCGTTATTTTTTTTTATATGAAAATCTCAAAAGTGGTATTTATTTATATTTTCATCCTTTGAAAATAGTATTACTTTTATTATTTTTATTACTAGAGTATTTATAGTATTACTAGTTTTACTTTTATTCTCATATATATTTTAATATAATTGTCTTAAAAATAATCCGTCAGAACATAATATTTATTTGTTTCACTATAAAATCTACATACAAAATATATTAGCATATACTAATTACACGAATTTCTTTTAATAATTTATATGTAAATTTCAGCAAAATAAGTAATAATTTTTAATGAAACAAATTGATTTATATACTCAACATTTAAGAACAGATATTTTTCTGTACAAAATGTAATCAGAAATAAATTGTCGGTTGCAAAAATGTGTAAAAATTGTAAGTTACGATTATCGTTTTTTATTAGATGACCGACAAAATTCCATCATATCAAAGATTCTGGAACGTTCTTTTATAAAAGTTTTAAATTACGTCGTTACATCGTACCCCTTCACTGTGTACTTATTGATTTGACATTAAAGAAGGAAAACGTCTTTCGAAATTCACTTGTCTTAGATTTATAAGTAAAATAGCAATATAAAGTTTATTAATAATTGATCAAAGTCGGTAGGTTGTCGCAACGAAAGCTATAATAAATATTTCGACAAGTTCTTTATACTTTGGTGAAAACAGATCGAGATAATATACAAAGCGAAAAAGAATTTTTACCGATCTTGTATGAATCATGTATCATTTTCGGGTAAACTGATAAATTTGGTTTCTATGAGACTTCGTTGTTATTTTGGAATTTTGAAAACGTTATATAAAATAGGTGTAGTTTATAAAACATAACTTTTTAAAGTACTTTCGTTTAATTGAAAGATTATTTATTATTGTGAATTTTAATTTTTTCAAAATAATTAATCATATTAAGTATATCATAATAATTATTTAATATATGGAATGTAATAATACGTCATCAATTCAAATATTATTTATTAAGTCAATAAAGAAGATTTAGATTTTTTTAAAAGTTCGCTTATTTTTGCAAATTCGATTTACGTAATAAAATTCTGATATGCTAAGAGTCGATAATTACATACTTATTACTTTTTATTTGGTTTGGTATAGAAAATAACATAAGTTAATCATAGTACTTTATATTATCTAATTTGCGAAGTTTTAATACACACTTGATTCATACTCAATATCTTAGTAAGAATTCAACTACCTTGATCTAATTTAAAGTAACAGTTTTTATCAAAAATGTTCTATCTAATCTTTCATTTTATATCTTTTTAATACAGTCAAAGTTATAAAACAACAGATTTTACAAGAAATCAAGAACTACATTTCTAGATTTTAGTAAATTTTACATAGGAAATAATTTAAAGTAAAAATTTCAATTAAAGAAGATACATTTGAACATTAATTTATCTAAGGACATTTCAACTAAATTAAATTAATCGATGAATTTAATTTTTTATGCATCTAATAACTTGACAAAAACGTTTCTTTTCTTTATGTTGTATAAACTTATGTGAGGAAATTAAGTGTTATGTACGAATATTAGATAGACTGAATTTATAAATGCTTTAATTTATTTGAAAAATATATAAAATATTATAGTTATTTTTTAATATAGAACAATTAATTTTATTGATTGCAAATGAAAAAACAATCTAATTGTAAACATATTCCAAAATTTATAACTCAAACAAATGTATTTAAATTGAAATAAAATATTATTATTTCTGAATTTGCATGTACCCATGGAAGTAGTTATTTATTATTAAGTTGTACATATTGATAATGAATACTTGATTTAAATATCTAAATATTAAAAAAGGAATTATTGTATTTTTCTATTGCATTATGTTAATAGAATTACTTTTAAAAAGCATATTGTTAAGTAAATTATGAGATACTTAAAAAGTTATAATTTATTAATAGTTAGTATCATGTGTTACAATATAAAGATCAAAAATTTCTAAATGAATATAATAAAAATTAAATATTTGATCTCTAGCAATTAGGAATGTAAGGTATTATTTGAAAATAATAAAAATAATAATCATAATAAAATGATAGAAAGCTAATAGAAATTTAATCTAAATCTAAGATTTTAAAGTTTTTATATTAAAGTATTTATGAAAATAAGAGAAAATGAATGAGTTCATGATACATATAATTAAACTAAATCAATATATATTTTTATAACACTGATCTATTATCTTATCAAAATATTTAATATTTGAAAGACGAAAAAAATAATTTTGATAATCTAACTTTTTATCTTGAACATCTTAGATGTTAAAAATCTATTTTTAATATAAAATGTTCTTCTGAAATTTCAATTATGGATTAAAATTTTAATAAAATATTCATAGAACTAGTTATTTTGCATTCTAATAACATTCAAATATATAAATAAGCTGATAGAGAAGAGCGCTGAAACGTTATTTCCCTATTTGTATAGATTCACAGATATTTTATATAGAGAAAGCATACTTCTAATGTAATTATTTAAATCTGTGCTCTTAAGGTAATTTTTTCGAACGACAGACCGTGAAATAATAGACTGTATGTATAACAACATTGAAGTGAGGAGTGAAATATACTCTTGGATATCTATGTATGAACGTACGTATATATGTGTACACAAAGAATAGTATTTATAAGCATAATTTATAGATTTGATCAAATTTCAATAAAAAACAATGATTTTGTTTATTTCTTTAATAATAATTTTTTAGTTCTAAATGTTTACATGAAAAATATTAAAAAATAGAGTCAGATATTTGCATAGCTCTTTTATGCAAATTAGTAAAAATTTTAAGCTTGAATAAATGTATAAAAATATAAATATGTGAATTTGCATAATGTAGCTTTTATCTAGCTAGAAAAATTATAAATTAAGGAAAGAGATATTTACTCACTTTATATAAATCACGAAATAAAACTTAGAGGCTTCGCATAAAGCATGAATTTTTATTTCTTTGCGTTTTTCGTTAAATCACTATTAAATTATTCCAAATTAAAAGAATTTATCAGTAGTAAAAGCATTTATTTTTCTAAACTGTTTTTAACTAATAAAATCCCATTACTTGCACTTCTAATAGTCACTGATTATTATTTAAGTTCTTTTATGATTACAAATCAATCATTAATTATAGTATACATTTTAGTTTTTCTACAGATGAAGTAACAGAATTACTAAAGTAATAGGGAATAAGATAACATTTGTTTCGCAGTACAGATATTTAGATATTTTTCTATGTATGCCTCATTATTACAACAATATGGAAGTCACTTGACAAGTGAAAATTTACCAAGAAGTATGTAACGAGTTGTATATAGCTTTATGCAGACGTGCCATCCATTCAGCTGGTGATTGCTTCCAAATCAATAACTCTTTGGATAGCAGCGGTGTAAATAATTCAAAAAACATTTTAAAATTTTATTCTTTATGAAAAGTTTTTAGTGTCTTCCTCAATAGTTAACATTTTTTTCTAGAAAAATATATTTAAACCTTATGAATTCTTATAAGTTTTAAATTCAAGATAATGTGTCATTAAATAATAACATATATAATTAAATGATGACATATAAATACATAATATGCTTTGATATATTTTCATAAAATCTGTACGTAAAAATAACGATCATTTCATCGTCATCTATGACAAATGGCACGGCCCTCTCTCTCTACTTCTTTCATTAGGTTATTAGGCACGATAAAGTGCATATGCGATTAATAATCATTAATACCTGTAAATTTTATATTACGTAAAATAGAGGATATGATAGAAGATTCTATTAGTGTCGAATAATATTACGTTAACTTAAGAAAACGCTTCAATAATTACTACAAGATTTGTAGGTATATACCGAAATTCTTAACAAAAAATTTGGTGTCTAAACTAATGTAATGGAAAAGATCTAAAAGCATTCTTAAGTATAAAATTCTGGATATAGAACTTAAATAAATTACATAATGTAAACTTATATAACTCAGAAAATTTGCTGGATACTTTTTAAAGAAAAATAAAAGAAATATAATAAACATTTCAATTAATAAACAGAGTTTAATATTTATATTTATTTATATTTATAATATTGTTTTTTATAAAATATATTTAAGAAAATGAAAAATAATAAGAATAAGCTTCATTTGGTTTCTTGAAAAATACATGAGCCGCAACATAATAAAAGAGACTATATTATTGTATATATAAACAATTACGTAAAAATAATATAATTTGTACTTAAATATCCTTTGATTTATATTATTCTATAATTAATAAAAAGTATAACGATAATTTTAGCTATGAATCGCAACATTTTAAGTTAAAAAATACAAATTTATATTGCTAATCTTACTTAATATATGGTTATGTATTTGATAAAAATTATACTTTCTTTACGTTATAAAATAATTTTTGAATAATAAATTTTTATATATGTATGTATTCAAACAAATAAAAAATATATTATTTGTATATTATTCTACTGTATAACCTAGAGCTATTTTAAATCGTAACCATTCTAATAATCTGTTTAATTCTTTATAATTAAAAACCATGAATATTAAAATAATAAAATTTCAATCAAAAATCCTTTACAAATATTTAATATGTAGTTAAATATGTTTAAATTCATGTATTCATTCAATTACATTATAAACAACCATAACAGATAGCATTAACTGGTATTTAATTTTCAAATAAAATTTATAAAATTGCTATTACTTTGAAACATTAATTATCTTGTTTCTTATAGATATATTGTTTACATCATTTAATAATTTGCAGTATATGAAAAAATTACTTCAATGTATAAGTCAGATTATCTATCTTAATAGATGATATTTCTATTTTTACAATTAATAATTCATGATAAATATATCGGAAGTATTATATAACGTACGTACATTAAGTTTTAATTATAAACAATTGAATGAATTATATCTTACTTAAATAGCTTTCAACTCTATAGAAGATTGATTTAATTAAATTTATATCCAGATAAAGAAATATTCTTATATACTTAATACAAAATTCAATATTTGAAAGTTTTATCCTTTTTCTTTAATATAATATAATCTTTAATTAATATAATTTAATTATATTAATATAATTATAATAAATATTTAATATTTAATATTTAAATATTTAATTATATAATAATTATAATAAATATTAAATTAATATAATATATTAATATAATATAATAATATCTTTAATTAATATCTTTAATTAATATAATCTAGACTCTGAAAAATTTTATAAATCATTTGAAAATCTTACTGGTAGTATTTAAAAATATAAAAGCCAATGAAAGTACGGAAATTGTTTTCGATCATTACTGACGCATATGTTGTATCGATCATTGTAATATATATTATGGTAAGGCGCATCTCTTTACTTTTACATCAATATTTCTAGTTTTAAAACATTTTTGTATTTTCTTGATTTAGAAAATATAGTCACGTCTTCTTTTGTTTCTTAAAATGAATTTTTTTGTTTTTCTCTCATTCTCCTACTATTTCTCTTTACCACGTTCTTCCTTTCTCAATCTGAGACTGGGACCGACTCTCCAAGTGAGAAACTTTATAAGGTGCTTTAATCGCGTTGACAGTAATTTTATTACTACAGTTATTTCTCTTTGATGCTGTATTTTATCTGTTATGAACTATCCGATTTATTTGAGTGGCTTAAAAATATCAAAAATTTTTTTTTTAAATTCATTAAATTTAATTGAATATAATCAAATAAAAATAACCTTTTCTTGATTAGATATAATGTATCACTTAATTAATAAATTGAAGAATTATTCTAAATTTTATGTGTAAATATCATTATCTTATTCAATTTATTGAAATATTAGTTACGGGTTATGTGCTTCCTTAACCAATACTTTACTACTACGTATACTTGAAATATTCATTAATAGTTTAGATGACCGAGTATTAATCACTTTATATATATTGACGTGAATTAGTAATTCAATATTTTAACTCCTATCTACGTACTTTTTAACATTAGCACATTCAAGCATATAATTTAATGTTTAGTTTAAAGTATTGAAAACGTGAAATATTATAAAGAATTCCATAGTGACATGTAAAATCCGAATCATTTTTATAATCCCCCGAATTGTATCTACGTGTAATGTATTATAATAATATGTAAAAAACTGTATTATATAAAATTTATATAAAATATATAGTTTTCATCCAATTCGTTACTTAAGTTATTAATATTAATGTATATATTAAAACTAACATTTATCTTGAAAAAGGAAAAAATTTTCTATTCAATATTTGACAAATATAATTAAAAAATTTTTATGAAAATAGATATTTTCAAATGCCTGCAGGAATCATTACTAAGACTATACGTATTTTATGTTTTTGTATTGAGAACTGCCTAATACATATCTAGATTTAAGAAAAATTCGTTTAATTATGCTGTTTAATTATGATAAGATATTATTATGTAACGTTTTAAAGAAATATATTTCATCTAAAAAAATTTTTAGTATTGCTTTATATATTTTTATGAACAAATTTTCAATTACTTGCAGTAATAAACCATTATAATACAGAGATTATGATACATTGATAAAAATTATATAATACATAAATTGGTAAGATGATATATTAAAGTAAAACTGTCAGTTTTATATCAACTTCATAATTATGAACTATCAAAATTAATTGTAATAAAATTTTTTGTTTATATTTAAAAACCAAAGCGTGTAAATTATTACACTAACTGAAAAAATAAAAAATTTTTATTCAGCTTATCAAATGCTATTTTGCGATCAGTATTAAAAGGTAACCAAGATGAAATTTTTAATTGTAGAATAAAATACACTCGGAATGCTCTTATAATCCACGTGATTAATGCCAAAAAAGTTCTTTCATTTGTAGCACTGTTTTTCTCTTTCATTTTTTTTACATCACGCATGAACAACGATAACGTAAAAAAAATTAACTGTACGAAATTGAACTAGAGAACCCATTACCTGAGTTTCTCACTCGTTCTCTCTATACGCTTCTTTTCTCTTTCTATTACGGTTCATCGTAAATAACGCACTCAGTGGCGCTTAGTGTAGGTTATATGCGCGGTAACGAATTACCATAATACCCTCGTAAATTATGGCACTGCATCGCTCGCCATAGCCCAAACGATATCGTGAAAAAATTGGAGAAAAACCTCTAAAATGTGATTTTCTAGAGGGGGTGCAAAATTTTGGTGCATTAATTATGACATAAATGCTTTGCTTTGAATTTTCGGTATTTTTGTTAGCGTTTAATCGTTTGCTACATATGTTTTATTCGAGGTATTTAATTATTAATCGGTTGTTGAATTTTATGTTAGAATGTTATTTATTATTGTTTACTCATCTTTTGTATCGTTTATTTCTAAACTATTAGTTTTATGAATTGAACCCATAAATTTTTATACAATTATTAACTTTTGTGTAATTCGTTAAACATGTAAATTAGTCATTGCTTAATTAAATCCTCAATAATCATATTTTTTGTTATAAGACATATTACCTAAAGTAAATAAAAACTTTAAAAGTTGTATTTAATTATTAATTATATATTAATTAATTAATTAAATAATTAAATTTATACAAAATAGCAGTTATGTATATAAATTTTTTTTGGTATTGTACTTTCACTATTGATAGTAAATTTATGTTTAATATTAAATATGAAATGCCGATGAACAACTCAGCCTGTTCCGTAAAAATGCTAATTCTTTAGTTATTCTTTATCAAAATGAATACAAAATGAAAATTAAGTGTAAAATATGATAATTTAATAATATAACATTAGTAAATAGTATAATTAATATATGTAATAATGCAAATAATTAGTATATTTGAGAAAATTTGATAATTTAATAACTCGAACAGTATTAATAGAAACATGTGAATAGCTTAATTTGAAATAATATATGTAAAAATATTTTATTTTTTAAAAAGTATTTTTCAAAAACACATATTCTTTTTTTACATAAGATAACTAATTATATTATAATTTTTTGATAAGAATTACAAAACGCGATATTTAATAGGATTTTCATTGATTGGTAACTGAGTAAAACAATTTATTTCCTAAGTGTATAATTTTTCTTTTTCATTTTTTGTTCTTACTGTTTATTATAGTATATTTATTGATGTTAATTTGTAATAATTGTTATTATATATTGACAGAAATTATTGAATAATTATTAATTATTGTAACAATTAAAATTTAAACAAGGACAGACTTAAATATAATAAAAATAGGAGAGTGAAATTAAGCAGACTTTGAGTAAATGGGCGGCCCGAAAGGCGTCAACATATACAGGTATAGGAACTATATTCATTTCTGTGAAAGCGATGGTGATTACTAAGTAAAATAAAAGATAGTATGATTATTTTTAGAATATCTATACTATAAACTATATTTGTAAGTTATTTTTTAAAAAATATTTTATAAGATCAAATATTTTTAATATGTAAATCATAATGGAAAATAGTCTAATGTTTTGGAAGAGAAAAAATTTCTTAAATTCTCTGTTAAGGAAATAAGAAATACAATAGTTTGAGAAAATGAATTGTAATATTGATACGAATCACTTGTACTTATATGATTTAAAGTTAAAATTCAAACTAAAAGTAAAACCAATTCATAAAATATGTTCCTCTATTCGAATAATTTTGTCAATATAAATATTTTCAATAAAGTTATATAAAAATTTTACTTACATTTAATGCTGTATCAATATTTATAAAGTTACATATACATATTGTATTTGTCAAGTATCCTTATGTAATTTTCCAATCTATATAAGTAGATTATGATTAACTTTCTGATAAAATATTTTGTTCGTATAAAAATAATAATTTACATTATTCGTAATTAAATATTCTATTGTAAGCTTTTATAGAAATTATTGAAAACTGTAATATATTTTAATGAATATTTAAATATATACTTCAAATAAACTTGTCTCAAATTCAATTAATTTCAATTCAATGTTTCATGATACAATGTTTTAAATAAAGTATTCCCTGGAAAAAATTATATTTTTATTTGTGATCAATATAAAAAATCCTAAAAAGTTAAATATAGTATTTTTTATTCTTGAATTTCCTTCGCAATACGAAATTAATTTTGCAAAATGAAATTAGTATATGCAATCAATGCAATTACAATGTACGGATTAATAATACAATTTATGAATCGTATAAGGTATGGAAATTTACACGAACTAACCGTTTATTTCATTTATGTGTAATAAAAAATTTTAAATCAAAATGTTTCAAACAACGAAAGACATTATACTAACGAACCTTTATTTTTCTCTTTTTTTTCATGTCTCTTCTGGTACTTTCGACTGCGACTCTGAAACGAATCCGGTATGTTCAAAATCATCGACGAATGATGTCACTTGCTGCTGCTGAATGAAATGTACGGTGGTTGGTCCACTAAATAAAAAATGTATGTTTACGAAAAACTCACAATATCGGTGACTGGGTAACACCAATTCCTAATTGCTTTAATATATTTTTGAGAATTCGTTAATTTTACACATTTTAAAAAAAATATCTTTTTACAATAATTGTATGCCTCCTATAAATCCTTAAATCGTACTCTTGATATAATTTTTGTCCCTTAATTATTTTCGTTGCATTTCCATTTAATGCTTTTTATTCCCTTATTTCGATCATATTTTTTGAATACATTTTTCACTTTTGTATCCGCCTTTTCGCGTATGTCCGCAATATTGCTTTACTTCACACTATTGATTCTTTCTCCGCCTCCATTTCCGGACGTCAATCATACTTTTAATTAATTTTCTGTAAACGCTGTTTATATTTAAAATAACAATATTAAATATCTTGCTCGTCGTATTACATACGAATAATTGTACGAATAATTTGTACGAAACTCGATTACGTATCTGTATATTCGATCGCATAATAAAAATATGCCTGGATAATAACGTGAATATCAAATTATTTACATATTTTCTACTTCATTTATTACATTCATCCCCAACGTTGTTACAATAAATATGGAATATCTACGCTTTACGTTCATGCTTGTACTTGAAAACATTAAAATAATCTCCTTTTTCTAAGTATATTAAAATTTAACGAATGATAATAAAATACAATAAATGATCATAATTATACTGTTGAAATATACTTTTATTATTTTGTTTCTTTTTCTAAATGACACGTAATGCAAAAATTTTTGGGAACCGGTATGATAATATAGCTCTATTGTCAGGCACTTTGAAAACTTATCAGCGAGCTTCTTGTAACGAAGAATGGATGACGCTTAAATGTCCGATTGGCACGGCGATTCTGGTAACGGTGGCGCGTTATGGACGCGCGAGCATTGATAGCACTGGAAAGTGCAGTACCACTGATCCCATGATAGCAGATAACCACCTCAATTCCACCTGCCTTTGGCCCAATGCACTCCAGGTAACTATACAGTTTTTCTTCTTCGCTCTTTAGTTTTCTTTCATTCAGATATATGGTATATATAAAAGTTTTAAAAACTTGTTTTCATTTTCAAATTTCTATTTTCGAAAATTGATGATTTTGTTTTTCATTTCTTTGTATTAACATACATGTGTGCATATTCAATCACATTTAACTTTTATTCAATGCGAAAAATGTTAATTAGCAGTCTAAAATACAAAATAATTAATTTCAAGTTTAAGTTAATTATATTCTATTGTTTTAAGTTAAATATATTCTTTAAGGTATATTAGCGTCGATAAAGATAATTGTATTTATGAGGGTTACATTATACTCTTATTTAACAAAGACCTTGTACTGAATGTCTATGTTAATTTCATAAAATAGTTTTTCTCCCCCGGCTTAGACTTTTGTAATATTAACTAAAATAATATTAAAAATCAAAGCTCAAGTATTTAATGCATACAGAATAAGCATTCGAAGAAAATAATACAAAAAGAATATAAGTACCAACATTACGTTTCTAATAGTCAACAATTCTAAAATAAAATTCAAATGAAGCTTTTTAAAACCAACTGTACAAGCTAATTTATAAAGAAATTTAATTATTAGAATCTGTAGACATTACTTTTACGATATTTTTATATAATTTATTTCATTTGTTTATGTAATAGATAATTTGTTACAATATTATTATACAAAGAAAATGTTTGTATAATATGTTATAATAAAAGTATTAGAAATTTTTATGTTAATATGTTTATTATTTACAAGTTTAAATTTTTAATAACATTATCAAAATTTGAGATTACTTGTAGATTTATTTGAATTTAATATTTTTATCTTATTTCTTTTAACATAAATATTATTTCATTTTCTTTACGACAAAAATATTAAAGTTCAGTAGTTGAAAAAAATGTAAAGTATATAATTCTAGTTTAAAAAATATATTATTCAATATCTTAACATATCTAGATTTCTTCTTTTCTTAATTTTATTATTTTAACAAATTTTAAGTATAAAAATTATCTTTTAAAAAAACTTAAGTGTTAGAATAAATCTTAATTATAGGTTATATGAAAAAATATTTTGCATATCTGAAAAATATAATTAGATTGTTCAATATATAAGAATTATTATTATAAAAAAATAAAAATGCTGTTTCTCTTACAAGATAATAAATCTAAACTCTTTTATCTTAAGCTACAAGATTACCCGTGATGATCAAATGCAGAAAAGCAATATTTAGGATTTTTTAAAAGCTACAAGTATATTCTGTTCTTTCTGTTTTCTCTTGCATTGAACTTTTATGCATATTTTTTTCCGTGTGAACCTGTACATTTTATTGACTGATCTACTTTATTACTTATTTTGAAAAGGAAAGAAATTTGCTCTTTATTACCTTAAGTTGTTTAGATAACGAAAATTTCAAAGATATGTTACTATAAATAGAAATCTTTAAAAGGATGATAGAAAATATTCATAAATACACGAAAAGTTGGTGAAGGAACGATTTTTCCACAAAAATTTTTATAACGATTTCACACGTGATTCTTACGTTGCTCGTTTAACTATCTTTTTTATGTACTTATCTTTCTTTTATGCTATTAAAATTGCTTATTATTTCATTTTATTGACATTAGAAGTCACTATTATAGTTAAATTTTTAATAAGTTTTTACCTTTTCTTTTATTATATTATAAGAATAGCTACAATTTTTCTTTTAAATATTTTTTTTATTTTAGCGTAATGAATATAATTGTCTGATAATTATATTGATAATATTGATTATTATAGAAGTATAATTTTTTATAGATTTTAATTTAGTAAAATGACTATCTGATATATCTGAAAGAAGTATAGGCTGTATCAAAAATATTACTTTAAACAGTTATATGTTTCTAAAAGTTATTTTTCTTATCTTTAGCTAAAAGACTTTAAAAAAAAGCCTTTAGAACTTTTAACTTTTTAAAAGGTTAAATTAGTTATTAAAAAATAATTTGGACATATGTTGCTGAAATATATAATTTTATATAAACTACATTTGGTATGATTTTCAGAGAATATATAAATTTTACAATTATATACATATACATTACAATAACATTAAAAAATTAAATGTAATAATTTTGTTAAATTGGATATTTTTAAAGCTGTTAAAATTACCTTTACGTTGTTCTTTTCATAATGCATTTCTTTAGCTATAGTACATATTATTTTATATACTGTTTAATATAATCTCGTATGTTGTAACTTTTTAGAAATTAACTTTATGAAGTCAACTCGTTCCAATCGTGTATTTGAGGCCAACTATAATTATTGTAGTATTTCATATTAACATGAAGTTATTCTCTTTTTTAAATTTTGCACCTAATTATAGTACAACTATAATTATCTCGGATATAACTATACCTGTGCTTTAGAATCCTAAATGATTACTACTTATTCAGTAGTCACTGAACCCTTATCAGCTACCTTAAATAATGCTTTCTCTTAAGAATATAAAGTTTCATATAAAGTAGCACATTTTCCTCTTAATTAAGACTAGACATATGATGTATTTCTTGTTCCGTCATTGATTTTATACTTAAAACTTATGAGACCTGTTGATATATTTTTTAACTATTATTTATGATATTTGGTAGACGTTTTACAATAAATGTGTAAACATATAAATAGACGTGTATGTAGATTTATGCATAAGTGAATATTTATGTATTCATGTAGATGCAAATGTATATTACTTAACTGATGTATATCAATAGTACTTATCGAAATTTGAAAGTATCTATATTTGTACGAAGTTTTTAAAATGTGTATTTATATTTAAATATACATATAACCGATTATACAAGAGTGTGGAAAGCATGTATATTCAATAAATTAAATTTTTTTTAATTAATTTATTCTTCAAATAGTACTCAAATAATATTTTTTTGTTAAAATTAAACTTTTAATTGCTGTTCAACTATAATGAAATAAGTAGTCATTGTTGACATTGTAATATTTATGTCTAATGCTTTCTAATTACTTTTACTAAAATAAAGCTATTATAATTTATCAACTTATACTCTTATATAAATATACTCTTCTTAACCTTTCTAGAAATGAAAGTAGTAATTTCGTTCAAATTTTAAAAAACATTTTACACTGTAGATGGTAGTATAAGTTTCGTAAGTTCTCTCTAAAGAGTAAATGAACATGTACTTGTAGAAATTCTTGGAATAATTTTTTTGTTATATTTCTTTGAAATTTTGTAATTTTTAGATACATAATTACATTTATATTAGTATTTTAAAGATAAGCTAAATTAACAGTCAACAATTACATTTAATATTTATTTTCGACAGAATTAATTGCACAATTAAAAAATTAAAAGTAGGCTAATTCTCCTAATTTTTATTTTATGAATTATTTTTAATGTATGCATTATTCGCATTCTGATAACAATCACTAAAAAGGTACTGTTATTATGTATATTTCAAATTTATTGTTTTAGTAGATTACAAATTGTATGTCATAAACATTATCTAAATTTTCAATAGTTTTGGAAAGTTAAGTTGTCACAATTTAATTTCTTATAAATAAACTGGTAACATGTAGGATACTCGAGTTATCAAAATCTGATTATTGATATTTTTTATTTTTAAATTAATCACTTTTAATATCATTTAGAATTCAACTATTTTTACTAGAATTAAATATGTACATAAAATAAGACAGATTAAATCTAGTATTGAATATGTCATATAGGATCTTATATTAATATTTTGTATTAATCAAGCTTTAATGAATGTTATTTGTGTCATAATTACTTGTCTATTATGTAAATTTCCAGATTTCACTTATAATTAAGTTCAAAATATTATGAGTCAGAATATCTGTATATTAAACAATTGTTATTTAGGAGTAATTTTTTTTCTTTTATATAAAGGTAATGATATTTGAAGGCACAAAAAAAATTAAAATTTAATAATATTTTATTATAATACAAAAATAAATAAAATATAATGTTATAAAATTTGGTAAGAATAATAATTAGATTTATTTCATTTTAGTAGCAACTACTTTAGTTAAGTAATAAAAAATATACTTAACTCTATAAGAAACCTATTGAAATATTGAAAATTAAAAGTATCAAATAATAAACATTTCTTTCGAGTCTAATATATATATAATGAATCTTATAAAAAAATTAATTTAATTTCTACCAAATACAGAACGTATACTTATACATATAAAGCAGTAATTTTGTATCAATTTATTGTATAACAGTCTTATATAGATAAATATTTATATATCTATTTTTTATTTATCTTAACTTTATTTATTTATTTATTTAACAATATTGAAAACTACAAATTTGCTATAATGTAGATGTAGAACAATATAAATTGCTATTTTTAAATAGATATACATTCATATAAGCTTATCTTTAAAAAATCTCCATTAATTATTCATAAACAATAATATAAAATGTAAATGTTAATAGCTAAACATTAAATAAAGGTTGTAAAATATTAAAACGTATAAATGTCATATAAATTTTATATTTTTATAGAAAGTAGGAGCATTTTCATGATTGATAACGAACTATAATGCTTTCTTTGAAAAGAACCAAGTAATCAGTTTTATATGCTTCACGTACCTTTTCAATAATTCAAGAAATACGCATCGTCACCATACCCTTTTTACCTGTACATATAAAATGGATTTCCCACGTGTAAGCAATTTTGAACTTATAGGCGGAAATTCACGACCTATGTCGGATATGGAACACGAAAGTACCTCCCTATGGTTTGCAATTTCTTGGTTAAGAACTTACCATTTATTTCCAAGATGTTAGCCTCTTTCTGGACATGAGAATTACGCTTTTTTATCCTCAAGTGATATAGATTTAAAGATTTATCATATTTTTTAAAACTTTATTATTAATGCTAGTGCTTTTCAAAAAAAGTCCATTGGTACATATGGTAACCTTTGTATATTAAATTGTATGTTACACATATATGATAGAAGTGATAATCAATTCTGAATCGTGAAAAATAAAACATACATGTAAACTATTATATTTTCAAGTTATTATTTTACATTATTCTATTAGTGACATAGATATAATTTTAATCTAAAGACAACAAATATTTGACAACAAACGTTTGACCTTATATTGCTCTAGTTAGACAAAGAATGCTTAGGTTCTTAAAATATATTAAAAATATTGAATATATTAACAGGAACAAATTAAATAGTTCTTATATTTTATAATTATTAGACGAATATCTTCTCAACATTATGGTTTTTATTCAATTACACTTTTCGTATATAAATGACTTTACAACTAATATAAAACTTTTGCAATGTAAAAGTATAATTTTAAAATAAGTTGTAATAGTTTACATGATCGGATAACTTATCTAATAAGAAAAATTGATATTTTACTAATTTCTATACTGAGACGAAAAGTCCCCTTTTCGCGCAGAGGAAAAAAACACTATCACTAAAATACACGTGCGGCCGAAACCGCAGTACCAAAACGGTGTGGCTAGCGCCATACTGAAAATTGCGACTGGGTGCGCAGCGCGACACGAAGGATTGAGTGAATGCGTGAACGAGCGCATAAAAGAGAAGCACACCTATGCACCAAGACGAGAGCGAACGCTCGCCTTACCATAGCCCCCTCGCCATAAAACCCACGCCACCTATTATAAGGAGGAGAAATTAATCTCCTACGCTAGTTGGTGAGGGGAAAAGCGAAAGAGGGATAGCCTTCTTCGCTTTACTACAAAAGAGAGAGACGGACGAATGGCTGCGAGCGAAAAGCGGTAAGCGAAGAAGCAAAGGAGCGAAAAAGCGAAAAGTGGGGAAGAGAAAGAGAAGGCCTGAGTGTTCCAGCAGAAACACCAGTAGTCCAGCAGCGCCAAAGTTTGCGAAATACAAAAGTACGGCGCAGGTTATCTAGATAACTGCCCTACCGATCCGAGAGTACGCGATTCGCGTTCTCTCACTCTGGGCGGATGCGATTCGCTACGCCGATTCCTTGAGTTCGAGAGGACGTAGTTCGCGCCCTCTCTTCCTACGGATGCGGTTCGTTACGCCATTCCTACCGGTCCGGGAGTGACGTGATTCGCACACTCTCCTCCAAGGCGATAGAAATTGATACTTCACCTGACTGCTCCGAGAGTGACACGATTCGCACTCTCCCGTCCCGGACGGAAGCGGTTTACTACGCCATCCCGACCACCTGGAGAGCGCGTTTGCGACGTTCTCTTTTCGTGACCATCCTCACGTTTCTTATTTTGAGGGGTAACGAGAGCACCATCCTCAGAAGGGTGGAATAATGCGAGGCGGCAAGCCACAAGCGATATAGGCCGAGATTGTAAAAGTGTACATAAAGTAAAAACCGCAATTTTAGTATGTAAAAATAACGAAATTGTATTGTAAAAAAAACACGAGGAACTCGAGGAAGTTGTGCGTCGTCCACGTGAATGAATCAAATAAACAGCGAACGCTGTAGTGCCAACCAACGATTCCTTACTGAATGTAACTTATTTTTTATCACGGTGAGACGCCGAGAACAAAATCCGGAATAAAGAAGCAATTTCTTTGTTATTATAAACATCGCGTTATTAATTATCGTCATTTTCTAATGACCATTCCTTTTCTGCCCCAAATGAACCCTGGCCGAAAAGCTAATCCGGCTAAAAAAAGAAGCAAATGAGTGGGTAAGTAGGCGCCGCGGGGAGCCCTACCAGGCCTCAAGCTCACCCAACAACAGGAGCTGCAGGAGGCGAAGACGTCTCTACGAAGGAAACGGAAGCAAAACCGTCACAGTAGTAATATCTAGAATATGTTGTCTATGATATGAAAGCTTTTCATATGTACGAATCATATAATATGAATTTGCAATGTTTTATAAATTAAAATGTATAATAAAACGTTTAACATTTTTTTATATCTTTCGCTAGAATATTTTTTGAAATATTTATACTCGTGTGTACTAATCAAATCACCAGTATTTCCAGCAAGAAAAGATTTATATTCATATATTTTTTATTTTTATTTTTATTTTATTTTAATTTTATTTATATTATAATAAAAAAAGATTTTTATTCATATATTACACTTTTCTGATAAATATATGCTGTAATTATAATTAATATTTTTGTAGATATAATTCCAATTCTCAATTAAATATCAGTTATAATTAGCTTACTGTAAAGAATTATTATATCGATTAAAGAAATATTTTTGATATTTTTGATCAAGTGTTCTGAATTAATTTTATTTTTTAATTAAATAATAATTCATCATTTTATGTAATATATGGATTATATTAGGATGAATATAATTTTCTCTTCAAAATTTAGAACTTTATTTCAAAACTCGAAATTTTATTAGTTTTTCATAGAATTAATATTACAAGGACCTACTCTAACAAAATTTGCAAAATTTCTATTTTTCTACATTTCATGACTCTAATGAATATTAGAGTAAAATATTTGTAACATAAAAGATTTTTTCAAATATCCCAACGTTAATAAGTTTATTTATAATACTTGTAAATTTTTTTACATTAAAAGAGCGACGAATCAATGTATAAACGTATTAATACGTATGTAATACATATTTCATATAGAAATCGCTCAAACATGCATATTAAATTTTGATATTTTTGTAGTATCTGTATGCTCAACGATCTATACATTATATTCTATTAATTATATAGAATGATTTATTTTTTATAATTACTTTTATAACTATAACGTAGTACTACTTAGTGAAATAGTATGTTTACATAATTTTAAAGATGATTTACTCGTAGTACGTATACATATTATATGGTTAGCATACTAATTGAAAATATAAATCGTGTTTAATATACTTTAAATATAATTAAATATGTAAAAAACATATATTTTGATATTTTTCTTTAAGGAAAAGACTATTTTATATTTATTGAAATGTGTATTATATTAATGAGAAATTTTCCTGTAAAAATAAGATTAAAGTAGTAATTATATTAATTAAAAAGTAGTAAATTATGCAAAAAAATCAGTGTCATGTATGAAAGTTTAATCATTTAATAAAATAATAAACTATTTATATTTCCTGTAATTTTTATAAACATGTTAGATAATAAGTTTATATATTTATTTAAATACGATTTATTCACCAATATTAAAATCTTAATTTAAATCTACTTTTTTATTTAGGAAAGAAAAAACAATAAATATGGATGTTCTTATCTTAAGTATCTGTATTTAATATCAATTTAATGAAGGTTAGTAATCTAGAGATAGTTAGAAATTAGAAAGAGAACGAGTGTAAAAATATAGTAGAGGGCGAAATTTTCTGTAAATTTATCACAAGTAAATTAATTTAATGAAGATAAATGGCTCATTTTTAAGCCTTAAGTTGAGAGTTATTGTTTACTTGTTTGCTACATCTTGACTCATTTAGATCGTGCTGCAAAGAAATTCGATTCTAATTTATGCATTCTAAATACATGTAGATACATAACTAGAAGTAGCATTTCATCAAGAAGAAATTGAAAATAATTTCATATGTCATTTTTCAGTTTTTCTATAATTTAATATAAATTACTTTATATAGTTATAATTTACTACAAATTATAATGAACTAAATGTAAATTTAACTTAAATAATTTCTTAAATCAAATATAAAAATAAATACTCTATAAAAAATCTATTTACTATTGACAAATACAAGAGATGAAATATTCATGTATTATACATTTTTAACATGAACCCTAAATTTTCTTGATAACTTAGATAAATAATCAAACAAGTAGTATTTTTATTACATTTTTTGAACTTTCTAAGTTAAATAATGCATGTATGACCTTATCATATAGTAATAATTAAATAGAATTAATCATTCTTTATTAAAAGAACAATAAGTTATGAAATAATTTATGAGTTATACACATCGCACTTAATTTTTTAATATAACATCCCATTTAATCACGAAATATAATAGTACACGCGTTATGTAATTTTGAGTGTAAATACTTTGTAAATTTTTACTTAAATTTGCTATTAGAATATAATTTTAAATGATGCTATAAGGTAATGTTATAATAACATCAAAATAATAATAATAATATTAGATATTCGTGTTTGGATTAAATACTTTAAACAAAATTTACAGACTTTATTCTTATTTCTGTCAAATATCCTTATAATCAACATCTCATGAAAGTATCTTAATGTTTATAACTTTGTTTTCTGATTCTACTGTTTAAAAAATTCTAAAAAGCGTTTATATAAATGAAATATAAATAGCTTGTAGATAAATTTATAAGATTAATTAATTTTTTAAATAAAAATAAATAATTTGATCAACAAAAAATATAAGCATAGTGTCCAGCTACTTCTATTTTGTATTCTTAAAATGAACATATTGCTTTTGAAATTGTTACATAAGTTATTTTAAAATAATAAGAAGCATTACTTAGGGATATAAAATTTAATAAAGAGACTATTTTTAAAAATTAGTAAAGATAATCAAGTCAATAGAAAATTTTATTAAAAAATGAAGACAGTTGTTTTGAGTAAAAATTCTAAAAGTCATTTTTCTTAGTTTTTATTAGAGTTGAGATTAAATCGAGGACGTTACCATTTTCTATTGTCCATTCAAATAGCATCCTTCCATTGATGAAGCTTATCGTGATTGAATGAGTTTATTTTGTATAACGTTTTATAAGTACGTGCAGAGAGGATTTACGTTTTTACATACCGAAGGGATTGTTTTATTCACTCTCTCTCTCTCTCTCTCTCTCTGCTTACTTGTATCTATTTTTACCCTCTACATAGACCTTTATGTCCCATTTGGCTTCTGTAAGACCAGCTTCAACATATTTATTTACGTGGTTCTATTTATGCTTGTATCTTTGTATATATTTGCTTTTTGTTGTATGTTTTTAGTTTACTAGTGCATCTAGGTGCATTTAAAAATGTATGTTATATATGTTTCGATAGATGTTTACAGTTTTTTTATAAGTTAGGTATTTCGAAGTCGGCAAGGCTTTGCGGTTTTGTATTTGCGAAAGTGTGTATTTGTGTATACAATGTACATAAAACGTAGTATTCATAAAATAAGAGGAATATAAGAAATAAATTAAAGAATAAAAAATCCACGGTTTTTTCTAGTTACAATATATTTATTCGGAAATATTTAGTTTTTCAAATTTATAAAATTTAATAAAGTATTCTACAAATATTTATTTTAATAAAGATATTGAATGTTATTATTATTTAAGCAAGTTTCTTTTATTTTTACAAAATCTTTGATATTTTAATTCCTTCAGTATAATTAAAAAACAATCATGTTTTAGTTTAGATGCAAAAGCATAATTATGAAGATTTGAAAACCACAAAATATGAAAATTTTTAAAATATCTATAAAAATCTGTATAAAATCAAATTTTTTTTAAAATTGAAGTCAATCTAAATTAAAATATTTTTCTGTATTATTTCTAAATAACGTCACTATTTTTTCAGTAAGTTATATTTTTAAATATTCTAAAAAGTTCAAGGATTTCTAATTATTAACTCACTTAATTGAAAATGTTCCATTATGATAGTATTCTAAGAACTGACATATAATGTACTTAAACACAGTTTTATATTTTAGGTAATTTTATAATAATTGTCAAATAATTTCATGTTTTAGTGATCAAATAAATCAATACATTAATATATTAAAATATTTTAAATAAAGACTATTTTATCAATTTAATTTTAAGGATATTTATAATGACTCACTTTAAACGCAATATCTATGAAAAAGAAATAAAATTAAAAGTGTGACGGAAGTTGCTTCATCGAATTTCGAGTAATCAGAAGCTATTTCTTATTACAGGAATCAGGTGGAGCTGGCTGAATGCAATTAGCTCATATGAAAGACAAAGAGTACTACGACACTGATTTTCTTTCAAACGAC
The DNA here is from genome assembly GCA_018907045.1 of Wiebesia pumilae. Taxonomy (NCBI): domain Eukaryota; kingdom Metazoa; phylum Arthropoda; class Insecta; order Hymenoptera; family Agaonidae; genus Wiebesia; species Wiebesia pumilae. The sequence goes on from JACCHZ010000104.1 coordinate 3,856,562, forward strand.
TTTGGAAATTTTATTTTAAAAATGAAGAAAGTATTCTATATTGTTTTTTTAACTTTTTGAAAATTAAGTACTTTTATTGACCAATAAATCACAAATTTCATTATGTTTCGTAACATTTCTATTGCACACCAACTAATGAAATGATTTTTTCATACATTTTAATATAATTTCTTTATTGAAACAACTTTATTACAACTATTCTTTAAAACATTGTTTTAAATGAGTTATTTATATATTAATAATACACAGTAATAAAAATAAATTAGATTAAAAGTTATTTTACACAACTTCCTCCTGAAATGATGTTTATTGACACTAGTAAAAGAAAAAGAATGAAAAACTATGTTAGATACTTTTATTTAATAATGTTACAAAATACTGAAAGTTTTTTTAGAATAAAATGAACATAGTCATATGCATATGCAGAATATAATTATGTATTTTATATCAAGTTCTTTTTATTTAACTAAATTACTTAGATTATAATAAGAAATACGAAAAATAAAATATTGCTATACTTATTTCTTAATTTAATCCATGTATAACAAGAAATAATATGGATAATATTACTAGTAACTCTTAAAAAATATTTAGTTTTTTTTTATTAATTTTTACTCGTATTTTTAATAAAATCATAATAATGTTTCGAATAGCATATTTAAGAAGATCCTAATTTTCAGTATATACAGAGGAAGTTAGAAATAACATGGTAACTAAATATAATTACAAAATGTATTTATGACATCAATATTGTAAGTAGATAATTTAAAATAATATACAGATATTTAATATACACAAGTTTTTTAGATTATTTTTACACGCATTAAATATTAAATTAAATATTTTAAAAAGTTTGATTACGCTTATAATTGGATATCATAATTTTTTATTAATTAGAAGCATATTTATTTCATTTTCATGAAAATAATTTTAAATGATTTTAAAATCAAATAAATAATTAACTTCATAATTAGATAATCGAAGTATATTCAAATTTTAAGGCCTCAAGTTAGAATCCTGTTTCGAAGTTGAAATCCTGGCATTTCTTAGTTTGAAATAGAGTAAAATGGAGGTAATTGAAACGGTCATAAGATATTTAAACTATTCTATAATCTTGGGGAATTCGTGCTTGAAAGTTTCAAATTTTTAACATTCAGATGAGATAATTCCACCTTTACACTTTATTGTATATCAAACTTTCTCAGGATAAAATTGATTTTATATTATTTTATTAACATTCAATATTTTTATATTATATTGATCAAATAATTCAATTTTCCCTTTTGAATTTAAAATACAATCCTTTAATTTTACTACAAATTTACAAGTCAAAAGTTTGAATTAAAATTTTTTCTATTTTATAATTTAATTAAATAATTACACTTATACTTGACTACGAGATTCATCACAGAATCAGCGCTAACGGGTCTGGTATTTGTATGTTACGACTACATATTTACAACAAGATATCGTTAATTACTGAATCATTCTTTTATAACCTTTCTTTGAGGGAATAGTTGCAGCCTGAATAGTTTGATGAGAAAGTAGACTAAGAAAAGAAAAAAATTTAAAAACACGAAAAAGTTTCAAAATGTAAGCAAAGCAATGAGGAATGTTTTATAACAATAAAGTTCTAATTATAAAGTATTGTAATGTGATGTTGAGTCAACATAATTTGTGATCAATAATTAGCTCGACATACTATATCGACATATAATACTAAATCACGAGGTAACTATCTTGGTAGGAGTGTACAAATACTGAAAGGATACGCTTGTGAAGGGTAGTTTTTAGCAGAAGAATATTAGTCTGGATGAAGCATTTTTTAGAGACCTTTTTCCGATATCTCGAACCAAGTATTACTTGCAAGAAATTTCAGCAAGTTTGTTATATAGTGTAGATCGTGTTTAAAAGTGAGAGAATAATTTTTATAAATGCTCTTAAAATCTGTCGCGCGAGTTTATTATTTTTCAAATGAAAAATACGAAATGCTTATTACGTAATGCAGTTCAGAAAAATGAATACGTTGTAAAACGCCATTGACTCCATACCAGTTTACTCATAATATTATTTCACACTTATTTTATTTAATTATATATATATATATATATATAATTTACAATGACAATTATATCCTCAATAATAGTGCTTTTCTTATTTAATAGAGTTATTTTATTATTACAAATGGAGAATACGAACGTATTCCAAAACAATTAGTAGAATAAAATATGTACTACTAAGAAACTTCTTTTCATTTATAGATTACATTTTATATATTTAAATATATTTCTTACTATTAAATTATCAACAATATCTTAACAAATACTTTTAGAAAAAACTTATTTGAAACTTCATTTCAAAAATTAATTCATCACTTTTAATTCACGTTATAAACAATAAATTAATGCTCTTGCGAAAACTATATATATAAACAAAAGTGAAAACCTCAAAGTTTTGTCCTGTGTCAGTCAACATAAATCTTACAATACGCGATACAAGACTCAATTTTCATTATAACAGATTCAACCGCAAAATGAATACATACTTTAATAAAGAAACTTTAGATTCACGAGGTAGCGTAGGAAACATAAGAGCAATCCTAAATTTTCCTGCAAGTCGATGATTACAAGCTAGTCGAAATTATGCGAAGACTTAAGTAATTTTAAGATACATAGTAATAAAAAAAATTAGATTAAAAGTTATTTTACACAACTTCCCTCTAAAATGATGTTTATTGACACTAGTAAAAGAAAAAAAAACGAAAAACTACGTTAGATACTTTTATTTAATCATGTTGCAAAATACGGAAGGTTTTTTTAGAATAAAATGTACATAGTCATATACATATATTCAGGTTTAGAAATTAAAATCACTTATAAAGGAAAATTCTTATTTTACCAAACATGAAAATATAGCTATGATTTCGTTATTTTATATATATGATTTAAAACATCCATATAATCCATATCGTAATAAAGTAATATATTTTAAATCATATATACAAAATTATGAAAATAATGTTTTTATTATTTTGCAACAAAACGCAATATTACGACTCGTGCAACAAGAGTGTCCGACGCCATGTTGAAAAACGCGAAAATTGCAAAACAAATAAGTGATGGGCCAATCAGTGGCCGTGCAGCCGTTGCCAAGCAACCGTTGCGCATGACAAATAGCGTGATAGATCCTAGGCAAATTGCGCATAACTGAGCAGCACTCAGAGCTCTCTTAAGGGCATAAATAGAAGTTACCGCGCTCAATTGTGGTCTATCGAAGCTGATCGCCCAAGTCGCCGAACCTGCAAGATCTTTCCTTTATGTCCAAAACTATGGATTTTGACATATCTTCTAAGTTTTCTTTCTTCTCATAAGCATTTTTAAAGACTGGGTCTTCTAGATTCCATTCATTTCCACACACATTTCTGAGAACGATGGGTTTTATAATATCCTCGAGGTTCCTTTCCTTTCCAATATTATTCCCGAATACTACGGGGTTTCCCATATCCTCTTCCGTCCTATTCGAGTCTATGGGTTTAGCCGTGTTCCCTTCCTTTCTGTCCGAGACTTCGGATTTTGTCAAGTCCCTAAGGTTTCTTTCTCGCTTTCTCGAACTTTAACCCCGACGAAGACGTCAGTGGTATTCGGTATATCTTATGTAAAATAAATGAAAAGTGACTAAGTAGTATGGTAATCTTAGAACTGTATTATTTCATAAGAAATAAGAAAGTAAGATTAGAAAAATTAAAACCATAAAAAGACAGATGCTATGAATAATTTAAAATAAAAAAAGTAATAATTTTTATAAAAAAGAATGGAAACAAGGTTTGAATAATATTTCTAATATTTAGCAATCAAAACTGTATTTTATATTCATAATATGATTTATATATTGAACTTTTTTATATATCCATTCTTTTGTTAATATTTAAACTCTGAACAAATTAATTAACGAATTTTTGTAGCATTCTCTGTTGCAGACAGTGGTAGAGGTTTGTCAAAAGAAACGTCAGTGTACATTCAACACAAGTCCAAAGATGGGTGATCCATGTTCAGATATGCCGAAGTACATCGAGGTTGTCTATAAGTGCCGTCCCTGTAAGTATTAATACAACAATTTATTTAAAATAAAATTATTACTCATATCTGTAGAATTTTTACATACATACATGTATGTAGTATAATGGACTTTTATAACTTTTGTAATGCATCATTTTCGGTCATTAAATCATGTGAGTAATAATTCTTGAAATATTCTATTATTATTTTTCATTTTATTAGTTATTTATTTATTATTTTATAGCAATAATGTTAGATTTAAGGTTATTATATATGCTACAATTTTATACAAAAATATATATTAAATATAATTTATGTAAACGAGCATGTAGAAAGCAAATAAATCTTTGAAAAGTAGTACAAGAATGCGGTAAAATCGTATATTGGATTTGTAAATGATGATTTATTTCAGTATGACAAGTAATACTTGTAGATCCCGTGAAATAAATATTTCTATCCAATTTGAAAAATGTATAATCTAATATATAAAATACTTTATTATTACGGCCTGTATTATTCTTATTCCAACAGGTTATATGTACAACGTCGTCCTCTGTAACGTGAAAGCGCCACACAGTTACTCAACCGTATGATAGTTTTGAACGATCCTGATTACGAATTATGAGCGTAGAGACTTAATACTTTTGTCTATGAAAAAAGAGAAGGATAGAATGAATTCGTCAACTTACAAATTAATTAATTTATGTGAATTATGCAAGTAGAATGCAACAGGCACTAAAAAAAGAGGATTTTTTGATAAGATTTTATGAGAATATCACGTGGTGATAAAGATATGTTTTATTACGGAATATATTTTATTGCTTTTGAGGTTATATATCCCACAAATTAAGGAAAAGATAGATGAACGGTCTGAAATACTAAACTATTCTAATGTATAATTTCATTTACAGATACAATTATTTTAAAAATAAGATCATTCACAATTATACAATAAATTGATCAATTTAAAAGCTTAAATATTATTTACACATTTTTAAGAATTTCATATTTCTATATGGAACTATACGAAATAATAAACTACCAACAAATATTTGAAAACATTTGGTTTAATTATTTAAAGAATGTATTATATTTATAAAAATAATATAAAAACTTCCATGACTGAAAATATATAAAATTGTATTATGTATAATATTATTACTAGATTTAGCATTAACAAATTCACATTTAGTTATAACATAATAACTTTACATTTTTTAAATTTACTATTTAATCAATTTTTAAACGTTAAGTTTACGAAATTTGTAATGTATGATCTTAAAAATTTTAAGAATATGTTACATTAGCATCCTAAATACTGTGAAATATAGTATTAATATTTCTGTATAATTTTGACATGAAGATTTTAATAAACTTTAGATACTTTATCAAGTTATTAGACATTCATTGTTAAATCAATATTGAGATGTTTTTTACTGTGATTTAAATTAAATTTTAGAAATATCTGTTCCTCTCTGAATTCATTATCCTTCAGAGATATCCTTGCCAATATTAACTTATGTAAAAGTCAATTAATCTGTTAAATACATACTTAAGATAATACTTCATATTTCCATCGTAAATTTTAATATTTATATGTAAATCAATCATTACTCGCTGTAAGGACCTTATATATATAATAACTTTATTAAATTAAATGTTATGCCTTTGTTTGCTTTTAAGTTTATACTAAAAAAATTTAATGTCAACCGCATTATTTTCCTTTTTCATTCTTAACTAATTTGCGATTTTTGAATTTAATACTCAATTTTGTCACAAGCTATAAATATATGAAAAATTTTCTAATTAAATAATGTAGGATTAAAATTAAAAATTTGATGTTTATATAACCGTATTGTGACATAGTTTAAATTCTTTTGCCTTTATTGGTTTTCAAATAAGTAATTAATATAATATCATTATGTTCATTAAAAAATGGTTTTGTAACAATATATGTGTGGATCAGGATTTTCAATGACTCATATTTAATTATACTTATTATAATTTGATATATTAAGACAATATTATTACATTAAAGGTTGTTTTCAAAAAGAATAATAATTTCTTTTGATTTATTTGAAAACATATACAAATGCATATTATTTTACTATTCATTGAAATTTCTTTATTGCATTGCTTACGTAACAAAAATTAAAAATCTCTGTTACATAAGCATATTCAATTCTTACAATATATAAGAAAGCTTACGCAGGGTTTAAAATATATTAATAATTATCAGAGTTTAATATTTATTAGTTTATCATTGGTACTAGTACGAATACTGCAACTTTTATCAAATGTCTTTCAAAATATAAATATAAATCGATAGCAATATCGATTTTCAATCCATCGAACTCGTAAAAAGAAAGTTTATACGAATCCACTCTAAAAATTTGTTGCAGAATGCACTAATCTATACTATTTTTAGTAAACTAATTTACTAAACCATTTTACTAAATTATAGTCAAATATCACTATAGATAGAGTCACACATGGTGTTTACTTTTTTAATGCTCAATTTATAATGTATTCGTCAGGTTTAGTCAGACTTGTATGGTAAAATTGAAGTTTTATAGTTAGTGCAATACATATATTATATTGTCAGTAGAAGAAAAGAATGTAGGTAAGTAATAATGTTATTGATATTAGTAGGGAAAAAGAAGAAAATGTGTAATATGTAACATCTCATTCTTGGTTTCATATATCTTTCATGTGATTCTATTTTATATAAGCTACAGAAATTACAAAATGTAAAATATTTCTATAAATACGAAATTTTTAATTTATCGTTTATATATTTTAATGACGATACACATAATTATTATATAATGAAAATATATTCTCCATGATTTAGTAAGTTAATATTCTACTCGAGTTTTATACATTAATTGCGAGATGCACAGATTGTACTTACATTTCAGTTCGCATTCGAATTACTATTCATGTTAGTCCAATTTTATGTAAAATCCATCATTACGTAAAGTATCCAATATATTTGCTTCATACTTGGATAACGAGTAACATTTATATTGTAGAACGTATACTGCATTAAATGTCTGCCTACTGTTCAAAATTGTAATATTCTCTAATATTATACTCTAACTATAAAGTTCATTTATGTTTTACTTATGTGATAAATTATTCGTTAGATTATTTTGTCATTACATTCTTACTATAAGTTTGATTTGTAGATAATCAAGCTCACCATGTTTCTATTATACTGTAAGCATTTCACTTAAATAACCTTTTTGTTTTCATTTTATGAATATATTAATATATCAATGTATTAATGCATATAAAAATATATTGTAGATAATTTTCATATTTTAGCTGATTAATTGTACTAATGGATAAAAGATAAATGTTACGATTTGTGAATCCTAAACTTTTAGATCAGAAACTTTTAGTTTATAAACTTTTCTTTTTCATTTATCTAGATATATAATCTAGGATGATTCGACAGCAACCAAATTAAATAAATCCATACAATAATTTGTATAAAAATTTTCAGCTTTGTAAATAAATCTTATTTACATACTAAGAAAATAAAAACGCAAGTTTGTTTATATGAATTATTACCTCCAGCTTCTAGTTTACTATTTAAAGCCTGAATAAATGGCTTATCTCCAAAATAAACTCTAAAATATTTAATTGCGAAATCGAATCTAAAATACATTGATTCTTTACAAGAGTACTTCATATTCACCGAGCTAATTAGTATATCTGATTATGGTATATTCGCATATTTCAAAAGAATACAAAGCACACATTAATATTATAAAGGCTTTATCTTATAAAACTTTCAATAATAAGAACGAAATTAATAATCGAAGCCTTGCGCATCAAACTTAACAAATAAAAAATCTTTATGGAAATTTTTGAAAATTTCGATTCCTTATATTTTTCAGAATCTCGTTTATATAGTACTTTATCTCTCATTTCTTGAAATTCGATTTGGTTCAATAGAACGCATCATAATTCGATCCAAGTATCATGTTGATCGCAGGTTATGTATTCGAAATGCCGTATGATAAGCGTCATGTATCAGAAGTTGGTGAAAATTCATCACATATAGTCGTTGCTTAGGGTACATCGTCACCACTGAATAATTGCTTCTGTTTTCTCTGTCCTCTAATTGCTAACTTGTATAATTATTTCTTTTATTTATAAGTAAAAGAAGGTTTTAGTAGTAATATTTAGTATAAATTAAAGAATGAATTAAACAATGAATTAATTGTGTTTTAAACCATATAAATATGTTGTACAAATATTAATCATAGTTATAAATTAGCTATAGAAATTAAAAAACAAATGAAAGTTAGGTAAATTATCAATACAAGTAAATTATCAATATTAATTAATTATTAATCAATTACAAACATTATTGGATAATGTTTGTAAATTATTATTGTTCATAATAGCATTAATTATGTGTTTTAGGTAATTATATAATATTAATATGTTTTTTTTTACTGAAATGCAATACTTATTTACCAAATATATATATTCTAAAATATTGAATAATCTAAAATGCCATCTCAAGTCTTAATTTATCTTCTATTGATATCAATATTATAATTTAATATTTAAGTTGTATAAATGATTCTTATTTCAGTTGTAGATAAGCTTATTGTTAAAATTATTGTGATCGATAGTTATACATTGGTTATGCCATATAGTTAGAGAAATAAATTGAATTTAAATAAAAGAATGTATGTAAGCTTCTTTAATTCATGATTAAGAAATAGGGCTAAGATTTTATATTAGAGAATACTAAATAAATTTACAATTGCTTATACTAATAAATATAAATACATACAAATTTACATCATCCACAACACAAAGGATTTATATTACCTTCCATAGACGCTTAACTAGAAATAAAATTTAGAACAAGAGATTCCTGACAAACAACTTTTTGGATTTAGAGTTCGAATAGTAGCAGCAGTTACCATTCGATTCTCATACTCTTACTTCTGTTATTTCCTTTTTCTAGATTTCAAAAAGACAACTAATAACATGCCAAAGTCGATTGCAACTTAGAAAAATCGAAATTGTTAACATTGCTGCTTCTATTAATCTATTATTCGACAAAACTAATTTACAGTTTAAATTCTATTTTAAGTACTTATATGTTTTCACGAGGATCAGGAGATACTAAAAGATATTTTGTATTAATATTTTTCAAACGTAATTATATTATTCGTAACGTAATAAATATTATTAATATTTTTTTATACTATAATAATATAATACAACCACATAATATACCTTCTTCTGTTGGTCACGTGGTTGCAACATTTTATTGCAACTACTATTCATTATCTACATAAATAAATAAATTAAAAAGATTTGTAGTAAATTTTTTTTTAATTAAGTTCAATATAATTGATACTACCATGGAATGAAATATTCAAAATTTATAAATTAAAGCTGAGAAAAATACATACATTCATAAAGATGAAGAAAAAAATTATATAGTTTAGTAAAATTATTAATATTAAAAACTGAAACATTTTTTAACCCAATTAACAAGCAAACCTTTATTCTTAAAGATAATTCTTTTATTTGGCAACTTCAAACGTACTCTCAAAATGTCCATAAGAATAAAAAGATAAATATTGAAAATTGAATTATAAGTAAGTAATCTTGTTGACACAGTCATCGAAATTCTAACCAATATGTTTTATAAATAGACTCAATTAAGCGTAGATGATAAATATTTTTTGTTTTTGTGCTTTTTATCTCTCTAATGAGTATTACCAGATACGAAAACAAATCAACATTCATGTAGATCCTTGTATAATATTATTAATTTCAGACACGCACGATACTTTATAAAGGATCGTGCGTGCTGGCGCCATAAAACAGTACAAGAAGGTTTCATCTCCCATGTTTAAACACATTAGACCAAAGTTACTGCGATGTAATTAATAATCTTGACTGCAGTTAATGACAAGAAACAGCTCATTTGCAAGTAAGTTGCAGCTGTTGTGTCATGAATTATTTCTTATCGCCAAAAACGCGCGGCTTTTACACGAAACAAGTTCTTTGAAATCAGTATCTTAAAGTAGCCCATGCATTCTAGTACATATCATACTCTCATTATTTTTGAAATTTAAAATTTTATTAAAGAAGAGATTAACTAGAGTTGAATAACGTGAATTGATCATATTGATTATTATGTATATTTAATGCTATCTTCTAATAGAAAAAATATATTTGAAAACAAAAATATTTTTATACATTTCAACAATAAATTTGAATTATTGAAGTATATATAATGGAATATAAATTATACTGAAGAATTCTTTTAAGAATATAAAATATGCAATCTAACATATTATTATGTATATAATAGAATTCCAGTAATATATTTATTAATTATGAAAAAATAATATTATCTAAAATAAATCGTCATTAAATATTTCAATAAAAAATATATTTCTGCCGATATAGAAGTGTGATTATAGATTTTGTTTGTTAAAAAATAGATTAATTTGGATTATATAAGTTTGTAAGTAAGTAACATGTGCAGTAACTTATATTTCACTTAGTTAGTTTCCATAGATTTTACCAAACTGTTGCACTTCCTAATTAACTGCATTTAGTAGTAGAATGATTTAATATTAAACTGTATTGTTACAAACTGAAGTGATTAATAAAATTTATGAGCATGTCTAGTTGAACTTGTAGTTTTCTTTACTTTTTTTTGAAAGCTTCACGTGTTAGTCGCATGGTTTCATTTGTATCACTTTCGTTCCTCTCTTCCTTACAACTTACCTGATCAAGACATTTTGTCTATTCTAACTGGTAGGGACATCGACTGGTACGTACAAGGCGTCTTACATCGGTTTACATCAACATTAACTATACACCACGGCACACGTCATATTTGATTACAGTAGCTATCGTCAAATCATTTTTTAACTGATTTTGTAGCACCATAGTGTAAATAGTACAAATAGTATGATATAGGAGCTATATAATAGATAAGTTCTTATAGTTGTAAAGTGGTTTAGATGAATGAAGATTTGTTCTTAATAATATAATATTTACGTGCGATCGCGTTTCATAATAATATTAAGAAAACCGCTTTCGAATTATGATAAAATAAGTAGTTAAGAAGACTCTTGTTAGAGATGAAAATATAAACATTTTCGTGCGCATCAGAGATGCGCGCAAAATAACGGAAAGTCCTAATAATTTCCCAGTGTGGCTTAAATATTTAATCTTGAGATGAAAAAGTAAGATATACTTTATTCCAGCGGAAAGTATTGAGGAGTTTAACAAAAATGAGATCCAGTAGAGAGTGTACAGCCGGATTCACGGTTGCGTAAGAGTCTGTGAAAAAATTAGTCGTATAAAAATAAGGAGCGTGAAAACTCGCCGAAAGTGAATTAAGAAGGGATCGAAGGATAACGCGAGATCTAAAAAGGTACAACATGAAACAATATGAACACTTCTTTGTAAGATTTTTTAAGTGAAAGTTATTGAATTGTAATATAATAAAACATTTAGTACAATATATTCACGACTTATTATTAATCCCGTCGATAACGTTATACGTGTTTTATAATTTTTTTATACGTGTCAATGCTTGCAACAAAGAATCTTCAAGATTTTTTATAGAAAAACATTTAACACTACTAATTTTTCTATTTATCACTTATTAATTTCATCTTATTACAATAATACAGTATTCATTATTATTAATCGATTTATTGATAACGAATTCTTCTTAAGTTTCTCTTAGTTACGAGCGAATTTTTTATATCTATTGAAATCTTAAAGATCTTAACCAAAATAGTTTACAGTAGATGCGTTTTTACATTCTACTCTAATCTAGATCTTCGTGGTATACAATCGTTGTTCTGATAATTTCAGTATATGATAAGTCAGAGCCTGTTTATAACACTGTAGTATCTAAAATGTTTGATCAATGTGTACTATATATTTAAGGTTTGAAATTATTCTGATCTTTGGACCCATTCCACATAAATGTGTTTCTTTAGCAGATATACTGTTAAACATACAGATTTCGGCAAAAATAAACAAAAGATTCTAACATCTCCGATACTACTTCAACAAGAATAATTAAGCGACTGAGAGATTTTTTGAAAGTTATCTGAGCAAGTGAGCTTCGAACTTCATGCATCAATGCGAAGAAGATTTATTATCAATACCCAAACAAAAACGATGCGTCGGTTTTATCACGCCTGCGTTATCAAAACTATTGAGTGCGAATAAAGGAACAAATATGGAGCAATTACAATACTATAATGTGGTGATTTATATTCGACCATTAACGCTCTATACTACTATTTATATCTCAGTAGAGCTTTTGTAAACGTTCTCCTTCAGCTTAATCGAAAAATCTATAGTATTAGAAAGTTCAAGATTCACAGTCTATTAGGTACCAATCATCGATTTCTTGAGATCTCCTTTTCAGATTAGAACCAAGGCAAAAGCTCGAACTGCATGCTAACATCGATGACAAACAGAATTACTAAAGAGGCTAGTGCTTTTTTAATTTTATTCTATTATAAAATCGATTAGCAATGCTTTTAAAGGAAGAAGATCAGTGTCTGATTTATAATAGCGAGAGTAGCAACATTAAATCTCTTAAAGTTATAAAAATGGCATAATATAAAATATTTCTTTTCTTTTAAATATGCAAAAAAACATCTTGTTCTTAGTAATATATATAAATTTACAAATAAAAACATAAAGAATTATTTTATTAGTTATATTTGTAAAGGAATTAGTTTTTTATAAGTTAATTGCCTAGTTTAGGTATTAATCAAATAATATTTTGTTATAATATGACCTTATAATAAAATTCGTTAAATTAAATATTTCATAGGTATAAAATTAATTTTTTATCACAGATGATTATTCTTTCATCAAATCATATATTAAGTATCTTTCAAAAGAACGTTAAATTTTCTACATTTTTATTAAACTAAAAAGTCGTTTAAAATGCACTTTATCTGCTTACAGATGAATTTAGAAGTAAAGTGGCGTGTGAAAATGACGCCATCAATCTCTCGTGCTTTCCAAATTACAGGGTGGCGATCTACAGTGCCTCATTTGGAAGAACGGAGTACGAGTCGCTTCAGTGTCCACAACCCAATGGAGTTAAAGATGAAAGTACGCATATACGTATATTAATTGCCAACTTATAACAATTTGTTGTAATGGAAATAAGTTTTCTGAAAGTAATTTAATGGAATATTTTATGTTAAGTATTTGTTTTTGTAATATTCATACAATTTATTTTGAAGTATGAAATTTTAATTTTTTAATTTTTAATCAAATTTATAAAAGGAATATTCAGAAAATGAAGTTCGCTTTAAAAATTTTAAAGTACAAGGTATAAAATACAATAAAAAATTATTTTTACCTTACAAATTGAATAAGTAGACTTTATGCTTACATTTTCCCAAGTAAAAATTAATATTTATAATTTACATGATTTTAAGATTTTAGAAGCCATGACTTATAACTAACGTGATCTCATAATTATATAATAATAACTATAATTATTTAATAAATTATTTATTATAATTATTTATTAAAAAATAATTGTAGTTATTATATAGTTATTAATCTCATTTAACATACTATTAAATGAAAACATATTTCGATAAATGATGTTACATGAATTTGAAACATATAAAATATACTTTTTTACACATTGAAAAATATCACTGACAAACTAATTATCATTTTATCAGAAATGACTCTGTACAGAAATTAGCCGTAACATAATTTTTAATAATACGAATATTACATATAATATATAATAAATATTATATATAATAATTTTTTATAATTGCATTTTTTATAATAAACGCAACAAATTTCAATTGCTTTATATAAAATTTTACAACTTTACAATTGTACGAGGGAATTTTTGATAAATTTATGGTTAAATCCCTGCTAAAATCGAATAATTAAAAAAAGTTTCCATAGATTGGATAATTAGCTAAAGTTACCGAATCTATAAACTTGAGTTTTAATAAAAGAGCCTTCATTAATCTGCGAATATGTTCCGACAGTTCTCCAGTTCAAAGAGAGAATGCATAAACCACGAGGTGATGAATATCGTAACAAATCAAAATAATTAATCAAATGATAATCGCAGTCATGGATGTTTCAGCGAGCTATAATATTGCGAAACAGATGTTAGGAAGATTAATAAAAATTTTTCATTATAAAGTTTGAAACTCTTGTGAAGCATACAGTTTATTCTTTCAACCAAAAATAATTTATGCAGTTTTTACCATAAACTTTTTCAATAATTTTGAGTTTTTTTCTTGAATTTTTATGCCATTACAAAATTAATTGTATATTAATATCATTTAAGGGATATAAATATTTTTATTTACACTAGAATGTAAAATATTTAAAGTTTTTAAAAGCACCATCTTCATATAAAAAACGTTACAATTTAATTTCAGATATTTGATCCGTGTATTTAATATAAATTAAGTACATTAGTTTATTAGTTCTTTTGTGAATAAATTTAAATTCCTCAGAGTATTGGTTATTTATCTAGCCATAAAATTACAAAGAAAATGACTTTTATAGAAGCATATATTTTTCAGTAACCAATTGATTTAGAGTAATTTTCATTCTAGCCTGTTTAGCAAGCCATGCGACGGAGAAGGTAATAGATCTGTGTCACGGTCGACGTCACTGTTCGATCGCTGCTAACAGCTCGACATTCGGTGACCCATGTCGACTCGAAAGCAGAACCTATCTCAAGGTCGTTTACACTTGCGGTAAGTATTGATACTATATAAACAATAGTTCTCACGTATTGGCTTCTTTGTATCGTTCGTCCACCTCTACATTTTCAACAAGCATCTCTTTTACCTCGTTCTTGTGAGTACTTCAAAAAGAGCCGCATTAAAACCAAAAGTAAAGTAAGCAGAGCCAGTATTGTCAGCAGGGCGTGACTGTAAAATAAAGAAAGCACTCATGTATTTTCCTTTCTCTGTGCTGCAAGTGATAAATGTTACCCTTAACTCACTTTATTCGCTGCAATATCGTAACGAATACTTGACTCTGCATTTTTCAACATAAAGAAATATGAAAAGTACATTATATAGCAGAATTATTTTCACAGATAGTGGACTATAGCAAAGCTTTATAATAAATACCAATTTTAAATATTTCGATATTCGAAACTGAAATGTACAAACGGATTTTTAATTTTTTGTACAATATAATTCACTAGGTAGTATCATTTTCAAGACGAATTCTTCTTTAATTCACATTTTATCACTCAAGTTGAATTACTTCTAATTTTGAAACTTTTAATTAATTAGCAATTGAAGTTTAATAAGATGAATTATTAGTACCAAAAAGGTGTCTTAAATATTTTCAGCATTATAAGGGTATTTGAGATCATTATCCATTATTGATAATGTAAAAAATATTCAGAGTACAAAAGTAATAGTTTTATTAAAATTATAATTAAGAAATTGTTTTTCATATAAAAATGTGCATTTTATCAACTAATTCTTTTATTATCATACTTTTAATCTTCTCAATAAAAAGTTTTCGATGAATATAATTAGTTTTGAATATAATTGATTAATTTATAAAAATTCATTTTTTTGTTATTAATAATCTACAACTATATTTTACGAAATCTAAATAAATATTTTAAAACTTTCTGTTAAATAGAAATAAATATATGCAATTTTTGATAAACTTATTTTTGTTATAAGTTTGTTAATATACATAGAATCGTTATTAAATATTGAACTTTTAATAAATTATAAATAATAAACTTTTCAAGATACTTTACTATTAATATTTAATTCTGTTGTTAAAGTTATATGGTTTAAAGTTATTTGTTTACAGATAATAATATTAAATATTTAAGATTAAGTAATATTTTTTCATATTTTTTCTTGACACTAAATACCGTTGTAATATATTTCATTACGTTGTTTATATCAGTTTTAATCTTCGCAGCAAATGTACTAATAAATCTTGCAATAATTGAAAAATGCTAATTCTGTAAATATCTTTCTTTCTTACAAAGAAACAAGTACATTTGTTATATACCTTAAATTATTAGTTACTGCAAAACTAAATATGAACTTGAAGACTGCAGTAAAAGATAATTATAGACAGATATATATATATATTCTACTAAATTAAAAATACTATTGCTACTTATTGAAGAGAAGTATGTATTAAAAACCAGTTTCTCTGTATAATTAAATTTTCAGACATTTGACAATAATTTTATTTGTTAATAAGTTACTTGAATCTTCTCGTTTATATTAACACATATGTAAACATTAAAAAATAATACTATATTTTATATAGCGTTACGTTTAATGATGAAATGGAAGTCTTTCACTATGTTCGAGATCTAATCGAAAATAGATAATCGTAAATACTGCATTGTAATATAAATACGGAACCGGTTATTCCAACGAAAGAGCCGAAGTGACAATTATACATAATTAAAATATATTAGAATATGAAACCTCCATAGGCAATTCAACAGACAGCACAAGAATCGATAGGACTCTAAGTTTAAATTCTATAGTGATATGATCGATATTCAGAGGGAACATTTTTCTTTTAGCAATGATATATTATAGAATAGGATGCGATTACGAGTTAGAATAATAGATGGTCACGTTCAGAATGTAACGTTATTCAATTCTTTCTCTTTCTCTTTTTCGTGCAGAGATAAATAAGCATTCAGTAAATAAGAAGTATCAATCCTTGTGGTAGACTATTTCCTTAATTTGATCCTCAACTTCAAGAGAACTAACTCGGTTACCTTCAATTTAATACGAATAAACGGCAAACGACAAGTTCAACTTTACACTACGTTTATACAAGACATTAATTATATAAAATAATTATATTTTAATTTATATTATAATTATTATACAAATGAATAAGGGGAAAATGTCGATAAATTATTTAAAACTGTTTAAATTATGTTGTTACTTATATACAATTTATTATTAAATATAAATATTTCGTATTTATACGAAATTTATTTTAAAGAATTTATAAAATTACTTTTAAAGATCAATATTAAACTATTTATAAATTATTTATTTATAATTTCTTATTATTTGTTATTTATTTCTCATGTAATTAAGAATGTCTAATTCAATTCTAGCAGATTATTTACTTCGTTTATTATTGAAAATTAATTACTACTTTCTTAAAATTTTTAAGAATTTTTACGTTAAAAAAATAATAATTACAAGTGTTTAAATTATATTCTGAATGTTATCAGATATGAACTTCGAGAGGAGCTGCTTGATCTTCAAAAGCTCTTTTCTATCTTCAATCCTATTCGTTGAAATTTAAATTTGAATATATTAATTTTAAATGTTTCTAAAAATTTTTCTACGATGAACCGTGAGTTGATTATACTTTCAAAGGAAGCAGTTTCTCAGTTCCGTCTGTTTCTCTACAATCTCCTTGGATGTAAGATTCCTCAAAGATAGTATTTGTCTTCTTACGTCATGGATCGTGTGAAGCGCTGAAGGATAACTGGGTTAAGCGTCCTTTTAAGTTTCAGACGAATCATTTTCAAGATGAAGCTTTGATTGAATTTTTAGTGAAAAACTAAAAAATTCTTCTTGTTTAATGGCCTACTTTTTATGAGATATATTCTCGAAATTCTTTGGAATTTAAGGATCGTTAAAAAATGTTATATATAAGCATCTACTTAAGAATGAAATGATATAGTCGTCGATTAAATTTATAGTGAAGATAATTTTTTAAATATTTTTTAAAAAGAATGTGTACGACATAGTAATTATTTTTATACAGATCGTAGTTAACCGAATATACAATTGATAACTTTCTAAACATGAAAAAAAATCATTTGACAAAATTTTTTTTCAATAAAGGAACATTATCATATAAAATGCACTTGTCAAAATATAAATAAAAATATTGAAATAAGAACAATATTAGAAAGTTTTATTTTCATATAAGTACACGAATTTTAGTAATAGAACGTATTATCCATTTCTTATTTTATCTAGAAATTAATAGTACACGGATAGCAAAAGTTTGTATTGAAATACAAATATTAATAATCAATATTATGATTAAATTTTTAATTATAATAAGAAATTTTTATATTATAATACTAATATATCTACTTCAATAATTAGAAAATAATTAAAACTACTTTACTTCAAGAAAAACTTTTCATATACTCCGGTTAAGTACTTTGAAGATATTCTTTTATTTTTATTATATACATTTTCTAACAGAAAAAATGCTTCAAACTTTGTCTTTCTTATCTCGCATTATGTCTAAAAATTTGCAATTTTCATGAATAAATAATTGAGTATTTACTTGTGGTATTTTTGTTTTATAATTTATAGTATACAATGTATGGAATAAATAAAATTTTGCGTAAATATTTATACGTTATAGCTTATCTGTGTCAATGATCTTTTAATATTTTCATGCCTTGTATATAAAAAATGATTCTTCATCTTGTATACCCATTTATACTAACTATAAAATGTCTTTTATCTTGTACAATAAAATTTCGAAATTTGAAAAATTACGAAATATAGGCTAGAATGAAAAATTTGACCTCAGTTTATTTTCTTATAGACTTTCGAATAAAGTAAAAGAAGTACCTAAATTCAGATTATGAAATAAAAAGATTTATAAAAAATGAAGTAAATAGTTTCACAATTATTTTTTTCATTGAATCCTGTAATTTATTTCATCGTTGATCCTTTCAGTTGAAGTTTCGCCTTAAAAAATTACGAAATAAAAGAATTATTATTAAGAGAACAATTTTTTTATTTAATAATCAGAAAATTAAATGAACTAATTAAAGTATATAAAGTATATAAAATTGTAATAAATTTTTATTATTATTTTAAAACATCATTTTCTATATTGTTTAGACAATGTTATAATTATTTGCTAGTCGTAGCTTATTTGAGTTTATCACTGTCTCAAGTTATTTAAAATTCAATATTTCAACTATCAAGTTATTGAAAATTCTTTACACTTTATTGATAGATGTAAACTTTATTTAGTTTTAAGAAAAAGTAGAAACTATTGTAAGCAATGTTCTAGTGAACATTATTATTGAAGTACATCAATTATGAAACAAGGCTTAATTATATTAAATTAATAGAAAATTTGGTTTCATGACAGTCACGAAATTTCATGACCGAATGTCATTCCATGATGCGGTCAAGTCTTGCATTTCCTGGCTATGATACGCCAAGTACTCTCACTCCCTTTCTACGCTTATCATCATTTCTTCTGATCCTCCCACTGACGCTTTCAACAATGGCGCACTGACCTGGAATAATCATCAAGAACATCTTCAAAGTGTAATTGGATCCGCATGAACTAGCTAGATTGGATCAAGAATGTGGAGAGGAACATGTAGTCTTTCTTTTTAAATGTCCAGTAAAAAGAATCTAAGAATCTTTTAAAAAGCTTCTAAATACAAAGCTTTTCGACAAAATCTTATAGTAATTCGAAAGATGTATGTAGTGAAAATGAAATTTACTTCAAGTAGTCAAGTTTTCATCTGCAGTTTTGTATCTTGCAACTTTGTAAATAAGTTATGTAACTATGTTAAATATATAAAAGACTGTGATTTATGTTTTTCCAGGTACAAGATTTTTTAATTTATTATAAATTATCGTATTTAGATAGTAACAAAATTATTAATTTAACATAACATTATTATCAGCCAGTTATTCTAGATATATGAGTGAAATTTTATATAAATGTAGAAAATAATAAGTAATTAGATTGATTACAATTCACCATGGTTAAGTAATGCTGTTTTGAAAAAGCAATCGAATAAAATTATATTGAGTAGTAAGTGGTTGATTGTTTATATTTTTGTAGTAGTCTTAACAGAATAATTTACAAACATTTGTTTAAAATAATTAATATTATATATTATCCCTCTTTTTCAGCTTTACTAAAGTAGAGAAGGAGACAGAGTTAATTATTAAATTGTAGTTTAAATTATTACTTTGAGCATAAAAATACTGAAGTCTTTTTAATATATTGCATTACAGTATTTCATGAGCATTTAAAATTTTTTATTGTGTATATCTCATTTAATTATAAACATCTTTATAATATCTTATAGGAATTTTTTTAATCATAAAAAATGTAATACGATAAATTAAACAAAAATTCTTTTTTATTTATTTATTGAATTAGCCAAAAGTTCATAAATTTCTGAAACTAAATGAATTAAAAAAAATTATGGAAGAATAATTATATTAATTTTACTTTGTATCTAATCTTTGATTAGCCAATCGAAAATATTTCGGGTTTTGTGATAATACATTTATTCACTTTTACCTAATAATTAATTGCATTTGGATTCTACGAAACAATTTTATATATCATTTAGTGATTTAAGTAATAAAATATCTCGAGTGAATCTTCTTTACTAAATATTTAAATATTTTAAGGATTTTTTTTTAATATTTGTGGTTTTTTAAGTCATATAAATAATACGTTATCAATATTAAGTTAATCAAAGATAATTCTGTATTAAAAAATAAAAGTAAGTGTTAATTTATTACTTGGCATAATAATAAAAAAAACTACCAAATAAATTAATAATATCCTTTAATTTAAATAAACAAATAAAAAAATCTGCAATGGTATATTTTTTAAGAGCGCTTCAAGAACACTTTTTAATTTTTGTTGCCTTTAATAAAAGGGTTTTCCAATGGTCGATCACAAATTTACCTCTGGCCAGGAGAAAAAATAGAAATTGGCATTTTATTGAATAAGAGGTCAAGTACTTGCAAACTTTGTGCTTCTTTGCAGAATAGTCCTCTCCTCAATCACATTTCATGCTCGACAACGATAAACCGATTTTCTCTCTTGAAGAATTCTCCTTCCACTTTTCCTCTCTCCTTTTTTTTCGTTCGCTTAAAATCACCACTCTCGATTCTATATGCTATATTCACTTTACTGACTCACGTTTGTTCGCGCTGCATATAGTCTAAATCATGGAAATCAAATTTTGTTGCGGTTGATCGTATAATCTCAAAAAAAGTAACTGTGAGAAAGAGAAACAGAAGATTGCCGAGCAATAAACGGAAGATAAAGATATACTGAAAAACCGAGATGGAAAGAATGATAAAAATTTTCGTGTTTAGTTCAGGCTGACGATTCTCTGGACTATGCAGAAACAGAAATTTGATTCACTTGACAAACATAGTGGAAATTCAATCTCCACTTTACTTGACTGCAGTTCAAAGAAAATCTGCCCGTCACTTGCTTTTCCCAAACGTTCATCAAACACTTCCATTTTTGCTTGTGAACTATACACATAGCCATATGAATCTGGGCTCAGGTATATATAGTCACAAGTGCTAGTGTATATTCGTGGATGTTCATGTGTTTGAATTTGTGTATGCATTCCTTTCAGATAGACGGTTCACGTGCCAAGGTGTGATTTTAGATTGCATGCCAATCGGGCCCGAGGCTCCTTTGCTATGGTGTCGCTTGCACTCTGTTACATTCACATATGTACCTTCGCGAATATTCGCATTTGATGAAGTCGTCGTTCAACGCGAAAGGAAATGCTTCGTATTTTCTATATACGGAAATTCACCTTTCCTTTTTTTTCTCGCCCGTTCGTGGTCCCATTTTATGAGTCGATATTTAATATATGCTATCGAGTGTATATTTCTATTTTTAATCGGTCTTTCACTTTTCTTGTTAAATTTCATGAAACAGAAAAAAGTATAATCTAAGCAGCTAATCATACTATTTACGTGAAAAAAAGTATGCAATATGGATATAGTAATATGTTTGATTGAAATACTACTTAATAATATTCCAGAGTACGTTTTCTCATCGCATTGAAATGACTTATCATTAAAAATAATAAATATAATAAACAGTATTAACATACTTTTTAAAATATGTAACAAACTTAATTTATTTATTTGGGAATATTCTGTATAACATATCTGTGATTATTTAAAGAAATAAAGAACACAATCTTCTAAAGTTACTTTTATATAAATAAATTTAGTATAAAAGAATTATATTTAAATAATGATATTTGTATTAAAATGCTATATTAAATAATTAATTCTAATTAAATTAGAATTATTAAAATATACATACTACAGATTCATACGCATTTACTTGATTAAAATACGTGTCTAAGTCCTAATGAAAGACAATATCTTTTATTGATATTTCTATTTGTAAATCATAAAAATATAGTTTTAAAAATTAATTCGGTTCGAATAAAATAAGTAACAAGAAATATTTTGATATTTTTTATATAATTTACATAGCCGCAGTGTGAATTTGCATTCTTCTACGCATTAGCTCGATATATATTTGAATTATCTCTGGACAAAGAATATTCACGATATTGAAATTTATTAATATGCAGAGAAAATACTAAATGAAATATTCCAATATAAAATGATCTTAGAATTTTAAAAAATTAAAGAGAGTTTCTTCAAGTAGTCACGTCTTTAATTAAAAGCTATAAAATATAAAAATAAAGTTGATAAAACTTTAAACTGATTTATGACTTCATGACTTCATAGATTTCATCAGTAATTGTTTAGTTAGAGGAATATTTGTTCTTAATGTACATAAAATTAAATTGAAAAATTTTTAAACATAAAGATAACAATACATGTGGATAAAGCTCAAAACTTGAAAAATCATTAACTATTTAAAAGAAAACCCCAATGATTACTGATAAAATTCTAAATAAATAAATTTAAAATTATAACAAAGTATTATGGAGTTGATTGAAGCAATTATGTTTTGAAAAAAGCTATTTGAAGTTTTAATAATTAATATTTTAGAGATTCAAGGATAAATATTTAAAAAATTAAAATTTATTACTTTTGATTGGCGATATTAGAACTATATATCTACAAGATTTTTATTAATGAGAAATTCGTTCCCTTAGTCTTTTCGAGATGATACAGAGTACAACTGTAATTCTTACATAAAATCCCTGCACAACCATTTTTTTTTTGATACAATACTACAATCTCTCACATTTTCATAATGAGGCATAAGCCATATTATCATTAAGTTACACAATCATTAAAAACACAACTTGTATTTTAAAGTCCTACATCGAGATTGACAGACGGTACTACACTTTTTTTCACATAATTACTTGATAAATATTTTTCATAATATATGAAAGATGAATAAAATGATAATTAAGTGTTATTAATTCATTTATACATTATATATATTTTTAGATAATTCTAGTTTTTTGTGCAAGACTCCAGACGTGTTCGCTATGCAGCGATTCCATGGTTTTGTTTGGTTTGGTCCAGCTTTCCATTGAGATGCTATTTTTGACCATTCTTTTCTATAACGATATAGTGCTTTTTATCAAATATAATTCAGAATTTCATTATTTTTACAACTTAAATACAGAATAAAGTACACGAATTTAGAGGCTATAATCTTAAATAAAGCTTAGTACTCGTCGACATGGAAATGCAAATATTTAAATACGCACATTTCTTGAAATACTCGGCCTTTCAAAAACTCAGCAATGCTAGAGCACTTGATTTTGAGTTCTGTTATTTTATTAAGAAAATTACTTTTTATATTAAATGAATCGGTAATTGCTGCTAAAATAAAAACAGATTATTGAAGTGAAATATTTTTTATGCATTCTGAAAGATATTAGCGTTGAAAATCTTTAGAATACATTTGTTTAAGGTTTTTTCCTTTTAATTCAAAATGTTTCAAATTTGATGAAATTTATTTTTATTTCATGTAGATTATTCCAGGTATACTGTGGATAACAAAAAACTTTCTTATTTCTTTTTTCAGAAACGTATATGAGTTCCATATTTAAACCTCATGTAACATTGATAAAAGTAATTATTTGATCTTCTTTTTTTAAGTATTATTTCAGTATTATTTTTTTAAGAAAAAAATTGAAAAAATAGAAAGAAATAGTAAAGGTCACATCATTAATTGATTAGAATGAAATTTAAAAGTAAATGAGAACTTAATTGAAATGACTTTCAATTTAATCTTTTTACACTGATCTCTCACTCGTCAAAATAAATTCAAAATAAATATTCATATAGGAAATAAGTGGATATCGTAATACTCTTACTAGAAATATAAGTAATTTTAATACCATTCAACGTTAGAATATTTCTTTTTATGAAAAATGATAGTAATTACATCATTTATCAGGATTATTCATTTGAACAGCTGAGGTCTTATTTATTAATGATTTTGTAATATTAAGTCATTTATTAAATTTATTAATAATCTACACATTTCTTTATTTGATTCTAAATCCTAATATTTCTTTTTTATTCTTTTTAGATACTATACTATATTCTGTAACATTCTTATAATCTTTTCCAATGATATTAACCGTGGGAAGACCTTCGTTTTCGTATGTCGTCCTGCAACTTAAAGTTCACCTGTACGTATTCTACTTCTTTTTCGTTTGACTTACTTGATTAACAGTATTCGGATGAAGGAGATTACTAGTTTTAATTAAAAAAAAAAGAAAATATTGTTTTGGGCGTTAAATGAACAATTTAATTATTAAAACTATAATCAATTTTAAACTGTATATATCGGTATCAAGTCGACTACCTATCACTTAAAAAGTGCACACAATTGTACAAACCAGTCATTAGCCAAAAATAACAACAACAACAACAATAAATAAGAGATCCCGACACTCTAATTCGCTGTACGTCGACTTAACACAGTTTCCTTTTTTCTGGAGCTGACGCTTTCTATTTTTCTTAGTCTCTTACCCACACTCCTCTGTCTTTCTTCAGCAGTTTCTCGCTCAACTCTGGACCAATTATACGATTGGTTCTTCTTTCACATCTTCTTTTCTTACTTCTCGTAGCTGATTTTATATGTTTTCCGTGTAGTTTTTTCTCGCTTCTTTTTCTCACACACGTAAGCAATCAATTTCTCGTCCTTTATCGATTCTCGGAATTATTCTTTTGCGTCTGACATGGATTCATTGTCTCTTTTTCGCAAGTACCTCATCAACTTTATATTCTACTTACTGTTCTTTGTTTCTCTATGTGTTACAATTTGATATCGTTTTCGCGCTCAAGATGTTTTTTAAATTTTCGAAAAATATATAATTGCTAATAAAAAAACTCTTTATGTATGATTTTGTTATTATATACTATATTATTTAAAAATTAAATTAAATCTTTAAATTATAATTAAATATCATTATTCTGCTTAGAATTTTGAAATTGCTTACATCTAAATATAATTACAATACAGTGAAGTTTTTATTATGTGAATGCTATTATTTAATTTAAATATATTTATTTAAATATTTATTTAATATTTGTAAAATATTGAACGAATATTATACATTTATTAAATCAATCGCTTTGATATTAAATTTTATTCGGTTTTTATTTACACACATGGATGAACTATTGTTTAATCATAGTTAATGTATTGTAAATATATTTGTAAATTTATTCATCAAGTAGAAAATATCATTATAATTACTAATTATTTTGATTAGTTTTCTTTTCTTTTTAATTTATTCCAATTGATTAGATAAATTAATATAATTTACCAATAAAAATAATTTGTCTATTATGATAGACAAATTATTCTTTTATAGGCAAACTCTTTGTTTAATATATTTTTAATTAATTAATTTATACATAATATTGTAAGAATAGAATATAGTAATTTTCAGTTGTTATGTATATGAAAATATATTATATATTTATTGAAATTGAAAAATAAGAAAATTTTTATGAGAATTTAAAGAAAGTCGAAGATATGTAATAATTTTGAAGTTAATTAAAAATTAACATTTTCAGTCTTTTCAGATAGTGTAGATATGACAATGTTATACGATTAGAAAATTAAAAAATTTAGTATTTAGAAGAGAATTATAATGTCGCGTAACATTAATAGTCGGTCATTATTAATAAGATATATTATATCAGCAAGCATTAATTATTTTCATGTATACAAGTAATTTAAGGCCATGAAGTGATTAGAATGTTATTAATAAAAAATTTTGAGTCTTTATGTAATTTTATTTCAAGAGATACAATTAGTATGTGTGATAATCTATTTAACATAATTTGTATTGTTCCATCTCATTGAAGTATTTGAATTGACAATATGTTTGCTTTCAATATTACATTCATAATGTAGATTATTTTATGAAAAAACTTAATGCATGATTATTGATACGTTAGTTCTCTTACTAAATAACATGCATTTGTAAATTATAAGAAAAAAAGAAGAATTAAAATTATAATGGAAATCTGTCAATTATCAACCCATGTCAAATGCCTATATTTTTTATTAAGTAAGCAGATATATTATACTAATATACAGTATTATAAATTATATATCATGTAGATCAAAGATTTCGATTATTAAACTTAAAATAAGAGAGTTTACTATATTTTTTGTTCAAATAAAGCAAATACAGCACATACACCAACAGGGGGTAATCGTACATGCATGAATCTCAGATAAAATTATTTGCAGAATGGAGCAAAAAAGTCTTTTCTTTGTTGTATGAGGCATTCTTTTCACATGATATGTAAATTTTTCCTTGCCCTTTGCACATATATACTCCCAACATAGAAGCTATTGCATCAACAGCAAACATAAATACGAGTCTCTCGTTTAGCTATTTCCCGCTGAGTTCAGCTGAATGCCAAGGGAGGCCGTTGTCGCATTATTGCGAGTTGGTTCTTCGATCATAATCTAGGCGAAATTTATTCGAATAAGGAAAAATTGAGAATATCATAAAGCTTAAAGGAACAAAGACATAAATATAAAAAAATATGGAGTTAGATTTTTTGCGTATATAAATCAAGAGGAATGGCTTAAGGCAGGATTAAACAACTTGGAACTCGGAGAAAGAATACACAGATTACCGAGAGAGTATAAGTCTAAATTTATCCTTAAATTCGCGAATTCAAGAAGAGGTTGTAGAACCAGTATGATATACAAGAGCCGAGTGGTTATCGTTTTAATGATCTTGAATTTAATATATATCGTTTTTTTTTATTTCGAAATTACGTGATTGCGTGGATCTGCGTAATAGAAAATTTCGCTAGAGAAGAGTAACTAAAATATTGACAGTATCAAGTATATCATAGAATTCAAATATATAATGATTTAGGAAATCTGAAGTGATTTTTTAATTAAAAAATATACAATTTATTTCTATAGATTATGATAAACTTGATTAGGCTTGTAAGTGTATTATCTTTATCATTAAAGAGATTTCTGAAAGAAAAAACCGACGGTATTAAGATGGATAAAAGAGGCAAATTAGAACAATCTTTTTAATATATACAGGAAGTTTATTGTTTTTTACCTTATGATATTAATATCGCAGAAGAAATATAAAATTAGATGAAACAAATAGAAATAAATGAAATGGAATTTATTTTTCTGTTTGACTTTTAAAAATCATTGTTGTCATAAATCTAGAATAAATTAAAGAATATGAAAAGTTGCGAAAAATGCATCAATTGAATTTCTAGTAAATTAGTATATTAAATTATTTAATAATATATTATTAATATCTTACCAAAAAAACAATTTGAATAAGTTATAATAGTAATATAGAATATCCACGAAATCTTTTTGAAATTCTTGTTAAGCTTATTGAGTAATGATTATCTTAATCTCAATATTAAATATAATATATTAGTTACAATATATTTCCATAATTCAAGAAAAATTATTAAAAGAAGATTGAAATAATAGGTAATGTGCTTATTATCCAGATGTTTCTTATAAATCTAGATTTATAAGAAACGTATATTTATAAGAACGAAATTTATATTCGTTCAAATAATAATTTTTGAACGAATTGATATTGATCATCTCAGTAACATATATTATATACTTTTATTTATTATTAGACATTTTTACCAAGTATTGATAATAAATTTTTTATTATTTAACTTTAAATATTTTTTATTGAATAATATAAATATCTAATATTAGATAATGAATTATATAATGAATTATAATGAATTATTAATAATAATGAATAATGAATTATTAATAATAATGAATAATGAATTATATAATAATAATTAATAATGAATTATATAATAATGAATTAATAATGAATTATATAATAATAATTAATAATGACTTATTGAATACGTGTTTCTTTAAATATTACTTTCCAATTATTTTTAAAGTAAATGTTTACATAATCATTCTTAGAATTATTAAAATGATGTATTTTGTAATCGAATGATATAGTTGTATTAAGATGTACTAATCTGTGAACATGTTCGTGCTTATAAAGTTCAGTTAAACAATTAATTGTTGAATCTTAATACAGTTTGATAACATATTGAGCATAACATTCACTTTAGATATATATTTATAAGTGAACCTTTAGTTAATTAAGTTATAAATTTACAAATCTTAGTCAAATAATAATTTATATTAAAAAAAAAACATTCATTATTCATAAAGTGGATAATAAGTTCCATTGAGTTTCATAATCTTCAAGAAAAAAATAAAACTATACAAATATTATTCCTTCTTAATCTTCAAAATACTTTATTGTTTAAAGAATTAAAATAATAATGTACAAAATTGAAGTAAATTTTTATTAAAGACTACAAAAACTGTAAACAAATATTTACGTCTTTAAATTATTTAATGATGTAAATTTTTTATCACTGATGAAATATCATTAATGAATATAAATAATACTTTTAACTTCTATATTTCTATTTAGTAAAAAAATATTTTGTTCTCATTGAAAAGAATATTCTTACGAAATACTGTAATATTGTTCATAACTTATTAAAAAATAATATTTTCTGTTATCACTTGAAAAATACTTGTAAAAGTAAACATCTACCGAGAACAAAATTTAACTATTATTTATGTTATGTCGATTATTATATTTTATGTAAATACAAAATAACGTTAATATAATTTAATGACTTTTAAAAGAGAAAAAGTCACTTTATAATATCAAGTGAGTTTTAGTATTTTCTATTTTTTGTAATAGCATAAAAATCCATAAATATTCAAAATAAATTTAGATATAAAAACTTGGAAGTGTTACCCAAAAATTGTTAGTGACATTAAAATATATTTCTACTGATTATAAAGAAATTATAAATAATAATAACTCTAAGTTTTTGATAACTTTGGATAAGGAATGTTTGATAATATTTTCATTTGATAGAAGAAAAAAAAACACTTATTCATAAGTAAATAATATAATTTAAAACTAAAAAATGAAAAGGAGACTTGAATTTACAAAATGAAAAGTGGCTTGTGAAATATATTCAAATAAAGTCATATATCAAGCAATAGATGGCAATTAGTGCATAATATAAGTACAATTCATTCAACGACAACACCTCCATAGATACTTTGATCTAATCTATACTAACAAATGACGGAGTTCCTTTCCTGTTCTCATTCAATTACTCGTAAACCCTGCATTGATCAATCATGTGTATATACTCCATAGTTACTCAGAGGCTTGACTCATTGCGTACACGTATGTACTCGCTTTTCACACGTCAAGAGACAAGAGCTTGATTCTACAAAGAAACAAATCATACTAGAAATAAGAGTCTTCGGACATATACTTTATGTTCTTTTATAGACAAGTGTACTTTGATACTTTCTGATTTTTCAGAAATGTATTTCGATTGAGTATTCTTCGATTTAAAGAACCTGTAATATTTTATTATATCTTTATTATTTTGCAAATATTTGTTTTAATATAGCTGAATAATATATGTATAAAAAAAATGATTTTTCTTTATATTTATTTTCTTACTAATTATATATATATATATATATATATATATATTGCAAGATCTTTAAAAACAAAATTAATAATTACATATTTTTATCGAATGCAGTGAAATTTAATATAAGACGTATATAAAATTATCTCGACCTTTTTGCCTCACTCAGTATCATGCTGTATTTCTTTGCTTGAAAAAGATTCAAATATTCAATTGTTTAATTGACGGACATTTAATTAACGACGTTTATCTACGTCGAATTCAGAAAAATTGTTTACAATACATAAATATAATTAAGTGACACGTCTTAGTCCTCATTGTTTTAGTGCTAAAAGATAAAAAAAAATACAAATTATCAACACGTACAAAAGAGATATAGTAAATGGGAAAGATATACAATTTTATTTTTTATATAAACTTTCTATAATAAAAAATATATACTCTTTTCTATAGTTTATATTTTGTATACGATATGACAATGTATAATTATTTATTTATCTAAATAAAATACGCATATAAAACAAAAATTATTTTATTTAGATTTTGAATTCAAGTCCTGATAATATTTTTTTATTTTACTAACTTTGTAAATGGTTAATGTTCAACTATGTAATAATTTACGTGTATGAAAATATACATATGATCGTTTTTTCTAATTTTGATTTATTTTAAGCTCTTTAATGTTAGCCTGGATAACTTATGGCTAATATAACAAGTAATTTGGATGTATTATTTTATCATTATTAATATAATACATATATATGTATATATATACAATGTCAAGGTGAATATGTTTATAATTTTAATTATTAATATTATAATATTGAATAAATTCACATTTATGCATACGTACTATGAAATTAAATTTCTGTACAGAGCAATTTTTGAAATTGTATTATTAAAGCTGTTAATAATTTTTTGTGTTACAAATATCTAATGAAATATTAAATAAATTTATAATTTATTTTACAGTTGTTATTTAATTTATTGCTCTCAAAAATTATTTGATTTGATTTTTAACAATATCATGTCTTTTATTTATGATATATTTAATAGATATACGTAATTTTCAAAAAAAAAATTTAGTTCAATTTCATAAACTTCAGAATGATTTTACATAATTGCTTTTTGTACTTTTCAAAAGTTATACTGAATAAGAACATAAATAATTACTTATGAGCTTGGCAAAGTATTAGCGTAAAAAGATTTTCTCAGTAAAATTTGCAAAGATTTAAAAATATATTAGCAGAAATATAAATATATAAAAAATACAATTACATTACATATTATTTTATAAAATCGCTTTTTTAAAAAAGCGATTTTTAAAAAATTTTTTAAAAGCACGTTTTAAACCTGCATCTCATCATTCTCTAATTTAATGCTCCTTATAAAAATTCACTTAAGCAATAAATGAAGCAAATGTACATCTGAAATGAATTTGAAATTATTTTATTGTATACTATTAAGGTTGTATAGCCTGAATGAAGTAAACCTACCTGCAATGATTCCAAAGATAGGGAATTGAGGAATGGAAAAATACTTTGGTTAGTAAATTCGACACTTTTTAATTATATCCTTGTAAATCCTGTATCATAAAGTCTATTTAGACTGCTATTTTAAATTTTCTTTAATTTTTCTTTAATTTTTCTTTTCTTTTCTTTTATAAAATCATTTATAAAATCATTTAAAATAATACAAAGGGCTTATGACAATCATGATTTTCAGATACATATTCAAATATTTATTAAAAGAAAGTTATTTATAGTACAACATTTAACTATTGTGTTAATTATATTTACAATACTAAGATTCAATATTGCTGAATTATGAAACAAGTTAACCGAAAAATATACCCCTTTATGCTACTCCATAGAGTTTTTATATTAAATAAATCTTTAAGTTGTATTTACGACAAAAGTATTAAGAATAAACTAGAATAATATATCAACATTTTACGATTTTAAAGTTTTTATCCATTTGTAGATAAAAGTACACATTTAATAATTGTTAAGCAAAAACTTGTTTGTTGTACAGTCGTAATTTAAATATTTAAAAATCTATTGATGAAGAGATTGCAAATATTAATCAATATTAGAACTTTGAAAATACAATTCTAACTATCTCGATTAAGAGAATCAAAACCACGACTATACATATTTTTTCGGTGTTTCTTTGCTTACAGACCAGCATACAGGCAAAAATGAAATGGAATTGTAGTAAAAAGTACATATTGTAAAATATGTGAATATTGAAAATTGAAAAAGCGCACTACAAAATACGAAATTCAATTCAGTATGCACGAAGAAGAATATAGTGAAAAAGAAAGGATTTTTAGAAAACGTGGAAGTGGATGCAATCATCGCGATGTTCCGACGCAGTATAAAATATTTCAACAAAGTAGATGACGTCGACTCATAACCTTATGCAGGTTTTTTAATAGTAGCTCTTTATTATTCAGAAGACTCTGTTAATAAAAAATGCATCGAACATGCATACAACATAAAAAATAAATGCGTAGTTCATGAGTGCATATAAAAAAATGGAAACGTTTGAGAGAGAGAGAGAGAGAGAGAGAGAGAGAGAGAAACAGCTGCCTGCAAAAAAAGTCGATAAATATACTGCATATTATAGTTTAGCCGTCAGTAATATGATTCAATGCAGAAGGATAATATTTCATCATTCGATCGATGAAAGTCCAAATGACATTTGCTACCGGAAGGTAATGATTGTTAGTCCATATATCAACGAACTGAAGCAAATAGTAAACTGGTCGTATTTATGATTATAGTTATCAACCATTATTTACGGATATTTTAAAGGATACCAAATTTAAGGATACCAACGTAAGGATGATTTATTTCAAAGATACGTTGATTACTTCAATAAAAATAACAACGAAAAGTGCAATCAACTCGTTTGGATAATTCTTATTTTGAGAAAAAATATTTTGAATTTTATTGATTTTTATGCTATAATTTTATTTTTTTTTCTTTTATATATCCTGACTAATTCAAGATAGATGGTGCGTCAAAATAAGTATGAATTTTTTGTAATTAAAATAATGTATAGTTTTCTATCTTAGATAAATCGTGAATAAACGAATTAATTTTATTCAAACTACGATAATTTTTTAACACCA
The DNA here is from genome assembly GCA_018907045.1 of Wiebesia pumilae. Taxonomy (NCBI): domain Eukaryota; kingdom Metazoa; phylum Arthropoda; class Insecta; order Hymenoptera; family Agaonidae; genus Wiebesia; species Wiebesia pumilae. Next base: position 3,889,585 of record JACCHZ010000104.1, read on the forward strand.
AAATATGTCTTTAGTTTTTAGTGTTACATGAAGAATTAGAATAAATGTAATTAATAAGTAAAAGAAAAACTAAGAAAACAAATTAATTACATGTTCTGATAAAATCATATACTTAAGTTTAAATAAATAAAAAATATTTTATTTGAATTTTTGTAGTTCAGTTAAAAAATCTTTATCATAAAAATATAAATCATGATGAAATTTCTTTATAAATATTTAATATTTAATGTTTAGTAATTTATAAAAATATTAGCAATCAAACAATTGTTATAGTAACATAATATTGTAATTTCAATACTAATCTGATCTAATTGAATTCTTGCATTCTTAATAACTATTTCAAGGTATTTCAATTTATAACGAGAATTTAACAACATAAAACCTTAAAATTGAATATTACTTGATTAATTAAATTAATTGAAATCGTAAGAAAACAGTAAATGAAATCTTAAAAGATTATATGTAAAAAATGAATCAGAATTTGTACGAGTTAAGGATAATTTACTGAAAAATTATAAAGTGCAAATCTATAAGCAATTGTTATAAAAACATAGAAGATGAATCATTTTGCTTTAGATCAAGATAAAAGTTACATTTTATAGTTCGTATTTAAAGTACCTTTACCATTACTTTAGATTTGTAATAATTATATCGATTCTTATAATAAAATAATTATATAATAATAAACTGAATAGCACAAAATTATATACATTTCTATCTAAATACGTTAATAAAATGTTTCTTTTTTAGTTACTGTTACATAATACATTTTTTCCATGATTTATAATGTAAATTTTAAGATATTATTGTAAAATTTTTCATTTAGCATTTAGAGTATTTTATAGTAAGGAATACAAGTAAAACAAAATGTAATACTTAAAAAAAACGATGCGCTAATGTATATTCTTAAAATAGTAATAAAGTACTTTTATTTTTCGAATAATATTATAAATTGAGACCAAAAGCCTTTCATTAATTAAGCAATTTTCTGTATCACATATATTTCGAAATTCATCATTTGTAAAAGTTATCGCTACATTAACTAGGATCATTTACGTAGATGTAAGTAGGGAATAACTGAAATGAATATGCATACAATAATATGCAAATGGATACGGTAGAGCAACATGCGGTTCGAGAAACTGATTGCAAGGGAGGAAGCTGCTTTATCTCCGCGCGACGATAAACTAGACTATTTTGTCGTTAACGAAACATACATGGAAACTTCGTGATAACAAGTAGTTGGTTTTTAGCAAAAAAATTACAAAACGTAGCTGAAATTATGATTGCGTATAAAAACAATTTATCGTGAAGTTTAGAATACACTCTTTTTCTATATTAATTAAAGAATTATTTAAAGTATAATATTAATTTCGTCAATAATCATTTAATTAAATAGTAGAAACATAATTTAAAATTTATGTCTTGTATATATTATTTATTGTATATTTATTAATAATGAATTTTTAATTAAACATAATAACTGTTATGTACACAAAAAATTTAGATTCAAAATGTTAAATATTTTAGAATTAATTGAATATAGCTTCATATAACTGAAATATAATTTAATATATATATAACGTAATGTAAAAAATATAATGTGATGAGTTAATAATAAAAACTAAAAAATTCTCCAATGTACCACGTGATTACAATTTTTACTTTTAACAATACGATCTATTAACATTATCTACCAACATTAAAACTTTATTAAAAATAGATACAATATTCTTATATTTATGTTACAATATTAAGTGAATATTGAGGACAGAAATTCAATTATTTCAAAAATATTAGTTAATATTTGTGAAAAAAAATCATGATAAATCTTGTTACAGTACTGTTCTTTAAGTATTCTTCTTAATAGAAAACATACAAAGGCTATTTAGTGAAAAATCAAAACTATTTGAAAATTTCAAATTAATTAAGATATGTCAACGGTTAATATTTATTTTCTGTTAACTAAACAAACAATCTAATAAGTTTAGTGTAATACTTATATTTAGTTAACGTTAACTTAAGTTAAAGCAAAGTTTTGTTGATTGATTTCTTAATATTTTTAAGTTTACTTGGATTTTACACATATTTTAAACATTTGCATACTTTTTGTAAAAGTCAAAATAGAATTTCTATCAAACTTTTATACTCGTATAATAATTAATTTTTAGAATAAAAAGTAAATTTAGCATTGTATCTTTAAAAAAAATTTCTTTTGTTATATTTTTATATAAAATTTAAATTAAGTTTTTAAGAAACTTTATATAGTTCAAGTAGTTTGACTTGAGAAAGTTTTTGAAAATTAATGAAGTTTAGAGAAGAAAATTTTATACACATTGAAAGTGCTTAAAGGTATAACTGCCGAATTACTAAATATTCCAGAAATATTTAAATTTTTTATTACGAATATTCATATAATTTATAATAATAGAAATAGATATTAGGTATATTTCTGTGAAATGTTGGTATCAGTTTTAATCGAATAACTGCTTTTGGTTGAGCATATTTTTATTTTACATTAATTCATATTCATACCATTTCAATTATTCAAACATAAAATAGAAGAACATCCAGTCACATGTATATTTGCTTACTTGAAAAATATGTTCATACATGCATACACTAAGTATGCACGTATGAACTTTTACAATCTATGTGTAATAATATATATAGTTTTATTTACATAGGTATACCATTATATTATTCGATAGAATTTTCATAAGATGTACTTTTCAGTTCTATCTAACATTTAATGTTTATTTAATTTATGATGTTTCAAAACAATTTTTCCTTTGAAGTTAGTTCTTAATATACGCACAAATGTTTTTCAGAGTTTATTATAATTATTAAACTTTTAAAAGAAAATGTAAAATAAGAATTTGAGTAAATTTTTATAAATATATCAAGTTTCAAAATTTTGATATAAATCAAAGTACAGTTTTTTAAGTAAAGATTAACTGTAGTATAATGATTAAAGTTATCTTGCATATTACATGACATATATTGAATTTTGTATAAAATTATTAAAGATAAAACTTATATTATTAAAAAACGAAGAAAAAAATTTATTTTAAATTATTTTTTCGATTATTAAATATTAAGCACGTTATAGTTGTGCATGAATTGGCGCTGTATTCTCTGAAAATATCGGAAACTTTATATAATATTTGTTGATCTACTCTTTTTATACAGTAAACGACTTATAATATATTAAAAATCACGAACTTCATTTTGCAGAGGCTTGTTTTGAAAAATATGAAATAATTTATTAAAATTTCAACACGCATATTATGTTTCTTTTCAAATTTTCGTGCGTTAATTAAGATCATCTTGTATTACTTATCATTGTCCGCACTTATACGCGTCTGTGTTCTGCAATATTTTTACTTCATAATGAAGACGCTACCCAAGATCGTTCAACAGCTATAAAGAAAAAAGTCAGAATTCAAGAGATGAGAGACACGAAGAATCGTGGCTTTGCTGCTGACACAGCGGCACCGATAAATTTGCGCTGGACCATTTGTTATGCAGCGTAGATTTAGCCTGGTTCGCACTCTTCTGTTCATTCGCACTTGCGTTTTAAGAGCATGAAAACCGACAAAGGATAAGAGAGCAGCGCAAATTGCTAAATCGATTTCACTATTGGTCATATTGTCTCTTTCTCTCTCTCTCTCTCTCTCTCCCCCCCTCTTTTTTTTGCAACCTTTATTCTAGATATATATCTATATGTTTCTAGTCCAACTGTGGTAATACATTTAAATTACGGAAGTACCTTTATAATTAGTTAATATCGGACTTGACAATATTAGCTACTGTAGATATCATAATGTCCTGTTATTGTCAATTGAAAAGTTTCCATTAGCACGTATTTAAATTATCATGTTTATTTTATGGTGTATATTATTTAACTATTATATTAATAATATTATGAATATTAGTTACGTAGACTTAAGAATAGATGTTGAGAATACATACTACATACCATGAAGATATTTAATTAAAAGTGTATCATTTGAAAGGAAACTGTTTGTAATTTAACTAAAATTTATTATTCCAATTTTAGTTTGAAAACTTTCATATTATACTTCACGATATAATGCTAAATTTTTCAAAATTTTTCATTTTTATTACTAATCAAACATATGAAATTGATTGAACTTTTCATTTATTCGAAAAATTTTACATCGATTATGTTTACCTGGCCTAAAAACTGAAAATAACACTAACTTTTTCTATAATAAATATTATACATCAGAAACAAAATTTTTAATATGATATCACAAAGATTTGTTATTAATATGATTTATATTATTATCCATAAATTATTATTATCTAATTATAACGATAATTGAGGAATTATAGATAAGTTAGAATAAGTTAGAAATACATATAGCTCATTTCACTTCTACAGTTGTACTTACATAAAGTTATAAAATATAAAATGAACGATATGATCATACAAGCAGTTTTTACATAAAAATTTCTGCTTTCAAATACTATTTTGACTGTGTAAATTACTTTTTGAGTACTTTTTGAGTACTTTTTGTATTCATTCTCACGTTCCCATGAATTATGTCATAAGAAGAAAAGAGTTACTCATTCGTTAAGGCAAATGTATACATTAGCTATTTTATCTTCTACTTTTTCTCAAAATTTTATAAAATACTTAGCCGTGCATGAATACTAGCTAATCTTTGATGAAATTATATTTTCAAACGCTTTTGCCATTTCGTCAAAGTGATTAAATCTGTAAAAAATGCTTCTACTAAATATAACTTATTCAAATTAAAAATATGTTGCATATATTTAAAATATTTTAGAATTCTACAATATAAATTCTCATTCTGTATATTTATAATTAGAATTAATTTTACAGCTAATTTATGAAATACATCTTATTCAAGATAATTAAAAATTTAAATATCTTCAGAAAGTAAAAATTCTTTTATAAATATTAATATATATGGGAAAATTTGTCATTTACGGAAATGAATTACGAATTCGAGTTTAAATTTATCTGATAGGCTCTGTGCGTTCGATAACCACGTAATTAGAGCTTTGTAGGGGATTCTGTGATTGACCGAAAACGATCTTTCATTGATACTTCTACCCTTCTCCGTCGTAACTGATTAAATCGAGTGAGTTAATATTTGCAAATGAATGATTCTGGTCTTCAAATGCATGAACAAGATACGATGGATAATTACCATATGTTATAAATATATGACTTATTTTGTTAATGTAGTCGTTACAAAGGTATTTTTCAATATAGCTTATTGCAATTATAAAATATTTCATTATATATTAAGCTTTATTGAATACAAGATTATAATATTAACTTAAAATATAGATTTATAATGATATTGATTAATATCATTTTATAACGATTTATAACATATATATCACTTTATTAAAATGACTGTACTAGCAATATTTCTTTTATTAATAATTAATTATATATTGATTATTTTTGTAATGTAAAAAGAAAGAAACGTTATTCGACTCCTGCCTGAATAAAATCACGTACATCATATTCAGTCTTCAGATATTTTTATTATTAACTGTATATAACAATACCACTGAAAAATCCCTATTACTTTATTTGATCTTATAACTATTAATGTTCGTAATTTTAGTGTAAGTATCTATAATAAATAAGGTAAAATGATTTATTTTATAAACGGTTTTTTTTAAGAAAAAAGAAGAAAATAGTACCATATACTTATCATATTAACTAATGTAGATGTTGTTATTTTACATATTAAATGATTAATGGAAATTGATCAACATCTAATCTTTGTATATTAATTTTTATAAGTAATTATTTATTACTATTATGATTAATCAATATATTATACATTGTTATAATTTTAATTTTGTACAGCATCAGTTTTTATAAAAATTTACAAAATGCAGAATAAAATATATAAAATTTAATTTTCTTATTATTTTCTTATTTTAAAAACTTTTTAACGTTAAAATATAAAATTTGTTAATAACCTAATAATTTAATAGAAATCTATATATATATTTTTTAAAGAAAAAATTACTCATAATATTTATCTGTATGTCTTAATTATCCAGTTAAATTTACTTAAATGCAATTACATTCTACAATAGTTGAATTCACATTAATGTAGTTCAAATTGATATTTGCATTAGCTTAAACTATAAGATGTTCGAGAATGAACCGATTCTAACTATTATGTGGGAGTAAATGCATTTGTTTAACCGAATTAAAACAATAAAGTTACGAGTAAAATAAATACTCATACATTCTCTAAAGTAAATGTTCATTAGGTATGGCCTCTTTATATCGTTGCATAGTCTCAAGAAGATATTTAGATATTTTTATCGGATATGCCCCAGATAGTATTGGTTTAGTATTTTATTTTTTATTTATATTTAATTTTTTATTATATTTTTAATATTGAAATTCAGATCTCATACTAGATATTTTACTTTATATTAAAGAAAATAACTTAGAATCAATTTCAAAATTTGGACTTATATATTATTGCTTAGTTGAAAGTTTATTTTCGGAATATTATATAACTTATTTGTGGAAAATTTATCAAAAATCAAATTAGAAAATTTAAGTTATATATGTTTTAATTCATAGTTATAGAAAATATATAACTTTTAAATAAATTAAGTGCAGTATTAAATGTAATATTTGAAAACAGAATTTTTCTTGAAAGTTTCTATTATTATACTTTTTGTTCTTAGATTTTCCTAAATTATTGAAGTTATTTCTGTATTTAAGAAAACAGGTAGTTAATATTTTATAGTTACATTCATAATCATCATATCTTGATCAATATATTTATAAATAATGTTTATAGCAATAAAATATACAATATGCTTAGCAAATTTGATGAAAAATACATTATTTTATTTTATATATGTTCATATAAAACGTTTCTTCACATTTAAATTCACTAATAATAGATATTTATTTTCGATGTTTTAACGTTAAAAAAATGATAACCGAATAAAATATAATAATAATTTCTATAGAAATAATATTTATTCATATTAAAATTTGTTATTTTATTTTACTATTGATAATTTTATATTAGTTATAAGATATATTACAAAAAAAACTTTCTTCAATTAGAATTGTTTATATTTCATTCAAATTATCAACCTTTTAATAAAAAACTAAATGCTAAATTATAAGCTTCAGATTTGGATTATTTTATTTATCTACTTCCAGTTTTTAGTAATGAATTATGAAATTAATTAGTTGAAGCATTAATAATCCAACTCATGTCGTCTTCATTTAATTAAGAGATGTGCGATGTTATCATTTTTTCTTCAGTAGTATATGATCAATAGTTTTTATCAAATATATTATGAATTAAAAATAGATAAAAATTTTAAAGAAAACAATATATAAACATTTTATTATAATAAAAATAAAAATTTAGTTATATTAAAAAAATACTTTTTTATTTTTATATGTTTATATTTTTCAAACTTTACGTAACAGTTGAAACTTGGCTTACTACAGTTTGAGTAATTTTTTTCGTAGTATTGTTCGAAAATGTTTTAATAAATAGAACTACTCTTTCTCCTTCTTAATCATGTAAAATAGTTGATTGGTGTTCATTTGATAGAAGGATATATTTGTAATTAGCCAATACGTATTGAAAAAGCTAATATTTTGAAAGTAAAGTTGAGAGAATCATTTCTGAATTTTATTGGTACCTTTATGTTTCCGAACGCAACTGAATTGATGTACGATTAATATATGAAGAGAAGTCCTCCGACTGGCTGCGCAGGATCTTAAATAAAATTGGTCTACGCAGCTTTACTAATGATCTCAGAAAGAAGATCTGACCGAGGATGAAATACATCTATTGAGGAAACTTCTTACATTCTGTAAAAAGAAATTTTTTTGTAAAGTACAAATTTACCTATTTCTAATACAATCAGGATCTCATAATTATATATATATATATAATTTTATATATTTTATATATTTATAATATTATATATATATAATTTTATATATTTATAATATTATATATATATATAATTTTATATATTTTATATATTTATAATATTATATATATATAATTTTATATATTTTATATATTTATAATATTTTATATATATATATATATATATATATATATATAAGTATTATTAAATATTTTATACCTTATTTATTATAGATATTTACACTAATATAACGAACAATAATAGTTATAAGATCAAATAAAGTAATAGGGATTTTTCAGTGGTATTGTTATATACAGTTAATAATAAAAATATCTGAAGACTGAATATGATGTACGTGATTTTATTCAGGCAGGAGTCGAATAACGTTTCTTTCTTTTTACATTACAAAAATAATCAATATGTAATTAATTATTAATAAAAGAAAGATTGCTAGTACATTCATTTTAATAAAATGATATATATGCAAGTTTCAAAATGTCCAACGCAACTACACAATGTCGTAATAAATCTATATCTTAAGTTAATATTATAATCTTGTATTCAATTTAGATTCTTTTATATGCAATATTCCACTTTCTATTATTTTCTTTCTATTTGAATTAATATACTTTTGAATCAGAATACATACTCATCTATAATAAATTGCCTTTCTGCAAAATCGTCACATATGCGATAGTACATTTAGTATTGATTCGAGGAAAAATATTAAAACAGTTTCTCAGAGTTGAAGAAATTTTTATTTGTGAAGAATTTCAACTTATCTATTTTAAAAAAAATATATTATAATGAAGTATTTAAAAAAAAAAGAATTTTTATAATTCTCTACTTATCAATTAAGCAATTGTAAGCTATATACATACGAAAAATTAATTTGTTTTTTTAAATAAAAATAATATTAAACTTGTTACTAAGTGGAATGATTAACATGGGGCATAGGTTTTCATTTTCAATTCTGACTGTATGGTTGTTCAATATTTGATAAAAATTTTGAGCTGTAGAATTCGCATTCAAAAATTTAAGTGTAATTTTTTGCAGATCGCTAGGTATTGTATGTTCAAAGATTATAAAATCGTGCAGTGAACGCAAATTATGGGATCATTTATTCATATATCCATTAGCACTCTAGATACCACTATTGCCATAGGGAAAATTGAATGGAATTGGCATAACTATTATAACATTGTTCAAGTTTATGTTGCATATAGAAAAAAAACGATTTTTTGATTATTTCATCTATACATGTATTTATTAAGTCTCGTTTTTTTTTTTATTGAAAAATAATTTTACAGGCTATAAGATTCTTAAAATCTAGTATTCTTATTGAGTAGATACATAAGATAAAAATCGAAAATCTGCAATACAAAATACTGATATAAAATATATTTTTTACAGATCTACATAATAATAAAAAAATATTAAATATAGTTTATTAAATAAATTATTTCATGGGATTTAAAGTTAAATATTTTTTATTAGAAAAATGATATATATGTTTGTAATTGATAAAAAATGTAACATTTTCTACTAGTTTATTTATTTCTTTCAACGCAACAAAAAAAATTTTTACACATGTATTTTATTTTGCATACTTTTAAATATATGGAATCTTTTAAACAAAATATATTAATTTTTATCAATATTATTTATTCTTGTATTGTTTATAAAAGTAGTTTTTGTAACTAACATAAATTATTAAAATTGAAATTTAATTATTTCTGAAAATTTCAAAGAATTTATGAGCATTTTTTATTCGTATCATTTACAATATTCAATTTATAATGTATCACAACTTTTAATTGTAATAAAACCATTATTTGTATATAGCATTTTTAGATCACAAATAGAAACTACAATTATACAACAATGAATATTTATATTCCATATTATTAAGTTGATATTATTAAATTTACTAAAAGAATTTATTCAATTCATTACAAATTTGATCAATTTCTTAAACAAATTTAACAATTGCTCACTTCATGTATTATAAAAAAGATCTTTTCTAATTTTTTCTAAAATTGTCTCTCGATTCCTAATCTTTTATTGTATCTCCTATATAATGAAGAATTTCAAGTTTCATTTCTTTAAATTTTGTTAAGAATCAGCAGTATCATCATCCAATCAATATAACCAATACGTTGCAACACAATCCTCCGGGAGTAATAATTCTAATTGAATACCGACGCGCCCAGTGAATATTTGTCCCTTATGGTATAAACTTTCGCCGGCAACGATGAAGATCATGTTACCGTTGAGCAAGCTACCCAGCTTCCACGAAATTCAGCTTTATCAGAAGGTCGGCTCTGCCACACAACTTGTTTTCGTTCCGGTTTGGTGTTTCGATTATATGCTCGTAGCTGTGCATCAACGACGTTTAAGTATTTTATCTTAATGATAAAAATTTAATAAATGCATTTTAAAATATAAAATTAGAAATGTTTATATACACCTTGTTAATATTTATTTTATTTCATAATATATTAGATGAAAGTATAAATTATATTTGTAGATAAACTATTGAAAATACTGAAATTCTTAATTATCCGCCTTTCCTTATTGAAATATTTAATAATATCTAAACAAATATATTTTTTAAAGTCTTACATAGATTTTAATAAACTTCTTTACGTCTAATATATCACCTAATTTATTAAGATTTTTAATTTTTTATATATATTTAAATAAGCATCCGAGCATAAAATTATTTTAAAGCATTAATAATTTTAATTATTTACCTAAAACTATGTATGAAATTTTCTGCACACTTTATTTAATTACTTTTCAGAATTTGTGTGTGTACACATTAATGTAATATTTGTATTGAATTTGATGCAAAATGTGTTTTCTATGTTATTGTACTATATTTTTTTAATCAATTAGTATATGTATAAAATCATATTTTTAAAACGATGTCTGCTTGTGTTATTTATATAGGTATTTATTTATCTTTCTTTTAATTTTTAAAAACTTTCTTCTAATTATCGCACTATTTGATTTTGTTTATTTAAAATTGTAATGTTATATAAATTATTGAACCATACAAGAAAAATTTTATAGGAAATGAAAATAGCAAAATACGTAATTACGACTGTTTACAATGCTTTTAATAAATTACTTTATTTATTTTAAATTAAAATTTGTAAATCTTATTAAGTGAAATTAGCTTTCTATTAATTTTATATAATGAAGTTATATAAGTAAAATATATTTTATTAATGAAAATATTAATTTGTTATAATTATTATAAGTTCTATCTTCTACTATAATACTAATCGTTCGTTTTTAATCATTTACTGAAATTACTATATGATTATTTATTCTTTAAGAACATTAATCTAAAAAAATTCTAACCTAAAAGATTCAAGCTTTAATTATATAGTAGAAAAGTAAATACGATCATTTTTGGTAATAGAAACAAAACTTGACAGTTATAAGACTAAAATTATAACTTAAATGATAAGGGCTAATGGAAGCGAAACTGAAAGTACAATACGATATAACAGTTAAAATAAAAAAATAAATCTATCCTAAGAAGTAATATTATTATATATTTAGAAAAACTATACATTTTGAAATATTACATCATTAAAATATTACATTATTAAATATTACTTTTATTTTTGTATATTGTTCAAAACATTTACTTTCTGTATAAAAGTAATGAAAGTGCAGTCAATAAATTTCTTACTGCACAGTAATTAAAAGCAATTATTCTACAAAAGCTAGTGATAAAAAATAAAAATTTTACTTTTTTTTTTAGATTACTTTTTAGATTACTAAATTGATGTGATTTCGAAAAAAATGAAATAGAAAGATAGTGGTTACGCGAGTTTAAAGTTAATTATATTAACGCTCGTAAATATTGTTTACGTATATTAAATTTTTCATATTTACATATCATTATGAATTTATTTTTCAAATTGAAAATTTTACTTATAAAATTTAACCAATATTTAAGAATATATCTGTAAAATGAACGTTCCATTGATTAACATCAAATATATATTTCCTTAATAGTAAGTTTTGACGAATATTGGAAAATTTACTAAAATTTTCCAATTAATTTATTAAAATTGTTAAGGTAAATTTTAATACATGAATATAAATTATGAATTAGTAAAAATTGGAATAGAATTTAATTAATTATTAATAATACGAGTTAGCTGTGTTAATAAATAAATTTCTAAATTCAGTATAATTTATTGAAGTATATAAAAATTAAATATTATAAGAATTTTTTATAACATGAAATTAATGAATTTTGACTTTTAAAAAATATCACAGAATAATAATTGAATTAATAAATATTTTTGAAAATATTTTTTAACTAGTTTGTAGCGTAAATTTTTTTGTACGCCGCTTCAATGATAATCCACTTAGCAACCACACAAGTCTATAGATTCGTCATTATATTTAGAATACCCTATCAAAAACCGGTAGTATTTGGAAGTCCATTAAATGAGCAGGATAACAAAATCCTGGAGTTTCTCTACGAATCTTCTTTTAAACAATGTTTGAAAAATGGAACTCTTGGCCATTGGAACTAGTAAGTAGTGTCATTATACTTTTCTTTTATACAGTATCCAAGTAGTACCTAAGATGCACTTGGTTCGTATAAATGTAAATTTATACATTAAGTGAAGACGTAACCGATTAGAAAAGTGAAGAATTATGGCTCTCTACACTATTGTCATAAAGTATACTCAACATCAAAATGACACCTAAAAAAGCGTGTTTGTCATTTCCAATAGAAAAAAGCTTAATTCTCTCTATAAGGATATTGTCGACTTCTTCGTCCTTGATTCTCGAGCTCGCTGTCATCCTCATTCTCTCGCTGTTCACCACTTTTTTCTTTAAAATTTCTTTCATTTCCGTTACTCTTCTATCCCTTATAAGTTATTTATTTTTCTTCTTTCCTTATAGCTTAGCTATTTTCACAGATAAATCCTTCTTTTACAATAGCAAATTCCTAAAGAATTCTATCATTATACCCAAAATATTGGAAAAGAATGGTTTAATCAAATTATTTTTCTTTTAACTTGCCTGTTCTCTCATATTATGTCTCTTCGAAGTCTTCTTTCTCAATTTTCTTTCTTGTCTCTCTCTTTCTCACTCTTACTTTCTTTCTCTTTCTATCTTTTCGTATTGTACTGTCTCTTTGTATTTACACTGAGAAATTATTGTGTTTCACTCGACAAGTGTTTCGACACTCACTCCTGTAACCGTCAGCGTCATTGCTTCCTCCTGGTCTCGGCTATATCGAGTATTCGATTTCACTCTTAGCTTGAATATATCTTCTCTCCCACAATGAAAAGATACTACTTGAACATCTTCCTTGAATGGGGCGATGCCTTTTTACTTCGATCGTCAATCACTCAACATCTATCCGCAGAATACTATCTTAGCTACTCCTATTTACTACGTCTGTATCGTTGTCCTCCCTTGAATCATTCCATCGAAGACACAATATCGCATTATATTAAAATATCTTATTCTCTCACATGCTAGTGAATTCAGCAAACAACTTACTCTCACTTTGTGTAATATAAAATAATATGGGCACTGAACATTTAATACGTAAGAGTTTAGTAATAATAATTTTTATGTTAATTAACATTTCAACTTATAATGTGTATTTTAATAAGTATTTTTTAAATAAGAGACATAATTTTGACAATTATTCTTATTTAGGTTTAATTTAATTGATATAGTAAACATTTTATAGAAAGACTATTTTCTTATTTTTTAATTATTTAGTTAGTATAAAATAAAATCATAATACAAATTTTTATTTTTAAATTTAAACATACAATTTTACCATAAAATATATATGACGTTGCATAAGTTTACTTTTTGGTGAAGTGATTTATAAAATGTATAATACTCAATTGGTGTAAAAAGACATCGATTTTATAAGCGAATAATTTTAAGGAATAAAAATTCTGAAAATATAATACAAGATTTAAAGTCTTTTAGAACCAGTAAGTGAAGATAAAGATAAAAAATTCACTTTTAAAGTACTTTGTGATCTAAACAAACTTTTTCTTCTGCCCAAAGATCTAAAGAAACTAAATTTCTGATGTTATTGATCTTTCAACGCTGCGTCTTCCGGAAATGCTGTATAATAATCCAGGGCAACGAAATCGCTCGCATTATACAGTGTTTCTTATGTAACTTAGACAATATTCTTTACCGCTCTTATCATCTTCTAGAATATACATAATTTTTCACGTATTATGGATCGCTAATTTTACATTTATTTTTAAAAATAATAGAAATCAGCTATCGAATAGTTTAGAATATCATTTGTTTTTCAGATTAATGACTTTGACTTAAGAAATAAATTCTTCTACTGTAATTATAAAAGATAAAAGATACTCATATTTAAATTTAATTAAAACTTCTTTTAATTCTTAGATAGAGAATCCAAATAGAGTTTAAATTTAGAGTATTACGTTTAACAGCATTAATATTGGTTATTACATCGTTCAAAATATTAGTACGTATTTTATAATAAAATGTATATTTAACTTTTTTATATTGGAAAATATTACTGCACTTCCATTCCATATAATTATTTAAACATTATATAATTATATAACTTTTTATAATTAATAATAAATGTAATATTGAATTTGGAGTTTATAGAATAAATTATTTGTTCATAATAATTTTTACGTGTTAGAAAGAGCTCAAATTACATTAATTTCTGATTTTTAATGAATATTTCTAATTAATACCGAAATATTGAAAGAAAAAAACCACAGTGAATGTTTGTTATAAAAAACTATTGCAATAATTACCATAAAATAATTGTAATATGAGGTTTTACATTATTTCTTGCCCTTTTATAAAATTGAAATCTATTTTAATCTCCATGTCCGATTATCTTTTGATTTATACTATTTAATAAGTATACTGATTGTACGCTACGGGTTAACGTGCAAAAATAGCTCAATTATTAAGCAAGTTAATCTTATAAATATTGTAGCTGGTATCGATTAGTGACCATATTTTAATTTATTTGCATTATTAATGATATCGATACCTCGTTAACCCGGTTTGTGTACCTGCTATTATAACGAAGTCACATACTTAATTACGTGACCATGCCTAAACAATATTTTTAAAAGATATGTAATTCATGTTCAATTAATATAGTTGCAATCATTTCATTATTATGAGTTTTAATCATGGTTTTATTCCACTTCTTATACTATCTGTTGATTTAAATCTAGTAATAGTTGTGTCGATTGAAAGATTTAGCTTCATTGTAAATATATCAAATAGAACATATTAGAACTGTTTTATCTTAAATTATCATTTTAATAAAATATTATTGGTTTTCTTAATTCATCATTAATAAAAAGTAATATATTAAAATATTTTTTTATAAAACAAATCAAAAAATTTTCTTTCATAATATCATTCAAATGTATGTAAAATCATAATTCCAAAAAATAAGCAACAGCGGAACTTTTGTTAAATCCGAGAACGCATAAAGTTAAAAATAAAACTTTTGATTCTTCCCATTGTCTCCAATTTATTTCAAAATTTATGACACACACACACACAGACAGAGAGAGAGAGAGAGAGAGAGGGTACATATAGTACATATTTTCGTTATTCTTCGTATTCATTACAAGAAAATCTTTCGCTTGCTGAATTTCAAAATACGTTTACTGATAAAACTTACAATTAAGCAATGAAGATTAGGTGATTACTTACTTAAATAATGTACATAATTATTGTGTGTAACTCATAATAATATGTATTGGAGGACATTATTTATCAGTTGCTTTATAAAACTAATAGAAGTAGAATAAGATATTAAATTTATTAAGCAGTTTGGTTGAAAGAACTATTTGAATATACATAGTAGTTAGTTCGATTTCACTAGATTAGCTTTTTTACAAAAGAAGCATAAACGCATTATAATTAATAGAAAATACTTCTTAAAAAATCTAATTGATCTGATTAATTTTTAATAATTCGGAATTTTATAAGAAATAATATATATACATTAAAATTAATATTACATAAGTATACTATGCATATGAAACTCATACAAATATAAAAGATATCGTGAACAAATACAGTATAGTATATCAAGTATGAAATATAAAATTATTTTTGAAAAGTTTATATATAGAATATAAAAAAAAACTATTCCTAGAAATAAATATATTTATATTTAATATTTATTTATTACAAAAGATTTTACTTGAATCAAATTTTGTAAATATTCAGATATAAATATTATCATTATAAAACAGTTAATTAATCCATAATTTAAAAAATGCTTGTGCATGTATGTATATATTGAAATTAGTGGCAGGTTCAACAAGTAAATTAATAGTGTGCCTAAAGTATATCTTGATTTTGTGACATAAAAGATGGTATGTAAATAGAAATGTGATTATTAATTTTTGATAAATTAATTTGTAATATAAAATATTTTGTTCAATATTTTTAAACACATCTATATAGTCTCTTTTTTTAATGTTTATAGAAAAATATTAAGCTTTAAACTTCATTTCATTTATTAAAATTTTATGTGCTCTAATTTACTCATAGATTTACAAGTAAAAAAGATTTATTATAATTTTGTCTGAAAATTCAAATTATTCACTACTAATTTACTTCAAACTATTTGAATAAAAAGTTATTTATAAACATCGATTTTTATAACATACAAGATATATGTAAATATATAAAATAATTTTGCATACTAAAATATGTAATTTAAGTTTTATTAATTGAATCATCTCCTCTATTTCCAATAATGAGGTGATTAATTTTCCTGATATAAAAAAAATATTATAAATCATTGAACTAATTGATATTCTCTCAACGTATTAATTAGAATTTAACTAATGCTTGAAACAGCTACAGGGATCAAATCGATGGTTTCACATTATTCTAAATACGATGCATTATATATCAAAGGTCTAGCGTTGTATACCGAACAGACTACGATTGTCGTACATAAAGATTTATTATCAGTCATCAGCCATTCATCTGATTATGTATATATAAAGTATAAATAGATCTTGGAATTATCCTACTTAGGCGGAATTAGCTAATGTTGAGATCTTCACGTTGGTAATCAATTTTAAGTATTTTAATAAAAAGTAAAGAAACAACTATCATATGTAAACAGATCATTATTTTGTCCTTATGCTTGGTAAGAGAATTCTTTTATTTCTAAGATTATATCTCTGCTAAATAGATTTAAATAAGAATTATTAGTTCAAAATTGTTTATTATATTTTCTTAACATAAATATTTGAAACTCATTCTTTATTACTATAAATATAAGTATTTTATAAAATAACCTTTGTGTATAAAATATCTAAACATATATTTTCCTTTACTAAACAGAATTTTCCTTAGAAGCTATTATAAGAAAAATATTTAATGAATTTTGAAAAGAATAATTTCATGATATTTATGGATTCATTGGATTCTTGTCAAAAAGATTGTGTACATAAATTCGTATATCAGAATAATTTATTTGATTATAATTTCATAAAATATGCTGTATATAAAATTATACGTACACACACACACACACACACACACACACACACACACACACACAAATATGTATTTATACATATACTTATATTTTAATAGTTTGTCAAATAATGATATTATAGAAATGGCCAGAAACGAATTTTTTTTATTTGAAAATTAAAAAATGATTGAAAATAGAATTCGTAATTCAAATGTCAGAGAAAGCAAATAGATAATAAAAATATTTAAAATTCTTTAAAAATGTAATAAATTATTTTTTCTTTTAAAATTGTTTAGTATCGTTTATATATAAGGTGGTGTTCATGTCTCTAATTTTAAAAAATGATAGTAAAAGCTCAATATTATTGATCAATTTATTTTAATTCCTTGATATACTGTAGTTGGGATAATGGATACTGAAGTTGTTTTGAATTTTTAACACAAAACTATTTTTAAAAATAATTTTTAATAATGTTTAAATGTAAAAAATATTGATTATAAAATTGCTTTTATTCTTGATGCAAAAAGCAAATGATACAATCAAACCATTAGATTTATTTTTAATTTTAATTGTAATTCATTTTAATCCATGTACAATTTATTAAGCATTTTAATATTTAATTTATTTTCATTTTTTCCTATTATTCGTTAATTATTACACTTAAAACTGCTATGTGATAAAATCCTAATTTTATTAATATAATTTTCATAATAATATTTTTGAAAGGGATAATTGTTTAATACCTATACTTGCTTATTAAAATATACAAATTTTTTCCTATGCATATTTTTCCTTAGATGGTAAATAAAACAAATATGTAAAATAATTCTAATCATTCTTTCATTAATTAAGAAAAATTTCTTAAATATTCTTAAAGAATTATTTATCATTTTCTAAAAATGTTTCGGGAGTTTGACGATGCTGTCAAATATTAAAAAATTTTGAAAAATTTAGTTTCTTTTCGACAAATTCTCTATGTACTTCATATAATTACTTTTATAATCAAGAATCTATATTTTAACTTATTCTCAATATATATTTTATTAATATATGCACATATAGAATACAAATCTGATGACATAATGATGGCGAATCCAGATCATTCAGGATGACGTTCTCATATTTTTCGGGAGAGATTTATGTATTGATTCGTCTGCGTGGATGCATGTAATGAGATCGAGCCATCAATAAATTTTCAATTGAATTCATAGCACGTAAATAAAGACATACTATACCTTTGATATTTTTCAATTAAATTTTTTAATTTTCAATCAAATTACTGACAATTAGATAAAAAAATCATGTTTTTTTTTCGTTTTATAAAGTTGTTTAATCTTTACTTTTGTACATTAATTCATTCAGTCTTACGTCTTGAATAAATGTTGTAATTATCGTTTAAAATATGTGTCAGGTATATGTTTCTATTAAAAATAAAAAATAATATACGTGTACTTTTTTTAACGATATTTTTGTTATTATTTTTATAGTTATATTACTCATTATTGTGTTTCTGATAAGTTTTGATTGAATTTATCCTGTATCATTTTATCAATAACTGGTGAATTATTTATATAAAAAACTTATTCTTACTATAAATTTTATATTATATTAAGTATTTTGTATATTTTTTATATATTATTTCCATTTTTTCGATGTTATTAAAAAATAATGAGTTCTTAATTCTATAAATTATGAATCGAATTTTAAAATAAAACTTGATTTTAATATCATGGGCAAGATTAGAATGTTTGCACCTAATTGTAATGTCAAAATAACATTAAAATAATAAATTTTTATAATTAAATAATTCAAATTCCATTATAACTTATAGTGTGTATTTACAAATTTACGTAAGAACCGTAATACAGTGTATTTTCTGTAATAAACGCAATTTCTAATTTTATTTCGATGTAATATATTTTAGAATACTTTATCATACATATTATTTTATTCTTAAGTAAAATTAAAATAATAAATACGTTTTTATGAATGTTTTTATAAAATTATTATTTAGTCGGATGCAAAATGCAAAAAATTCATAATAGGTATTTAGTTTCAGAAAAATAATATTTTTTAAAATATTTTGTTATTTTAAGGTTTTTTTATTAATAATTTTCACAGTTAAGAATAATGAACGTGAATATTATAAAAAATATCTCTGATCCTTTTTTAAAAATATTAACAAGTTACAAGATTATTATTCTTTATAACCCTGTTTAACTTTGAAATTCTAAATAGAGCGAAATAAACTCAAATATCGCAATCAATACTTTCATCCTCACCGATAATTCTAAGCTGTTCTGGCAGTCAATTTACATATATA
Source organism: Wiebesia pumilae (assembly GCA_018907045.1). Taxonomy (NCBI): domain Eukaryota; kingdom Metazoa; phylum Arthropoda; class Insecta; order Hymenoptera; family Agaonidae; genus Wiebesia; species Wiebesia pumilae. The sequence continues at coordinate 3,909,399 of JACCHZ010000104.1, forward strand.
GTTTGTATAGTTGAGGTTAAATTAGAACTATCGCTTTTCAGGATTCATATATTCAGTGGATTATATCACGTTGTTAAAGTATTCGACTTCTAAGTTTTTGATCCAAAATTTCATAAAGTTTTTACTTCATGATGAAGGACCTGTATAGAATAATGTATTAACTATAAAATCTAAATATTATGCACAGTTATAGTTGTTGCTCAATTAAAGTTATAATATTATTAAACATTTTAACATTATTTTCAGCTTTTATTATAGTTTACTTTTATATAAAGTAATTTTGTTTTGTTTTATTTAATAATTGCATAACTCTGAGATGAAAATATGACGGTATATTTTAAATGACTTAACATTATAATATCATAATAGAACTCTGAATTTATATGTAACCTATTTAAGCAAGTAATGGCTATATTAAATTTTATAAATTTTAAAATAATATAATACAAAGTGTATAATGATATATGTATAAAACAAAGTGTATAAAATGTATACTAGATAGACTGAAGTTTTGTAAAAGTTATCTTTAATTATAAAATGTTAGTTTAATTATAAAATGACTTTGAATCATTATTCTGATATATAGTAAGATTTATTTTGTTGAAAGGCTTGGTTAAAATGTACACTAATTAAAATTACACCCACTTACAATTCAAAGTTAATAAAAATGTAGAGTTTTGATTAAAAAGTATTAAACAAAATATTGTTACTAAATATCAAGTAGGTGTAATTTTAAGAATTAAACAGGTACAGTAGCAATTTCTTCTGTTAAATTTCACTTTAATGCAATATACATTTTTATTTATCATAAATAAAAAATAGCATTGTATTATGTACTTTATACTGTAAAAATGTGCTAGAAACTTTATTTACGTTTTATGGATGTAAATTGTACTACTCAAATTATTACATAAGTATCAATCGCTGTCTATCAGAATAAAAAAGTTTTAAGCATTGTATTATTAATAAATTTAATATTTAATACTATTTCATATTTAGTGACATTTTTAGATTAGCATACAAAATATAGTTGAATTAATGAAAAAGAAAAATATAATATACCGGATTTTAGTAAAGCACTCCAAATAAATTTATTAATTTTGTAAACCACTGCGAGTTTCTTTAGTGTCCTTTGATCGTCAGACTAAAATCTACGTTATTCAATAGCATTTGAAGCTGATTGATACTGTTGTATAGAAGAAGGCATACTTATTTCTTAATAACGATCGATGCAGTGATTTTGACCTAATAACACATGAGAATTAATTTAAGAGTATATTCTTACAGTTTCATCATTATGTGTAAACAGTGTAATTCAAATAGTAACAAATAATTAGTATAATATATAGTATAATATACAGTATATAGTATTTTTTTATTATTTTTTTACATTCAGAAAATCGCATATTAAGTTTTAAAAGTAGTTCTTCTTTCATAATTCAAGTTTAAGAAATATTTATTTCATATTACGTAAATTTTATATTTCTCTTGTATAATTAAAGAAACTTGAATTTCTAAAATCCAAGAAAAGTTTAAGTAATGTTTCGAACAAAACTTGACATTATACATTATTTCAACCTTGTTTTAAAAAATTCCTTACCGTTTAAATAAAAAAATAATTAGAATTTTACAAGTCTCAGTGTCCTCTTTAAAAAATATTTTTAACGTATCCATTACAGTCTGGCGCTCGGTACTGCGTGAACAGTACGACAAAGGCGACATGGAACCGGACGAAGCAAACCTACCCTTTGAATCTGACGAGGGTTTTGACCGGGCGGATTTTCGCGTGGAGTTCAGTCCAAGTCCAAACCTCGAGGGGCCACAATTTCAGCCGCGAGACAACACTTCACGTGTAGGTGTTAAGTCGTCCTCGGAGGCATCTTCGCCGCCTCGCGCGAGGACCAACAATGGCGGTAAGTAACACGGACTCTTTTACCGTCTCTCGACTTATCTTTCTTGCTCTCTGAGTCTCTCGATTCCATTTTGACTATATTTGCTTTTAACGCTATATGTACTATTGGTATTTGCATGCTTATTTAGATTAACAGGTAATACTTAGTATGGATATTTAAATCCATTGAAACAATATGAATGTATATTGAAATATGAATGTATCACTGTATAATATATGTTAATAACGCAAAGTTTATACATACTGTATCAGAAGTAACAAGTTATTTCAATTTGCAAATTTTACAAATAATAATATGAAACATTTATTTATAATATTCAAATATAGATAAAATGTATATATTTTTTACTTTCAATATTTAAATATTACGTGAAATATTAATATTTATGAATACATGTCTGTCAATAACGTTTTATCATTAACAGATCAAAATTTAGTTTTGCATATTATTAGCTTTTTAATGGTAATAAGTATTATATCTAATTATTTTATATATATATATATATGTATATTTTCATTAATATTATAAGATATTCATTGGCAAGATAATCTCGGCTATTTCATTTGTACTTATGTTGTCTTGAGCATGTTTTATGTATGAAAAATCTTTTGTACTTTTCAAAAAATTTGCAGTGAAATTCAATATAGTCAAAAAAATAAAATTTGGTATAATTATTCATAAATTCGAAAAATTATAATTTTATTTTATATTAGTATGTAAAGTTAAACGTTCAAACATTATAAAAGGAAATGAATATTTGTATTTAAATATTAGTTATTAAAGTAGTATATTATGTATATACTGTATAAATAATAAAATAAAAATTTATACATAAATAGTATGTAGATAATAATTAGTTTAACTATTTCAATATATTGGTTATAGAAACTGTAATTACAAGAATTTAATATACAATTGTTTTCATTCTTTATTGATACTGAATTTTATATACTAATGCGTACTTTAAATTAGTGTTTGTAAAAATATTATATAAAATAGTATTATTATTGTAGTAGAAATAAAAAATATAATTGTATTAGTTTTGCTTGACACTTATTTAATTAAATTATAATTAGTAATATTTTTAGCTATAGATTTACTTAAAAATGTTTCATATAATTATGTATGTATTTTAACATTCATTAGTTTTTCATGTTTTGATTTTAGGAACCCGATAATTTATAAAATAATGATAAGAACAAATTTTTTAATGAAACTTTTTTTAAGTACGTAACTTGATTGTACTTGATATTGCTGACATACTAAAATATCATACTAAATAAAACTGATTTTTCTAACTATATAAATCATTTACAATCAAAATATTCTTATTTTTTTCTTTTTGAAGTGAATCTCGTTGTTAATAAATTAATATTGTTTCAAAATTATAGAATTAATTTTTCCTAGTAAATGAAAATATTTAAACAATGAAGCAATATTTGCACTAATAAACCTTGCATATTATATTTTAAAATTTATTTATTAAATTAAATAATTAAATGTTACTAAGTAAATTTTTAACGAATTATATTAAAGAATTTTAAATAGTTAATTATGAAAGATTTAGATTCCATAAATTTATTGAAACTACATATTGTATTTTTGCATTTTGATTTTTTTGCAGTTTTTTCTTAACAAAATAAAATATTTTATCTCTTAATTCTACCACTTTTCATCTAGATATAAGTAAATTTTTTATTTTTCAACAAAAAAATTTCAACAAAAACAACTCATACAATTTTTAATAATTCTTAACAATAATTCTTCATTTAATACGCATTTATACAACACTTTCTTTTTTGATGCCCATAAATTTAATATATTTTAAACCACACATAAAAATTAGAGCATATATATTGCTTTATGAATTTATTATATTTTTTGAATATTTTATAAAAAGATTAAATTACTCTATTTCAAAATTGGATCTTTTTATTAAAAAATCAAGTAAAAATTGATAAGATATTTATATAATATAACGTTTATATAATATGGCAATCACATATTTTTCTAAATAAAATATATTTAATACATTACACATTTTGAACTTATTTATGAATGTAATAAATTGTACTAAAATTATTCTAAATAGTTATTGAACATCTTTATTTATTAATTTATTATATATACAATAATTACTTAAATCATTAAAATGGATATTTTAATATAAATATTAGAATTATTCAGTTGATACAGGGTTGGAAGTTTGAGTTGAGAACATCTTAAACTTCATGATGCTTTGATAAAACGTGTGAATTTTATATATTTTTATCTTTCACTGACCATTGAAACTCATATTATGATTGATAATCTTTACCCGATAAATATAAAAATTTATTTATCAAGAAAATATAATAATGTAAGATACTGATAAGTTTTAGAAATACTAGTTTCTACAATTGTAACTTTGTATTAGAAGCATCTATTCAAAAAAAGGTATGAACAACATTTTATTAATCAATTAAAAAAATGAGACAACTGTTCTAAATAGATTTGAAAACGTTTAAATCTATCTATAAAACTATGTAATTTATGTCTTCATCGATCATGATCATCATTTATATAATACATAAAAGCAACTACTAAAAAAATGTTCTTGAAAACAAAGCTGTGTAATATTAAATTATTATTTTAATATTAGAACTAAATTTTTCATATTTAAATTTGATAGAAAAATGAATTTAATAAATAAAAAGAATTCATATATCCTCTACTTCTTACTAACATATTTTACTCTAAAAGAATTTGGATTACTATAATCTTTTAAAGGCTTATTTTATACAGGGCTTTTAAAAGTTTTCGTAACTAGATATGTATTTTATGTAAAGATAATTATGTCAGATGATAAATATGTTACACATTTAAAAAAGTAATTTAAATTGAATGAATATTCTAACTTTTAATGTAACATAATAATTCTTATAATTTAAAAATAAATTATATATGTGATAAAAATATATATAATTAGTAAATAAGTATATAACAATCAACAGGTGTTCTAAAACTATATTCAAACTGACTCGGAATCAACTCATTGTATTTTTCATGTAATTGGATTTATTAATCTAAAAGATTTCTAGAATCCTTAATTGCCTTTTATTAAATCAGTCTTCAATTTAGACTTGAGATACCCTTTAAGTCAACTCAAAACTTTAATCCTACTTGTTCGAATTTTGAAATTAGATTAACATAAATACTTCTTTTATATAATATTCATTTATAATTTCATTAAGTTTTAATCATTCGTAATTCAAAATTTCATTTAAATTCTACAAAATCATTTTTCTGTTACAGAAAAACTATTGTTACATTATAATTTAATTTGGTTTTAGTTCTATTTGATATCGATATTAATGATCAAAATATTTTTCGATTTACTAATGAATTGGTTTCTAAAGTCTCTATATTTTTTAAGACCGCTACTTGTTTTCATAGAAAATATTATTATAATAGAAATATTATTAATTTTTTACTAGTACTATTTTTCAATCTTCTTCAAATTTGTTTATTTAGTTTATTATTAATTTTTTTTTTTAAACCAAGCGAAGGAAAAGTTTTCAATAAGTCAAATTATGACAAATGAATTGAAGAACAAACCGCTTCTTTTTTATCTATATAAAGACTTTAGTTGAATTTTAGTACTTCTACTCATACCAATAATTTGTATTAAAAGAATATTAGTAAATTTGAAGGAGAAAAAATGTTTCATTTGAATAATATATTTTCTTCAATTTTTTTTTTTAAAATGTGATTTTTACAATAGTTTAGATGTTTTTATACTTTAAAAACAAATTAACTTATATTTCTATCAATCTCTAACTTTAAAAACTAACTTTGAATGATTCACAAGTTATTTTGAAAAACAGATTTTATTCACCCTTTAAAAATTCTCCGAGCATTCTATTTAATTCAAATATTTCGTTAAATTCATTTTTCTAAAGTAATATAAAAATCATATTATGTTTTCATCAATATCGATGTAAGACAAATAAAGTATAAATCATATTATAATAAACGCAAAACATTAATAAAGGACAGAAAATAAATGGAAACTAGTGATTGAACTATTAATTAATATTATTATTATAAACTATTCTTAATATAATTGCATTAATAATGCAATATTAATGATGCAATGGATACAGATTATCATTACTAGAATGCAATTTTAAAAATATATTATATTAATTATATATATATATAAATTATATTATATATTATATATTAAAATTATATTATATATTATATATTAAAATTATATTATATATTATATATTAAAATTATATTATATATTATATATTAAAATTATATTATATATTATATATTAAAATTATATTATATAAAAAATTAATTATATATTTTAAAAACTAATAATAGTCACAATCAACCAATATTACATGTCGTAAAGAAATTATAATCGTATATACACAGCAAAGAATTTTCACAATTCGGCTGTAGAATAAAATTACAAAAATAAAATAATTAAATAAATAAAAATATTTCTAACGAACATGACCTTAACAATAATCATTTTCGAAGTTCACGTGCACTTTTCTTAAGTATTGTGACTGTTTCTGAAGACAATATAATGTCTTTTGCAGTTTTTACATTTACTAATAGAAATGTGATATGTTGTTAATAATTAATAGTATTAATTTTTTAGTTTTATAACGAAAGAGGCAATTAATATTTTTACTTTAGCAATATCAGTTTATTATAAAAATCAGAATTGAGGATATTTTACATTAATGTCTAAATAAAAATAGATTTCTTTTATTTGGAATTTTAATATAGTTTTATTAAAAAAAATTAAGTTAAAAATATTTTAATAATTAAAATTATTTTTAATGGTTTTTATAAAAAATCAAAATAATAAATTATCGTCAAAATACTTAATTATAATAAAAATAGCATCTCATGAATATTTTAGTTAATATAATTACACTTTGTTATTTTTAAAATGAAAAATATCGATTCATATTCGTACATAATAAGTTGTTTAACATTAGTTTGTTTTATCTTCATTAAACAATTGTAAAATCATGATATGAACGTATTATCACAAATTTGATGTAGGCTTTTTATAAGCAATTTTATTATGCTGTCAATAAAGCCGAAAACGCCTTTGTAATTACATCGTAAATTAAGACATTCGTTGTCAATTATACCAATTCTTTAGCGTTCAATGTGAAATTCAATATACATTAAGTGATGAATTGATGCATCTTAGAGTAAAAAAGACTAATACAATACTCTGATTTTCGAAAAATTGGATAAAGGAAATAAGATATTCTTTAGATAATATAATGAACAATTTTAATAATAATCAGTGTTAGAAAATGATATCGAAAACATGTATTTTTCTGCGAATATTATAGATTATTTTTCAACTGAATATTTGGAAAAAATAATAATAAGTTTCATTTCATCGATCAAGTATCAATTAGTTTATAAAAGAAGTTATTTTTTCAAATCACGATTATTTGTATAAAAATTTAACAAGAAATACATGAAAAGAGATAATTGGATTTACAACTAGTTTTATTTAAACTATTACTAGCGCACATAAAGTATGCGCCTTTGGAGAACCAATTTCTTTCAAAACGAAATAGAAGAAGAATGAGATAGTAAGGTAATTAGTAAAGAGATGAATGTAAATCTTTGGAGGATTCATTGAAAGAATGTCGGTATTTGCCTTAATTTCAGGACAGCTAATTCTGCTTTAAAGATAATATAGCCTTGAAGCTTCCACTATATGTGAATTAAAAGAAGAATGAATCCAAAAATGTGAAGAATATTCATAGTAAAATAATATATATATTGAAGTAAAACTTTATAAAATATATATGTTTAAAAAACTGTATTTAATATAGTTTTTAATCATTTAAAAATAATTCAGAATACATTTATGGAAATGTGCAAAAATCAAGTACTGTTTGATATTGTTAATTAAATACATAACTTCAATGTAACATTCAAACATTTAAATATTATTTCTATAAAATGAACGTCATAACTCATTTTAAAATATTCATCATATTTGAACATTAACGATTTATTTTTAATTAAACATTTTTAGCAAAGTACCACTTCACCCTAAGCCACTGTTTATTTATTAATTTCAGAGCATTTATTTTGGCTTATCATTTCCTTAGATTGCTTTGGCTTTCACGTTTTTACTCTGTAACGAAATTAGTATAACGAAGATTTCCAGTATGTTACTAACAAATAAAAAATCATATATAACCTAAAATGCAAATTTTTGAAGACGAATTTGAATTTTAGATAAAGTCATTTTACTTATATACTATTTTTCTAATTATATTCATTTTTTATATTCGAGATTACAGTTTGTAATCTTCTGGAATCATAATATTTGAAAAAACGTTGAGTTTTAGATTTGATTATATTAAATTCGCTATTCTAAAAACGTAATTATAGCTAAAATAGAACTTTATTTTTATAGAAAGCTGTTATGCTTTAACAATTTTAAATATAATTATAAAAATTGTTGAATCGCAAATTAATGGAAAATTCAACATACTTTATAAAAACAGGTATTTTCTATTACAGTCATTTTAAAAATACTGATATTTGTACTTTTAATATAAATATAATATAATATATCTATAATGCTTTAGAGGCAAGAAATTAATTATTCAAATTATATTTGAAATTGCGGTATATGAGTTCGAATTTTATCTAGATTTTTTAATTATTTCATAATTTTTGATATACAAAATTAAATTTAAATATGTAACAATTAGTATAACTTCGGTCCATTCAGTCTGTTGTATATATTTATACTCGTAGGTACTTTTTGTCAAATTGAAACAATTGTTACATTTTTAGTAGCTTACTTTTAGAGTAAATAAAAGCATTGCGTTATTATTTAAAATTTATTAAAACGAGAAATACTTTTAAATAGAAATTCTTTTGATATCAAAACATCTCTAAAACGAAAAATAAATGAGAAAAGCAATACAAATTCGAAAGTCTGTCAATGTTTTATAAAATGATTCCGAAAAGACAAGGAAAGAGATATTTCTTATCTACAATTTAAAATTAATATTTTTACATATATTCTTAAAAATAATTTACAATTGACAATTATATTTTCATTATAAATACTTAAATTGTTAATAATATCGATATATTTCCAATAGTTTGATTTTAGATTAAAAATTTTATCGACAACTATTTTATATATATATATATATATAATAATTATTGCATTTTTTATCACAAAGAATTTATATAATACTCTTAATAAATAAAAAACTAAGCTAAATATATACAAGAAGAAAATATGGAGAATGAGAAAATAAACAAATTAATTTATATCCAAAATAATATATTTTTTCTCATTGCATATTAATTTTTTAACGATAGTTACCTTCTATATCCAGATATTAAAGATTAATTGAATAAAAATATAACATTATATTTTCATAATTATGATTATATTTTTATGATTAATACAATATTATATTAATCATATTTTGTTACATTTGGTGTTATGTATTCATGAGATTCTAGGAAAAATATATTATCTGTATCATATTGTATATGTTGAACTTTAAATATTGTTACATATATATAAATTATATATTCTTTCTAAGTTAATAAGTGAAATTTTTAAGAATACAATTTTCAAGCACAAAATTAATAATTTATCTACGAATTAACTTAAACTGAATTAATATTCATGAAAAATTATCTGAATATAATATATTACTTTAGAAACGTTAGGAAATTAATCCCGTCTTAATGTAAATATAAAGTTTCTGAACTGTAACCTTCAAAGATATTTTCACTTAGATCATTTGAATATTGTAATATCATTTGTAATTAGTATGCAACTCAGTTTTAATAGTGTTTTATCATCGTTAATTTTACAGATCTCGAAAGACATGTTCACGCAATTCTATGGATCATTGGATCCTATGCATCGTGTTCTAGTCGCTTTAGTTTCTTACGCGTGATGATTTTCTATGTTCAGAGCCAATAAACTTTCAAGGCAGAGAAAGAAGGAACTTCAGATTTGCACGTACGACTTGAACTTAGATCAACGTTCAATGTTCCCTCGCGCTTCGCCTTTAGTAAAGAGAGGAAGCTGATCCGGTGTACGTGACGGATATCGTGAAAGTCTTTCGACGTGTTTTTATTTGCGGATTTTTATGCTGCTCATCTGTCGTAGAATCCGTACTTGGTTGTATTGTATAAAATCTTCAAAATGATTTTTAAAATTACTGTTTAAAGTTTTTTTATTTTTTAACAGAGTAATTATTTACTGAAATCTAAAATTAGAATTTTTTAAAAAAATACATTTCATTTACTAATTGTAATAATCCATACTGTGTATGTATAAATAATAAAACATAATAATTTTCACTAAAACATAATAATTTTTATTAACTTATATTTTTTCCTAAGTTATATAAAATATAAATTCGACTAAATATAATTTATAATGATGTAAATGAAAGTACACATTAAGCATTAATAACTACGAAACTATATAATCTTATATAGTTTGTTGTATTTGTGTAACACGAATTTATTAAAGTTAACATGAATATAATATATAAAAGTATCTAAAGTTGCCTTAGATAGTTTGAATTTGATATACTTCATTTTCACGTATCGAATATAATTGGAAATATGTAATTTTATCCAAATAAACCAAGAAAAGTTAAATTTCAAGGTATATTGTAATACTAAATAAGAAATTTAAATATTTCTAAAATTTAAATTATAACGATTATAAAATTTAAATAGTTAATAGAAACATTACGTAATTATTGAACGATATCTGCTTTAGAGTATTTTGAAAACAGTAAAATTTCTGTATTTTGTTTAATTCTATAATTTTTTTAAAGTAAATTATTGGTTACTTTAAGAATTAATATTGTTTTACTTTATGCCACCCTAAGAAATTAGAAATATTATTTATTTAAGATAAAAAAACAAATTTAGTTTAAATTTCATAGTATCTTATAAATCTTTCATTATTTTTATTCAATATTACAGATACTTTGAAATGATCTAATATTTTATTAAATCTAAACTTTATCTTATTTTATAATCAGTTTCATTAAGTTTTAGGATATAAAAAGTAGATTTCAAAATATTTAAAATATAATTTATAAAGTTAAAGTATTTTTTTAATTTAACAAATAGTATTTAATTCAGTTATTATAATCTGAGCTTCTTGATATGTTAAATATTACATGACAGATCGTTTTTCACTAAAAACTTTAAAATATTCATTTCTTTTTATTTTATATGTAACTTTAAATTTTTTATAAATTATAAAAAACTTTAATTCAAAATTTTGTACTGTTCAAGAATATATAGAGAGATATAATATGTGTGAAACGCGTATCCAAGTTTTTACGATGTGAAAGAGGTCATAGATATACGTAGGATATTTATGCAATTTCTTACAGTTATTTCGGTTTAATCTGACTTGATCATTGGAACTATTACTCTTTTCATTTTAGAATAACTAAAGGTGAAATTGAAAGACAAATACTTGAAAATTTTGAAAGAGAATTTCTAGAATATTCTTTATTTATAGATTCGGTACCTCGAACTTACATTATAAGTGCAAAAACAGATTTCTGAATTCTCTTTTACGATCTACCCTTATCATTTTATTATGATAGACTTCACAAAATGGCTAAAACTATATATTATTCTATGTATGTATATATCGGCAAATCTTATAATTTATGAAGGCTGCTTAAAATTATGATAAATTAATTAAAATTGAAGCGTAATAGACCACCATCTCAGGCTATAATCACAGAAAAACTCAGTCCTCTAGATAAATATTTTTACTTGGAACATAATAAATATAAATGCATTATAATCTTTATATTTACTTGTAAAGAACACACATTTAGATTTTATACTCTTCAGTACATATGATTGTTTCTGGTTAAAAAATGATGTTATTTTCCTAGTACTGATTGAAAGGTATAAAAAATATACAATGCTTATTGCTAATCTTTGAGAGTGTACAAATATCGTAAAAAAGAGCATATAATTTATGCACATTATCGATAAAATATGTAATATGATCAAGCCTTGCCAATCAAAGTGATCATTTTAAACGGTGTTGCATTATAAAGTCCTTTTAGTGATCTTAAATACTAGTTTTCGTATCATGATTATGTTTCATTGCTCTAGCACAGTTTCTCATGAATGCGAGCTTAAAATTAAGTTTATACATGTATAATTCATAAAGACTACATCGCATGTATAAATTAATCTATTACCTGTTCAGATTTGAATCAGTATAAAAATATGATGTTTTTATTTCAGCTTGTACAATTGAAGTATATGTATAATAAAGAAAGTATAGTAAAGTAAGTATGTATAATTCTTAAGATGAAGGAGTGTTCGATTCATAATACATAGAAATCACAGTAGGGTCTATGAATGCCGTTTATTTCATCAAATGTATGACTTTGGAGAACAGCAGCACAATGCTGCAAACAAATACTTTAAATTTATTATGGAAACAACGGATACTATAACAGTTAAAATTATTTTTTTGAAGACGTTATGTTTGTCAATTTAGTTCATATTTTTTAATAAACTTTTTTACAAAGGTATAAAAGTGCGAATATCAATATAAGTGTTCTATAAGTTCAACAAGTGAAAGGATGATTTTAAGACAAAATCCACCTTTATAGTATCATAACTATTAGGATTATTTGTATCGCAACCCCACGCAATAACCAAAGACACTCAGTTGTACTTAGCAGAAAAATAAATAAAAAAAACGCAATAGGAGCATCGAATTAATTGAAAACATAAATACAATTACACCGTATTACATAAAAAGTTTCTTACGCACAAGGATTTTTAGTAAAATGGGAAGTCACATCACTTTTCGTAATCGGGAATATCTTAAATTCATCAAAGAATAATTAGCGGTAAACTTGAAAATCATTGGGGGTACACGTAGACTAAATTTTGTAAGTTCGATTATGGAAAGCGTTCGTTCCATCCCTTTAACCTAGGCGCTCTTGATGCAATACCATGTGATTCCGATGTAAAATTACCGTACAATTTGGCTTTCATATAAAACTGTCTGAATATTAGTATTGATTTGCTTTCTCATTCAACGATGTCAGGAATGTGCTTTCCCAATACGAAAATGGATAAACTAGTAATCACAAAATTAAGCATTTGTATACCATTAAAGATTGGATTTAATTTTAAGTAACCAAATAAAATGATATATAACGACACTTTATTATCAGCGTCTTAGACTACTTGAAACTATCAAATTTTAAAAATTATGGCACTCAAGCGCACCATAATTATGTATACTTTACTTTTTTGAAAATAAAATCAACTCTAACAGAACAGTTGTTTTGCTGATCACACTAAGATAAAATTCTTGGTGCACGCTTCAAAACATATTTTGCCTCTAGTAAGTAGACCCACTCGTATATTTATGTATACATATGTGTAGATTCTAGGTTATATGTAGAGGATGGAATGTAGATTTAGGTAAATGTAAGTAATGATTTAAGTGTGAAGTAATAAAAGTCAAATGGAACATTTATTCTTACTTTTAAATTGAATGATTGTCATTTTAAATAATATTAAATTCTCTTACATACGTATAAGTACATGTATCTCCATTTTCAGTTTTCTTTATTTCTTTTTTGTGTAACATAAATGTATGCAGACTTAATAGCGTATTAAATAAGAATTTGTAGGTTATTAAAAAAATTTAAATCTACGTTTATTTCATATAGTAAATTAGAAGTGAAAATAAATCATAATGTACTAATAATACTATAAATATTTTAGTCATCTAAGCTCTTACATATTGAAATATGATTCCTGAAATGGCTTTTATTTTAGTAACATTTGTACAGATAAATAATAAAATTAAAGAACAAAGCTTATTTCACTGTCTGTTATAAGAACTCTTAAGCAATATTTTTAACTTTTAAACATATAATAACTACCACACAATAACTAAATTTTTTGAAGGAACATAAACTTAATACTTTTCTTTTGAAACACTTATCTAAATATATATATACATATATACATAAGAAATGTAAGCAAAATTAAGTTTTAAGCATTATTTAATTTTTAAATTTCCTGAAAAATTAATAGAGATTTTACTTATAAACAATTCTAATTTATATAGTGAATTTAAAAATAGTGAATATTTATTATTAGAACTTATCAAACTATTTGTTACAGAAAAGACATAGATAACTGTAAATTATAGCTCAATATATATAATTACATGCATTACATTAAAGTATTATGGAAATATATCGACTATTATTAAAAAATTAATTCATAAATTTTATCGAAATGTATGAGTTTACAGTAAATAGAATTAGTTAAACGATATTTTTATTTAATAAGGTGGTCGTGTTTTTTATAAATAATAAATATTGACGTCCCCTTCATTTCTTTTTTCTCTGATGATTATTTAGTTTTCTCATATTACCATGCCAATTTCTCAGTTATTGAGTAGTTTGAAAAGAAAAAAAATTATAAAGAAATAAATAATAATAATTTATAATAAGTGAACATAAAATAAACTTTAAAATAATAGTTAAAAATTAATAAAAATAAATTAAAAATTCAGGATAATAATTGTGTGTTTATTTCTCAAAATTTACAATATCAATTTGAATATAATTTATATGAACATTTTTTCGATAACAATATTTATTTATTTATAAAATGTATATTTCACTATAATTAAAAGTCTATTATTAATTAATTTCTTGAATATAAGATGGATGAATCAAATAAAATCTATATATAATATGAATAAGCCTTTACGATCGTGCAAAACTGCAAATTTATTTCCTTCGTTATAACGAATAATAGCAGCAAAGCTAGTGTTAGAATAAATTATACTTATATAATTTCTTTTAATTAAGACTATTTCTAAATTACTCTCTTATTACTTCTGACGATATAAAGACAAAGAAAAAAACGATGGAAAATAAAAAAGGTGTATGGTCGCAACTATACGCATACATATACATGCATAATTATAAATTTATAATGCTCTTTTACTGTGAAATATCACAAGAAATTTGCACTATTGGCTAATCTATATTTATCATTTTCTTTCTAGCTCTCCTATTTGTGTTTCACTCTAACTGTCATTTCACATTTTTAACTTACTCGCTCATTTTGTTTTGAGAATTTCATTCTATATATTTAAATTATATAAAATTGGACAAAAATAGATATATTTATATTAAGGGAGTTTAATTAACAAAACTTTATTATAACAATACTTTCAAAATACTACTGATAAATCATATATAATTAAAAAATGAATAATTTATGTCAAATTATAAGGTATATTATGAGTAAAATTATATATTCATAACCTGCACTCTAGAACTTACTATTATTTTAAATAAGAAAGAAGTACTTAATGATTAAAATAAAAATAAAGTCTGTGTTAAAATATCAATCATTAACATTCTTTAATCTGCCCGTTACTTCAGCCTTCCTAAAAAGCTGTAGTAGGATCAGAATTACTATTAGTTCACTTGAAAATGGTGATCTGGATACGTGCGGAGCCTATAATCTTGATGCTCCTGGTCTATATCCCTAATTATGAGTTTCTTTTATTTTTGAAATCTTGAGTGAACTATACTTCTCAATCCAGGATCTTTTTCGGATTCTGCGAAAGTCATTTCTTCACTTAGAAAAGTAATTCTACAGCATCTGTAGTTTTATCGTAGCCAGAAAATAGTATATTTTTGGAATGTCTTGTTCATCTAGTGAGGTTAAAATTTAACGCTCTTATTTCAATAATATTTTTGTGGAGCTTTTGATTACAATGTATGACATCTTTATAGCTTTAATTATTAATATTTTTAAACGTTTTAGATATCTAGATTGCAAACAACTGTATTTATATTCACGAAATTAAACTGTTTTAAACTAGACTTTCTGAAACCGATGTTTTACTAAATATATATTTATATGTGACTATTTTTAATATAAAATCTAGGTGCTTTCTTTTCGTATGGACATAAGGTGATTAATGCTCTTTAACATAAGTCACTTGTTGAACATATTTATCAATTACTTTAAAACTAATGTTTTATTACATTGTGAACATATATAACAATAAATAAAAATCTATAAAATATAAATTCTGTTATCACTTAAATGACAACATATATTTATTAAGAGTTAAATATTATGTGGAACATTATACTCTACACTCTAAGCATTTATTTAATAAGAACAATTACATCTGTGGATTTTGAAGAATCTGTGGTTTCTAATTCTGTAAATTATAAACATAATCGAAGGGATTTATATAACTTATCGTTATTCTAGATAATTTTTTTTGCTTTAATAAAATCAATAATGATCAAATATAACTATCATATAAATATTATGCTTTCTTAAGCTGTTAAAAAATGTAAAAGACAACCATTTGAAAAGTATCAGATAATTTATGTAATATTTTGTAATTTTTAAAATGTTACAATACAATTTTTTTCAAATATAATAATTATTATTGCTAATAAATATTTAACATATAATATTTATAGAATTATATTCACACGATATTCACTAATTTTAGCGGTTTATAATTACATTTTTATTTTGAATTTTGTAAAGATTATTACATTAATTATACATTCATGAATACTATAAATGAATACTATAATACTATAAAAGTATACTATAAGTTTGAAAATAAGTGATTTTTATATGCGTATAAGATTACAAGCAATATATTTTTATATATTTTGACATATAAGAACTAAAAAATTGAAATTTCCATTGTATATTTTGAAGTGACTTCATAAAATATTTCGTATTCATTTTTTACGTATCTTTAAAACTATTTGTTTTATTTAAAAACAATTTGTTGTCTCTCTAAATGAAACTAAAATATCGTATGCTTCTCTTTTCAAACAAGAGTGTTTGTGTTTTTAAAAACTAAGGATTTAATCAACTACTGTGTAAAACTCGAAATATTTACAAACTACCTGTTTATGAATACTTTGTTTTTTGTCAACTTATTCAGATAAAATTCATACTGATTTATATTCTAAATAAAAAATGAGGGATACTTAATTTTATATTGAAAAGAGGCTTGTAATTCGTGAAGAGTAGTCATTAGTCTTTTTCGTTATTACTACCTATTTTTCTTAGAATATAAAGATCAACGTAATTATTTTAGTTTTGTTCTGTAAGTACTATTTATATATTTTGCAATAACTATAAGCTTATGATTTAAAAAATAGTATGACTCTACTATACTCAATTAGTTAGATTACTGTAAGATGTATATATCAAAAAAGATTCTTTTGTGCTAAAAAATCTTTGAAATTGGTTCATGATGATATTTCCTTTTCGAACTTATTTAAACCTTATTTTACAAAAAGAATAGAAATTACAGTTATTAAAAAATTTGATAATTATCTGAAAATTAATTTATAAGATAAATACAATAATTAATTTACAATATTTCTTGTAAGTACAAGAAATATTTAATAACTTTGATAAATTAATACTTAAATATCTCGATGAATCGATATAAATAATTCAATCGACAAACCTCAGTAATAAAAATAGTTTATTTGTGCTTTATTAATTAGTAAGTTATTAATATTTCTTATGATAAAGAAGACAAAATATTAAAATTATAAGTGTGATAATTATTATTTATGAAAATATTTATAAAATAATAACTCCATAAATTAATATATAAAATAATAAATGTAATAGAAAATTATTTTTTCATTTTTGATAAACTGATAATAAGATTGAATATATTATGTAATTCTGAATGGTCAATAATTTCATCGTAAACTATATAATGATATTATTTTTGGATTATTATATATACTAGTTTTGACATATGAATCTGAACGAGTTCATTTAATAATATGATAAATTTTGGTTAAAAACTATTTAAAAACTATAGAAAATGAAATTCTTGCGATTATAAATTTAATAAATATAAGATTTTTTAGCTAATGAAATGTTTATAATAAAATTAGTTTAATTATATGAAAGATTTTAAAGCATCTCTTTTAAAGTATATCATCTTATAATTACTAGTTATTAAAAATTGACTAAAAATATATGCAATCTTTTTTTTCGATCTCTGTAATATATATTATAATAAGCTTTTCAAAAATTTAGAAAATTTTGTACTGTTAATAATTTGTCTTTTATTTATAAAAAATATTTCTACTGTTATTTAAATATAGAAGCACGTAGGTGATATCTAGAAACTTTAACAAGAGAGCTTTCATATCGTAACTGCTGATTTCCTCAAATCACTTGACTTACATTATTAGAATTTTGAAAAATATTTTCAAGATATTATAAAAAAGTATTTTTTTAATTATTAGGTAGTTTCCAATGTAAAAAATTTAAGAAAAATGTAATCCAACATTTTATTACTTCGTAGACAAATATATTTTGTTATACTGCTGAGTTACAAAAAACTCGCTACAAAATAAACATAAATGCTCTCGTTGTAGTGCTGTGACAATTTGCATTTAGGTTAGAATTAATAAAAGAAAAAATACCCAAACGTACAAGTGTTCACTCAAAAAACGAGCAAATGATGTAGTTTTTGCAAATCATTCTTCAAACACTTCATGCATAAGTATATAATCTTGATCAGTATTATAGCAATAACATTACATATCTTAGACTTTTTCTAAAAGTTAATCTTCATCTATCATATTCTAGAGGAATAAATACCCTTTTAAAATTAATTTTATAAATTAAATTTTATTTTAAATTATAATTCTTTCAAACTTAATTTCTAAGTAACTTCTTATTACACATTATGATTTATTTTTACTCATACTATCCATTTTCTAACATAAATATAAAAATATTGTTCGGTTCAGCTTTATAAGTAATTTCATATATTGACGAATTATTTGTTATTTCTTCATTTTGAAAAATGTATTACATTTACGTACGTTTACTTTTATTCTATTTTTTATACTTATATCTGCAAAATTTACATAGCTATAAAAAATCATGAAGTCGTCTAATTGACATCACAACACAAAAAATATTTTTATCTTATCGTAATGTTTTGTGTGAGATTAAAAATGTGACACACATTTACGTAGCCGTCTAAGCATTATGTAACTTACAGTTATTTAACGATTTCAAGATACTCGTATAAGTTTATTGTCTTGTTTTTAGTGCGTTTTGTGCTATTATAGAAGTTTTTAACTGTATTCAAAATAAATTTTTTCTCCTACATACTTTTAAATTGATTGATAATAAATAAAAAAGTTTTTTACTCTCTTCTATATCATATATAAAAAAAGTAAGTAGTAAAATTTGTTTTTATATAAGCTTTTTCAGTGAAAATTATAACAATCATGAACACTTTGTATCTAGTAATATTTCATCTTAAATGAAACATTTTTTTATAAATTGTATTCTTAAGCAGTTACTTTAAAAATATTTTCAAAATATTCATTAAATGCATAGTTTCTAACTTTATTTAATATTGAATAAAATATTTAGTGTACAATTCTCTACTGAATTATACTATAATAACCTTAAATACATTTAGATAATATATATTAATTCAAATAAAGTATGTTTTTTAAACTATTTGAAAAAATGAATATTATTATAATTCTATAAATTATTAGTTTCGCACCATATTATTAAAAATATATGCTATAATGATTTATAATAATTGTCTCAAGTTTTATTATATTTTTTAAATATGAAATATATGAAGTTACTTTCGAGATAAACTCAAATAATTGTTAGCTAAATAAGCAAATAAAAGCTTTAATAAGCAAAATTGAAAATATACAAAAAGTGACTAAATAATTGTTAAATTGTATTAATAAATAAATTAATCCTATATATTTTAATAGTTTTTATTATTTATTTTATTTATTTTAATTTATATTTACATAAAATATTTATTTTAATAGTTTAAATAAATATAAAAAATAAGTCAATTTTATGAAAACATAATATTAATAAATGATGCTAAATAATAATATAAATCATAATATAATATACGTCATATTTATGTTATAATAGTCATTATAACATAAATAATGTCAACTCCCATAGTAGAGTCTAACTTTAATTGACTAAAGGATGTAACTATCTTTCAAAAGAAACTTTTTCTGTTATAATAAATAACATAAAAACTTTGATAAGTATAATAAATTGGAAAAATTCATATTCCTTATTTTTAACAAGAAACGTATGAAAACCAACGTGTAACTGCATGTAAATCTTAATCAGTTCAAAATTTTAACTCATACATTAATATATTATTAGTGGCTAATATAATTATAATATAAAATTTTGAATTTTTATATTTTTAATATTTTACTTCTAAATATGAAAAATATTACTTATTTTTGTGTTATATTTTTTATATATTTAAAAATAATTACGTTGAAAAATATATAAAAGAAAAATTTATTTCCATGTGATATTCAATTATCTTCTATAATACTACAATTCTAAAGTTTATAAAAGAATAAACGAAATCTTGATTAAATAATCTGTAATAAACAGTACAAAAAATATAACATAAATACTATATGTATATAATAAAACAATAATAAAAGGATAAATTAGTTAATATTAAATAATAACTAGATTTGTCAAAATTATTTAAAAGTATTTCATGACATAATATACTGTATACGTATACACATTATATAATTCTACGTGCTGAGGTGGGTCTAAAAAACAAAAATGCGCTTAATCTCATACATAGTTGTACATATCACTCTTACTTTTTACAGAAGCTTTTCAACTCATATGTTTCATATTACCTTTTTCCTTTTTCATTGTATTTTGACATGGTTCTCTTAAACTCATATTAAATAATCAAAAAATTGGTGCTTTACCAATATGTTGCTTATTTTTATTTTCGAATCACTCATTTTCCAGATAATTCAAATAAATCCATTTTAAACATTATATTTTATAATAATTTTTATAATAATTTTATAATAATATATAATTTTAATTTATATAACGAATGTTAATAAGCTTATCTAAATAATATTGAATAATATATCTGTTTCTTCTGATATCATTTTTAAAGAATAAAAATGTCATTTACAATTATTTTTCGTAATACAGCAGTATTAAATGAATATGCATGAAGACTAAAACAATAATTTTTTAAAATTAAGCTTATCATTTTAGTTTTAATTTGAAAATATAAATATGTAAATATTAAATTTTAGCATCTTTTTACTTAAATGAAATATTTTATATTATTTTTAAACAGATTATATTTTTCATAAATGATTATTGTTTGCAAAAACGTATCTGTCTTACTAATTACATTATGCTACTTAGAATGCTTAACGAAATATATTTTTTATAATGCTTACAACAATATTTTCAATGATATGAAACGATTCGTGCTTTATATTTTTTAAGTCACACTTATGCATATACTATTTTTTAAAATATATATTTATATATACATATTTAATGTTGTTACTACACAAAGTCTATTAGATTAACTTTACTTATAATTTCAAATTTTAATAAAAATTTTCAAGTATAAATACATAAAATTCAATCATTATTTAAAGAGTTTATAAGTATTTTGAGTTCATAATAAAAAAAATATAATTTCCAAGCCTATTTGATTTGATAAATTCAAATTGACAATTCAAACAAATTTTTGTTTATCTACTTTAATATAAATGATGTTTAATACAAATAATTCTATATATTCTAAACTATTGTAATAATTTAAATTATCAAAAGATATTTTTATTATATTTTTACTGTGAAGTCCTACTATCAATATGTTATAACTTTAATTTAATTGGTAACAAAAAAAGCATTACTTAGAATGATTGATTTTTGAGGATTAAGGATATTCAATGAAACTTTAAATATTTGTTTTCAAATATTTGAAAAATCTATTTATTCTATGATAAATTTTAAAATACGTCATTTAAAATTTTTAACATTTGTTTAAAAGTATAAAAAACAAAAAGATAATATTAGTTTATTCTTTCATGATTCTTAATGATGAATATTTACTTCACAAGTTGTAATTCGAAATTTATAATAAAATTGTTAGTTTAGTTTGTTAAAATTTATTATAAGAAACAGTTTTCATTGAAACGACTTTAAATACTTGAACTAACAGAGGCTTTCATAAACTTATCAAATAATTGTTAAGGTTCCTTTTAAATTTTAACGAACTTAAACGTTGACAAGAAGAGAATTATGTATATAGAATAGTAAGAAATTTATTGGTCCTAAGATAATTAATTTAATGAGAAATTGTTCACAAATCTTCGAGTCGAAGTTAATTACCGAATAATTAAGTTTGTTAATGTTATAAATTATGAAAGACTATTTTAAAACGCAAACATACTAGTTAAAGTGCTTGAGAGATTAAATAAATAGTTAAAAAATGGATCATGCAAAGAAATAAAAAAGCAAAAAATAATTTGTAACATTAACGAACATTTTCTTCGTGCGGCGCTTGCATCCATGACGCGTCCATCGTCTCGCTTTGTAGTGGTTGAGCGCCTGCACAATTTGAATGCTGTCAGCGACAGAGGTAAGGCGATCAGAAGCCAGGAACGCATACCGGCATCAGGCAACGGCCTCATGCTTACCAGCTCAACGACTGTTGGTAATATCAGCAACTGCACGAGCATTGTTTACGCGACAACCGTCAAGGACGATCGCGTACTCCTCAACTATGTCAACGAATGGATCAGCGCTTATGTATTCCTTGCATGTAAGTAGTTATACATCTGCCTTGATGCTGCAAGTATTTCCGGAAACTGACTTATCGACACTGCGATTCACTAGTAGAAGAAGGGTAGACTCTTGCTTTCGACGGCGGTTTAACCTATCGATTTTTATAAGACTGGACCACCGAAGGTGTTTCAGCAATTTCAAGAGGTTGTTAATATAGATATATGAATTGTTCAATTTAGGACTAGAAAAAAGATTCTTTTTATAGTAATTTTGTAAGGATAATAAATTCAATGAACTACATATCGAATTTGATCTAACATAAAAATTTTTCTATATTTATATAACTATATTAATGTTGGGTAGAAGTATGTTGGGTAAAATTCTCAAATTTTTATTCATAAAATGAAATTATTATTATTTTCATGAAGTTATTTTTTATATTTGTATTTATAAATGTTTGAAGGTAAATCTGGATTCTGTTTTTTTATATTTCAACTAATAAAAACGCTTTATTCAAAGAACCGTATTCTAAGAATTTTTAAATACATGCATACTCGTATTTTAATATTATATAAGAAAAAATTTTGTTGCTAAGGCTGCTCGAAAGTATTTTACATTTTAGGTACTCCATTATTTTTAATAAAGCCTGACAGCGAATATATAAAAGAAATTGATTTCATTAGCAAATAAATAAATAAAATAAATTATATATAAACCTCATATTATTCGGTGAATTATATATATATATATAAACTATTAATTGAATTATTAAATTTAAAAAGTACTTTTTTATTTTTAATAATATGATAAATTTTTTCATTATTGATCTGCTTTCCAGCATTGATATTATATAATTTTTAGTTATGTATTCATCATAATTTTTCTATTACTTAATATTTAAGAGGACAAGCCTGTCAAAGAAGAAGTTGTGTTTTCCTAATATAGTTATTGTAATAACGTAATATATATACAT
The DNA here is from genome assembly GCA_018907045.1 of Wiebesia pumilae. Taxonomy (NCBI): domain Eukaryota; kingdom Metazoa; phylum Arthropoda; class Insecta; order Hymenoptera; family Agaonidae; genus Wiebesia; species Wiebesia pumilae. The sequence continues at coordinate 3,933,039 of JACCHZ010000104.1, forward strand.
ATATTATATATGTAAGAACGGCAAATAAAATAATATCATTAAACAATGAAAACGTAAAATTTTAATATTAAATTAAAAATAGAAATATTCAATTATATTCTTTTAACAACCAATAATCTATTTAAAATATCAACATTTTTAATAATAATAAACATTTTAAAGAAATCTTTATCGTGATACATTAAATATACTAAATAGAAATTGTATTCAAATAAATCAGAACATTTTTATAATCAAAATTTGTCTACATTCAAATAACTTTTTTGGATAAAACGTTAGAGTACTTCTTTTGATAGATAAATTTAATATTGAATTAAAATAAATTCCTGAATTTTTTGCATTGAAGTTAAATAATTTATGGTATTTATAACTTCTTACAGTGTTTTTATTAGATTAATTTCTATTTCTTTTAATTGTGTATGTGTAGTCTTAGATTTTGCATGACTAATAGTTTAAAAAAGATTAGATGTAAGTGATTCAAATATTTTTATATGTGAATGAAATGCTAGTCCATACTGAATTTGAGTAATTTTGTAATATTTATATTTAAATTTATATTTAAATATCCACAGTTACTTAAATATTTATTTAAAACGTAACACCATAAATAGTAAATATTACAAATTTTCGTCATTCATTTGCAATGTTTCATCAAAAGTTTATTGCTATTTATTATATTAAGTAGTTTTAACTTATTTGATGTGAATGAAATATGTATCTAAGGTTGAATTAATCTTTTAATAAAATAAAGATTTTTATGGAAATAAAAAAAAACCGTCTGTTGTTACGCAGAAGGTTTATGTAAGAATTATTATGGAATGATCAAATTTAGAAAAATACATATTTTAAAAACATTACAATTCAGAGCAATTATAAAAACTTCATTTATTTGCAATAAAAATTATTAAAGAATGTAAGTTTATATGTAAATTGCAAATATATTTTATGATCAATATTGACTATCTATTAAGTCTCATTAAACCCAATTTTTTAATTTCACAATTGAATGAAATAATTCGAATCTATAAGACATTTTTATATTTTAATTATTCCAAATATTCAATATATCATACTTGTACTAAGACAATGGATTTTTCATAATAAGATAGATGGGAAGTTTATAGTTTTACTAAAATACAGTTTTATTAATAAATAAAAACGTTTTTGGGCAAATTAAATGCCAGAAGAGAACTAAAAGCATATTACTGAAAATTAATAAGCAATTTACTTCAATAATTCAATATTTATTTTTTATTGTTCAAATAAAATGTAAAACAACAATATTGATTTACAAAGAGATTTTCGATACTACGAAACCATTATTTTAAATAATATTTGGATATATGATACTATTTTCATAAAAAAATCGCTTTACTTAATTGTTTTTTCAATAATTCAAGCATATAAAATTATAGGTGTGTTGGTGAATATCTACAGATCCAAATACTTATAATATACAAAATGTACGCTACACAATTTGATGTTAAAATTTTAGTATATAAATTGAAATATTTTATTTAGTTCTTTAAGTTGATTTATTTTATAAAAAATTTAAATTTAAGACTGTACATGCTACTTATAATGCTCACTTCATGTTTTTATAGAGGAACGAATTGTTTCAATCGAAGTTTAATTCAAAAATTTAAATTACATCTCTATATAACTAATAAAACTTTGAAAATATATAAATATGTATCACTAAATTTAATAGAAAAGTATTAGAAGTTCAGCTAGATAACAATAACTCTTAGCGATAGCTAAGAAACCTTTTTCTTAGTTAAAAAAATATCGTATTATACAAAAATCTGAAATTATTGAACACTTTACCGGTTCATAGATAACCAGGAGAAATTGTATCTGTACGTGATCGTGTCAGTGTCAGCAGGAGTACTGTTGCTGCTAGGCTTAGTAATCGGTCGACTGTTACTGAGTCGACATCGAGCGAAGCGCGATGCAAAGTTTCACACTAATAACGAGACTCCGCCTAATGGATTTACCGATGACATTTCTGAGATCGATGCAGACATCGATCTGACTACTCCTGTATCAGTACCAATGCAGAATACGAGGTGAGACTTTTCGACGAATAGCATGCTTCAAAGTTCAAGATTGTAACCGCGTTCAATTATTATCAAGTATTAATATCATAAATATGGATCAATTGACATAAATATTTTATATAATATATTTATTATGGAAAATTGAATGTTTTTAAATTTTAACTATAATTATATATTAATGTTAAGTTTTATATTACTTAATTGTATTACTTAATGCATTCAAATTTCCAAATTTGAATACAGATATTCCTGATCATTATTATTCCATACACTATTCATCTATTTGGTTTATTTTTCATAACTTTTTACTATTAACTTTCAATTGATTTTATTTAAGTGTAAATGTCATTTATTAAAAATCTTGATGTAGTTCATAATCTTAATTGAAAAGAATTGTAAATCTGCCTACTATTAATATTGGCTTACAATTACTTTAGTTCATAAAATATTCTTGAATGACTAAAAATCTTAAGAAATGGAAACCAATTTAAATCTAAGCCAAATCATTCTCTTGCAGACTACCGGAAACACAATTAGCTGAACGGCTTCATGGAGAGCGATACTACAGCGACGCTCGGATACCGCTTTCACCAGTCTCGACGCATTCGATTGGTGGGTTACGCGTTGATCTTGGTAATCATATGGTTGGTACGGACAGCCTCCACACAATTCTACGACCTGATGGTTCACGCTCTGGCTTGGGAAGCACTAAAGCTAGTTACTACTATGGCTGACAGGAGGATGGGGTCGTCCTTCGCGAGGGACGGCCCCCCTCCACCCAATTTAGTCCTGTGCCAGAGGCGAGCACGCGCAAGTACTGCTTTTGAGCGCCATCGTGTTCATCTAGTTATCCCAGGACGACAAGGATGATCTTGCGCTTTACGAGACAACTTCGGCTTGTTTAAGCTTGAAATTACATTATTAAATTCAGAAAGAATATTAACATCCTGGGTCCTATCCGTATCGTAAACGTTCATCTACGAAAGACATAGCGAATTTTTTATTAGTTTTCTTTATTGTTTTTGTGTCTGCTAAAAGACGGAAATCCCAATATTGTTCCTCGAGCGCAGTTAACACAACTTGGGTCAGTTTAAATCTCAGACACTGTGCTTATTCTAAAAGAAAATATTAAAATTGCTTCGTACTTGCTTTTAATATTTTTTTACTATTAAAGTTGTTCGATAAATCAATTGAATGGTAACTTTTTAATAATTTTAGAAAAAATTGTTATTATGAAATATATGAACTGTGTAGTGAAAATTATTTTTATAAAACAAAATTAATACTGTATATTATCAAATTAAGAGTGTTTATAAAATTATAGAGCAGTCACTTTACCGTAATGTAACGACTCTCGATTTTCTCCTACATGAACCAAATTTTGTTAAAAACATTTTAAACTAAAATATTAAAAATTATTTACTATATTATTAATGTATTCAAGGTGATAAGCTATACTGATTCTGACTCAATATTAAAGGGTTTTATACTGGTTCTAAATAAGCCAAAACTAGCATAAACCCTTTAACATTGAACCAGATGTTACGTCCATGACGTAAATTCCCCTTTTAGGCCTATACAGTTAAGTATACTAGCCTGGGACGGGCTACGTTCCCTTTTACCTCGGTGGTTATTTGATAATTATATTAATAGTATTAATATTATTGAGACTACATAATGAAAAGGGGATGTTAACACGGATACTTCATAACGTGGCGTAGATTCTCATTACGCCCGTTAGTATGGATGAATTTGATGGGAAGGGTTTCGGGATTTGAGGATCAGAAAAGGGGGATTGGGTCTAATGCCAAAAAAAAACATATTTTTAAAAGTAAGATATTTATTTACTCACTTGATACAGGTCAACTGCTAGTTACAAGATTTGAAAGAAAACTCTGATTTACATGTAGAGATGCGCCCTTTTTAAAATATAGGGTATAGGCAAAGAGGGGATTTTTATCACTTTTCCCGGAAAAGTCTATACAGCCTGTATACAATTTTCAATTTTATTAATTTCTTAACGTTTATATTTAATTAATTACTTAATTGCTTATAAAATTCGGTTTGTAGTCTCCTTTTCCGTAATTGTACAGTTTAATTTATAAATTTATTAATATTCAACCTGTTTTTAGTGATATTAGTTAAAATAACAATAATTCATGATTATAATTAAATTTTCTTCGAAATTCTTTGCTAATTATTATTTATATTTTATTTTAAATTTTACTAATTTTCATAGTAGTATTATCATTATTATTATTATTATTTTTATTATTTCTATTTTCTTTATTTGCTATTTCATTCTCTTTCATTGTATAGAATACGTTATTATTATTATTATTATTATTATTTTAATAAAATTATAGAAAACGTTTTCTTTACTTTGCTAATATTTACTTATTTCAAATTTTATTTTTCTCGCCTTTTCTAATTTACTTCCTCTTTTGTTTATATAAAAATAATATTTAAATTTAGCTTTATAGTATTACTTAATAATAAAACTATATTAATTATGTAATAAATTTAAAATAATATATATTTGAAAAAATATGATTCTCTTATTTTTGTGTAATTGTACGTTCGTAGAATGTACATGAGTGCATGTGTGGGTGCGCGCTGTTCGCTTTGATAAGGAAAAATATCATTGTGTATATATGTGTTGGCGTTCGGCTACTTGCGAGTGCAACTACTCGGTATGCGTGGGAGTGTAAGCTTCTGGCTGGTTCCCATAGATGCAGGCATAATCGTAAATATGTCATGGTTATCACTCTTCGCTCTGATATTCCAGGCCTAAGTGTCGAATTTAGAATTTTTTAAATTTTCTTATTAGAGAGAGAGAGAAAAAAGAAAAATATTTCTATTACGGATAAATTAAAAATTTCTTTCTTTTCTTTCTCTTTTTTTTGTTACAGTGAGACGACGTCGTAACACCCCACCCCTTAAACGATTACCCCATATCAAGTTGACTTACAACTGGCTGCTTTAGGTTTATGTCACATTGTTCAACATCGAGTAAAGACATGGTAGTTATATTTAAGGAACGTGCTCCACAATCGTAGCCTATCAAGGTAGTGGCGAGCCGAACAAACCCGAGGAAGATCACTATTTTCTCCATATTGTCTAGTCTTTTGTTGAAATCAGAAAATGAAGGATTATTCATCTTCTGATTTCTCTCCTCCTTTCTTTCTGTCGGGGATAATATAAGATATTCTAAGTCAATTTGCATGCACTATTTTAGTTTTTTTATTCACTTGGATTTTTATATTGGTTGGGTTTATTACTTCTAATATTTTATGTGGACCTGTATATTGGTCTCCGAATTTTCCTGGTTTTGCCCCCTTTAACAAAAATACATAATCCCCTACCTTAAAGTTTCTTTGATTTATTTTCATATCATAATATTTTTTTGCTTTATGTTTTGACTTTAACAAATTTTCATACGCTAATTTTTTTAATCCGGTTAGTCGGGTGACCAATCGTTCCATGTAGTTTTGATACGTAGGTAATAGATCCTTATCCTTCAATGGTTCATTGGATGGTAGTCTTGCTAATCTTCCAAAGATGACCTCATATGGTGTAAGTCTCGTGCTTTCTTGGATGCAAGTATTATAATTTAACATAGCGATGTCTACCCAGTCGTCCCATTCGTTGTCCTTTGTTGTATATTGTTTCAGAAATTCAGTTAGTGCATGGTGGGAACGTTCTAATGACCCATTCGATTGAGGGTGGAATGCTGTTATTCGTATTTGTTTAATTCTGAATCTTTTTGACATTAGTTTGATAAGTCCGCTTAGGAAATTCCTACCCTGATCAGTCAGTACAATTTTTGGTGATCCAAAAACACAGATAAATTTCTTTATAAAAGCATCGGCGATAGTAATGGCTGTTGCATTTTTCAAAGGTATAGCTAAACAGAATTTTGACAATTGATCTTGAATTGTCAGAATGTATTCGTTTCCATTTATGGTAACTGGTAAATGGTCCCACAATATCCATGGCGATCTTTTCGAAAGTGTTACCCCGTGTATCAGTAATAACCATTGGTTGGCGGGTCTTTAATCGTACAAGTTTTTTTAATTGGCATTCTATGCATTGTTGGATGCGCCGATTTATATCATGTTTCAAATTTTCCCAATAATAACTTTGCCGTATTCGATTGAAAGTTTTTGAAACACCTCTATGTCCACCTATTGGAGATTTATGTAATTCCATAAAAATATCTTCACGCTTATCGTTGGTTACGTATTTTAGCGTGCCTTTGCATATTATTACTTTAATTCGTGTATTATAGAACACTTGCTTAATCAAATCTAGGATGTCACACCTTTCAATGTTTTCTATGTAGTTGCTGTGTGCGATGCTTATTTCTAGCAGATTTCTGTTGTTCATTAAATCCAGAAGTCTATTTAATTCCTTTTGTATGTAGTCCTTAGTGATTAGCAATGATTCGTGTTCTTCTTTCCGGATACAAATGCTTATAAGGTATCTGTTACCTCTACTCTTGGTTTCAGCAACCTCTCCAATTATTTTTGAAGTTTATTTAATTATAACTCAATCTCTTATATTCAAAATTTTAAGTATTTTATATTTAACTTTGAATTATATATTATTATTCTTTTAAATATATAGAATTATTTTATCATGGTTTCAAAGATTTGGAAAGGAAGGAATTGAATGGAGGGAGAAAAAAAAAGATTTCAAATAATGTTATAATACTAGCTCTATATTCTCTTTTCTTTGTCATTATAAATCTTCTAAGGTACTGCCAAAATAATATCTTTCTATAAACCTGGTGGTACCTGAGTACCAATAATTTATTTCAAAGCAATCGATGCAATAATCGGCCTTAGGATACTCGCGGCATTCCTTGCAATAGAAACTGCTGACGTATTTTTTTCTCCTGCCCAGCCCGAATAGTTCCTCGACTATCTTAATTTTCCGAGGGAAATCCTCTATTTTTATTATTCTTACTTTCCTTTCTTCCCTTTCTTTTCCTTGTTACAGTGAGACGATGTCGTAACACAGAATAAGCATAGCTTATCTACTTAATCAACATGTTATAAATTCTTGAATATATTATTACAATTTGTATAAATAAACAAATATTACAAAAAGCAACATTTAAAATATTATTTACTAAATAATATTTTAATTTCTAATTTACTACTTTTCTTAAATCTTTATATTGCATAGTTATTTTTAATTAAATTTTAGTCCACAGTTCGATTTTGTTATAAAAATTTTTTTATGGTTATTCAATACATATTCTTATAGAAAATTTGAAAGCTAAAGTGCTCTGATTAGACCCAATAACAAATTTGTAAAAACACAAACGGTAATAAAAATAACACTGTAAAATAATGTTGTACATTTAAATCGCAACCAATCGATTCATAAAAAAAATATCAAAATAATTCTATCTATTTAGGATCTACTTTTTTATATTAGTTAAAATTTTTTCATGAATTCTATCATGTATCTACGATCGTTAAGGTATACGTGAGAAGAATTATCTTAAAAGAAAATTTTCGTGTTCCAGCGAGCGATAAAGGAAAAAAAGCGAGTGTGAAAAGTATGTTTATATATAGTTTTTAGTAATCGCCAGGACTGATGATTCTTTGATTTGGTGATTTAACGTATGCACCATAAGCTTAAGAAAAACACTTTAGAGCAACTGTCACGCCATTAAGAATTTTTATTATTCTTAGGTATTCATTGGAGAGGTGAATACTGCTCACAATTAGACATATATTATATATACATATATCAGTTTGTAAATAATAAAGTTTTTCTTTTTTACAAACATTAATAGCAGGACTAAACTGCTATAAATTTAAATGAATACAAATTCTTAATTCAAGATTACCTATTTTTATAATTAATGTTTTCTATTATTTAATTTGTCTTACATAGCCACCGCAAGAAAAATTCAAACTACGGCTGTGAAATGACGTAATCGAAACGATGAATATTTTAAGATAACGTAAAAGCATTAAAAATCTTTTTTATAACATATTTTTAAAATACGTTTTATGCTACTTATTTCTTCAGTATTATATGCTAAAGTACAGAGATGAATTTGTAATAATATTACTCAAATCGATAATTATTTTTAAAATTTAAAAAAAATACAAAGACAACATTAATTGACTTGGAAATAAAAAAGTCAACGTTGCAATTACAATAATCGTTGAAATTGTATATTTGAATAATCATTCGATTTATTACATGATTCCGAAACAATTTAAAGTAAGATGTTCGCATTTTAAAATTTCATTACTACAAAATTTTGGCCAAATCTAATGCAAACGTAAATTCTTAGATAAAAAATATTTAATTCGTGTATTCTTTTTCTTCTTAGAATTTTTATATATACTTTTGCATATGAGATAGTATATTTTAGTTTGCAATATTTTTATTTCAAACAGATGTATTTATAAATTACGAATGTATGCAATAGAATTATACCAAAGATGAATAAGATCAATTATTCAAATGAATAATGATACATCTATTCTTGTTTAAGAATTATCAGCGGAGTGCCTGACATTAAGAAGATGCTTGGTATACTAGGTGCACCTTTGTATTCGTTTTATGATGCGAAAACATTTTCTTATGACATTCATGAATACGTGTAATATAAAGTAAGTTTATTAATTTTTCCATAAAAATCATAAGAAAAGTCATAAATTATTATGCATGATAAAGTACGAACCAATTCGAATGCATGCGTAGTTTCTTATATTCATTTCTAAATAAATACGTGAACAAAGAGTAGTAAAATCAGAGAATAAAGCACTTTTGTTTAAGAAAATTTCAATTATTATTTATGTACATTAAGAAACTATTTTACCAAAATTTAGGTACATTCATAAAATAAGATCATCTTATCTATATTTATGTATAAACTTAAAATTTGTAATAGTTTCTGTATTTACTGAAATAACATATTTAGCCTGACTTCTCACGCATGAATAATTAATTAAATATTAAGGAAAATTACTATAAAAGGTACTATTATTCTTCGATTTTACGTGCATCTTTTATACCTGATCTTCATGTTAATTTATATAATCTTTTGTATTAGGACTGTAGAGAAAAACAAAAATCGTAAGTAAGCGAAGCAAAAAATATAGAAAAGAATCGTGTTAAACATAAGTCTCTACATAAACTATTTACTACTTGTAAATATTACTGTATAAAAAATGAAGAAACTTAAGAAGAATCCATATTCATCGACTTAATGCATGTAGACAGCATTTTCGGAATAATATAGAACTGTTCTGAAAAATACGAAATTGTAACAAACTGATCGAGCTTGCGATTATAATTATTTTTACTAACTATTTTAATTGAATCACTCTCATTTCAATTAATACAAAAGAGCTAATCAAAGTAATTAAATTATTTTTCAAAATTGATTATTCATATTACAAATTTAAGAAATAATATCTATGCAAATGAAAATTAAACAAACAACTATGTATGATAAAATATAGATATATGATTTTATATTACAAATTTTTCTTAACTACACGATTTTGTTAAGGTGATATTGCTTAGTTGAAATTCCAATTAAGAAAATTTCTTAAAAATTTAGAAATGTTTCAATTACGAAACTATTAAATGAAATTTTTTTTAGAAAAGTTAAAAGTATTTTAACTTTTGATATATATTGACATTCTCAAAACTTAATACAAGAAATAAAAATAATTTTGTTATTCAGAATATAAATAATACCTTCTTCGAATAAATAATCTAAGTTAATGACTAATATTAAAAATAATACAAATAATGAGGGAATCATCAAAGTAAATCATTATTCATAATTTCTATGTTCTTACGGAAACTTGTTAAATATGTAATAATTTTCTCTAATATTAATTTTACAAAATAAATTAATTTTAAGAAAATAATACTTCAAAAATTATTGATTTAATGCTCAAATGTTTAATTTTGTAAATAAAAAAATTCGCATGTGATGAGACAAATTAATGTTATTCAGCTCTAACTTATAAGAATAAGACGTTTAGGTTATTGGATTAGAAATGAATAATTCGTCACAAACTTTTCTGTCTAGAATAATATACAACACTAATTCGCTTAATTGCGATTACGTTGCATTCAATTAAGTCCGACGTGAATTGTTTGCTACACATTAATAGATACGAAATTTGAATGCGCATTATGTGCTTAATAATTGATATAATACAGAATGCCAATTTATTTTCAAATGTTAATAAATACGGGAGAACATGCTTCTTCATGTATATCGATTATACTTTTTAAATTTTTTAAAACTCTTAAGTAATTATGTAAGTAGAGCCGAATATGATGTTTAATAAAATGTTAATACGAAATTTGCTTAGATGATAAAATAAAATTTTCGAATTCTTGACATTCTTTGTGGCTTCATTTTGTTTTACTATTTATTTATTTTATCAAAAAATTTGGACTGTAAAAGTAGAAACAGGATTTACTTTCTCACTGATATTACAATGTACACAAGTTTTTATCATAGTTTTTTTTAACATAAAATATTACAAAATAATTAAATTCTATACTATTTTATTCGACTTTTTTTATAAAGTATTAAATTTCAATAATGCGGATAATAAATTATAAATATTTCAAAATTTCTAATTAAAAAAATTATAATTTGAAAAGTTAAATACCAAGTTTATTAAAATAAATATATTATTTTATATAATTATAATAAAAAGGACATATTACGATGTCTATTTTGATGTTTTTATGAAATTATTTATATCATATTGCACGTATTTGACAATCCATGTTTACTCTTTATACGATTTTAAATATTAAAATCTTGATCACTCTTAAAATTTTGATTTTTCGTATGTGTACTTTTAATATATTTGTTATTTAAAAAGTGATTAAATTTTGATCTAGATAGTATGTTTTTATAATAATATAGCAAATAAGATCAAACAATTTTAAATATTACAAATCAATCTTAAAGTATATATTTACTAAATATCATTGTCTTCAATCTCTTTTATATGAATATAAAATTAATAGAGCTAAAATTATATAATTTTAATTTGTAATTTGTAATAACAGTTTTTATTTTGTTAAATACTGCATTTAAAAATATATTTACCAGGACAAGATTTTTCTTAATTTATATACTTTGATTATTTTTGTGTTTAATACATCATCATTTTTATTATAGAGGTACTATTGAAATCTAAATTTAATTGAAATAAAAATTAAATATATAATTAATCTATTCATGCATTGTAAATTCATAAACTTTTCGATAAAAAGCTGCCTTAAATAATTTAAATTACTTGAATATAAGTTATATCTTTTAAATTCTTTAAAAAAATTCTTAGTAATATTAGTTTATATGTTTCATTAAAATTACCTTTAATTAATATTAGAATTGGTTTATATAATTATAATATAAATATGCCTTGTAATGCATACTTGTGACATTCAAAGATTTATATGTTTAAATACATATGCATTATCGTATATAGTATAAATTTAACAGAAACATTTTTATTAGAATATTCAGGGCCTCTAGCCAATTTACATAACTAATTTATTTTTTATTTTTAAATATAACTAAACGATAAAATATTAATTTTTCATTGAAGCATTAAAATTTTTATAAAAAACTAAATATAATGATATATGCTATTTTATTAAATATATAAATATTCGGCTCTTCATCGCACAAAATAAATACAGAATCTTTTACAGACTAATATATAAATAGAGAAAAATCTTGCTTCCTAAGTAAGAAAAATACAATCATGATTGTTAAAGTCGTTATATGAAGATAATTACATTTAATATATTAAAAAATTATAAATTAACAATAAACAGTAAAAGGATTAAAAGAATTAAAGAACTGTTACATTTTAAACAAAACATCCTATGATAGATTTGCATTGTTTATTGAGCGACTGAACAGATGCAAAAATTCGTAGTGTGTTAGTTACATTACTTACCTAAAGGATATATGTACGTTTTAAAAATAATGTAAGGGTTTGAAAGAAAATAATATTATATAAATGAAAGTGCGTATATAAAGAAAGCTAACAAGAGAAAATCAATGCACGAGATGTACCACCCAATACTCATATCTCAACTTAAATGAAATAACATATGTTAATATTAGAGAAAAAAGTAAATAACAGTGTCGATATACGGCAATGTACGTTATAGTAACTACCGTACATTGTATAAATTACTGTTGTTATAATATTAAAAATATATGATATGAAATATTGTCATAAAAAGTACTATATATAATAGTTTAATTTTTTCACCTAACTTAATCTTGTAAATTCATGTCATATTTTTAAAAATAAATTTTTTAATATGTATATTTTTTTAGAATAATATGCAAAATATTAGAAAATGCAATGAAAATTTTGTTTCCATTTTTTTCAAAGAATGAAAATATAAAATCAGTTATACTAATATTTATTTTAATAATATTTTGTTAATTATATTAATTTTATTCAGATAAACCCAATCTTCATACTTATTAAAACAAAACGGTTTCTGAACAAATATATTTTTCGTAAAAAATTCATAACATACATATATATTCCATAATAAACTTTCTAAAGTACTTGCAGCATATTAGTACTTTATGAGTACTTTATAGGTACTCAGATAAACTCAGATCAACAGTCGTATTACATATGGTAAGTTCAGTTTAGAATATTTCATATTTCTTGTTCAGGAAGATTTGTAATAAAATTTTGATATTTATTTAACATATAGTAGAAAATTGAAATAGTTATCTTATCTTTTATATAATCTTCTTTATTTTAAATTAAAACTACTTAATGTCATCAAAGTAATATTATCTTCACATAAATAAAGAACAAGGTAGGACCTGAAGTTCTACTAGATCCTATCCATAAGTACTGTTATTATACTTCAATTTCGATAATATCTTTTAGAACAAAGGATTTTGGTATGAGTGAAAAAGATTCCAGATGATACGTAATAAAGAAAATTTTTATTGCATTATATTTTTAGATAATAATAACCTAGTTTAATACATTAAGCTTGATGATTCTAGGATAAATCATAAAAATATATATTTTATGTAGAATGAGTTTTGATATTTAATTACGTACATAACATAATTTTATTGAATTAAATATGAACTAACTAAAATTGAGCGATAATGATGATGCAATTTTTCTACTTTAACCAAAAATATTTTTCAGTATCTAATTCAGAGAACTGCTATAAAATCAGATTATACAGTGTATTAAATTATTTGTGTGTCGATTTCTTTACTATGGACATAATTACTTATATGTTCGAACATTAATGCAAATAAAAACGTAGTAATAATATTGTCTCGAAAATCTATTCTTACTTATAATATTTAGTGAAAACAAGAATCTACAAGCTTTTATTAGAGTAAAACAATTACTTACAAAAACTTAACTTAAAAACTTAACTTTAAAATTATAATACTGTAATAGATTATTCAAATAAGTAGGTTTAGCATAAAAGAACTATATAATAGTTATAACGAATTTTTATGAATTATCCATGCTTTGCAGGTGTAAAAATGTATTAAAAAACAGGTATTAATAGAATAAAATTTCATGCAAAAAATCATTAATATTTATCTTATAATAATTAATTTAAATAAAGTAGTTTTTATTAGTTAATATTCTTGACAGTGATTAATCAAAACTTGATTTAAGAAATTAAAAAAACATCACTTGGATTGCTTTTGTGTTTTTAAAATTTCAATAGTTTTTTTATTTCTTCAAAATAAAATAAAATGTATTAAAAAATCATTCAAAAAATTAAATTTATTTAAGATAATGCTGTATTCCATTCTCGTATATATTTAACTTCTGTATATAAAAATTGTCTGTATACAAATGTAATAGATTCTTTTGAACAAGCGTAACTCATTTTCCATACAAGTCGTGTATACATCCTTAGCTGAACGAAATACGTCTGTGGATGCCGAGAATCTGATCGATACAGCAAGCAAGTAACGCAAGCAACGTGGCTGTTAAAGCGATACTCTCTCTCAAGATTTTTTTCTTGGTCAGATATTTATGATGTTTACTATTATAAATTAGTTTATAATTAGAAGTTTACAAATTTATTGATATTCATAAGATTAGATTTTTTAAGAAAATAAAACATCCAGATCTACTACAAAAATGTACAGTATTTACACATATTTTATGTTGTATAAACTTAAAGCATTCATATTAATTCAATTTATAAATTGGAATCTTTAGAATTTCTAACTAAAGTTAATTGAAAAGAATGATAAAATCGGTTTTCAAATTATCAATTATCGTAAAAAAACGATAATATTTTTTCCTTTAAGAATAGAAATATACAAAATTATTAGAAGATTACACAACACAAGATTGAATTGTATAACAACCGAATTGATCGATTGCATTGGTCCTCTTGAGTCGATCTGATTGCATTGAGTCTATTTTTTTTCATAGCATTTTCTTTTACGTGATTTAGAAAAGCCCATTTATACAATAAAATAAAAAGTTAATGATTTTAATTAGTAAAAGATAGTGGTGAAAGTGCTCAGAATTTTCGTTAAATATACATATCGAGTATACGTATTTTTTAAAATATTATTGTAATATATTACTATGATAACATTCATTATATGAAAATTATGTAATTCTGTAAAAGTCATTAGATGACAAGACGTTTTGTATTCTTGATAATTTTAATAAGACATGTTTGACAATAAATTTGAGTAGAAGAATTAGAAAATTATATATTCAAATAAAAAGTTCTTTTATATGCATATTTGAATAGAGATGTTATATAGTGAAATAAAGATCTTATATAAGCTAATAATTTATTTTGTAAATAAAATTCAGTAAAAATTTGTAAATTCTATATTTGCTTCAGTTTTCTAGCTAAAATTTGAAAAAATAAAAAGTTCTGAATTAAGATAAAATACTAACATACGTATTATAGAAAATTCGTCTAGAACTGTTTTATCAATTTAAAGTTAGAAAAATGTATATAATGCATATAAAATTTAGATTAAAAGATCAAGTAAAAAATACTTTTAAATATTAAGTTGTTTTAGATTTAAGATACTCATCCAAAGCTTTTCGAGATTCTTTTCACTGTAGTTATACTTCATAAAACATTATTATGGTAGATCATTATTTACTTAATTTATGTCTAAGGTCATGTTGTCATTAATGAATTGAATATCTAAATTAAGAAATATAACATTTTACTATAATGAATATAAAAAGTTCTTATATGATTTTGGATTGGAAAAATATAAAGCTTCTATAATTAGTTATAAATATCAAACATCTTTATGAACCGAAACTGTTAAAATATATAATTAAAGAAAATAGAATCAATATTAATAAAATTATGTTAAAATCACTAGTATTTATTTTGTTACAATATTATAACTAAGAGTGTTTACAATTTCAAAATTTATTTCCGGCTTTTTGCATAACGAGGAGGCTTAGTTGAAACTATAATGAAATGTCTTAAAAAAATTTCTTTTATTATTTTACGAATATAATATATTATTATCGAAAAATAATACAAAACAGAGAATAAATTATGTCATTCTACGAATAAAAAGAAAATAGTAAGAAAAACATGATTTGTCTCGCTTTTACAGGATAAAAAATATGTCCTAAAATTTCAGCATCTTATGAAGAATTATTGAGAATTAGTACATATGCTTTTACGTATTATATAATTATTTTCTTTATGCAGTTTTAATTCATTGTGCAAAACATTTTCATATTAAAAATATGCAATTTGTCCAGAACTTCCTAGTTCCACATTAATCAATTAAAGTTTTGAATTTTAAAAGTTTTTATAGTTTCAACATATATTTTCATTATATATATATATGTACCCATTTTAAGATTTTACTTGTTCCATAAATATAACTCAATTATTTCTCCACTCAACATAAAATAATTTTTTCTATAAAATATGTATTCAATGTAAATTTTTTTCTATATGTTCGTAATGCAATATTTATTTTTATCTAAATAAAAAATTTTTTTTTATATTCGATCAACTTCATTGAAATTAAATTTCATGTCTATTGCACGAAGGGTCATAAAACAGGAATAGTTTAGGTATATATACTAAAAAATATGTAGTTTATTTAATTAACCGTTAAAAGATACATGTTTCTTATATTTATTTTATACTGTATTTTTAAATAAGCTTACACGTGAAAAGAAATGCATATTGAGATTTGGCATATTTTATTATACGACACTTTTATTGGTATTTGACATTTTTGCATTATAATAATGAGAACTTTTATTATTTTATTTGGTTGCTTGTACTATAAAGTATCGTATATTACTGAATTTATTTGAGAATTCTAAAAAATAAGAAATGTGTTGTTTCATTTAAATTCACATCTATAAGAATTATAATAAATTGATATATGAAATAAACTTACTTTTTCATATATTCTATCTGCTGTATTTGCATAAATATAAAGTTTAATCATATTCATAATGAATATTATAATGAATTGTTTTAAAACTATGGAGAATTTCTTAGCCTATATAAAATAGTGATAAGTTTAAAATATCAATATTTTAATAACAGTAAATAGTTATAGTTTTTGCTCTAAATTTGAATGAAAAAGAACGATGTTTAAAATTAACGTTAATGAGACAGGAATAAATTGAGGTTGAGAATCACAGATAATACGAGAATAGTGATGCGTGAGCAACGATGAAGCTGGCCAGCAAATTGAAAAATTCGTGGAAGATTTAAAAAGACGATGAAAAATGATGTGCTATAGTATACAGTATAAATGGTGTAAAAATGATGCGCAAAAAATAATTAAATCGACCAAGCATATAGAGCAAAAAAAAGTAATATAAAGCTAAATAGTTTGCAATAGAATAAAGAGGCTAATAATAAGTACAATTAGAAGATTAGAAGCTACGATTTATTGAACTTTTACTTAGTCACGCAAGACAGATTTACTGTTTTTATTTTTATATGTGTCGGCTATAGATTGTACTAAGGACTAGAAAAGAACTTCTATCTCTCGACTCTGGGACAGAATTTAGAAAATGGGCTGTAGTACGATAGGAATTCGAATGGAGAGGCGATCGAAACCTAAATTCTTCCTATATTTTTGAAATAAAAGTTTTTTTTATTATGTCTTCTTATAGATCCAATTGTATCATGATACAAATTTCTATTTTTAAAGTACTGATTTTTTTATATTATTGTCATCATTTCACAAGAAATTAAGCGTGAAATGCTTTTTTATAACTAGATAAATATATCATATTGTGCTTTCAATAATATTGTGTTTGAACACAAACCATCAGTTGCATCGCACATTTTTATTTCTCAAATTATAATTTTATGAACTTTTGAAATATAGTTTTGCTTTTTCATTTAATCTACATTTATTCCTTCATAATAACAGCAGCGCTCTATTTCTTGTTCTTCTTTTAGTACAATTATTTTCAGAAAAATGTACATGTTTAAAGAAAAATATCTTGCTTTTGATTCCACTTTATTTCATATTATATATATATTTATAACAATACTTTATGTATTTTTTTATTAAAAATTTCAGAAAACTGTTTATTTCAAAACAGAATACTTAATAAGTAAATTTAAATGTAAAAATTCTTAAAAATTTAAAGTTTCGAAAAGCTTTCAATTTGTTTAATTAATGAAATTTAACTTAATTTTTGAGCTCCACAAGATTTACGAAAAATTTAAGATTGATTTCTAATATCAGTTTCTAATGCAAAATTCATATTGTTTTAAAAGCAAAACAGAAATATATCTTTTAATGCTTCGATAAATAGAATATATTAAACTAAATTTATTATTAAAATATTCAAGTCGAACTTTAATTTAGCTCTTAAAAAATATTGTAATTATATTATATTTAACATTAAAAATGTTTAAGAAAGCTCTTTTACTTACATTCAAAATATCAAATACTCCAATTATAAAATAGCCAATATATCCGAAAATTATTCTTGCAATAATATATCGTAAAGCAATATTGAATTCTTCAACATACCTAAAAGAATTTTCAAAACAATTAATTTTTAAACTTTTCTATCGGTATAATATAAATATAACATAGAGGATTTGATGTATACTATAATAACTAATTTTTCTGTTCTTTTGTCATTTATTAAATTCAAAATTACCATAACGCTTTTTGATGATTTCTATTGTTGATTGTTAATTCTTGATAAAAACGAATTTCCTTGTATTCTTCTTTTACAATTTCAAATAGATTAATTGCATTATACATTATTACAAAACACATGACATCAACTATTAGAAGCACGATAGTATTAAAAATAGCAAAGAATGGATGCAATAGTAAAAAAAGTCGCACGTAGAGATACGTTGTTGAAAATGGCTACCAGGCTAACGATAAGTTTTTATATGTCATATTGTAAAAATTTAATGATATTACAAGCATATAAAAAATTATGATTACGGAATATAATTTTGTAATATCCATAAAATTTTCTGTTATTTTATTACATTTATGTTTTTTAATATGTATTATAGTATTATCTATAGAATTCAAAAATCCTGAAAACGAATAAAATTAATTGTACAATCTCAATAACTAGAACAATTAGTAGAAGTATAACTATAATTACATTTTATTAATTATTCATTCTATAATATTTTTATAAGTTTACTCTCGCAATTAATAATAAATATAATACACAAACACATTCATACGTGCATAAATTTGTCTATATGAGTAAGTTATACTTTATAGAAAATAATTGCGAATAAATAATAAAATTGCATAAACATTTTTAATCTGTTTAGTTAAACGTGTGTTTTTAATTGTCATATAGATAGTGTTTCTATGACCAAATTGATTAAGTTATTTCTTCAATTAATTTAACAAAAGCGCAGACAAAAGGTATAAGCAATAATATAATGTAAGAGATTAATATATCTTTTCGAAGATATAATGATATTTAGAATAAATAATAAAATTGTTATATCTAACTTTAGAAGGAGACTATATATTTTAAAATATTGATAAAATATAAATAAGCAATAAATATGATAGATTTCTCATTTTAATCAATTTTCTAAACCTTAAACTCTTAAAATTCTAAATAGTAAGAATGTCAAAAATAATATTTTTGCTAAAACTAAACTTTTATAAATTTTAAAATTACATTTAATTTTTGAATTTATTGAAACTTCTTTAAATGTTATAAAAATTGAGATTAATAGAAAAATCACAGCATTATTAGTATGGGTGAAAAAGGACAATTAGATTTATATTTATTTAAATGGTAAAATTTATATGAAAAGTTTTATCAAGAAAAATCAAGAAACGAGCTGATTTAAAAATTGAAAAGTCGATGAAGATTATAGCGAATAATTATAAAACTTACTTATTTAACAGTGTTATACATTTTACTGTAATGTAAGATACGTTTCTAAAATCTTCTTTTATTTAATTCACTTTCAATTCATAAAAATCATATATTTTAAAAATTATATATTATATATATATATATAATATATATTATAAATAAATTATAATATATATTTATATATTATTATATAGTTGTATAATATAATATAATATATAATATAATATATTATTATTATTGTTATTATTATATAATATATAGAAATATATATAAATAATATATATTATAAATAATTTGCAAAATTTTACAAATGTTATATTTTTTTTCTTTAACTATAATATATAAAATAATTAATTTTGTTATTGCGTACCTTTAAGTAATCTTGCTTAATTTTGCAGACTATTAAGCTTACCAAGCTTTCCATAATTAGTAATGTTTCCAAACATGACAGTGGAAACTCAAACATACTATAACGAGATTTATATATTGGTATTATTGTAGATACTAACAGAACTGTAAAATTGACTATAATGAACCACCATGTTAAATAATAAATATAAATTCTAAATTTTGTAGCCCCAGAATCTAATGGCCTTACTCCCATTAACTGAGCGAAAGTTTTTACAAATTTAATGAAAAATATAATACGGATTTCGTTAGATATACTCATCGCCTTTGAATAAATTTTTATAACAATTTTTATTTAGAATATCTATGAAGTATATGTAAATATCGTTATTGAATATTTTATTTATTTCCTTTTAATAATAGAACTGGTATGTACCAGTTATTTTGATTTCATGTGTTTTACAATCAGCTTAAAATAATAAAGTGAATGGATGTTTTATCGTAATTCTTCATTTTTTTATGTAGATTACCGATTACCAAATTTAATACACTAGAAAGACTTCTAAACACTTATAAATATTTATATTCAGAAGATTTGATAAAGCAGGATAAAACCATTATTTCAAACATTTAATTAATTTTAACAGAATTTTTGACAAGCTTTGTAATGATGCTAACGTACGAAAAATATATTTGAGTAAATAAAAATTTTTTGTTCTTTTATTTTTCTAAAATTTTAAAAATATTACACATTTCTTTAGTAAAAGATGAAATATTCATTTTGTTTAAATATTTTGTTTGAAAAAAAAATTGTTTAAATATTACTGTAGAGATTTTTAGAAAATTTATAATACTATAATATCTTTTTATTGAAAGCAAAATTCCAATATCTATCGTGTGAGTCATTAAAAAAATTGATATTGAAAAAAGTAAACTTTAACTGAATAAAAATATTATGATACGAACAAAAGAATAATATGAAATAAATAAATAAATAAATATTATTATATTAAATTAATAATATAATATTAAATAATATAAAATTAAAAAATTTTGCAAATATTGACTTTTGAAACGAATAATACAAGTTTATATTAAAGAGGAAATAATTAAAATACATTATTTTGTCTTTTAATTTTGTAAACAAAACTTTTAAATAATATGTAAATTCGAATCTAAATACTTAAACGGTATGATTATGCTGTGTAACTTAGGTATTAAATTAAAAGTTTGACAGTTTTGATAGCAAATAGAGAAACAATAGGTATATGATTATAATAAAAAGTCAACACATAAAGAATAATGTATATAAATAATGTATATGATATATATGAAATTACATACATATTAAATGTATATAAAGAATAATGTATATAATGTACATAAAAAATAACTTGAATATTAAGGTAATGATAGCTTTATATTAGAAATGTTTTCTTAGTATGTTATTTTCAAGTGTGCGTGTATGTTTATAAAGTTGATGATTAAATATATCATTTCGTAGTTGTAAATAATAATGAAATGTAATATTATATTTTCTTGTCTATAAATAATAGTAATATATTAACTAATCATGTAAAACAAGTTATTACTAATAACTGTTTTCGAATTCTTTAATATTTAAATAATTTATCTAAAAAATATATTTGTTAAGAGTTATATTCTTTTCTAGTTTTAAAAAGTAATTAAATAATTAAGCTATATGGAAAATCCTTTTAACATTTTAATTGCATAATATCTTATCTTATCTTATTTATATAAAGTAAATGATAAATCAAATGATATTTGAAGAAATATTAAATATGTTTTAATATCACAATAAAAAATATTTACAATTAAATTACAAATGTAAAGAATATTTTTTCTGGAACTTTAGAGAAAATAAATTTATCTAAATTCATATATAATTATTCTACTTATATGGTATTTTAATAAAATATTCAGGAAATTTTCAAGCTTACACGTGTGTACATAATTAAGTTACATTTTAATATTAAAAAAGGATAAAGATATAAAGAATCGTCGACATTTTTAAACAATATATTAAGTAATTAAAGAAATAGTTTTTATTGTTCTTTGTAATAAAATATGATTATTTATTGTGTAATAGCAAAGTAAATATCGATAACGGATAGTGATAAGATTTATAATGAAACTATTTAATGCATCTGCAATGATTATTTACTAAAATATTCTTTACAATAGTATTTAAATATTACTTAAATACTTATAATATAAATTATATAATATATTTAATTATAAATATTCCCCAATAATAAGCTGTATTATTAAATTATTTCACTTCTAACATACATAGACGAAATCTATCACATTAATTACATTGTGTATTTATAGATTCATCAGAAACTAATATATTTGTACATGATAGAAATCAGAGTCTAGGAGTTGTCTTCGTTTCTTAGTGTAAAAGCATGAAACCAGCCCTCTGTGAAGGGTCAGACTCTTTTATTTTCATTTCTTTTATGGTTCATAGGTGGAGACTCGATTGCACTCCATTTCAAGGAATGCCAGGAACAATATATATATAGATAAAATTTTTATTTGTTTACATGTATATCTTTTTGAGAGTATTTCATAAAATTTACTGTGAATTATACGTATTAAATAATTCCCAGTAAATTTAAAAGAATACTAAATTAACTTCATATTATTATAGATGATCTTTCCTTCGAGATACTGGATAATACTGTTATCTCATCGATAATTATGAAAAAATAATTATTTTAAACAATATATTGTTACATTTATTTTATAGATTGAATTTATTAATTAATAAATTAATGATTAAATAAACATTAAAACGTATTTGTAAATTAAAATATAAACTTTTTAAAAAATATAAAATTTAGTTAGTTACATGAAACGATAAGATTATCAGTAATAAACTGTAATATCAGAATTAATACATGCCTATTGTTGTTCATATTTCGATCCAATAAAACAAAAAAGAAATAGAAATTCAACTTTTGAAAAATTTGAGTTGCCTAAACTATTTTTTATTAGAAACCTTTTTCGTAAATTAGAAATTCATAAAACAACTGCGGAATAATAATTAAATAAACGCGCCAACAATTAAGTTCTTTTATAATTAATAAAAACTAATATAAATGTTTTCTTACATAAATATTATATCATACATGCTTAGATTATTAGATCGAGTTTAAGGTAAATCACATAAATATATACATTTACGTTCAAACGTACTTAAAATTAAATGTATGCATTAAGTGCTTGGCTTAAGCAGAAATGCATTCTTACTAGCAAGTAATCTAGAGACCTTATATTAGCAGTGTTTAGCTCAAGTACCTTTGCATATAATTTAAATTTAGTAAATTGACACTATCGTAAGAGCTTGAAACTCCCGCACGTAGACGTCATTCCTACACTGGGCATATTAAATTTTGATTTTATGAATGTTTATGATTTAACGATTTAATGAAAATGCATCATTCAAAAATTGTGAACACTTATTACCTACAAACTCGTAAGAATTTAAATTTTAATCCAAATAACTAATTTAAATTACTGAAGTTTTCAAAATAAATATGCGAGTGATACTTGTATTGTTTGATATAAAATTTCACTAAATTAACTTTATAATACTATCTTACCTGTTTAAGAATGATAAATGAAATGAATACAGAGATTTTAAATCACTTCTTTAGGTAAATTAAGGCCACGATATATTCTTATTGATAGTAATATACATCAAATTTCTCTGAATTACGTTAAAATAGTTCTAAACTATGTTAAGAATTTTTATCAATTTTTTATTAATTGTGTTTAAACATGGTCTTTATTTTGCAGACAATTTTTTATTTTTATGTGTAAATTCACTATAATATGCATTTCATATATTATAATTATTGCAAATATATATTCACTAATTTCACAATAGTTTGTATCATATAAATATAAAATAAAGCTTTAATCTATTGAATACAAATAATATTTGGCTAAATTAATTATATATTACATATAATACCTCATTCAAGATAAATATTTGAACGTAATTATACATAATACAATAAGAAATAAAATTAGGATCTTGATCGTACTAGATATTACTAAAAATATTGGATTCAAATAATCATAATATTAATTAAAGGGGAAGGGAAAATCTCTTACACATTATAGATTCTCTATGCATTAAATTATTTAAAAATTATATCAATGAAATTTGTTTTGTATCTATTATATTACTATAAATTTATTTTATAACTATTATTTGATTACTTCAGGTTAATTTTGCTTAAATCTTGAAAAATCTTGTCTTAAATGGATTTGATTACTACGGTTTACTAATAGCAAGTTTGTACTTTAATAACCAAAATGAGAACATAGGATTTTCTTTTCTAAGGTATTGCATAATAGACGTAGCTTTATTAAATGTTAAACTCTATTTTACAATCTCTATATATTATAATAAAATTATATATTTTAATAGATGCTTTCAAATGTAATGATGCATTTATTTTTAAGTTTTCATTAACTATATCATTAACTATTAATTTATTTTTGTAACTTCTTTGAACTACTTTTCGTAAACTTTATAATAACGAAATTTTACTGTTTATTATAATAATTGAAATGTAATTTAAAACAAAATTTAGATAAATGAATTTTTAAAATACCTAATCGAATGTAAATTTCTAAATTTAAACTTAATATGTAAATTTTTCATAAACTCTTCCATTTCATAAAATTTCATAAAATTAAAATTTTTTAAAAATATAATAAGTTATAGGAATAAAACTACTTTAAAGTCTTATCAAAATTAAAATTCATTGATTGTCTTCAACTTTAAACATAACATTAATATTAAAAGGCATTTCAGGTAATAAGTAAAATTTATTTTTAGTCTAAGCGTATTATAATTAATAGACTATTACAAAAGCTTAAATCAATTTGATGAACTCCATTGTTCAACTATAAAAAACTAAAGCGAAATTTTAGATAATATCGTCCAGAGACTAGTACCTAGTCTAAAAAAGTAATAGGCATAGGAACAAAATAACAGTGGCTCCAGTGCCTCACTTTCAACTGATTGCGGACAATGATAAAACTAGCGACCAACAATAACAGAGTCCACACCCACACAGGTCGGTGCTCACATGACACGCAGAAAGATAGAACGCGTGAAAGCCGTTCGTCAGGAGCCGATAGCGGTCAGCTGGTAGTAGTTCAGCACTTGGTCTCGTCAACCAATACGAGTGATTCAGGTCAAAGTTGTTTCCCGGCGAGTAATAAAAACTTCTGATACAGCGGGCCAGACCATCAACCTTTGCTCGAGTGACCTGCTTCAAAGTCATATTCATTGCTATTCTCTCTCTTCCCCCAAATGAAAAGTGAAAGAGAGACAGCGAGAGAGAGAGAGAGAGAGAGAGAGACTAAGCTCCTACTTGACACTTCTTCCCTTCTTTTATGCTCTATATACTATTTCTATGGAATTACTATTTTCTCCTTTTTTCTTTCATACTTTATCTTTATAACAATTTGTGATTCAATTTTTAATAGAATTCAGATATTACTTCGAAAATTTAAATGCGGATTTCGCTTTTTTAAATCATAGAGATTTATCGTATAAAGTCAGAACAACTTTAAACAGATAAATATACATATTAATAATATTTCAATTAATTATATAATTTAATTAGAATTATATACATGAATGTAGAAGTTCTGTACATTACTGTTACCTTTTTAGATAATTTACTAAAATCTTTGAATAAAAATAACAATAAAATTCAAAAAATAACAACTCCAAACTTAGAAAATATTTATTTAATCATATTTTTAATATATTAAGGGAAAAATTATGCAAAGTTTCACACTTATATATTTAACATATTAGTAAGTACATGATCTGTCAATTTTATCCATGATAAAACTTTCTAACATAATGAAAACAAATTATAAATCTTGATTTATCAATTCGTTTTTCTTATCTATATGATTTAAATAGACATTTATTCTTCTTTATGCATAGATCATCGTTATTTATATGCTCTATCTATTTGTTTCATTTTTAATATTCAAAACGCTATTCTAACTTTTAAATGTATGGTTGTATTTATGATAAATACGCTTGGAAAATAATAACAGATAAAATAATGAACTTAAGTATGTTCTATTAAATAAAATATAAAATAAATTAATACTACAAAATAACTTTATATAGAATTATCAAATAAACATTAGAATACAAAAATGGAAAATTAGATTTTAAAGGTAAGAAAGTGAAGAACTAAAATACGATGAAATCTAAATATAATAAATACGCTGAATATTAAGATACAAATTTATTAAAAAAATTATTATCATAATAAAATTTCAAATTCTCGTAAAGGATTGAATTAAACGTTCATTGAACTAAAAATTAACGAGGATTATAGGTTACATGCATATTCTATGAATATTTAGGTATTCTTTACTTTTATCATGTTATTTAGACTTTCTATCATAATAGAAGAAATTAGTGAAATATAATGACTTAGAATATAACTAATTTAACAAGAAATACTATTGTATTAAGAGTTATCCAATGATATACACGTAAATAATATAAATAAAATAATAAAAATAAATTAGAAAAATAGAATTTTAATTTTTTTAATATACTATTAAAAGCTCTATTATAGTTATATAATCGTAAATCTAGCTTTTATAATAGTTATTATATGTACAATTATTTTGTAATAAAAATATTTGATTATACAAACATGAAATTATTAGTTGTACACATTGAAGATATATGCCTCAGAAAACTATTAGAAACAAAAGTTTATTTTAACAAAATATTACATGAAAAACTATTTAATTATGAGCTAGATAAATAAATCAAAGTATTACATTGCTAGTTGATTATACAAACATATAATTGATAATTTCTTATATGAAGATGAAAAAAGCGTTCTGATATCTTAAAGTTATTAGTAATAAGAATTTATATACAAAAAGTTCTTTATTCGTAGAGTATATCTATTATTATAGGAGAAAAGTGAAAGCATTTTTCCGATTACTTATGAACGACAGAATCTGATTGACAGACATCTGATTTGCATTCATATTTAGGATTTATAGTGGTATAGATTCGGATTTTATAAGATTACGTGAGATGATGGTTGAATGAAAAAATTATATAGCGTAGAAAATGACGCCTGATAGATAACGTGTTTAGGATCTACCATGTGTAAAATGTAAAAAGATTAAATGTAGAAAATGAAGTTGTTGATCAAGGTGTAGCTGCTCTAGTTTAATATGATTTCAAGTGGTATGATAGTTTACACAGTCTAAATAGTACGTAAGCCAATTCTGTACGAAATGTTCGAACAGAATATTGGAGCACTTGTTGTCTATTTACAATCTATTTTGAACACTCAAATAATATGTTTCTAGAATATTAAGAGAATTGTAGATTATTTTCAGTATATTCTAATACTTCAAATTTAATACTTTATACGTTTAAACATCATCAAACATATTTTGCAATATCTTAGAATGAGAGATAAAAAGTATTCAAACTTTGGTAAGTTTTGTTATATATTTATTTTTTATAAAAGCAAAATATATTATAAACTTCTCACTCTAAATTAGGGTAAAAAAATATAAAACTGATTTATCACTTTTAAAATATTTGCATGCACTTGGCAGGTATATATTCAAATACCTCTAAAACAAATGTTACAATATCAGAAGTTTACCTCTAATTTACTTATTCAATCAATAGAATTTTTGTCAAATTAAATTTTTCTAGAAGTACTTTGTTATAAATTATATTATAAAATAATATCAATAAAACTCTATAAAGAAATATAGTAGATAATATCTTCACTTTATCTTACTTTCTATCTCAAACTATTCTGAAAATTATGGTCGTTGACCTACATTTCTTGGATTTTTCTAATATAACTTAAATATAGGAACCGTATTAGAATGATGCATAAGTTCACTTTTTTATTTCCAGTTTAATATTCTAAAAACATAATCAGATTATTCGATAATAAACGTACACAGTAAATAATACCTTGATTTATTTTATGAATTTTAGGATATACAAAAATTAACATACAATTAAAGGTCTTCATATAAATGTTTTTATATTTCATTCTAAAATAAAAAAACATTTGAGAATAAACGAGAAAACAATTAGTTTTAATAAACAAAATATTTTTCATAATTTAATATAATTTTCAGCTATTGTGTATAATACAAATTGATTGCTAACTAATCAAACATGAAAAAACATAAAAGTAAAAGTTATATATTATAAGTAAAAAAAATATATAAAGTATTTATTAAAATGAAATCAATATTACTGACAATCAGTTAAAATTGTAGTTGTTCCTTGATTATTTTTTAGATTTTCAATTTATACAATATCTTATAAAATTTTTATACTATAGAAAAAAATTATTGATTAACTTATAAAATTTTTATACTATAGAAAAAAATTATTGATTAACTTATAAAATTTTTATACTATAGAAAAAAATTATTGATTAACTTATAAAATTTTTATACTATAGAAAAAAATTATTGATTAACTTATAAAATTTTTATAAGAAAGATGAAAAGAGGCAGTTTGTAATTGGATTAATTTTCTTTTCAGAAAATAAACGGAAAGCAAAACTGATAGAAAACAATATAAAATCGAAGAACCTTTCTTGTTTATATGCCTAACTTCAAATTAGTTGGATAAAACATGTAAATATATTCTATAAGCATATATATGTATATATTTGTTCGTTGAAGTAAAAAGAAAAAGGAGAAAAATCTTTAAATGAAGATAGCGTCAGTGACATTTTCGAAGATTTTATGAGATAACGGAAAAATACATGAAGACAAACTCATTAAACTCATTAACTATAACATTACTAAATTATAACTATAACATTCATTAAACTATAACGTACTTATATTAACATGCAAGTATTACTTGGGAACAAATATTTTGACTTTTTCTATTAAACTGTTCAAATTTTTTTGTTATTAATATTACATGTTAATTAAATTAAAATAATATTCGAAATTTCAAATTTTCTGTTAAAAAAATGATATAATTTATTAAAAATATATGGAAAATATTAAAAATATTATTTAAGTAGATATGAATATAAAAAAATTTGTAATAAATAAATAATGTTAAAAATTATAAAGTTTTTTTGGAAATTTAAATTATAAATTTAATATTTTATAATCATATAATTTAATATCTTAATATCATGTAACAAAAATCGAATAGTATTATAAACAACATAATTTTTTATTTACATTATTTAAATATCATATAATAGTATCTAATTACTTTTTAATGTATAAAATAAATATTTAAATTATAATTAAATATATTATTAGAATTTCAAAAATTGCACAAATTACTTAACTGGAATTAATTTTAAGTTTTAGTAATAAATGATTGTGAATAATACTGAAGATAATATTTTAGAAAATTCTTTATAAAATTAATTCATATCCATAATTAACTACACAAATGATTTTCCTTTACAAAATTTTCATTAATTTATACAAGATAAAAGTTATTTAAAATTAGGCAACATAATAAATTTTTTTAATTTTTTCACATGTACAATAATTTGTTTTATATTATAATTTATTGATTAACATAAAAATTGTAAAAGAATGACAATACTTTCGAATGTGTCACTTATAATTAAAATAAATACTGAATAATATTCATAGATTCCTATAATTAAATTTAGAAGTATTCCTTTCCAAATAATCTTAGTTTTCTATATAAATCGATGAATGAATGCGGAAAAATAAAACGGAATTTTTCTAACTACCATATTCGCTTAAATACCACTCCCAATTACCAAATGGTGTCGGGTATCACACCCTTCTGTAGACGCAATTTACCTACATATCTCGTGTAAATTTAGGATCAAATAATATATTAGAGAATTTTCGAATGATACTGTTGGTAACAATATTTGAAATATTTTATTTTAATAAAATATCAAAGTTAAATTTGATTTTTTTCTCCATTAAATATAATTAATTGCTTAGATGATTTGGTTTATGATAAATAGTGATATCAAGATTAAAAATAAAGTCATTAATTGCTGATTTTTAAACTACGGTATTATATTATAATTATTATACTATAATATGTATTGAATCCTTAAAAAAAATATCTTCTTTTAGAAAAATACCTATGGAGTAACTTTTACAATTTACAAATTACTTAAAAAACAGAGCAATATTTACGACTCTTTTTTCTAATTTTTAATTCCTAATAACTTTATTATAATTAATTATTTTCATGTAAATGCTTAGGTAAATATTGAACCATGAAACTCAGTTGAGTAAAAAAAAACGAATAATGGAATCAATCTCTGGATGCTTGTAATATAAAACGCAGACATTCAACGCACTGGAGTTATGGTTGCATGAGTGAATTGGAAGGCTAATAATAAAAACTGACAATATAATATAAATGATGAAATCTATCTGCTTCAAAATAATGTGCAATATCTACATAATAAATTCTGTTTATTCTCGAGTTCCATGCAATGTACAAAACTTATACTTACGTTCAGTGATGATTAACTTACTTAAAAATATCTCAATGGTTGCAATATAAATTTTGTTAGCAACTTAATAGATGTTTTTAGAAATTTTCTTTTTGAATTCGTACAGAAAATTGTTGACAAAGGCTTTCGGAGAAGAAATACTTGGAATTATTTCTTAAAAATATATAGGAAAATTTGAATTTAAATTTTATATATACGGTTAAAAATTACATAATATGCAATAAATATGTAAATAATTCGTGTTAAGAATCATTTTCAATTTGAAACACGGTTGGATAAAAATGTATAAACGATGAGATATGACGTCTAGGACAAGCATCTCCTATAATCACTGAACTAACTTTATGTTGAAAAAATTTATTTAAGTTATAAAATATAGACAGTGCAATAGATTTAACTAATTTACTTTATAACAATGTGTGATTTCTGAATGTAGAATTTATGTTATATATATATATATATATATATATATATATATATATAATATATTCTTACAAGGAGAAAAGAAGTCGACAACGATTTAGAAAAGCCCTTCACGTTCGCAAGGATAATTAAGGATATTTATGTATACTATTTTGTATAGGGATGATTTGATATATAATATATACAAAAATGTATTATTAAATACAGTTTTTTCTGTTAAAGGATTTCAACGTAGAACAAAAAAATTTCAATCGTTGAAAATCAAATTTGTAAGTATATACAGGCAATTTCTTTTAAATTCACGAAACTACTGGGTTTCACGTAAATATATGTCATTTCACAAAATCACACCTCGTAATTGTAAATTGTACTTTCAAGTAAATTATTTTCTTTACGTAAATTATATTTATTACTATATGATATAATAGATAAAAACATCATAAAGTGAAGATTTATTCATTACTCTGTAAATATTTCATTTATTATTATTTTATTTTATTCGAATATACTTTAATGAATGTAAACTAATAGTTTTATTGTTAAATTTTGTTTCCATCTTGAACTATATCTTGAATCCGTTTACCTTCGTAAGAAACAGAATGAAATATATTTGACAAATGATCTAAGGATAATCACAGACAGAAATGTGACTGCATTGTAAATTATACTTTCACCAAATGATCAAAAAAGTAAAAGAATGACATGTATGTACGTTACTCAGAAAAAATTCCCATTGCAATACTATTAGATATATTTATGTATAAGTATATATTTAACAATATTAAATGTAAATTTTTTATATTACATACATTAACGAACATAATGATCATATTTTTCGAACATATTTTTCAATTTTATGAGTTTTCAACATAGTAAAATTATTTATTCAAATATTATGTAACACTTTTCAATGTAGAAAAATGAATATAAGTTTTATAAATATTTATTTCTCTTTTATATCCACATTGACAGTACAGAAATTTAGTATTAAAAAGTCTTTCATATTCTAATATTACGTTATTGTTAATACAAGAGGAAATTAAAATAAAGATAATTAAATAATTTTCATTCGCTTTTTACAGACAATCTTACAGCGTAATTATAAATTTGTAAAAAATTATTTAATCATAAGACAAATATTATTAAAACAGCTTTTATATTACTACTTCTTTAGAAAATATATACAAAAATTTCTAGAAACAAAATGTAATGGAAAATATGTACTCAGAAAATACAGCAAATAACTCATAAAATTAATTACGTAGAAAAATATTACTTCACATATTATGAAATTTTTTCGAAATTTAATAATATTGTGTACAATATTTTCATGTATATGGTATGATTTCATATAACCCAAAAAAAATGTGTAATATATATAAAAATGATTTTCTTAATTATAATATTTCTTTAATTGTATATGTAAGTATAAATTGACAATAGAGAAAAGAACTTTTTAAATTAATTTTAATTAAATTCTATAAATTTATTGATTTTGTAAATAAAAGAATAATAAGAATTGATAAATTAAATTGCATTAATTATTACATAATTTTAATGGATCAATATATAAATAGTCTATCATTTATTGTTACTCTAAATAGAAAAGAAACGTAAGTAATATTTCAAAGTATTTATTGTATATCTAATAACTGCATGAAAATAATTCATAATAAACTTATAATGTTGTTTATTATAGTATTTACTTTGACATTTTTATAAATTTAGAAGAATGACTTTTACAAATTTTAATGCAAAATACTTACTTGAATGTAAATATATATATGTATGTATATATTTCAATGGGTTCCTAAATATATAGCAAGTACTTTCAAATATTACTTACATTTATCTTTATATTTTATTTATTTTAACAACAAACTACAGTACACGGATTCATTAAAATTTTTTGAGAAATAATTTAATTTAATTTATCAAACCTTGATTTTATTAATTAGTTATTTTCTTTCCAAATTTAATAGAATATATAGAATAAATTAAAATTAATTTAAAAAGTTGTTTATTTTCGTAGATTTTACTATTAAAATAGATACAAAAATTAATAATATTCCATAATTTTGAAAAAAAAATAATTAAAATCATATAATAATGCAGTTTCACTAAAAAAAGTCGTATTTGGTCCTTATTAAAATTGCTTCTTTAATAAAATAAAATTAATTTTCATATAAATATAATTATAAATTTTACAGCTCTTAAAGTGTAATTAAAATGTGTTATTTATTTTAATTGAAATATTCAGCTTTGCTTAGAGCATTTTTCTTTCATATAATATCTAAAGGAAAGGATTAAAGTCATTTTGAAATTTACAATATTATTTTTTATTAATACATTTTTAAAGCTTATTGCTTTATATAAATTGTTGTCTGTTAATAAAAATATGGTGAATGAAATCATTACAATAATTGAACATTCTAGCTTATATAAGTTCCGGTCTATTTTTCACTAAATAATATTTGATATTACAATGTAATCATTTTGATAATTAATAGAATAGTCAATATTTGATTATATTTATATTTGCCTTACAATATTAAAAAATCAGTGTATACGTACATTTCATCAAGGACCACTTATTATGGTAATATATATTTTTTTGTCATCTTTGTTTTTTCTTGAAGAAACAATTGCTAATTTAATCATCGAAGATACATATAGACCAGCTAAATGCGTTTATTCGATTATGCATTTTATTATTTATAATATAATATTGTATTATAAAGTTTATTGTTTCCAGTGTTTTCATGTTTCATCATAACTCGCATTAATATAACGTAGCTTAGGTAAATCAGATAACGAAGTTTTTTTACAATTAATTTGATAAGTGCTTCAACTATTATGTATTCCTTTATTAGTCAGCTTTTAACATTAGCTTTTAAATTAACTTTTAAAATTAAATGATTAAAAATCTTGTACCAGGAAATGATTTATTATAGAATATTTCTACAGATTTATTACAGAAGAAATCTTATAAGACCAAAATATTGGGTGCACAAAGTTTTAATCTGTAAATATTACTATCGTCATAGTAATATAGAAATTGAATTTCTGCTTCTTAATTTTTCCGCTTCTTATTAATAATATCATCTAAATAATTTTTTTTATTTTCATGTGAAGTTATTTTTGGATTATAGAATAAATTCAACAGATCTTACATCGAAATATATATATAAACTATATTCATATGCAATATTTATAAGCGACCACTCTGTAAGTGTAACATTTACTTTATAGTTCAGAAGCTGATTTTCGCATTATTAGTTCTTTTATAGATATTACCAAATATATATCTCATATAATTTATTAATTTAATTACATAATTTATTGATTTAATTATATAATTTATTAATTTAACACGTAAAATTCTACATAAATATATTCATGATTATCTTCAAATAGTTTACTACTATAAAACAATTTACTAATATTATGTATTACACAGTAATGTTAACGATCATACATTAAAAATATGTGTCGAGATATGTCAATATATATGTCAATACTTAAAGTTTTGCTACGTTTAAGTAATATAGTTAAAATCTTAATAACTTCATAGACTCAAAACCAATTTAAAACATTGGCAGTGTCTTCTGTAGCTCGATTTATATTATTAAATAATTAACTTCGATTGATGATGTTTTCAATTTTATCACTAATTTTGTTTGATTATGTAGGTTACGCTAATTTTTATTTATTTCATTGATATATATATATATATATATATTAAATATCTTATATTATATATTTTTGAACACTATTTTAATAAAGTTTATAAGTATTTTTGTATTGCTACATAAACATTTAAAAATATGTCTATAGAACAAAGAAGGCATATCGGTATTTTCGTAATCATATATTCCATTCTTTATATTAAAATGGATTTAGCATGCAATATAAACTAAATTAAAAAGTTACTTGATACGTATTGAAAAGTATAGACCTACATATCTTTAGAATATTTAGAATTATTTGACTTTATTGTTTTTTCACTAAGAAAATATATTTTTTAATTTTTTCGAATTTCATCATTAATTGATGCACTTAACGATAAGTGTTATTAAAAAATTAGTTTTATAGTTATTCAATTTTCTAAATTTTATTTCAGGCATAAAATCGTGGTTAATATTTATCACTAGTATTCTTAATAATAATAAATAGATATAAGCTACATACAATTACAAAATTTTTAACAGAAGTTTAGTTGCATGAAGATTTAATAGTTTACATAAATTATATTTTAGTATATAAATAAATAAATGAATTAACCCTAACTATTTAAACTTCTTAGGCATGTAAGGTTAAATCAAATATTTTGTTATTTTATTATTTATTGACATTTGTATTTTTAAAAACTAGTTAAAAGTTTTTTATGGTTCAAAAAATTGAAGAAAATCAGGAATAGCAACTAGTTAACAAGTAAACATTATTTTTCTAAACATAATTATTAAATAAACTATATTAGTATTTATATATACATTTATTTATTTAGTTATAAATCGAATCTCTATTTTAACTATTTAACTATTAAATGTTATCATCAAATTACCCTGATCCTCCATCAATAAAAATATCATTTTACTTTGCTACTGTTTATATTAAGTTAAAAATATTGAGATTCTCACATATGCATTTAATGTTCACTTTCGATGTATAATTATGATTTTCAATATTATGATATTATTAAATAAATATCATTATCGTGGAAGTGATTTAATTAAGGACTTCGAGAAAAAGTATAACACAATTTAGAGAGCAATACATTAGAGTACGTATTTGAAATCCTGTACTACGAGACTTTTATAATATTTTTCTAACATAAGTTACTCATAAAAATTGTGACCTCTTCTTAGCATATACTTAACCAATATTAAAGAATAAGTAACATGAATTTCAGAAAAATGTAGTAAACAATGATAAGTGTTACATTAACACGATATTTTAGAATAACGTTTGATAAATAATTAGAGAATTGTCTTATAATTACAAAAATTAGTTAAATAATAGAAAAGATTATTTATCATATACATATAATTTATTAATTTATTAAAAGTCAAAAAATTTACCTTTGTTTAGAGAATTTACACTATTTTTAATAAAAATGGGAATGTAGAAAATTATATAAAAACGTATAGCCTGAAAAATTGTATAAAAAAGTTGTTTGTAAATAGTTCTTCATGAACTGAATTATTTTCTTTTTCATAATTATTGCATAATATTGTACTGTATTGCATTATTGCATAATATGCAATAATCCATGGTATTGCATAAGATAATTCAATTTTGTTTAAAGAAAAGTAAACTACAAAACTCAAAATTAATTGCAATAAATAATATTTGCTTATAAGAATTGTATTAGTATGTTGTAACGTATGCATCATAAATAATATTACCTACTTTTACTGATTAATTATAATATAGGAGCGACAATTCATTAGCTTAAAAGAACACTCATTGCGAACATAGAAGATTTCGCTTTTTTCAAAATCTAAATTTTTTAATTTAGTCACTGCTATCATTGTAGTAGAATAAAATAACATTGCTAATAATATTGATGCAACTATTTAAACTAAGTAATTAATATTTAAAAATTAATTTATATTAAATATTATTGTATGTATTTATTGTTTATCACAAGTAGTATTTTCATTATATTATTTTAAAGTTTAATTTATTAATATAAAAGTTTTTGAATAACATATGCAATTTATTTCACTTCAATCATTAAAAATGTTTTGAAAGAAGGAGAAAGAAATTTCAAATATAATCAAAGAAATTAAAGAATTCAAATAGTATTCAATTATTACAAAGAAATTCAATGTACAGAATTATTGAATGGTACAAGAATTATTTTAATTCAATTTTTAAATAGATAACTTAAATTGGTTAAATGTTCTTCTTCTGTAGATATTAATTTCTAACTTATTACACTTGAATAAATAAGTCTTTCTAACAAAAATGAAAAATAAAAAGTATGATTTTTATGAGATTTATTATAATTGGCAAATATTTGAAAAAATACATAAAAATTTAATACTATCCAATATGCATTAAAAGTGAAATACTTATTCATGCAAGTTTATACGTAAGTATAAAAATAATATAACCGCTTACAATACTTGCATAATTTTACATTTATGAACTGTGCACTTTAAAGATCTTATCTAAAAACAGATCGATTTTATTATTATTATAATTTTGAAATTATACTAATGGATGACAATACAAGTACTTTTTAAAAGTATTCAGTTTTTACTTCAGGAACTACATTATTAAATAAAATATATTTGATATTACTTATCTTTAATTATAAATAATTTCTTGACAATTATTTTTAGTATAATTTTTATATTTTATATAATTAAAACATATATTCGCGTAGGTTAATATTATATTAAATATTTGCTATTTTATAAAAATACTATAAAAAAGTATGCATTGTTGAATAATAAAAAAAAGCATAAGCTATCGTAAATATTATAAGATTAATTGTAGCATTGGTTAATGTTCTCTTTATTATCTTTTTTATAAATCACGTGCATCAATGATTTTTGTGGATAGTGGCTAATACTTAAAAAAAATGTCATTTCGTAACTCATAATTTAATTATATTAAATAAATAAATCAAATTCTTAATATTGATTTCTAAAAAATTTTTAATTGCAAACACAATAAGAAAGCACTTTCAGAATTCAAGATAATGAAAATATTAATGAACCCTTTTTCATAGTGTCCACGATAGGTATCCATGATATGAAGACTTTTTAAAAACTTCTAGTTCTATCTTCAATATACACACAATCAGTGACTATTGGAAACATATTCATACAATTCCTCGATTATGTTGACCTGAATAACTGTAGTTTAGAGATATTTTTTGTCATGCAAGCTTCTCATTGTCCATTGCCTTTGCAGCGAAGTTGCAAACGGTGGTCTTATCACGAGATCCCAGCATAGATATAGACCAGCTATTTGACTTATTTTGAGTCCTTTTGATTCGATACATTGGCAAATTTCCAGCTTCTACTACTAGATTTCTCCTTTTACTGCAAATATTTTACTAGCTTACTTTGTATAAGTGAAAGCCTTTTGTTTTCGCATTTCATTAGAAATTATTACTTCGTTAATAGTTTTAATTTGGTAATGTTTCCAATTACATTTTTAATTCAGAAAATTATTGTTTCACAATATGAAGAAATGTAGTATATAATAAGAAATTAGAATGTTTTCTAAACTCAATTAATTTATTCGATATTCGTTTTTCAGCATAAAAAATTTCTCTATTTTAAATCCAATCAAAACGTAAACGTCTATCAATTATTTTGTAACATTTTAGTGCCTAATGTATGTAATTGTAGTACTTGATATTATATCGTTTGAAAAATTTTATTATTCGTATATCAAGAATAAATAATCTATTACATTATTAATTAATATATTAACAGGTCTTGTGTAAAATTTCTAGTTATACATTGTAACAATTCAGATTCCACCGAATGATTCTGCTCCTGTAACAGAATAGTATATATTATAAAAATTATTATATTTATTCATAAACTTATTGAGTGACCTTTACTCTAACTTTTATTTTTTTCCCTAAAATACAATTTTTTCCATATTTTGGAATATTTTACGTTTACGTGTAAAATATTTTTATGTAACATAAATGTTACTTGGTAATATATACTTTATAATTTCAAGAACAAAATTAGTTAGATTAATTTTTATATAAAATATTAATTATAATTGCTCAAAATATTTGTAATTTTACCTAATTAAATATATATAGTCTGCGATTCCATGTAAATCATTTATTGTGAAAGTAAAACTTGTAATATTATTTATATTAATATCATCAGTATTTGTATGTATAAATTTAATATAATATTTTAAATGAATAAAATTTTGAATGAGTCTTAAATAGGAATAAAAAATACGAAAGAGATTATAAAGGTAAACAAAATAAATAACTTACTTATAAATAACCTTATTTATTTTTCCAATACCAAAAACTTTTAATGATTGCATAATCTACAGCATTCTTATAATTTTCATTCCGTTGTTAATAGATTGTAAAATGCTGAGGATCTTTACATAAACTATTAATAATTAAGGTATTGAAGTATTATTGAACAGAAGTTTAAGTATAAAATGCATTTTATTAAATTTTATAATAATTTATAAAAGTTTTTCAAATTATTCACAATGTCATAACTTTTAATAATAATCGCAGAAGATGTCAATCTAGTATAATATAAGCTATTATATGTATCATAATATTATTATATTAAATTTTTATAGATAAGGTATTTTATTTAGGTATTTTCTAACTATTGGCGTTTCTGTAAAATTTATTTAGTATTATAATTGATGTAAATAAATATATTCTTTTCTTTCTCTTATAAACTAAACCTAGCTTTAATATAGTAACATCAACAATAAATCGTAAATTTTAATAAAACGTCTTAAATTTTGTATTGAAATCTAGAACATTTAGAGAAATACATTTTTATATATTTATGTATTTTAATTTTTAATTTGATAAATTATTCAATTTAAAATAATTTTTAATAAAATTGCCATTTCCAATTTGATTCATGGTAATCACTTATAATTTTTATTTCTTAATTATTAACTTTTATTATTACAAATTTTATCATTTATATCAATATTGCTATCAAAGACATTATGTACAAATTATAATAAAAACAGATATTAATGCAGAATATTTTTTAAATAAAATTGAGCTTTCATTTTTAAGCTTTTCTATTTAAGTTAGTCCTCTCTCTATATTTATTCTTTT
Organism: Wiebesia pumilae; assembly: GCA_018907045.1. Lineage (NCBI taxonomy): Eukaryota > Metazoa > Arthropoda > Insecta > Hymenoptera > Agaonidae > Wiebesia > Wiebesia pumilae. The sequence continues at coordinate 3,972,682 of JACCHZ010000104.1, forward strand.
ACTTAATTAATACATTTAATAAAAAATTTAAGAATTTGAATATTTTAAAAATATAAAATTTAATTCTATTGTAATAAAATAGAAAAAGTATTCCTTGATTTCAGAATAATAGATCTAATTGAAAGGAAATTTTAATTCAACTTTAATGATATAATATTAGAAATAATATTTTTGAATTCTGTACTTCCATCATTAGTACTTTTATCTTGCGTATTTACGATAAAAAATGTTGAAAGTTTCGAATCAGAAATATTCGATATCTTAATTTTAGTGAAGATAATTTTCATGTCAGTGTTGTTGATGAGCCTTGAAGTTCAATAAGTAGAAAATAAAAATAAAGAGAAAAAAGGGACAAAAATAAGAAAATGACGAAGACATAGAGAGTTAAAGTAGTAGGACCATACTTGTAAAAATTATATGTAAAAAAATTTTGTAATGAATACTTGTAAAATAATTGGTACACTTATATAATTATTACTGGTAAATATTATTATAAATTATTGATGCAAACATATAGTTACTGTATTATATATAATAAAATATTAAGATTTTATTATGGAATTTGATTATATTACATTTCTAATTCTTGCACCTAGTTAAAGATTGATATTTATAATGAGTGAAATATTCTTGTCGGAAAATATTTCAATATCTTAAATTTCATAATTATTAATCTATTAAATTTTTAGAAAATAAGTATGGTGTATTACTTTGGCAAACGTAATAATTCATTTGATTTAAAATGTTTACCTTTAAATAAGCATATGGAAATGTTAAAATCAAAATAAAAACTTACTTAGAGAATACATATATACTTATATACATTTTTTAAATTAAAAACTTTAACTATTACATGAGTATTCGTTTAAAAAAATATTATTTGTAATTATTTGTGATTATTCTTATTCAACTCAAACAAATACTCATTTCAATATGTTTTATGTGATTGCAGGAGATGTTCCCTTAGTCTACGAGTATTTATCTGAACGAAAAAGCTTGAAGATATATTTAAAACAGAATAAGGAGGGAAAAATCGGATATATACCTGGTGAAACTTCGCAAATGTTCTATTGCTGTGGGAGTGGAATGGAGAAGAAGTTAGTTCAAGAGACGACTAAGGAGCTTTCAGCCGTCTCGTCTCGACGTCACAAGGGCCTCATGGCCTCACCGCACTCACAGTGCACTGAGTGACCCCTTCGCTCGACTTGCGTACTGATCGAATTCTCGCTGCAATAAGAAATATAAAACATCGCTCCAATTAGTTTAACGCATATAATGATGATTTGATTGAGAACAGCAATTTAAAATTTGGGGATAACTAAAATCAATTGTTTTTTTATGTATTAGACATAATCGTAGATTCGAAATTAAACATCACTTTCTCGATTAGAAAAAAAGTGATTAGGTGGTAAGTTGATTCTTCGTAAATTTCACAATTTCTTTCATGAGTTTCATTATGAATTAAACTTTTTTATACTCGAATAATAATCATCTTGGTTTAAAGAATTATTGCTGAGTTATTAATCTATAGTAGTTTTATTGTTCCAGGTCCAAGGTATAGTAACAAAGATTCGTTTATAAAAACATTTTTAATGATCTTTACATACAATTTTAAGATTCTATTGTTAAAAGGAGAATCTGCAAACATATGCAGATATAATCGCAGAGTATTTAATATATTTTTTTATTTTAAGAAGAAACATCTTAGGTTAGATAAACTACTCTGTATAATTCTGATTATAATAATAATAATAATTTTTTTTTATAAAAAAATATTTATACTAATGTAAAATGCTAAAATTTATTAAAATTTTATAAGTTAAGTGTTTCTTTAAGGTATTTAATACATGCATTTGTAAAGACAGTTACATTTAATATTCCAATTTATTTCACAAATAAAACATTCCATTCATTTTAAAAAGATTTATTAACCAAATAAAATACTTTTAAACGTGTGTAAGTAGAAAATATTTCGCCTTTTTTCAAATACAACGAATTAACAGAATTAATTTCATTTTATTTTAATATGAATTTTATTAGATTTCTATTTATAAGCTTATAATCACAGTTTTCTGTTAAAAATCAATTTCAATTTGATTAGTCTGAAAAAAATATAAAAATCTCATTGAATTAATAATAATGTAGTTTTTAAATATAGTTTTAATAATCTTAATAAAAGAAATTATGATTTTATTTCAAAATAAGAGAAGCCATATCATTTCACCATACAATTTATTACAATTATATGATATTATTATAATTAATAAGATAAACTTATATATAATCTATACTAATAATACCTTAGATTTGGAATAGATTTGGATGTAAAAACAGTAAATTCCATATATAATGTGAAAAATTTTGCTGCCCGATGTCGTAATATTGTCGAAAAATTTATATGTATAAATATATCAATAACACAAGTAATTACGTTTATTGCTAAGCAAATATACGTACCTTTCACAACGAAAATTCAGTAGAAACTGTAATATTTTCATTATTATCTATTAAAATCTAAGCATATTTCATTTTTTTTATATATTTTCAATTAAATTAAAATTTACATGTTAAAAAATTATATATTAAAATTTATAATATTCTTTTGAATTAAGCTCAACTTTGGTTTTCAATACTTTTTACCTGAAATTTTTAAATAGATTCGACTTTTTCTGTATGTTTGTTATCTGTATTTGTAATCGTTTTCAACATTGTCATATATAAAAAACGCGTTGCTTGCGGCTGAATATTGATCTGAACTAGTTTGAACTACAAAAAACGTCTTGTAGAATCAATAGATATTAGTCGAGAAATTATTAAAGTAATTGAAAAAGTAAGTGATTTCAAGACAGTTCATTATTCCTAACAAAATCAATTATATTATGTATTTGATAACATGTTTTTATGTAATGTTTTAATTTAAAAACTTTTCAATATACGAATATACTTTTCAATACCTTTCGGTAAAATATTATATATATTAATTTTTTTCTGAAAGTTTTACAAATTGAAATATTTTAAAGTAAAATCTTATAACCACATATCAATTTAAAAATTATTTGGTTAGGAGATTTTTTTTATTTTCTCTTTATTAATGTTTTAAATTTTTCAAGACCAGATATTTTATAGCAACAGAGAGATCAATTAATTAGACTTAATTAATCAACTTTTTGGATTATACTATTTTGGAGAATATCTAAGTACTTATATTAGGAATAAATTTTTAATTTTTAAAATAGGGCTTTAAAACAGAACAGTATTTGGTTCAATATTCCATTATATATGACGTAAAAAGTTCCTAAATCTACATATTTTCTGAAATAATTTAATAAAACTTCAGTATATAAAACTTTATTTATTAACTAAAAATATTGTCCATAAATAACATAAATTATTATAAAAATTTATGTACAGAAAAACAGAATCTACAGGAAAAAATCTATATATGAAGCATCATCTTTGAAAATTAATATTTTTCGGAATATTCTACGAATATTTATGCGTATAGATATAACATATTGATTTTTTCATATCATCTATAATTGATATAAATGAATACAACAAATTGTATACTTTATCGATATTATTTTAATTCCATAAAATTAGCTGAAATCCACAATTATACTTGTATCTAAAATACAAACAATTGATTTTACTATCTATAGCAACATAAAGAATTTGATTCATGATACACTCATTATTCAAATTTTTTAGAATTGAAATTATAGAGAAATTATAGATGAGTTATACTTATGCATGTTGAGCATGTAATTCTCTGGTTCATGAATAATGATCGTATGGTTTTTACATCATTTTTACATTGCTTTATGTCACGTTAACACGACTTCAATGCGTATTCATGCAAAACGAATCTACGCAAATGTAGTAAATCTAGTAAATGAATAGTGCACGCGATGTTTAGTTTTTCATAAACTTACAAGTGTTGTAAAACTTTGTAAATTGCTAAGAAATTTGTCATATTTATGTGTCATGTGATCTATTCACTTTTAAAGTCGAGCAAATAGAACTTTAGAAGATATATATTTTTCTTCTATTAAATTTATTCAATAATATATTTCTAAATCTTAATGAAATTATATATGGCAACTCTTAAGTAAGAAGTTTAGAAATTAAAGTAGTTAATCAAATGTAATATAAATAGTTGCAGACAGATAGACTATTATTTATATATTCCTATTTCTTAATTAAAATAATTATAGACACCTAAATATATAAAAATTATTTTTTTCGAAAATATTAATTAAAAATGAACAAGAATGTGGAATAATTTTTTTCTCTTTTTTTCTTCAAAGAAAATGAAAGTCAAGCTTGCTAATGAACCTAAATATAAAATGTAGCCTTCGGCAAATATGATATAACTTGAAATATATACATGAGGATTTTTTTTGTCCGATGCTTTAATATCAGTACTTCAAATCTTATGACAGAATCCTTATTTTAACCTAAATGTACAAAAATGATTGTAATTCCATGCCTAAAATAAAGATTATATATATATAATAATAATGCAGATAGTTAGAGTTTTCAGAGTTGTATATCTTAACTAACAAATTACATGTGTATGACAGAGAAATAATAATAAATAAGGGGAAAAATCAGGAGCTCCTCGTATTAAAAAAGAGAATCTAGAGCGACTCGATACACAACGATATTCACATTGCATATTCATATATATCGGGCCATTCATCGCAATAAGACATTTATTATAAACACAATTTATTGTGTATCAGGATATACTTATATGTACATATACATATACATAAAATGTAAAAAATTAATGATTTCTGAGTTATATTGAAACCTGCTTTCAAGTTATAAAGTGAAGTAAAATAATTTTTGCTTCTTGTATAAAGTGGTATGAAAATACAAATTTGTAAGGGATAATTTAGTATTTTCGGGTCAAAGAAAAACAATAGGCATTACGTAATTACTGCTAATTTTGTTTGAAACTGTAAATTTGTATAATACGTCAATTTAATTGCAAAAATAATGTTTTGTTGATTAAGCAAAAATAACATGTATTTGATTTAGTGAACATATATTTCTACTCAGCTGGAATGAAAATTTCATATATCTAGGAATTATTAAAAATTCTATTTATTTAAAAAAAGATATAACGATTTTGTTGATAAATAATATTAATGTTAGAAGTATGAATTTTTTAAAGAAATTAAAAAAAAACTATTAAATTGTTATTTATATATAATATTACCAGCTTTAAGCAGGAAGCTAAAACTATAATATGTGGTGATATTACACAATAGGAGTAGTTCTTTCAATAAGTATTTAAATAGTATAAAGTATTGTCGTTCAATAAAAATTTTTATATGTACATTGCAGTAAATATTACTTATCCATTTGCATATATATATATATATATATATATATATATATAAACTTGAGGTTTAAATATATATTTTATACCGAGAGAATGAGAAAATATGTAAATTACGTAAATAATCTAGCTAATTATTGAACAAAAATCAGTAATCATAATTAAGTTGCTAAGCATTAACATAATTATCTCAAAAAAAATTTTTTAATTTAAGATAGTCTTATAAATAACTTTTCAATACTCCTTGGAATGAAAGTGTATTCCATGTAATATTATAAGAAGCCAATATAGTGAAAAATCTTTTTATGGGTCTATCGACGGTTCGACTGAAGTATCGTAGCGTTTTCTGAACTAAGTTAGTATTTAGTATTTTTGGTTTTAAAAAATTAGACTTGTAAAGCTTATCTTTTAAAAAGTATTGGATATATATAAATGCTGTATGACAGATATTTCATTATTTCAATCTCTTATTCTTGTACAAAATCTTATTATATTTGATGAATATATTGACAATCTTGGAATAATAGGTACTCTCTATAAAGATAATGATATGTCTTTACAGAATTTTAGAGATAAGAAAATATAAGCAAGTCATTTGGACAGAATCAAACGATTTTATTTTCTATTTTCACCATTGAAAAATTCACTGGTGAAGACTGTACGAGCTCTTAAGAAATACAGAATAAATATATATTTAATATTTTATTTATGAAATTTTTTTAACAAGGTCTCTTCGTTTGCATAATTATAATCATTTTATCTTTAAATGTATTTTAATGTCTGAACAACGAAAATTTCTAAAATTATTTTATTGAATATCATTTTTAAGTTTACGTAGCTTTCAATAGAAGATTGAATACAGACTTTTTAATAAGATAGAGAATCTTATTTTCATTATTTCAGTATTATTTAATTATTTTCAGTAATGTAAATATATTGAATATTGTATATTTTCGTATATTTAATTTAATTCATTTAATTTAATTCATTATTCATTTAATTTTATTAAACTAACTTAGACGAAAAAGTTATTGAAATCGTTTTAGCATTTTTCATCATAATTGAATAATAGTATTATATTATAATACATTACATTATAGTAGATTTTATTATCTTATAACAAATTAAATTTAAAGCATTAATTAAAAAACTGAGTAATAAAAGGAATGAAATATTAATTATTTTATCAGTAATTATCATTCGTTGATATATAAATATAAAAATAAAACTCTTTTAGATAATATAAATTGCATTTTTTATTTTTACATAATGATGAATATTCTTTTTATAATAAATTAAAAAATGATCACTTTATTTTATTTATTATATCTGGAAAAGTACTATATAATAGTTACTACATATTTTACTATTTCTAATAATAATAATAATAATAATAAAACTGAATAAATAACTTCATTATATCGTCATAAATATAGTTAGAAAAACTTAACAAATAATTTTGATAGCAAGCTTAAGAATTATAGATTAGCTGTAATAGCTAGTAAAATATAATATAAAAAAGATATGATAATGTGTTTTAGTTTTATAATGTAGACTGGCGATGTATCTGAGATATAAAAGTTGGATCATGTATTTAAGTAAAGCATTTGAAAAACTCCGCATACTTGTAAAGTTATTGGATTTAATTTCTAGTACCTTGCACGCTCTTAAAGTAAATGATTTACTAGCATCGAGAATATAGCCAGTAATATTTCAAAAGATTGTTTTAAATTTCAAAAATTTCTTATCAATAGCAATAGTAACATCTAATTCAAAATTAAATCAGAATATAAATTAAGAATTGAATATTCAGCAACGAAGAATACAATGTCTTATAATGCTGCTCATCTGAATTTTGGTATTCACTTTTTTAATATTAAAACCTTACTTGTATTATAATTTCAGTTTTCTTGCCAAAAACTTTTTATTAATTTTTTAAAATTGTACATTCATTTTATAATGTTATATATATGACAAATTACTTTTTTCGAATATACCTTTGCTAATTTTACATAAAAAAGTTGATATTAAAATATTTAGTATACATATAAGTCTAAAACGAAAACATTACAATTATAAGGATTAATTTTAATTGTATAAAATTAATAAATATAATTTATTTTCAAAACAATTAATTAAATTGATATTAAGTCATACAAAATAACAAGTATCTTCTTAATTATCAGTCTTTTATATTTTATTTTAACATCTTTTAACTCAGTTTAAATAAAAAATTTAATCTCATAAATAAAAAATAAAATCTGTAACAAATGAAATTATTCTTAATGTATTCATAAACCAAAAAGTTTTTATTCAAAACTACAATAAAAATAAAAACTTAAAACTAATCTTTGAAATATTATTGTAATTCAAGCACTACTTGCTGAGTAAGAAAAGAATAATCTGTCTTTTAATGTAGAATAAATACTTCGAAAAAAGTTTTATAGTTTTCATAAAAAGAATTACGAAAAAGAATTTTCTTTTGAAAGTAGTTATATTTAGACATTAGGCATTTAGTAGATACATTTAAACATTATATTTTTCCATATAATATCATTAAAATTTATATTGTCTGTTAAAGCAATTATTTTTTATACCTGAATATATAGTCCATTTATATTTTACATTATCCCCGATTAAATCGTACAATAAAAGTAATAAAACATTCATTAATTATGCCTATCCTTAAATTTTCATCAAATACAAATGCAATTAATCTATCGCTTTCCTGACTAAATCATAATTTACCTTTGAAGAAAAACTCCAATTAAAATTTCTTTTGTTAAAATATTCTTCTGAAGTCGTAATGTTTGCTTATCAATACCTAAATGATGTAAAAAAATTTTTTATATCTTTTTTTGGATTTGTGTTTATTTATATATACATAAAAAAATAAAAAAGATCCAAAAAAAAATTTGGACAAGTTTATCTTTTAAATTTTAAATATTTTCTGAATTCTTGTTTTGTAAAACATTCGTAAGCTGAGCTAATTGTTTAAATTTAATTTATTCATATATTGTGTAATATCAAAATGTAAGCATTATTGTATATATTTAATCATGAAATTATATATACACTATTAATAAAAAAGTTGTTTAAAAGAAATTTTATTTTCACAAATAATCATTCATATAATGAGTATAACGAATTATTTAATATAAATCAGTGTAATAAAAAAGACATTTGAAATCACTTTTTAAGATTTTTTATTTAATAAAAATTATTACTAATAATTATAACTTAAATACAGTGCATTATAATTTAAATATTAATTGTTCTATATTAAAATTATCGGCAGCCAAAGAATTATAACTATTATCAATCGTTTGTAACAATCGTAATATTATTTATTTAAATCCTAATAACGTCATAATTTTCTTTTACAATTTAAACTTTTAAAGTAAAAAGTAAATTCAAGCCAATTAACATTTAAATATAATTATTGTAGTATATGTTAGAAAATCCATCCTCACGGAACCTTGTGCTCTTCTATTGGTCATTTTAATATTCTGCCTGATAATGTATCGTTAATCATAAAAACTTATTATTTTATACTAATGTTATAGGATACTTATAAGTTTTATTATTCGATAGATTCACATTGAAGCTATAAAATTGTTAAATATTATTAAAAATGCAATGCTACTTAAAATGTGTAAGTATATGAATGATTTATTCATAAAAATATATCTTTGTATACTTGTATTATAAATAAGAATAAAAACATATTAACTTTTGATTATTTCAGAGAAAAACTGATTTATTTACTTTCCTTTTACTTATTTCATAAAATTCACTTACTAATATAGAATAATCTTAGAAAAATACAAATATTTATAAATATTATATTTGAAAAGCAAAATTAAAGAACAATTGTAATTTTATACACAAATCGATTTTCTATCGCGTATATAAAATCTATCAAATGTTGTCGACATAGAAAATGTTACTTTTAAAACAATTAATTGTAAATAAGAATAAAATCTATATATTTCCTATAGTTTTATAATAATTTTCTAACGCATTGACACGATGTTCAATAATAAGAAAACCATTACATTTTTATATATTTTCTCGGAAAGTCAATCTTTTACTATGTTTTTCTATATATACTTATAGTTAGTTATAATATATACGAGTGTGTTTCTTTTTGACAATTTGATTTCACAATGTGCGTAGTGACTATATTTCATCGAGTATGAAATTTATGATCATTTCTTTCATTTCTGTGTGTTCCTTGATTTACGAGATTGGTAACTCAATTTTTGTTATTTATCTGAAGGGTATAAAATTTTTCACTACAAAAGAATATTGCTTTGAATGTTTAAAACAATTCAATAAATTATAATATGTACCTATATAATTAATTTTTCAAATTAATTTAAACTGTTTATGCTAAGGATATATACTATAATAGTTGTTATCAACTAACTAAATTAATATTAAATTTAAGTTATTGTCTTATAAATAATAAAAAGAATCCATTAATTATAGTACATATTTAAAAACATTAATTTATTCTTTTTACCATTTAATATTATGTTATAAAATAATAAAAAAATATATGATTAAAAATCTGTGCTGATGACTTGTATAATGAGAGTTTCTGATGCTATATTTTAAGAGTAAGATTTACAGGCTTTGCATAGATACACTATATGAACGCGCTTTTAAATTATTTTGCATTGCATTTCAAAGACACAATTCTAGGTACTATTTAATATTATAGATTACGTAATATGTATATGTAGCGTCTTTTGAAAAGCTTAATCATGAGATATTAACACGCTTATAACAGAAAAGTTGAATTTCAAGTTTAAAAATATCTCGTTATCGGACCACTTTATTTATATTAACTAGAATTTGAGAATTACTAAGTAGTATAAAAAAGCATGTTTTTCTTTTTAATAAATGAAATCAATTTTACTTCTTCTTTTTCGGTCATGATTTATATTAAAATTGCTTTAATACGTCTAATTTAGAAGAAGATTTATGTTGAAACAACAATGTAGAACAATTAGCATAAATATCCGTATCCGTATAATGAATTTGATTTCATATATAAAGTACTATAATATAATAAAAGTTGACGGGTTTCAAATTTTATTAAGTAATTTGTGATGTAATATTATTTGCTAATATTATTTTCAGAAATACATTTCAAACACCGATAAGACAAATTATTTTTTATAGCTAGCCCAGTAAAAGTAAAAATTTATTGTATACTTTATATTTAATAAAAAGTATAATTTTTGAAAACTCTCGTTAAATTATATCAATTTAATTAAATTATATAAATTATTTTATTATGACTAGACTACTATAAATTTTACTTTTAAATTTTAGGAATTCTACTTATTGATATTATTAATCAGACAAATTTTATTTTTCATGATGAGTTTAACAAAGTTAGTTAGTACATCGATTAGAAACAAAAAGATATTTGTACCTAATATTCCCAAGAAATATTAGGCATCTGATGATGAGCGATAATTTTTTATAACTTTGTCTTGCTTAAAGTAAATATAAACCTTTGATAATTATGTTTCATTTAAATTAATAAAATTAAGTTGTATTCAGGTTTAAATATTTAAATATTGAGATTTAAGTATTTTTATGGATCAACCTTATTAAATAAAAATGTTTGTAGTATAATACTCTTTTTTATCAAAATTTGCGGTATGATATATTTAAAAAAAAAAGCGTATTGAATTCTAAAGATTTACTGCAGATACAAAAGAAACAATTTCAAAATCAGTTCATCTCATACTTCGTAGTATCATGATAAAGTTTAATTAGTTCATTAGTAGTAATTCCCATTAGATATTATGATATCTAATATTAAGCATACTTGAAGTAATTTTATTATTCTCGTTCAATTTTTTTTGTCAAATAAATTTTTCAGTTAAAATTTTAGACATATATAAATAAAAATTGAAGATTTATCTTCAAGTCACATTTATTGTACAGAGTTAACTTACGTTCATTTTTTCTCTTATAACTGAAGATTATCACTCTATAAATACTTTTGCCATGGCTTCTTCGGGTTATAGTCACTTGTTTCGATTTTACCAATTCTACATGAAGTATTTTGTATCTTATGCTAATTAAAAAATTATCAGTCTATAAATCATTGTATTCTTCGACTAGTAATTATTGCATTTTAAATTACAACTAATTTATTTTATATTATTTGTAATAATGAATTGTACTTTTATTTTATTAAATTCTTTGTTAAATCATTAAATTAAAATTAAATTATTTTATTAAATCTTTTATAATATAATTTTGTAAATTATTCTGATAGTTATATAAAGTAAATTATTTTTAAATTATAGGTATTAATTATCACGTTTTTATCACTATCATATTTTTACTCGAATAAAGTATACATTTTATGTATAAGTTATTTATTTTCCATTTCTACATTTGTTAATTTTTTCAAAATTGATTTTATGTATTAATTAAAAGCCTTATTGAAAGTGAAATTTTAATGTTACCGTTAAAATAATCTAGAAATTTTAACTTTCAATTTTTTTCTGTATTACGATACATTTGAATTGGTTGTTTTTTAAATATTACAATTCATGTTATATTTAATCTTATAAATTGATTTTATATTGTATAAAAAGTTACACTTATCTTCTTTATATTGCATGTAGAAATGAAAATGAGGAAATATTTCGAAATGTTCTAAATACCAGTTAGAATTTAATTTCAGTTTATTTGAATAAAATTAATAGGAACTGTTTTTGTTGTGTATTATTTAGGTAACTGATTCTAACTATTATCTATCGCTGTCATGTTCTGTCATCCTGGTAAAAATACCATTCAAGATTCTTGTAAGCTTCATAAAAGATGCAAATTTATTAACTAATTATGGTCTTTTTTCAGAACAATTTGATCTGTGGTTAAATCAAAAGACGCGTATGTAAATACCTTGAAATTATACAAATAATACCATTATCATGCAATATATTTTAGTACTTTCTCGATTATTTGATTAGCATTTTATGTTTCAATATCTATCGTATTTATTTTTTCTGACAATATCAATTGTTTAGTAATATTATATTATCACTATTGTATCAGCTTTCTATGATTGCTAATTTTGAATTATGAATTATATTTTCTTATCAAAATAAATTAATTTTTATATCTGATTCTTATATAAAACATACGTCAATCAGTAATTTGTAATTGTTATTATTTTTTTGCTTTTTAACAGCACAGTTTCGTATCTAATAATTAAAAGAATTTCTAAATTGGTCTTTATTCAAATGAAATGATTTGTAAAGATTGAAATTATATAACAGAAACAAAATCTTGACAATAACTTATGTAAGTAAAAGTTGTAGGACAAAAATATTTGCTATCATCATTCCATTATTTTATAACTTTGTTAAATTTTCAGATATCATTTATATTAAAATTAATATCAGTAACTCGAAAGTTTATTACCTTGTCAATGAAAAATATAACTGTTTTCTATTTTGTATCAAATTTAATCGAGGTACTTATCTTTGATTTTTGCTTGTTAATTCGATTTTTTAAAAAAATTTATCACGATATTTTATTATCATACGTAGTTGAGTCTTCTTTTGTATTCTGGTATTATTATTATTTGGTATTTTGGTGCTGTGTTCATTTTTCTAACTCAAATCCATAAAATTTTCTATAATATCTTATTTCTCTACAATGTTTTTTTTTCTAAATTTAAAAAAAAATCTGAAAATACGATTATTAAACAGCAAATTTTATGTTTAAAATGACGTATTTATTATTGAGATTGCAATAAATTTTAAGTGTAGTAAGAAAATTAATTTCTATTTATAATATTCTTCAACATTTTTCTTTTAATATTTGTTTTATATCTACCTTTTATTATCATAACATTTTGAAATTAATCTAATTTACAAAAGATTTCAATATCTTTTAAATTCTTATGGTCTAATGTTGATCTACATTAAAATATAATTATCCTTTTTTCTTCTTCATTGACTGTTATGTATGATATGCTCAGAATAATTTATATATTTTAATTTATTTTATACATAAATGTATAAGAATTTGTACCCAAAAATTTATTTTCTGTTTCTTCTAAGATATCTTTATATCTTTTTCTTGCATTATAATATTGTAAATTAAATTTCCATAGGCAATTTTTAATCATTTTAAATTCTTTTCTTATGTATATTTTAGGAAATGTTAGATAAACTATCTATGCAATGTCAGATTTTTTCATACAATATTTTTTCAGAATTAAAATTGTTCGTTTATGCTTTTCAAAAGAAAAAATACAACTTAGAAGATTATATCTCTTCCGAATTTTCTGAAAATTTAAAATAAACTTTTTGTTTCAATGATGGCTTAATTTCTTACAAAGAAACAATCTATTTTATAATTTAAGAATTTTTTAAAATAAATTTAGGAATATAACTTTATGTTTGTTATTTCTATCAATTTTCTTTGAAATTTTACGTTTTACTAACAAATTATATATTATATTAGTGCTTTTTTGACAAAAATAATGTTGGTGTAACTTCGATTTTTCTTATAATTATTTTCAGAAATTATAAGACTGTGCATTCTGAGCAATAAGAAGATATTTTAAAATAAAAAAGGAAAGAAAGTTATAAAATTTTTTTCAAGATAACGTAAATAGAAAAACGATTTACCGAATAAAGTTTTAAACGATTAAGTGTATCTATTGAGCAATAAAATCTATAAGATAAATATGATGTAAGCGTGAAAAGTGAATTTAATTATGAATTTATTTCTGTTATGTATAGTTTTCAAATAAATTCTTGTATTGCAAGAAGTATTATTATTATAATAATACAACTATTATTATAAATGCTTATCTGTTGCAAGCAACGTAACAAGACTGAAATACTTAAAATAGTCTATATACTAAAGATTTATATGGAATTAATTGCGAATTAATATAAATAAAGTGATTATTACAAGTTATACGATAAAATTCTAATTACGAGAGACTGTAGTGCGAGTAATGACCATCTAATATAAAGTTGAGGTATACATAACAGAAAAACAAAATTAATAATATGTTTGGATAATGCTTTTAAATGCTATAAAATATATTTATAAATATCTAACAAGGAATACTCTATTGAATTGCTGTTTTTGAAGGATAGACTAAAATATATAAAGTTTAGTAACAGTATTAAATGAAATTGCTTTAATTATTTTTAAAAACTTTTAAAACTGTTTTAAAAAAATTTTTAAAACTGAAGCAATGAACAACGTTCATCTTCTATATTGTCCTGAAAAAGTAAAGAGGAGAAAAATATCGCTATAAATTTCTTTGGTGTTCTAGAACCGAGAACTGGTGAAAATATTTCTTTTTAAATTATTATTTTGTGTGTTTGGAAATTGATTTTTAAAACTTTCAACACATCTGTCAAAATTATATTTATCCAATCAGCTGCTATTAAAATTTTTGATATTTTTTATTCATTTTCATAAATGTTTGATAAAATGTTTTGAATCAGTACTACTAAGGGCATAGGATATAGAATATAGGATATAGGCATAGGATGTAGGCATACAATATAGGATTTTATTGAAAAATTGACAAATTAATAAGTTATGACCAGTTTTTTCACATACATTTTAAAAACAGCTTTTCAACTTCCACTATTTACAAGTTAAAACAATAATATTTGGAAACATTCCTTTCTGATGTAATAGATATATTTTTCTATTAAGAGAATCTTGTTTATTATAGATCAGTAATGAATAATGAAAAACTAGAACAACGAAATATGAAAGAACAGATAATTATATCAATAGTTATGTGCATTTACTTTGACAAATATTAATTATTTTTCATTAATTTTACAAATTAACAATACATTTATTTCTTTCAAAGTTATTTGATAATAAATAAATAACACGTAATTTATTTGATCTATAAAATAACATTCTAATATACTAATGTACGTAATAAAATATTTTATTATTTTACCTATATAAATAGTAGTTTCATACTTGTATTTGTATTCTTTAATATTAATTCTTCTTCTTAACTTTCAAATTTCTTATTATGTGTAGTTTAATCAATACCAAATTACATCTATTTTCTTAATAGGCTTCGATGTCTGACTTAAATATATATTCTGTTTATACTCTGTAATAAAATAAATAATCGCATCAAGTATTAATCTACACTATAAATTATTATTTTGGAGTGAAGTCCGAAAATATCGTTAAACTTAAATAAAAAGAAAAAGTAGGATAATTGATTGCCTACTGTTTGGTACCTAATCAATGTAGAAGATCGAAAAGTAGTATCAATTTTGTTCTATGATATAAGTTAAGATTATTTGTTGAAGTTTGAGCAACATCAATTATTTTGAAGAATGAATTTAAACTAATAATTCAAGCTTTGTCAATATGTAACACATTTCATCTTGAATTGGACCGTATGCTTCATTGATTAATTAAGATCTCAAAATTCTTGATATCAAGATAAGTTATTACAAATTGATTAAGGCATGGGTATAATTAAAAAACATAATTATAACTAAGTAAATATCTGACATTTTAGAATAAAAATATTATGAACTTATAAATAATTATTAGTAGTTATTACATATTATTATTAAATAATATTTTTTAACGATAATTGCTCCTTTTTAATTATGAATTTTCTACCTTACAAGCCTAAACAAATTAATTTTTTTAAGACTAAAATATACAAAATTATTAATTTTAAAAAATAATAACATACAATTTTCTTTAAAAATAATAACAAATTTATTGAAAAGTTAAACAATCATTAAGTTGCAATTCGAACTTAATTAATATGAAATGAATGAGTAGAAATTTCAATTTAGGGTTCCAATAACAGTCTTAAATAGATCTGTACAAGGTTTCATGGTATCAAATGTACTAGATAAATTTATTTTGAAGCAAGTACGTAATATACACGTAAATGAGAAAATACAACTATTGGTAAAGATAAGTTAAATTAATACACAATAATGCTATGAGAATTTATATATTATATAATATAGATTGAAATTTTAATTTATTTATTACTAAGGGTACATATTTTCTTTAAAGAAAATTTAAGAAAATTTATAAAATTTTATATTATATAGAAATAAATAAATTAAAAATATGTTTCATTAATAAATATATATTGTTTTGCAAATTATACATATTTTAAAATTTCCATCATTTTAAAGATTGAGATTTTATATTTTGTTCGATATTCTTGCTATAGAGGATGAAATTCCCTCAATATTTTTTATTACTTGTCGTATTTGGCAAGGGCTAATATATTCATACATATATTCATTTGATTCGTCAAGATATGAGCTAATGTATGCACATACTTATGCGAAAGAAGATTCTATTTCACTGACAAAAAAGTTTTTTTAAAAACGTTTGTGGAGTCTTTATTACGATAAATTTATAAGGTATATTTCACTTGATTATTAATATATCAAATTATTGTCGTGTACCTTTAAAATAAGTGTATATAGTTTGATTACATTATTTATGTATTTTCTCCATAATTACTTACCCTTTAAAATATCCCTCTTTTTCTGATATTATATAGTTGTTCTAAGACAAGTTGCAATTTGAGAGATACAATGGAACGTCTTTTAGTTACTTCTTTCAGCTTGGTCTGCTATTCGCCTGTATTTCATATATTGTTACGAATAATTATTCTTTATGTATACTTTTGAGTGTGGAAAATTAGTAAAAGTCACAATCACGTGTTCGAGTATACGGTAATTTATATGTTGCAACAGTTATACGTAAGTAATGATACGTACTGTCTCCTTAGAAATTCAATAATTTCAGTAGAAACTTAGATGCTATTTGTTGCATATTTACAATAATTTTTAGAATCACTTCACATGAACAGAAGAGATAGAACAGAAGCAACTACAGAGATTCTTAAAAAACAAAATTCAGTCTCTTTCATTTTGTTTATATTTTTATTATTCAGTGATTTGTTGAACTCCAAGCGTTTACATTATCTTTAATATTTTCTCAAACTTCCTGAAAAAATTTGCATCTCTAATAAAGTCGTGGTTATAGCAATGTATCATTTATAATGATTTTTTCCAAATTTTGACTGCTTTACTATATTTCCTTTCGTTTATCAAACCAAAATTCAAGATAAATTCTCTAATCCGTTATTTTATTGTGCAAATATATTACTTTATATGAATATCTCATTTCTTCATTTTAGATAGTTATGAATATAATGTCAATACCATCTTTCTGCTTCTAATATAATTTTCCACAATTTCCTTCTAATTTTAGAATTACTAAAGGGATATATTGACATTTAATTAAATTATTAGAACATATTAAACAAATATTTTCAATATTTTTAATTTTTATCAACATTATTGTAAATAAAAAAATAATTATTAATAAATTATAACAATGTTTGTGTTATTTATTATTAATGTACTATTTGAATACATTTAGTTCAGTGGTTAATTAAACATTTGTACAGAATAATTTCAATACGAAAACTTTCATAATACAACTGTCGTTTAAGTGACAAGTTTGCAAATATTTTTAATAGAAGATAATTACTTTTATATTAGATAGCAATACCTTTAAATAGACTTCTTAATTTATTTTATGGCAATTAAACGAATCATGTGACGGAATTGAATTATACGTCTTATGTTATCGGGAACTATTTTATACATCTTAGACAGAAGCTTAAGTTTCCGAAAGAGTTAATTAATTTTAAGACCGAAATTTCTCTCTAGTACTTGATATATTTTCAAAAATTGGTATAATGATTGACTTGAATCTACAACACTTTTCGAATTTAGTTTCCTCCTAGAATCAGTAGGGTATAGATATTCTCAAATAATTTTTTTTTTTGCAGTATTTAAAGTTTTTACGTAAACTAGACAATAGTTCTTTCAGTCTACCTATTTTCTTTGTTCAATTAGAGATAGTCTAAGTGAAGGTAACTGAAATAGAGAATCACGCGAAAAATAAATTAGTATTAAATAATTAAATTTAAAAAAATATAATTTCTTAGCTTCATATGAACATCACCCATAAATAGCTTCATTTTCATAATTCTATTAGTTTAGCACATACAAGGCACCCATTAGATATAAACTGAACCTCATGCTTCTGTTTTCCACGGTAATTTTTTAGTTTCTTAATTAGAATATAAACTCAATAATATGGTTTTAAAAGATTTACTCTGTAAAAGTTCTTCTATTACAATGCTGTACAAGAGATTTACGTAATGTTACATATGTAAGTATATCGATTGTCTCACTCATTCTTAATATCATGTTTATTCCTATTAACTAAGAATATTAATAGTTTATTTATTATAAGATAAAAAATAAAAGAAACATGAAATATTAATAAATTTATAATTCTTTTTGAAATTTTTTCACACTCGTTTGAATTTAATTACATTGAAAGTTAATGTACAGTCATAATTCATAACTATAAAGGAATTAATGTTTACTCTCGACTCGTGCACTTTTAGCACTTTGCAAGATCTCCGTTGCCTGAAAGGACCCCTTTAGTGGCATGCATAACGCATATTAGTGGTTTTAATGAACAGAGAAAGATAAAAGGAATGGTATGCTTCAGATTCCCATGAAAATATAAGGATGGGCTCATCAGGATCGAAAGAGAGAGATAGAGAGAGAGGGAGAGAAAAAAGAGAGAGAGACAGGAGCTCACTGACGTTGTATAATCTCATTGATCGTAAGCAGGTAACAACTGAAGGATTTCAGATATCAGTCGTCAACAGAAAGCAGACGAAGGTATTAGGGTAGCCATCAACTCTGTTCGTGTAGACTTATCGCTATGAGAATCACGAGTCAAGATGCTACTACAGTGGACCTATACTACTTCCCACTCTATCACTCTTTCATCCTTCTCTTTCCTAAATCATATGCTAAAGAAGAAAAGCATTAGTCATACCGATACATCAAATACTATACTACGTATAGTACTTCAAAAATTTTTATTAAAACTTTGTATTGTGATGATTTATAAAATAGAAAAGGTGAGCATCTTAACATAATGATAATAGTGATAATGATAGTAATAATGATAATACATTAAAAAATATTTCAAATTATATAAATGTAATAAAACTAATTATTGCATTGATTTATAAATTTAGTCATATTTTGCAGACAATATACATTCATTCAACGTCATTTAAACGTGAACTATATCTTATAAGAAATCTAAATCTAACTAAATCTTAAAAAGTAATTAAAACAAATAAATCTGAAATTAACTTTAAAGAATACGTAAAAAAATGTATAGTACATTATAATTTAAGTGGTATTTTTTATTAAAAGATAATAAACAGCGAAGAATATTGTGTAAAACTCTTTTAAGTTAAATAGTATAAAATAAAATAGTGGTTCTTATCAGAAATAAGTGTTGATATATAAAAAATATTAATATATCCGTGATTATTCTGATAAAAATACATATATTATAAATTAACTTTAATTTGTATAATTTTTGGTATTTTTAAAAGTTCAAAACATAGTTTCAAACAAATCAAACAAATTCCTAAATAATAGTGAAATATTCAATATTGAAAATATTTAGCTTTATATTTTATAATATTGAGAGAAATAGAAGCTGCAATGAATACATTTCGTAAATAAAAAACCATGATTAAAACAAGTTATATAAAAATCTTACATTTTAATTAATTTTGCTTAAATGCACAAAATAGTAATTTTCTCTTTAAATTAATGCATAAAGTTGTTAATTTATATCATACATTAGTACTTATTAGAATTTATTGAAATGGACATACTTAATTATTCAAAGAATTACACATTTCTAGTCAGTTACAAAATATCGTCAATCTGAAATGTTTCATAAACTAATAAATTTTAGAATAGAAACATGTTCATAATTCTGAGTTTTAACGATTTTTAGCTACATCTTTTCTTTTTTTATGTAACTTTAAAACTATAAAATTGTCTTAAAAAATTATTATATTTTATTTATTTTGCTGTTTTATTTTGTTTTATTTATTTATTTTATGCATCTGTCATCTACGATATTATTTTCCGTGTAACTAGCCTTTTTTTTACTATCACTGACAATTTATCTGCACAAAGCACGTCAGAATATCGATTCGTTTACATTGTCTAAGGCAATAACTCGGTTTAAAGGATTAAACAAAGCACTTTATTTACTTAAGTCAATAGATGAACTATTCCAAAATTTATTTTTAAAGTTCTAATCAATTGAAAATTTTTCATGAGATACAGAGTGGAAAATAGATTGGTATTCAGAAAATACATATCTTTAACATTTTATATATTAACATTTTCACAAGTCATATATTAAAATTTAGAAAATCATATCGATAAATTAAATCTATAATCAATATTGTTTAGAGAAAATAATTCCTATGTAATATAATAATATCTAATATAAACAAATTATTGAAATATTCAAAAATGTCTTTTAATTCAAGCTTACGAATTAATTATTAAAATGGAAATGTTTTTGTACGTAGAATATTGGTTAACTTTTGTGAAATGACATTATTATATAAAGCTTTTATATAGAAGCTTAATATTTAATAAGTGTGTATTTATTACACACTATTTAATACAAATCAATAAAGATTCATTCATTTTTTGATAGTTAAGAACATCATATTCAAATTTTCTTAACTGTGACAATATTTCATGTAAAAGTATAATTTGAAACTAATTTGGTTATTAGTATTTATAATTATATCTACTTTTAGAGTTTAAAAGCTTCCATAGCACCATATGTGCTGAAAGCTTTTCACGAGTGAAATTTAATTATTAAACATTGAAATGAAATCCTTACATAATTTCAGTATTCTTATTTCTAAGAATTTGAATTGATCTTATTGAACTGTTTATTAATTGATCTTCGTTCAACAATTTTAATAGTCTTAGATCAGACAATATAAAAATATAATTAAAAGATCATATTAAATGGTTCCGAAGTTCTAATGACAAGAAAATAACAGTTATTCTAAAAATAAATTACAAATACAATTACTTTGATTAAAAAATTAGTTTTTATTCAAAAATAGTATTCGTTATCTTAACGATTATTTTTCATTTGAATTATCAAATGAAGTTAATGATAAAGTGATATTTATATTGAAAAATTATAATTATAGAAATGCAAGTGGAGTAAAATAGATTATGTCATTGAATTATAAAAGAGAAAAAATTGTTATTTAATTCCACATTTTAAGACTATTTTAATAAAAATAAAAAGTAATTGATAAAATATTTGTTTGAAATAATAAATCTTATTGAACTTCTTAATCCTTGTATTAAAGGAAACTTTTTAATTATTACTCATAATTAGTTAGAAATATTAATATAGATTTAATTTAATAATGGTAAATTAAACATATACGTTGAATAGTGAACTTAATTGTAATAGACTACCAATATTAGTTATATCAATAAAAATTAACATAGATACAGTAGTGAATAAGATTTTTCTAAAAATTTTTAATTTACTGATTTTTTTACAGATTTTATACATACGTATAATACTGGCCCAATATTACTCAGTGCATTTAATGATTATTAATAAGATTACATTGCAATGAAGCATAGAAATGGAAACAAGAATGAAATTAACAAAAAGAGTGAAGTAAATAAAATTTTATGACTCTTCTCCTTTTTCGTATTACGTTCTAGAAATTCTGTAATAGACCGTAGTATTTTACTCGATGAAAGAAAATTTAATTTACATTGTTTCATGTTTTTTTCTTTCTCTTGTTCTTCACCTCATATTTTCTTCGCCTCAACTGTATATTGCACATATGTGTGGTGATTCGATGCTGCTCACGTCTGGTAAAAGGAATATACAAAATTGAAAATTTCACATTCCAATAACTGTATGTGTGGGTGCGTTCTGAATATTCTTGGCACAAACAGTTTTTTTTATTACAAATCTTTTCAAAGAAAAAAAATATATTTTTGGTTACATATCGTAAACTTTTATCCCATAATTCATCCACGGCATTTGTTTTTGCTATGAACTCGAATATTCATTTCAATAAATAATTCTATATACATTTTTTAGTTAATATTTATATTGCATTATTATACGAAAATAAAACTTAATTTATTATGTCATTGTCGAAAGAGAATTCCAAATTAAAAATATAAAAAATTTGAAAAAAATTACTACACAAAATATTTTTACATAATGCTTAAAATAAATTTCATATTACAACAAAAAATCTTCTAGTAATTATACCATTTATGAGACACTTACAATTCTTGATTATTTAGAATTGATTAATTTTTAATCGAAATAATATGGAATATTTTACTTAGTCCTAGTTTTATATATAAAATTCTTATGTTTTATCTGTTATCAACTAATGTAGGAATTTTTCATTTGATTGACATCATATTCTATTATGTCTATTAGAAACAATGATTATGAATCAAGAATTTTAAATTAAAATTTTTAGTAGAAAAGAATATTGAAAGAAATTGTACAATTTATTTGTAAAATTTATTTTTAATATAAAATTAGCAAATATACTGTATAATTTTTTTAATAACTATTATATATTTAACTGTTTTTAATTTTTTGTAATAGCATGTATGTATACAGTCAATGTTGAAAAATATGTAAGAAACGCAATAGAGATCATTAATACTTTTCTATACAATTGGTGTAAAATCTAAAATAAATGCTTACTATGATAATGATGTAACCCTACACAACATATATTTTAAATTGTTTTTAAATTTCCGAAACTTCTCTTTCGTAACGGTATAATATTTGTCCTTTATATATGTAAATGTATTTACTTTGATA
Organism: Wiebesia pumilae; assembly: GCA_018907045.1. Lineage (NCBI taxonomy): Eukaryota > Metazoa > Arthropoda > Insecta > Hymenoptera > Agaonidae > Wiebesia > Wiebesia pumilae. Next base: position 3,995,894 of record JACCHZ010000104.1, read on the forward strand.
ATATTTAAGATAATATAGTAACAATTACTTATTGCACAATAATATTTTTTTATTATCTTTCACATATAATAAACAAAGAAAATAATTACAAAAGCAGTAAAATTGGGCAATAAAATATTTCATTCGTAATAAATGAGATATCAAAATTCAATCACATGGCATTGAATTGCAGAGAAATATTCTTGATTACACACATATTCTAATTGAAAATTCTAAGTAACTTTGAATCATTTATTACCTAAATATAAAATGAAACTATAAATGGATTTCAAATATTATTTGAAATATTATTATTTATTATTTATTATTAAATAATAAATATTACAAATCAAATTCTAAAATATTAAAATTTTTAATCTATTATTACTTTAACGAAAAAGTTTCAAATTCATAACGCTAGATATATGCAGTCTTACTATATGTTTAAAACTTGAAGTTATAGAATCACAAAAATTTAGTTTTCTAATTTAACGAAAAGTTTACGTATATTTCATCTTTATATCATTTATTTCAAATAGACTTTCTAAAATTTTAAAATTCGAATAAAAATTTGTAAGCTATAGTACTAAATAATTTATGTGGCAAATGTTCATTAAAAAATCTATTAATTGTTTTTACAAAAATATTTTTTTAAAATAAAGTTATAGTTATAATTCTACTTTAAAAAAAATTCAATTTTTATTAAATATTATATTACAATGAATGCAATAGTAATTAAATTTAAATGTGCATATTAAGTACTACATATATTTAATTATCATTTTGAAACAATAATCCTATTATCACGTGAAAATTCCATACTATTTAATCGAATGTATAATTATAGTATGAAAATCCTATACTGTATAAATTCTAATATACATTTTTTGCAAGAATTAACGAGATCTGCATTATAACATTTTTAAATTAAATTGACGGATATTTTGTAAGAGAAATATAAACTTTCAAGATCAAAGTTTAAATATAAGATCATTAGTTTAAAATATAAGAGAAAATTTGATCAGATTTTGTATATTGAATACATTTATATCATGAGAGTATTTGAATTATATATTCATATAGTTTTCACATATTTTCACGACTTATTTGAAATCATTCAATATATTACTTAATTTCAACTTTTGTGTTGAGTTATAGAATACTTATTAAAATAGTTAATTTTTAAAATAATGATTATTATTTCTTTATACTGACTTATTCGGAACCTTTACTGTGAATTAAATTTTAATCGACGACTTAAATTCGTTTTTGAAATTTTCTTACAACTTAAATATTCTTATTCTTAATACTATTTTTTCAGTTAATATCATAATTGTAGACTATATGTTAGCCTATTAAAGTGGCATTACTTTGAAGCTGTAAAGTACAATAATATTATATACAAATAAGTATTACAATGAAGATTCATTATCACATGATGTTTAAAGATATATACATTATTGAAATGGAAATTCAATATAATTAGAATTTTAGAATGAATTGTAATTATTCATATTATTAAAATAATTGCATTTCCACTTGCAGATATAGTGAATATAGTTTTATTTTTAGAATTTCAATATTTATCTTAAAACAATAAACTACTGGTATTTATTTAGATTATTTTCAAGGCTTTCTCAAGGCTAAATATATTTCACAATATTATATTAATATTTTTGTAATTTTTACAATGTAATGTAATATTTTATAAAATGAAGATAAAAATAATAATATTCTTTTTAATTATTTTGAAAAAGTGTGTGATATTGTTTGATTAATAATTTTATATTACATTTTTAATTATATGACTAGATTTTGCTATTATGTAAACTTATTGTTAGAAATGTTTTACATCACGCGTAGTGAACATTTTAAATATTTGTCTAAATATAGATTCTATAAACATTCATATTTGAATTTTTCTTGTATACGCAAAGTATTTGTTTAATATTTCCTTCTTATAACATTCTTTTGGTATAATAAAATATATTTTATAATCATAACAAGTTAATTTAATTAAAAATGTTGTTAATTTTTATTAATTTTCTTAATAAAGCTACGATTCGAATGTACACAGTACTACTCAGTAGAGTTAGAAATATTTTGTTCATTTGATAAACTCCCTTATTATTAATCAGTTTTTTGCATTGTCAAAATTCTAAATACTCATTTAATAAAATAATAATTTATTCGAGATATAATTAAAGCTATGAATTTGAAAAACTCTTTCAAAATATTTTTTGATTACTTAATATCAGTCTTAATATCTAAGATAACTTAATATCAGTCTTAAAAAATAGTAACAAAACTTTGAAGATTTGCATGCACTAACAAAAGAAAAACAATTTTTTTGCATCAGTCTCAATGATTCGCCTCACTTGTGAAAGACTCGAAGTAGAGAGAACATTTTCTACGTTAATCCAATGGAATTGTAATTACCAAATAATCTATAACTACGAAAGAGTTTGCAATTCTAGATTACTATTGCCACATTAGTGTGTGCATACTATAACCTCGTGAACCTTGTTTTGGAATATGTCACCGTCAATACCAGTACTTTCCCGACCAATAAACGTCCACGAAAATGACGCTTGCGCGACTGATGCCCTTACCAATTAAAACCAAGGGGTGACCGAGGTCACGACTACAAGAGAACAACGCACTTTCATGGATCGATTACTGGAATTAACGCAGAATTCCGATATTTTATAATTAATCTAATATGTATGTAAAATTTACGAGTGTTACCACTTTTTATTACTTAAACATATGTCTAATATATTATATTTAACTTTTAGCTTAATTCGTAATAAAATTATTTATTAATTCTGTTTAAAATAATCCACAAAATCTGTCATTGGATCAAATATTATGTTTAATTTTTTAGTTTAAATTTTAATCTTTTAGCTTTTTGCCTATCCTGGTGATATTATCTGGAGTCGATCTCATAACCAACAAAGAAAATTAATTTAAAATTAGTATTCATAGTTTAGTATTTTATGATGAAATCTAAAACTGGATAAGAAATAAATTAATTTATATTATTTATAAAATTAGACTATATAAATATGAATCAGAAATAACGAAGTATATTATAAATATCATTAAATGATTTTATTTTATTCCGTAACAGATTAATGATATTTTATTATATTAAGTTCTTCTAAATTAATATTTTTTTAATGTTATTTTTTTCTTATAATACTATTTTTTACTTCTGATTTTAATTTTTTTCTATTTTTTGCATTTGTGAAGAGAGCATTTAGATTAAGGTTGTAGTATTCTACTAATCTTAAAAATAATAGAGAAGAATCTTCAAAGAAATAATTCTTATTAGAATAAATGATATTATCTAATCCATAATAAAGTTTATAAAACGATATGTAATTATAAAGAAAATTAAATAATAATCTTTATACTTATTATTTAAAAATAGTAACAAATCGTACTGTATTATGTAGAAAATATAGTACATATAATATAATTGTTGTGTAACAAAATAGAATCAATTTATAACCAGTATTAGGTGCTTATATGAATCAAAGTAGTAACCGTAATGAAAATTTAAATTCTTGATCGATATCTTTTGAATTGAATTCGTATAATATTTTAAATTTGTTTCCCGTCTTACTTTATATTTTTTGCCGTCGATTAAGAGCTTAATAATTATTATGTCGTAATAAAAGACTTATGTCATTGATAAAGAACATGTCAATTGTTATTGAATACTTGTAAGAAATTTATATAATGGATCGATATTCTACATCGAAACTCCATGTAGCATATACCATAATATTCAGAATTTATAGTTATGTCTCTTGTGCATCTCATTAAGGATAGCATTTGCAATATGTACAATATTAAACTTGGCATGTAACTTTGTATCTTCTTCATAATATGTATGTCAAGCCGTCGCAGATAAAATCGATCGCGTGCTTGACATCAGTTACGATTCTTTCATATGCGATATCTTAAAAAGGTCAACTTAATATAGGATATAAATTTTTATAATCATCTATCTAAAGAACTGAAGATAATTTTCTATACAGTCATAGTCTGTTAAAATCGTAGTTTCTTCTATGCGATTTCATTATTATAGAATATAAATTATGTGAAGTTAGATTATTTAAAAACATAACTGTTCTAATATTAACCTTATATTTTCAACCAATAAGTTGTAATAAACAAGTAATTAATCAATAAACTCATATATATTAATTATTGGTCGTCGATATGCGACTAATAAGAAATGTGTATTAAAAAGAACACAATCAATTTTGATATGCAATTTACTATGTAATGCTTCAGTATTAACAAAAGTTAGTTTTGTCATTAATATGGCAATAATGTTATTAATAAACATTAATAATCTCATTAGCATTTTCGATAATCCATTGAAAAATGCAATAAAAGAACAGGTATAAAAAGTGGGCAACTTAATTCGCTATAAATCAGTAGAGATAATATTATGCTTTCATCCATGGTTTTATTACAATTTTTAATCAACTTTCTATAATTAGAGCGCTATTATATCGTTATATATTATTATAAAAAAGATATTTATTTGTGCACTCATTAACGAACATTGCTAATATATCAATACCGACAGATGTGACCGATGAGAATGAGAACTTCTACTCTAAGAACAATGATTCTCAGTACATGTAATTTGATTGTATCATAACTCTTCTTAAATTAATTATTTTCTTTTTTTATCATAATAAATATCATGATAAATCTTTATAATTTATTTACAAAATGGGATCACAAAATTGAAGAAAAAATTTATGCAAAATTAAATTTTAAAATTATAATATTGATGTAATGTCAAAGGACATTTTACTTATCAGTTGATATTATATTATTTCTTGAAAGAAGGATATTTAACTAAAAAATTGAATGTTCTTTTTGGTATTTGATAAATTTCTATGATAAAAACTAAAGCATATCTATAAAACGAACATCGAGAAACGATACTATAAAACTTTATCAAAAATGAAAAATGACTATCTTAAATGCCTACGTTAATAAATATAAAAAGGAGTACTTATAAAACAATAAATAAAGTATGAAATAATTTAAATTATAAAAATAATATCAAAATTTATAAAGTACTTATTATTTAAATAATTTCCATCATACAAATATTTGTAAAACCATAATCTTAATTGTGTCCATATATTTATACGTATGTATATTATAACGCCGCGAGGCTTAATCCTTTTAATGAACATTGTAATTGACGTACAAACTACGCTTCTCTGGGACTGCATAATTAAATACAATATATAGTGGAAGTTCACCACGTAAAGCATGAGAATATATGTATACATAAGCTACGAAATGTACTAATAAAATGATACCAATATTAAATATTATTGATATTGAAAATATTGCAAACATTATATATGATTTATAATTGAATTAACTGTTAAATTTCAGATTATTTATTAATGAAATTATTAACAAAAATACTAAAAAGATTAAGCAAGATATAAAATATTACAACAACATGATCATGAAACTTAATTTTCGTACATCTACACAATATATTAATATTAATATTAATTAAAAAATGTAAATATCAATAACTCTAAGAATTAAATTTTTAATATAAACTTTAGGTATTTTAATATTAATTTTCAATATCATAGTCAAAATGAATTAAATAAATAACTAACAAATAATTTTAGATTTCAAACAAAAATGAATATAGGTTAATGAACATATTTACAGTAGGAAACTGTTATATTACACATAGGGATAAGATAGCACGATCATGAGTTCAATATTAAAAGAATCTTATCTATAAAAATATGCCTCTATCAAATAATTGTTTAAGTTCGAATGAAACATACTAAATAATAGATGGTATTCAGTAAAAGGGTAAACGATGTACTTACATTCTGTAATTTCCAAATAGATTCCTTAAAGTATATTGTATGTTCCCAATATATATGTAATATTAGGTATCCAATTTATTAAAAGAATAATACTAAAAGTTTACTTATAATATTTTTAAATATTGTTAAGTAAATTGTTAAGTATAAGGAGATTATAATGAATAATGTTGTTACTTGTATATGTAAATTACCTATAAAATGAAACCTTTTCTTCTTTAAAAACTTTAAAAATTTAAAAACAGTGTTGATCGTAAGTACTTTAAGTTTATAGGAAGATTTACAATTGAATATTATTAAGAAAATTCTGGTTTCATTTCAAGAATATTTTAAATCAAAATTAAGTCCTGATCATTTGCGTGTATTATAAATTATAAAGTAACGAAATACTACTGTCAATATCCTTCATCCACCGAGGAGTACTATATAAAAAAGAGATGTAATGAGACAACGACAGTTTTATATAATTATTGTGCGAAAGAGATTAATAAGTCTTGGATGAAATCTCAGTCAGTAAGCATGAGAGGAGTTTATTCTTTTGAATGTTTGTAGCGATAAATACGTAAACAAATTTATTATTTTAATAAAACGTACAAATACATAAAATTAAATTTATAATTAATTTATAATTATATTTATAGGTATATATTACATTTATAGGTTAACAAGCATTGTTATATACAATCAAAACTATTTTGTATATATTTTATCCCAGTTTCATTATTAAATATTCAATTATCAAAAACACTTCACGTAAAAATTCCAACGGTTACTCATTGAATGTTATAATGTATTGTCTAACATAACTCTTAAGTATAAAGTTTTATCTATTACAAATTTATAGTTGAAAATCATAATTTATTCGATACCAGTGGTGATTGACGATTGATGCAGAAATTAAATATATATTTGGATCTGGTATCATATGACAGGTAGAGACGTTTTTAATTCACTTAAAATAGTTTAAAATTAATATTTAATTGAATAATAATATCTAACAATTCATTATTAATTTTTTAAAAAGTGTAAAATTTAAATATATATCCTAAATTGAATTTCTAAAAGAATATCACAAGTGATATTGATCGAAAAATTATGTCACAGTATCACAAAAAAACACATAAAAAAATATTAATTAAAATATTAAACTTTGTACTAATATCTGAATTATTTAATTGAATCGAATATTCTACATAGATATATTAAAACATCATTTGTTACAGATAGAAACATTATTTAGACTATTAGTGAAATAATTTTAAATCAACGTTTTGTGAGCGTAATATGAAAAGGTAAAGAAATTTTTAAGCGTTATAAAGAGAAATTCGTTAGAAAGGTATACGGCATACAATATAGTATAAAGCACGAATTTGAAAGTGAAAATAATAGACTTTTCTTATAAACCAAATTGAAAGTCATGTTCTGGAAGATGAAGGAACTTCATAAACTGAACATGAAGGAACAGGAATGCCAATCAAACAATAATAAATAACTGTGCAGCGATGGAAAATTTGAATATTTTCTCAAAAAAAAAACAAAGATACTGTTCTTGATTAGCAGAATATATTTATGCTAAGGGCCAATATTGAGGATTTTAAAACGAGGATAAAGTTTTATGGAGTATCGGATGATCCGAAGCCGCAGTTGCGCGAAAGTCTCGATGCTCTAATTTATAAAATATTGTCAGTAAATACTAATATTTACATGATTCGTCAGTGAAGAGCGCGTCGAACCTCTTCCATTTTGCTTCCTTCTTGAATATCTCTGCGTAAATCAGTTATAATTACAATTTCACAGTTGAAATGCGATGTAAAAAAAGATGATGCAACAGACCTAAGACTGTGGAAAAGACATTGACCGTCGAGTATTGTAAAATCTTTAGAACGATAATCATTCTTTTTTTGTCGTGTTCCTTGCTTCTACCTAACATTTATATTTTTAATTAACCTTAATTATAAAATTCTGAATATTAACCATTGTACTTATAATATACATCGAAAAAACAAATAATAAATTGTTCTTCAAAATATCAAACTAAAAACAAAATTTATTTTTTTTAAATTAAATATTTCTTATAATGTTTTAAAATCTTCGAGTATTAATTTGTATTCAAACTATTACATTATAAATTAATATCATAAGTAAGATATCGAAAAATAAAAATATGAAAAAATTTAAAAATAATTATACGTAGTAAGAATGATTTAAAATATGACGCTGTGCACTAATAATACTATATTTTTAGTTTTCTATTTAAAAAATAGAACATTTATTTATATATAAAAGTAATTTAATAGACAAATAATTAGCTAATTTGAAAAATACATGGTTTTCATTAATATAATATAATATAATATAAGATTCGTCATCATATTTGTAAAATGGTTTTGCAAAAAATTACTAAGAAAATATATTTTTATATATTTTTTATCAACCTAATAGTTTCAAACTGTATAACTTTTAGCACATTTTTAAAAATTATTCTCGTGATTTATAAATTTAAAAAATATCTTATATTTAGAATTTTTAAAGATTATTATTTAAGAATATGTAATTTGAATTTTTTAATAAAAATATTTATATTTATTTTATCGAAAAAAAAATAAATTAATGCACCTTTTTATATTTAATTAACAAAATTTTTCTTCGGTTTATATTTATATTATAGATTCATAAAAAGTTATCTTCGAATTTTTTATATTTATGTTGTTATAAAAATTGATAACAAAGCATATATATGAGTATAAATTAATTTATTCCTTACTACACGTATTATGCTTTGATATAAGTTGAGTGAAATAGACGAAAACAGAAGATAATTTCTTAAAAATACATTTTCATTTCAGTAGTTATATTATAATATTTGAATATTTTAATACATTTTGTTTTAATTAGTAACGCTATTAAACAAACAATTAGTACAAAAATTTCATTTTGTAGTTGTAACCTCATTTTAACTTCATTATTTATGAAATTTACATTATAAAACTATGTAATACAAGTAAATATGTTATTCTATTATACATAATAGAGTTTAGTAGTCTTTACAATGTTTTCTATGATTTTAAAAGCATAACAAATGTTTTCAATGGCAGTGATAACTTGAAGATCATATTTATCATTAGTAACATAAAAAACTGTTCAAGAATGTTTTAAAATTTTTTTACAGATATTATAATTATATCCTTTTTATATAAGAATTCAATAATAAAAAATAATGAACTTTTATGTTAGATACGAATATGGAACACTCAAGAAATTTTTCTCATGAATTAATTTAATATTAGATTTATTTTATTTATGATTAAGTAAGCCCAATTAAGGAAGCCAGGAAACAACTAATACTTATTTAACTTTTTTCAAATCTAAAAAATTTAGAAATGCATGTATATAAGTAATACATAAATGATATAAAATAATATCATAATTATAATAATACCTACCTCCTTTTGTTCATAGTATCTTAATACCATGTTCTCGCATTCAGAAATTTAATTTATGAAATAAGTTAAAAGTTTTCATTAAAATTTAATTAAAAAAAATAATTGATCTAAAATATGTAATGTTAATTAATACTGGATTTATATAACGTACTATATACTTGAAATTAAATCAAATTAAAATTTGAAACAAAACTTTGTATATTATAAATATAAAAATATACTATATATATATATATATATAAATAGTATTGAAAAGTACATAGGAAATACAGTATTAAATGAATTATCTATTTATTAAAGAAATAAAAAGATTATTCATTAGATGGTAAAATATAAGAGAAACTATACATTAATATTTATTGCGAGGGAAAAAACTAATATTTTTATTGAATTATATACCTTAATAATTCAGAATACATAGTTATACTTAATATAACACACAATGATAGAGAAAATATAAATTTAAAATAAATTGTCACATTCATAACAACTGATCAAGTATTTTTGCATCAATGGAGAAAAAAAGAAAGAGAGAAAGGAAATTCCTAGTATTCGCCATTTACTCCAAGTCACAGCTCACGAGTGTAAACCATTTTATTCATCTACTTGGATCGTAAATATTTAACTGCGCCTTTAAAGTTAAAAAAATACTAACGTTCGGTTTGCTTGCTATGTATATTTCTTAGTACCAGAAAATGAGTCGACGAGGATAATTAAAAAGAATTTATTTTTACTGCATTTTACGACAATTGAGAAATCGATTTGTATCCTCCATCTCGTTCTCCCTCTCTTCCACACATATTCGCTCTCTTACTCTATCTCACTCCCTTTCTTTCTTTCTCTCACTTTCTCTCTCTATCTCCCTCTTTCTGAGATCCTTTCTCAATCTGTCTTTTTTAAATTTCTTTTCGCTTTTCGATGAACTTGTACATATTTGCGCAGGAAATTGACAATAAAATAGTTGTTCCAACTACTTTTGCAACTATGCACCAGTTATTACAGGCCTTGTCGTTATTACATTAATAATCGTCACATTTCCTTCGAAACATTATATGCATGTATCATATATGTGGCTATGAGGCGTTTGATTTGAATGAAATTTATATCAGACATCAGTAGTCAAAGTTAGGCATAAATATTCAATATATGACTTCAAATTATAATATTTCTTTCTCTTTTTAAGTTTATGTAAACAATTTATTTACATTTTTACATATGAAATTTGTTGAAACATGTTTCATCATTGAAAAATGTTCAAATTTCGTTCCGAACACAGTTTAATTGATAAATTAACTCATAAAACGTGCGTCTTATAAATAGACATAATCTTATTTAAATAATTAATTTTATACTTTTTTCGATATCTAACGAATCCATTAAAGCGATCAGCTTAATATATGGACATATAAATATATGAGAAAATGTCATATTTAGTTATTAAAAAAATGTTAAAATAATTAAAGATTTTTAATGACATTATATATTAATTCAAAAATGTTCAGAATAAAGCAAAATATAGAATAAAGGTTCATTTTTAAAATAGTAATACGTTATCTAAATACGTAATATGTTAATTTTTTAAATTTTATAAATAATATGGAATTTTCAAATAATAATTTATTAATATTTTTATATAAATCTTTGAAGATCCCTTGGTTTCTTGGTTTATTATGAAAGAGTTGTATAAAATAAAATAACTTTTTTCAAAGTATTTTATTTTAATTGTGGTTGATTTCTCCAAATTTCTGAGATTTTTCTTAATACAAATAATGAAAATTTTCTTTAATGTTATATTTATTATAAATGAGTAATTATTTTAGAATTCTGTGAAGTCATATTTTTTGTCATTAACATGCTTAATAGACAACTAGTTTTTATATTGTTAAGTTTCAAATCTGAAGATTTACTTATCTAAAATTTTTGAACGCTGAAGATTTGAAAATAAATTTATGACAAAAGAAAATATTTTAAAATATATAGAAACTATATTTTTTTAAATCAAAATTTCTAAATTCCTTAATTAATTCATTACTAGTGTTAGTCCAGTATTAGATTCTAATATTAGATATTTAATCTTTATAAGTAATTTCAAGTAATGTGAGATACTAATTATGATATTATTTACTTTTAACTTACATATTAATACTAAAATTAATAACTAATTTAAAAAACATTTAATTTATTTATCTGTTATTTATTATCACGAAAATAGATTTATTGAAGTTTAGTTTTATAAACCATGAATATTATTTGTTGATGATTTTTAAACATTATATATGTATTTTCTGCTTAATATCTTTATAGCTACAGATAGATATTTTCGTATTAAAATTGTGAGCGCTTGATCTTCTTTATATCTTTATATTTGTATGAATAATAAATTCATAAAATTTCCCATAACATATTTTTTAAGTAGATTAGATAAAATAATAAATAAAAAGATAAATATTTCAAACTGTTATTAAACTAAAGTTACTCGCAGTATGTTATTCTGGTATTTTATTTCAAGTACAATAGTTGATTTACTCATTTATATACTTTCATATTCATAATCTTTATCTTGTAAAGTAACAAAATATTAATTAATTAACGCTTAAAATGTGAGTTACGTATATATATATATATCATAAATATATAACGTTTAAAAAAATTATATTTTGTTTAATAATTATTTTGAAGTATGTATTTGAGATAAAATAATTATATAATATATATAAAATAATATATATATATAATTAATTTTTAATTATTCGATAATTAATCAACATTTATTTAAATGTCTACCTCTTTAATGTAATTTATATTAAAAGCTAATCATAATTAATTATAAGTTTATTTATGATAAAAAAATTGAAATGTTCAAAATATAATTTATAAAATAATATTCGTGTATGTAAAATATTTTAAAAGGAATAAAATACAAGGCAGAATCTAGATTTTAAATGCACCAAATACCATGTTACTTATGAAGAGTATATTAATCTATATTTGGTAAATTCAAAATCTTATTAAAGTGCACATCCTCCAGTCTGCTAGAATTTTATAAGTCAGAATACACTTAATTTATTTTATACATTTTCATGTTACTTTATTTCTGTATAATTAATTTGTGGTAAAAAATTAAGAAATTTATTTTTTGTAATAATCAAATATCCTACAGGTACTTTAAATAAAAGTTTTATCCAAATTAGCACGACATGAATAGGACATGAATAGATGAAATAACCAGAAATGCATTTATCTGTAAACGTTCTAAAACATAACTAATTCAATAAAATGTATTAATACAAAAATACAATAAAATTTAGAATATAGTTTATAAATATTTTAACCAGTTTTCAGATTTTATGCTTTAATAAGGTTTATGATTAATTTTATTAAAAGAAAACAAAAATTATGATATTTGGAATTAATATAATTATAATTGTTGTTCTAAATACTTTTTATTTTTATTAAAATTTATTCTTTTGTCGGGCTTAAAAAAAGTTAATTTTATAAAATTCATAGATTTAGAAAAAATATTAATATGATAAATAATTTAGAACACTTTTTATAAAAATACAACTTTTTTTAACGAATAAAAAATTTTTAATATTTGAGTTAAAAATTTTATATATTATTTTTTTCCCATTTTGACGTTGTTTTTATAATATAATATATCGTATATTTTTATGATATAAAAGGCTATTGTGTTATTGAATGTTAAACGTTGATCAATTATAAACTTAGATGTACTTGCATACGAACAAATATAAATGAAATTATAATTAATGTAAGCTGATTTAGATTTATGCACAGATGTACATACACAATTGTACGTTCAGATTATATTATGTTAACATTTGTGAGTAATAATGTAATTATTATAGAAAATAAGTATCTTCATAATTAGGTATAAAAATGAATTTACGTATTTCAGATTCATGTAGATGTATATATATATATATATATATATATATATATAAACTCAAACAATTACCTAACATACAATTTTTTATTTAGCATGGACTTTTTAATATAAACTATTTTATTAATATAAATATATATAGAAGGAAAGAAATAAAAGTTTTATAAAATTGAAATTAATAATATATATAATAAGAATATCATGCATACGTAAAAATATAGTATTGTTTGTGAATCATTGAAAGGTATTTTTAAAATAATTCATGTGAAAAAGTATGAAATATATATGTGTCTGTATGTATTTATGTAAATATTATGTGAATCTTAGAAGTATACTTTATAATTAAAATATAGTAATAGGATCTAACAAATTTTTCAAAATATGATAAAAATCATAAAAAAATATTAGTTATTTTGTATAAATATACTAATTAAGAAACACTCCTAAATTTTGATTCATTTGATAAATTTAAATCTTTTAATATAACAAAGTTGAATAGCAATTAAATACAATAAACAACAAATTTAATTTGTATAATTAATATAAATATAATCATAGTTAATCAATATAATTAGTTCAAAAAAGTTTTGAAATCTATATATTTATTTTTTTAATATATGTAAAATTTGTTTTTCGTTTTATTTTATTTTCATAAAATAGCAATGAATATAATATCTATAAAAATCTATAAATATGTAAAATAATGTTTTCTTATGAATTACATAGTTATATTTTAAATTTGAAGTAAGTATTGCTAGAAATAATTTTCATCATTTAATTATATTCATTTATACTTAGCATAAAAATTTTATTTATCTAAATGAAGAATTTCATTTAAATATATAAAAATACTTCAATTAAAAGAAACATACAAGCAAGTGTACATATGGCATGAAAAAGGCATTGATATCTGTCTGAGAGAAACAGTAGGTTTTGGTATAATAAATTTTTGTTTAATAACTTGGTTGAAAAGTATTAAGAAGAAAAATAGTTAATAGATACAACTGCAAAGTGTCAAAATTGTTTTTATAATGTTATCGAGTATTATAGATTAGGTTTTTATCTTATATTCATTATGATTAGAGCTATATAAAGTAAAAAAACTGAAGGACCAGAAGTATTAGGATTTGTAGATAGAAATATAGGTGAGCCAAAAGGCGAGGTAGTTTTAGTATGCCATACGTCATTCATCGCTTATTCATCATATTCATGCAGGAATCTATAATTACAGATGATTCTATGTTCACGTATCCATGCACCTAAACATATGATATACATAAAAAATAGATACAGGAAAAAAAAATTTTGAATTTTATATAGCTTTTAAATTATCTTTTTTGAACTAATCATACATAATTTATCAATTTTTAAAACTGACTGCTATTTATTTGATAAACAATAATTTCTTTAATTACTAATTAATATTTATAATAATTTTATAATAGGTTTATACATTCTTACTCAACAAAGATTGTTTTGATATGTATTGCTACTATCATATATGCATACACGTCCGTGTAAGAATCAAATTATTTCTAAAACACGTACACAAAATAGAATAGATTTAACATTTTTCAACTATTCAAGCTTATTCATTATAGGCATGTTGAATAATTTTTTGGGAAAGTATACGTGTAGATTCATATCAATTAGAAAATAGAAGGTTTTTTGATATTAAATAATTTCCATGCAATTTAGCTTTGAATTGAATATCCAATACTCTCCAATATATTTTCTTCGATTAATTGATTTTTGTTGACATACGTGACAAGATGAACGCTTGAAATATTATTTAATATTATTGCAAATAGAAAATCCTACAAGTACATATAATTCATAATTTTAATATTTATACCTTTAAAAAAAAATTTTATTTGAAATGCTGAATGTAAAATAAATTATTTGGAATAAATTAAAATAATCTTGTAATAATTAAGAAAATTAAATAAATTTAAATAAATAATTAACTGATAAATTTATACATTCTCATTGAACATTCACGAAAGTTTTAGTGTGAATACTAGTTTTTCAACTCTTAGAAAATATTCAAATTAATATTTTTATATTAATTTAAGCATATGCATAAAAATAATAAAATATAAAGTAACATATATTTATTAATAAATATAGGGAAAAAAGGGTCTCATAGTAATAAAGGTTATTTGTAAATACTATTAGTTCTTCAATTCATTAATTAAATTTTTTCTTGAAAAATTTAAAAGGTTCTTATTGAAATTCGTTTTTTCAAATCAAGGAATCCAAATAACATTAACGCAAAAACTATAATCTTATTTCTAAGTGTACGTAATGATTAATAATAAATAATGTGGATAAATAAATGAATAAAAAATAATTAATTCATAAATACTGCACTAAATAATATGAATTGTTTAGAATATAGGATATAAATGGTTCTATCACAAAAATTTTTTTTAAATTTTCTTCAATTTACTTTATAAAAGAAATATTTCTATACAGAAAAATTTTTTAGGAATTAAAAACAAAAAAACCATGCATCTATCTACTTTTCTCTATACAGTGTAAGACTAACTGGTCTGATCTCAATTTCGTTTATATTAAAAAAATGTGTTACCCTCTTATAAGTTAGTAAATATTGATTTACTTGAAATTGAAATATATATTCTTACCGATTTTTTCTTACCTAGAAGAATTTTTCTTACCTTGGTTCATGTATAATAATTAGAAAAATAAAAACTTATTTGATAGCTTTAAAATATTAACAGTTAGAATAATTAGAATAATCAAATGGATTTCTGAAAAACGAATTACATGAAAGTTATTTTTATCAGTGATAAAAATATAATAATAATTGATTATTTAGTAAACAATTATAAAATATTCAGCCTTATAAAATATTATAAATAAAGACTATATTAAAGCTATTTATATAAGTGAGAGAGATGAAAAGCAAGAACGAAAAAGAGCGAGACAGAGAGAGAGAAAAGATGAGAATATATCTAAATGTATAATTTGAATATTTAAATTTCTATTCTTGAAACTTGTAAAAATTTAGTGTATTCAATAAATGAGATGAATAATCATGTCACACAAATAGAAAGCGTTATTTCTTAAGAAATAAAATGTCATATTTTATGCTAATGCATATTAAATAAATATTTAAATTAAGAACTCTTATAGATATTATTTTCGAAAAAGTAACTCTGATGAACCATACATGATAATAGAAAAATGTTAAAATTAACACATCTTTTTAATAGTAAAATCAACCATACCTCAACAAGCCGTGAAATAAACGCAATAATTAGTAATAACAATCACATGGAAAAAACGCTTATGTAAAATTTTCCGCCGTTCATACTGTCAAATACATATTAAATATATTTTCAAATTTAAACAGTTGGTGACGTAAAGTATTTTAATTGGTATTAAATACATATTTAATAAATAACAACATCATTAAGTTAACAAAATATCTTTCAACAATGTAATGATAATCTTATCTTGGAAAGTACAAAAAAATTGCAGAAATCGACAATTTTTATTATGGTTAATTACGGTCATTCACTTGTAACTTTATTTTTATTCTATTTAAATAAATATTTCAGAATTAATAGATTGAAACTTTCAAAATTCGTTGTTAGATGGTCAGTAAAAAATTAAATATCTAATGATATTATTTTAATTTCTTTGAAATTATAAAATAAAGTAGATGAAATTAAAACTTAATTTTTGTCGTTTATGATGTTATATATTATAGATTCATATCAATAAAAGAAAATTATTTTTTGTGCAAAATTCTATTAATAAGTATTTATTATAATTTTAATTACACTTAAATATAACATTATTACTTCATTTGAGTTTAAGATGAAAGTGAGTTTTAAATTCATAGCAAATTTTTTGCCAACTATTTTTGTAAATACAGTTGAAAATATTCATTAATAATTGTTAAAAATACTTTGATTTTTGCTAGATATATGTATAATCCGTTATGGAATCTTAAAATGTGTATATGCATATTTTATTAGTTGTTTATAAATGATTTACTTTATACATGACCTTTGTAAACTGTATTTTTATTGATTTAAGAATGTTTTACTATATTAATTATATAAAATACAATAAAATAATTCTCAAAGAATTATTTTATTTTTATTCTGTAATTTTTATTTCTATATGAGAGAATTTACTTTTATTAAATATTAAATATATCCATTCATGTATAATTTAAATAAACTTGCACGAGAAAATGTGATATTTAGTGATAAACTAATTAATGTAACAAAGTACAAGTTTTACATGGTCCTTTTTTCCGTGTGCAATCATTACTGATTATAAAATTTTCACTGAAGTAACTATCGCTATGTCAATCCTGCCTGACTACACGGAAACCCGCCTTGATCTTACACTCACCAACGTAAAAACATAACCACCAATACCTAAGATTATTCGGCCTCGAAGATTTGGTGGTCCTCCGGGATGGTGGATATTTCCTCGGTGGTGGTTGACACCTACAGTCACAGTGCATGATGCAGAGAACCGCCGTCGTTGCTAATGTCATGACAAGAGGAGCTGCAAAGTAGTGCATGATGATGGTAACTTCGGCGTCTCTGTTATAATCCGCCATGACGATGCTGCTGTTGACTCGACTATAATAACAGGGGAATCGAGAGCCCTCATAGCCGAGTTCTCTGGTAAAGTTTTCGCAGTCAACAACTGGTGGATAGCCGCATCCCTTGATATTTACTAGCAGTACCGCCTCGATGATCTTTGGCTCTTCCATAGTCGTGGTCATGCTCAACGAATTCTGTCGCGCACTAGAAGTGTCACTGAATTCCGTGCTGTAATCACTCTCGTTAAAACTAGAGTTAGTCCAAGGAGTATAAGTCACATAAATATGAGTGCATCTATAGACCTCACTTGTACATCCTTCTCGGCAGGAACTCCAAGTGCAGTTAAACAAGCCCCAAAGGTCTTCCCTCTTAAAGGTAGTACAAATAACCGGTTTAGGAAAGAAATCGGCGGTTAGCGTACTAATTGCAGGATCTACATAAAGAGGAACTAGAAAGAGTAATGCGCAACCTCCTGAAATAGCTACTAGCGCCAAGCTAGACGTAGCATAAAAGGTCAGCCTCTGCTTGCAAGTGCGTCTTGGAGATCGGCGCTTAGCAGCGTTATAGCCGAGTTCTAGAAGTTTGCGACGTCGTTGCTCTTGTTCGATAAGCTCATCATGAAGTAACTGTCGGCACTTTGCATCTAGAAGTAGTTCTGAACTTCCAGCGTGCATCGTCACACCTGGTGCCGTGGAAGTAGATCCGGATGGTGCCACCGTAGCTCCAGCTGTTGGACAAATGCTGCTCTGAAGTTCACGAATATTCTTTGCTGTTTGACGGCTTTTACTACTACCCCGAACTGGCTTTTCGATAAAATCTGAATTTGTTGCCGGTGCGGTATTAAAGCACTCGGGGTCGAGTTAGGATCAAGAGTGACGACCTCTTTTGGATGAGGTACAAGTTGTCGTTATCATCTTGGAAATTTCGGAGGACGATGATTTTGGTTCACGGTTAAGCGTGCAACAAGATGAAGTCATTGTAAACTCCTGCATAGCTAAGTTCTAATATTTAGAACAGTTTTTGAAGAAGGATCAGTAGAATAGTTTCTAAAGGCTTAATAATTAAAGCGATTAATATGGTAGTTCTAGACAATCATTTGATAAATTGTTAAAGTAATTTAGTATTTCATCAATATTTCAAATTATAAAAATATTCATGAAATTTCAGAAATTTTTATTCTTTCTAGAAATTATGTATATTTATTTTCTTTAATTCTAAACGTATGTTTGTTTAATTATAATTTTGATAAACACCAGCTGTTAAATATCTTATCATGTTATTATGCTAGGTTTTGTATAATTTTGTATAAAATGCTGATATCTTAAAGTATTTTCTTATAATACTAATAAAAATTCAACATCGATTTACTTTTCGTTGCATTTTTTCAATTTTTTTCGTCTAATAATGGTATCGATCTTCAAGTTGTAGGCTTTCAAATTTTCAGTGCATCAGCACTTATGCAATTAGTTTTTGAATTCCTTCAAACTTGTCGATGTTTTACTACATAAATATTTTAAAGTTTAAAATTGTTAAAAAAGTGTCAAATTGCCGTTCAAGTATTCAATTTTATTGTTCTTAAAATGACTTGAAATTTTTTCAAATGAATTTACCTTAACTTTGATAATATTCAAATTTTATATCAGTGATTATACTGAATAATCTGTAGTTTGGCAATGTTTTTGCTTAAGCCCACTTCGGCTTTGTAGGTACTCTATTAAAAATCCTGTCGATTCGAGGCGAGTTCGCAAGTGGAGCAATATTAGCTAACATAAATACGCACAAACACTCACGCATTAATAGCTTTTGACCCCAGACACCTTTTTATTGGTGTTTGTACACTTCAAAATTAAAAAATTAAACCAAACACATCAAATAATTTATATTCTGTATATTCTGTGTAAATATGATTAAACGTTCTTTTGAGAATCTGAATAATTCAATTCTTGGAAACTTTTGGGCACTTGAAAACTCGTATGGACTTTTAATAATTGGTCTCTTTTGTATATTTGTAGGTATTTTACTTAACGTTGTTTGATATTATTACAATTCGAAAAATATCTATCTGCTATTCTTATGGACCATGTATCTTTTCCTTTATTATATATTATAAAACACGAACGCAGGATTAAGGATATTAGCGAATAGTTAAGTTCTTCATCTTGATAAAAAGTAACAATTATTTTAACTGATATTCTTTTCTTAGAAAATACATGTAGAAGTCAAAGGAAATTATAGTGGTCAGTTTGTTTAGTTTAGTTAGAGCTTAAGGCTCGACTGCTTAGTTGAGCCGGTCGTCTTCTGAGCCTGTAGAACCATTGCCTCGCGGATTGCGGGCTTGAGCGCGACTGGCATCCACCTCGGTAGTTTCATTTTTCACCTCTTCATACGTCTTCGATGCGCGCGCCAACCACCTCGTCGGAATAGGGCGGGGTTCGAGACGCGCAGACTCAGGGTAATATTGTGCAAGTGAGCAAATAAATGGGAGATGGTGAAACACTCTTGGAAGGAGAAAGAGAAGGAGAGAAAGGATATTATGTGTTGCATGAAACATAAATGAAAAAATAGTGGTGTTAAGGAACTGAGCTATAAGTTGTTTTGAATATTAAAACTATAATTAACAAAATTTCAAGATTATCTCTTCCTTATATATAATCATTACAGTAAAATCATCTAAAGCTTGTTATTATTCAACCTTCTATCTGTAGAACAAGATAATGTTCATTTCTTTAAACAAAATACACGAAATACTTAGGAGCCCAGTAAAAGTATTTATTGTTAGATTTTTACTAAAAAATATTATTTCAAAAGTAAATTATAGAAATTAAATTATTTGCGACATTATTATGACTTAACACTTTTTTATATACTTATTATTTGAAGAGTATTGTTTTAAATAGATTTTTTCATAAAAATTATTCTTATATGTAATAGATACGTTTTTAACATAGTTATAAATTTTAAACATATTATTTAAGAACAAGTTAATTATTTACTTTAATGAAAACTGAATTCATAAAAATTTTTTATATTAACTACGCAGAAAATAAGCAGCTATTTTAAAAATATTATTAATTTTCTATTATTTCAGAAAAATATTTAAAATTTTAGAGCTTTTTTTTTTAATATTCGAAAGGTAAATAATGTTTTCTTAATATAATTCTTATACTTTTAAGTAAATAAAGTAATGAACAATAACATGTAATATATTTTGATATTTGATAATACTGATGTTATCTTAAATAATAATTTATCATACTACAGCATTTCAAATAAGTTTTATCGTATAAGATATGAAAAAATATAAATTATATTTGTATGATACATATATTGTTACTAACACATTTATAAGTTATAATAATAGCTTTGAAAATCATTTAGATAGATCAAATTACTTTGTATACATTAATATACATTGTATACGATAAGTTTTTTCAATATTTGAAATCAGAGTTAAAATTTGATACGAAAAGTTTTACAAGTATTGAAAGTTAAAAAATAAATGGTTTGAAAGAGAAATATTAATAAGTATGACTAGAGTTTCAATTTTATAAAATAAAGTTTGAATCAGCGCATAAAATTTATATTTGCACTAACGGAAACTAAATTTATGTACTGCAATAGAAAATCAAAATTTAGATGATTACAAAGCAACGAATAGCTTTAAATAAATATACTTCTTAATGTGCAGATTTATAAATATAGTTTAAGAACTTCTTAATACATATAAACATGATAATATTTGCTCTAGAGAATATCTTTAGTAATAATAAAGAATCGATAATCATCGTAAAGTGGCAGTTATATAAATATATATAAAAATGAATCTTCATTACACAACAGAAGCAAAGAGAAAGATGCATAAGATGATTTAAATGATAACTCTGATAATAAAATCCCAATGAAAGTGTAGATACATTTAGACGACAATTCTAGAATACTAAGATGCAAAAATTATGAGAGGAACAATTTTTAGATGAAAAAAAGTCAATATTACTTTGCATAATACTAATAATATAAATGGTATAAGAGCAATAGTCTTTTTTACGTTTAACAATTTTAGTGCTACAACGACGTATATAAACATAAACATAAACGTAAGAGTGTCATAATATTCTTCGATGAATTCATACATAATTAAATTAATTATTAATTATAAATAAAAATGGATAATAAAATTAAGTAAAAAATTTTATTCAGATATATTATTAAAATATATAACAAAATGGATAAATGGTATTAAAAATTTTATAAGGAGGTATTGATTCGATTGTTCTTTTTCCAAAATTTTGAACGATGTACCCCAGAACTGCAGTTTAGAAGATTTAAAATTTATTAATTATTTTATATTTTTTTACGTTATAATTATTTTATATAAAGTTTGCACTGGTATTAATAAATTAAATTTTCAAAATAAAAACTATTTATTTCTAATACTATGATTATATATTTTTTTCGATAATGAGGATACTATAAATAAGAAGAAATTTTTACTTTCTATAATAAAAAGCTCATTTATAGGTATTAATATGTTATATTAATACATTTATTAAAAATTTTAATTTTATAAAACTTCCTTGCATAAAGAGATTTAAATTTGGGAAACTATTTTCGAAACTCTAAGTGTTATATAATAACAAATTTGCATTCATTTAAATGACAGCTTATAGTATTATAAATCTTCTGCAAAAGAATGATCTAGTAATAATATATATAGGCAATCAAATAAATAAATTTTTTTGCTTGATTTTCGAATAAAAATGTATCGTTTCCACACCACCTAGCGGTAGATACAACAGTGCGTTTTTTTTAAAGTGGTTTCCCCGGGAGGCCTAATCCACTTACATCAAAACATATATTTTACTAATAAAAGTACTAATAAAAAGTACTTATAATATATGTGCTAATGATTTTAACATATGCAATGAATTTTATTTTTTTCCGTAAATATTCTTTACTATTGTACTAGTTTTATGTTTTTTGTGATATTTACAATTTCGTTAGAAATAAAACTATCTAACTACAATAAGTTATTTTGTAAATTATTTGTTTGTGTTCCAAATAGAAGAATATTTAAATAAATATTTAAAATATTTTATACACCAATCACAATAATTTGAAATCTAATTATTCGACAAAAATAAAACATGTTAATTAAAATATATTAAAATATTTTTTTGAAATTTTAAATTTGATTAAATGAATTTATATAATATTTTTTTTAATTTTTATCCATTATTATAAAAAATAAGCATAATTGAAAATATTTTTTAACGATAATAGAAATAAAATAGTAAATTAATGTACAAGTAAATGTCAAAGTACTATTATTAATACCTATACTATATACTATTATTAATACCTATACTATATACTATTATTAATACCTATACTATATACTATTATTAATACCTATACTATATACTATTATTAATACCTATACTATATACTATTATTAATACCTATACTATATACTATTATTAATACCTATACTATATACTATTATAAATAATAGTATATACTACTTAAGTTAATAAAATTACATAGTAAACTATTTAATATTTGAATACAAAAATTTTTTGCTGCAATATATTTTCATACACAGCACATACTTCTTTCATATCTGTAAAACATTGTTGTTCTTTCGGCTAAAGAAGCATAATATCATGAAAATACTCTTCATTTTCTACCAATTTTAATGGTTATCTATATTTAAAAAATACAGCCAAACATAACAATTTTTTCTAAACAGTTAGTGAAATTCTTTTTGTCAATCAATATCAAAACTATATAACACTTCACTTTTACAATGCAATGTTATTCATCGTTAGAAACGGGGCAAAGTTTTATATCTACCTAATATATAAAGTAATATGACCTTTTATTGGGTATTTTAAAAGTTTTCGGGATATATTAACATAAATCTGTCATCAAAGATACCAAACAATAATTATATTTGGGATTATCAGATTTTTAAAATATTATCTTTTTAATTAAATAATTAAAACACTTTTGAAACTATAAAATTAAACAAGAAAGACTAGTTCCAAGAAAAATTAATTACATTAAATAGAAGTAAATCATATTTTTTCATTATATAGAAAATTCAGCTAGGAAAATCAGAGCCTCTTTTTTCAAATGAAATGCAAATCTAAGATTGTTTATTGAATGTTGATGACTATTAAAATACAATAATTTATGAAAAATAATGACATAATTTTTGTACAAAAGTATTAAATTAAAATGGACAAATGAAAAAATTTGTAAGTGTTTCAACATTTTTCAATATAGATAAACTATTTATCATGAGCAACAAAATGAATTCCACAATGTTGAAACACGGTCATCTGCAGAACTGCATCTATTTAATGCGTGAAGTCATAACTCGTTGATCATTATTCCATTTACTTCATAAATGATTGTGAATATTTCTTGATTCTCACTGCACTCCTTAAAAAATTTGCCATCCAGAAGTTTGTGCCACAAAGATAATAACCACAATACAAAATTAAATTTAAGTAGACGAAGTCTGTGTTGAACTTAAAGAAGTGAACGTCTACATTTTAGTGCGTATCTTCATACAAATTACCTTCTTTGTCTGTTACAGCAAAAACGCTTTAATATTCTTTTTGAACATTGAAAAATATAATTGACAATGTATTTTATGAATTTTTAATTCCTTCGACGTGAGTTTTGATGAACAAAATATTATCCATATAAAATGATTAGTTTTTAATTAAAACAATTATTTAATTTAATAGAAACGTATATTTTATTTAATCAAATTAACTTTAATTAAATAAAAATTTACCATGGAATATAAAATATAACATTTTGACAATACTACAAGAAAAATTATTTTCCAGAGTACTTAATAAATATATCTAATTGAGCATATTTGCATCAGGTACCACATTTCTTTGTCAATTATAACAAGTTTTTAGTTAAATCAATAAACATAAATCAACCGATAGAGCTAATATAAAACATGATTAATCACTTTTATTGAAATTCAATCGTATATAATTTTACAAAAATCAATATTCATTTTAATCGGTCAAAGTCTCATTCTTCAATTGAATAGTAGGTATTTTATTTTAATTAAGTTAATATAGTATTCAAAATGATTACAATTATACTCAAATACTTTCTTTGAAATCCTTTTTATAAATGAATTCATAAAATGCACTAATAAACAAGTACATATATATTACTGATTATTGATTACTGTACTTACAATTATCAAATACTTAATATACTATAATTATTAAGTTTAATCATTATTAAATTAATATGCACAGATACACACATTTGATGAGTGTTTTTATTTTTCCTCGAATACTATCTTTACAATATTTTCTTAACGGGTAATTTCTCTTTTATTGTACAATAAGATATCAAGTCTAAACTATTAACCATGTTGAACTTTTCATATACAAGCCTTTCATTTAGTAAGTTTCTTTTCTGTTCTTATTTTTTTTTTGAAAAAATTATGGTAATCTTATGCATTAAAGATCTAACAATCAATTATAGACTCTACTTACGGTGAATAGCGACCCCATGCTGGATGAAGTATTCAAAATCATTTTTGAAGTTGTTTATCACTACCACGGGAATTCTTTGAAGAGCTCGAATGTACTTTAAACTGCTGAGTCTTAGCATTTATATAGTAAAGGAAAGATCCCTCCCCCCTCTAACACTATAATTCTATGTTACAATATTCGAATTATTGTCGTTACGATGTTCATTACACTCTCACTTTAATAGTAACCACCATCATAACAAGAATGCCGCTTTGCCTCGTCGATAAGTCAAATTATAGTATATTTCATTTTTTAATCAATTTTCAATTTTCAATCAAATTATCATTCATAATTTAATAATTGTGATAATATTGGTCTCTAAAAGTTGATAATATAGCTATTGTACAGTTATATATAAATTATACTAATATAAAATAATATAATAATAAAAACCATTTATTACATAATATATAATTATTAATTATGTATATAAGATTTTACATTATATTGTTTGAAGTCAATATATTATATCAAGTGTTAAATATTATCTTACACGCAGAAAACTATTTCCTGCGCAATAAAAAATAATATTTATATTAATATTTATAATAATATGTATATCGGGTCAAATTATAACTTATTAATAACGTGCAATTTATTGGTATAAATTGATATAAATACTATTTGTTATTTTACTGTTATGGAATAAGACGTAAGTATTATTTTAGATGTTCTTAATAATAGATAAATTTAATTAATAAATTAAAATTAGAATATATTAAAAAATGCCTGATATATATATATATATATATATATATATATATATATATATATATATATATACAAGAAAAATTTAAGATCACAATAAATATAAAATGTTAAATAATCTTTTAGAAATCTATATTATTCTGAAAGTAGTAAATCTAGATAAAGTATTCTTATAATTTATAATTAAGTATGAACTTGAAATACGATTTATTTAAAAATTTTACTCATTTAAATGGTGTTTGGAAAATAAAATTAAAAATAGAAATTCCTATAATATTTGAAATTTTCAAGTCTTTTAATCATTTTAAATAACGAATGAATTGATCAGTCAGTAGCTATATTGTATTACAACCATGATAAGCAATTTAAAATAAATTTAAAATTCAAAGTTAATTTCAGAAAATGAATAACATTTCTTAATACATTGAAGAGTATTTGCTCATTAGGGAAAACTGAAGATTTAGTTTTTCAGATAAAAGTTATAAATATATATATATCTTTAATTTACATAAAAATATGTAGTTCAGGTAGTTTTCTATAAAATTAATAAAATTTATGATCTCTATTTGTATATTTTAAAATAAATAAACTTTATCATAATTTTGTCAAAATATTATATAGTTTAATTTATAAAAGATCTTTAATATTGATCTAATCCTAAAATAAAATTTCTCGATTTGTAAATAACGTTATGCAAATTATTATTTATTTCATACTATTACATTTATATTTAAAAGTAGACTTTTGAGGTATATAGATGAATAGTTTTATTTTAATACTCTTTACTCAAAATATAGTTTTTTCGTTTACTTGCAGATACAAAAATTTATATTTTATTTTTCACAAACTAGATCTTTAAAAAGGTATTAAGAAGTAGCAGTTAATATCGTAAGAATTTGAAAATTAAACATTATTAATAAAAATGATAATATTTAAGAAACTTAAATTCTTTAATTACCGCGGTATAGTTTTATAATATTAGGTATAGTTTTTAATTAAATTGATTTTGTTTTAATATTAGAAAAAAATATCCTGAATAAATTGAATCATAGACATTTTTTTATTTTCATAACGTTCCCTAACTATTTTTTAACTATTTTTTAATTTTAATGAATCTATTAAAAATATATTAATGAATAAATTTTTACATCTTTCGAACATGTTGTTAGATATTAGAAGAATATGTCTATTCGAATGAACTTCATATATTAAATACAAATGAAAAGAAGAAATTCAGTGATCTTACATTTCGCTTATAATACATTATATAGAAAAAATGCTCAAATTTATAAATATAAAAGAATTCTTCATTTACTTCTACATCGATGCATGTTATGATGTTTAGGATGATAATATTGTTTCGCTCTAAATCTGTATTAAAATGTTTCACTTTTTTTCTGTTAGCTATAATTTATTTTTATTGCTAATAATATTAGGTAAGCATTAAAATGAATATTTAACTTTGCAATAGTTTGGTTGCTTAAAATCGTTAAAATAAGAGGTATTTCACATATAAAAAATGACAATAATTCATACTTCATAAACCACCGCTTTCACCAATATTCCTCTCGCTTTCTAGAATTTCACATTTGTATTCGCCGCGTCTCCTTTGTACTCACTTTGGCAACGTTGTTCGTTTGACTTGTAGCCAATACGTGCATTCGAAACATCCCAAACGAGTAAACAGATATAACGAACGTCGGTACTCGATGTATTCTTCGTATGCGCAGTAGCAGATGGAAAATGACGGTCAAATTTTACAATATGCTGTCAAGTTTTAATTTTATTTAATGAACTTCTAATTCAAATAATAAATTGAATAGATTAAATAATTATTTTAATAAAACTTAGTATGTAGATTTTTTTTTCTTAAAAATTCTACGTTATACAAGTTCTTTGTATACTTCTTCATACATGTGGATTTTTCAAATTTATGAATTAATAATTACTTGGTACCGAAGCAAAGTGCTTTGTTATTACAGTACACTACCTTCCTTTGGATATTGTTATTTAATAAGCAGAACAGCGAGGTCTAACAACATTTTTCCGTAATTTGTATTAAAATTATAGATTAATATAATTTATAATGCTTTAAATTATGCAGAGAAAATAATATAAATGAGAGCAGATCTGATATAAAACCGTTAGAAATGTATTCCACTTATTCTTAATTATTTTATCATCTATTAATAGGCAGTAGAAAAAAAAATTTATTTAGTTAGATGAATTTAATAATTAATTCAAATTTTATTTAAATGTTGTTCTTAATGAATTTTTACAACAATAAGGCAGAAGAACCGTCACGATACGCGAAATATTACAGTAAACTGATGGTTCGTAAAACATATTGTGTCCAACTTGATGATGCCGAATCCGGAACCTAGACATGTAACGTGGATGATGGTGGGGAGGTCGGAGCATTTCCGTCGTTTGCGTAGACGTCGAGCGGCATCGTGGCTTCTTCCTCTCTTCGCGTACGAACGTTGGTGAGGATAGATCTGGAGTTGCGGAAAACAAGGCATTGTCGCTTCTACGCCGCGTAAACCCTAAAGCGTACTTTCGGTTGATCGTTGAATTTCGCTTAACCAATAAGTTGTGGAGGAAAAGAAAACGTGGAAATATGGGCGAAGAAGCCGCCAATGTTAAGCCAGAGCCACAAGATGCTCAGCAAGACAACAAAAACGAAATTAACTCTAGTGGCGGCGGCGGGGGCGGCGGAGGCGGTGGTGGAGGACCTGGTGGTCCAGGTGGCGGTCGTGGAGGTCGCGGTGGACGTGGTGGAGGCGGTGGTGGCGGCAGCCGCGGAGATCGTAAAGGAGGATCTAGATTTTCTGGAGGAAGAGGTGGTAGTAATCAAGGAGGCCGAGGTGGACCTGGTGGAAATCCGGGTGGCCAGGGTATGGGTGGCGGAATGATGAACGACTTGCAGGTAATCCATATTTCCATTATATTTGATTTTTCCGCTGGACGACAATAATTCTGAAATCGCTTTAATACAAGAGGCGTCTAGGCTTCAGCCAACACATGACCGTATTCGCATGATCTTTTTTTTTAATAGTGTTAATTGCGAAAAATCATACTGAACTAAAATAATGCACAAAACCTCTTCAAGTATCGAATATTACAGAGCAAATTTTAGCTTCGCATAACTTGCGCATATAATTTGTGTGAATCGAATACCAAGTTTTAAAAATTATGTCCATTTCTGGAATATGTAGTGATTCATAGGTCATAGAATGAAAATTAAGTTAAATACATAATACATTACAAATAAAATTTATGTGCGCAGTTGACATTTTTCTTCCGTTATTATGTACTCATTTTTACATGAATATTTGGAAATGAGTAAGTTAGAATTTTGGTCCATTTAAGTGTTACAATTTTAATTATTGATACTGTACAGTATTTCAATTGTTATTACGATGCGTTTTGTCTTTTTTGAATCTTTACTAATAGATTTTATTCACATGAATTCTATGGAAAAGTACATTCAATATACGTCAGACCACGCGGGAGAATAAATTAATGGCCGCCGTTTTTCGACGTAGTTTCCACGTTAAGAGTGTAACGCAATAATTATGGTACTATCTGGGTTACAGATAATAGGAATTTAAGCAGAATGCATTTCCTATAATGGAGCTTAAGTATGTCTCCGCGCAGTTTATCGATTTTTATTCTCGTACCGCATCAACCAACGAAAATGGCTGCCAAATTAAAGCCGGTCGCTTATCTTGCCGTCGATACGTGCAAGAAACATGGCGTCGTTGCATTCACTTCGAAGAGGTCATAGTCACCTTGTTTTTCGGATCATTTTTTAAAATTATATTTTCTGACTTAATTGCAGTTGGTAAATCATAAATATGAAACAAATTATTTTAAAATATACTATTTTCAATTGTTATGACTTTAAATTACCGCGTCTGTTGGCCACATTTTAAAAAATGACTCAGTAAAATTTTATTAAGTTGGTTTTAAGAAAATCCGAATATTGAATTTTCAGCTTATAATACTGAAATGCAACAAAAATATTAAGAATTATTTCAAGAATTTTTCAAGATTTCATACTTTTGTTTATATTAAAAATATCAGGAATCTATTATAAACTGTAATTCATAGATGGATAAAATGAACAAAAAAATAATTAAAATTATTTTTGGATAATTGCAGGTTTACCCAATTACATTGTTTACAACGTTTATAAATGTCTAGTTAAAATTTAACTAAATAATTAACTGACAATTTTCTTAAGTTTCATGTAGAATTTTAATAATAAATCATTTAAAGTATTTTTGTAATTTATAATTTTTTATTTAAATATACTATTTTTAAGTAATGTATGTAACATTGATACAATTCATTTCACATTCCTTCCATTTTTAAATAAATTCCTTTGCTATCCTTATATATTATATGTATTAAATTTGGTTTTTAATAGATTTTCTTTTTTTGTAGATCAAGTCAATGCTTGAAAATTCAATGGATGATGGTATGATGAATCGTGGAGGTGTTGGTGGTGTTGGAATGAATAGAGGTCGTGGTGGTCGTGGAGGTGGTCGGGGAGGAGGTGGTGTAGGACACGGAGGTCATGGAGGACATGGAGGTCATGGGGGTCATGGAGGACATGGTGGTCAAGATAGAGGTGGAATGCAAAGTAGATCTCAAGATGATAGGCTGATGGAGCGTATTATGTCTATTTCTGGTCCAACACATGAATTACCGCCGCAAGATATTGAAGAAAAGAAATTCAGTGGTAGAAATCGTCTATATGTTGGAAATTTGACTAACGATATTTCTGAAGAGGAAATCCAACAGATGTTTAGTTCATATGGTGAAACTTCTGAATTGTTTATCAACAAGGAAAAAAATTTTGCTTTTTTAAGATTGGTAAGAAGTTAATTTAGTTGAATTTCACTAACTTGTAATTCTAAAATGATTATTCAAATTACCGTTTGACACAAATGATATTAACTCCTGGCTGCTCTTTATATGAATTTAATTATAATTTTAATGTATTAAAAGGATTTTCTGTATAGTTTTTACTTATATGAAATATTTTTGTACTAGGATTTTCATGCTAATGCTGAAAAAGCTAAACGTGAGCTAGATGGTACAGTTAGAAAAGGTCGTGTACTTAAAGTGCGTTTTGCACCACACTCCTCAATAATCAAAGTTAAGAATTTAACACCCTGGATATCTAATGAACTTCTTGCTCATGCATTCGGTGTCTTTGGAGAGATTGAGCGAGCTGTTGTTATTGGTGATGAAAGGGGAAAATCTACTGGAGAAGGAATTGTAGAATATTCACGAAAACCTTCTGCACAAATGGCTCTTCGAAAATGTACTGAAGGCTGTTACTTCCTAACTGCGTAAGTTATATTATCCTGATGGAAACTTAAAAACAGGTTATTAAATTATTGAGGAATACCCCTACGCCACGCTTGTTTAATCATTTTGATTTGCAAGTGCCAGAAAATAAGATTTCTAAAGGGGAAAATTAAATAAATATCCGGCTAGGAAGCATAGCTTGGTTTTGAAATACCTTACTGTGTGCCGAAAGATTAGGATACAGATTACAGATTTTTTTATTTATTTTTATTAGAATAAACTAATTAAATTTTTACATTTAATTTAATTTTACAGGTCTCTTCGCCCTGTTGTTGTAGAACCTTTTGAACAAAACGATGACATTGATGGTTATCCTGATAAGAATCTTCCTAAAAAGAACGCTGACTTTTATAAGGCACGTGAAGTTGGACCACGTTTTGCATCTATTGGAAGTTTTGAACACGAATATGGAACAAGATGGAAACAGTTGCATGAGTTGTACAAGCAAAAAGAAGAGGCATTAAAGAGAGAAATGTCAATGGAAGAGGAAAAACTGGAAGCTCAAATGGAATTTGCTAGATATGAACATGAGACAGAACTTCTAAGAGAACGTAAGTTGAATTTATTTTTGATTTTTTTAAATTAATTTTATAGTGTATATTACTCCCAAGCATCGCTTTATAATTACTTTTATCAATATATAATTATAATTATATGTTTTAAGCTTCTTCAAATGTACGATTTAACAAAATTTCATTAAGATTTGATAAATGAAAAATAAATTTTTTATTATTTTTTTTTTATTTTTTTTTAGAACTTCGTATACGTGAAGCTGATCGTGAGAGACAAAAACGCGAATGGGAAATGAAGGAGAGGCAGGCAGAGGAACAGAGAACTCGTGAAGAAGAGCTACGTCGTAGGCAACAAGAGGAGATGGCTCTTAGAATTAGGCGACAAGAAGAAGAGCTTCATAGAAGACAACAAGAAAATAATCTGTTTATGCAGGTTAATAAAAATTAGTTTATTACCGTTGATTTAATAGAATTTCAAAAATTTCCATAAATTACAATTAATTTTGATATTGTGAATTTCATAGAATATTTTATTCTATAAAAATTGTATAACAATAAAAGTTTTAAAAATATTTCTTATAAAATTGAAGAGCTGTTTTATGCAATAAATCTTATATTTTAATATTTATTTTTGTCATTCAGGAACAAGCCATGCGTGGTGGAGGAGGAGGTGGTGGTGCTGGAGGAGGTGGAGGTGGTGCTGCTAAAAACTTCGATGGCATTCCATCTGAACGTGATGGTTATCCTCCAGTAGAAGGTATATTTTTCAAGGATAGAAATAAATTGATACTACTAAGATATTTTGTTTATTTAAAATGAATTTTATTCTTCAATAAATATTAATTTATTTTTGTTTTCATTCTTTTTTTACAGCAGGAAACAACTTACCAGTGGTAATGTATACTTTTGATTTCTACACTTTGTAACTCTTTATGTTGGAATCTATTGTATTCTTTTCCTCATTTTACTTTCTTTCTTCTATTAAAAAGTTATTTTACAATCTGGATTATTTACCAGACATACTTAAGTTCTGGAATACTTTACAATCTTCGGGAAAAATATTGAAAAAAATATACAATTTTTTATGCATGATCTTTTTTTTGTATAATCTTTTATGATGCTTTCGTGAAATTTTTTGAAATAAATTTTAAAAAGTATGTCGTCAAGTACAGAATTTCGATGTCTGCATTATTTTTATAAAAAATATATCAAGCAATTGGATTTTTAATAAATTTTTTATATTTGGTTTTTGAATGTACGAATTTGAAAAGTGCACATAATTCAAAACACGTGGAGGGGTTGATGAGCACTGACAGCTTTAATCAAATTCCCTTTTATATCTTATGTTGGTTAAAAGAAGCTGGAGAGTTTGGAGTGACACCAATGTAAATTATCAATTTTATAATCTTGATAGGTCAAAAAATAAAGTATTAGGTACCTTAAGTCTAATTTACACCATTACGACTTCCTTATATGAACATATTTGGGATATGAAGTGAAAACCTAAATCTTTAACCATGAATACAAATTTTAGGTAGGTCTTGAATTATCATTGACTGATTGAATAATTATTATTCTTAACCCTTTGGAGCTAGTTTATATTTATTATCATAAAGATGTACTTATAGGCTTATTACTTAGTACAGAATTAGCTTTTCCTATTTAAAAATGTTTATTGTACTTAATTAATTTAACTAACCAATGTAGTGGATTATTGCATTTTTTACAAATATAATTTAAATTATTTTTAAAACTTCAAAGGGTTAACAATATCTTAATCTAGCAATAAAAGTATGTTTTTAAAGATTAATACGAAATAGTGTATTTCGTATTTTATAGACGTATATATTTTATATATTCGTCATTTATATTTATATTAAAATGATAGCAAATACATATATTTTCTACTTAGCACAAATTTCACTACTACTTATATCTTAAGTTTTTTTTTAACTTTAAATTATAAGATGCTCTTATGTATCTTATTGCAAGTAAACTTGCTTTATTCTTAATATTATTTTTGTGTTTCACTTGATTTCTCCACGTGCTTGCAGACTAGATATTCTGTATAACAAAATCGTTATGTATTATATAATCTTAAAATTACTAATGGAACTACTGAGTGCTTTATTTTATAATTTAAATATTTTAACAGTATAAAATTGAATTGTATATCTAAAAGTGGAAAAAATTTATGCATTTAAAAAGCATTGGAAAAGATTTAGTAATTTAATTCTTTTACTGATTAAATTACATAATGAATTAATATATATTACATACATGAATTTATCCTCACCAGCACAAATAATAAAAAAAATTGTATGTATATATTAATTAATTATTACAATCCACTTTTAGAGATTTAATCATTCTATATTTTTTTGACAGACCAAGAAATGCCCAACTGCACATAAAATGTGCTACTTAGTCAAATTTTATAATCACGAGTTCATGACTTAATTATATATGCGCTCGTTCCGTAATTTTTGGGAAATGTAAAACAAACTATTGCAAAACCTATACTAATATAAGGATAATTTAATTGACTTTTAATAGTCAATATGAAATTTGTTAATATTAAACAATTAAAACCTTTATCTGTACACAGATCCTATAGTTATCGGTAATTTATGCTACTTTTTTAAGTTTTTAATAATATTTAATAATTCATTAATCAAAACTTAAATCAAATTTATATATATAACAAATTTTAATAAGTTTTTTGTAAGTATTAATTTATTCTTATTACTAGTACAATGACGATCTAAGTTAAAAGTTAAATTGTTTAAATATTAAAACAAAAACTTAATTTATGTAAAGTTTTGAGACCTTGATCACGTCTCATTGCTTCATGAACCGCATTTTTAGGTTTACGAACAATTTAAATACAACTTATCATTGTTTGACTGGTGATTTTTGTTTCTTAAATTCTAAACGAAGTGAAATTTACAGTATGGATGGGGACATTAAGATATGACTCTTAAGTCACAAGTACTTTGACCTGTAAGCCAGTGGTAGTTTAAATAACTATGTTATCAGTTCTAAAGTATCTTGTGTATTACATTGAGTCACTTAATTTTGATAAATTAACAAACTTCAAACAAAATCAACCTACCACTACTTATATACTATTAGATATATTATGGTTCTTTTATGCTCTTTTAAATAATAGAACTTAACAATTTAATTGTTTGAATATTATTTGTTTTCGTAAGCTTTGAACTTAAGATTGTATCGAAGTTTTGAGCGTAAAGGAATTAACCAAATTTATTTAGCTGCATAGTTATTTCACAAGTTTTGTCGATTTCAAATTGGCAAACAAAAAAGAAGAAATAATAGCTTATAAAGAAGAAATAATAGCTTATTATCCTTTCATGTAGCCATTATGTACTGCAATATGGTTTACTAACCTGACTACTATGATCTAACAAAATTAATTTATGATGATTAGACTTGCTTATACGCGCACAACTACTTTGAAAAACCTGTAAGAGATTTAAATCTCTTTAAAAAATTTTACTCTTTACTACTTAAGTTGGGCATTTACTTGGTCTGCTGAACAATCTGACTTTTCGGGTAGGACTGCAATATTTACTGTAACTGAGGTTACTATGCGACTCGTATGTTTTGTTTATATTGTAGGGGTCGGCAAGACCGATTTTATTGTATATAAAATGCAAAACAACAAATGCTTTTGTATTTAAAGATATTTTTAAATATAGATGTATTTGAATGTAGTATTTAAAAACTCGTTTACGAAGGTATTGTACTGAAAACTTGCTATTGTTAAAGAAAGTCGATTATGAGAATTATATATTAAGTAGCTTTATACATAAAAAAAATTAAGTATATATTTTTTCATTCAGAAATAAATATTTAAAAGATTTTTTAATATGTAAAAATGTGTAAAATCTAAAATGGATCAATTTAATATTAGATTGATTTATTATAAAACTGTTGGTGCATCGTGACAAAAATGTTCAATTTGTATACTTAAGCTAAGCAAAATTATGGTACTTTTCAAACAGATTGGTTGAAAACGCACATATTTTCTATATTTAGTAGTTTTATATTTCTTGAAATTTATTATGTCAGTTATATCTATATTATACAATTACTTTTACAATGTCCTAACGTAACATTAAAATATTTCGTTTTTTTATACTTTATACCTCAAGTCTTCTGAATATAATTAGCAAAAGTTAAACGTAATATATGATACATTGAAAATAAGTTCCAAGTAAAGCATAAATCCAAATTCTACCATAATGAAAACAAGAACTTAATATTATGGAACATGGTGTTCATTAAGAAAAATATAATTTTAGAAAATAGTGTAATTAATAGAATATTTAATGTAAGACTCTAATTATGCAAATTTAGTCAAAATCTATTTTGCAAAATGTTGGAGCCAGAAGTAAAATAAGAAAACTTCTATTTGAATTATTATTCTTATCGTTCTCAACCATATAATCTGACATCAAACGAAAAACCAAAAACTTATTTTTGACAAGTCAACGCTTCAAAAAGTTATATTGGTTTCGAAAATATTTGTATGTATGAAACAATAATATTTTTAGAAGAAATACATTTTATATAGTAATACATCATATTCGAAATTATTCGTAAAAAATCTTCGTTTTGCAAATAAATCAGCCCAAAATTTTAGGATATTGAATACTGTTTATGAAAATATCTTCATATTTAAACTTTGAAGATACTATTTTGTGGAAAAAAGTTACATGATAGTTTTCATATTGGAAATTGAATTATATTTCTTTTTTAAAGTAAAACATGGCTATAATTTTTATTTTGAACTATTTAAAAATTATCTGAATTCAACGTATATAATATAGAATTGTTTTATAACATTTAATTTTTAATTTATGATTTATCATATATAATCATTAGGTAATTATATTCATTAAAAAAGTTTAATTTTTAAAATGTAAAATAACAAAGATTTTTTTTATGTAAAAAAAAGAATTAAGTATACAAAATAAAAAAGAAATTTATAATGTATGATTAAAAAAAGATAATCATGTCTTAATTTAAACTATATACTTGTTAAACAAATAATTTATGTTTTTTAAATATTACTTTTAAATTAAACGCTTTGATTTAAATACAATTTTTTAATATTTAAATGTTTAACATGTATAAATACCTGTATTTAAAGATATTGAAGATTCTTCGTATTTGTATATATTTTCAACGCTAATTCGAGTAAGTGACCTTTAATAACTGATTATTTGCGATAATAAAAATTTTTTAATTTATTATCGCAAATGGTGAATTATATTGTCCCAATATTCTATATTATCTCGTTAATAATACATCTGTGAATCGCCGACTTTCTACATTTTATTCAGAAAATATATTTTACATTAGTCTTAAAAACTTGCCGATCCCTGTGCAGTGTAAAGAAAAAACAAATGTTTTCACCACTTACTAGTTATTTATTTAAAAAAAAAATTCTAACATTGTATTTTTTCCCCTTTCTTTTTTTCTATGTGATTTGACGAAAATTGACGATGACCTGTCTGCTGCTGTTGAACAATGGATGGTCGCACCCTCTATGTCTGTGTATCGTTCAAAACATTATTTAAGCAAATAACGGTACTCTCTCGTGCCACAAAACAAATTCGCAAATTCATTGATTATATTATAAAAAAAAAACACACACATTGCTGTGTATTTAGGATCCAAAGTCCTTCATGGACCAGTATAACAATATGGAACGCAACAATCGCGGGGGTTACAATGATGATCGTGGCCAGATAATGGATCTGATGGACATGAGGGTGGATATGGGCAATATGGGCACCAATCGGGGCGGCGCAGGTGGCGGCGGCGGTCGTTGGCAGGGTGGCAACGATCGTCAGCGGCCGGACGACTTCCCCAACAAGAGGAGGCGTTACTAAAAAAAAAATGAAAAAAGATAAAAGAACAATAATAATGTTGCGTTTTTAAACGCTTAGAGATTATTAATTCTTCAACGTCACCAAGAATGCGCCCACATATGCATATACATTTTTTTAAGTTATACTATTCGTGCGACATTAATGATTCTTTTTGACGCTTTAAAGAAGAGAAAAAACTAAACAGAATCCGTAAGGATTCCTTTTAAGACACAATATATTTGTATATCGGATTATGTTTCGTTTTGAAGAAAATGAAAAATGGAACCATGAAGATTATTATTCGGTTTTGATAAAACTACAGATATTGCAAGGACGTTTGAGGGCTTGTATGAAATATTTTGATAGATTTCATGCGATAAGCATCTAACCTTTTCAAGTATATAGTGTAAGGTTCTTAAGAAGCGATTAAGATATTTTATTTAAGTATTCGTAAATTTCGATCCAAGATCTTCGATGACAATTCAGTGTACCAGTAATTTTAGAATTATTATTTGGTGATTTCAATCAATGCTGTTTGCATGAACAAATATAATTTGAATTCAACAATATTTTACTCTCTATTAATATTAAAGTCCTACTTTCTTATATATAGAATTTTATAGGAAAAAATTTAAAGGAAACTTCGTCTAATTTTGAGAAATAGTAGTGTCATATATGTCTACTAAAGCTCTTCCTGTCGCTCTTCACTCGAAAAAATATGTGTGGT
Source organism: Wiebesia pumilae (assembly GCA_018907045.1). NCBI lineage: Eukaryota > Metazoa > Arthropoda > Insecta > Hymenoptera > Agaonidae > Wiebesia > Wiebesia pumilae. The sequence goes on from JACCHZ010000104.1 coordinate 4,034,533, forward strand.
ATTTGTCTTATGCTTGTTATTTTACATCTTTTGATGTTCACATGATACTTGTTTGAGTTCTTGGAGCTTCTATTTTATTAAAATTCATCGATTAAGGAATTAAGTGCACTGTAGGACTGAATAGAAATAATTAATTTTATCAATAGACTGCATTGTATTTTAGTTAAAATAAGTGTTGATTGTAATTATTGAATTAGAATCTATTATTTTTAGATATAACTGAATTATTACTGAAACGCTCGGATTGAAAAATCAAGATAGGAAGTTAATCATAATTACAGTACTCTAAATAAACTGTGGCGAATATAATAAATTCTTCAACAAGCTAATTACAATAATTATTCATATTTCATTATCTTTATATATTCGTTTTATTGCTGTAAATTTAAAAGACTAACGAAAGTGACAGCGATTTTTCAAAAAAAAAAGAACAATGACCCACATTTATATTTATTAACAATGCAATTCTTGAATAAATATATGTGTAATAAAAGAACATGTTTTTTAATTATACGAACAGCAATATTACGATCCACGTCATATTACTTATTTATATTAAACAATTATTACATTAGAATAGTATTAGTGTACGCAATATTTGTCTCTTAATAAATTAATTTCGTTACAAGTTTTTTTTAATTAAATATTAGTTAGCTATAATATAGATTTTTCTAATACGTAAGTTTATTTACTGAATTGGATATAGTATTCATGAAATAATTATTTTATTTAAAATAATTTTTATACATAATTAAAACTTACAATAATTGATTTGTACTGTCGAAAATAAAATTATAATATTTTATTAAGCAAATTTTAATTGCATACGTTTAAAATTGTCCTTTTGTAATAGTTCATAATAAACATACCTTTAAAACTAATGTGTATTCAAAAAATTATTCTTAATAATCTAAAAATATCAACATTCCATATAAAATATTATTTAGATTTTTTTCTTATATATACGCGAAATAATTTCGCAAATTGAAATTTGAAATAAGTGAAATGCGTAAAAGTAACATTCTAAGTTCGCATATACCGTCGATAATTTATATTTTTTTACGTTTACACAACTAATCGTTATTATTTTCAGCTTTATTAGAATTCCAAGCAATTATCAAAATACGGTAAAAAAGAATTAAAATCTATTATACTGAGTAGTATTATTATGCACTTTAATTATATCTTAAGTATTAATTCAAGGTTATCATGGGAATCAAAGCAATTACTGTTGATTTTGAAAATTCTATTTAAAAAATAATTCCTTAATTTTTTAATTGTATTACAAAAAATGTTTTTTATTAGTGATATAAAAAATTTTAAACGTTCATATAATTGAATCACATTGCGTATAACTGTTTTCTAATAATGGGGTCTGGGATGGGAGTACATTTTATTTCACTTGAATCTTGCAACTTGTTTAATTTGTAATCTTATGAGTATTTAATCTTAATTGTGAATGAAAGTGTAAGTAAAAATTCTTTTGGATTATTTCATAATTTATAATTTTAATATTTTATTTATCATTTATGTACATATATTATTTAAAACTTTATAAATTTATTCACTGGTTTACTTATGAAGTATTTAAAATTTGATTTATGTGTATAAACTTTTTGTAAACATTTATTTCTCTTACATCATTTTAATTATGATATGTACCTTCTTTTACTTTATTTTTATAAACGTTCATTTAATAACATTAATAAATAAATACAATTTATACCTAAAACATTATACTACCAATTTAAAATAAAATAAAAATCCATGGTAAAAGCTTATTTGGACCAAAGTAAGATGATCACCTAGCTCTTATTGCAACAACTGCTGACATTAGGAGATTAATTGTGCATATAATGCACTTCTACCAAATATTAGAGCTCGAGAAAAGAAACAATTTTATGGAGGAGAGACAGACAACTTTAGCAAGAATATGACTTACTTTCTTGAAACCTCTTAGCAATGAACCGTTCGATTTTGAGGTGAGTAGAATGTGAAAATTTTCAAATTATATAATATCCTTTACACTTTTGGGTGGGTTCTGAAAATGTGTGTAACAATTGTTAAAATGTCTGAACGATAAATTTGTCCTTGCAGTGACAAGTAGTCAATGACTTTAATCATATAAATTAATAAGTCGTTATTTAACCATCTTTTCAATGCGAAATAAATTGGAAATTTTTATATAGGAGTGAAATTTAGGCTTTTAGGATTCTTAAATATTATTTAAATACACTGTTTTGAATGTATTTGGAATTCGTTCTGATTAAACAGCAGCCCAGATGCATTTTTAAATTCCTCAGACAGCCAAATTTCCAACTGACACCGTATGAACCAAATAAAGGCTGTTTGGGATATTATTTTTAAATCTGAGCTGTACAATCTCTTACGAAAGTAAAAAAATCTTGATACAAGGAACATAATTGGTTGTTCTGTGTCTTATCTATTTAAGAGAGAAATTTTTTGCAAGCGATTATGTAAATAACAACTAGTTAGGTTATTTGTATTGAATCTAAGGTGTGCTAGATTAGATTGAAGTCTTACAATAATTATAATACTAGAATTTTGTTGCTTTAGTTTTAGTATGAATACAATACTAAACTTAGATAGTATAAGTGGTACAGTAATGTCCGTTAATTTTAATTTTTTTTTATTGCTTATTATAGCATATATTGTTTAAATCTCTTATTGCAATTGTTATATCATTTCAAAAAATATTTTTCACGAGCAATTGTTTCGCATTATATAAAAAGTACTAATTTTAATTCAAATTATTTAAAAAGGCCATAATGACAATCGAAATATTTTACAGTGATTGGTAGTGTATCACATTCATAATACTTTACATAGCGTCTTTAAAAAAAATTTAGAACATTCTAAACTTTTTCTATTTTAATAATTTGTTGGCATATTTTATTATATTAAAAATCATTTTGTTATGTTTTTTATTATCATTAATAATATGATAATCAATCAAAATGTTATCTATACACACGATACAGCAAACCCTGTGCGTTAAATATTGTTTTAATGCATATTTGACATGAGAACCCTTTAATTAAAAAAAATATTGAATAAGCGCAATTGCATTAACAGCCTAAAACAATTAGAAATCCATTAAAGGTTCAATCATATAAAAACCTTACAAATTTTGACGAAAAACAAGGTTGAATGTGATTTAGAACTATTCTATTTGTTTCTTATTGTTAGGTGATATAAGAATAAAACGCCGCACTTAAGAATTAATTTTTACACTGTATATAAAGTTGTTATTAAATTTACATATAACTATAATTTTGAAATAGAAGATAAAAAAATAATGTTGTCAATAACAAAATTGTCCGTAAATGTTGAATCGTATTCAATATTTTCATTACTGAAGTTAATACATTAAGGATTTTTAACAAATGGTTACTAAATGTTACTAAACCTCATTTTGAAGTTTATATGTACATAATTTCTTAATAGATCAAAGATACGTTAGGGATATACGTGATAATCGTCAGTAATTGAATATCAGTGTTTCATACACGCAGTTACAAGGAATTTAAAACATTGTTAGAAAATTTGGTATTAAGTGTTCAAATTAATATAAGGCTTTCTTTAAATTTATAATTTAAAATTTTATTTTATATAATTTTTTATAGTAATATCTACAATATTTGCTTAACAGTTGTAAAAGTATGATTAGTATTATAATTAAAAAGTATATGATATATTTTATTATCGTATGTTAACTCTACAAAAATCTGATATTTCGTGGAATTAAATAAATTGTGTTATAACTAATGAAGAAATTTGTGTGAAATTGTTAATCTTCATCAGTTTTATTAAAACATGAAAAATATATGTACTCGATTACAATATGTTTGTAGCATGCTATTAAAACGGTTTGCTTTGAGATATTTTATATTTTTGTAACATTATTAAGCTGGATTTATTGTTTTTTAAAAAAATTTATAACACAATATTGCTTCGTTATTTTTCTGTTTCCAGTATAATTTTGCATTGCATATCTTACAGTTTATAGCCTATATTAGTTTTCTGTTTCTTAAGAAAGGTATAATATTTTACTTATTTATTATGAATTTCCATATAAAAATAATTATATACTTAGTCAACGTACATGAAATTTATGCAAAGTTTAATATAATTGACTTATATATACGAAAATTTTGAAGTTTTCTTATACACGTTTGTCAATTATAACGAATCTATAGCTAGTATAAAAAATATATATTTAACAGTAATTAGTTAATTAATTATTTATTTATACTTTTATTTATTAAATTAATGTAGAAAAATTATCAGAAATTTTAATTCTAGAAATAAAATTACTAAAATTTAAATATTACTTTATTCAAGCTGTTAAAATGAATATCAAGAATATTTTTAGTTTAATTTACTTTTTATAACATTTGTTTACATTGTTATTTGATTACTCAAAATTTTTTAAATATATTATACATGTTAATGAACTTATTTAAATCGTTTCATAGAATTATTGCATAATTTAAAAAATATAGTAGATGTAGTTTAAATGAATTCATAAGTGATTTTGATGGTACTAAAATTTTTTAGAGATCAAATCATTTTTATCAAGAAATTTATATTACTATTATGTCTTTAGTGTATTATTGAACAAAATCTAGACTAAAAATAAAAATTCATTCTTAAAATGTTATTTATTTAATAATAATAATAATAATCTTTTGACTGACTTAATGTTTGAAAAAATTTTATCGAATATAGTACAAATAATTTGGAAATAGTTGCTTATGTTAATTATTATTGAATTACTATTCAACTAATTGATCTGATTCTTTAGATATTTTTAATTTTAAATACTCAACTCCTTATAAACTGATATGTATATATTGAATTTAGCGCTTATAACAAATAATTTTGCGAGCTACAAAAACTTAATAATTGTACATAGATATTGTGCCAATCACTGTTAGGTAGTGGACTGATAACTGTACAACTTATATTTAGTATCTTAACCTTCTACAAATTTTTACAAGACTTGGTTAATTCTTTTTTTTTTAAGTTTTAAACGAAAGTTACCAATGCACTATTGTTTAAAATTAGTGAACATGAAATATATGTGAATATGTATAAATATACATGCTTCATATTCCTAGAGAGGAAATTAAGATTTCGATGATTCATCGATTCATTTCTATGAAACATGGTTCTCAAAAGCACACAAATTAACTAATCCTTTTACAGTTATCTTCAATAAAAAAACTATGAGATCTTTCTACAATTTAAGTTCTTTTTATTTTAATTAAAAATTTGAACAATAATTATTTGATTTTTTAATTTTTTCATAAAGTAGATGGTTATAAAATTTTTCAAAAATTTATACTTACATATTTTTAAATGTTTACAGATTTGTGATGCTGGCTAAATGGATGAAACGACAGTTCCTCTTAATTTCAGGTATATAATGTTTTTTCTGCTATTTTATTAATAAAGAATAAATACATAACCTTCATACGATACTTAATTGATATTACAAATCATATAAATCTGTAAATTTAGATATTGTTACGGATGTCGATATACGTAACAATATTAAGGGAAAACTATTAACTAAAACTATTATCTGTTAACTAATTTGGTTTATGATGATAAACCAAAATGATAAAGAATTTTGTAACAGTGAGTAACATCTATTTTAATCTATTAGATCGATTTTAAACTACGTAATTAAAAGACAATTTTAGAATAATTTTAATTGCATATCCTTGCAACTATTAGACTTGCAATGTATTAACAACTTTCTCATTTACTAATATATTTGACAATATATGGTATATATGTATGGTAATTGCCTTATTTTTATAATTTTATAGGTAATGCAAAACATTTTGAAGAAATGATAATTGAAATTAATCTTCACAATTATTGGTTCGATTATGATGTCTGTAAACTATTTTGGTAAGTTAAGATTTTTCATATGTAAATACTTTTTTTTAATTAAATTTATTAAATTAAATTTAAATGATGATAATCTTTCGGGTCTGAATATTTTGATGGAAAATTTTCCAACGTGTGCTGATGAAATTTTTGATTATTTAATTTGATATTGTTTCAAAATCGTGAATTAATTTTTCTTGTTATATTCTCTAGGGAACAGTTATATTCATCTTTAAATTTAAAGATGCAAGATTGAATGTGTTTTTGGATCGGAACGAAATTGGCAGGATCCGTATAATTCAACGATTAAAGAAAAAACCTAAGGACAAAATGACATTATTCACTGTTCTAGGTACATTTTTTTAAATCTTATTTTTTCATATTTAACTTAATACATTCTAAATGATGTATTAAACAGACTAGAGTTTCTGAATATATTTGAAGATAATATTGTTCTGATTCAAACGATTCATTATTAAAACTTTTTAGAAAAAGTAAAATATTATGTAAAGAATAATTTTATTATTTGTTTTAGATTGAAATACTTTGAATATAAGGGATGCATGTTTAAGCAATATAAAATTATGGTGAGATTAATTTGTATTTTTATTTTTTTCTATACGTGTGTTTGTGTACATTATGAAAAAAGTTAAATAAATTAACAGATTTTCTTTATTCTCTTCAGAAAGTATACAATTACAAAATGCTATATCTTATAGTTTTCTTAATGTAATTTATAAACAAAAACAGCTTTTAGATATGTTGCTTATAATACGTCTAACTATTATTTGTACATATGAAATAATTAAAGTGATTACAATATGTAAGTGACCTCGTTCAGAATATCTGTAGTTCTAATAATTCTTTCAATTTCATATAAAAAAGATATACTTGTACCTTTTATGAAAAGATTGTATTTTACTTTCAATTAAAAAATGGGAACTTTTTAAAATACTTATCCAAATACATCTAATTTTCGTAAAAGTAAGATATACTGTAAATTATAAATTAATTTAAATCGAAAAAATCTTATCTATAAAACCCTAAATTCGGATATTTATTTTAATTGCAGTTGTTATTGTTTACTTTTTCTTCATTCAATTAAAGAAATTTATTGTGATTTCATTATTGAAATCCTTACAAGTATTTTAAATTGTATGATGAAGTTTTTAAATTGACCATCTTTCGGGACTGAAAGCATTGATGCGAATTCTCAATCTGATAAATTTAAAATAAAATAGCACTTTGTTAATTAAATTCGGCGTTATATTAATAATACAGTTTTCATTTTCAGATCATCATTCAAATCAATTAACAGGTCATATCATTACTTCAAATTTTATAAGGTAATTTTAATTTTCTTAAAATTGTTAATTTTATCTTTTCGATTATAAAATAATTTTTTTTGATGAATTTGGCTAGAGTCCTGAATTAAAGATGACATTATTTCGTTCATTTGCTGATTTTTATAAAATTTAGAAATACACCTTAACAAATACCTATTCTTAATTAATGAAGTTCATTTTGTTTCAGAATTCAACTGGGGAAATTCAAGAAATAAAATAAATGACGTAATTATTGACATTTGTACTGAAAAAGAAACAATAAAAGAGATTTATTATATATTTACTGTTTTCTTGTTTTATTTAAAATGCAAACAATTGGAATGGTTAAAAAAGAAATATTACACAAAATTGATAAAGATAGCGTGGAAAAAGCTTCGACAAAATTTTATTGTTAATCGCAGATAAAGCCTTATACAGTTTCACACGAAGTCGATCGTAGTTTTGTATTAATGTCAAAAGTTTACAATCGAATGTTATACATAAATATAAATTCGACGATGCACGTGTTCTTGTTTGTGTGCCATGAAAGGTACAAAAATGATTTTGAGTCTCCTCTTTATTATTTTTTTGTGATGAGCTGGATAAACAATTAATTAACCATGAGTGAGAGCGACAAGCTTTTTTACCATTGTTTTTTTATTAGGTTTATTTGTGATGTAAGGAATTGTATTCTGAAGTGCACATTGTATTCTTTATTTTTGTTTCTGGATAATTGGAAGTATAGAAGTGATTGCGATATGCTTATCCTTTAATGTTCATAATTAAACAACATGGCCGGAGCAGGTGGAAGGAACAATTTTGGTGTCTTGTAATTCTATAACTAACTAATCTACATCTACTTGCTTTGTTACTGTTTAATTATTTTTAAACTTATAACTGAAATGGACAAATGCTACCAGTTTTTTAAAGAATATAGTAATATCGTTAGTAAAACATTTTAAATGTGCAAATAACTAATACAAATAATGTCAACACGTTCACATATTATTTGTTTTATTTTAGAATAATAAAAACAGAAGTTAAATTTGGCAAAATTATTATGTTTTGCCATTGAAATCATCCGTTTAGCAATGTTCTTGCAGTTGTACATGTTTAATTTGGCTGTATTTCACATTTATTAAGAGTGATTAGAATTAAAGAATATTAAAAAATACTTGTAATAGCATTTGTGCCAATTTCTTATATTGAAGTCTAATTAATTTTCAAAACATGACTTCGTGCATATATTCAGTTTATTAAATATGATTATTTTGCTAAATTTTAACTTGTCGAACAATTTTAACGCAATTTTTAGCAACATATATCATTATTCTCTCTTTAATTTTTCATACTTAATAATTATATTTTATTTTAGTTTTTATTTATTGTAGATCACAGACAACTTGTTCTTAAGTCATAAAAACAATTCAATTATCTTTCCCCATATATAGAAGCGCGTTTACTAAATTAGTGTATGTTGCATTTATTCCTTTTTATTTGTGTAATGTATTTGTGTCGAACGTTTGAGTTTACAAAGAACTTCTAGGACTGTACATACGCTTATATATCAATTCATGCATGTATCAACACTTTAGTCAGGAAATATAGCTCCGTGCTATTGATAAATTTATAAAAGCGAGTACATTAAGAATTAAAATCATTGGACGGTCGAAGTTCTTTAAGATGAAGATCGCAAAATTAATTCATCTCGTGTGTTACTTTTATATCACGTAGAAAGCAAAAATAGTTTATAGTTAAAAGAATGAAACAATTTCGAAAAAGTGTATTAAAAAATAGCTTTTATTTGTATTTTATATTTCGTTTGATAAAAAAGCCGAAACTTTATTTAAGAATAATTGAAGTGTATAAATATAGTTTAAAATGTCAAATTTAGAAATGAAATTGCCAAGCGTTCATATTTATATAAATATACGACATAAGTTTCATTCGAAATTGATTATTATTGCCTGTATGATCGACGGCACGCACAACGGGGAAAAATACCTTGAACAAAAGGAATATGACGTCTGCAGACATTCACGTTCGCAATGCTTTATCTTATATTTCATTGGTGTATACCTTCTATAATCATACAATTTCATTTATTTCTCGGTCCTTCACTATCGTATTAATTTTAATATTTTGTGTATGTGTACCCATATATTATTCGTAATGAGGGTCAGATAAAATGAACGGTAAAATGTAACGTGAAATAGTTGTATTTTTCATTGAAATTTATAAATAAATTTATAATAGTAAAATATTAAATATTTTCATAATCAGGTTTTAAAAAAATTTTTTTACATTTAACAAAATTTATTGAAAAGAAATTGTAATTAATAAAAAAGTAATAATGTGCGATTCAAAAAAATACAAGATTAATTATCTTCTTTATAAAATTAATACTTTTTGTATTATTTTAGCTAGCACCGTTTTTTAATTTATATTTACATTTTACAATTCACTTTAGACTGTGTTTTATGTTCTCAGTATGATAACGCGTTGATTGCTACGATGCACAATACAGTAGAAATGCGATATTAAATGGTCACACAACAAGCTTATGCAATCAGTTAAATTACAATTTGTCTTTAAATTCTTTATTACTTTTCAACGGTGTTGGTATATTTTCTTTTTGTTTAAATAATGTCTAGTCGATGCAATGAAAAAAATTAGGTCAGGTTCATCAAACCATAATTTAAAACATTTTTCTTTATTGTTATTCTTAATTAGTTTTGTTAGATTCATCGTCAATAAACTCAATTTTTGTAAATAAATAAATAGCATTTTTGAATTATTACTGGAAGGTCGTTTAATTATTCACTAACTCAATGGTTACATAACTTGCTGGAATATTATTTTAAAAATACGAAAATTATTGTTCAATTCAAATCTTAACATTTTTTATTCAAGATTAAAAACAGTTCTAATAATTTACAATTCTAAATGCGATGTATCAAAAAATTAAAGTATATTTTATTTTTCCAATAATCAAAGAAATCTTCTATTTAATTGCATTTGCAATTATCGTTCAAATCAAGTTTACAAAACACATGGTTCGATAATCTAAAATAATTTTTATCATCTAGTAGGCAACAATATACATTCATATAATTTGTCCTATCTCTTATGATTTCCTTTGGAATATTCGATAACTTGCTCGCTATGCTCGTATGAAACGGTAACGCGATGCAATATATAACTTGAATAAGTCTTTCGGTTATTAATAATTCTTCAGTTTAACAGCACAGTTTTTTATGGTTTTAATCTCTGAATAACGTAAAATATTTTCATAATGTTGAAATTCACACAATTAAATTAAAAATCTTTCTGCAGAAAGATTCTATTAAAATGAAAAATACCAAATGTATATTTTACATTGTATCATTTTACTTGATTAATCAATGAAACTTTCAAATTAGCATAATTTACGTATGATTCTACTAAAATAAACTGAAAATTTTCATGTTTAAAAAATAATTAGCAGAAACTAAACTTTCAACGTTAAACGTATATTTAATGTTGAATTTGAGAACACTTTTCTACACGAACGATCAAGTGAACCGGAATACGCACTGAACTCTTTCATATACTGTAATATATAATATACTTTTTTTCAATTGATTATTTTTTATTTGTAATTATTTTGTATTTATATACTCTGGTTGCAGGCTATATATATATATATATATATATATATATAAGGTCCGTTAGCGTCGCACAAAAAATATTTGATCTTTCCCCGTTCGATCCGGTTCTCACTCATTAAGTCGCGAGAGAAAGTCGGGGCACGTTGAACACATTGCGGAGTGTGTCGTTAATATTTTTTTACATTTTTTTTGTTTTTTTTATAATAAACACGCAGTAGAGAAATCTCAAAGGTTCATTGCACTGAGAAGAAATACATTACTTGTATGATGAGCGATATGTGCAAAAAGACTGTTAGTTTAGATTCTCTAATAGAAAATATACTGAAGTTGAATATGATTTCGTACATATAACTGAGTCCAATTATAATAACGTACCCGTTTTAAGGTGAGTACAAAATGACACTCAACTCGAATGTTGCTTATTACAGAATTACACGTTGACATAATTTTTTATATTACAATCTATATTATTTCATAAATTCATTAATGTTTATAACTATGTATAGATTATTTGGTTGCTTTAAAATAAAAAACAAAATAAAATATTGCATAACCCTCGATTTTCAAAAGATCTTCATTTTAAATCAACGGATTGTATCAGGAGCAAGAATTTGTATTAACTTCATCATTTTGATTAAATTTACTAAATTAAAAAGTATATCTGAAACATAATAATTTTTTTAAACAGTCATTACGTTTTTGGTTGCTAGTTTCATTTAAATAAATCTTCTTTTTAATAATATTAACCATAAAATATGTACTCGCTTCATAGTATTGTCTCTTAATTGTTTGTACAGCTTCTATATTGCCTGTGTAAGGTATTGATTTTTCATATTATTTACATGTATTTATGGCTTTTGAAAAATATAAATGTTAGATCTGAAATATTGATAAGTAACTATCATGAAATTCAAAACCATGAAATAAGAAAATTAGTCGTATTAATGATATTAATGGTACATGTATCCCTTGTGCTCAGTAATATAATGGTGTTATTTGTTCTACTATTTTTATGAATATACGCAAAAAGTAGTTTAAGCTAAACGGTATTGCTTTACTTTTTCATTGAGTAAAAATCAAGTTTTAGAAAATTAGTCAAAGACAAATTTTTATAATATATATAAGTTTATAATTCCATAAAAATTGAATTTAAAAAATTAGCTCAAATAATACTTCTGAAATTTGTAATGAAAAATTAGGCTTAACTGTTACGATGAAGTTATATAAATATAATAAATTATACGTTCTTATAGTAATATTTTTTACTGATTTTACTATGCACCCAAATATATATATTCTTCTCAATGCATTTATACGCAGATGCTTTTATTGTAAAAACTTTGATAGCGTTTCTTTTTTCTTTAACGAAAGTAACAGAATACAAATTTCACCACAATCGCTGTTTCACCTCTGGCGTCGTATCAACAATTACGCACTAGTATTTGCCCTAAGTCGTTGGTATCATGTGCTACCGCTCGTGCGTTTATTTATTTAGAATATACATTACGATCGAAAAGTAGGGTGAGTCGCGAGATTCTTGAGCGCTTCCGGTTTACTCGACGACGACGTGTACAATCGATAAGCGTTGTAAGTACCTGCCATCGCTCGATGAGCGTTCGTTATTTTTTCTTTGACGGGGCTGGCAGGAATGGAAGAGTCAACTTGGCTTTAACTTAACGAGGCCTCCACGAAATATTTCTTAAACCTTGATAATGACGCTTCAAACTGCCACCGTCGGCCCAGGGTGCGTCGAGATACTCGTCGTCATCGTTTTGCTCAAGTTTCTATAAGTATAAATACATTCTTTATTAATTGATCGCTGTAAAATGGAAACGATAAATTTTACATAAAGTATATATTATTTAATATTGAAAAGACAGGGATTATTAGAACGAAAATATCAAATACGCAACCAATAATTTAATCCATTAAATTAAGTCATGTTTGTGAATTAAGTTTCAAATGGAGTTGTTTACTATTCAACTAATATTGAACAAATGGTCAATTTAAAAATGTGACTCTTAAATGTTAACATATATTTTTAGATGGAGAAGTAAACATCATTTAACACATAAAGAAACAATCAGTTTTAAGAGCAGTTGTTAATTAAACTCATTTTTTTCTGTTTCAATTAAATTTCTAATTACATATTTAAATAATAATTCATTAGAATTATTATATAATAATTAGTAATAATTGTTGTATAATCAAGAAAAATTAATTATTATGTTTCTTATCTTATTAAGAAATATTAACTCATTAAATTGTAGATACATTAGTAAATAATGTAATGAATAAGCTTTGATAATACTTCATCGAAAAAGTAAAGAGAAAATTAATTGTTAAATACTCGTTTGTCAACTTCAGTTAATTATTTTTAATTATTTTTAAGTAAATATTATATATGTTTATCATAGATATTTATCTTACTTTATTTCTAATTTACTTGGAAATTATTTATTAAGTATAGAGTAGTCTAATGTTTCAGGATATAATTATTAGAAATTTCCCGAATCATTTTAACCATATATTTGATAAAAATGATGACTTTAATTTTATATGATTGTCAAATGTAATTCTTTTATTTCAACAAATATTTCTAGAAAATATATTTTAGCAGAATTTAAATAGTCAAATACTATCGTTTTAAAATGTTTTTCATTAAGTACGTAAATAAAATACGGCAAATGCATAGATAAATACTGAATACTGGAATAATAACATATGTATCAATTAATATTAAATATATATTATAAAAACATTGCCTAGAATTATTATTATGCTAAATATTATGATTTTCGATATATATCTAATATATATACTGTATAATATTTAACAGTTAAAGTGATATAACATGGAAATACTTCCTGAACTTTTTAACAGCAGCTGTTCTAGTAGAATTAGATTATACAGTATCTTCTAAGATGAAATTGATTTATTGGTAAACCCAAATAAGTTAAATATGTCTCATTATTACGCATTAGAAATATTAAATACCTTAAGTGTCAACATTATAAGAATTGGTTTTTAATGTCACAATCAAGGATAGATTTTTTTGGATTCTTTAGAACTAGAAGAAATACAGAGACCAACAATGAGTAGAAGTTATAATAGTTTAATGGCATCGTGTAATTAGAATGAGCTTTTAACTGTAATTAGATACAGTTGCACAAGCGTGTGTATGTGTAAGTTACGATACCCGCATTAACGTTTGCCTCGTTGATGTGATGCCATTCCATCGAGGAAAGTACAAGTGAGTAATTGAACAGGTTGTGGAGCTTGATCATGAGAACCATAATTAAAGCACTTAGAATGACACCTACTGTGCTCTAGGGATACTATGATAATAGAGTTCTCAAATCCAACTGTGAAAGAGGAAATAATTCTAACTACTTTGGAAATGATAAATATTTCTGAACTAAAGGAGGAAGTTAACCAGGTACGCCCCCAAAAAAGATATTAAATAATATTTTACTGATCATGAGTATTGATAAAATAAATATTAGATAATTTTTCAATAAAATATGTAGAACAAGTAAAGCTTTAACAGAGAATTAGTTGTAAGTTTAGCTTTCATTAGGGTAGTTGGTGACAAATGGTTCAAGGACAGCTTTGCAGAGCAATGACGTACTAGAATAATAGCCTATCAATTCACTCTACAGTCATGATTTTCTTCACTTAATTGCTGCCTAAATTCTATTCAGCACAATGAGTTAAATACTATTATAAACTACAAGTAAAACGTGGAAAACAAGATTTTCATTAACAAGACTTATGCTGTATTACTTATTCAAATAATATGATTCTAATAATAACTTTCGATAATTCGTGGATTTTAAGTTACTAATGAAATATGTCAAAATTCGTACATAATCTAATATGTATTTCGTGACATAAATGAGAATCGTTAGAGTAAAAACATGAAATATCAAAATTTCTACGAAAATTTTAAGAAAACTTATCAATTAAACTGAAAATTTTCACCATTATTTACATTTTTACAAATGCAAGAAATACTTGATTGAGGTATTTTATAGTAAATTTGGAAATTAAAATTCTAACGAATGTAGTACTTCCATAAATAAAACAATTCTTGGATTTTGTATTCTAAAAAAGCCCTGTGAGTTCTTATACATTTATTTAATGGATACGAGAAAATGTATTAATATTGATCTTTTATTTATTTGAACTTAAGTTTTTTGACTTGTTACTATGAAGACAAAATCACATATTTTATTATTATTCCAAATTGATCGATACGGAAAATATGTATTTTTTTAGATATAACTATTTAGAAATTAAACAGAACCAACTCAGCGTGAAAGAGACTGTTAATTGCCAGGCTGTGACAATTACTTAAGCAGTCATTAATTTAATAGACAGTTTATAGTTTACGATAATTATGTATACAATGAAGAATAAAATGTGTTACTCATGAGCCATAACGATTTCGTAATTTTATGACAAAATTAATTTAAATTTGATTTGTTGAATAAAATATGCTTAAATAAATATATTTAAACACAATTACACTTAATTTTTTAACTTATTTTTTTATTTAATTCGTAGCACTATTTTTTAATATATACTTTTACGTTTTAATTGGTAATTAATATATAATGTAATTTATTTTCTTTATAATGAAAAAAATTGAAAAATATTAAATTTATAGATAAATGTCATGTTATATATCTAGAATCAGATTATAGTAAAACTTATATATAAATTTTTTAAACAGTAAAAATTAATATTGCAATATCAAGTTCATTATAAATACATGATTAATGATTGAATTAATATTATTACGCATTCTGTACTAGCTTACATATGTTTAGTTAATGATAAACAATTTATATCGCGATTATGCTCTGCTTTGCATGAAATATATCATGAGGTAGTAAAAGAATTTGGTAAAAGTTTGAACCTTCACCTCAAAGAATTCAAAACATTCAAAAAATAAAATTTCAGAACATAAAACGTATTATTCATTTCTTTTTTTATTTTTTACTTTTTTCAAATCAAATGTTGGATATTTCTATATTTAAAGAAATAAAGTAACATAAGGATATTTTAATTTTGTTTCGATTGAATTTGTTTAATAATTGATTTCAAATCTTTAAGAGTATTAGAATTTTTTTAATAAAAATTTTTAATACAGTATCTATAAATTTTGTGTTTCTATTTATAGAATATTATAAAACAATATTTTATGAATATTATATATACTTCTATGTCTGGTTAATTAGAACGGAATTAGAAAAAAAAAATTTATTTAGAATATTTTCCTTTCTTTTACCACATGTAGTAGTTACACTAAATTTAGAATATAATATTCGAATAGTTGAAAATATTTTCAAAATTATTCTTCTAATATTGTTGTGATTACTAATATTTCTTTAAAATTGTTAGAATATTAAAATATTACATATTAAAATATTAATATTAAAATATTACATATTAAAATATTAATATTAAAATATTACACTGCAAAAATATTTTCAGAAATTTCAGATTTTCCTTAACTATTATCAGCGTGTTAGAGCATTACATCAAAGTGACTCTTAATTAAATAATATAACAATTCTCAGTATTTAGATATTTGTATAACTACATTATACATTTAGTTTAATTTTATGTCAGCTCAGGTTGTATCTAGGTCGGAAAAGGACAAGATTCTGAACTGTCGTTTAGAACGTGTGACAATTCTCTCTATTTTAGGAAGTCGGAAGTACACCTGTATATTTTGGCTTTTCAAATATGATGATACATTTAGTACATATGAATGTACTTATTTTGAAATTATAATTTAAATTTTCTACTCATTATAAAATTTAATTAAGTAATGAAAATTAGAAGTATTTACTTTCACCGTTTTTATAACATATTTCACGGATTTAGTCGAATAAAGTTAAAAAAGAATTCTCAGCTTGAAATTAATCAGTTTTAGAAACTTTATTTTAAAAATTAAAGTATAATACTGATGATTCAATAGAAATTTTGATTTATTCTATAATCTTTATTCAAAATAAGAATAAATATATAATTACATATATATTTCTGTTTTCAGTTAATAACATTCTTGAATGTTTGATTAATCTATAATTACATAGCTACAAAATTTGAAATTTATTGTATATTGATCAAAAGATACTTTATGAGTATCTTTTGTATACTTAGCTTTTATCTTAAATTCCATTATAAATATTAATAACGATTGATGATTATTATCATTATTTCGTTAATTTTTTTATAGTATCTTGCTACTACTTATTTCAGTTGGACTATCTAAACTTAGGAATTAAAAAAGATTACATAATTAAGCTTTAAGCATATTTTTAAAAATATTTCTTTAAGGATAAGCATTACTGTTTCAAGTGAAAATATGACATTAGAAAAAAGTTCTTAACATTTTTAAATTCAAAATTTTTTTTAAAGTAACTCATGCTTCAAAAAATAAGTTCACAGAATTTAAGTACTGTTATTCAGTATTTTTATAACATCGTATTTAGAGCACAAAATTAAATTTACATTTTAGGTTTACATTCTAAGACTGTTATTGAATACCTGTCTCAAAAGTGTTTATTTAATGTATTTACATTTCTTTACGTGGCATATTAATCGTCATTTAATCAACAGTACATCATTACGTCCTCCAGTATTTGCAATAAATCTACAGTATCTTCATTAAATTTGCAAATAGAGCACGATTTGTCTGGAGCAGACATTTACTATATATAATCATGATTTTTAATTCAAGTCTTTTGCTTTGTAGTCAAATCTGAATGATGTATTCATTTAGTTTTCTAAAACATGAAACTCTGAAAAACGGTTAGAAAATGAAAACTCAGTTTTTACAAAATTATGTTTAGAATTTTATTTTTATTTCTGTTCATTTAGCAGTATTTAGTAGGTTTTTTTTAAATAGATTTGAATTGTTGAAATAAATTCACACACAAACATCAATTTTAATTATTAAGCCATAACCATCACTGAATTTTTATGTTAATCTATGTTAATCTGAAAATTATTGCTAAAAATAATATCTTATATTACATAAGGCTTTAATTCTAAGTATACATATAATTTAGCATTAGAAAGTATTCTAAGTAATATTACTCGTGCTGATATAGAAAAAACCGCTTTTTATCTCAAATGCATGTATTTTGTTACATAAATTTTCATTAGAATTTATTAATTAAATGATTAATAAATAAAGTAAATATCATGATATATGATATTTGTAATTTTATACTACATTTTTTTACCTCTATATTACTAGAAAATATAGAATTTTAAACTAGAATAAAATTAATTGATGCATCACTAAAGCAATATGTTAATTACTTTACACGTGTAAAGTTTTCATTTGTTTTGACAGAAGAATTACACGAAAAAATGATGTTACTTTATCGTTTTTAATCGAAAAACAAAGGCATTTTTTATAAATGGCACGTTTACATAGCCAGATTTTCTTTTATCCGTCAAGTATTCTTGTTTATTCAAAAATAAAAAATAAAATAGCTTGAAAGTACTTTTTACTCTTCAGTATTTCTATTGATACATTCATAAAACTCAACTAAGTATAATTTTTGCCAAGTATTTGTAGAAATTTTTTCTGCCAAATAACAGAAAATTTTAGACATGTAAAGTAGATAACGCTTTAATTTTGTGATATGATCTAGTTTTACAAATGGGACAAACTTTTGAATCAATTCAATACATAAGATTCAGTTTGAATTAAAAAATTCGTGTGTATTTGAATAAACAGTTAAATGTTTGGTGTACATAAGTTTTTATCACAAGAAGTAAATTCTGACAAAATACTTATTACTGTTATATTATTAAATAGGCTAACAGTACTTTTAATTACATCATGTAATTCAATACAATATTATTAAGATATTATAAAAAGGATCCTATTAAACTATTTTCGAATCGAGAATCTAAAGCATTTAAAATTGTAAACTATCTGAAAGATTAAAGTATTATTTAAGCGAAATGTAGAAATAAATCATGTCTATAAATATAAATATTACTGATAAATAATAAGTAATGTCGATTACGAAACACAGCCCTTGAGATTCAGTTGAATGACTTAAGAATGAAAAAAAATTATAATAAATATTCATAAGGTTTCAAGCTATTTGATTTTCCAGAATCAAAATCTATAAATCTTATAAAAGTATAGTTATATAATATAATATACCAAGGAAATTGTATAAAATAAATATTTGTATATGGCCTAAAATGTGCATTTTCTTAATAAAATTTAGTATCTTATAATATTCAACATAATTATCAAGAAGTACATTAGATGAATTTCATATATTAAAAACTATACTAATCACGAAGTGATAAACTCAACAAGAGTACAATAAAGTTTTTATGATTTTAATGTTTAAATTTAAATTTTTATATTTCCAATGAATTTGAAAAAAATATCAATATTTTTAAAATAATTTTACATGCTCAAACATATGAAGAAATGTGCTTATAATAAAAAGAACTAAGTGTAAACGTGTTTTGGTAGAAAGTAAAAATATTTTTAAAGAACAAAAGAAGTAAGGGTACATTGCTTCTTGAAATCCTCTTAGAAACTTGGTAGACTCGTTAGCTCACCACAGCAATCGTAGTGAACATCAATTTAAGAACTCTTGTGCCTATCGGAAGAACGAGATCAAGAGCAAAATAGAGAAAGAGAGAGAAATAGAGAGAGGATTAAGGAAAAGGAGATGTTGGCTTTTGTCAGATGTCAGACTGACTTATACTACTGACTCGTATACTTTTTATATTCTCTGACAAACTTCATACTAAAAAAGTGTATTGTAATGTTACAATATTTATTTTTAATTAATTTTATTTAAATATTGTGAATACTGAATTTACTTTATGATATTGGTTAGCATAATTTTGATGTTAAAAAACTTTAATTTTATAAAATAATTGAAGATGTTTAAGAACAATAGATTATAGATAAACTATTATTTGTATTAGATGTTTATTTAGTTTACTCGAACTATTATATGAAATCTCTTGACACTTATTAATGTATATTTCCGTTAATGAAAGCATTTATTGCTAACCATATATTGAAATATTTAAAGCTGTTTAATAACAGGATGTAGTATCTGTTTAGTTTTAATAGTTTGTTAATTTATTTTAATGATTAATTATATGTATTTAATACATCTCATAAAATATTTGAAACTGTAGAAAATTTTTATCATTAGAAATATTAAATTTTTCTTTAATAATTTGGTGTTTATAGTTTAATGATTCCCATGTAGCATTATAATTAAGTACAATATAAAATTAAGTATGTTAATTTTATAAAAAACATTAATATAATTACAAATTACATTACAATAAATTAGGATCCTGCACACAAATGTATATGGATATAGAGATTTACGTCACCAAATAATTCATTCGCTTACGTGTACATAGCTAATTAGACATTTAAAAAATGTCTCAATTTTATTGTTTTACAGGTACTTATAAAAAATTTCTGTGTTTATTCTTGTAATAATTTTGGCTTTGAGAACTTATTACATATTGTGAAGTATAAGTACAAATTTATATGTGATTTTTTAAATTTGTATTAAAAATTGTGCAATTTATATAATTATATTATCTAATGAACAAATATCCAATATTTATTGCAAATAAATATAAGTAATGAAATAATTAAATTAGTGATCAAGAAATACTTATACATATATATTTTATTAAACGTTTAATTTTGTAAATTTAATAATAATTCTCCTTTCTTTTTATAAATATGAATTACAGATGATATTTTTGGAAGAAGCCTTCTTGTTATATCTTAATATTTTCACGATTTTGTTAAAAGAATTAAAAAAATCTACTTAATAATATATCACTGAAATTAATAAATAACAATATTTTAACGAGTTTTTTATTTTTTTGTTATTTTTTAAGTCGAAATAAACATTAATCGGAACACAAATCATCGAGTTTAATTACAAAATTATTTAAATATTTCAAGAAAAATTGAATCCATTCATATTAATAAAGTAGATTGCCCAAGTACTTTTTTTAAATCTATAAGAACTATGCAATATATTTCATAGGCACTTATTCAGGAATAATTAAGTTTCGACGGGCAAGCTACATAAGCGGCATAATAAACAGATAAGAAATAAAAGTAATTAGTGTATCGTTCTTTTAAAGAACAGCGAAATTTGAAATTTTAATTTCATTCTAAAGTATATAACACCTATAAATACATGAATTTCATTCATGTATTGAGTCAAGCGACATGTCATCAAGAGACAAGTAATGGCCACAATCGGTAGTCCACTCGTAAATTCCATCATGGAAGGAGCGACGCGTGTCACGTCAGAATCCATAGCTAGCGATAATTTTTTTATTTTTCTTCTCTTCAAGCTCAATTGTATATATATCAAGGCTGATGAGGGATGCTCGAGGACACCGAGGTCGATGGGGGCGAAAAGTGCCGGAATCGATGGTCTTAGCGCGGTGTGATGCGGCCTCCTGCGCGCGCGTTTCGGACCGACGTCGTGGGCAGGAGCGGCTTGAAGGTGGGGTGACTGGAGGGAAGTTTCGTTGGAAGGACTAAATCAAGGAGGAAGAATCACTTGTATGACTTGATCAGGTAAACGCCTTGAGTGAGGTTCACTTTCGAGTCTTTAGTTTTTATATACGTCTTGTCCTTGCGCTCAGTTATGCAGACGTAATGCTAAGACTGCATTTCAGTAATTAACGCTACTCTGCATTTTCTTAAAAATGATTTTTAGAGCAACTAAATTGTGAAGCTTGTTGTAAAAAACTTATTAAGTAATATTGCGGGACATGGATACATAAAAAAATTTATAAATAAGCTGGTACTAAAATGGTTCTGCCGTTTCATTCTTAACCGAGTTCCCAGTGTTAAAATCAACTGAACCAGTAGAACAAAATTCGGATCTACAATTTTTAGTACATTAGAATATTGATGATAAATCTAGTAAGCTAGAATAAAGATCAATATTTTTGAATATCCCGAATGCAAATAAAAAATAAACTATTTTGAAAAATTAGTTTGTTTTCTTTTCTGTTTAGATGTAAAGAAGTTTGAGCAGAACTTACTTTGAAAATATAAATATTATATCTTGTTTTTTTTCATAACATAGATTAATAATTTGTATAAAAATAAACTAAAAATATATGTATATATATAAAAATAAGTTGTTAAAAATTGTTAAATCATTATCGTCACAAAGAACTGTGTAACATTGAGTTTTATTAAATCTGTAGTATTAATAATGCATCATCGTGATTATTATTAAAGATATTTTCTACAAGGCAACCTAATAATTTCAAAAAATAGTGTAGAAATTTAATGACATCAATTTTATATTTTTCTAGAATTTTATAGTATTAAATATAAAAAATATTATTTAATAATTTAATAATATTATAATGCGTATTTTTCCATAATTCAAAATATTGACAATAAAATAAAACGTACAAAATACATATATAAAATTAAGTATATTAACATTATAAATATCGTTTATCTGTGATATAAACGATATATATAATGTTAATATATCTAATTATACTTAATAAAATTTATGTGAATATTAATTGGGAATTTACATAAAAAAATTTTTAACAAATGATTGAATTTAAATTGAATTTAAATTTGAAACTTTTATTACTGTAGAAAACACTTAGAAGAGTTAATATTCAAAAGCTAAAAACAATAATAAAAAATTATTAAAATAAGCTAGTAGTATTTTCTACGTTAAGTGAAAAATATAATATATTTGTAAATGTTATTTATAGTGTTATTTGTAAAAATTATCATGTGAATTGTATTTGTAAAAAATGAAATAATATTTTGTGTGCCTTTAATAATCATTATTTTATTATATAATTCTAATTGGAAAATATAATAACAAGTGAGAGAGAGAGAGAGAGAGAGAGAGAGAGCGCGTGGGTATGTGTGTTTTTGTGTGTAAAGGAGAATTTAAAAAATCGCAAAACAATAATTACTGAAGAGAAGAGAATCAGTATATGCACGTTAAGTAATGGAAAAAGGAATATGTGGAAAAAGTAGAATTGATGAGTTAGAATAATAGAAACAAGATATAAAAAAACAATTTAAAAAAAGGAAGGTGTTTTAGAAAAAAGAGTAATAGTGAAAAACAAAAAATAAGGGGAGAAAATAATACTTGTTTAAATAGTGTTTAGAAATGGAGGATAGAAAAAAGTAAAAAAAGTATAAGCAAGTAAAGTGAATTAATTTAATAGTTAGTAAGTTATAATTAAGAGACACCATGAAAAATAGACTTAAAGAGACAGAAAAATATATTTTAAGAAAATATCTTTCACGTAAGATAAATTAGTAATTTGAATGAGGTATTTCAAATAATCATTATTTTCATTAGAATATACTTTAACTTTACAATGTAAAATTATTTTTAATTATAGAATAAATATATGTCAATAAAATATTCTATAAACTATTATAAAAAAGGCTAAATTAAACTTTTAATAACGTCTGTTAAAAAGCTCATAAATATTAAAGAATTAAAACATATAAACATAATTTAATTAAAGTAAGATTTAAATACAATGTTGGTTATAATTCAGTTTTTATATTTATTGAAAAATTAAAATTAACTAAAAAATTAATAAAGTTTTAATTGAAAAAGGACTAATTACTGCATGTAAGTAATGATATGCTTTAAAATATACTCCGTATAAAATAAAATCTGGAAAAACAATTCTTATTTCTATAAATATTTATATTTGATCTTATTATGTATATTAAATTTAAATATTTAAGGAAATGTAAAATCCATTAATATCTATATTTCTTTCTAAAATTATTATTATTATTATTATTGTTATTACATTTACATAAGTGAAGGTGTTTACTTATGAATTAATGGCTAAAGTGAAAGTATTTTAAACTAGTTCTGCATTATATAGTTTCCTATCTAAATATTCATTAAGAAGGGTACACGGTAATTGGACAAACAGGACTTGTTTCAGTTACCTACTATGTTAAAAAATAATAATATTATACATTAGGAAATAATACATTTTGATCTTAATTATAAAATGTTAATTATATAAAAGTTGCTTTTTAAACATTATTGAAAAGACAAGTGTTTTCAAATTTTGTATACAAACATCAATAGACTACGATTATGGGTCTGTTAAAATAAGCTTATTCTCAAAGCAGATTTAAATAATACGATAATTTATTACACAAAATAAACGCATAACCTTACATAATGTTTATTAATAAATTAAAATCAGTCGAGTCAAGATCAATATTCAGGGATTTTTAAAATCTTCAGTAAGATGCCATTTTTTCTCGAAATTTTTTTCTGATAACAATACTCACAAGAATATCTTATTATCTTTTACTATAAATCAGTGAATAAATAATTAATTAATCTTAGAAAAGTACTTCAATTATATTAACATATGGAGACAAGGACATGCGCGCGCGCGCGAACACACACACACACACACACACAAACACAAACATGCACAGACACCAATCGATATATTTAATAAAAGAATAAGTAATCTATACTGAGTAGGTAGACTTTAAAAATTTAGTACAGTCAGTACGAGTAAGTTTAGTAGTTTTCAATTCATTACTATACTTTTATTAACAGTTCATGCAAATAGCTAACTTTTTATTACAATTACTTTATGTATAGTATTATAAATACACATACTATATTTCACTGAGAATTTCATCGAAACATTCAATTCCTTGAACCTCCTCAAACTTCGTAAAATATGCATACATCTTTTATGAAATTCATATAACTATAATATCTAAAGACATATTATAACACCAGTACGTATGTTATATACGTACTTATATACTCTAATGTACTATTATGCAAATTTTTATTTATACAGATACACAACTATCAAAGATACTTAGGAACAAAGAACTGTATACCAAATTCTCGTATACTGAATAAGTGAAAAAATTAGGATATTAAGTTCTCTTATATGTTCATTGATAAATGGATAGATGAAGCTTCCCAATGCTAAATAGTTTATTTTACATGAATTTTGCAAAAATTATTTCACATACACTTATCTAACATCATTTAGTTAGTTTTAAGCGAATAATTATATAAATAGTTATTTTAATGTTATATTAAGTAAAAGTATACTTATTACTTTAATTAAATCTTTTACTGCATGAAAAATACTTGGAAATAAATATTGATAATTGTTTAGATTTAAAACTTTTGTCTTTTTCAAATACTTCCTCCTATAATATTATATACTAATATATATAATATATAATATATATTATATAATAATATATATAATATTATATCCGATTTCAGTTAAAAGAAAATACCAGTGAAACGCTTCTTTACTTATGTATCGTTGAAAAAAGGAGCGCTTTAATTATTTTTGGAGAATGGGAAATGGAATAATAATGTCTTACGTAGTCAAAACGAATCAGATAGTTATAATGTTTTAATAGTACTGGATCTTACATAGTACCTTGTTTATATAATACTGCTTTTTGTTGACAATTTAATATTTTTGAAACTAATTTGGCTAACATTTGTTTTTTATTCAAGATATTGGTAAAAATTATTTTCGTGAACCGTATAAGATTTTAATTTATTAATTCAGTTTTTTTATCATAACTTTGTATTTATCAATTAGAATTAATTTAAGTTTTTCCATATTGTCATCATTCATTGATGTGATATGATATTTAGATCTCATCATTTTTATGTCCTTTAGGTCTATCTAAAAACACTTGTAATTATCATAAACTCATGTCGTTGTCAACTAGTTTCTTTAATATTCTAAACGCTTCTCTATATTTAATTTTATTTTAAATATAACTTTAGAAGTCAACTTTAAACTTTTAAATTCAAATCACAAATATATCTAAGAAAGTTAATTAAAAAATTTTATATACTTTGATCAACTTTCCAAATAAAAAAATAATAATAAATTATCAAATATTGCATTATGTTTATTATATATTTTGTGGGATGAAAATATTCTCATTATATGTTAATTAGACTAATATCAATAGTTGTTAAACGGGTAAAAAAAGAAAGTAAAAATAGACTAATCTGTGTGAATTTTACGACACCATAATTTTATTTGAAACATAACTTCACTACGAGGATAGAAGGAAAAAGAAATGCAAAGGGATTCTTAAGATATAGAATATATGTATGTTACCTCAAAATTATTTATTGTGCAATATATAACATTCCTAGAGTCGAGCATCAGTAATTTCCGACTGGTTTTCTACCCTTTTACTATCTTATGGTAAATCAAATGCTAATGAAAAGTAATTATTTGAATTACTATCCATATTTTTAAATATAGCAGATAATTAATGTAAATTATAATGAAAGCCCTTGGTAGATTTACTCTTATTTATACAAATCTCTTTTTAATATTTTTTATTTTCTTCTTTATTTTATGGATAGGAAGTTTTATTAAATATCTTATCTACGGATGTAATAAAAAACTTATAGCTTACGCGTGAGCACGGTTCAAGAAAATCACAGAAAAGCAAGATAGGGAAGTAAGAGGCGAGTCATTCGCCGATTTATAATATATCCTATATAAGCAGAGTCCATGGACTGGATTTTATGTTGTAGACAAGAAAATCCATGGGACTACTATTACACTGTATCTAATGTTCATGTTTCTAGGGAACTACATTAAAATAGAGAAGTTTCAACTACAACATACTTTGAATAAAAATTTCGCGATAGTTTATTTTTGTACGCATACACGTACATGGACAAATATTAAAGAACAAATTTAAATATTATATTCGCAACTAATAAGAGACATTAATTTATTACTTATTGTAAATTTTATGTAAATAAATTAAATTAATTGTAAATTTTTAGAATATCTATTTCAAATAATTCATAAAAGTTGTTCATAAATTGAAACTTCCGTAGAGCCATAATTTAAGAAAAATTACATAACACAGCATATTATTTAATATTCTAAGACATTGTAGTATTACAATAAAGCAAGTAATAATAAATTAATGTAAATACTTTTGATATAGAGAATAAATGTTTATCATAATTTTAGTAATACCAAAAAAGAATAAATTTATAATGTATATTTATAATATATATTGAATTTATTACATGAATATTTATAATATGCTTAAATGTATATTTATAATCAAGGCATGCATTCATTACTATTTTATTATATAATTTAAAAAAGTAAACTTAGTTTCAGTTATTCAAAAGAAAGAAAACAACGTATTGTCCAATCTTAAGCAAAAATGCTTAACGTAAACGTACATACAAGTGGGACGCAGTCTCGCATATAAACATAGCAATACATTAATCGTGCACTCGTGCTGTAATGCAAAAAGAGAGAATGATAAGGGTGGAAAAGACGTCATGTCGCGACAGACTGCACGTCGCCATTTTAAACATAGAATAGTACCGACTCGACAATCGGACTCAAATACTATGAGATTTAACGAACCAGCAATAGCAAAAGACAAGTCAATGTTAGCATTTTATGAGATCGAAGCAGGAGATAAAAATGTTTATCATTCAACAATAGTCACATTATTTGTTTTCTTACACAGTTAGAGAAAGACGTAATAAATGTAATTTTATTAAGAGTATTAGGTTTATCTTTATGCTTTAGTGTAATAATTACATTAAATAGATAATCAAATATCATCTGCTGGCTCAATCGAAAATTCCATTTGTATAGATTGATATCAGTATTCTATCAGGAAAAAGTTATAGACTGCCGATATATTTAAAACTAAAATTCTTTACTTTTAAAAATGATCTAAATCCTAATATTTATATAGTTTGTTAATTTGAATATATTTCTTTTACAAGAACAGAGATTTACGAAATTGTTTCAAAATTTATGCGATGTGTTTAAAATCATAAGCATATCCATAATAATTATCAACTGTATTGAAAAATTATGTAAAGTTAAATGTCATTTTTCCAATAGTTTGTATCACGTTTCCTGTTCACAAGAACTCTTTAAATAATTTGAGACTAAATTCACTTCATTATTTACGTGAAGATTAGAAAAGTGAAAAAGCAGAATAATTAACTATTCCATTATTGTATTATATATTATAATTGCACTTCTGATTATATCAATTGTAAGTATTATTATACACCAATATTTAAAATGATTTTTATATAATTATAGTTTTCGAAGTTGATATTTCTATAATTTAATTATAAAATATGCTATGCCTGAAATTTAAAGCTCAATTAATTAACTATATAAAACTGTGATACATTCACATATGATTGATATAGTAAATACAGTTTGTGGTCATTGCCTGAAGTGGAGCTATAAATAATACTCAATATTAGACGATTTCTAAGCGAACAATGCCCGAAGCTCCACTATAAGCGAACGCTTAATATAGATCAATATATATACATATAGTCATGAAAATGTAGGTAAATTCAAGAATTTTAAAGTATTTTATTTAGTTTTCATTCAGGATATATAATTAAAACTTTAGAACTATATTATAACAAATTTATCTAAAGCATTTAATAAAACTTTTATATGTACAGACACATATAACTTAAAACAGATAACATTAGATATATCATGTCTTATGATGTGTAACTTGCGAAGTTACACATGTTTATATTAATAAATCCATAAAATTCTTAAATAAATTGGAAATGCAAATAAAATATTCATTCAATAAAAATTAATTTATTTATTAAAAATTTTCACTAATCTAAGCGCATAATTAAGTTATAAAGATGACAGTATTTATAAATATATATTTATAAAAATGGCTTCTAAAGCTCTATACTTGACAATTTTTCATTGACAACTGCATCTTACATTAAATTTCGTTTCAGCTTTAAATATAGTTAGCAGTTTTGAGTATTTCACGGTGATTATTATTTATAATTATTCTCTTGTTGTTAATTTTTAATATTATAATCATATATTTTACAAATTAATAACTAAACTTTAAAATTTAAGTAAAATTTCATGCTTAAAGGAAAATGAATAATTTTTTACATTATTTAAGAAAGAATATATTTTAGTTTTTTATTCTCTAGCAAGCTTTTATTTATTCACGTATTTTCAATTCATATCATAGAATAAAACTGAAATCATGTATTAAAATTTATAGTTAAAGTTTTAACAAGTCTCAATGTCTATCTAACTAGAATTATTTATATAATATGCAAAAATTCTAAAATTTTATTAAACAAATACTTAATCTTTAAGTTAAAAGTTGAATGAAGAACTATTGAGTTTTAAAATGTACCAAAAGAAATATATATAATAAAATAAAGATAATAAAAATCTTAACTATGCCAAGAAATCTAGATCTACAACAGTATTAAAAATGAATTACAATTACGTCATTAATGTAGTGAACATATTGTTAAAACGTAAGGAACTCTCTTTTCATGAATCTTATATATTTTAAATCCTTTTTTTTTGTACATTATTTATAAATGTTGATTTTTGTTGAACAAAAGGAAAATTAAAAAATCGAAAAGATCTATTTTTGTACAGTAAAAGCTATAAATTTAAAATAATAATAAATAAAAAATATTTACTCCATAAAAATATGATCATTAATGTTATGATCAATATTTTATGTTTATAATTATTGAATAAAATATATTAAAAGGGTTATATAAATAAAAATAAACTTATGACATTTTATAGAAAATCATAAGTACAGGCTAGATACTAGCTATTGTAGGAGTAAGAGGATCTTAAACTGAAAAAATTCATTTCTTTAACTGATGATAAATGTAAGATAATTTCAATAAATATATATTATTTTGTCAATTATATAATAAGGACAATATTGACACAATATTTAATTAAAAAATTGAGTCCTGATATTCAGGAAAAAACCACCAAGCATGCAAAGCAGTCTCAACTAATTAGAGGCTTACCCATGAATGGAGTAGGAGTCAGGTATGCCGTCGAGGCTTTCCCTGCTGATATCGTCAACCATGGCGACCTTGAGTTGGTGCCCGAAGCTGGCAAGATCCTCCCTGAAGGCCTCACTCCCGGGCGTCAAGGCACCCGAGGTCAGCGGTAGGGGTGTCGCATTACTTCCAACATTCCCTTCAACACCGTCCTCCCCCAATCCGTCCTCCTCCGCTCCAACGAGAGCCACCTCGTCTTCGTTGTAAATTTTGAAGTAAGCGATGGTGAGGTAGATCACCGAGATTATGAAAGATGGTATCGGAATAGCCATCGCGTAGACAAGATTCATATACACCTGTCAATTGCATGTGGAGGAGTGCGGAAAAAGCACAGAACCCATATCAATTTTACCAAAGTGACATCTGCTTCCGAGTAATATTTTCTTCCTTTATTTTGGTTTTGTTTCAAAACTCATGCTTTATTTCATGACATTACTTTATGTCTCTTTATTCACATATATTTTTCAATTTATCTTTTTATTTTTGTGATATTATTTATTCATTTTAAATATTTACACTATAAGGCTCGATGTAGCTCTAACTTAGATGAAATGTATTTCAAAAATAGAAATTTTCAATTTTATTATCAATTTTATAATATTACAAGACATATATTAACAATATTTATTAACAATTTATTATTAATGCAATGTTAGAGCAGAATTCAAATCTTAAAATTAAGAATATAATTTAATTGTTCCATTGTTCCATTAAAGTCGAAATATTTTATGCCTTATTGTATTGATATTCTTGTTTTTTTTTATAATTTACTACTACATATTAATTTAATATTAACATAATAATCATTTAAATTTAATATATATATATATGTTGAATTCAATATATATATAGTAATTTAAATGTAATATAATGATCATTTAATAATATCTACAACAGAAATTTTGTTCGAAAAGTTTTACCTATACATTTACTTGTAGGAGTATTATAATACATTTTATCTCTTACAAAGAATGAATAAGAAAACTTCTGACATTTTGAAATATAAGGAAATCGTTACTTTATTTTAATGTATACAGAATAAACTAAGTCAAGAGAAATTTGAAAGAAAAAAGAGCTCTTTTATTTCAATAAAATTTCATTCAATCGTAAATTTGAATTCAATTATATTAGATTCAAAATAAATAGTGTCTTTAACAAATCAATTTTATTAAATAATATATAAATAAGATATAATGTATTATATAAATATTAATCTTTTTAATATGATAAATTTTTACTTTTTATACAGCCTAACTTTCTGAAAGTTCAGATCACTAGATGAAATATGAGCTTTTTTATTTTATAAAAATATAGTTAATAAAATAAATTCTTTAATAACTATTCAAATATAAACAAATTTCAAAAGGAACTTATTTGAAATATTTTATATTATTGAAATATAATTCAATTTGTGAGTATCAAACATAATATATACATATATATTATATTAAAATTCTAATAAAGAAGTCATTAAATGCGGACCTGCCACATATCCAGGTCACTGATGACTATTCCGGGATCGACTTTCGAATAATAACAGCTAAAATTTTGTCCCACATTGGCATATTGCCTGACAAAAATGGTACAGTTCAGCATTGGAGGATATCCACATCCCTTAACATTTGGAAACAGTTTTGCTCCCGTGAAGTACCACTCGGAATCATTCCCCATGAGACCTGAGAATAAAAGGAAAAAACGTAGCTGTTCGACATCCTCCTTTTATTCTGCCTCTTTTTTATATATGCACTATTATAATTGATGTGATTTAATGTAACTTTTATTCTTATAACAATTAAAACTAAGCTTTTTTTTAATCTGGAGTTTATGTTTAATATTTTGTAAGATATTATGACTTCTGAATATATTTCTAATACTTAGTAATACTGACATTTTTATTAATATGAAAAATAAATTTTAATGTTTTAATAAGATAAATATTTCTAATTAAAAAATTATTTATCTTTAGCTATATTATTTATATTTCCTATTTGAATTTTAGTAATACTTAAGTCATAAATATTCCATGATAATTATGCAGACATTAAAAAGTTTATATTCAAATTTGATTAACTCTTACTTATATCTACACTCTAATATATAAAGATATTTTACTTTTCATACAATTACATTTAATAAATCTTGCAAATTTACTAGGTTATTTGTTTACGGTTATCTAGATTTGAATTTTTTAGGATGAATATTATTTCTTTTAGAATATAATTGTAAGGAGTTATTAAGTAGTCATCATCATATAAAGATATTTTAGTTCCATCAGAATTAAATTTAATATTTGTAATAATTAAAATTAATTCTACGGACAACTATATTATCATTTGCATAATTATCCAAAAATCTCGTATAAAGATAATTAAATAAATAAATATGCATATAATATTTATTAGCTCACTTAATTTTCTAAATTGTAGATGCAGATAAAAGCCATTATATTATAGAAACACAGCATATAAATTAAGTAGAAAAAATAAAACAAATATTTTTCATCTTAACCTTTAGTTTAATATCTTTTTTATTTTAGTTATTTAATAAAAATAAATGCTTAATAAATAAATTAAAATAATAAATTGTAATAAAGATTTCAAAATTAAAATATTTTATTTTTTATAAATATTTAATTTTGATTATTCATCAAAATTATTCAATAAATTATAAAATAGTGTTTTAGTGATATTTCTTATAATTCGACGATTTTATACAAGATACTATATCGTAATATGAATCTAGTTTCGTTTCAATAAATGCTATAAGCTCATAAAATAAATGTCTAGAAAAAATTAAAATTATAAATATTATCTAAAAATAATTAATGAACTTTATCAAAGTTAAGCTAATGAAATGAAATTAATTCATTAATTTATTAATATTAATATGTATATATTGTTATTTTAATAAAGTTTCATACACGTCCAAAATAAAGAATAATTCATGATTCGAAGTCCTTTAAATATTTAAGTATTTTTTAGCTTAGAATAAATAATTTTTTCAAATGCTTAAAACAAATATTTTCTAGCATTAAGTAAATTCTTATGTAGGTATGAAAACTAATTAAATATTAAAATTGTATTATTCTTTTATAAAATTTTATTCTGAAATAAAGAATACGATTTTAATTCATTTTATTTAATTCATTAGTTATTATTTAATCAATACTTAATAATTATTATTTTATTATTATTACATAATAATAAATATATAATAATATTATAATACATAATAATAAATATAAATACAATTTATATTTTTATTAATTAATACCTTGTAAAATTTTTTGAGTAAGATTTTAACATTAATTTATTTTACGATAAAAATAAACATACTACATAAAGTTTTTATCTGTTACAGAAAATACAACAAATATATTCTATTACATTGAATTTATTACAAATTTTCTTAAACAAAATACATATAATTCATATAAATCATATAATTCATATATAATGTGCTAAGTATATAAATGTATAATATATATATATATATATATATATATATATATATATATATAAATTTTTTTGTAGCTGAGTGTGAATGAAGCTACGTATAATTACTTTTCTAAAGTGTTTATTTCCATAAAAATACAAAATACTTATACTTCTTCAAGATTGGTGCTCACTTCGCATAAAAATCAATGTATAAACTAGACATGATCCAATTAAGTTTTCAAACTTTTATTAAATTAATAACGTGTATAAAATAGATCAACTAAAATTTATATTTTTTTTCCTGTAAATTATATCAATATTTTGTAAAAAAATATATTTAATTAAAATTTTTAATTAAATAGTTTACACTGTTCCGTAATTTAAAAGAATTAGTTTATATTAGTTTTAATACAAGATTTAAAATTATGTAGTTAGAAAAGGAAAATCAGCGCTTAAGCTTTTAATCTAATCTTATAACACTTTTCAATCAATCCAGAAATTAATAAATTCTATACGTTTATATTATATTTACTCTTTATTTACATGATGTTACTTATTGTTAATTATTATATAAATCATACATAAGATGTATTTAATAATATATAATAAGTTAACATGTATAAAAATTTCATACAGGTTTATTTTGCGATCAAATGTTATTTTAAATTAGGTGCTTTTTTAACTATATCATTATTTAGCATCTCCACACTTTTATAAAATATAAAATACTAAAAAGCTCACTCAAAAAATCCTACACATCTTCAAATTTAAAACACTATATTTTTCGTTCCTAATGAAATTCTTTTTAAAATCCTTTCTAGATACTTTTCCGCATAATCACGCTTACTGCTAAGAGACCCATTAAAAGTAGTTACATTCTCTCAACTCGTTGAGTATGAAATACCTGTGGGAAAAGGCTTGGGTAGCCCGATGTCATCCTCATCCTCACCAATTTCATCATCATCAAGGTCTTCAATGTAGTCGTACTCCCTGAGCGAGCGTTTAAGATGCGTATTTTTACCAGCGGCTTCGTCCTTCTCGACACCTTTGACAATCTCCTCCCCTACCTCCTCCGACACTGATGCATTTACTGGTAACTTGTAATTAACGCGTATCTGCGTACATTCGAATAACTCCTTCGTACAACCTTCCCTACACGACGTCCAAGAACAATTGCTCGTACCTACATATAAGGATTATTGAGATTTACAACGTACGAACTTTTTTTTCATATTTGCTTTAAACGATGAAAGTTGACTTGCTCTTTTATGGCTATATTAAGTATATTTTTTTGCTTAGTTTAATGTATATTTTATCTTCATACTAATCAGATTTCGACTTTAATACCTTTTAATACGTTTAAGCAAATGCGTATTTTTAAGGAAAATGGAAATTATTAAATCATCTAACTGTTAAATTATTATATACTTTATTAACTCTGTTTACTAAAATTCAAATAATTTTTAGATATTTTTATTTTGATAAAAAGCATACAAATCTTTTTAGTCTATTCTAGTTTTACTTAATTTCATTCTATAAGAAACTTCTTCTATATAATAAAAAGTATAGATTTTAACTCAATTTTTTAAACAAAACTAACTGAAACATTAAAAGTTCATAAAATAAAACTAATAAATTTGTTAAAACATCAATTTTATTACATCTTTAACTATCTATATTTATAAAATGTGCATACAGATAATAATCATCGAAATAGATTTCATATAAGAAATACATACAGCATTTAATGATATATAAATTAAAACTTTCAAACAAAATAGAAATAGCCCTTAAAGAACATAAAATGACTAAGTTTGATTATTAAAATGAAATAAAATAAGAAAGTGGATCATATAACATGAAAAGATTAAATATAGCCATAAAAGAGCATAAAAGAGCAAATGTAAGGTAGCAATAGAATACACCAAGCATCAAAGGCCTTGGCTAGAACAACGAGCAAAAAAATAAAAATACACAGAATACCGTGCAAAGGAACTCAAATAAACATTCTCAGTACAAAAACACTCAGAAGTGGAGGAAAAAAGAAAGTAATAGAGGGCGAGAAGAAATAAAGTGCGAGATATGTTGAAGAGGATGCACTTTTGTAGAATTCGATCTTGAAAACGAAAGATGGATCACTCGGAGGTATCAATTCGTGACGTTTTATACACTTCTCGTATATATGTAGTCTTAAAAGTTTATCTTAAACTAACAAAATATTCAACATTTTTGAGTACGAAATTATCAATTTTTCTTCTTATTTTTTCTTTCTGCAGTCGCTGATACAACTTGATTTTATGTTTAAAATAATTTTAAATTGATTTCTTTGATAATATTGTTGCACTAAATATTCAAAACATGCTTTGATATATGCACTATTTGTAATATATCTTAAATTTTTAATTTTGTTAATGCGAATTCTACTTATCTGCTTTTATATTTTTAAAAATAAATAGTATATTTTTTTTATTTGGATATTTGTTTTTTGTCTTTACATCATTTTCATTATTTCAATTCGATGATGATTCTGTTTGAATATATATTCATATTTTTAATATAAATTAATATTATTATATGGAAAGTATAGATTATAATGTTTATGTTAAGCTATTATTAATGTAATTATAAAGCTATTATTCCGAAAATTATTTTCGGAACGCGTATAATGAATTAAAAAGGTTATTTTTTAAGTTTATATAAAAGTTTAATTAATTAAATTAAACTTATATATAAACTAAAATTTAATTTATTACAAGATATTAATCTAAATTGATTTAATTGGTTTCATATAATCTTACATAATATATGGTCACCTTG
Source organism: Wiebesia pumilae (assembly GCA_018907045.1). Classification (NCBI taxonomy): domain Eukaryota; kingdom Metazoa; phylum Arthropoda; class Insecta; order Hymenoptera; family Agaonidae; genus Wiebesia; species Wiebesia pumilae. Next base: position 4,070,685 of record JACCHZ010000104.1, read on the forward strand.
AGCTTAACGTAATTAAAGCATTTTATTAATAATTGTATATACTTCTTAAAATATAGCTATTGATGTATAGTAATACATTTATTCTATTCATACAATTTTTGTACAGAAGTAAAGAAAAATATTATGAACTACATATACTTTTATCAAAAGTAAAATCGAAATATATCTTAATTAAATAATTTTATTACTTGATTATATATGATATTAGAAAAATAATTTTTTGAATCTAATATAATTTGATTGCAAAAGTTTATATATCATAAATATATAAGTAATATAATATTCTAGTTATTCTGTAGAAAATGAATTTATAGTGTACTTCTAAAAATCGTTCTAATATAAATCTTGTTTTATGTATGTGAAATGAATTAATTTGCGGTATTCAAATTTATTTGATTTAATTCAATTTAAATTTTGAACTTTGTGTCACAACAATTTGATCTTAATTCTTAAATAATAAAAATATTATATACTATTTTGAAGTATTCTTCTTTCAATTCTCTTTATTTTTACAATGAAGATAATAGATATTTAATAATTTAATGATTAATTTAATGATTTCTGTAAAATTAAGATAGCATTAAGAGATTTTAAAATAGTTATTTTCATGAATTTTTAAAAAGATTATAACCGATACTGTATTTAAATATGATGAAAGTAAATACTAAATTTGTGTCTGACTTATTAATAGTAAAATTAATTCTTTAAATGATTTTTAATACTAATATAATATGAATATAAAATAAATAAAATTATAATTTATGAATTATAATGTTTTATATATTAGATTTTTAAGAGTTCAATTAATAAAAAAAAAGAAATTTTGTATACGATTTCAATGTTTCATTTATATTTTTGCAGTCAATTTTAATATAAATCCAATAAAAATTATAAAATATCTTCATTGTATATAAGAGGATGAAATAAATGGCATATTTCAAAATAAAAATATTTTATTTTGAAATTTTATGTCAATACACTTAACAATTACTTAAATTAGATGAACTCTCGTTCCAAAATCTAATAAACTTTCTTAACAAACTTCATATTTAAAAATGATTTTATGAAAACAATTTTTATGCAACACTTGCACTAGCAGTTATACTTTAAAATTTTTTAATAATAAAATAACCACGGTAGAAAGTTAATTACGAGCTACTTATCATAATATTATTCAAGTGCATATAAGTAAATACTTTGTTCTTATTTACCCTCAGTATTGAAGATATTTTTGTTTAAGTAAAACTCATACAGAAGAGTATAAAATAAAATAATTATAAATATCCTGCAACTTTTTTGTATATTTAAAAGAATATATTAATACTTATTATAAGTAATAATCTAGTATTATTCATCTTTAGAAATGATTTAATATGAACTTTATATTTTAATTAAAGAAAATTATTTTTAAGAAAATTATTAATTTTATGTAAATAATATAAATAATGTAAACAATATAAAACTCTATTATTAATAATAAGTTTAAAGTTAAGATTGTAACTGAAAGCTTTTTGAATAGATAATAAAATTGACTATTCATGTTAGGTAAAGTCAAGTTTCATATACTATATATATAATAGTCGATTTTATGATTTTAGTGAAATCAATTTCATTGCAATTTATATGTAATAATGTAATATATATATATTTTTATATTTCTTTCTATAATATTTAAGTATTTCTAGAAGTAAGTAGATAAATGTTATTAAATAATATTATTAATATTAGTATTTATTAGTAGTAACTTTAAAAATCTAATATATCTTCACAAAATTATAATTAGTGGTTAATTGAAATATTTGGTTTAGTATTGTATTATATTAAGAATAATTAATAATATTTAAAAAGATAAATTTAAGAAAATACTTTTTTCAATAATATAATATTCTTTAGAACTATCTTTTTTCTTTTCGTTTCTTTTTTGAGGTTTATATATATGTTTATATATATATATACACATTGTAAGTTATATTTATAAGGTTTATGCGCATGAATTATTTCTAGATATGATTATTAATTATAAAAATTAATTTTTTTAAATACAGTACTACAAAAATTAATAAATATTATACGTTTTTCACGGAAAAACATTCCGTAGTTATATATAATACAAATACGTTAGAATTAAAGATGTGCTATAGAACTAGTTATAAAAGAATTTATTATAGTTACGTATAGTTTTCAAAATAATTACGCACATAATATGCTGTTAAAGTTTTAAATATGATTTATTAGTAAAGCATTTTAGTGAAATATATTATTATATAAAACCATTACAAATACATTTATATTAAAAGTAATCAAGTAAATTTTCTTATATAATATAAAATTTAAATACTTTTATTTATATTATATATATTATATTATATCTTTTCAACTGAAGTAATTTATTTATTTACATAATTATAGGTACTAAAAATAGTTACAAAAATCATAGAGCAGCTAATGTCCTGTTACAAAATACTATTTGTATAGAGATATTTTCTTATGGAAAAGATTAAATAGTAAGTATAAAATAATTGCAATTATATACATAGCGAACCTATAGAAGACATGGTATAAATAACTACAAAACACCCTTTGTGAAACTAACTGATGCTTTATTTCTATATTCATGAATTTTCTTATCAGCTCTTCGTTCATGCAGAATAGTAAACAATAGACAGAGATAAGGTCTGATTGATTTTTTGGACATATCTAGCACACTTTTCTTTTCTTTTATTGTATTGAGTGAAGCTAACAGAAGTTTCGCGTGTGAAAAAGAGAATAAACACACACCCGCTTGTGCGTGCACACATGTACGTTCGTGTTTGACGAGTTATCTAAATCGTTTGCTACAGAGAAAAAATACGTATACACTATAGACGTTTGTTATAGCTAGAATCTTTTTATATTATTAACGTTAAAATATAGGATAATTGTTCTTACGTGTGCTATTTTAATATATTATAATTCAGTAAACTTGACAATTTGATATAATAGAGTTTGTGTAAGTGCGTGTAGTATGAGCACAAAGAAAATGCTACGTTTTGAACATATAGGCAATAAGAGTAATCTTACTATTTGACCTATTTAATTATGGATTCAACGGCTAATTATTATGTTTCATGTGTATTAAATTTCATCTTAAAATTTAAAAATTTGAGTCTGTTTTAAATTTGAAGGGTTTATTGCATTATTATTAAAAATTAATGTTTAATAAATATTACAACGTATAATAGTAATATAAATGTTCATAACAGAAATCACAAAAAACTACATTTTTTAAAATCTTTATTAATTATAATTATAAACTTTAATTATTCATTATTGTTTTTAATTTTAGAATGTAAAATATGAATGGTCGTATGTATAAACTAATTAATTTTGTAATCTACTTAAATTTATTTCAAATTTTTATGTTTAAAAATATTATATATTAATTTCGTCATATTTTTATAAAAAGAATAAAAGGATTTATGAAAGACACAAATGAACAAGTTTATATATATTTGTTTTAATAAGTTATAAAACTTTTATTTAAGTCATATTTATGAAATACAATAACTTTATTTAACAATAACATAATAACTTTATTAAAACCATAAGTTTGACAATATATACCTTTAATTATTTTAAAATATTTTATTTATTAGTATATTATTATAGTTTATAAAATGTATTGTAGTATATTATTGTAATATGTAAATAATAAAAAAATTTTATTTTTGGAGAGATAAAAATTTAAATTTTAAACAAAATTAATTTAAAATAAAAATAGTTTTAGAATTAAAAATAGAAATTTAAGAAAGATAAAATAGATTACACTCCTTAATCTAAACAGTGAAATACATTTTAAATGAAATATAAATTTAAAATGAATAGTTAATAAAAATAGTTTATTTCTTATAAATACAAAAAAGTTATTGTAAAAAATATAAGTAGCACATTAGACATACAGTGCATAGAGAACTGTGACTCATAAAGAAGTAAGTATTTGATACAATTCTTGTAGAGTATAATTACTACAAGGATAGATTAAGTTCCAGTACTTACAATATGATAATATTGTTACATGAACACTATGTCTGTTTTTTAAGATTTGCATAACAATTGTTAACCACTGGCTATAATATAAGCGTTATATTGGACATTGGGTTTCATAATTGATTAGTTCAGTACATCGTTTGTATGCTCATAAAATCACGGTAAGATATCAGAGAATATCGAGTTAAATCACATATATGAGTTTTAAGTTTAAATTCAAAACATGTAATACTGCAAATAAATGCCATTAAATATTGTAATTTCTTATATAATAAATTAGAATTATCATATTATTTTTCCTGTCTAGCCGTTTTTCTTCAGTTTGATCAAATATTTTCCTTAACAGTCGCAACACTATTTTGTTCAAGATGTGAAGCAAATTTTATAATTTATAATTTATTAATTTTATACATTTTAGAGCTCAAATTTAAAGAATCATTTTTTATTGAAAATGCGTAGTTGTCAATAAGATATATTTTTAGCAATATTATTGTATATAATGAAATATTCACTAAATGATACAAAGGCATAAAAACATAAGTACTTTAAACGGTATTCAGTATTAAATTTTCCATTGTTTGGTACTATCAGAAGTTTTACAAAACTTTTCAACTCTTAAATTATTCTTGTAATACAGTCACTCAACAATAGTTTTTTTTAATTTATTTAAAATATTATTCATATAAATAAGAAAAGTTTTTTGAAGATAATTCAAGCAGGTTAAAGTTTTTCAGTATTTTGAAATGTATTATTGCATGTACCTAATGAATGTAGCTAAAAGTTTAATATACATAAAATACAAATAAGTTCTTATCAACGAAGTGACGTTTTTTAAGAGGAAAACAAATTGGTAAAGTAAAAGAAATACAGAGTGTGAATATAAGCTTAAAACAACCTAAAGAAATAGTAATGAAATGTTTGATTCTTATAATTAAAATACTCAATGTTTTCTTCATTCGGGAAATTTACTGATATATATATATATTTTAAGATTTGTGTAAAAGTGGATACAGTTATGAAAAAATTAAAAAAAAATTTAGAATGAAATTCTGAATATAGTAGTTAAATTGAAAAAAACGATTAATATTTAAATAAAATAAAACCAATTTTGATTTTAAACAATTTTTTAATATTTTTATTAAATTTTATAAAATAAAAATTAATATTTATACATTCATAAAAGCAATAACATTAAAGCAATAAATAAATATAATAATACTAACAAATTGAATATTTTTTAATTTTACGATTTCAAAACTACACATTAAACAGTAAAATATAGTATATAGTTTTATGTATAATAATTTAAGCTTCACATACAATACCGTCACAGTTTAATTTGAATAATTCGATTTCATTCGTATTACCATGTTTCATATTAATTTCACGAAGCTCAAGATTTTAAAGTTATACAGCTAATAATAAATAGAAAATTTATAAGAACTTTCGTACAAAAATACATTAGAAGTTTTCGTGAAGGCCAATCTTTTAAGCAGATGTAGTACATAATTTTTTTCCATTTTATCTAAATAAAAATAAACTAACATATAGACTAATAATACTTTTACATTGTAATAAATAATTGTAATATGATTAAATAATAACAAACACAAGGTTATTACCATAAAAATTCGAAAGCAAAATAATTTTTAAATTAAAGTTTCTAAAACAAATTATTATTTATTCTTCTTAATTTAGAGGTGTTATAGAGCTTTTTTATTAGATGACAGGTTTATATACTATACAGTAAAATAAAAAAAGTTTACGTTTAATATTAACAGAAAGGAAAAAAAACTTGAAGAAACAAGAAATCGCAAGTCAATACATACATTTTTTAAATTTTATGATGTAAACATCGCAAAAATAATGAGCGAAGTTATCATATCATTAAAGTACTTGACTATCTAAAAAAAGTATAGTTTCAGAGAAAAAATTCAGAGAGAAATAGAAGTTTGTAAAAATAAAATGGTTTTGACATAAAAATTGTATAACATATAAATTGTATAGTAGAATAAAGCAAAATCACAAAAAAGAGAGAGAAAATATTCATAAAGAGAGGCAGAGAGAGAGAGAGAGGGTAGAGAAAGAAAGATAAAGATTTTAAAAGTTGAATTCGGTGATGCTATATAAAAACATGAGAAATGAACAAAATATTGTTTAAAAGCTTTTATACCAGAAATATGAAAATTAATGATTTAATTTATACTTGAAAGTTTATTAATATTTTTATAGTATTGATTTTATATTAAAAATAAATTATTATTCAAAAATAATTATGTATTTAAAGTACTGAAAATATTTAATGTTCGTATTCTTTTAGTATTTTTATATGTATATGTATATTTAATTTTATTAATTAAGTAATAACAAGGTTTGCAGAAATAGTTTATTGCTATTTCATGAAAATATATTGTTTAAAATATATTCTAAAATTTTTTCCTAAGAATTAGTATATGATATTAAAAATTTTCTGATAAACATATAATTAATAAAAGAAGTTATTTTTATTGGTCATTTCTATATAAAGTGTTAAAAATTTATCCTTTATATTTGATACAATTATTGAAATTATTTCAATTGATTTAGTTATATTTATTTCAACTTTATTTAAAATTAAAATAAAAGAAAAACTAACAATAATATATAACATAGTTTCTAGTGTATGTGACAGATATATTACGTAGACTTTTTCATACTAAAACAAGTTTTTGATCATCATTAATAATAACAACGTTTTTCATATAAATTTAATTAATACTACTTTAAAGTACAATACTTGAAACTAGTATACAAAATGAGAAAAAATTCTCTATTTGTAAATAGAATCATAAAATTTAATTTCTCATTATTTCTAAAATTTATTATACAGTAATTCATTCGAAGGATATGTTATTTACGTAAATTTAATGTAAATTAAACGATGCGTTAAAGTAAAATTGAAATGTTGTTGTCATCTAAAGATAATAAGATAAATAAAAGAAAAAATAAATTCAATTTTGTAATGAGGGCGAACGATATAAATTATATTTATAATGTATATGGGAACTGTTTTAAATTTTTAATGTACATTTTTTCTTTTTCTGATTTTTAAATTACTATTACTATTACTTTATTTTATATAAATTTAAATTGTAAAGTTTAAGTGTGTAAAGTGAAATTTATTGGTAAGTTAAGAAAATTTACTTAGTCATAAATATAAAAGAGTATAAATGCACACGTATTCTTTTATATTTATTGGCTAATCTCAAAAACTTTTAGCAGATGAAGTGATAAATAAAAATCTCAGATTCTATATTTACAGCTAAGTTTGAAACTGGTTAACAAATAAAATATTTAATCAGGTTACTTAGAGTTATTAAAAAATTAAGCTATATAATATTTTTGTTTAAAATGTTAACAGTTCAAGTTTAAATTTATTTTAGTTTATGAATAAAAGTATTTTATATTTATTCATACATAATTATGAATGACTAATATAATTGTACAAATTTTTATTTATATTTCTATAAAATATTATTTATATTAGCATAACTATGTGAAGGTATAAATTAAAGACAATTATATAAAATTATACTAAATATTTGTAGTGCAATTATGTAAACATTTTCATGTATAATGTCTATACCTAGATAAAATATATTAATTTTCATTTTGAATCCGATCATTATAATTTCAAAGTATTTGTGATTAATATTGTGATACTTTAACAATTAATACATAAAATACAAATCTTTTATAATTAATTTTAACCTACAGATAGAATTTGTTTAAAAGTCGAATATTTGTATCATTTTCTAAATATAATAGTAATTTACAATGTCTGATAAATAATGTTAATTTTTTTAAGGAATATTATATTGATATTTTATTATCATTTATTCGAAACAAATATTTCTTCGTTATTCAATATTTGTTTATTTAACAGAAAATGCTAAAATTTTTACTATCGTATTAGAATGATTCTCTTAATAATTTTACTGTTAAAATAAAAAATATACCATTTCTATCATTTTATTTCAGATTGACCAAAAAACGAAAAAGATGAAGTTTTTAAAATTTATTGTTATAGGCGTAATTTTTTGATTTGAATTAAATAAACAGATAAAAATAACAAAAAAATTTTACTTCTAGAAAATTAATAAAATTTGCTGTAAGTGTGTTTCATAATTTATAAAATAAAAATGTAGTAAATTTTCTATGCATCAATAATATTTAAAAATTATAGGCTCTGATCTTTCAGTTCTATATGAATTTATTCCATGAAAAATAACGTAAGTTATTCAAATAACAAAAATAGCTAAAAAAACATTCTGCAAGTGAGTGAGGCTTATTAGTAAACAGTTAAAATGTTCATGAAAACGACGATAGAGAATAATAATACGAATAACATTGAAAAGCGATATAGAAAGAGTGAAACATTTATACGAATAGCAATTTTTATCCAATAAGATAATAAGCTTTAGAAATTGGAACGCAACATTGAACTTTGCTAAGAAAATTAATAGTTGCATTTTAATTTAGAGTTGAAATTCAGATTTTCAGAATCTATGTTGTCTTAAGAGTATCTGATATTTTCATAACTAATAATACTCTATCAAGATCAATCAATTAGTTAAGTAACGAATTATTATTCCGAGTAGTAATTATGTTTTCTTGAATAAACATAGAAGTAACTATTAATCCTCTTAGTAAAGTAGCTGAAATTCACAAAAGACCAGTGATCGAATAAGATAAGTTAGCTGAGTCTTTGGGAAACTTCGACATCGAATGTCAAAGCAGATGGAAAAGAGTCAGAGAGATTCGCTGAAAAAGGATGCTGTCACCTCTCCTAGATTCGACGTCGATAGTGACGCACTCGGCGGGTCTTGTGTCGAACTGCATGAAAATAGTGGTGAAGGCCGGGTCGATGACGAAGGGCACCAGGAAGAGAAAGGCGAAGAGACTAAAGGTGCCGAGGAGAATGAAGAACGCAGTTGTGTAGAAGAGCAGCTTCTGCGGGAACGTTTGCTTGTTGAGTTCCGTCTCCGTCTCCATTGTCGCTGCGTCTCGGTCGGTGACTTACTAGTCCCCGAGATCGAGAGTCGCTGCGTCGTCGTACCGCCTCGAAGAGGTCGGCGATCTGCGACCATAATCGATGCATTATTGTCATCTTCGTCGATCCTCTCATATTTCTTTCCTCTCAAAGAGCATTATACTTGCTAGACTGAACATTCGGTTTGATAAAAAAAAAGAAAAAAAAAGAGAGCGATCCTTAAGAAAATTCCTCTTAGAAATCTTAATACATTTTCAAGCCCGCGGAATGAAACATTACTTTATTACAGATAACTTCATTTCTATATACTCCTTTACTATTAATCAATGAAATATCTGAAATACACAAAGCAGCAACTTTTTAATCTTGATCAAACTAGTATTAATTCATTTAACTGAATGTTCATTCTAATTCAAAATAGCGATCTATATTCTAAATTACTAGAATATTTTGAAAGATATTCTTAAAATTTCTTTAATTTCTTGGCTCAATTATTCAATATCGAGCGACTTATTAATTATTCATACTTTTACGTGAATACAATTGAAAATTCATTGTCTTTTTATTTTTTCAATTTTTTAATCTTCTTTTTACGAGGCTATAAAACTCTTTTAATGCCTTGAAACTTTCGATGTTGACCAGCCTAAGAATTATAAGAGTTCATAACAAATTTTAAGATATTGAAAATATTTCTAAGTGTATGCAATAATCTATAGTATGAATAAATCATCGTTGTTGTAAAAATCTTTTACATTTAATAAAAATTTCGATTACTCGTATTTTACATAACAAACATTGGTTTACATTATACCCCTCTACGTGCATAAAAGTTAAATACATGTAGTTACCTAGAAATAGTCTTAACAGTCATCAATATTTATTTTACTAAGATAAATAAAAACTTTTATATATTTTAAAAGAATAAAAATATAATTTAAAAAATGAATTTGAACCAAGTGATATAATAAAAAGATTTTGAATGAAATTGATTACATAAGTATTATTCAGATAAATAATAATTTGAAGAAAGTATTATTAACTTATAAAAATAGATATTTATGAATGTTTATCATTAGAAAAATATTTATAGAATGACTAATAAGATTCCTTGAAAGCGATTTATTTTAAAATATCCATTTTTTATACATAATATTTTCATCCATAATAATTTTTCCAATCAAGCTAGAAGAATTTTTTATTGATAAAACTTTATTATATAAGAAACTAATTTGTTCATAAATATTCTTGAGTAACTATAAATATTTTTATTCAATTTCTATGCATTCGGATATATTAAAAATGTTTATATTAACGAATGATTGTTATATTAACGAAGTATGTTTGAGTTTCACATAATAATTTGAGGACAATATTAATCAAAATCTATATTATATGCAAATATATATATGTATTTTTATCATATGTCTTTTTATTTTCAAATAGAATCCTGGATCTTTGAATAAATTTATCTTATAATAAATTTATATAAATAATATGTATAATATTGTAAAAATTCAAAGTGTTGTATATTATTTAATTATTTTTAAATATATTAATATTTGTAAAAATTATAACACAATTTTACATGCAAAATATAATAATTTTATTTACAACAAATCAATCGTTAACTCATGCAGTTAAACCAGTAATGTTAATTGTATGGTACACCAACATAAATAATTATCTTTTCATTAATAATGAATAGTTTATAATGTGTTTAATAGTGTATTTAATATTTAATTTTAATTTTAGAGAAATGGATATTCAGAATAAATAATGATAAACATAATACTGTGTAACAATTTCTTCATTTGTTAGTAAAATATCTATTAAATTATAAATACATTAAAAAAATTTTAATTACTTTTATAAAATATGAGCTCTCTTCTTATAAAATATACTTCATTCAAAAATATTATCATCATTTGAATTTTATAAAATAATAAAAAGCATTTCGATCACTTATTGTGTAGCTAGGCATCAATTCTTACGAATTCACTTGTATATTATTCTAATTTTTATTTTTTGTCATTATATTTATAATATTCCTATCTTATTTGAGAAATATTTAATAATTATTATGGATTAAAAATATACTAACACATGATCATCAAAGCATCTATTGTTAAATATATTTGTACTTAAAAATTAGATGGTTTATTTAATAGTTTTAGAGAAATAGATTTTTAATACTATTATATAATACGATATAAGGATATTGTACGTAACCTTCTTCAGAAATGTGACAGTATTTGTAAAAAATAAAGTTATATTCATCACTCTATAAAATTTCAAACAGGATTCTACTGTCTATTGTTATAGTACAAGTTTTAGCATTTTTTGTATAAGATTGCTATAAATTTATGTGTAGAAAATATGAAAGAGTTAATTTTATTGTTGGGAGTTGTATAAATTTATAATTTACTTAATGATGATCTTTTAATGTTTTTCATGAAATTCATTACCAAATGAAGTTAAACACTTATTTTGTTCGATTATTAAACTATTAGCTTACTCATATAAAAAGTTGAAAATCCTTATTACAGTACAGTTATTCAGTTATAATCATGTTCTTATTTTTATTAAGGAATTCTGCGTGTTATATTATAAAAATTGAATGAAATGTAACAAATAGCCAAACTATATAAGGTCTTATAAAATAAATGAATTTTGCGCGAGAAGAGCGACATGAGTTTTAAATTAAAATTGATCTACGAGATGAGACACAAATGATAAATTAAAATGAGTGAGAACCTTGTGGTGAAAGTAGATATGTTACATTTATTTAGAAGATTAAATTCAAATATAAATATATTAAAAAGTGTGCCAAAGTAACTAAGTAACTTTGGAATAACTTCGCTATAACGATAAGTCCTGAAATCAGCGATTATGTGAGATCAGAAGATGATTTCCTTGATTATGTGCTGCATACTCTAAACTATAAAATTATAACACGGGCATTTCGAGCTTGCACCCTTTGTAGACTATATACAGAACTACTACGCGAAACAATAAATGCGTTATTTCATAGTTCCCTAGAGGTAAATAGCTATATCTAGTCTTTTAATTTGGAGCATAATATAATATATTATTATAATATATAATTATGTACATTCACAAGATTCTTATTTTATTATTCATTTATTTGGTAATAATTTCATTTATGAAGAGAAAAATAACTCCAAAAGATACTTAGCATTTGAATAGTTTTTTCTATTTAAAAAGTTTTTCTAGAAAAAGAATATTATTAAAATTTAAAATAGATTCACAAAAAAGTTTTAAATCGAAATTTTTTGAAATTTTCTTTCAAAAAAGTTATTTACAAAAGTGAATTAATTATTTTTAATGATAAAGCAATAAAAACTAAACGATTAATAAGTTAAAACAGTAAAATAAAAAACATAAACATCGAAATTTCTTAGGATAATTTATGTTGATCATTAATATTTAATATATAGTATATAAATAAGTAAGATTTACGAGTAGTACATATGAATATCGATCATAATAAAATTAAGAATGTCGTATACAAGAGTCACTAACAAAACAGTATTACATTATATTTTTTAACGTTCAATTACTGCAACTTTTTGATAATATTTTCCTCATTTTTAATACCAGTTTTTCTTTTGCAACTTTAAAATAAATAAATTTTTCACTTTAATACATGTAATATAGGAAAATGCATACAAACCCAATATATATTTTTAAGTATTTTCGTATAAAACATAGCTTACATTATCTAAATTTTTGAAATACTTTAATAATTATTATTTATTAAACATAAAGCCTATTTGAAAAAAGGAGACTTTGTATCTCATATTTACTGACATGAGTCTCCTAATTTGGAATATAATTTCTTTCGACGATGGTGTGCAAAATTCTTATTACAAAAATCTGAAGCCAAAACTCGCAATACTTCGAGTATTTTCATTACCGTCACTGACACTTTCTTGTTATATAGGGCATATGTTAATCAATAAACTCTTAGAAACTGGCAAGTCTTACTCCCTTAACGAAACTACTCTTGCCTTGGCAAAAAATGCTCATTTATCGAGATTTCCCAAACCCGCTGTAAACGAACAAACTACCATAGAAGAGGTACTAGCTTCTGCTTATCAGTTAACAGCTGCCAAATTAATATTCTTTTTTTGAAGTACCTTGAACACTTGGGTCGTGTACAGATTACGTTGGAGGAGTAAACAACGGGAATCCTTTGATTGATATTTCTTGATTAAATTTGGAATTTTTTAAAATATACGAAAATGTTTCCGAGCAAAATTTTTGCTTATTATTTAAGAAGTAATCTGTGCTATATGAATTATATTTTAAAACTTGTTTCTAACGGAGATTTTATGATTAAAATAATATTATTTGTTTATCTTAGATATAATTTTGACAAAATTCTATGCATTATAACTCTATATTCTACTCAATTTTAATTTAATAGTGAAGTAAAAATGAAAATCCAGAATCAGTATTGAAGTAAATTATTTGAAAACATTAGTATCTTTAAACAATAATAGAAATGAGCTAACTGATAGAAAATTGTAGAATATACTTTCTGTGCCAACTCAGAGTTTTCATTCAAGATATCACTAATAAGGAAATTCAGTCAAGGATTTTCACACTTTCATAAGCAAATGTATGATGTTACGTTCTACTTGATGTATGTGAATAAAAAAATATCAATTATTAGATTCAAGTAAAGCTCGTCATAGTTTTACATACATCTAGAAATTAGTTATTAGCGGCCTTCTATATATTTTGCATAACCAAATACTACATCATAATTCATAAAACTAAGGACACTATTTGGATCTCTTTATCCAAACTAATGGATCACAACAAGTAGATTCGTTAAATTATTTAAGACAATTATTATTTTACTCCAGAATTGTAATTTTATAAGTAATCAAAAATTCTATTCTACATTTATTAATATTTATCAATTAAAATGGAATGCTCCAAAATATTTTTGTTTGAGCAACGATAACGCATTTTAATCGTTGTATTGTTTTTATCAAACTTTATTATATTTGTATATTGTTAGGATTATTTTATCTAAATTTCAATGTATTTTACAGTTACTTAACGATATTTATAGAACATTTCTGGTAGAACTCAATTTTGTTATTTGATAAATTGAATAAATGATTACATAAAATAAGTGCATAAAGAAAATTGTTAATTATATATGGAAAATTTTAAATAAATACATTGCTTAAAAATAATGAATTCAGATATTCTAATTGAATAGAAAATTTGTTATTTTACATTCAACTTAATCCTTGTATTTATAGCGCCTTTAATTCAAAGGAAAGATTGATTAGTAATAAGAAATTTCATATTCTACAACAAATATGTCTAATCTAATCTAATGATAAGCATTGACGATTTATTTTCTACTCAAAGTTTACAATAAACACTATAATGACTGAATAAAGAATAATATATATTTTTACTTACACAGTGAAATCAATACTTTGTTAATTAGTTAATTTTTATAAAGTAAAAATATTTTCATTATTGTACTTTTAAACATTTTAACTGATGTTTTAATAAGCTAATATTTAAGGTTTCTTATAGATTTATTTTTTATACTTTTAGAAACAGCTCTACTAATGATAAAAATTTAATTTTTATAAATTTGTTGTATTTATATATTTTATTAAATACATGATACCTAGATTTTTAATAAAAAATCTAACTGTTTGCAAATTATAGTATAATTAAACTATAAATAATTTATTTAAATATATAATTTCTACAGAATTTTAAAATTTTTATTTAAGATAATTTGAAAAATGGCCTAAATATTTTAAATTAATTAATGTATAATATAGTGGCTAAAAATCTAAAAAGATAATTATGCATTAAAATGTTATAAACATAGTAAGTTACTAAATTTATTGAAATATTATTTTTCTAAGCTTATTTTTTGTATTCGGTTTTTACTGAAAGTAACAAAAATTATTCTAATATATTAGTCAAATTCATTAATATTTTGAAAAATGTATTTTATTATATTTACAGAGAGTTTGAATAAAAATAATTACAGATTAAATAATTTTGTTAATATTTTTTATTAATTAAATTATTAATTAATTGTATTTCGATATTCTAGACTTTGAAAGTACAATTTCATTGATGAATTTTTAAAACTCAAACGATAAAAATATTGATTATTTGTTGTTAAAAGTAATTATTTAATTTTTTCATATATATATTAGCGTATTACTTAAATTAGTTTTGCATAAGACTATTACTGTATTTTGATTTATTTTGAATAATGAACGGAAATATAAGTTTGTTACTTAATTCTCGTCTTTATTTTAACTAAATGAAATTTATGATAGACCAAAGGACTAATTTATCGATAACAAGAAATCGTGCTAACACATAAATTACAAGCTAATATAGACCAATACAAATAAATGCCATTAAAAAATTATTAGATTGGCAGATACTTTGTTTGAAAACGTAAAAAAGTATTATTAGTTATGTATTTCTACTATATACTAATATAAATTATTATTCTATGGAACTATAATAATATAAATGAAATAAGGTATCTCTTATTTTTGTTAGTGTACCAATATTAATTTGAATTATATTCAACGGTAATATATGATTCCGTCTTTTCTTATGCTCTGCAGTACCAAATAAAATAAATAATTTTGAATTAAACTTAATATCAGTAAAATTATTTAAACTTTTTAAATGTATTTTAATTTTATCAATTTTATAAATTACTGAAAATACATTTAAAAATATTAAAATAATTTTTTTATCTTGCTACTGTTTTAAAATTTTTTTTAAAGTTTAATCGAAGCTAATTTTGTGTTTATTTTTTCAGAAGTTTTATGTAGATTCTTATCCGTTTATGACTTTAATCATTAAATTTTTAATTTTAGATGAAAAAACTTAGGTTGTTTAAATAAATGTAGCAGTAGTTTTATATCATATATTGATGAATTGTATTAATAATTTTATTACTTTTCTCCATTAATAATTAAAATATTATTTTATTCTTTAAACAAATATTGTTAAATAATATAAATAAATTTCTTTTGATGTTTTATTGTATTTTATTATTAAAAGTTTGAAATTTGAAAATAAAATAAAATTAAAAAAAAATTTTTTAAAACTAATAATTATAATATTTTTTCAATGTTTTTATATTTATCTGTCTGTCTATGAATGTATATATTTTTTCGTTTTATTTTTTACCTGTATGTCATACATCAAAAACCAATAATAATGAAATTAAATTTATATTTGATATAGCTGAATTAAAATTGACATAACTGATAAGCTATAATCATTAATGACAACTAGTATACAATAATACACATCAGACGTAGTCAAATCTAATTACTTATATATATATATATAATCTACACAATTGCATATAATTTTACATTTAATAATTTTACATGTTTTTACATTTATAAATTGCATATATATATATATATACATATATATATATATATATGTATGTATTAATAAAAGCACGGTATGAATATTACAATTAAAGTAAAAATATTAAATATTATTTACTATGTTTGCAGAGTATATTTGAAACGAATTCAATATAAAATTCAAAAATAAATTTAATCGGTTCTACATATGTATAGTTTAAATAAAATTTACTGCGAAATCCAAAGTTAATTGTATATTATTAATTTTTAAAAAGTATGATAAGTATTTATATAATCGCTTAATGTTCATATTATACAACGGACATAGTTTATACTTTTTGTAATGTAAGCTGTTCTACAAATACTTATCTACCTATTTGATGAGTCAAAGATATTTATAAACGTGTTAACGTATTTTACAATATATTAGAAAAAAATAACAAATGCATTAACATAATATTTTTTTACTTATTTCAGCTTTAAAATAGTATTCTCTTTTTCTTGTTGCGCGTACTTATTTTAAATTTATTATATCTTTTTATTGATTTTTATATTAATAATTTTATTTTCAATTATAATTTGATTAAATAATCAATTTAGCATTAAAATTATAAGTACTATTTTGATTAAATTATTCATAATTGTTCAATAAACTCAAAATAGAAAAAATTTGTTTTTAGAATAGATAAAATCTCTAAGTTAATATAATTTGTGTTTATTTTACAATATTTATTTGAAAAATAATGGATTTATTAAAAAGAAAAAATGCATAGCAAATATATATCATAAATTATAAAGCTTAATTTAATACGACAATAGTGTAAATTCTCAAAAAATAGAAGAATGACTTTAAACAAATATAGATATCATTGATCAAAAATATTAAGTGAAGTTATTTGTAATTTACATATGATTTATTAATGAGCAAAAAAGTATAAAATTTTAATCTTCTTATTGCATAAGATATACAGTGTAGTGTAATAATATTGAAAATATTGAATGTTTAAAAATATTATGTAGGACATTATTTCATTTATAGAATATACGTTACTTTGAGTTGGATTATTTTCCTCAAATATCGTAAATTTAACACGAATTTAGTAAAAAATGAATAAAAATAGACACAAAAATCAATTACTAATTCTATACAGGTACTAGTAAAATTTATTTGAAATAATATGCAAGAAGTTTCACGGTATATTTTCAATTAATAATATCTTCGAAAGGTTTGAAAATATTTTTTTTATAAAACTTTCTGAAAACATATCAACACAAATGTTTGAATCTCATAATTACTATAATCAGTAAAGAAACATAAAGTTTCATGTATCTGTACCCCCTATGAGGAGAAAGAGAAGCCATCGGGGCAGTTCGCCCTCTTCCTGTAGCCCCTCATGCTCGAAGCCGTCCTCCACCTCGTCCTCCCCTTTTCTAGAGCCTGTGCTCACCCGCGTAGATGACAACACCCTTTCCTCAAATACGCGATAACTCGATCACACTATCATATTTGCACCTTTTCGCATCCCGTCATTGATCACCATCGTCGCGAACAAAGACGGAAAAAAAACAAAAAACTGAACACAATACAGGAATAGACTGATTCTTTCCAGGTCGTGCACTGAAGGGCAGCACTGGTTCGCACCCCGACCTCCCAGTGCATAGGTGTTCAATGCCGCCTTCGCCGAGGCGGACCCCAGCGGTCGCAGTACCTGTACCGCATGGTGAATCGACGTCGCGTGACACCCACACTTACGCACTCCAACACTCAAACCCGCACGCACACTATCGCTCTTTTTGAAAGTAGCGCACGCGTATACGTATATGTACACACGCGCGGTCGAGTGGGGCAAAGGTCGAGCAATAGCAGCAATAGCAACGCACTGCCGTGCAAGACGTCGGGACAGCACTGCAGTCTTTCAGACGACTATGCGCGAGCGAGCTTTGGACGAGCTTATTCCCAGAGAGAAAGAGGGAGAGAGAGAGAGAGAGAGCGAAAGTGAGAAGGGGTCGAGGATAGCGCCACCCCCAGGCCAACAAATGTAAGCATCGACCGACGCCATACAGCGGTGGTTTAAGTTTGACTCGGTGTTGAGCTGTTTCACCCTGGCGAACTGCGAGCGCCGAATGAAAGCTGCTTTTGTTACGCGATGCCTTTGGGCTACGGGAAAAGTGTCTGTATTCCCAGAGAGTGGCTTGTACAATGTCATTTGTCGATTATTCAAGTTCGTTCAAATGCAGTAATATGAGAAAAATAAAAAACAAGAGGATAAGCGGCTTTCTTTTATCAACTAGATTATTTTATTTTAACAAATAGATTAGATTAAGGTGGCGAACTGTATTTGTTGATCAATAGTGAAGATGCTCAAATTCGTAAACACATTCATTTATTTATTTGTAGAGATAACTTCAATAAATGATGCTATTTTTTTAAGTCTTCTCGAGTTCTAAAGCAGTTGAAATGTCCTAGTCTAGTAAATCAGTAAATGAATAGATTTTATTTTGTTGACTTATTATAGAATTCTGTTTCCCTATGTTAAATCATTAGTTTTTTAAAATTCTAAAAATATTTTATACTTTTAGTATATATTTTTAAAAATAGTCAGCATGAGTTACTAGAAGTGCATATATTTAAGCATTAATAAAACAGTTCTTTCCGTTTATTATTCTTGAACATACGCCATATATTTCACTTGCTTGTTCGTGCGAAGCATTTGAAACCCTGAATTCCTTTTGTTTCTTTTACAAGTGGATATTCTTGTATGTGCCTTCGAATTTTCTGCTTTTTCTATAGATTTTACCAATTTACAGTCAATGTATTGGTAGCTGTACTTTTGTTCTTATATTCATTGAAAACTATTAATAGAGTTTCGTTTGAAAAACATGTGTGTTTTGATACAAGAAAAAATTAATCATTTCATACAAAATATAAAATAACTGTTAAATAATAGTGTTTAACTGTAAATAATTGAATTTTTTTTCTATCATACAATACTTTGTTGAATAAAAATATAAATTTTATTTAACATGGCAGTAATATTTAATAAATAATAGATTCAGTATCAATAAGGTGTTTTATAAGACTGACTTATTTATATTATTTTTTTATTAATAACATGCATTTCTGTAACTTAACATAACTCAAATGTTATAAATATTAATTTTATAATATTTTTTAGATATTTAAGAAAAGAATATTCTTGTTTATATTAAAAAAAATATATATTTAAATAAATCTGAATATATTATACTTTTCATATGAAAAATCGATGTATGCGGCAAATATGACCAAAATTTAAAAAAACTGACAATACTAAAATTAAATTCTACATTTATTTATAAGGTAAGTACATTAAATATTAACATTCAAAATTGACATTTGGAACGAACGTGAAGCTTAATAAATGTAATAATCGATTTATACGTTCGTTAAAAAGGTGAAAGAGCTCAAGAAATGTTGAATATCTTGGAACATCAAATAAATTTTTAGTATAATAAAAAATAACACGTTTAAAAAATATTCGAATGTATTAATGTCTCTAAGAGTGCATAGAATACAATAAAAAGTTAATATTTCACATAAACATTTATAAATTAAAGATATATGTGTTTATTATAGATTAAAAATTTTAAATGATTACACATAATTATGATCTGTATTTAAAATATTAAGCTGAATTTAAAGAAACGAAATATAAACTCATTTATTTCCAAAGATTATAGAGTTACTGTCTTACAATATTTTTGATATCAACGTTACTTGAAGATAGATAGATAGATAAATAAATAAATAAATAAATAAATAAATAAATAAATAAATAAATAAATAAATAAATAAATAAATAAATAAATAAATAAATAAATAAATAAATAAAAATATGACCTTCTATTTCATTGGATAAATAATTATTTAATTAATTAAAAATGCTTGAACAATTGATCTTAGTGAATTTTCTTACCATCATATTAAGAATCTAGTACATTCGTTTGTAATTATAATAAAAAATTCAGAAATTTGCAGTTAAATTTTTAACAAAAACAAGATTGAAGAAACGTTATATAACTTGTATATTTCACAAAATACAACGATTCAGATCACGAATTTGTCGATATACAAGATTATATAAATTATGCATAGAGTAAAATAACTCCTTAACAAGTATTGTTAGAATAATTATATTGAGTAAATAAAAATAATAAGTTAAAAATGTAGATATTATGAAAAATAAAAGAACTAAAAGTATTGTCTTTCATATGAATCGAAGAAAAGATTCGTAAGTGGATTAAGATAAAAATGACAAATAAAAGTAAAAAAGTACTATAGTATAATTTGAATTAAATATAACATTTGCAAAAGTATCTTCTTGTATTTTTAATTAATTTTTTGAATTATTAATGATAAATACTATTATAACTATGGAAAAAACTAAATTTTAATGTGTCTGAATTTTGTAGATGTTCTGTGAAACTGCATACTATTTTTTATGAAAAAATGCTAGACATTTTTCTATTACTTCTGAATGGTATTTCTATTTTCTTCTTTAAAATGCTTTCCAGCTTTTGCTTTAAAATCTTATTTGCTTGTATTATTATGAATCTAAACATTATATTAGTACTTACAGTAGATATTTCAAAGAAAAACGGTACCTTTAAATGTTTTCCTTTTTTACATTAAAAGATGAATTCTATAGAGACAGATCATTACTTAGTTGATTATGTTCAACGTAAGTTTGAGTATTTCTTTATATGTTGTTATTTTATTCTTTTTTATTAGTACTAGAAAACATGTATAGAGCTTCATAATATTAAAATTCATAATTAATATAGTACGACACGCTAGTTTACCTATTTTTATTGATTTTATTAATCATAATTATTTACTATTCTTGTGAACATGAAATTTAATTTATCTTTTGATTATTATTTAATAAATAGAACTTCCTAATTCAACAGAAAATTTAATATTCAATGATTTGTTAGATTTATAAGTTATTTACTTTGTAATTTCATAGATGTTTATACAAAAAGTAAGTATTACATTAAATTTTTGTTTTTACGAGTATTGAAATTGCTTTCCATTTTGTTCACTTTGCATTCAGTTGTCTTTTATCTCTCTGCATGTAATAGATAGTATACACAGCTCTGATAGGGACTTTAGCTGTCGTAAATGAGATAGTTTCTTCGAACCATATAGTATTTGATTCGTTAAATCCTTATAAAAATTATAGTAGCTGTGTATCAGTCTTCCTATTTATCGACACAATGACCACTATTTACTTTCTTTTAGTAGGTTCTTTATTATTTCATTTAGGCTATTTATTAATTATTATTTAATTGAATTTTTTATTGAAAATTGATCAGTGAGCACACTTATTTCTACTACCAATGTAATAATAATAATAATATAAATAAAAATAATACTACAAATAAAAATCATTATTTTATCAGATAAAATATAAATTTTATACATATAAAAAAATAGTTATGATTATTATGGAAAATCTAAATTTTAATAAGAATTTACATTTATTTTTACTGTAACATAGAATACCTTGATACGTATCAAATAAAATAATATTCTTTTAATATAAGACATATAAGTTCAGACATAATTGATCCTATTAAAATAAAAAAAATTTCATCACGATAACCCGGTTAATAATAATTTATTTAAAATTGGTTTTAAAGATAGTAAAATACAATTTTCAAAATATGTAATTAAATATTATGCTTTAATATATATTTATATATTACTGCATTATAATAGAACAAAATATATTCAATTGATATAAAAGTAATTTTTACTTGTGTAGAGAACATAAAATATTAAAATATACTAAGAGAAGAAATAAAAAAACGGAAAAAACGTAATCTTTATCACTATAAAAGTATGATAAATTTAGCTGCAGGGTTTCTTAGATCTTGTATCAGATAAACTAAAAATTATACACTTTAAGTGTATGGTTAAATAAACTTTAGATTTTTAAATGTAAAATTAAATTAAGGAAAAAGTGTTTTCTTTGTACTATTCATGTGAGCATATTTCTTTCTAATAATTCCTGTCTCGGATAATCTATATTAAATATCATTTTAAATGTGTATAATATGATATGATTAGATTACAAAAGTCAGACTCATGAATTCATTAAAATTTATTTTTTTTCATAATTATAATTATGTCAAGAACATAAATTATACTGATTAAGTAGCTAAGTATTTATTTATACTAAATATGTACTATCATTTTTATTTATAAGTATTTATAAGTATATCATATGATTTATTTTATTGCATCTCTAAGGAAAATCTGGGATCTTACTTTTTATATTTAAAAGAGTTTTAAGATGTATTCAAATGAATTTTAATACAGTAATAAACAGAATTGGGTACCTGTTGACTAAATGATTTTTACTATAACTAGTAACTTTATCGAAGATGAATTTATATATTTGAATATTATATTTTATTGACTTTATATTTTATTTGTCATCTTATCTTATTTCCAATTTCTAAAATATGAAATATATGAAAGTGAAATTAAGTCAATCTAAGAAAAAATATACGTGCCATTAGTAATTGAGTTAAAAAAAGAAAAAGTTATATAAATAAAAAGTTGCAGTATTTTGTTTTGGTCAAGCTAAATCCTGACATCCTTTTATTGATTTTCTTTTGTGATTCTTCTTGTATTATATCTGTTTGTCCTTTATGGTATCTCTTTGATATTTCATTCCTTATCATGTAAAGTATTTTTAGGAATAACATTTTTTAATATTTTATTTAAATTATAGATTTCTTTTATAATTTAATCTCCAAAGAATTACGTTTTGTAAGTATATAATAATAGTCATTTCCTTATATATCACATTTTACTTCAAGTTAGTTTGTATATAGCTTTCAAAATCAGCATATTACAAATTTATTCGCAGAAACTTATAACTGAATCGAGTATATTTTGGCAGAGAAACGTGTAATCGAAAGTAATTCAATTAAATAACAAATGTATCTTAACTTGTCAACTATTTCTATTTCGTAGTTATTTATATGCGAAGCGAAAACATTTAAATAAATAAATTATTAGTATTTGTAAAATTATTTCCACGTCAAAGACAGGAAGATAAAAAATTAACAAATAAGCAAGAATTAATATCACATGGGCGACATAATAGTTTCATAATTGATGAGAGAGACAATTAATACTTTATAGATAAAAATAAAATAAATTTTATACAATTTCTAACAAATAATAAAAGGAAATAAAGAAAAAGTTAATAAAAAATATTAATTGAAAATATTTGACGAAAGAAGGATGGATTTTGAAGGAGGATATAACCCACCTAATAATATAGTGAGGATAGAAAAGGGAGGGTCCATCTAGACAATAAAATAACCACGCTGAGATAGGAAAGGAAGAGTTTGACTAGTTCAATAAGGCATTTGAGCAAAATAGCATAATACAGAAGGATGTATTCAGAGGGAGCTGAGAAGTCTGTTTCTGTACAATGGCAAATTCAGAATATGAAAGATTATATACTTGTGTCAAATGATCGATGAGATTAGTAATCTAAAGACAATTTTAAATAAGTCATTATCATTTTATATCAATAAAGTATTTGTCGTCTCATTAATTAACAATATGAACTTTGTCCTAAGAATTAATAATGATATTGATAAGTAGGATATTGATAGCTTAATTATTTTACATCAAATTTCAATGTCTGAAATTTATGTATTGCAGAAATCTTATGAAAGAATATTAATATTGAAGCAAATCGATTGTATTTAATACATTAAGTATACATTATTTAAAATAATAAGGAATAGCGCGTTAGGCAGTAATGAGGTAATGTCATTGCGAATTTACAGCTTCCTATAAAAGGAAAGGAACGTTTCGCTTCATTTGTCAAACATAATTACTTCGAATCTTATCGCACATATTACTTTGTACATCAATACTTGCAAACATTTATCTGAGTCCATTTTTAAGTAGTTTCAAAGTACGAGTTTTTTTAAACAAGTAAATATTCGATTGCATCATATGTTCTCATATATGAATTGTTGGAATACTTTAGATAGTATTCACCGAAACTTAACTTCATGACTCCTCCTGATTTATTTGTGCCAACAGGAGTTAATATAAATTAATAACCGACTCACCTTCATTACAGTACGAAAACTGTTCAGATTATGAAACTACAACGCTTATGTTGCCATACTTTATGTATGGAGAATTTTGACTTAAAATAGATCTCTTAGATCTTTACAATATCCCAGAATTACGATGTATTGCATCTTTAATAGTGTTAATAATAATTATGTACGATGAATTTTCAACTTCTAATTCTAGGGGAACAAATATCATGTTACTTATACAAAATTATGTAGATTAAACTTGAACTTGTAGTTAGAGTAATGTTTATGGTTCCAACTATTTTTTAAATAATTATATGTACATAAGTTTTATCAACTTCGTATTACTAAAGGTATAAATTCGATAAAGTATCGTAAACACTTTATGTAGTTACTTACTTACGCATATGTATACATATTTGTACATATATGTAAGTAATTACATGCGCGCGTACATATACACGTGCCCTAATAAATACAAAAGATAAACTGAGATAAAGTGATAGACTAAATGCAAAAGCCTGATTATGATTCAATGCAGCATTGGTTAATAAGAAACTCCAAATAAATTATTTTTTATCAAATATAATTATATTGATAGCGTCTATGTGGATTTTCTTCGTACTAGTGGCATTAATTCGGAGGCATTTATTAACTGATAATATAATATAATATGGACTATTTTATTTGATCTTAATCCTTATTTAAGAAGATGATATTAGCAGTAGAAAAATATATTTAATTAGCTCTTAAGCTGATCAGGTAGAGTTTAGCTGCAGTTGTAAAATATCGGAAATAGATGTTAAACTATAATTTTAGACTATGACTTTTAAAGGGATTGTTTCCTATTACGAGGTATTTGATCAAGAGCAAAAAATTCCGAAGATAAGTAAATATCATATTTACGAACGGTGATAACTTACAGTACTATTGTACAAAAAAAAGGTCTACGCAACAGCAACAACTAACGAAGAATAAACGATTGTTTCTAAAAGAGATGTATTAATATCATTAGCACGTACAAAAGTGTTGCATGATAAAAAGAACCAACGATCGATGAACTATGTATGTAATAGAGAAAATAGTCATGTAGCGTATTTAGGAAAAATTTTACTGGCACTCAAAGTGAAAATACTTTCAAGATCGCGAGAATTATCTTTCGAAAAATACTTTCAAGATCGCGAGAATTATCTTTCGAAAAATACTTTCAAGATCGCGAGAATTATCTTTCGAAAAATACTTTCAAGATCGCGAGAATTATCTTTCGAAAAATACTTTCAAGATCGCGATAATTATCTTTCGAAAAATACTTTCAAGATCGAGATAACGAATCTCGAAATGACATTATTTATCAAAAATCTTTAAAGAGAGATCCTCTAATGACTATTATTTTTACGCATGATAAGGATGTAGCCATTGCATATGAGGATAGTACTCACTTAGATTGTTAGAAACTCTTATAAATGAATAAAAAAATTAAAGTAATAAAATATTAGTTCGTTAACTATGATTTCATAAAAAAACAAAGTAATGGTTGATACGAAAAGTAAGCAATTAAAGCTATTGACTAAAGTATATAAATACGAAAAAGTTAGAATATTGAATTTAAAATAGCGAATTTTTACAAGATTAACTGCAAGATAGTATTGTGAACATATTTAGTAGGAGTTTCATGA
Source organism: Wiebesia pumilae (assembly GCA_018907045.1). Lineage (NCBI taxonomy): Eukaryota > Metazoa > Arthropoda > Insecta > Hymenoptera > Agaonidae > Wiebesia > Wiebesia pumilae. Next base: position 4,096,967 of record JACCHZ010000104.1, read on the forward strand.
GTATAAATAAAAATCTTAGCTAATTACATTGCAATATCTTCTTGTGAAAAATCGACTATTGAAATTCAAATTTTTTTTGCAGATTAATTGACATTTACCAGAAATATTCATTCGAATGAACTTCATTTTTTCTTCTTATCCCTTGCCTATCGGTCCACTAACAACGTACATATTCTGGGAAAGAGAGAATAGTTTATCAAAGCATCGACTGAGTCAGTTATTCTACATAACTGAAGTATTTGTGTTTTTATAAAATAGATTTAAAGAGGGAAATACCGTCGTGCAGTTGCTCAACGTAATTGGAGCTGCAATACTTCCCAAAAGAGTTTAAAGAAGGAAGTTTCATGTCCCACAAGATGGAACTGAACAGGAAACAGGTAGAAGAGATATACCAGGGCGATTAAGTCACTATCAACGTAGATTCAACAAAACCCAAAAAACTTCGATTGCCTATTTGCTCTTTTCAAAGACGATAATCCAAACTCATTCTATTGGGACCTAAACGACGTACATATGAATGTAGAAAATAAAGAATAAATTCATACTTGTGTACATATATAAAATAAAACAGATAAGATACTAAGAACAACTTATTCAAGACGAAATTTGGTATTACATGATGTAGTAATTTACGAATAATATTTTTGCACAAATGGAGATAATTATAAAAAAATAGAAAATTTACAGATGGCTTACGCATTAGTATCTATATTTTTTAAATAATTGCTTTAACGACAAAATAGAATACATTAGCAAATCAATCATCTATAAATTTAACTTTATTATTATGCAACTGATAGATAATATTCGAATGTCTTTAATATTCCTTAGAATAAAAAATACTTATTTCGATGTACAATTGTATTCATTTAACTATAAATAGAATGTCCTTTATTTATACATGCAAATATTGCATACGCGTACTAAATATAGAACTAGATCGACAATTATATGTTTTCGTGATTTTGTTTTCTCGAGCGATGAAATGTCATAATAATTAGATACATTATTACCCCCCCCCCACACGCACACAAATATATATACACATTTACAGGTATAAAATATTAACACACAAAAAAATTTTTAATAATAAAATGATAAATTAATATTTTTATTAGATATTGTAAATTGATTAAATGAAAATTCAAATGTTTGCTGTATTATTATTATTCGATTTGTTTAAATGAATTTCGCGAAGGCAAATAGTTCAAGAATTTTAGTTTTTTCAATTTAATTTCAATTATTTCAGTTAATGTTAATTTAATGTACAATTTCAGTAATATTTGAAATTGCGAGTTAATTTACGCGTACACATTACGCCCTTGTTTTTATTGTTTTTGTATATTTTTTATTATTAAGAATCAGATGTAATAGCTGATATTAGCTGATATTAATTATTATATTCGCATTGTTTGCTTTTTAGATATTTGAGATGTTTCAGATCTTTGGCTATTATAATACATTACTTATTTAAACGTAACTATTAGTATATTGGGTTTATCTCTTTTTTCTGACGGATAACGGAATTGTGAAGTGCCAAATTGGCTTGGACTGTTAAGATGTGTTTTGGTAAATTTGAAGTGACTTTAGCTCGTACAACATAATCTAGTGACAGTCAATTTATTTTTGTGAAAGAAGTTTGACTATATATAAGTATACAATTGTGAAAAAAGGCAATGCTGCTTTTATGCCAGATTTTTAAAAATAATTTATATAACTTTTTATAGGTCAAGAGATTATTTTTTTTCAAATAATATGTAGTTGAAAGTAAAGAAAGAATCTGTTCCTGTATAGGACAGACGTTAGGCTGGTTCGTATTCTTTTTTATTCTCTTTTTTATTTCAAGTAAAAGTGAAAGTAAGTATGCTATTTAACTATAAATTAAATGATAATTAAAATTAATTAGAAACGCTTTCTAGAATTATAAAATTATTATAAAACCACAAATTTAATTCAATTTATAAAATGTGATTGTTTACAGAGTTAATACTTGTATCCTTAAAAATAGTATGAATTCAGAATCATATAAAAATCAAAATTTATTGTATTTTTATTGTTTTGGGTTAATACAAAATTTCTTCTCATTTTTGCACTACATACCACCTTCATCATTCATAGTATAAATAATAAAAAGAATATATCGACAAATTTTCATATTTTTATTTTAAATACATATATATAATTTTGAAAGTTTTCTAAACATATATAACATTGCGCAAAATATTATATTTATCTGTTTCTTTATTATTATTATAAATATATACTCTAATTTATATATATTATATATAATATTTAGTAGAATATATAATATAAATATTTTAGGAAAATTTAAAATTGTTCATATATTTATTTTTTAATATCAGACTCCTTTTTAATAACTCACATATTAAGCTTGTATATTTATTTCTCTACATTTTAACGTATAATTATGATAAATAAGATTGACGTTTTGAAGAAAAATAATTTATTATATTCTATATAAAATATGAGTTTCAAATATAATTTAAACATTATAAGTACAGATTCATGAAAATTTGTTTATTAGAAATAACGTACCTACACGTTCTATTGTAATTGAATTTTTCTCGCGACTGAATTAAATTATATAAATAATATATAATATGAATAAATAGTTGAAATTATATTTGTTAAAATATCATATCAATCAAGAAAAATTCATTTACCATAAGTTTGAAGTATATATTTATTATATTTTAACGATATAGATTGTATTATTTTTCTAACAGGAACGTTTAAAATAAAGAAAATAAAATAAAACATGATTCAACAATTTGTTTTGGCGATATTTTAATTCTTCGAATTACAATCAAAATACTGGAAAGAGCAAGTTTACTTTTTCCTTTTTACTACTGCTATCTTTAATGTTTCATTGACAAATTATTGCAGAATAGTAAAAACAGTAATAACAGATCTAAAGTCTCTTTTATTTGAAGTCTGCTTACAAGAAGTTTTAGTATTCATAAAACCTCGAATAAGGTGTTAATATATAATAAAATTTATTAGAATTTGCCTTTAAAATTATATAATCTCTGCATACGAATATTACATAATAATTTAATAGATTCTTTTCGAATTTAAATTCTAATTTCGGTTTCAATTGATTAAGTTTGTATGTACTGAGAAGCTAAAGTAACAACTAAAATTATCTTATTAATTCATAATAAATTAGGAGAAATACACATTGATGCCACATAATATGGCATACATTAATGCCTTATTATTATAGCGATATACTTATAGTAAATTCAAAGGACAACTTTTTTTTCAGTTTTCAATGATTTTATTTTTTTGTATACTCATGTTAATGAAATCAATATATTTTTGTCTAGTTATTACAATTATAAATTGACTTGGAAATAATATACATGATTAATAAACTGAAATAAGAAGGCTCTTGCAGCATATTAACATCTTCTTAAGCGAAATGATCGAGCTTAATTATAAATAAATTTCAGAAAATATTTTTTATACATTTTTCTGTTTTTCTCATAATAAATAAAAATTTGCTAGAATAAGTAACACGAATCTCTTCCATGTAGTTTCTATTCATTATGCCCTCATTATCTTTAACTGTGGTCTATTTTAATTTTTATAGAAAGCAATTATTTCCATCAAAGAAATTACTGTTTTTATTCCTTTAATTACTGTAGGAGATAGAATATTGATAAAAAATTATTATAAATTAGATTTTACTCATTATAGTATAAAATTATATAAAAAAATAACTGAATGCTTAATGAATGTAAATAATATTATTTCTACTTAAATATATATTTAAAAGAATAATTTTATTTTTAAAAACTTATTACGTACCAGTGTATCCTAAGTAATTCTATTCTAAAACAGATTATTGAACTAGTTTACTTCTAATTAATTAAATTTAATGAATTTTAATAATTTTATTACGTATTATACCTATTATGTAAAGTGCTATTTATAAATACATTTTAATTCAAAAGTTATTAGTCTTGACAATTATTATATTTTGAAATAATATCATGGTATATGAATTAACAGTACGAATGATACACGAAATATTTTGAAAGATTATATTATGATAGTGTATCTTCATTCTATTCATAACCTATTTCAATTCATTTGCGATCATATAATTTAAAAATAGATTTTATAAGATAATATTATTATAATCCTGTACAAATAAAGAACTTAATTTTTACAATAAAAAAGAATACATATACACTTTTAGAAATATTTTTGATGCAAAACAAAATAAAGAATCGAAATATATAATTTATAAATATATTCAGATGAAATAAACCACATACATACATATATATATGTATATATAGATAACCATGTACATACATGTACGAACTACAGATTTTTTCTTATTTTTATTTAATTATAATTGATAACAAAAAATCAATACATTGAAATGTTCAGGCGGCTTTCTGGTTACGCTGTGTACTTCTTAAGTATTCACAACCAAATGCCATTTATTCGAGTCTTTTTTAACATCACGGTAAAGATACAATAAAATGCCAAAAATTCCAAATTTGCTCGTAGGAAGAAAATATTCTTCATACTTACATTATTATTTTATGTCGCTTACGCTCGAACCCCCAGGATTTTAAGCTAAATCAGTGCAGCTCTTTAATATAATTACGTGTGCCCGAATTTTTTCTCGTACTGAGTACGACACAATATTTTTATATACGCATACGTATTTTTAATTTATATACATCTTTTCGTGTAATAATTTTAAAAAATTGATAAATGATTATATACTAATTCGGTTTTGCTTAAAAGTATTTTTATATCAAATTGATACATACATTTTTACTTATAATTAATTACATATATTTTAGATATTTTTATGTTACCTAAAAATAGAATTTTGAAATAAATTCAGTAAATAATAAATTAAACTGCATAATAATACTAATGCGATGTAAGTTGATGTATATTTTGCGTATAGTATGTGAAAGAGAGAGGGGTATAAGTGAATCTGAACGAGGAAAAAAAAAGACATGATCAAATTGTAGAATAAAATAAATAATATTTCAACTTATATCAGTAAAATGAAAATATACCCCATGTTCAATATTTTTTATTGCAATTTTGTTCTCTTTTTTCTTTATAATTCTCAAACTTACTATCTTCTTTTATTCAATTTATTTTCTTTTATTTCTTCTCTTTCTATTTTTCTCTCTTTGTCTATTTGCCATCACCTCTTTTTTCCATACTTATTCTATCTTAATCTCGAGGCTTGTTAAGAAGCTAGACTTTATATTTTTTTAAGTTAATTACTACTCTTAGATAAAGAGATTAAAATTGAAGGGTTCGATTATAACAAATCTATTATAAACCATCTTTACAAATGTTTGTTGACGATGACACAATGAAAGCTCTTGATAAGTTTCTTTGGATGAAGAGTTTCTTATACATTAAAGGCTCTAAGAGTGTTAATTTGTCTAAGTTATTAAATAACTAAGTCTAATCAAACTTCATATGAGTGCATTGTTAATGAAATTTTTTTATAAAATGATCTTTTTTTTAGTTTATAAAATGATTTTATGATAATTTAGAGGTAATTAAATTTATCTACTTGATTGAGGATATTATTCAAAATTAGTATTTTAATAATTTAATGTTAATTTATTAGTGATAATACTTTTAGATTTCTACATGCTTCTTAAAATAAGTTATACAATTTTTATCACACTTTATATGCAATTTATATATATATATATATATATATATATCAATAATCTTGATTTTTGATATTTTATAAATTATTCCATTATACTATTGTACGAATTTGTTCTATCATTCTTTCAAACGAATAAATGATCTTTTTTAATGTCATATTCATTCAGATTAATATCTGCTTAAAATCTAGCTTTAAAATATATTCTAATAAAAGTACCGTAGCATCGTAGGTGTTAATCTTTTATTACTACCATATAATCAACTATATATAAACTCTTGTATGTAACAATCCTCCCTTTCTATATGCAAATTAATACTTTAATCTTATTTCTTTTTATTCCTTCCGTGAGTAATGTTTCATTCCTTTATACCTAAATATCACCTAAATCTTAGATCATAAATTGAAGCTTTTGGGAAGGCTAAAAAAGAATTCCAGCACTTCCCTCAACGAGATGATCATCCACTGTAAGACAATCAAACTACAGAAATTTGAAATAGAATCTTATTTAGTACTCCACTTAGGCTTATTTTTTCTAATTTATCATAAATTTGAATCATTTCAGAATAACCAACTTAGATTTCTAAAATATGTCTTTTTTAGAATCTGATATATTTATAGCGAATATTTAGATGTTTGAGATTTCTTTTAAAATTTATTGTGATTAAAAAATAATCCTATATTTTACAGGAACTAATTTTTTCACTACTTCTTCATTTTTATTATTGACTTTTCACTAATTTTATTATAATATAATTATCTTACAATGTTTCTTTCTAATTTTTTAATTATTATCAGTTTAAATTATAATTTTGTCATATAAATAATCTTATTCACATATACTAACAAAGAGTTACACTTATATGCTCTTGCAACTGTTTTTTATAATAAATGACAGTTAGTTATCAGTATTCGTAGCTATATTACAACAACTTATGTATTATATTTTCCGTTAGTTTATTATAATTTATCATCATTTATAAACTACTTTTATAATTCAAAATATATAAATTCTAGGTAAATATCTATGTTAATTCATCCTTTCATTAATTGAATTTATTCATTAGCAACTGCAACATAACAAATTTCTGTTGAATATATTATGAATATGTTTGAAATATTAGTACAAACTAAAGAAATATCATATTTTTATCAGGTTCAATTAAAAAATGAAATTAAAAAACTGTTCATATTTAAGAAAAATGTTATTATTAACAATACTTGTTTTGTGTTATAAAATGAATTGTATTTAGTTTTAATGGTTACGGTAAAATTTTTAAAAAATAGTTATGCTCCATATATAATAATTATATATTTGATTAAAGGAAAAATGTAATGTTTTATAAAAGTATTTTTTTATAAATATGTATATATATAGGTGAAAAAAAAATTAATACAATTTCAGAAAAATAGCAGAATATCATATGTACTAAATTTGATTCAATTATATTTTATCCAATAAAATTGTAATTTTATATGAAATTATTTTAAAATTGATAATGTTTTTGATATTTTAAAATATTTCTAAAAATTATCATTTAAAAATTGGTATTACTATATACATTTTAAGTTTTCTCAGAACAGTTTCAGTATTTTTAATGCAAAGAAGAAAATCAAGTATTTACTTACTTTTCTACAGATAAAATTTTTATAACTAAAGAATTTTTATATTCAAATATATAAAAGTAATTGTATTTTCAGATTTATTATAATATTAAGCCCAGAAGAAAGTTTAAAGATATTTATCTAACTAAAATTTTCTTAAAAAGTGTAAATAAAGAAAAAAGCATCAAAATAAATATCAAGAAATAAGAGAGAAAAAAATGTAAGGGAATGAAGTTAGTATCAAAGAAGTAAAACTAATATAAATGATCAAATGGCCAAATGCATAACTTAGGATAGTTTCTATTATTTTTAATAATTTTATAAAGTTTTTAAATAAAAACTTTTTATTTTTATTTATTACTTTAATCAAGAATTTTTCGAAGATTCCTTAACAAATTCTATAAAATTTCTAAAAAAATAAATAATTCAATATATATTAATAAATCTTCAATTTTGTAAACAAATTTGAAAAAAATTATGTATATTTATGTTTGTAGAATAAAAAGAATAATATTACAATATTTAACATATTGAAATATGTAAAAGAGTAAGTGGAAGAAAACGTGAGCAATATGTTGTTAAAGTATATTTTTAACGATCGTTTATTGTAATAGTAAATTTTCCAAAAGATAGAATAAAATACTAATCATTATGTTAAATCATGCATGAAATTAACAGAATAGATTCGCTATTAATTTTCATGATCGAGTAGACTCTCGGCCCTTTTTCTTTTATCCACTCCACTCTTTTCTTTTGTCTATAATAGTCGAGGGTGCGAAATTCGATCAATCCATTGAGGTTTGGAAATTTCGTTGGCAACTAAAAATTGCCTTCTGAAACTTCCGAGGATAATGGCCTTATACTATAGAAAGAGATGCTCATTGAATGTGTTTTTGTGAAATTGATTTCTTTATGAATCAAGTTTAATACATGAAGCTTTTATAAAAAAAGCAATGATAGTTAGATAGTTGAAATAGTCTGGAAAATTTTTTATAAACACGTAGAATGAATAATGCTTTGTTATATTTTTAATTAAGTAAAGGAATTGTGTATTTTATTCTTTTAGTTATTAAAATTTTCTCGTTTTGGAATTTTGCTACAGTAGATAAATAGATAAATAAATTCTTAAAGTAAAATATTTTAGTTAAATAATGTATTTTGCAATTCTATATACATCTTTTATTCAATACTCACTATTATTTTATATGGAGAATATTAAGGAAAGTATAGCCAATAAGAAATAAGAAATATATTAAATCAATACAACTTTATTTTCTGTCTACTATTTTTCAGAATATTTGATATTCAAAAACATTACAAACATCATGTAATCAAAAATTAATTTATAACAAGAAGTGAATATTCACATATTTCAAAGCTGTTTTTGAATATTTTTGCAAACCTAATATTTTTTATACTGTCTGTAAAAAAGACACGTCTACGTGGAAACAAACAAATTAGGATAATAACTGTTCAAAGACGAGAAAGGGAAAAAAGCCCGTAAGCTAAACATAGAAGCCAATCGAACTTAAGAATATCTAGGGTTATTCCAAAACATATTTAGACATATGAGCACATACGTTGACCTATGGCCAAAGCGTTGCATAGAATGTGGGCCAAATGCCTCGTGCTTACAGCCACTTCGATTCGCCCCCACGAAAGGGGTCGGAGGTCAGGAGTAGATTACCCAGTTAATTACTGATAACCATGCTTAGCCAGCCTTCTTCCTCTAATTGTTGACACTATCACTGCAGCTTATAAAAACGCTTTGATTATCGGAAAACAATTTACAAAAAAGTATAACTACATTGTCTTCTACCAGTTAAAAGAGAAAGATTTAGGTGGACATCTCGCATGTCTCGTAGCCCGACTTCTTTCAAGCACATTCGTAGAATAGCTACTTACTCCAGCTCCAGCGTTTATTTTTCATGCATCAAGATGTAAGATAGCTATGGAGGAGTTTCGGCAGGTCTCTCAGCAAAGGAAGAAATACTTCGCTCGAAAATGTTTTTATGAACAGAACATTTTCATCTTATTCAATGTAAGTTGAACAGAGAAAAATTGCTTCAACTTTATTTTAATTTTTTACAAAGAAATAATTTTAACTATTTTTCATAAGAATACATTTATTTTAGAATAAATATATTTTAAAAGATATCGTTAGATAATTTTTAGTAATTTCTTTTACCATTCATCCTTATATGTTAAGAAATAAAATAAATAAATAGTTTAATTTCTATTAAGTGGATAGTTTAGAAAAGTTGGTACTTAATATTCACACTAATCCTTTTTTCTTTTCTTAATAAAGTTCATCAAATTTTTTGTTATAAGTTTCATAAAATAATTATATATATATATAGTCTGAAAAATCTTTCAATTAATAATTATTTTATATTTTAAAATATAGCACCAAACCAAAAACCAGAAACTGAGGATAAAAGTACGCACTTTAAGATAAAGTATATCAAATTTTGTAATTCTAATAATTGCTGAGTAAATAAAATTAGTTCTGCCGAAAAGCTAAAGGTACACTTGAATCATTACTCTAAGACGTATTCATGAATACCATTTCCAATACGATGAAATAGCGAGAAACTGTATCCAATGGATTCTGAAATTTTTTAAAAGTATAAAACTCGTTACTTATTTGACTAATATATCAACAATATTTTTGGTATTATTGAATTTTATTTTCTCTTCACAAATTACATTGATTGTAATTAAAATAAATAATTAGATTTTTAGATAGAGAAAACAACATTCGTATTTTATATAAATTTATAGTACAAATAAATAATAATAGTGGAACCTCTAAATTACTATAAAAATATGAGGATTAATTATTTTTATACTTATAAATTTTGAATCTTTTAAATTTTAGAAGTTAAATTTTAAAGTTTTAAGTAAATCTTCTGTGAAAGAACACATTTTATAATTTTCAAATTCTAGTTAAATATTTATACAAGTTAATTTATCTGCATAAAAATTACTTTTGAAAATCAAATTTAATACCTTTATTCTTAAATTTTATACTATATATTATATTTAACGTTAGTAGATAATTAAATAAATCGATTATTTATATTTTTCAAATCCATAGTAATGCTATAAACTGATCTAGATTATAACTGAAAGCATATCATTTATATGCCCAAATCAATATATATTTTTGAAAATTCTTTAACAACGTTTTCATTCAAACGTAGAAAATAGAAATTAAATACGTGCTCTAATAATTCTATTACTGTATTTTTAGTATAAAATAATAATAGATATTTTTATCAAATATTTAAAAAATACAATGTGTTTGATTCAAAAACTGAAGAAGAAAATTTTGTTCGTTATTATTTGAAACACCTTTGTTAAAATAAAATAAATGAACAACTTCATTGAAGTTATAATTTTTAAAAATTCAAATTCATTAACCAAATATGATACCAATACTTGATAATAAAATTTTTTTATCTATTCTCTTAAACAAAAAATAAAAGTTTTTAAAATGCATGTGTTATAACCGTAACCAATGTATTGTCATGACATCCAAAATCAGAAAAAAAGTCTTAAAAATTCTTTTAAACTTCTTCTAAAAGTCTTCTAAATTTTTTCTTATCTAATTTTTAAGTGAGTTTTTAGATACGTTATTAAATCAATCTTTATTAACGCTAAATAAATAAGAGACCGGATCATCTGCAGTAGTAAAACACTGCTATGCCCAGGCAACTTCAATCGAAAACATGTATTTTTTATCCGATTCTGGTTTAGCGATTTTCCCTTTGTACTTATCTTACATATATTCTTAAAAGTATATTTATTATTTTGATATGTTATTCAAAAATAAAATAATTACTTGTATGATTTTGAAATCATAATACTTAAAATATAATATTTACGTTCGTGAAATTAGTATTTTAAACAATAGTTTGTATTAAAGACTAATTATTCTCTTTTTATAAATATATATAATAATATATAACTATAATTTCTTTATTATAATTATAAAAATTAATAGATAATGAAATTTTAGTGTATAATATAATTATTATACTTATTATTCGAAGGATTGAATTTCATATTAAAAATAGATTTTTATAATTGTACAATAAAATGAACGTATTCCTCAAATAAACGTTGAGTCTACTTTTTTCAAACTCTTCTTTCTCTACTATTCAAAAAAATCTTATGTATTTTAAAAAAATAATAGGAAAATAGAAAAACATCATAATGTATATATAGATGTATGAGTTATTTTTAATATACAAGATATACTAAATTATATCAGTGAACGAAACTGAAAATTTATGATTTAAAAACAATTATTATTTAACTCTTAAACTAATTTACTATATACAATACTATAAAGAATAAAAAATTAATCTTTTAGATAGTTTCATGGAAATATAATATTATAATCTATTTCTAAAGAGTAATGACATCCAATGACATACATTTTTAACAAAATTCTTTGAAACTTTATGAATAATATTTTAAATGCATATAATATCAAGAAAACAAATTTTCTTTTTATAATATTTATTTCTAAAACTGAAATTTTTTAAAATTGTACAATATTTAATTTTTTACTATACTTTACAGTAGTAATGTATATAGTACTCGTGGTAAATTAAAAAAAAATTGGATCTGAAATTTGAACATTTAAAGTATATTATTTTTTATCTTGAGAAGAAATACACGTTGACGTAGTTCTATGAATTTAGATAGCTAATAAGTTTAAATATATAGAGTATACGAAGAATGCTTTCTTTTGAAACTTTTATTGTGCCTGAAAAGAGTTATTTAATTATCAATAATATGAAATAAATAAATATTTTTCAATAATTAAAATATTTTATACATACCTAAATAATATTGTTTTAATTAAAATTAATTATAATTTAGTGTAATCGAAGAATAATATTTTGATCTTACAGAAATCTATTTAGTTCAAATTAGTTGAATGGGAAAAGTAAAATATAGAGCATTTAATTTATTTTCAACTTTTTCTGGAATACAAATCTTCGTTTATTTAAATTCATCTTTCTCAACTGTAATTTTACAGTCAGTTGCATGTAAGTAGGATCAGAAACTTCAACACTTGCCAGGTTAATTGCTGCACATATGCACTCGAGTCAAGAAAATCATCCTCTTCTACCGTCTATTTTAACCGACGGTTGTGGTAGTTGATAGGCACCGGAATCATTCTCCTCTTTGGCGCGGCTTTTCAGCTTATTGATTTTCTGGTGTGATACGACAACCTCAAGGTGGAGCCAGTTTGGCACTCGACATCGCTCGCCGCCATATTTGTTATGTGAGAGACAGCAGCAGCAGCAACATCGATAGCGGTAGCGGCAGTACCATCAGCAATAGCAGCAGCCAGCCAGTGACCTCCGTGTATGTCACGAGCGGATAGGAGTCGCGAGGTTCCGTCTGTTAAGCGTCGGCGAGATCCTGGATACGAATACATCCCTCTCCCTCTCCTCTCATTTGTTCATTATAAATAGCAAGAATAACGGCTATCGCAACGTGAGTACCGATCCTTTCGGAATGAATTGTTTCGAAGAAAAATAGAGATAACAGGATATGGCGCTATCATAGCAGTAACTGTCAGGTGTCTGCTTGCATTCTATTTTCTCATATTTTTTATTTCTGAGGTCCCAAATATGTTGTTAGTGGAAGACTTTACGGTGATTACTGTATTTTAGGCATAGAGATTATTGTGCTGTAGTTTTGGCTTATCACGCAGTGGCAGTTCGTTTGTTTATATTATATTTTTGCATTGATGTGACAAATAGTAGCACTTTTTTTCTATGTTTTGTAATGCTCCATGAAAAGCTTATTGTTATTTTATTAGCACATGTTCTTTTCATGTATAAAAGAGGCATGAAAAACTTTATTAAGAATTAAATTTTTAATTCATATGCGAGAATAATAAACTCTTTTTTAAGAATTAAGATATTTTTGTAGATAAAAAAGGGAATTAATGTCTTATATTTATATTTCAATTAATATTAAATCATTTATATAATAATATATCTAAATTTATTATAACTTCACAGTAGTAATCAATAAATTGAAAGTTTTATGTCGTATTTTAAACATTAATCATTATGAAATAATAATAGTAAATTTCAATTATATGAATTTATATTTTTTGATTTTTTGAATCATCGTCATAACTTTAAAAAAATAATTCATCTTAAATTTCTGTAAAAATTAAATATTCTCATAATTAATTCAATACATAAGGGTATTTTACAATCGTTAAAAGATACACGTATGAATAAACAAATAAAAAATATCTACATACTTAAAAATTATTAGCTTCTATAGTTTATGCATGTGTTGTTTAAATGCTAATCGTCAGACTAAAGTATAAAAAAAGGTCAACAACACAAAGTAAACTGTGTCTATTTAATAATAGCTGCATATCTATAACTTAAGCTAATGTAACATTAATTTAATAACTTTACTTTCTTTGAAGCTTCTGTAAGCAATAATTATACCATGTACCAAAATTAGTAATAAGATAATCTAGTTTAGATATTACCTTTTATAAAATAGAATATAACTTCTAAAATTTCAATTCAAATATACAATAATATTTACATTAAACAATGAACATAAAGTATTATTTATTATTATGAAGATATTAAAATGCTAACATATTTTATCCAGCATTTTATTAAATTTCATCTCTCGTGATTGAATAACACGACTTAATTCGTGTCAAAAATAAACCATAAAAATGAATTTGAATGCTTAAGTGATAAAAAGAAATTATGCAAAAGAAAGAATACCACATTCTAAGTTTCTCTAGTTTCAATAAAAAGATAAGGTGAAAGAGAGAACGAAATAAGGTGTGCACACGAGTAAGGCTTTCTGGGGCAAACGCAAAATACATTAAACTGAGCGTGGAGATATGCATACACAAAGTATACCAATTGTCTTGCAGTAACAATCGATTTAATATTATTTTAATGACCTTAACGACGGGTGATAATAAAATTGCTTTTGTCGTTTTTTTTAAGGCATTCATTCGACCATACCGACATCTATACATTATCCTTCAATTACACGCTTTCGAATTATCAATGACATAATTTTATGGCCTATTAGTATACTAAGTTTAAACTTAAATTTTACTGATATTAACTATAATTTTATACGATCATTAAACTCGGTTTTCGTTTAAAATTAGGAAATATTAGAGTTTATTATTTTCATTAACTGAATGTCTACTTCGTGATGTTTTTGCTTTAGTATATTAATACAGATAAAGTTTGGCAGAAATTTAAAACAGTGGCTTTGATCTAGTTTTATGTCAATCATACATGTTATTACACATGGTTTCAAATTTACAAGTATTCAAGAAACAAAAGTTTTCTTTCTGAAATATTTGTAAAATTTATTGTAAATAGAACCATACTAAAATTTTAATTTATTAAACCCATCTGTTTACAAAGAGTTATTTTCCTATTAATTATTAAATTTTAATTTAAGTGCTTTCTCAAAAAATTTATGAATATTTTTAGCTTATAAAAATATTATATTCAAATATACGTATAAAGTATTCTTCTACTGTCTATTTTATTACAAAACAAATTACAGAATGATATTCATTTGCATAAAATAAGATAGAATTTTAATTATAAATGTTGTTTTATTCATATAAGTAAATATTTCATTAATAGAAATTCTTAATACATAGTCATTTGGAATATAACTAGCAAATGCAAAGAAAACTAGGACTTTTTATGTAATAGATGACGTGCAGAATATTATGATCGATTTTTCAAAACGAAGTTGTCACGATAGTAGTTAATTACTAGTTATTACATTTAAACTTAAAAAATTTACGTAATACACGTTATAAAATCTCATCCATCTTTGCAAATTGATTTAATTATTTGTTAACAAAATAATTTAGTATCAAAAAAATTAAGATAATTCCTTGATAATTCCATGAATTATTACTAACAAATATACATCAAGGAGAAGTACATTTTTATTTGAAACTAAACGTACAATGATGAATTTATTTTATTTTTTTTTATTGAAATGAATACGATTAGTGCTGAATTTATTATTAATGATTAAATTTTAATTATTAAATAATTAATTAAATAACTAACTAATCATATAATAAATAATATAATTGTTAAAGAAACTGTAATAAAATGTTTTTGTTAATACATTCAGAATGTCTACAATCAACAAATCAAAACATTAATTAAACAGTAAATTTTCTTCATTTTTCTGAAAATTTAATTCTCTGTTAAGTACATACAAACTGTAATTATTATAAATGTAGTCGAAGAAAGAAGAAAGAACAAGGGCACAAATTCCATACATTCACGGTTTTTTTGTTATATAGAAAATGTTAATGACTTTTTCAAAAAGTAAATAAAAATAACAAATAACATCAAATACATATTTGTAAAAAAATTAGTTCATACAAATATATGAAAAATAAAAATATACGTTATAGTTCTGTTGAACATATTGTCACTGGCACAGATATGATTTCATAAGGTAAATAAAAAATATTTATTATTTATATTTGTTGAAAAAATATGAGCATTAATAAAAAATTATTTCTGTATAATTGTATAAAATAATATAATTGTTTGGCTGCAGATTTTCTTTACGTAAAAAAATTTTAATATTAAATAGCAAATTATCATTCATTTTAACTTTTTTCACATTATTTAATAATATTCAATTATCTTTAGTGATATTAAGTAAGTGTTTTTAAAATTTTGTCAAACTTAAATGAAACATTTGTAAAAAATAAAGATCCATGCGTAGTTAAACGAATTGTAGTTGTATTAATTTTTAAAAAAATATTAATTATCTTAATATTTATTACCTTAATATTTATTACCTTAATATTACATTTTAAATTTATTTTATGAACATTCAAAAATACTTATTTGAGATAATCCTAAAAATTAAATTATGTATATAGAGAATAAATATTAATCATAAATCACAATTAATTAATCATTAATGTATCATTTAAGCACATTTGATCCTTTGCTTTTCATAATTCTTGAGTACAGAACTTCTTACCATTTGTTTTTCATATACATTAGTTTATCTCAGTTAATTGTTCAGAAGACATCAAATTTTCTGCCATGCATTAATTCAAATATTATCAAACTTATTAATTCAGATAGTTCTAAGCCTTTTTAATAATTTCTGATGTATTGTTGTTACTTATTTAATTTCATAGATAATGTTCGAAAGTTAAAAATACTGTACTTCATTAAATAAATAAATTATACTGACTACATAAAAAAATAGGTAAAATATTAAAAGAGCTTAAGCACAAAAGCTTTCTTATACTAAACATTATCTTTACTCAAAGTTATAGTATGAATTGTACATTAAATAAAATTTTGAACAATGAAAAAAAGTCATGGATATCACAAGCTGATGAATCTCTGTAAAAATGCAGATCAATATACTGGAACGCGAAATGGTGAGCGAACATATAAGCAAGTTTGAGTTACATCAAAGAGCTAAACCTAATTCTTAAAATTTTTATATCCATATAAGTACGTTTATAAAGTTAAAATTATATAACAAATAAAAGTGGAAGATTATAAAAAAGTAATTACTTTTGTACGAATGTAAATATAAATTAATTGTTAACAATAAATATTAAAAGTATGAAATGTAAAAATAAGTTCTATGAATATTATTATGAATATAATATTAATCGAAAACAATCGAATTTATATCTGTCTATTACAATTTAATATAAAATATTACTAATAAATATTACATAAGCCTATGATATATTTATAATAAACAACAAAGAATATTTTACATGCATATAAAAATTTTACACACACACACACACACACATAATTCCATAGATACATGAATTTGCTTACGATGCATTGTGATTTATCAATGATAAATTTGCATGATTCGTATAAAAACTTTGATTATTCTCTGATAGTTATAGGAATTTTTAAATATTAAGTACTGTTTTAAATATAAATAATATTGCAAATTAATGACTATTATATTGTAACAGAATATTTTAAGAATACACAAATCAAAGATATTTCTACTCTTGGTTTATTAAGGAATTTAATAAAAGTGTAAAATATAATAATTATGAATTATTAAACATTTATAAATTTTTATCCAAAGTTTTAATATTAAATTTATGTAATGTATATATAACCTATTGATTAACTAATAGTTTAAATTTCTTGGATTAATAAATATTGCATCATAATTCATAGACAATTATGTAGTGCTAGAACGTTCATGTTTGCATATTTAAAAAGAAAATTGATACTTATTACTAATTAAATATATTTAAAAATTATATTTAAAACTTATACTTAATATTTAAAATCTAAATATATTTGTAAAATTATTTTACAAATACTGAATAATAAATTTAAATTATTAAAAAAGATACGATATCTGACAGGTATTTCAATTTAATTGTATAAAGTTGTATTTAAAATTAATTACCATTGAGACCGTGGGTTGACGAGTTTACGAATAATGTGAAGTATAAAAAAAGTAGTACTAGTACTACCAAAGAACATAATGTTGATTTCCTTTGCATCCGCATGTGACTGCATTGATACATTTATTACACATATAGACTCTACTTGTGAAAAACGACGAGCGTAAGGTGCAGTAACCCACAACCATAGCAAATAGGGTAATAATTCCAAAGATGACGAGCGCTGCACCGTATGCATGAGACGTTTAATAAATGTACTGTCTCAACTACAACAGACGGCTGATTGGGACATTCATTTTTTTACGATTTAACTCCTGCAGCTCGTTTTTAAGTTATTTACATATGCATGCATTACAATTTAAAAGAAGGGCGGGACTAGGACGTCTGTAAAGGAATTTATTATACTTCGTTCTTGTTGAAACAACAAAATAAGTAGAGATAAATATTTTTAAAAACAATAAAAAAAGAGGTAATATTTAATATTTTAAATAGAAAGAATAATGTTATTATAGATGAGAATTCGTTACATTTTTCGAAACGCGTCTATCTTGAATTATAATAGTATAAGTCTTTATCGACCTTCGAGTCTTTTCTTACTTCATTTAAAAGATTAACATTTTCTAACTTTTTCAAAAATTATTACTTCAATATGCTTATTCTGTTTTTTATAATCCGTAATTATAATAATTAAAGTTTTTAATGAAGTGTATTTCTCATCTTTATCTTCGTATTTTTCTTACTTATATATTATCTTATTACAAACTCTACAGCTCCAGTGTTTTACTGAGTTACATGACATGAAATATTCTGGCAACCATAAACAGGCATATATTTATTTTTTTATCTCAAAAAATGGAAGAACTTCTTTTGCGTCCAAAAAATTGAATAAAGAATAAGTTTTCAAGGAATTTTCATGATAATAAAAAAAAGTTAATGTCGTCGTTTTTCTGTATATTAATAACGTAATAAAATTCCAATTAGTCTTTAACCTGAAAAGTTACCAATCCTATCTTTTACTTCTAAACTCAAGAAAAATTGTATTACTCTCTTAGCAGAGATTTGAGAAATTTCGACTGCAATTATTTATATATAATTAATTTCATAAAATAGTCAATACATTGCATTGATGAGTAATTTACACATGCTGCAGGAAAACTTTCATCTACTTTATGCAGGCCTAATCATTCATCGTACTTAAAAGTATGGAAATGAGATCGAATATCATGATGCAACACTACCATACTACCTGTATTGTGATTATCTCATTATTTTTATTCTTTGAAAGTAAAATTAGCATAATTATAGATATTTAACAATTACTTCTGCAAATCAAAATTTGTCCAAATGTTAAAGATTGTCTGTATTTCTTATGGTTGAATAAATATGACTATATATAGCAGAGTTGTATTTTCAGTGTGCTATAGTGCATCCATTATAAAGACAAAAATTAATTTACATTGACGCTATGAATAGCGTTTATGTAGATAATTATGTAATAAATATAAATTTATATTCACAGCTAAGAGAATTTATTATGCAGTCAAATAAAGCTATGAAATCGACTGGCTTTGACATCGAAGGTGGGAGCGTAATAATGACAATTTTCATTGAATTCAAACTACAATTCTAGCTATAAATTATTATAAAGGACTGAAAATTTTATTGCTTAATATGGCAACTTTTAATTATTGCAATTTTATATCATAAGCAAACCAAACTTTTTATCTGTAATTATCGTGTTTTTAATAAAAATAGTTTTGCTTGGTCCGTAATAGTTGTTCGATTCTTATTATTATAAAAAAACTAGGGTAAGAAGCTTAAAATGAAATGATGAAATTGAACCGAAAAATATTTTGAAGTTTTATAAAGTATTTTAATATAATTTGAGTATTACTTTTCTTGATTAAAGGTATAAGTTAGGTGACATACTTATTAAAATTCCAGCAAATTAAAAGGTATACCTTAGTTTTGCACAACTAAAGTCTCAAATAGTGCAGGCTAAAGAGTAAAACTAATATGTACAAAGCATTCAAAAAAGTTTCTGTCTCTAGTTATCAGTATAAAATTAATTAATTAACCTAGATATGTCGTTAATATAGCTATAATGCGTTTGTGCATAATAAAAAAAGGAAACATATCAGTTCTTGAATTTAAAGTAATAAAAATACGATCTCAGTCATTGTAATTTTTCCTATTTACAAATGAGAATATGTATTATGGACAATTTTTAGCTGCACAATAATGAAAAAAGTATGAGTTAGTACGCGGAATTTCGAAATTTTTTTTTACTTTTATATAATTAAGAATTTTGTATTTGAAGTTGAATTTATTGAAGAATTAAAAATAACTGGAGTAAAAAATATTGCGAAGGAATTTTTAATAGCCTGAATAAAAAATATTTTTCGAGTCAGATTCAGTTCATTTAAAAATTTCTCTAACTATAAATAGATTTGTGTAGTAGTTGAAAATAATATTGTAGAAATGAATCGTGTTATATACTGTGATGAAATTAGTTATAAAGCAATAAAGCATGTTACATAATTTAAGAGTGATAAGATATAATTCATTTAAATAACTTATTTTACGCAACTACATGCATCATTAACTATACTATAACTAATTATATGGCGTAGCAAATATTTTTCAATTAATTTAATTATAAAAGAAAAATATGAAAATTTTAATTATGAAAAAATATTGGACAGTAGACAATGTAGTAAAATTAAGTATGAGCACATAATCTAATAAGTTATAAGATTTATAAAGTTATATTAAGCTATAAATTTTGTTAAATTATCTGTAATAATTATGTTCGAAATAAATTAATTTTTAAATTTTCCGTAAAATCCTTAGAAAAAGGATTCATAAATAGTCTAACAAATTTTTATATTGTATTTATAACACGTATTAAATAAAAATTCAAAATATTATTTTAGGTAGATTTTAAAATTTTATATTAGATTTCTATTCATTTTTACATACTAACATAGAAACCAGCTATGGGTATCGTTGAATAATAAATTCAAAACAAGTTATATGTTTGAAAGAGTTCATGCTACAAGTAAATATTACAACAATAAGGATGTTGTAATTTACTTGTTAAGAAAATATTATTTTAAATGGTACTATTATAAGTCAAAAAACAGAATTTAGTGACAATTTCAGAATGTACTTAAATATTCGATTACTGCCATTTGTTTAAATGATAAATGCTACTTTTAATTTTCTTAAAATAAGATATTTATCACAATATTTATGAAATATATTATAAGAAAAGGTTTATTTTAGCTTTATTTAATTAGTTGAAACTTAGCTTTGTTTAATAAAATTACATGATAAAATTAGTAGTTGATCATTAGAGTTATCTCTCCGAGCGAGTAAAGTTTGCCGGACTTGTTTTGCTTTGTTCCTCCAGGATTCGGTATTGTGATAATTTTTGATAATGAGTATGGTTTTCTTTAGGTATAGTTCGTGTTTCGTAGGATTCGAAGTGCTCTTTCTAATGTATAACTCAATAAAGAGTGCATAAGTTATCTGATTCTGTGCGCATCATTCATTCAAAGAGAAAAGCTAACCATAAACTAATATTTATTAAATTAAAAAACTTGGAATTAAATTTAAAATTGCCAAGAAACTCGAAACTTATAAATTACAATTAAAATTTAATCCTTATAGGTCTTACGTACATTGATTTATAAGAAAATTATTTGTTCATTCGAAATATTTACTACAATAAATATCACTAACAAATTTCGTACTTTAAAATTCAAATAATATTGACTAGAATTCTTGTTTGCCTTTATAAAAAGACTCATTAAAATTTACTTTGATTTTTTATTATATCCAACATTGATCTTTTCACTCGTTCAATATGATAACATTATCGTATTTTATAGAGTAAGGAGCAAATATATATATACTGTTTATTTTATATAATCGACAATATCCTTAAGCTTGTGCCCGAAAGTCTATAGCTTATAGTTGTGACGTTTCATGAAATGCGATGCTATTCTCTAAAGACATAATCAAAGTCACTCAAGCGTATTCTCGGATTTTATATCAGTATTTTATTAAATTTTTAATGAAAAAGTGCGTAATGTATCTTTAATGTATCTTTTACTCATGGATCGTACACATATTGTAAACAATGAATATATTTGTTTATAAGTATTTATCTATTAAACGGAATGTAATATGCAAGATAGAAATAATGAGAAATCGAACGTAGGCTCACGTGTAGCACAAGCTCACGTATACAAGTATAAATGGAATATGACAAATATTTTTTTTTATGTCAGTCATATTTATACATTTTATGATTATTCTATTATTAATTAGCGAATTAATGTCTATAATCATAGAATTCTAATAATTTTTTTAACATGAAATTGAAATGGTGTTTTAATAAAAATAATTATTATTAGCTCTGAACGAGTAAATAAGATTTTTATTTTGAAAACAAGAATTTTGATCTATATATAATTTTTTTTCATCATACATGTAATTTATATATCTTACTATGAATGCATGTATAATATAAGTGTTACTTATAATAAAATGTGGTCGAACAAAATAAAATTTTCCTAACATTTAATTAATATCTGTTTATTAAGAACTAATGTTTATACCGAAATTTATTCCTTAAGTTTTGTTACATTATTCAATTTATAATATTATATACATAAACTAAAAGATATAAAAATAGCTTTTTCATAGTTTTATAATATGAACAAAATAGGAGGTGAAAATTTTATGTTACACTTCAATATAAAATGATGCCGTACTAATGAAAATTATGAAGTCATCTGTGATTGAATTTGTACGTCACACAAGTTTATTAATTTAACGATATTAATTCAATAGTTCATGAATCAGTATAATATCAAATAATTATAAAAAACGTAGTATTGTTTTTACATATTTTTATAAAATAGTGCTTTGATTTTAAGTTGAATATCGTGAAACCGATTAAATAAAGGTTCGCGCAATCGTACGATGGAACCAGTTGCAGCTGAGACCTGCGACCCACGTTCACTTGCTACTGTACCGTTTACTCTCCCACATCAACGTCCAGATTTACTTCTGACGTCACTGCGGCACAACCGCGTACGGTACGTGGCAGTGAATGCGCAAACTCGGATCATCGATCCATTTGCGCGCGCGCACGAGCCTCAGTATCTTCGTATGCGCAAGGGCAACGAAGGAAGCCGATTTACAGTAGCAGAGACAGTGCACCTCGCTGTTGTCGGCTTGACACGATTAACGTTGATCCATCGATATTAATCAGCATATCGCTAAAATACGCGAGAACTCGTGAGTAAGAAAAACAAACTGAAAAGGGTTACCATGCTATTTTTTTGTCAACTTTTACCGTTCGACTAGCTAACGCCCTGAGTCTGGGCTTACTATCATCGACGACGTCGTCTACGTTGCTGTCAAAAGCATAAGCTTGTAATATGGGTAAGCCAGTGCCAGTAGAGGATCTAGTTATACCACCACAGGATGGCCGGATATGTGGTACTATCTGTATATGCCAGATGACAGCGGTGCTATCATCTGTAGCCCTAGTTTACTTGACTGTAGCCATCTACATGCCTAGTACTCGGGCATTTCAGTCTGGTATCAGTGAAGTACCGGCCATGTGTACAACTATACGAGCAACAAATGCTGACAACTGTGACTGGGGAAGCTGCGGCGAATGGTGCCTATCCAAAACCTCCGGGCCCTGTGTTCAAATTCACGTTAATTTGCGCAGAAATGGTTCATCTATTCTTTTAGCTAATTGTACTAATACGACAAATAAAACGTGCTATGGGATTGATCAAGAAAATGCTAAAAAATATAAATGCATAGCCGATGAATGCCGCAATCTTACGGGTACTTTTAATTGCACCACCGGTGTTTGCATCAACATCACTGATGCCTTTGAGTGTATGTTTCATGACACAGATCCACCACTCAAGTGTTCAGGTAGGCGTGGCAAAATTACGTGCATTGATATAGATGGTTTATTTAACTGCAATCGAGGAACATGTGCCAAGATCCGTACGCCATATAATTGCGACCGACGATGCGTCGACATACCTACTAGAAATAAAAATGTCATCTTACTTAGTGGGGATAAAGTATATCTAAGCTCTTGCGAAAGTGCCATAGATATGGTAACTGAAAAAGAAATTTGGAATGAAAATAGGGGTGATGTTATGATGGCCTCGTGCTATGGAATCTATAACACCAGTTTAGGCGTCGAGGCTGTGGATTGCATTAATGGATCCGTACTGGAAAAGGATATGTTGACGGATTTGACCAATTTTACGTACCTCTCGTACCTAAATATATTTGCGACAAAGCCTTTGGATGAGACACGCAAGGTTACACCTCCAGAAATGGATCTAATAATTGCAAATGAGAGTCGCTTGCTTATTAATCTCGAAGGTTGCGTCAACACTCTAAAAGATGAGTGCAAATTCTTTTTACTAGAGTACGGAAAGGACGGTTCCGATCACAATGCAAGAGCGAGATTTCCATGCTATTACGCGGAGGGTAAGACGAACGTTGTAGTATCAAGATTCAATCTCAACTCGACGTACAAGGAATTCTTGGTAGCCTTTTTACTGCCCAGCATTTTATTCGTCGTCAGCTGCTTGACACTCATACTATGTCAGAGAACAGTGGTAGTCGGCGATGATGCAAAGATGAGGTTCAAGGGCACACCTGGGGCGGCCCTAGTGGCTTTTGCCCTCGAGAAGAGCGCTTCAGGCAACCTAGCTGATACAGGCGGAGGAGATTCCGTCATGGCGCTCTGAGATCCATCACGTAAGAGCATCACTATATCTGAATCTACTCTACGCTACCGTTACTACCGCTACTACTGCATTCATTGACATTAAAAAGATTTGGCCTACTTTTGTTGGCACAGTTTTTCATTGTCAAGCTTCATCATTGAAACATCAAGCACGTTCATGCCAAATCCTATTATTTATTTTGCTTCTGAAAATTGTATAGGATTCAATTTTTTACTTGAACTTTTAGGAGCTCTTGTAGATACTTGCTGTAAAGTTTAGAAATGATGTCTGTGTACAAAAATGTGGAATAAAACCTGTGATTTTAAAATTTATGTACAGTTGATACGGTAATATAATGTATGTGTGTGGGTGTGGATGTATGTGTCCATACCCGCGTACACGGGTTCACGGTGTGTATATGTAAGTGTGAGCATGTGTGTTTGTGTATAAACTTTATGCTCTATTTAATTTGAAGCATTTTAACAAAAAGGAATAAAAATAATAAAAAAAGAATGTATTCAAAATTTCCTTCCGGTATTAATATAATGAATGCTAAAACATTTGTCAATATTATTACTGACAGTATTAACATTTTTTTCCAAATTTAAGACAAATACTTAAAGCTTTTTACTTCACATTATTAAATGTCTTAACTGTTACAAAATCTATTAATATAATGAAGAATTAAAACACTATTCAGATATTCTGATATTGTGAACAAAATACTTTTAAATATTTTTAAGAAACTATTGAAAAAATAAGTATTAGTTCATAACTAGAGATATTTATCATTTAAATGGATTTGTATCATTTGTAATTAAAAGAAAATAGTAAACCATATGCCTTAATGACAGAGATTCTAACGCACAGTCCAGTATTCTCCACAATAAAGTTTTTATCGTATTAAATTGCGATATTTAATCGTACTAGCTGAATAAATAACACCATTTTGTAAAAATAGAAAGTAGCAAATACTAAAAGCATTTCGTATGACATCAAAATTTTACTACTCTATTACTAGATATTGTCGCTGTTATAAATAATTGGAATAATAGTCAATGTACTAATAAATAAATAATTTTTTAAGCACTTGTGGTATCTGCTTTTCATTTCAATCAAAATTCCAATTTCTTTAGTCTTTTCTAAAGACATGTGAATTCCTTTATAAATTGTACGTATGATTGATTTTGCTAATTTACACATTTAGTTTTTAATGAAAAGATACTAATTGTTAAATTTCAGTTTTAATATCTCAAAAAAGTATATTATTAAACTAAGTATCGTCTTGCGATTATTAAAAGTAATTTAATATTTATATTTCAATTTAATTTATAAACTGTATCGCTACGTTTTATAATATATTATGACTTATTTAACAAAATATTTTGTAATTGACAGAAAATAATTTTTCTTCATTACAAATGAACATTTTTTCTTTAATAGTGTGTACATTGTCATATTATTTAAAGTTGAAACAAACTTTTTCTAATAGTACATTTTATTTAATATTATAAAAAATAATTTTTTATACAATTGCATTAAAATGATTTTAAATTTAAAATGAAATTAAATTTAAACATATACAGTATACATTGAGTACATGTAATAGTAAAATAATAATTTTAAACAATATTCTGTACTATACTAATATTAATATCATTAAAATTGAATAAAATATGTTTAACTAATTTTTTTTTATTTCGTTTATAAGTAAATGTTAATACAAATTTGTCGAAGTAATTTTTATTTTTATGATAAAAGAAATTTGTTTTATAGTAATATTTTAACATTAATTTAGCAAATGAGTAATTATATTAATAATGATATTTATTTGTTCTTTTTCATTTGAAATTATTATTTAAATGTAATTACTAATTTATACAAATTTTTAAAAAGTTTTAAGCCTATTAATTTTTTCTTAATTTTAATAATATAATTTAAGTAATATCAGAGTATTCTGTGAAAAAATTGATTATATTGATCACTAACTTCTAAGATTTATGTTCGAAGATAATAACGAGAAACTTAAATCAATATTTTTTTTTGCAGGCATTCCCCTCCTGGAGGAGAGTCCGGCTCGACAGTCGATATTCTCCCTACGTGGGCACTACTAAGGTTTGGGAGGGGGGGACGCGTGATTTCAAATCATCTTATCTCATCTACACATCATGCAAAGTAAAAAGCTGTTTCAAAAGAAAAATGTGATTATATACGAAACAAACAATAAGCAGAAACTTTTAAAAAGTTAAACGAATAAGCGCAAGAAAGCAATTTTGAAAATCTAAAATTTTTTTATATTAAGTACTTGCACATGTAGTTTCGATTCTTTTGTTTCATTCGGATAGAAGAAAATGAGCAGCCGAATGAAAGAAAATGAACGATAAGTTCTTCAGCTTATAAACTGTGTTGGGTTATAGCGGGTAAGAAATCCGTTTTACTAAACGCACCAATAAACACACAAAATAAATAAACACACAAATATAGAGGTTCGCATAAAAACGAAAAGATTCCTAAATATTTATACAGTTCCCTTCGTCCTGATACCGAAACAATAGATAGGCAAATAAATGAACGCATAAATAGATAAGTCTAAAGAAAAATAAATCTAATTTATACTGAACTCGAATAATAGCTAAATACGGGGACGAATTCATACTAAAAGATAAAGTAGCTTCGTACGTTATAAAATATAAGACAACTGTTATGACAGATGTTTAATTCGTGACGCGCAACCTTTTCTCTCTTTCTCACTTTTTTTAGTTTTTGAGATTCTCACCCTTTCATCCTCCCTTTCTCACTCTTACTCCGTCAACACGGGCTCGGGCAGCAGAATTCGGGGAAGGGCGGTGGTCTCGGCGAAAAGGCGTTTCTATCGTGCCCTACGCTACGGCACAGCCATTGATTCGGACGAGGCTACCATCATCATGGGCACCGATGACGACGAGCTCGATGACAGCGGAAACAGTCGGCGCAAATCTAGCATCGCCAGCGGCTCGGGTATTTGCAGCGAGGGCGGCATCGTAGCCGAGCCCCGAGTCCTCGGGGGTGTAATACCAGCAGTGGAAGTCGCCAGTCTTCTGGAGAAAGCTAAGTTCTACACGTCACTGTGCCTCGGATCGACAGCCATCCTCGCGGTATTTGCCTTCCTGTTTGCCATTCCGTTCATCGTCGAACCCGCCATATCAACAATCCTCGCTGACTTCTCACCTAAGGCCGTCGCCTGCACGACAACGAGTCACGTGTTAGCAGAGGGACTGAAGAACTGCTCCTGGGCGAGCTGCAGAGAAGGTTCGTTGGAAAAAGATACGAGAAAGTATCTCGCTGTCACATTTTATCCTAGCAATAACGAGCGCTAACAACGCAATCAGTATTTCCATTAAGATATTTTTGTTGTCACATTTCGAGGAATTTAATGTAAAAAGTAATTTTAAAGAGAATTTCATTTTATTTGTAATTTAAATTGTTTTAACAAATGAATAATTACTGTTTAAAACTATGGATTAAGAATTAACTGTTAAAAAAATATTTTGTTTTACCTTATGAATTTTATGCTTTTACAAATTTGAAAATTTTAAGAATTGTACTCTTCTGACATTGAAATTTATTATATAGGGCTTTTAATAGGTTATATTTTCTGGTTCAATATAAATAATTACCACCCCAACTAATATTCGTAAAATTTAATTTATTTAAAAAGAAACAAAAATTAAAAGAGAAAACTATGCTGTATTTTAGAATATTTTCAAATACAGATTCTCTTGATCTTAGAATTCTTAGAATGATACTTGCACATTTCTATCAATAAATAAAATTTACCAAACTATTTTTGCAAGTTAATATTTTGATCATTAATGTATGGATTTTAAAAATGATAACATTATATTATTAAGGTATATCACTCGCTATATTACTATTAATTCATCCACAATGTAAATTGAAATACTTTTATAGAACATTGTTTAAAATCCATGCAATAGCGTATACTTCAGTTATGATGGTGAGATAAGCTACACTTTCCTCGCATAATCATTGCATGCTACTCAACTTACACAGCAGTAACGAGATTATTATCGTAGGCTGCACTGCGGCGGTTACAAGTTGCCATCAAATCCGCGTCAACTACACGAAACTAACGTATGAGGAATTCGCGGCCAAGCCATTCAGGAGTATACCCTGGGACATGATTAACACTAAGTTCTACGTGAACGCGGAAGGCTGTGGCTATCCTGATACGGGTGTCGTTTGTTCGGAATTTGCGAAGAAATTCGGTAGTAGTAGCCACGGCAAAATCTTTCCTTGCTATTACAGCAGAACATATCCAGAAACCGTCGTTTCAAGGTAAGATTCTTATTCAATGATTGGGATGCTTAACGTGAAAATGCTTATAGCACGTCCGACATTTTTGTATCCTTCGAACTATGTTTTTTTACTTTTATTAGAACTTATATATATAAATACTGGGTTCTGAAAGCATATAAAAGGCTGTTCAGAGAAAATTGAAGATGTAGATTAATTTTAGTCCACATCTACATTTAACTCTTAAATATCATCTTATCTAAGTACTACATTATAATAATATGCTTATAGACAGATCTCTTCTTTATAAATTATATATATAATGAAATGTTAATAAAAATTATTATCCATTAATATAAGTAACAATTATTTACTATATTTAAAATATTTTAGGAAATCAATTTTTAAGGATAAAAATTACAAAAAGGAATAGAATACATTTATTTTTCGTATGAAAGAAAAATAGTACGTATTCTTTATGAAATATCATGATTAAAAAACCAAAATAATTTTTTTAATACATTGAATTGTAATAGTTCATTAAGAAATGAGTAAAACCAAATTAGTCTATTTAATTGCACACATTTCATTTAATACAAATATGATGCTGGGTCTTACTTACATTACATAAAAAACTTATATTTTCAAATATAATCTAAAAATATTCACACAAATAAAAAATTATTCAATGTTTCTAAATAAATTTCCTGTTATATACTAAATAAATATGAGTAATCAGTTAAACAAATTTAATATTCTTTGTTGGGACTATTAAGGTACTCATGGGACGAGAATTTGCGAAACTTGATCCTGGCGCTGACAATTCCAATAATGTTATTTGTCTTATCTCTGGTTGTCTTGTGTTACTGGTATTGTCCCCCAGTAAATAAATCTTGTAGTGGTCCCGGAAGAAGCCTCATTGACAAATATGATAGAAAGGAAGAGTAAGTAAGATGTATGTATACAGTATCTTCAAAGTTTAAATGAAATTTCTTTTACAATTTTGCATTTATAAAAGACAACTTATTATTTCGGAATCTGTAATTCATAGGCAACTGGATTGTTTCGTTAATGTCTTCTAATAATTACTTAGAGATTTACAAGTAAGTATCAAATTAATTGTTATTTATCTCAGTTTAAATAGCAAAATTCAAATATTTAAATGAGTAGCATTATTTATTTGCGTTACATAAAATTTGTAAAATTGCTATGGAAATATAATTATTATTTAGATTAAAAGAGTCCGAAGTAATGAATTTACTAAACATCATTTTTAATTATCTTACATGTAATATTAAAAGAAACAATAAATATGGCTGAAATTACTTATATTTTAAAAAGTTTTAGCTTAAAAAATATATTCTAAACTAGTTCTTTGAAATTCCTTTGAATGAAGAACTAAAAATTATTTTTACTTTTTCAACATTATCTATAAAACATTCATTTAATGATGTTACTATATATACTGCATTTATTACCAATAAATGGACTCTCTAAATTAAGTAAAAATTTATAATCATAGACTTAAATTCTAATTTATTTTAACATAGAGTTATTATTTATAAATTTCAATATCATTGAATACAAAAGTATACTTAGCAAGGTAATTTACAAAAATTATTATTTTCAAGAAATATCAATAAATTTTGTAGCCCTATTTATTGTGACATTCTAAAATCAAAATCCCACCGAATGAATAATAAACAACAATAATAAATTGATATTATCTCGTAAGAGTGATTATATCTTTTACTTAAATTTTTCTAGCATCCTCGGCGAGGATGATTTTGAAGAAGATGAAGAGGAATACTGACTGTTGCCTAGGGCTCACCCTCCAGCGCGGGAGTGACCCTAAATCAACAGAATCACAAGACTCAACGTCAAGACATTATGGTCATCGCAAAATCTCGTCGTGAAAGATGCTTAAAAGCGAAACAACGAATCGTAATATTTATTAGCAATAAAGTTTGCTTGTAATGATAGATAGTTTATTCGATAAGCTAAATGAGCTCTTCAGCTATTATTACAGAATTCAATTAATATTAGTTAAAGTGTTTTATTAAAAATGTGATTATATGTAAAGAGCTTATCTGCATTATCGAAAATTCAAAGATATTTTTGAAATCAATATTTCTTATGTTTTAAGAATCAAATTGGCATTTCGAATTTATTTATTTTATAAATTAAATTATTTACTCACATTTAATATTTATTTATTGAATGAAAATGGACATCGCTTCTACCATAACGATGAGTGACTACTTTTTCTTAAAACCAAATTAAGCTACACACGAGTTTATGCTTCTTTTATAGTCTATTAAAATGAAAAGCCATGGGTAATTTTCTTCCAATGAAAATGATACAATAATATCTAGTAACACGTTCTAATTAAAGAAATTTATAATCGCAAAAATTTCTTTGTTTAATCAGTAATACTTGTAAATTTATACATTTTCTATAAATTAATGAATTTTATTCATTTACATTACATTGATTTTGATAGAAGAGGTTTTCAACTAATTTATATGATTTTTAAATAAATTAATATTTTCATTTAATTCACTTTTTATAAGTTGAAACTTTTTAATTATATATATGAATCTAATTTGTTATAAAATTAGTTTTTTAAATGTCTGCAATATCATTTATTAAAATCCTGTTTATCTACAATGCTAGTCTAAACATATTATATTATATTATTTTATATTAATTATTAGTAAACTCAGAATTTAATATCTTAGAGTCTAAAGAAGAATCATACATCATAAATAAATATGAAATATATTAAAGTATCAGTATTTTATGCAAAAATAAAAATAGAAATTTGGGCCTGCGTTAGTAAGAATTGATAGTAAAAAAAATTAGAGTCTATATTATATTGCAATATAAATAAAACTAAAGTTACTCGCCATAAAATTAAATAATTATTAAATGTAGACTATTGAACTTTAAAATTATAATTCTCAATACATATTTTTGATTTTTATATCGTTATAAATTATAAATTAAAGTTAAATAATAAAGATTGAAGTTCTTTATTATATAGAAATGTGTGACGTGATAATAGAAATACTAAATACTGTCTTCAAGGTTAAGTCGAAAAGTGTTCACAATAGTAAAAGAATTTTTATCAATAAATAAAGTATAAACGATAAATTGAGTATTGTACTCAAACTTCATAAATTTGAATTTTGTCTATTTATTTATTTAAAGATTACAAATTATGTGCAATTTTACACATGTATAGTCTCCGTATGTAGTTAGTCTTTAAGATATATATATACGTTAACTTTTGTCTGTGAATACTATTAGATATTATATTACGGATGAAAAAATACTAATAATGTTGTTAATAAGAATTTTTGTAAGTGCTGCCGCGCTGGCGCAGTGGTTTAAGAATATGCGATGTTAATATAAAAATAAAAGGTAAAATAGAGTTAGATAACGATAATTTTTGCATTTAGAGTCGTCAGTCTTCTTTTTTATGTTATTTGCACAATTTTTATCATATGTCATGTTTATTTATCTTGAAATATCTAGACGATAAAACCAAAATTGTTACATGATACTTTGAATAATTAATTCTTACATTAGAATTCGACATTATCAATTTTTTCATGAATTTATGTTTTATTATTATCTTTTATTTTTACAAATTATTACTAGATTTTTAATAGAAGTTGCAGTAAGAATATCTTGTAAAGTATTTTACATTTGAAAGATTATAAAAACGTTCTTGATGTCAACAAAAGTTATGGTATTCTATATACATTTTCGTGAGATATAATGTGGTAGAAATAAGCAGTGAAATATATTGATTATAACGCTTTACGCTTAATTTTAAATAGAGAAAAGTAGTAATATGCGAAAAAATTTAGTCAGTAGTAGCGAACATATTGTATGAAGAAATTATACATTCTTAATCGTTATTGGTTTTAAAAGAGTAGTTATTTACGTTTACGAGAAATGATACCCAAACAAAGTTTATAATAAAATCGATGCTAGAACATATCGTCGTACTGGACTAATTTACAATTATAAAATATATAATAAAATCTTTATATAACAAAATTTCGAACAGCATCGATATTATATATATCATAATATATTAATATAATTTTATTTTATCATAATTTTAACAATATTAAGTGCATTCATATTTAAAGTTAGTAAGTTGAGAAGATAAATGATAAGTACTCTATTAAAATAATGCGTGAAAAGAAATAGGTATATAAAACGATTCTTCTAGTAATTAAAATAATTTCACTTGTTTTTCCCTTCTATACAATCTGTAGTAGGTATATTTTGTCTTATTAAAAGTATACATTCTATATTGTATTAAAGATAACTGAAGAACTGGGCCGTAAATTTATATAATGCATTAAAATTATTTACCGGAATATATTTTTAAAAGTCAAAAAAGAGATTTTTATAATTTTAAAATTTTTAATACTTCTATTTATTATTTAATTAAATGCATAGCGGGTTTTCTTCAAACTGGTACTAAAATAAAGTAATCATCATTTATAAATAGACAATATAAAATTGGTTGTATGTAAAAAAGCAAAATATAATTGGTTATATGTAGATATATATATATATATATATGTATATATGTATAAGGAGATTAAAAATCTTTATTCTGATTTTATAGACAAGTTCCTATGATTAAAAATGAGATTTTAACTAAAGTATGTATAGTACAATGTATAGTTAATATTTCTGTATTCGAAATTTTAAATAATACTATATAATACATTTGAATCCACTTAATAAAATCAACAATTAATTCTCATACATAAATATATTTTCAAAAATTCTAACATAATCACAATTCAATTGCATGACTATTAGATCTTATTATAAATTTATTAACTTTATATAAAAATATAGATAATACTTTTTCAAAATCTATCGATTTCACTTAACTTACATTAATCACTTATTATGCACATTATTATTTAGTAAGATTTTATTAACGATTATTATTACTACTCAAATTAAAGAATTTTATTATTTTTTTATTACTTTGATATTCTGTACATTATTCATAATATTTAAAAAGAAATATTCTTATAAAAAAACTGATACTTAATTGAGAAGTTAAATAGAAATAAAAGAAATATTGCTTAAAAAATTAAAAATTGAAAGAGTTACAACTTGTGATGAATACAATTAAAGAATAAAACGAACATAAATTTTCACCTAAAATAAAACAGATAATTATAAACATTATAATTTCACGTAATGTGAAAAACTATATCATAATGTTATTTAAAATCTTTCAAGCTTTTATTAATTATTTAAAATGTTTCGTATTTCCTTATTTAGTTGCCTGATATATTGATTGAATTTCATAAAATTTGCGTTCTCATAATAATTTTGAATTTTCATAATAGATTTTATTTTTATTTTAAGTATTATGTTCTTCATATTTACATCATTTTTTACATAAAGTAACTACAATAATATAACCGTTTAAAAGAACATCACATTAAATCAAGTATATATAAGCATTTACATTTTTTATATATATAATAAACTAAAATATAATTAGATTGGATATTTAAATTATTAAAGAGCATTTAAATATTAATATTCAAAATTACCTAAATAACATAAACTTAAAAACTTAATCGTCTGAATAATTAAATTTTCATAATTTAATACTCACTCCGAAAATTGCTTGTTATATTATACTCACACAATTACAACTATAATTGATGAGTGTAAATATATTAAAATTAACGGATATTTTTAAACTATTTATTTTCTCAAGATTTTAGACTATTTATTTTCTCAAGATTTTAAACTATTTATTTTCTCAAGATTTTAAACTATTTATTTTCTCAAGATTTTAAACTATTTATTTTCTCAAGATTTTAAATATTTATTTTCTCAATTTATATTTTATTGATAAATTTGATAAATTTTTAAATTAATAGTTCCCTCCAAGAATTATTTGATACATGTAAAGTAAACTTTATATTGTTTAATTTACGACACGTCTATATATGTGTGTGTATTTATGTGAGTGTGTGTTGTACCATTTTAAAATTTTGTGATACTTATACATTGTAATTAATGTAATTACTTTTAAATATTAAAATATTTAAAATTTTCCAGTGATAAAATAACATGAAAGACTGATATGTCACTATAATAAAATTTGGATATTTGAAATATTTTATCATGCGTTATATTTAAGTTTATAGTTCAAAGAAAAAAACAAATAAATTCATTTATGACCTAACTTATTTTATTGTGTAAAGTAAATAATTTCTTTATTATAAAATGAAATTATAAATTATAAATTATAAATTATAAATTAATATTAAATTCATACATCGATGATCAACTATAATAATAATATACTACAAAAAATTGTTAAAATTTCAAATAATGATATGACTTTTAAATTATCGCCAAATCTTAAAATTTTAAGTTTAAGAACTAGATAAAAATACAATAATAATTTATGTAAATATTTTATATTATGAATAGTATCTTTAAATATTATCTGTATATAATTAGTAACGAAATTATTTTGCAATTTTACCTTGTAATATTCGAGAATACAATATATTTATGATTAAAAGTATTGTAATAATAATAATAATAAATTTTTAAAGTTATAATTATTGTAGTACTTAATACTGTCGCTTGTTTCGAAATAAATTTTACCTTTATTTTTAAAAGATTAAATATATTATATGATAAAGAAAATGACAAATTCTGTTCCATTAAAAGTAATTAGCAACATATTTAAGCAAGTTTATTCTACAATTTGTTCAAGAAATTTTTAATTAAGCGTAAATAGAATATAAGTTAAATCTAAATATTATCTGTAAGATTTATGCTCGGCTTTTTTATGTAAGTTATGATACTACACAAAAATAAAAATGACTATGAAACATCAATTATCGTTAAGATATAATAAGATCAGGATTATATAATCGTATTAATTTTCAAATTTATATAATAAAGTAAAAATATGAAACGTGGTAAGAACTTTGCAAAAATTGAATTATGTAATCTTTATTAACTTTATCCTCAAATAAATAATGCAAACAACTTAAAACGTTTCACAAAACTTAAATATCATAAATGCATAAAGTCACTTCTTTTATAAGATAGTCACTTATTATCAGACAATCTTTACTCCTTATGCGATAAATAATTAAATGTAAAATATCTAGAAAATGCGATTTTCCGTGTCGCTTATTTTTCTTAATGTCTTATGTTCTAGTTTAGTTTATAGAATCTTCGAATAGTAATAATATTGTTTTTAATTAATTAATGCTGAAAATTGTCTCGTTGTAGTGCCAAGAATATAAAACTAGGAACTGCAACTAATTAGTTGTCAAATATTATACTCTATAAGATTAATAGATGAAAATCATTATACTAATTCAAATTATTCTATTATATGTAAGCAAAGAGCGATAAGCTCGAACACTTCGTAATACGTAAAAAATCTGGGACAGTAGGTTTAAATAGAATTCGTTTCCTACGTGATAAAATATTATTCACGAAGAAGTAGCTTTAGACTAAATAATAATGTAAAATAAATATTCTTTGCTTAGCAGAATTACAAAACACTCTACTTCTATCGATTTTTTATTTCTTTCAAGATCATTAAATGAATACCTCATATAAACAGTAATTATTGGAATATTTTTTATTTTTTAATTAAAAATATTTAATTGAAATAATTCAAAATCCATGTATTCATTTACAGAAATTTTCTTTGTAATAGTAAATTATTATGGTCAATTATTTATACAAATTAGGTTAATTAGATTAGCGTAAATATTTTAAATCGAACAATAAACGTAGAATAATCTTTTAGCTTTTACAAATAATAAGAGTCAGTATTTTTCAGTTTATTATGAGATTTTGTACATATTTTTATGCGCTGCAATTATCTTAGAATTGCTTATGCGATACAATTATAAGATTACAATTATAAGAAATCCAAAACACTTTTATTGTGAAACAAAAGTGGAGGAACGTAATCGACAGATTAAAGAAGTTTATAAATATATTTAAGGATTATTCAATTTCTTAAATACAATTTAGAAACTGAAACGAAGAATATTATAAAATATGTAAAGTACTTTCCTTAAATTCTGTACATAAAAATCAATACATAGGTTTCATGAAGAAGAATTATTGTAAATAAAAATATTGTACATTTTCTTTAAAATATATTAAATCAGTTTTTATTAACTGTACGATTGTTTTAAATAAAATCCTAATTAAGTTATTTTGCTCGAATAATATAATTTATTTATAAATATAAAAAGAAATCTTTGTTATTTCTACGTAGAACTTATAATATTAATTTTTTTAATTTTATACGTGTCATTTATGTATTTTATATATATTTTTTTAATTTAATTAATGATAGTTTTTTATACATTATACTTACAATGACCATTTACTGTATAAATATGTTATAATGAAATATTTAAAAATTAGTATTTTTATATATTGAATATTTTAAAAAATATTTAATTATTTATTAAGTATTTTTTACTCATAGTGATATAATATTTATATACTTATATATTTATGTTATATATTTTTAAGTAGAAATAAATAATATATTTGTATATGAATAATTGTAATCTTCAGAAGCAAAGTATAGAATAGTTTATTCTTTTAGCATATGTATAAAATACATTTGAACATTTATAAAATATTATTCTTTGTATTGCTAAATTAAACTAAATTAACAGCTCAATATAAAACTAATTACCTAAACACTTATACAGTTTTACTTTTCGCAGAATATATTTATAGTTATATTGATGTCTCCAACATATCTTATTATAAAATAAAAGACTACAATTATTTACACATTTTTAATAAACCTAAAGTATACTTTAAAATAATATATTTTCTAGAAATTCTTAGACTAGAATTATATTATGTTTCTGAACCTCCATTTGCTATTTTGTATATACAAATTTATTTTCAAATTTATTATTATAAAAATAATTACGTTATTCAAACGTCAAATATTTAAGTAAAATTTAATAATGTTTTTAATATTACCAACCTTACTGTATTATATATAATTTTGAATTTATTACATAAATAAAAACATAATTACACAAAACTATGTTTAATGAACTTACAAAAAATTGTTAAATAATACATTCACTTAATTTTTTTATTGATTGTATTCTTTTAATAAAATATCTGTTTTCATTTAGTTTTTAAATTTGTTAAAATATCCTTAATAATATCTTCAAAAATCATTCTAAATGATAAACATAAAATATATAGTATATGAAAATATATTTACGTCGAAATTATATCTTACAATTTAGGTGAAAATGTAAACCAATGCTATGAAAGAAGAGATAAGAAGTTAAGAAAAAAATAAAACTTTTATTTTCAAAAAATATTGCTTTTACATGAAACTTATAAGATTTTATTTCATAATATTTTCATAACATAAGATACAATATATCTATAATAGGTTCTCTCTCATGACATAATTGATATTAACGGAGAAACGAGTTCAGTTACCATACTTAAGTGTATCGTAATGACAATAATAAATATATTATACAGCTTAT
Source organism: Wiebesia pumilae (assembly GCA_018907045.1). NCBI lineage: Eukaryota > Metazoa > Arthropoda > Insecta > Hymenoptera > Agaonidae > Wiebesia > Wiebesia pumilae. Next base: position 4,135,433 of record JACCHZ010000104.1, read on the forward strand.
CGAACGGTTCTACAATTTTTTATATTGAAATTATTGCAATTCAATAAATTTCCAATAAATTATGCAAATTCGATCTGAGAATATTAAAATATTCTTCAAATGGATATATAACTAAAATAGAGAAAATGCGTAAAAATCAATAATTATATCAACTATTCAAACATTACTAAAAAATAAATGAGTAGTTCGGTCAAGCTTAAGTCAGCCATTTACTTTTCATCAAAGATGTTACTGTAATTTAGTTCATAATAATTTACATATGCGTTATTTAAGAATCAATCTATCATTTACTTAATTATACGTGAAAACTGCTTTCGTCACCAATATTAAAAGTATTATTATTTGATCAAAGCATGACAATTATTTTACCAAATTAATTATTAATTTTAACAAAATAAATTAAACATATTTAGATTGCTTTACCTAAAATTTAATTATAACAATAAGAATAAATATTATTTTTACGAATAAAAAATCATTTTTTTTACATATTATTATAAAAAATTTGAATCAAAACAAAGTTTTTAAAGAGAAAAGTAACATTAAGTTTGTAAGTATTTTTAGTTAAGTCAAATATTATTTACAATCAATTGAATTACAAATATTAATATTTTAAATCAACTAAACTTCATTAGATGAATATTTCAGTAAAATCTACAGCTTCTTACAATTAATATTTTTTCCTTAATAATGAAAATAGTTAAATAAATTTCTAGAATTTTATTTTTAAACAAAACTATATAAAAAAATTTTTTTATTACAAATATTATTTTGTTATAATTAAAAACTAATGTATAAAATTTTTTGATCTTATTTATAAATATAAATCAGATTTATAACTAGTATGAATTAAATTAAAAGATCTAGTATTTTTGAATTTAAAACTCAATACAAAAACAAATATATCAGCTATGAATATGGTTAGCTTTCTGAATAATATCCTTGAAATTTTTAAATATTCTTTCACAATACGATAATAGTATAGTAGTAACATAGAATAACTTTTTAGAAGATCTTGTTAAGTAAATCTAGTTTAAATTGCTTTGAAAAAATTAACAAAGCCAAGAAATTATAGACAATGAACCAGGCTATTAAGCCCCAGAAGTGGAGCTCGACCTGGTGGCCCGGTCTACCGTATCCTTCGAAACTGTCTGTTTACTAAGCTATTGGCCCTCGGCGCCATCGTACGATTCTAACCTGAAGTAATAGCGGATAGATGGTGACCTTCTTTACTCCAACCTCATCAGTCTCTTGATTGTCTATTCTATTTAAAAAACGTTATTTTCCTAGATGATTACTTAGATGTTTGCATTATTGCTCAGTCTCTTACAATGAGCAATAAGGTAGGTTTTTTAATCAATTTCAATTTCGATATAAATTTAGAACATACTCTCTAGTAGAGCATCATTCATTGACCTATTTTTATGATGTATTGTATAATTTTCTGACGTAAAATGCAATTTCGATGACCTCAATATTAAGGCTAATGAAAGGATTTAAATGCAGAATTTCAAAGATTTTTAACTACAATAGTTAACATAACGCAGTTAATTATAAAAATAGCATTGTAGTAGTTGTAAAATTATAGTCGATTTAATTCTCTGATAAATTGCAATTTTTCAATAGATATATTTTATAAATACAACTAAATTAAAATAAAACAGTTTATTTACAGAATAATATTAAATTATTTTATTATTTGATTTTACTATAACTCAAACAAGCAATTTAAAATTTCATATTTTTTATGATTTGCGAGTTCTTTCATAATTAATATAATTTTATTTGAGTTAGAAAAGGTTTCATTTACTATTTGTACTATTAATATTTCTTTAAATATAAATTATATATTATAAATATACGATATTAAGTTTTATTTAGTGAGCATTGTTATATCAATAATTATACGTTTCAAGTAAAAATAAAAGATACAACGCTTTGAGAAAACAATTTTTAAGAAAAAGCTAGTTAATTTTTCATGCAAATAATAGATAAACCACTATAATAGGGTTCGTACAAATAGAATCGACAAATTTATACGACTATTTATTTGTCAGTATAAAAAAGTGTGTTAAGGTTATAGAATGTTTCAGTATTAGTAACCAACAGATATTATTTTTCCATTGTAAACTTATAACCAACTAATATAACTTTGGTGTATACAGGCTTTTTTGAAGAGACTTTTCAATTACTATAAATTGTACATAATTTATATCATTATAATTCAATACATCAAAAGATTTACGAAATTTATAATAAATTAATAAATTATAAAAAAAATTTTTTAATAAAATGAATTTATAGTATTATTTGTTTTATTTCCTTAATTCACTTTTATCTGACACTGATTCTGTTGTTTTTTTTAATAAAACAATTTAAAAAATTCTTTATACATTCCCTGGTAAGTTGATAACTTAATTAATTATCATTAAAAATAAAGATAGTTTTTGTTGTTGTTAACATAATAATATAATTATGTAATAATGAATTATATAATTTGTTCCAAATATCATTATCTTCTATTGTTTTTCATATAAAAATAATTTACCGATATATGTTACAAGATTAGAATGAAAATATAACACGATATCGAATGATACAGTAAATGTCAATAATTTAATTAACGCATTATCTTTGGATTTAATTCAGAAAATAATTAGTAAATTTATATCATGTGACATAATTTATAAGAAATACGAACTCTTGTAGTTTTTACACTTATGTTATGTTTTGTTTTTTAATTACGTTTTAAGAAACTAAAACCTTCATTTCATACAAAAAATCGTACACAAAGGAAATAATTAAGTATTAACCAAATTTTATTTACATATTATAATAATACGAATAATGTTTTTTTTAATTTTTAAAAAATTAAAAATTTATTTTTTTAACTGAAGTTAACTAAAATAATATATTTAACTTTAATATTTCACAAATAATATTGTGAAAAGTCAAATGTAAAGTAATGTTATTTGATTCTTTCTTTTTAAACTTCCATAAAATTTAAGAGAATAAATTTTAATTTGACTTTTCAAAATATGTTTCTTTACTAATTTATACTAATATATATTTTAAATAAATTTTTGCAAAGACACAATATGCTATACATTTAAAATTTTTGTCAATTAACATATAAAAGTTAAGTTTAATGAAAGTTAATTATAACGATTTCAGGATTATTGAAGTAGTGTTTAAAAAATTCATTTTTATAAATTTCTTGTATTTGCTGGTGAAAAAATAGGAACAATTTTTTTATAAATTGAAAGTATATTTTTAAAACAACTAAATATATTTAAATTCACTGAATACTAATAATTGAATATATTTAAAGATATCAAACATAATTCAATCATTATAAAATCAGATAATGTTCAGAAGAAATAAATAATGCTTTACAAAGTAAATAGATATTTTATCAATGCAATTTGTAAAATTTATCAAACTGTTAAGGTTCTCTACTTTTGAAACTAGTATCAATATCCAGCATAATAAAAAATACAAGTAAAATAAGTAGAGCGCACGCGTTGAAATCTTTCCACTGAAAGAAAGAATAAACATAATATTTCAACTCCTCCTTGACTCACTCTCTCGTACTCCGCTGCATCAACCAATATAAAACTAGTACGAGCCGGTTTTCCGGCGCCTGCGTGCTTTCCCATCTCTGGCCGCGTCTCCCTTTCCAGTCACTCAACAGGGTTCGAGCAAGGAATCTTGCGCTCTATCCAAACAGTTCGCACGCTCCTACCGAAGCGTTTCTAACCCTAACCGTCGCATTGTGCCGGGAATAGTGAGAGAGACAAGCGAGCGACAGTAACATCGTGCACGCTATCGGAAAATGCGCTGCAAGCTTCACCATGGATGGGAACGAGTTTAGTTGAGGTCACTCGAACCTCCTCTTCAACCTTATCTCATTACAAGACGGAAGATCCTTAATCTATATATATATATATTTTTTTTGCTTTCTTATCGCTGAAGAATAGTATCTCATGTGTCTCGGATTATTTAGGGGAATAATGCACTGGTGAATGAGGTTCAGCATCAAGCTCCTTGAAGGTAGACTGCTCCACTCGATTATGTATTTTACACGTGACAGCGATAGTCATAAGAATCCGTTTTGGTTTGTGACTTTCTGAAAGTTTATACTCCGTTTTTCTTATTTTATTGGAGAGATTTCAAGTATACATTCAAGGATAAATAAGAGATTATAAAAATATAGTTTCTAAACTTTTTATTTTTGAACGTTTATGTTTGCTTGAATCGTAATATGCAGAGAGAAACGATTAAACTAAACATTAGAAGTGGTTAAGAATGCAAAATTTAATAAATTTTTGAACGTTTCACTGATCTATTTACACAATGAGGTGAAGAGTCAGACTTGATAAATAACAGTGATCTTTTCTCGTGATGTTTAATCAAGGTGCGTATATACTATTTGATCATATCGATTCATGAAAATTAGAAAAATAAAAAAATATTGATTTTTATTTTAAGAGCAATACTGGATCAGATCCCGTTATATTTTACTTTTTCATTGCCTACAAGTTAATTTAATTTAGAAGTTAAAATAATATATTGGTATTAAAACACAATATTTTTTACGAACAAAACCAATTATAAATATAAAAGGTTTATAATATTATAAAAGGTCGACATTTTTATTTTTTTCAAAAATAAATACATATATAAAATAATTTGAAAAAAGAATTTCTTTTACTAAAAAAGTAAGCTAAAAATAGTTCACAGCAATAAAAATAAATAAAAACTCATTTTGATAAGTGATAAATTAGTAAAATGTTTCACAGAAATAATTCATTCAATAACAAATCAATCGAAAACTTTTTCATTATACAGTTAATATTCTAATACCTATTGATAATATTTTATTTAAATCCTTTTTACAATAAGAACGTAAACTAAAAGTATTAACAGAATAAAATAAATTTTTAAGATACGTTTGTAATAAGTAGAATACGAGAAAAAATCTATACAGAAAAAATAGTGCAAATATCTCATTTTAATTATTCAACTGGGCGGTAAAATGATAAAAATCATGAACGAAAAGAAATCATTCAATGATTTAAATATTTTTAAAATCATTTTACTGCAGATCGATTTTTAAGAAATTCAATTTTAAAATAAAAGTTTTCAAATTTATTTCAATCGATATTATGATTATTATTAGGAGAAAAATGAATACTTAAAAATCCTTATTGGAATTAAATCTATTTTTCCTACATATTTAAACATTTAACGTAATCATTCAAGAAAAAAGGAAAAGCTTTTTCTTTTAATCACAAAAATTCTATTGTAATCAAATTAGATTTTTTTGTAAAAATGTGTTAATCTATCATTTCACATAATCTTGTAATTCACTTATTTGGTAAATATGATGTAGATTTATGCAGAAATTATATTTTAATTTAGTTATGGAAATAATATTTGCATGTAGAGTTTATGTAGTATTTTAAAATGTACTTTAGTGTTCAAAATGTATTCGTTCGAATATAATAATAAATTTCTATATAAATTTTTGTTCTTGTCAGCTCAGGTTTTTCATTTTTCTAAAATTTGTTGTACACTCTAAAGTGTAGTTTCATTAACATTTATTAATGTATGTACATTAGTCAGTATATATATTATCATTATATTTATAATGAAGAATATTAAAGAAGTTTCTTTTAATACAATGATAAGTTATATTTAATAATTTTTATATTATGACAAATAGTTCGATTATAAAATAAATATTTATAGAATAGATAGCATATGTTAGTGATGAAAGAGTTTCTCGATAAAAAATATTCTTTAAAATATGCGAAGCTACAGTTATACTTATCTTCTATATTATATTGATGTAATATTACATAAAATGTCGAATAAATGATTACACATTCTATACGTATCACTTTCTCTCTCTTTTTCTCCTCCTATGACATAACTCCTTATACATCATTATCTCTATCTCACATTTCATACGATGAATTTTATTAACAAAGATTTAAAAATGATTCGAATTAGTTGAAATTTTAGATTTATATAATATTTAGGAGGACTAATTTTATATTCTATGATAAATTTAAGTAATGTTTCAGAAATAAGTACTTATTATTATAATATATTTTTAATAAATTTAACGAATTTATTATAGCTTATTTTACTGCACATGTTAAGAAGCGATCAAAAAAGAAATGGAAAAACATTGAAACGGCTCTTCATCTACTTTATAAAAAATTACTTGGCTGCATCTTCTGTCTACAAAATGAAGTTTAATATACTTTTCATCCTGAAAATAAAAGAGAGATAAAAGAATTTTGCAAAGTTGTACAATTACGAAACCAATACATCTCAAATAGCAAGTAAAAGTACAAAAAAGAAAGAAGAAGGAAGGAGAAGAAGGGTGCAAGTTCGATTTTAAAAGTTGCAATGGGTCGAAAGTATAAACAACGCTCGATTCCAGAACAAGATCGTAAAATATGCGGCAGCATCTGCTTTTGTCAATTTACAATAGTGATTAGCTGTGTGGCCTTGGTGTATCTGAGCGTCGCGATCTATATGCCCTCGCACAGGTAAGAACGTAAAAATATCGTTAACCTAAATGCGACTTGTAGCCTTAATCGCTCATATCTGATTTGCAAGAATGAAATAGTATTTGTACTTTCACACTTTGTTAACACGCGTAGCCAAATAATTCGATATTTCTTCCGAGTTTAAGTGTAATTTTTATAACTATACGTGGTAGAATTTCAATTGAACCTTAATTTAAATTTATATCTGGAGCAAATACGTACAAAAAAATGTACACAAAGGAATTAATAGCACCGTATTGTTTCAGTTATTTCTTTTATTTTTACGTCAAAAGCTTTTTATAATATTGTGTTGGAATTAGATTTTTATTCGTTATCATATTTACATGTATTGATTGATAATTAGGTACTAAGGTTTTAATCTTATAATACATATAATGTTTAAAAATTTAAATAACTCATTAAAGCTTTATGTTAATATTACAACAATATTAAGCATGTGAAACTTTATATCAGTATTTCGAGTAACTGTATTATGTGATATTTCGAAAAATGCTTTTTACGAAAACGAGTTTATTCTAAGCAGAGTAAACTATGTAATCCTGAAATTTCCTAATGGTCTTGTTAACTTTTTTTTAAAATATTGCATGTATTAATGTATGTGTAAAGTTTTTGTGGCATCAATTAAGAAACTGATTTCGATAGTAGAAAAACTTAAATATTAATAAATTAAATAATGATTAATAATTCCTTAAATATTAATAAATAACTAAATTAAAAAATTAAGTTAACATAAATATTAATAACTGAAAAACACATGATAAATTATTAAAAATATCGTGCTTTCAAAAAGTGAAGCACTAGCAACAACAAAAATAATATGATCATTAAGTCATTATTGTCATTATCTTAAAGAGCTTTTCATGCTGGCATTGAATCAGACCCTGTAATGTGCCAAACGGTCAATACTACCTTAGTGAACTATTGTTCATGGGCAAGCTGTGGCGAATGGTGCTTGACAAAAACTACAGGATTTTGTCCTCAAATTCATGCGACGGTACGGCGTAATGGCACAGACATTCTACTCGAAAACTGTACAAGAACTGCAACAGTTTCCTGTCCAATGGTGAGTGACGTCCATGTTTTTCTAATAACTGATCTTCACGAGTGGAATATCGATAAGCTAAAATCGGCTAAATATAGATAGTAAATGAAGATTTACTAAACGATAAATCTAACGATGTCTGTTAATATTGAACAGAGATTCTTTTATAGGAATTTGAATGTTGAAACTTAAATAAAAAATGTAAAGTTTTCTTAGAACATATTCAAAAACTAATTGATAATAACTAGTAATTTATGATGAAATAATATTATTATAATTTCTAAGAATTTAATTTTGTTTCTTTGAAAATTCGGAAAACTACATTTATATTCTAATAACTTCATATTAAACTTGAATTTTTTAATACTATTTTTACAATTAAGAGTAATTTAAAATACATCATAATCAAATTCATAAAAAATTTAAGTAACTTATGTTATGAATATTTTGTAAATAACGTAGTATAATGTTACACTACATATATTTCTCTCAGACATTTCATCAATTTACTATAATAATTACTATAAAATTTAATAAAGATATATATTTAACTTTTTTGTACGTATGTAAGAAACTTTCAATACATATTTTTCATTTTACGACAGTCAGTACTAAAGTATAAATAGATAAATATATAACTAATCTAACTATATACAGAATTATTTTATTAAAAGTATTTGTATAATTATAGTTTTGATAATAGTTTCAATTTATTTAAAAATTTAAAGTAAATTTTATCCATATACACATGAAATAAAATTTTATTGTACATAAAATGTTTTATAAGATAATCATTTTCTTCTTGAAAATGTATCTGAATATTTGTAAAACTATTTAAAAAATTGAAATTTGAAATTTTTTACATATTTTTCTATATTTCATAAATAATAAAAGTATTATTTAAATTTATCTCTCGAGTATTGATTAGATTTTTTTTCAAAAAATTTTAAACTTTACATAATGCTGCATTAATATCTATGAATAAATAACAATATTATACATCGTAACAATATATACATATTTCCTTTATGAACATAAAAGTATTTGTAAATAAATATAACTAAATTTTTACAAATTGAAGTTGAAAACGCGATATATTCTAAAAGTAAATACTAATAAAGTTTTCTTTAATAATTAATAATAAATACAGCGAGCCGTAAAAAAATTTGCCTTCCAAATTTTATGCATACAATCTGTAAGGAAAATATATTTGAAAGCGAAATGTATATTATATATATACTAACTTTCAACTTTATTCATGTAAACATAATATTTGAATAAACCTCGCGTGTAATCCCTATTCTTTTCTATACCCTAAATGGCAACAATTTTTACATTTCTTTTCTTAGAATTAAGTTAAAAGTTACTGAACTTTATTAATATTATCATCATCATCATCATCATTACTATTATTGATTTAATATTTTATTGTATTTTGTATTTTCTTTCCTTAGTAATGAGTTTTGAAAAATCAATAAATTAAATTAGTCAAATTTGTATAGTATTGCATTTCCTAATAAATTTTTCAAATATATTGAAAATATATAATAATATATATCATTATATTTTAAAATGAAAAATTTTAAGTACTAAAATGAAATTAATGAGGAGGTTTTAAATTATGTTTATACTGAACTATAGAGTTTAGATAATGAAAATACTATATTATCAGCCATTGAAGTAGCATATAAAACTAATATAGGATTACAATTTGAATTAGCAATCGAAACATTATAGGGATCTAGATAGTGTAGAACTCTGATGTCCTTATTATATAAAGTATAGATTCTAAGTTTAAGTCTATGTTAAAGTTCATTGTTTATATTGTTTTAGTAGAGGTGAATATATTGTTTTAAGATTGATAAAATAAATGACAAAAATTATCTTGGACTGCACCTCGTTATGTAAACTAGAAGAAATACGTTCTTTTAAAAATATGAATTTGCAATTGTACTTTCATTTTATGAAACGCTAATAATAACATCTGCGAGGCCGAAGATACGTTTGTATACGCAAAGAAATTTAATTATAAAAATTGTTTCATCGGTCGCTCTTGAGATAATAGAACGCTGTATCTCTATCTCTTACTACATCATACTTCAGGTTAATGTCGCAGCAGTAAAGCGGTATAACTGTAACAATGGCAGTGAGTGCGACATGCTGACTGGAGTATTCGAATGTAAACTCGGGCACTGCTCCAATTTGAGTGAAGTGATGCTATGCCATGACAAACCGGATGGCGCCATCGTTGATGCCGAGAAGGACAACATGAAGCTCAACGGCAATTTCCGTTGCATCAACTCGCGTTGCACACGCATTAAGACCACCTTTAGCTGCGATCGCTATTGCCCAAAAATTAGCACGTCCAACATTAATGTATTCCTTATGCAAGGCGATAATGTCGTTACGGCTTCGTGCTCTAGAGCTCTAGCGCTCAACAGAGCCCAGGGCAACAAACCAGGAGAACGACTGATCCTGCCTAAGGAAATCTGGAGGAAGGGCGAACATGCTATTATCGCAAGCTGCTTCGCTGTTAATGGAGCTGCCGAAGGACTCAGGTGAGGGAAAAAAATGAATCGTGAATTTAAAGAGAATGTTGAGTTCAATTTATTCTTAAAATTTATAAATAGCTAAGTTTTAGTAAACTACTTTACAGCATAGTTACCCTTACTTTTCACAATGGTATTTTTATAGTTACCGATTTGTATATACCGTAAATTTGTATAGTTACCGATATTGTAAACGAAAGTTCCGAAAGTCATTATATATATATAGACTGAAATTAGTATATGTAATTACGAAACAATATATTCGAATGCTCTATGAATCTACGATACGAATTCTCTGATAATTTAAATAATTTTCTTATTTTATTTTAACTTTTAAATACAAAAACATTTAAAATGGAAATAAGGAGATAAATACAAGCCTCCGAATGTAACATATATATATATATATATATAATAAATATTTGGGTTATAAATATTTACGTTCATTAATTAGGCTTATAATCATTAAAAAATTACAAAATAATTAAATCTTTCAGAATTTAAGTGATTTAAAAACTGAAAGGAAATTTTCACTATAAGTTACTAAAAAATTTAAGTTATTTATATTTTTATCAAACGTAAAATATATCTCTTATTACACTAAATTATAATTTATGTAGAATAAAGCTTATTATTTTTCGTCAAATTATAATGTATTATTTGCATTAAAAGTAGATAAGCTTATTTGTATTTAAAAAATTAACATTAATTAAAAAATTCTAAAAAGAATATAATATTTTAACATAGAACAGAAATTATTATCTTCCCCATTAGAAGAATTTTCTATAAAATTTTAGAAAACTCAAATATATAAATTACATTACATTTTTTAGAAAAATTACTTTCAAGTATTCAATAAAATTTTATGTAATTATTGCATTATTTTTAATAATTCTTCTATATTTAGTGCTTACTACATATCGATTTTTATCCATTTTTCATTTATTTTAAAAAATATCATATGCGATATGTTTTTAAATTTTCTTGTATAAAAGAAAGTTTTTAAGTGCATTTTTTATATGTATATAGGTATACATGAATCGTTTACAATTCCAAACCAAATTATAGTTACAAATGTGTTCAACTACGTACAGGGTGTCGTGAGTGTTTTTCAATTTTGTTCGGTTATCTTTTCCATATATTTCACGAGTAAATTTCTTTTCTTTTTGGAACGTTCAGTCATTGATTTAGTTATATATTTGCTACGAATAATTGATTTTTGTCTTTGTTTATAGATAATTACAAAAATTTCGATAGTTTATTAAACCTAGATATTGGTACATATGTTATAAAATTAAAAATTGTATTTGATATTAACCATATTTTTTGATTAAAATTTATATCTAACGTTAATTAAATAATACGATTTTTTAAAAATACATTTTCAAAAATACATTTTTTAAAAAATTTCTTTTATATGTCCGTGATTTTTCATATAAAACTTAATTCTTAGGAACTATAAATAAATTAAACTTCTAAGTAGGATATCTAATATTAAGAAATATTTTTAAAATAAAAAAAAAATCATTTGTTTCGCAACTTTGTACATAAATTGTTATTTAAAATATCATAATATATTTAGTTATTTAGAGATAAAACAAAATATTTAAATTATTTTAAAGTCGTTCAAAATGCTTTGTTTGATCTTCGGTGAATAGCAGGTTTCTCGTAAAAAATATTTTCCATTGTTAATACTTTTATATCTATACCTCTAAATTGTATAGACCCCTATTGATAGAATTTTTATTTTTTCAGTACCTAAGCACACATTATTTTTCAACTAGTTGTATGACAAAGGAATTATATTAAAAATAGTTTTATGAATATTTTATGTAGTTTTATGAATATTCATTTTACAATTAAGAAGTATAGAAAAATTATTTCTAATTGAAAACTAAGAATAAAATATATTGAATTATAATTAAAATCCAGTGAATAGAATTTAAAAATAAAAAAAAATTTCATTTCATTTAACTTTGATTAAAACTTAGTTTTATTACGCTTTCTATTTTTAGTTTTGAATATCTAGTTTATATTGAGATCTATCTAATTACTGCGACATCTTTTTAAGGAACTATCATTATTCACAGTAGTGAATAATAGTGTCTATTGTTGAAGTAGTCTCATAGAATGCAAGAATTAGAAAATCGAAAGGGTAAGAGATTAAAGAGATATGAAATGTTTGGACATATATGGACATAGGAAAAATATTAATAAATTATAGAAGTAAGTTACAAACAAGGGTAAAATATCTTGTAATACTGTTATCAATAGAATTTGAGTATGATTTATATATACCTGTGGTAAAAACCTAAAAATAATGAATATTTGAGTTTTATGAAGTCAATGTTGAACTATAAAATTTACATATACCATAAATATAATAAATTTTTTATATTTTATCTATAATAAGTTTTAGTAAATTATATAAATATTTCTGAATCTATAAATATGGAATAGCTTGAAATTGATATTTTATTCAACTTATAACTTTATTTTTAACAAAAATAATGCTTTCATAATTTTATTTTTAAATACGAAATAATACATGGCAAAGGATCATAATAAAAAATTAAAATAATAAAATTGAAGCACATTCTTGGAAAATAAGCATCAAACTTTTATATTTTTATGGTACATACGTTAGGGTCTTTATATTTCTTTTATTTCCAAAGACACATCACTTCACATTTGATTCTCAAATTTTATGACTTTCTACCAGTAATATGAAGGCGAGTCGAATAAGCTAATAAACTTTGACGTATAAATTATGATTTCGTTGAGGGAAACCATAGAAGTTTTGGATTATATTATTATTTAATTATATTTTATTACAATATTCCATGCCCAAATTTTTAATAAAATAATTTTTTAAATGTTTTAATAATATACAAATAAGAACTAGAAAAAAAGAGCTTTAATACAAAATAAATTTTCTGCAAGAGAAAATGAATATGAATTAACAAACGATTGAATACTTTTGATATCTATTTAAAATTTCTATATTTAAGCATTTAACTTAATAATAAAGTATTTTATTATGTAATTAAATATAAAAATGTTGTACACATGGGAAATTGTATAAAATAAACAATAAAAATATTCATTAATTTTTAGAGTCACTCTACTAAAAAAGTAAACACCATTGCCTATGAAGAAAAAAGTTCAGCGAACAAAGCGTTACAGATTTAAAAAAGAACAATGAGGTTAAAATGAAATAGGGTTCGAATCAATCGAAACTTTACAAAGAATATAGATGAGTTTTCTATATATGTTGATTCAGAAGTTTGAAAGAATTCTAAAATGATATATTTGTTATTCAACAAATTATTATCATCATTAACTTTCCATTATTAGTTCTAAATATTTTTTTATAATGCACATATTTTATTGAATATAAAGAGATATAAAATTAATTTAAATGCAAACTGAAAGACTTTCAAAAAAATATTTATTAAAAGTAAGGTCAAAATTAGTAGTAAAAAAAACAATGATTTCATAGTAAATAAGTAATTGGTAATTAACACATTTAACTTCTTACATTATTTACTTAACAATATACATATAATACTAAATATTTGATAGTAATTCATAAAGTTTACTATATAGTTAATGTGAGTAACTAGATATTTATTAGTTACGTTTATTATAAAGTTTATATAAGTTTTATAGTTCATAATTTTATCGTATTATTTGCCAATAAAAAATTATCGCTTTTTCACTCAGCTATACAGGTTTTTTCAATATCTTATTTACATACTTGCTGATGTGCTCACATTTTGAGAATTCCTAAAAAGTTAAACTATTTAATATTTTTATAAAAATATATTATTATCTGATATAAAAAAAAATTTGCCACTCCATTGTAACATTTCATTTTTATTTACCATTGAGTTCTTGTCCTTACTTCTACTGTGGAGAATTATATTACATTTGCCTTTCAGTTTACGGCGAAGAACTATACATAAATTGTTCAGTTCATCATATTTATTTTAGTTGCCGAAGATAAAAAATTTTAGAATTCGCTATTATTATATCAAAAGTAACCAACTTTAATTTTACAAATTAATTATAGACTATTAATTAAATACTTCTTGTGCTTCTACTAGATTAATTTTATTATTATTTCTTTATTGCTTAATTTGCAATTCACACGCAGTATTTTTCTGATATACTTTTGTTTCAATAATAAAAGCAGTTTTACGTTTATTCATTATTGGTAAAATTGAGAACTATCATGATAACCTGTTTTGATTCTAGCAAACTGATTAAATAATTAATGAAAGTTTTTCAAAGAGTAGTAAAACTGTCTGAAACATTGAGTAAAATTTTAATATTATGAATAAACTGTTTTCATATTAGGTCGATAATATTCATTTATTACTTATTTCAATATTTCTGCAATTAATACTATAAAGTTCTAAGATTTATATTTATAAAATAACTCTCTTTATATTAAAAATGCTGCATTTTTGTAGTCAAATCTTATCACATTTTTGTTGCAAATAATTCTATTTAGTTATATTGAAGTTTTTTAGTTCTATTTTTTAGTTCTATTTAGTTATATCCTTATATTGAAAATATTTAAAATTTGAAATATTAGAATTAAATTAATTTGATTGTAACATTATCAGAAAAAAGAAATTTGAATACTAAATTATGACTTCAATATTGTAATTTATTAACATGTCTTATAACCTATTCATACTGACGTATTTAAATATTTTATAAACAAAATTTCAATAATTTTATATTATTTCATACAAAGATAAGAGATTATTATGGGTTAATATTACATTTCTAAGCAAAATGACATGAAGCTAAAATATCCACGGGCACTTTTTAATAAATAATATTTTTGTTTATTTCTTAACAAGGAGTTTTATTTTACTAAAATATTAGTAAAAACTAATTTACTAATAAAATTAGCTAATATAAAGGACTAAATTTTATGAAAAATATTAATTATTAAAATATTAATTATTACTTATTACTTTTTTAGTTCTCTTTTAATCATTTTATAAGAAACATTAAAGCTCTCTACTTTCTTTTTTATTAAATAAGCGTACTGTACAAATTCTTACAGTCTTACATTCTAGAGTCATATTTTAAAATCTTTGACAATGTAAAAAACGTTCCTTTAGTGACCGCATATAAATATATATATATATATATATTTGAAAAGAATTAATAATATGGACTTGTATTTCTTTATTCACTGAAATAACGTTATTTTCCTTTTTACATTTAGAGTGTGATTCAGAAGAAGCGAAATGGAATCCTCGAATATAAATGTTTGTCTAATAAAACTTATTATTTCGATCTTAATAAATTTGAAAATGTAGAAACACCTAACTGAGTAGTGCATATTTACCTTCTGTTTCATTACTAATAATTGGTCGGATTGACGAAACAGAGCCGAAGATTGCTTGAATGGTTCACTAATATCTGAGCTCCAGGTTCCCCTGCCCTTCGTCAATTTTACTACTTTTCTATCATTATACGAGCACAGTCTGCCCCGCAAAGTGGATGCAACCGATGGTTTCCTGCCTTCACAACGTTCGCTTACTATATACAACAGTTCCAGACTGTACATCAATCTGGAAGGTTGCGTGAATACGTTACGTGGCGAATGTCGCGACTTCCTCGCAACCCACGGCTCCGACGGCGACAATCAAACCGCTCAGAGTAGATATCCTTGCTTTTACAATAAGGTGGGTACGCTACATTGAATGCTTGAATTAATTCTGTACATCTCAGTGTACAGAAATTACCATTTCAGTAGTTTTTGTATTGTCCATTCGCTGCTTACAAAACTTATACTAGTAATTAAAGTAGATGCCGTTTAATATAAACATGAATAATTTAATAAAAATTAATAAACCAAATACATACTTAAGTAAAATCTATACACAAACAAAATAATCATTAATATTTTAATTACATTGTTTCGATATTTTTCATCTGATCAATAATTCTGTAAGTCACTAATGTAATCGTTATTAATTAAACTATTAAAATATAAATGGTAATTCAAACATTTAACTATGAAGCAGTCCTTTAAAAAGTATGTTTTACTAATCAAAGATTTTCACATATGTAAGTAAAATCTTTAACCCTTAATATCTAACATATTTATAGTGAATAAAAATAAATTATATTATTTTTAATGTATTAGATTTTATAATCTGATAATTGATATTTCTGTTCTATCTTCCTACATTTATATTAAATGAATCAATTTCTATTCTAAGTCTTATTGTTTATAAATTGAAATAAAATCCTTATACTGTATATTTTTTGTTATAGTATTTATTATGCAAGATTCTAAGAATACTATTCGTACTAAAAATTTTCTTATTATTTAACTATTTTTGTTACCTTCATAAACACGTTTCATTAATTACAAGTTTGTACTTATAATAAATAGGATTTATTTATACCGATAAAAAAAATAGTTGAAATCTTAATTTAATAAAAAAGTTTTTTAAATTTTCCTTTTATTTTAATTTTAATTCAATTTCGATAAAACCAAAATTACTTTATATAGAAAAAGTAGTAAAAATTAGAAGTTTATCAAAATCAAAATCAAGTTTGTCAAAACTAGAAATACGATCATGTCAATACAAATTGTACATGTGAACAATTTAGATCTAACCAATACGTGAAACTATTCTACCTAGAAAAACTAAACTCTTAAGAATTATATTTTTATTTAATCTTTAAATTTATATGTATTAATTTATAAAATAATTAAGTAAAATAGTGAAATTATACGAAAAAAGCATTTGAACATTCGGAACAGGCTAAAAACATCACTAATAAGCATGACTTTCTACATTAACTTTCAGAACAACTCGTTCTTCGTAGTAGCGCGCTTCGACCTAAATAAGACACGTACAGAGCTGTTGATAGCGGCCATCGTACCAACTTGTCTGTTCGTTGTCAGCCTAACGACTCTTGTCGTGATAACGCGCTCAGTTCGTGTTGGCGATGACGCGAAAATGCGCTGCCGTTATTGCGCTGACAATCAGTCAGCTGAAGATGAGGGCGAGGGCCTCGTGGAGAATACGGCAGCGTCGACGCCGTCCCAAGGTCGAGCAATCGACGCCGAGACACGCAGCATGGCACTTTAGCAGTTTAAACCGATTAGCAAACTACACTATAAAAGGCTGCCTCTCATCGACACCGACGATGCCGAGGATTCGTTTTGAACGAATGATAGGATACGGATAGACCGAAATTTTTGTTTCGAAATGTAATTAGGTTCATTGATTGCATGTATGCCGTTGGTGTGCTTCTTGAATGTTCATAAGTTCTGTATATTTGTTCGCTATCCTGTGAGTGTCACACTATGTCTCTGTATCTACATATTGATTTATGAGCAATTTTTCTTATTCTTTTCAAATTTTAAGAAAAAAAATGCATTACCTTAGTGATACCTTTTGAATGATCTAAATGATATTTGATTCTTTCCAAACTTACATAAACTGTTCACTGTATCTTATTGTTAATATATCTGTTAATGAACAAGTCTGAACTAATTAAAGAACCATTGTTAACTGATTATACTACATAATTTCACCAGCATTTACAATTTTCGAAAAATTTTAGTTTTGCAATTTATATATAAACATGTATGTGTTTATAATATTTTAATTATTATATAACATATATAATTATTATAATAATTGCGATTTGACGGAATTTTAAACCAAAAATTTTTTTCACACACTTACAGTAATTTTAATCACATTCAACTTTTGTAAATACATATTCGTAAATAATTCGTAAAAAAACAAATAAATATCAGAATAGACTTACATAAAACATTACACATAATTTAAGAGCATTAAATAAGAGGTACAAGAATCTGAGCTAACAATTTGTTAAAATGTCGACAGTAACTTAATATCTTCACCAATAATGTATATTATTAACAAGGCTATGAATAATGAAAGTTTCGAACCATGGAAAAATATTTACATGAAACTAGTAACCTTGTAAGTAATTTACATAATATAATTAATGCTACTTATCTCATAGAAGAGATACAATTTTGAAAGTTAAGTGCTCGAATTTTAAAAAAATTCTTTTATTAAGTTTTCTTTTAGTTTTTCTAGCTAACTTTTAATCTTTTAATCTTTATATAATTTAAACATGATAATTGCATCTTAAAATTTTCTTCACACGTAAAAAAATATTTATGTGCAATCTAAACATTATAATTTCTACAGTAGGCCAAAAAAATACTCCTACATTTAATATGATACTCCTTATTTTAAATTGAAAATATCTAACCTTCTGAATGTAAAAAAGAAATCATTGATTTAAAAATATAATTTAAATCATTTACATCTCGCGAGTGTATCAAATAATATTGTAACAGATAAAAATGTTGATGTTAGAAAATTTGTTACATCAAATTAAAATAGTTATTTTTCTAAAGCAAGTCTAGTTTGCTTTGGATAGATAATCATATATAATATTCTGTGTAGTACATTAATTTAAAATTTCAATGAATTCTATATTGCTTGAAGTCATTGTATAAAATAGTAAACATAAAAATATTAAATATTTAAAATATTTATTAAAATTTATGTAGTACGAAATACGTACTAACGAAATATAACACCATTTTTTCTACATGCATGTCAACCCTTAAGGGTCCAAAAAACTTGACTGCATATTTACTATAAATTTCTGTGGCCTTTAGTAATGTTGCAAACACTCAATTTTTTTAAAATTTGCACTGATAATTTGTAATAAATACATACACCAATTTTTATATTCAGATTTTTTATTGATTTTCTGATGATGAATAGTTCTTACAATAGAATTTTATAAGTTTAAGATTTAAAAATAACTTTTTATTTAATGTAGATTTTTTTTCAAAATTTCTTTATTACATCTATTATAAATTTTCAATAAAAAAATTTAATACTATTAGTGAATTTATTACAAGAGTTGAAACTATTGATATTTTTATACTTATATTTTTTCTAATACTTATAAGAGCTATCGAATCCTCAAAGTTTTTAATAAAAAGATATATAAGCTAATATCAATAATTAAAACAAAAATTGTAATAATTAATTTCCTATGTGTTTATCAGACTTTATCTGACAAACAATTTTTGAAGTTTATAATAGTAATATATATGTTGACTAAATTGTATGAATAATTAATTTCCAAACTGATTAAACATAATAAAAATTGATAAATATTTTATTACACGTTATGCCCAAAATAATAAAATTTTGTTTGAAAGTTTTGAATGGAAAATAAAATCGTGTAATTAAGTTCGAAAATGTTTTCAGTACTAAATCTTTTAAATAATAAAAGCATTTTTAATAATTCAAATACTCGAAACTTTAAATGATAATGTCACTTATTCTATATATAACATTAAAAGAGATTGTATACAATATTTTACAATTATTACTATATTATATTAAAATAAAAATATTTATATAAATAAAAGTTCGAAATTTAATTTCGTTTAAAAATGTACTACAATTTCTGTGATTGAGCGAAGACTAAATTTTCTATTATAAAATATGATTCTATTCTATATTATTAATTAATATTTTCAATAATTAAACATTACTAAGAAATTTTAATAAACATTTATTTAAACTTATGTAAGATTTTTGCACAATTCGGATACTGTAAGCTATTATCTAATATAATAACTGTACATTCTAAATTATTTTTACTTTGTACTTTCTTTCTACAATTAATAGAAAAAATCTAATTTATCAAACTTTGTAATTATATATTTATCATTGCATTACTATGAAATAACAATAATATATCAATTACTAAATTCCTATACATTACGAGGTAGTACAGAAAGTAACTTTTTATAATAATGCTTAAAATAATTGTCACTAAATGCATCTATAAGAAATATAATAGAGGTTTTGAAATCTTCTAATATTTTCATAAACGTATCGAAATATTTGAGAAAAACAATTTTAAATATGAAGTAAGCGTTGCATTTAACTACGTACAGATGTAAGCACTTTTCTTTTGACAAAATTTATAAACATTATGCTACAAACATTTTAAAAGAATCTTTGTGGACGGTTAGTTTGATAAATGATATTTTCATATAGACATAAAAATAAATAAATCTATATATACATACATACATATATATATATATAACTATAATAGTTGCTATTTTAAGATTTTATTAAAACATAGTTACGTATAGTTACGTAATTAAGTGTCACTTATTATGAATTCTAACAGTTTTTAAAATCTTAAATTGTATAATATATATAAATTAAAAAAAATTTTCTTCTGAACCTTTGCTAATAACACATCAATTTCATAAAATAATTCTATAAAAAGAAAAAATATGTGTATATACATATATATAGATATATATATATATATAAGTTATATAAACATTTATTCATTTTTATAATTTCACTAAAAATATATTAAAAGATATTATTATTTTTTTTTATAATTAATTAATTTTTATACGCATATTTTTAGTGAATTCTGTTAATATATTAATATTTACTTTTAAGATTTGCCGAAGTAATATTTGAATTATCTGATATTTAAAATAAATATGTGAATTTATTAAAATAGTATATTTTAATTTTTAATTTTATCTAGTTTTATAAAAAAGAATTTTCGAATGAATGAATGCTTTTGTCGATTTGTATAATAAATTAAAAGAATTAAGTTATATTCATGCTATTTAAGTGTCATTTCTCTTCAGCTAAGAATACATTAAAAAGTGAGAACTATTGTTTATAAAAATATTTGTAAAATGAAATTATTATAGTTGTAAAAATCTAATGAATAATTTACGTAACTACGAAACAAATGCAAAATATGAAGTTTCGACGATAAAAATAACGACGAACTGTACAACTATCTTTAAACGTACTGTATTCTATGTGCCTTCTTGCTTTTAAGTTCTTGACATTTTAATCATCTAGCTCCCGAAGAATCGAGAACTGAATGATTTATGCGTATGCCATATGTGTAAGATAAACTATATTAAGTATAAATATAAATATATTGTACATTAAAAATATTTCTGATCCATATTTAACATATTTCATTATTATTATTATTATTATTGTTATTGCTGTTATTATTATTATTATTAATATTATAAAATTGTATCTTACCATATTTATATCTGAAAAAATATATTGTCCCTGTGAATATTCTACGCCATTTCTTTTATAATTAGCACATTAACGTATTTGTTTTTATAAAAATAAATTATGTCGAATATTCATATCAATTTTGTCATTTTTATATATTATATCGATGGACATATTTTTCTGATATTTCTTTCTCTCTCTATTTATATTTTACAAATTTCATCATTTTATATTCACTACACTAAACAGTATTATGTATAATATATTCAATTTAATATGTTAAATTTAATATGTTTGCTGCATTAAAATTTTGTATGAATTAATTGTTTTTTTCAACTTCATTTAAGAAATAGTCATTAAATACTTATAAAATTATTTATTATATTAATTTTATCATATTTTATAAAATCTTTATGTGTTCTCATTTTCTGAGAGTAATTGTTCCGTTTAACTGTAGATCAATATATAGAATTTCCAGGAGTTAGAAGTGCGCATGTCAAATGCACCTATTTAACATATCTGATGAAAACTATAGGGAAAATCTTTTTGACAATCATGTATTAATTATGTATAAGTAACATGTATAAAGAAATTTAATCATTATTCTAAATAAATTCTTTTTAAACTTAATACGTTTCAAATTAAAGGTATGTATTCGATACAATTATGTATTATATGGTCAGATATCATGCTAAACATTAAACTAAATAAATTTTTAAAAATTCTTATTCTCACAGGCGTTTAAACCAGATAACGTATTTTATAAAGATGATGCAAACGCAGATATTAAAAGAAACTGGAAATATTTTAATATGTTATAATGATTGTTAATAATTCATTCATTGATTTCTTGTATTGTAACTTAAAAATTTGTCCTTATCTATGCAATATTTATCCAATTTATTTAATTTTATTGTACCAAAAACATAAATAATATTTAAATAAAAGCTATAGCCGTATTAGATGAAAATTTTTTAAAAATAGTAATTTTAAAGCAAGCCAGGTTTTACATTTTATGTAATGACAACTACAATTAGACTATATAATTTTAAACATATTTAACTTAAAAAATTATATTGAAATTACATTTATATGTATATGGATATATACATATATATTAGTTAATACAATGTCAAGTATATTATATTCTATTTCAAATATATAATTAAAATTGTTTAATGTTTCAATAATACTATGTATGTGTATTACTTTTCAAGATATAATTATATTATATAATTAACATAATGTTTACAATTGATAAAAAAATACTGTGGTTTTGAATAAATACAATACTATTGTGATTGTTTCTTCAATCAAAACAATATAAATAAAATCATATCTATGTTTTATTGATAGAAAGTTTAACTTCGTAATGAACGTATACAATTTACAAGCTGATGAGTATGAACAAATACGTCATGCATATCGACACAAGTATTGCGTGCATCACGACACTTTTAAATGAAAGCATATTGGATTATTACTATGTAATTATACTTTCTATTTACAATTAATATGCTTTTATTACTTATTTCAACGATACGTGTAGAAAAATCAAATTAAAAAATGAGATATAGTTTGATATTAATTCTCTAGTGGATCATTTTATTTAAATTTCTAATTGGTATTTTCTATCTATATATTAATTAAATATATAGAATATAATTACAATACATATTATAAAACATTATTTTATATAAGAAGGTTATTAGAGCCTGAAACTTATTTATAATATTAAAGTAACTCATATACCAGTAAATAGAGTACTTAATTTCTCAAAATGCTTATTCATTATTTAAATATAATACCAAATTACGTGTTAAGTACAACAGCATTATAACGTTATGAATATTTCTAAATTGATTAAAAATACAGAATACACATATTTTGTTCATAATAAATATTTATTGTCAAATATTATTGAAAACATAAGAGTACATAAAAATTTAATGATTAAATTCAAAAGCAAACAAAGAATTTGAGTAAATTACGTACAAAACAATACTACAAATAATACAAATAACACAAGATTATTCATAATTAATTATCTATTAAACTTATATGTTAGAATTCATGCATGAAATGAAATTAAAATTACGTTACTTATTTCTTTACTACTTTATTACTTACAAATGTAGAACGCGTTTTTCAAATATGAAAATTTTTTATGTTGGTAAAACGTGTAGTCTATTAGCGTCAATTATATAAAATTAACGCTATGATAAAATAATGTAAATTACAAGCAAACTATTTTAGATATTATAATAATGAACTTTACAAGTGTACTTTTAGAAGATTTTTTAATAGCATAATACACTTATTTTATTAACTATTTAATCATTTAAAAAGTTTTTAAGCTATTTGCTAAGGAAAAATTTTCAAAGTAAAAAAAAATTCTTTGTAGTTGAAAAAACTATAGTCATTTAATTAAACAATTTTGTCTATTGAATTATTTACGTTTCTTCTAAGCATTTTTTAATTAAAAACTCTACATCTTACATATACAAGTTTTAGAATTTTTAGTATTCTTTAAAGCAATATAAATTATCATTTCAATCCGATTGTATTGTTATTAATTTTTAATCTGACATTAATTTTAAGAAATATAATGCCTTTTTATATCAAAAATTTTATATAATAAATAATTATTACGTTCGTTTATATAATTTATTTTTTTTTAATATAAGGAGAAATAAACATTTTTTATATGTGCGAGAATTCTTTACATTTATCTGCATGTGATGTCGTTTAAAACATATAATTTATATTATATGATTAAGTACGATGAAGAACGATTATTAAAAATGGAATTAAGCACAAGCTTTATTTTAGCCACAAGAATTTGATAGAAATATATAATATTATTATACCTACTTAGTTTATATTCAGTGCATACAAATTGTAAAACCGATTTCATTGGAGAAGTTAAATGCATGCTATTAAACGAAACCTTTTAAAATGAAATTTAGAAAAATACTAATAAAAAATAAACTTGATTGAAACTATATCTGATTCAGAAACTATTTTCTAATTGAATTCGATAATTTTCATTCGAGTTTAATAATTACTCTATATACATTTATAAAAACAAAATATTTTTACTATAATTTTAATGAAGTGTATTTAAATCTTTATATATAATTTACATCTACTTCATGTAAAATTCAAATCAACGAATCATTGAATTCATGCTTTAATGAGAAGTTTTCGTTAGATACACAAAAATATTTATTTAGTCTTTGAATAGATGTAATCATATGATTAACGAAAAAATCAGTGTTTTACTTCTCTCAACTTTTTGTATATTACTCTTTAATCTCACTCCCTATTCCCCTACGTCATATTCTCTTTCTTTTTCTTTTTCGCTCATTCTATCTCACTCCTTCTGATGTGAAGCGTCGCTCCCTTCTTTAATTACTACTCTTTCCGCTGCTTCCCTTGGGCGTCGTGATGAAATTTCTGTAGGTGTGTCGCACAGGAATTATCTATCTTTTCATTCTTGGTCTTTACTTTCACTTAAATCAATGTATAAAATATAAGAGAGAATTAGTTCCAATATTAACTAGAAAATAAAATGGGAATTTTCTTTTGATTTAGATTATGAATACAAGCAAGTGTAATCTTGCTTTTCGTAGGAGTAATAAAGTAGTAAAGAAATAAGTAACATAATTTTAATTTCATGGTTATGAATGAATTCTAACATATAAGTTTAATAGATAATTAATTATGTAGAAACTTGTGTTATTAGTATTATTTGTATTATTTCATATATTGTATTTTACTGAAAAACTAAACTTGCTTTGTACGTAATTTACTCAAATGCTTTGTTTGCTTTCGAATTTAATCATTAAATTTTTATGTACTCATATGTTTTCAATAATATTTGACAAAAAATATTTATTATGAGCAAAATATGTGTATTCTATAATTTTCTGATTAATTAAATGGCTTAAGGATAAGAATTAATAGAATTATTATACGTATGGACGTCGTTACATGAACTTGTTATTTCGACTATATGAAATTTACAAAAGCATTAGTATTGAAAAATAATAATATTTATGTAATATTTTTACAAACATTTTAGGAAAAAACATTGAAAGATATATTCCATATGTAAAATTGTAAAAGAAAGTTCCCTTATATTTATGTCGTTTTATATTAAAGTTGGACTAAGATATCGTATTTAGTTTAGTTTATATTAAAGCTAGAAAACTAGCTTTTTGATAAAATGGACAGAAAAGACAAACTGTTCATTCAAACTGACAATAGAGCATAAATGGTACTTATATCAAAATTTTATATGTATTTTTTTCGATTTTATATTCCTCGTAATAAGAAAGTTTTATTTAAATAATGTTAGCGTAATAAATTATAAACAATAATTTTAACTAAATCTGGAAAAATAGTTTCAAGTAAAACTATATAAACATTTTTTAACATAAACATGTTTCATTTAAAGAATAATTATTTTTAAACAAGTTTAAAAAGTTTAAACAGTGACAAATACTTTCGAATATAAAAAGTTATGAAAAAATATTAAAGATATAAAATTGTGATAAAAAAAAATTGTTTTATTATTTACTACTGAATAATAACTAAGATTAAAAATTTATAAAATATCGCAGTCTCTAACATTTTATTTTTTTTAATTCATTATCATAAAACTGTAGTGTCCTAAAAACTTTGTTATTGCGGTAATCTATAAAGTTATATGTACGTTCGTATATCAAATTTTATTGACCTCGTAAAATTTTGGTTCATCAAACTCGATACATTATGGTACTTCTCCATCGAATTGACGTTAGGTGCCTTATATGCGTATATAAAATTAATAGATTGGAGAGACTATTTCAAGTTAGCAATGCGACGTTCCAAAACGAAGAATATATATGTTCGATATCAAATAATTATCAACTAATTTATATGATACGCATCTAAATAAATATTTGAATATGTAATACATAAAAATAAATAAAGAAAGATGTAGTTGAAGCTTTAAAATAAATAATATAGAATAGTATTAATATAGTATATCACTTTTTATCTTTCAACTTAATAGTTAGGATGAAATTTATAGACAATATCAAAATTAAATTCAAATATTAAGAATATTTTAAAGAGAAAACAATTGTAAAAGTTGTCCATCTTTTAAAATAATAATTTTTTTTCTATAATTCTTATATTTTTCTCATTTTTAGACTACGTATGCGTGCTTTAAGTGAAGGTTAGTTAGACTACTGTATGCAAGCAACATGTGCAGTAAAATATATATGAACTTTGTGTGTTGAAAATAATAATTATCCGTCTTGCTTATTTAGGAAATGAAAACGAGAAAGACAGATAAGAAAAGAGATTAGAATAGAGAATGTAAGAGAGCATGTAATTTCGAACGAACCAACTAAATGCAAGTAAAATAGTTACTTTTGAAAAATCGTTACTAAATTCTATTGTTATCTTCTAGATGTATTATATAAATAATGGTATAAAATATAAATTCAACTTGTTCTTTCACTAACTTTAAATATATGCTTAACTAAGAGACCAACTAATTGTGATTAAATAATAACTATGTCATTTTTAAATGATCCATAAATAAAAAATTTAAACTTAAAAATTCTTGACTTGATTTGATACGATAGTTTGATAAGATAGTTTCTAAAGTATTAAAAAAGAATTTTCAAATTTATTTCATTCAAGTAATAAAAATAAGTGCACTTATAATCAATGGTTGCAACTTTATATGTATTTAAATCTTACAGATCAATTTGTTAATTTCTTTAGGCTTCTAAAACATCAAGTACTAATAACATAATTTAATCCTAAAGTAATTTATGAAATTTTAAACAGATGTGATCGTATAAAATAAATATACAATAAATATAAAAGTAGAATATACTAATGTTATATATACTATATACTAAAAATATAATTTATATTATATTTATAATATAAATATATACTAATGTTCAACCTCAACATAATCTAAATAATTAAATTTTAATTATAGAATCATAATTTCAACTGCGACGATATCTTCATTTTTTTAAACTTTAAAAAATTATTTATCACTTATATTTATTATTTTTTTAGAATATTTATATTTTTCACAGTTAACATTCTTTATTTTATATGTAAACTTTTTAAAAGCTGAAAACATTACGAATGAAAAATATAGCGTTAAAATCAAATAATAAATAATGCAATTTTTATAACAGGAAAAGCGACCTTATGATAATAGTAGAATCAAATAATCAGCTTTTCTGATAGTCTCTTAGTTATTTTTCGTTATCTTCGCTTTCGATATATTTTTCGTTACACTCCCTTTTTATTATTATGAGAATACAGTATTCCTCACCCTAATGGGTTCGACCCAATATTCACGCTCAACTAATTTTCTGAAAAGGGTGATACACGAGAGACTGACTTCCTTTTAATCAAATTTTAGATTTATAATGATAGTCTTAGTAACTCCTGAATTATTAAAAATATTTCATTAACAAGTAGAAGGCATGGAGAGTGGTATGCAGTAAAGTTTTATTCTATAGAAGCGCTATATTTCTTAATAGCATTCCTAATTACAACTTAATATGTAATTAAAATTGTATACATGTATTAGTTTTTTCCTAATTGTTTTGTTAAGTTCTTATTATATATTAAGTGAACTATCAATAGCATCCAACAAGAAAAAATTTTTACATATCTTTCTATCTTTATGTATAAAAGTTTATAAGATTATTCATACTTAAACTGATTATGGTTCTTTTCTTTTCGTAAAATTTACTTGCATTATTTTCAGTACTTCTTTAAATAGTCTGTCAATATTTTATATTTTCCGTTTTATTAATGTGCATTTATTTTGATTATTTTGCATTACGATTGGATTTCAGATAAGTTAATGTTAATATTATAGTTCAAAAATCAACAACATGAATGATTACCATATATAAAAGCAAATTGATATATATTTTTAACTATAAATTATATTTGAATTTAAAAGTATTGTCGAAAACATGTATTAAAGAGTCGCAACATACTTCTTTACGAATTTGCTATTTTATACTTACCATATTAAGTTCATATTTTGCAAATGTACTTAATGAAAATTCTCCTTAGAAACTAGTTAATTTATTTTAAAAATTATGTTCTATAATGACTATAATGTGATGGAGTATGTGTCATCATTCAGAATATAAAATTTTATTTCTTAGTTACAAAATGACCATAAATATAAATAAAAGTTAAAACTCCCAAAAGTAGTACAAAATATCGTACACTATCTTACTACTGCTACTTAAATTTCATTATGAAGCTTTATTGCAAAAAATTTTCTATCATTTATTATGATTAAATAACGGCTGTCAGAATAAATACAGATAATTATGTATGCTAGAAACAAAACGAGTGTACATTGTTTAAAAATATACATCAATGAAGACATGATTTTTAGAGTATGTATGACATTATTACATTACATTATTACACAATTATATTAAAACATTCATACATTATTAAATTAGTGCATAGTTTTTTTTTAATACAAACTATACAAAGAGTGGCATTAGATGAAACATTAGTAAGAAAACTCATTTTCCTTGTCAAGTATTCATGGTTCTAAACATCTATTAGAAACTTTGTACTTTATGAAATTTTTTACTTGAACATATACATTCAATCAAAGTTGATCGATCGATAACTAATTCCTTTAAGAATCAAAAGTAAAGAAAATATTTAATAGCATCGCAAATTATTTAACTGAATGTATACACTTAACGTAAATATAAATTGCTTAAATAAATTTGTTCAATATTTTAAATATTTATTAAAAAGATTATTCCCGAATGTAGTAAAGTTTTTTTCATGACATATAAAGAAGCATACTTTTAATATGTACATTATATTAAACAATATTAATAAACATATATGCAAGCATAAAAATAGTTTGGGTAAAATAATCATACATATATATTTTACATTTCACGAAAATTTTATCTTTTTTATGTTAAAAAGTATTAATACATATTAGTATTAATATAATAATGTAAATAGATTTATAGATTAAGTAACTAGTATTTGAATTTAATCTTATCAGCTTTTTAAGACATAAAAATATTCAATCCAACTAGTATCAAATTTTAACTGAAATAATTTTTACGCGTTACAAATATATATGCTAATAATTGAATAGATTCATGTATATTTCTTAAAACTAATATAAAATATTTATATAGATTTTGTAGAACTTTTGTTGTAGATATAAGATTTGAAAAGCTTACATCCATATAATTAATAATTGTAAATTTAAAAAACTAAATTTAATAATAATGGTAAGCTAAAATTTGAAATACATTTAATATAGTAGCTGTTATTGATTAATTTGAAACTAAATAAGTAAAAAAAAACTATTTATATAATAATTGAATATAATGAATTATTCAATACCAATAATTCTATTAAAGATACAAGATAGTACTTTTATATTTTTCATAAATACATCTTTAGAATATAATACCCTAATAGATTCATAAACAGTAATTTTTAATGTTTTATATATTTAAATTAATTAATTTCGTATTTATTTATACTATAGAATATATAACCAATCAAGTCAGCTGACCTGCCATGTGTAATAAATATTTCAATAAAAGATAACCAAGCTTGTTAACTATACTAAATATACATTGTTATATGTATATTATTATATTATATTCATATTTATAATAAATTTACGTAACAAATAAAAATTATAATTTAATGTACTTCTTTACTGAAATTTAAAGCAACGATTTAATTGAAAAAATCTATTTAGAGAAAAAACTTATATTAAAAACACTCAATTTTATCTTGTAGTGAATTGCTGTTAAATTTATGGTAGATTATTTTTACATTTACTCATACCAAAAATAGTATTGTTAAATTACAGATAATTTAGTATAATACTTTCCTTTATATTATAGAACTCTAAGGTCATATTTTACGATATTAATATAATCTAAAAAAATTAATTATTCTCATTTAATACAAATGTAAATTTATACTTAGCTAATTTACCCTCACTATTTTTAGAGAATAAGAGAAATCTAGGATGAAGTAGAAAAGTTGAGACAAGTAAATATTTATTGCTATTGTAAGATATATTAAAAAATCGTTTTAAAAAATATACAAATAAAAGTAGAATAAATAAACTATAATTTGAGACGGCTAAATATCCAATTTCTTGAAATTCTAATTTCAATAGAAAATTAAGTTAATTATTGAAAGTTTAAATTAATGCATAATTTAATGCATTAAATTCTTTTGAAGTTACGTTAACGTACTTTGAAATATTAGTTTTCATGAATTAAAAATATAATGTTTATAACAATATAAATAATATATTTAAAATCATGTATTATTGCCTATTTAAGAAACAATATAATACAAAGAAAGCTTTTTTAGTAAATAAAAGTACATATCTCTACTAAGTTATTTCGAAGAGGAATAGAAATTTATTTTAATGGTAATATAATTATTATATGAATTATGAATAATTGTAAATTTTCTGTTAATTAATTAAAAATTTTAGGCTATTACCTTATAGAATACAAATGTTTGAATTGTTCTGATAAACATCAAATTATTGTTATAAAAAGTATTTACATATAATGAATAGAATTATATTTACATTAAAAGTTTAAGAATATTATTCAGTTTTAAAATTAAAAATTTTTTTAAATAGTTTCAAAGTACATTATAAAGAAATTTATAAAAGTTAAAAAAATTAAAATTTTGAATAGGTAAAATTTGTAAATAAATAATTTTTTTTTGTTTAATTTTCATCACAATAAAACTTTAATTTTATTCAAAATGATCCGAGAAAAAAATGAAACCAATTTTATAATTTAATAAATTGCTTCCAAGTACGATTTCAAAGTGATTGATTAGCGGTATAAATACGAGTAAAAATGCATACGTTTCTACCTTATTTTTAACTATTTATAAATCGGTCAAAGAATTGTTTCAAGTAGAAGATATAAATTATTTAAAACAAAAAATAGATTGTCTTAATATATAATAACTTAATAATATATTATAGATACTTTATTTCATTTATCGTAAATATATAAAGTTCTATTAAAATATTTCTAAGAGATTGTAGATTTTCTGAATATTTAGTAAATATCCTCTTCTTGATATGTAAATAATTTTCGAAGAAATAATCTATTCGAAAATGAAAAATCTATAATATGCTGCGAAATAAATATTCATTGATAAATAATATATTTTATTATTTCTGTATATTCTTCTTTTGATGTAAGAGCTTATAATTGTATTATTATTTTCTCGATTTCTAAATGTTCGGAAATATACTTGATTAATGGATTATCTATTCATGATAAGAAAATTATAAACATTTTATAAGCAAAGCTTCCAAAAAAAACAGTATTTATATAATATTATACTTTAGTTGATTAATTACTATATAAATAAAAAAATAAACAAAATAAATAAATTTTCCTTTATTAAAATATTAGTCAAGAATTTAAAAATATATTCAATGTATATAGTACTATAAAATTTTACACTCCCTTTGACAGATAAACCATAAAATAATATAAAAATATTATAGATTTAAATTATCTTTAAAATAAATTTCAGTCTTAAAAAAATGACTAATAATTATTCTACAAATTAAATATTAAATTTCATTATATTCTTATATTATAACAAATAAAATTCGACAAAGTAGAAGAAAAACTTTTTTGATCAAATTTTTAATGAATTTGGATTATTCTTTGAGAGAGTATAAGCCATATATTTAAGAAAAATAATGCTATTATTTAAAAAAGATGAATAATGTAAAATGCAATAAAATTTATGGAAGTATATCGAGTATCAAGAGTAGTATAATGGAATATGAAATGAATAAGGTGATAAGAAAATAAATATAAATATTTCGTTTAGATGTGTAAAGTCATATGGGTCAAGTATCAATAGAAAAAAATGAGTGAGAACAATTATTTAAATAAAACTACTGGTAAATAGAAGCATACTTTATGTACGAATTTAACATCAACTATTTAAGTTACTTTTATTACTTATTGTGACCTACGCTATCAATCATTCAACATATAATGTTAAGTTTCATGTTATGGTTGTAAAACTTAGTAAAATTAGTTATATTAAGTATTTTTCTGGATTTTTCATCATGTACAAAAAGGTTAAATATTTTTTAAATAATATTTTTAATCTTATAATTAGAATATTATCCTACTTATTCATAATCTAAACATTTTTTACGATATTAGATTATCCTCGTGTTTTTTAGTGCAGATTATAGATAAAATTAACCTTATATGCGAGACAGTTAATTCACTAAATATTTCGGAAAGTAATTAAATATTATGACAAAAAATTAAATGAAACTAAATGCAAAAAGAATTAAATTGATTAGACATTTTTTGTGGGTACGAAGAAGTTGCAAAATAAGACTTCTAACTCATGTATTTAAATTAGTTTTTAAAGCTATTCACGACTCTTACTTGATATATATAATTATCTAGTATTGAAAGAAAATAAAACTTACACTGTTAAGAAAAAGAAAGTATATCTATAATTATCTGATAAGCTTCTATTTATATGCTTATAAATATTGCTAAATAAACTTTGAAAAAACTATTGAAAAATTATCTCCAAGTAAGAGTTGCAAATGACTGAGAATGCGTTTAAATGATAATATGGTTTTCTAAATCAAATGTATATCCTCAAGTAATTATCTATTACTATTACAATCCAACCAGTGATGTAGATTTCTCATGACTAATTCTAGACAAAAAAAAGCGTTCAATATTGTAAATCGAAGTGATGTTCTAGGAGTTTATGAATTGAATTTTTAAATATAAATATAATTATATATCTATAATTATATTTATCAGAAAATATTTAGTATAATGAAGTCTTATAAATGCTAATATTTGAGAAAAATCATACAGTATATTAAATCTACGAATATATTAACACATAAATTAATAATGATTATTATTATTTATTAATAATTGTTAATTTTTAAGTAAAAAAAAATACGTTTTCCATTACTCATTAAAAGACTATAAATACCGACGAAACATAAGTCTACCAAAGCTACTGAACGTAAACTTACTTAATGTATATAGATCCAATTGATTAATCAACTAGTAGTAATATAAATTAATCACGAGTTTAGATTAGAATTGTTAATCTAGTAAAGCTTTTTCATTCCTATCACAAAGTAATAATAAGATAGACTTAAGCTTGAAATATTGTAAAGAAGCATGAGGTGGTACTTTTAATACTTTATACAACTACGAATCTAGGACAAGTACGAGAAAAATTGGAAGAGGATATTACGCAAGCTTAGAAGTGTTTTTTGATAGATTATATAAATCAAAAAAATTGCAATAACATTTGATATATTGACTATATAAAAATTGTTTGTTATAAAAGATCAAAGAAAAGAGAAAAAATATTTTAGCAGTTCCTGCAATAATATTGAAGGTTTGACAATTTTTCGATATCTCAGTGTAAGGTAATATCACAATGTATATTATAATATAACTATTTATAACTGCAATATCATTATTTTAAAAACTATATTATTTAATATGATCTAGACAGTACAATATTTTTTATATAAAATGTAATCACAGAGAAAAATGACTTTTCAAATATTCGCATATTTGCGAGATCTGAAAACTAATAATAATGGTTTCCAAAGTTTGAAAAAAATATTATACTACTTTTACTTTTAAACTGAAAGTTAAACTTATAATTAATTATAATTAAATACTTCATATTGTCATCTGAATATGATCGGAGTGACTTATAATACATATCAAATGCAAATGAAAATATCAATTGTTCTTCATTTTATTTGGAAAGGGCATTTGTAATTAAGTTTATGGATTCTCAAACGTTATAAAGTTCTATAATTTTGGTAGACTATCTACTAGTGAAACAGAACATTGGAATTCACTTTCATTAAATCAAGAGTTATAATAATTATAGTAATTTTCCAAAGTTGCACAATCACTTTACAATATAAAATTACATTCATAATTTATATATACACATTCTTAGTTAATATATAAAACTGTGTTTGAAATACTCAATTTTTATTTTCATATACTAATAAAAGAAGTGTATTTCCTGAATATATAAGATTGTTTGTCATCCAAATACAAGAACAACCTGAATAAATTTCCAAAGTAGTTTGATTTGTTCTTTGCGCAAGTATTGATTTTACTTCTGATAATATGAAACATTATTCAAGATTACTTTTTTTGTAAGTAAGGATTTCTCATGAAATTTATTCTCATTTATTTCAGTACGTAATTTTATTTCCTTGATTATGTAATAAATATATAGGTCAAAAGTAAGGGCAATATCTGAATATAATCAGAACTACAACTTATGTATTAGTAGATATTTCAAATTATTAACATATAGAATAAAATAAATATATTGAAAAAATGGGAATATTTTTATCGATTATAAAAAAAACGTTATTTATATATAAATTCATAAACTTTCTATACCATTCGTTATTAATAGTATTAATTGGATGAAATCGTATACTAAAATTGTACTTTAATTAATATAGGCAGATCATAAAGTTGAAAAAACGAATTCAAAATTAAGCTATTTATATCAATTAAAAAATAAAGCTACTTGATGAAGGTTTTTTAATCCACATAGTATGCATTTATACAGTAACTTTCGTATAAAGAACGTTCAATAAATCTATAGAAAAAAGAAATGTATATTTCAAAAAGAATGTTGATAGTATCAGTATAATCTCTTTTCAAATATATATATACCATTTACTTAAACTTTCTTCATCGATTAGTTATAAATTATTTACACAAATGTCAAAAATAGATATTTATGTTGATAATTTTATTGGTTAATTTTAATCGCTTCTTCAAAAATCATCTATTTATAATAATAAGCTATTAATAGTATTATAAATAATAAATAGATATAGTCGTAAAATATTTTTTTTCTAATTATAAGAGTTAGGTAGTGCATTGTATTGACGGAACATAATATTTCTTTTGTTAAATTTAATTCTGTTCCCTACATTTTATCATTTGAATGATTCATCGAAGATTTATAATATTATGCAATTATTAATTTAGCTTTCTGCGAATCATTAAGCAAAATTTATAAAAAGTATAAAGCAACACTTGACAATATTTCTATGAAGAAATATATTAAACTCTTTATCAATTGTTTTTATAGAATAATGTAAAATAGCATCGAATATCCTTCAGATTATGTAAATATAACTTTTAGCTATACTAAAGAGAGCTACGCGTATTCGATTAATTTTGTGAAAATTTAAAACCTTCCTGAAATACTGTTTCTTATATTCCGCATACCAGTGTTTGAGATACTCAGTACCTTAATAATCTCATAGATTTTTAATATTTTATCCTTCATAATAAAACTGAGTAGATTCAGCAGTATCAATTATATTCCTAAAACAACTCCGTAAGTGTTATTAAACCACTCAGGAACTATTATAGCATTATAGTTAATGCACTAGACTAAAATACTTTTAGCGCTTTTGATGAAAATTTTATGTACATTTCTATTACTTGATTAAGGAATGAGGAATCTTGCACAGGATAGCATTTTCCTTTATACAGTTTTATTGAATAGACAAGAGATTATAACACTCTAAGTTCAAGTTATATCAGAGCTCATTCATTCATGAGCGATAATAATAATTATCATATAATGATTGTATGAATTAATTGAGACTATAATATTACTGTATAAGACATAATTTAGGTTAAAATTAAATATAGCGGAATTAATGTAGATACTATTTGGTATAAAAAGAAACTGGAAAATAAAAAATTTATTGGAAAATAAATCTGTTCTACATTAATGACGTAAATTAGGGAAAAAATAGTATAGTTATATTGACATTTTATTAGTATTATATAAAGGATTTTAAGCATACTTGAAACTTATAAAACTTCGAATATATTATGTGAAAACACCATATTAGCAATTAAATATTTTCGGTGGTTGGAATAAATTTAATAAAGGAATGAAAATAATTTTAGTTTAGATAATTTCAATTAAAAACTTAATAAGTTTACTGTTGTACCTTATGTGTACGTAAGTATGAAACTAATTCACTTACCTTTGTCCGCATCAGTTATTTTCACAAAATATTTATTATATAGAAGAAAAAATTTTCTAAATTTAATTAAAAGAAAATTCAAATTACGATAATAGATCAATATTATTTATACGGAATAATTATTTACAAAAGTAAATATTTTTATTCAACTACACGCGATAAGGAAACTTTATATGATCATCGGTCGATAAAAACGAAAATGATAAAAGGATACTTACCTTGATTTCCTCCTGGCGCCTATGAGCAAGCAACATTAGTTGCTTGCGTTCGTCGTCTGTTATGACTGGCTCACGTGGAGGCGCTCCTGTACCTCTTTTTGATAATTTCACAATAATCTTCGTCTTTTCATTTTTGCCAACGAATTCTTTTAACTGATTTCCACGCAATAATTCTTTTCCAGAAAACCATAATTGAGCCATTTGTACATCTATGACCTAAACATTTATTTTCTTCATTACGAGCATTCTAAACGAAGTGTTATTTCAAAATCGTAAGCTTTCCTATATTAAAACATTGTTTTAAAAATTAATTTTTATAAATATTTTATTTTTCTATCCTAATTATACTAAAATTTAATTGTAATTCAAAATTTCAAGCTGTTCATTAGTTTATTTCAAATATTCTGCATTTAGTTTGAAATGTTTGGAAGTGTAATTATTAAAGCTTAGTAGGTGAAATATATAAAATTAGAGAAATATATTTCATTATGTTATATATTGAATATGTTTCATTGAATATTGATTTTAACTCTGAATGGAGAATTTGTTTATCATAATAGGTTTCGATACCTTTTGATTTAAACATATGAAAGATCGTCTATAAAATATTATTATATACATATTTATTTATTTCTGACAATATTTATGAGTAATATTTTTAATACACACATTTAAATTAATAAACAGTAAAAAAAATTGTATCTAATTTCTATTTTTAATGTAAATAAAATATCGATCATTTTTAGTATTTTTTAGGGTTTGTTATATATGTTTAATATATTGTACTTAAATACTGTTCAGATTATTAATTACATATTTTAATTTTAATTTGGCAATATAAAACATAGTAATTCTATATTTGAAATTTAATAGTTTTTATATTTGACCATAAAACCATCAACTACTTACAATGATAAAAACTTCAAATTGTCAATGTACAACCTATTTAAATAATACGTATTTTTATAATTTTACTTTTTATTGGTATATTTTGTGTAAAACTTGAATATGTTGATTCAATAGAATAATACATTAACTATCATAAATGATCAGTTTTCAATTTAAATTTTTTCAGTTTGAAAAATGTAAAATATTTATAAGAATTATAATAAACTTATTCTTCTGTTATTCACAAATTTAATTACAAACTGGTTTACTACGTTCTTAATATTTTTTATAAATGTATTTAACCAGTAAAGTAAATACATTACAATAAAATATTTACATAAAAGAAACAATATCTAAAATATTATAAACAATAATGATTAAATTATAACAACTTATTTTTCCAAAAATATATTTAAATGTAAAAATTCACAGTTCAAGTTAGTTAATTACCTCAAGGGATGCGTGAGTACCACTAAGATCTTCATTGTTTTCCAATTCAAGGCGAATTACGTCATGAGGCGGTAAACCCATTGGATAAACAATCATTACAGAACCTCTTAGGATGTCTAAAGCATCTTGAACAACTTTTAGAGTAACTAGTTTATCTTCATTTATTAATTTCTAATAGAGAAAATCTTTAGTTTAGTAGAGTATAGTAATTTAAAATATAGTTCTTTTTCATAAATTTTTATAAAAATAAATAAATAAATAAATATTTACTATAATTGAAACTATTATAAAAGTATAATAAAATCATATGTCTCAGATATTAATAATATTTTACACCATTTTTCAGTTTTTACTATAGTGTATTTAATAAACATAAAATTCTTAGAAGTTCTATTTTTTATTGAGATAGGCCAACGTTTTACTTTATAATCTTTAAAAAAATCAAAATAAACATAGTTTGAAATTGAGTAAATATAAAAATGGAAATATTAAAGAACTTAAACAGAAGGAAATATTCAATTACGATTTTTTCTTTCATATCTGGATGCTAGTTCGGATATAGAAATAGATTGGATAAGTGATTCATTTTTAATAGTATCTTTACACAAACTGCATTAAATGTAGATAAAACTATACATTGAAATTTCGTATGTACAAAATTACTTAAATATCATAATCTTACCTTCGATATTTTTGCACGAGCATCTTCTATAGCTTTCTTTATAACGTTTTGCATATTTTCATTAGGTTGTCTACCATTTCTACGACCTAAACATATTACTATTCATTTACCACCCAAAAACAAAAGTAGAATCGACATACTATTCTTGTTTTAATATTAATTTTAGATAATTAATAAACTAAATTAAAAAAAATCACGTTATAATAATGTAATTATTTTATGCTTTAATAGATTTATATATTATGAAATTTTGTTGTGAACTAAAATTTTTAAATTATTAATAAAAGAATGGATAACCATTGAGGTTGAATTTGCTATAAATGATTTTAAAGTATTAAAATTTTAAAACAAATAGTAGGAAAAGCTATTATTAGATTGAAAATAATTAAAATTAATCGTACCAATAACATCTCTATTAAAGGACCATCCACCTGAGGGTAAGCATTTTTCACCCCATTCGTCTTTTAAATGTAGTTCTTCTACTTGTTCATCAGTTAAACCAATCATATTTGGTGGTAACATTGTTCCATGATTAGCTAAATCTTCCAAATCTATTTTAATTGCAAATAAAATTAAATAATAACTAACCATTATATTCTTTATCAATATATTTTATGAATATATTATAATTCATTTTTAAATAGTCTAAAATAAAACTTTTCCATCTGTTTCTATTTAAAAAGTATCTAATTAAAAGTATTTAATAATGATTGAAAAAAGAAAAACTTTAAATTTATATATTTTCAAACTGAGAGATAATATTTAACATTAATTATAAAAATATAATTAATATTATACCGTAACAAAGTCTGGAAACTTTCAACCGCCCATTATGAATGATGGTTATCTCCTTAATAATGTCATCAACCATTGCTTCTACACTGGTATCAAAAAGAAATTGGCTTTCAGTAAGTTTTTTCACGTGTAGTCTAACCATTTTATTAAATATTTTCAGGTGTCAAAAGTTGAAATTTATTTTTAAATATTATAACCTCTTCTTGTATTTTTACTTATACAGCAATGAAGTGAAATTTTATATTACTTTCTAGAGAACAAAAATTGACTAGTATTTCGTTAGCGACCGGTGATATCGATCAAACAATTGTTTAGCGACGAAAATTGTTCATGAACTTCACAAGCATTCACAGCAAAAATACCTGCTATTTTAGACGAAATCCTAATTTATATTCTTCCATACTTCGGTTTTATCTTATTTATGGATAATTCTGTTTATGTTTGAAAATATGTTCAGTAAAAAAAATGTGTTGAACTTTCAATCTTCTTATTCTATATTTTGAATAAACAAAAAATTATTATTATTAGACCAATTTGTAATTTTTTTTAATTACCATAAAAAAAGAAGAATGTCTTAACAAATTATTTGCGTATTAGATATTATTTCTACTACAAAAATTAAAAAATAATTGGATAACATTCAAACTATAATTTTAAATGTATAGAAAAACATTGTTCTGATTAATTAACAAAATATTTTATATAAAATTATCTAAATATATTTCATAAACATTTTGTTTTAATATTTCTTATCAGTACTTCTTAAAAAGAATAATTATTTTATTTAATTATACATTATTAATAAAGTTTTTGTTTAAAATACATTTATTTATATTAATTATATTTTATATTATGTATTATATATACTGTTGTTTTGTTAACTTAACGTAAAAATTATACAGTGGTTGAGAATAAATATTGAATATATTATTCTTTATAAAATAGAATTTTTCTTTGAATTATACATCTAACTTAATCATTATACAATTATTTTATTATTAATTATGTTATAGTATTACAAAGTTTCATGTCTAGGTCTTATACAGATTCATGGTTTCAGGCGCTATATTTGAACTTTTTATTCCAACTAAATTAAATTGTAGAGACTCAAATATAATTTTTTGTAAATGTGAAATTAATTGTATAAGAACTTATAGAATGTTTTATATATATTTGAGTAACAACTATTCGTAAAAAATAGATTAATTATCAAATATTTATTTTTAATATATAATAATAATTAAACTGCGATTAAATAAAAATATAACGCAATTAAAACACGTATACCGAAAATAGGAATATGAAATTTTTATATAAAAATAATTCAGGTGAATGTATTGTACAGGAAAGAAAAAATAATAAAAAATATTTATTTAAGTGAATTTATATATACATATATACGTATGTACATATATACATATATACATATATATATATATATATATATATATACATATATGTGTATATTCGTCATTGATTATATTATAATGTACATATATACAATTCAATAGTGATACAGTGTGTAATTTTCGCATCGTATCTCGCAAATCTACTGGCTTTTAGACACAAAAATATATCTTTACATAAAATTTTTTTATTTGAACATCTCGCTTCCACGCTCATTTTAAAACTCTTTTTAGACAATATTCATATATGACGGTATATCTTTTAATTTTATATATTTTTTTACATACTAAACATCTTCGAATATGAATCTGCACATTTATTGTTGTACCAGCGACGCGCTTGTCTTCACTTTTATTATTACTAATAATTATTATTTTGACGCGCGCACCTTCTTAACTGAAGTATAATTTGACTAGCATTATGTTAAAATACAGCAACAATTCTTTTAGCGAATTCCTGGGTATTGAATTACAATTAGAATTTTTCATTAGCGCGCTTAATATATATGTTTATGTATTATGTATAGGGTTTTGGGACACTTTAACTGGTCCCACATGATATTTTTCTTTATTTGAGATAGTTAATCCAAGAACAAGTGGTATTCAACAATACATAGGTGATATTTTTAATATAGATATACGTTTTTGATCGGTCAACATCATTTGAAATATCCACCAAACACGGAAGTGATGGAGCATTTTGTTTAATAATTTACACTCATAAATTTTGTATGAACTACATTTATTATTTTTGGTTTATGTATTAGCTTTGTAATCAAAACTGAAAGTGTCGAAAGCGAAATAGGCGTATTTTTCATTATCATACACATTTTTTATAATTGCATAAAAAAGAGTGTGTTTTTATTTTTCTCTTAATATTAAAACTCTTGAAACACTGAATCCTAATATTCTATACGTAATAATTCAGGTATCGCATTTACAGCTTTATAAGCTCGGTTATAGACAATCTGTTGTTTTCAATGAAAAATATACGTTTGACGCTAATTTTTTCATTCTTCTTTTGGTACATAGAGCACCTTGACGCCTGTCTTATATTTGTATTTATCTTCACAAAAATATTTGAAAAACGTAAGAACTCTCAGCTACATTTGTCATCTGAGCTATGAGGCTACTTGATTTATACCATGTATGAACATACTTAAACATTTTGTACGCGAATCACGTCTGTGTTTCGCTTTTTCTTCTTCTTCCCTTGTGAATATTAAAATATACAGAGATTACATATTTTTCACTTTAAAACGCAATTACACATATGATATATATCATATAATGATAATAAAAATAGCCGAGAAAAAACGACATTTGGTCCGAACGAAAAAGATAAACATCTCAGAAGAAAAGTAATCATTCGCGTATCGATATGCCGGATACAGATTATAGAATATACATTCAAGGGTAACAAAGGACTCGTATTTATTGCCATCGGGAATATACAATATCCCTCTACGTACCGACAAATATAAACGAATACGAATATAACGCGAACATTATACTATACATAAACTGCCTCTTCAAAGTCTTTTGGTCGAAAAACAGAGCCACGGTCTCCAGCAAAAAGACCGCAACGTGCTTTAGCTCTCGAGTATTATTTTTATTTCGTTTCATTCTTTGTCTCTATAAAAGCACGCACAAGCTACGCATTTACATGTTGTCATTGGTGTTCTGACTGATAGGCACTGGAATGTGCCGTGTGCGTTTCCTCATTAATGGTTGTCGGTGTCCGGTGGTTGCAGGAATCGCGGATCCTGGCTCGGCTGTACCTCGCACATCTGGTCGATGGCCGTTGCCACAGCGGCAGCGATTACTGTCGCTTGTTGCCGCTGTGGACCGCGCAGCTGCGTGGGCTGCGCGGTGGCCTTATCTCAGACTTTGCTCTCTGGGCCGTCGGTCGTGTGCTTAAAGGAGCTGCGGATCTTGCTGAGGTGGAGCGCTGCGATGTGGCCATAACTCTTGTTGTACCATTCCGGTGTGCGGCCCCTGTAGCATGCAAACAAACATTGTGCATTAATGTTGGCTGAAATGTTTCTTTGCTCTTTGAGCAAGCGAATCATTACGAGGTGCATTTCATACACTTGACATCTTACTTGTGTTCTTTTTCTGTTCGCTAGTGCACAAATCACCCGTAGAGGTGCTATTATTAAAAAGAGTACGAATTTTAGATTTGTAAAATATGGTTTTTCAGTGTTACGCAGTTATTTGATATTCAGGTCGAACTCGTTGTAATAAATATTATATCTTTCTTTATTCGCAATTCTAATTAATTTTAGAAAAAGCTGGCTATTTAGATTAGAGCGTGTGAAACTCCTAATATTTTCAATTTTTGTAGATAAAATAAAAGTCTGCGAAAAGGAGAATTCGAAACTTATTATTACTCCTCTTGAAATTAAAACTTTATTTTCACAATTAGATCTACCAAGATAATTTTAAATTAAAGGGCTAATGAAGTGGCTTAAGCCATAATATTCACCAAGTTTATATTACATCCACATAAAAGATTGAAATTAGAATAGTGTGGGTTGGGCAATTCTGAATCTTGTCCGTCAATTAAAAAAATGATTATCAGATAACTTGTAAATAGGTTTTGGCGTTTAATTATAAAAGTGAATACCAATTATAAAGGATCGGTTGGTTTTTTCTGTACACACACACACACACACACACACATCCACTCACACACACGCACGCACGCACGTTTGTAGTATTAAAATGATATATTCCTAATACGTATATATATAAGAAACTTTATACTTATAACAAGGATTAAGCAAAAAACATGTAAAAATGTTCATATAAGCTATTAATATCTTCGTTTTATTTAGTTTGAGGCTAATTTATGTATCTGCATTCAAGAAATTCATCGGATATTACTCTAAATGATTACAGTTCTAATGATATTAAAATTCCTTTCGATGTGACGTAATTATAATTTTATAGTGGAAAAAAGCGGAGTGGGTAGAAAAAAAATATTAATACTGGTGTGCATATAACTCACTTCGTGTCAACTCTGGAGAGATGCATGATACGAGATCTTCCGCTTCCGCAATGCTCGATGAGATAGCGCGAGGCTAGAACGATACCACGTGTACCACCGAGCATCACCGGGGCATCCGGATGTTCTACAGACGTCTCTACTATGACACACGCCTTTTTCGGAAGGTCTGTTTGCCAGGATCTAGAAACAGATATGGTTTTTACATACGATGACACTAATTTTATTTCAAGTACTTTAATAAACGCTTAAAATTTTTACACATTTACATTTGTTTTTTCTTAACTGACAGTAATTTTGGGAGGAAAAACATATTTTTATTTTAACAGAAAATACGTCACATTTAAATATATTTACATAAAATAATAATTTACATATAATAATAATAATTTCAAAGTAGATTGTACTCTTTTATCGTTGAAAATGAAATTTAAAAAATTCATTCGCTATAATAGTTGCATAGAATAATAATACTTTCAAACATTACACTTCTGAGTTGAATAGACCG
The DNA here is from genome assembly GCA_018907045.1 of Wiebesia pumilae. Lineage (NCBI taxonomy): Eukaryota > Metazoa > Arthropoda > Insecta > Hymenoptera > Agaonidae > Wiebesia > Wiebesia pumilae. Next base: position 4,179,884 of record JACCHZ010000104.1, read on the forward strand.
AAGACTAAGATATTTTTTACATGATTTATATAATACATACATTAGAAGTTTTCTGTACTGAATCCATCAAAAGATTTTTCAAATCAATTATAAATTTACGATATCATAAAAATGTACATGCATCCATTTATTGGTATTAACCGCTTATGTAGATTATAATATGCATAAGACTTTTCTTCTTCGCTTTCATCTTATAATTTTTTCTTTTTAATAATCATGAAACTTCAAACTACCAAAATGTTATAATAATAAAAGAATTTATACTTGACAACACAGTAATCTCTGGCATACAAAAAATTAATTTTAATTTTACTTTTATAATTTGCATAATATTTCAACTTTATTTTTTGTTCATAAAGACAAACAAATTCTAAGAAATAATGCATAAGGTTACTTTAATAATTTTTAATTTATAACAGACTAAATTTATTAAAATATCTTTCAAGAAAACAAGGTATTACTAAAATGTACTGAATCTACGTTGATAAAGATAAAAAGAAATATCCGTAAAAATATAAATAAAACAACTGTAAATTCATGATATAAATGGAAGTTAAATTATAAATTAGATAAAAATAAAAACGACTGCATTCCCAAGAAAATTCAAAATAGAGGAACGTTAACCTGAGAACACAGTAGTCCCTGGCCGGCAGGGGACTCATGTTTCCAGTAGCATACTGGAACACCTCGGCGCTGGCTTCGAGCTTCACCACCTGTCTGTATTTCAGCAGTTGTGGATCCCAGATGTGACGCTCGCGCAACACGCGATGCAACAGTTCCTCTGGGGGCGCCTCCACCTCCGTCGTCACGCGCCATAGCCTCAAGGGATGACCGTCGCCGACCTTCTTGTACGCCATGTCCACGCTCACGTCTGCCGGGTTGTTGACCGACACCCAGCCGCGGCTTCTGAATGTCGAAACGATAGACAAGCGTGAGTTTATTCTGTGATTTTTCTTCTTTTGTAAATTAATGGGAAATACTAGTTGAGAAATCACTAACAGCTTTTGAACGGAAAATAAATACAGTGATGCATTAGATATATTTGCTTTCCTATTATTTGCTTCATTACTCTTTAATATATATTCTTTAACAATATCAAGCAAATGTATGTTAAAATATGGGACTTCGAAGTTATGTACAAATTGCTTTCATTTATATTGAATGAGTTTGGTTAGTTGAATTATTTTTTATAAAAATAAAAATATCATCATATGCCGTACATAATAATAATAATAAACTAAATAATAATAAATAGTACATAAATTACGCACTATAAAATTTATGAATAATATATTGAATCTCACTGAATGTACATAAATGATAAACAGATACTAAGAAAAAATAATAAGTCGATATTATAGAGCCATGTGTGAGAATTAACCTGGTTTGAGAGAATTAATAAGGATATGAGTTAATTTGCGGACATTAGGGTGTTTTCTTCTTTGAAGGACTTTTGTATCAGTGGATGAATGGATAGAGCAGGAAATATAATTATGGTTATTCTATAGATTATGTTCATTATCGCGAGTACTTAGGTAATCAACGGTTTAACAATAAAGTGGGAACAGTAATTTTATGATATTTTAAGTTAGAAAACGTGATATTGCAAGCTCTTACTATTATTTAAAAAGGAATACATTATTTTTAATAATAATATTGATATTGTAGTTTTATTATATCGATATAATTAAAATTCAAACAAAATGTCATTCAAATGAAAACGAACATCAATATAAAGTTCAATATATATCTGATGAATAGATGAATTGTAAGTTTCTTCAACTTAGTTTAAATGATAAAATTTTTATACAATTGTATATTATTCATGTTACTTAATAGTAGAAAGTTCGGTAAAAATTGTTTAAAAGTTATTCATTCTACATATTTAGTGGACTGGCTAATTGAGTGAATTTCAGAAAGATGTTTGACAAGGCAAGTTTTTCTATAAAGTGACTTTTTCTTACTTTTCGCGACCTTCCTTGAGAAGAGCTGTGGTACAGGCATACAAATATCCCCTCCAATCCTGTTTGAGCTCGGATCCAAGTTCTTCCAACGGGACTGGAACACTCTCTTCCATATAATTGAAGTGACATTGAGTTAGCATGTCCGACGATACCTAAAATTTATTAAACCTTAAAATTAATTGTAATAAAGGTAACGATGTTGCTTTAAAATTCAAATGTATTATTTTTATTATTAAAGTGAAATTTCTTACAATATAATAATTTTTAATACAATATAATATCTCAAGATTATTATTCTATTTAAGTGAATTGATTTTGAATATAATTTACAATCTAAAACTATCAGTTGAATTACAGTGAAACAAATCTTTAAAAAAATACCTTCTTACAAAATGCTTAAAATCCTTCTCCTTTTTCTTTCATTAATAATGTTAATATATTTTTATTAAATACTGATATAAAAATTGAAACGTATAATAAGTTGTGCATAATAAATTGAAAAAATTATGTGTTCTCTAAGAAAGAAAATTAATTTTTATATATTTAAAATTGCATTATTAGAATCTTGAGGTAATAAAAACAGATATGAAAGTTTCACCAGCCACAACAAAAAGGTAAAAGAAAAAATGCCCTAAAAAGTTCTGCAATTTCACATATGCGATTTCACCGGAATGAATAATCTCTCTCCCTTGGCATACAAAATAAATGCAACGATAGAAATCTCTCCCCGGTAGAGTGCAAGAAATCAATGCAAAAATATTTTGCTGCGCATCACTTCCGCATTGTTCGAACTCGTTTTTCTCCCTATTGAAACTCACCATAAATAGCTCACGATGCGTCTTAATAAGGTATAGAAGGCAGTCATGAGCCGCTTTGTTCTCAGAGAGCTCGCGCTGATCTGGAATGCCAACCGTCTTCCTTCTGCGTGGCGACACGCTGTTCGACCTGTTACTCGACACGTTGGTATTACTGTGATTGAAGTGGAAGAGGCTGGGTGCCAGACAAACGGCCAGATTCGACGCTGTCATTTGATTATAGGGCGAGTTACTAGCTACATGATTTAGGAAGTCAAGAAGAGTTTCCAGAGCTTCACGGTGCTCGTCAGGCAGCAACAGAAGGATGCATTGAACCGCGTCAGGCCGAAGATCAACCGGAACATCTACACGTATCAATATTAAAATATAATTTTTAAATAGATTTATCTTATATTTCAATTAATTTGTCAAGGTCGAAAAACAGCATTTAATAAACTTTTACATGATAATGCAAAATGTTTGAGCAGTACAGAAATTTTAGCCGTAAAATAAATAAATCATTGAATTGATCTACTACTAAAATAAATGTCTGTATAATTTGACTTTCGTTTATTATTATGCGATTAACAATAATAAAATTCTCTACTTGTATATAGTAATTTATTTAATGTAATAATAACTTAATGGCTACGGTCGCGTTACTTGTATTTATCAAGAACACATCATTTTAATCATTATAACAACAAGGCGTACAGTATCATTATACTCACGTTGAAATATAGCGATGAAGGTCTCGGACAATTTGTTGGTCAGCAGTGCTTCGGGCAGCTCTCTGAAGTATTGTTTCACAAGATCTGCAACGTCGAAAGCCTGCTGTCCATCAAAATTAATATTGTCACCTTGCGTCTCAGTCATTGCCTTGAGCTTCTGAATACGCGATCTTACGCCACTTTTCCTAAAGATGCCCACCTGGTCCAGTGCGTTAGCTCTCAACCATCTTAAAGCAATCTGAATACACTTAGGTAGAGCTTGACCAGTACGCTGTAATGAGAGCAACAACGGTACCCCGAAAACCGTTTTGTCCTTATAATCTGGTGTTTTGATCTTTCTAATGAACTTGGGCAGCTCCCAATTCCAACCAGTGCGGTGTGTCGGGCAATATCGTTCCATGCAAGCTGTGAGCTTCAACAAAGCCAACTTCCTTAGTACTAGCAGTTGTCCACAAGACATCGAAGCCATAGCCCTTGGACACAAAGGGTCTAATGGTTCTGGATAGAGCGATCCCCTTTGGAAACTATGCCATCTTACGACATTACCTTTGTGTCTTGGTGAGTCCTCCTCCTGATCAGAGTCACGGCTGGCCACAGTCGAACTGCTCTCTTGGCTACCAGCTGTTTCATTTACGAGCTGATGTCGTGCTCTAGACTTATCTGCACGGTACACCGTCACTTCCTTCGTAACGATTTTTTCAGTTCTAATAGGCTCGTCGCTACTGCGCTCGCTACTTCGATGATGTCTAAAACTTTTGTGGAATTTTTCTTCGCGCTTCAAGACACTAACTTTGTCTTCCTTGTGACTATTCGTCGAGAATTTATCACGATAACGATGGGATTCCTTTCCAAGATTTAAGCTTCCGCCACGTGTGTTAATGGCACCACTACTGACAATATTACTGGTCTTCATGGGTGAATCCTTAGGACTTGATGTTACATACTCCAAAACCTAAATAATAAGTAATAAGTTTTTATAGAATAATCAACGAAATAGTTTTAATTTCTTTTAATAAAATTATTTAACGATTTTTTCAAATCAATATTCTTAAGATGATTATCTTTTCATATGATTTAAATGAGCTATTTATAAGAAAATAAAATCAAGTGTAATCTATACCAATAATAACTTGTCTAACCAATATAAATTAATTCAGTCTGAGTTACGTATTTTCCGATATTGTAGCCTTTAGTTTTATTTTAGTATTTTCTCTAGGTATTAAATAAAAATATATATTATTTAATAATATTCTTACGTTAAATCAAATATAATTTATAGTTTATTTATCATTTATCGAATATTAATCTTACTGTTTTCTGATAAAATAAAAACGTGGCCTCTGACTATAAAAAGGTTCAACTTTATTGACTTTATCGTAACTTATTATCTCAAAAGGACAACATTACAACGTGAAATTTAGCATAAATTATAAAATATCTTTTGTCACACCTTAGCATTATTGCTATTAGCGTCTTTAAAATAATGATGCCTCCAGCTAGTAGGTTGGCATTCAGAGTCACTCAAAGCACCTTGATCCTCACGAGCACCACGATGGAGGAACCTTCTGGCGCGGTTCATTTTCGTTCTGGTAGGTGTAGGCGTAGGACCGCCGCCCTGAGAACCGTCTGAACAGTAACTCGATGAATCGTCTCCAAAGGGGCTAGAAGTATTAGCCAGAGGTGATGGTGGCAAATGGAACGGCGAGGCAGGTAAAGTGAGAGGTGAAGGCGGCAACTGTAGAGGAGATGGTGGCAAGAGATCAGCGAAAGAAATGGGAGGCGAACCCTCTGTAGGAGATACATCAACGCAGTTCAGATCTTTCATCTTCTGTTGCATAGAGAGCACGTCGAGAACCTGGGGTCCACTGATGATAACACCATCACGATTATGATGATGTTGTTGCTTCCTCCGACGGGACTTGAGGGATTCCATGCGCCGGAGGAAGGCCTTGGCGCCATCCCGAAGTCTCTCGGAACCTGTGCGGCGAAATCGAGGACCCAGATCATCGGGTAATGGACCCGGTGGTAGGCTCCTGTAACGCAATGTATCCAGCATTGTGTCTTCGGCTTCTTCCTGTTCAAGACGATCGTCCAGACTGTCGTCCTCTGCACCAGTACTTCGCTGCTGGCCGGCTATCGCCTGCAGGCGCTCGACGTTACCAGCCGTGATGTCACAAATGCGCGACCACCGACGCGTCTTTTTTTCAAATGTCCAGTTCTCGCTCAATGCACACTGGGTATCCTCATCCGAATCATCACCTCCCCCGTTACCACCTCCTCCCTAAAACATAAGGAATTATTGGAAGTTTAAGTTCTTTGTCTTGTAAAACTAAATTAAGAAAAGTTTTCGAATAGTATATCAATTAGAATAATGTAGATTTATAAATACTAGAAACTAATTTTTAATCAATTAATATTTAATAATTAATTTTTCTATATACTACCCCAGTAACATTATTATGAATATCCAACTAATTTACATTTATATTTTGTTCCTATAATCAGTATTTTATACTGCTAACGAAATTAATAATGTACATCTAAACTGAAAATCTCAGATGAAGAGTGACATTTTAATTCGAACAATAATTGATTATTCTTATTCTTAGTTTATATATATATATATATATATATATATATATATATATTAAAGTTAATATATAAAGAGAAATGTTCGTATGAATGAAAATAAAAATGAATGCATAATTTTATATGAAGTTTCAGTGACCAAATTTAAAAATCTTAAATATCCAAATTATTGAACTAGTAAATTAATCATTCCAAAATAAAAACATAAGAAAAAATTAGCAAGAAGTGAAGAAACAAAGTATGAGCCAACTTCCTATGCATAAAAATTTATTACGATATATCAGAAGAGAAATCGTTTCTTATTCGCAGGATTTTACATATCTTGCTTTTCGTTTTTCTTGCGTTGCACGTCGTATGACTCACGCGTACATGGGAAAACCACTCAAGCACGGAGACAGACTGTGTACAGGGAGCAAAAAAGAGACTTGTAAGATCCAGAGAGAAAAAGAGACAGTTGCAAGGTAGTGCATATCAAAGACATGCACATCCCGAGGATTGAAAACAACGAAAGACTTGAGCACGTCTGCGGTTACTTTTGAGTATTCTTTCCTTTCGATATGAGTCACTTGATAATATGCGGATGAGTTTTCAACGGCGTAACTCGAAACGCGATCGAGGCAGTCGTTCTACGTCATGATGTTATAATGTGGGAGAGGAAAGACACTTGCCGAGGTACTACGTTAGCACAAGAATTCACGAGTTCCCTTTTCCTACCTCTTTTCATTGTCAATGGTGACTAAACGTTTCATGATTCAAGCTTACCTTTTTTCTTATTAACACTTACGTCAAGTCTCGTATTAAATATATGAGATATATATTTTATTTATCATATAGACCTAAAATGATTAGAATACTCATTCTTTGCATCGTCGTGTCATCAGAAAAACTTTGAATTTCAACAATGGAATAATAAAGAAAATATTATATATATTGTTTGGAGAACGGATATTGAATTTCAGTAAGAAAACTGTGCAGTGATTCCCTTCATATTACGTTATTGTTATGACAATCAATTCTTTTAAAATGTATGTTCATGCAGCATCGATAGAAAATGATCCTATCATATTTTCTACTGGGTTAATACAAAAGTGCATTTTTTCAAGTTTGATCGTATTGTATCGTAAAATTGAAGTGTTATCTACTTTATATGTATAAGGTCTTGATGCTGTTTAATACTAGTACTGTCAGCTAATATTTGGAAAGAAATTTTGGTTATTTGGATGAAGTTTTTAAATGTTCTTAAACGTTACAAAAGGCAGAAAGCAAAGCTAATCATCAATACATTATACTTTCTTATTTTGGAAAAAGCAAAAATGCTTTACAAACACAAAAAAAGAAATGAGATGTGTTGGATATTAGTACTTTTAGTAAAAAAAATTCTATTTTTAAATGCAATCGATAATACAATTTTTTATCAAGTACTCATTGAAATTCCTTCTGTCAAATAATATTAAAGTTTCACACGTGTAAAGTACACGTGTAAACACTTTGGTATCACGATATAATGCTATCTAGCGACAAACACAAGATGGATCCTTGTATCTGATAAATCAAATGTATCTGTTAGTATACATAAATTTTCTTTTCTTTAATTTATTAAATATTCAACAGATAAGAAATTTATTTTATTTCTATCATTTTTCTTCTATTAATTCCTTACCATTAAATCCAAACAGATTTTTAAGATATCTACAATTAAAGTTAAAAGTTCAATGCTCTCTGTTTGTTTCGAGTTACAGTGCAAAGATGCTTAGAATCCCATCGATCAAATTCATCTATGATTCAATCAGTATAGTAGAAGAAAAATGTAGAGATACATAGAAACAAAGGGTATAAAGGCATTTGGCGTGTTTATGCTACCTGAGAGCTTTTGCGCGAGTTCACCGTTGCGGCTCTCCGTGTCACGCAGTAGTCCCTTACGAAACTCAACGCCTTTGTCTAAATGTCGGAGGAGACGCAAAAAAGTAAAAATGAGGCCCATAAATGCACAGGAACGGAGGAGGCATAACATACGCGTGGCGACAATGGGTCTATAGTATCACTCAGTCGCAACGACTTGCCACGCCTGCCGCGCATAATTCCTCATCCTTCCCCCTTACTACCGACAAACTAGGTATTTATCATTTTCTTCTTTCTTTACGTACTTCACTACAATCGTGCTACTGGTACAAATAAGAATCGCTCAACGTACATCACATCTTTTAAACTTTACCTTTAAATTGATGCCAGTGCTTTTTTATCCATTTTAATAGCTTAATAAAAAATTTATCGCTTTCTTTTGCCCGAAAGTTTTATTTTTTTCTGAATCTTTAGAACAGTTTTGGATGGTATGTACAATGATGCGGTTTGGATTTTTTATGGTCGAGAATTTTCTTAGAACCAGCATTATACTTTTATCGATTGTAAAGAAATGTTCTTGTGAATCATAGCCATACTTAGGGATAAATATCATTTCGAAGAGGTTAACAATTAATAAAAATCCAAAATGATTTATTTAATTTTGTAAATATAAGTTTAGTTACGTAACAGTTAATTTTATTATACTGCAAAGTGTGACATTTTGAAACGTCAATTGTAATTGACAATAAATTATATATTGTATATAGGAAAGTCTGTAAAAATTGTTATTTATCAAATGAAAAATTAAAATTTTTAATTCACCTTATCCCTTCTTAAAAAACTTTGAATATTTCGTGCTACACGTATCAAGCTTAACACATGTATAATCGGTATATCCGACACGACCGCTTCGATAAACAAAAAGGAAGTTAGCATGCAAGATTGAAGAAGATTCGCAAATCCCCGAACAACAGGATCCGGCGATCTAGGACAACTGTATACATAAAGCGTCCGAGATCGGCGACCTTAACAGACCGCAGCACTTCGTCCTAGTGCTTGACAATAAACCTCGACTCTCATCGTTGCTTCTCCATCCTCGGCAATGCATTCCAATTCCTCCTTCCCTCTCAGAGGGGCAAAGTAGGCCACGTTAAAAATATATAGCGCCACGGCGAACGAGTGGTATTATAGGAAAATTCGAGGGGGGTCGAGGACCGCTGGTCGAGGAAGTCAGGAACACGAGTGACGTTATGGAATCACGCGTGCGCACCCACGCAAGCCCAGAATAGAGGTTTTTTCGAAATATGCGAGATGCACCTCTGCTGATGGTCCGGGAGGCAGTTCTTGCACAACGAGACGACGCGCCTGCGAAGACACGAGATGCTCTGCCTCCGCATTTCAATAGCGCAATATATATATTTTTATACATGTGGTCCCTTACTCCGACAGTCATTTGACAATACGCTGTTTTGTAAAGGTGGGCCATGGTTAAATGGATTCTATACAGATTTGATTAGATTGTAATATAGCTATAATATAGCTACGTAATTCTTTCATTTTTCCACACTTCACTAGGTAAAACAAATTTTCATTGTAAACATAAACTATCAAATGCAAAGTGTATTTTGTTCGAGTTGCTTCTTAAGTCAAAAACTAATGCATAAATAGCATTTATATAGTATCTTTTGAATCAAATAAGAATAATATGTCACTTATATTATATTTAACATCATTTCTTTAATAAATAATGCAACTGATACGGCATAGCTCACGTTCATTATCTTATTCTTATATTGATTCAATATTGCGAATGTTAAAATAATAATAATAATAATAAACTCTTACACGTGTTTTCCACAATCGTACAAAATTAATATTTGTCCTTAGTTCAATTTAGTTAGAAATAATCTGAGGATAAATGATGTTTCTGAAGTTAATTTATACATAAACTCGTAATTTGTACTTTAATATGATACAATTATTTCGTAATATTTTTACACGTATTAAGATATTTGAAAACTTATATTGTAAGTGATTATTAAATTCATTATTTTTATTTAAATTGTGTTTAATCTAATTTATTCGCGAACTTTAATGATAATAAATTTAAAATAACTTTAATAATACATTAAATTAAATTAAAGGCCAAATAACATTTACACAATTGAGTAAGACAATTAGTCATCGGTTTCTAAATTATTAAGTTAAAAATATCGTTTAAATTATTGACTGCGGTGTTAAAACAAATATGCCTCACTCTAATAGTTTTTTTCTTTTGTATCATTGAAATAATATTAAAATTGGATATCAAAATATTATTTTGAAAATAAAGTATCTGGCTAAAAATACAACAAAAGTAGCAAAAGACGTTCTATTTGTAAAACTAGTGCATAAAAATACAAGCGCGCGAAGCTTGTTTCGAAAATCGCGGTACACGGAAATTAGGTCGATGCGAGGGAGCTGTGCTTTTCAAGTGACGTCAATAGCTGAGAGCTACCATAGACGCATTGCGCGAGGCCTTTGACGATAGTCAGCTCTTTATTCCAAAAAAATCTTTCGTCATCGAGCTATTGGTCCACCTCCCACTTTGCTTTTACATCACGTCAACCGCTCTGCTTAGAATATCTGACGTTGAGAGTTGGTGTATTGCTTTGAGAATGTGAAAACCGGTTAACTATGGTTTTACGAAATATTCCAGTTTAAGAAATCATACGTAGTAGGTCCTACATATCTTAGAAGTTGCAATTATGATAAATGAGATTTTCAAGAATGAAAAAACCAATGAAAATGTTTTTGTCCACATCGTTGATCTCGGAAAACAAAACCTTGTGGTTATTTTGACGCAATACGACATAGAAGATTAAATAAGCGATCATAAATTAAATATTATAAAATAAAATTGTTTTTTGATATACTGCATATGTACACTTATATAAGTACACACAAATTTTTTATTTTTTACCTTACGTTATGCACATGAATGCCTTAGACAATTAAATGTTATCCATATTATCTTTAAATAATATGAATAACTTAATGAGCTTATTTAGTTGAGAAAACAACGTTTATATTTTTTAATAACACTTTCATAACTGAATATTAAGCTATGTATATTAAGTTAAATTTGAAGTATTATTAATAGTTATACTCAAGAAAAGGGTTTTTGCTATAGATAAAGTCATATCTGTCGGGAATATTAAGAGCCGCTTTTAAGACAAGTTTAGACACTTTAATTGTTCAAAAAGTCAGCTGAATAAAATAATATAAATTTAAGTAAAATGAATAATGGTAAATTGTATTTAGACGTAAGAATTTTTATTTTGCAGTTTATCACTGTAAAAAACACAGTTTTTGAAGTATCGAAATGCGCATGACTTAATAGAGAAGAAATCATACAAGGTACAAAGAAATGCTTGTTTCAATGCAGTAAACAAACGTCATATTTCAATTACCCATTTATAAAGATTACAGTCTGGAGGCTTTCAGTTTTGAAGTACTAACTCACAAACAAACATCGTACATCGCAAACACAAATATATTCTTGGTCATCTTCGCAGAGAGAACCTTGTTAAACTACTAATGCCAACTTCTGAGGAACGTCAACGATATCCAGTCACCTTTCAGCCCATTACGCAAGCTCGTCAGTCGTGACTCTTTCCCATTCTTTCTCATCCTCGGGAACGAAATCATCGCTATCATTCTCGTCTTACTCGTCATCGTGAGATTCCCCTATTTAGAAAGTCGCGAGTCCCTGCATCGCCCTACCTCCATCCTAGCGCATGGACGCGGGCTTATAACTCCCGACTGGCGACATCCCGTTAGCCAGTGTGTGTAAGTCCACTGCATCGGGACTACGCTAATCTCTTATTTACTGATCCTGTGATTTATTAGAGGCGCATGCACAAAGCGAGAAACGCGCGCAGCAATGTGCCCACCACCGACGCTCGAACCGCAAACACCAATAGCGCTCTATATGATCCACCGAGCTTATTATCGTTTCTCTGTATGCGCCGGTGTGTATGTGTCCGTGGTGCGCGCACGCTCATGAAAAGATCCCATTGTCGAATAAGTGGGGCTTCGCGGCATTGCAGCTATGTCGTAACGTTCTTCTTCTCTTTTTCGAGCCGTGCGTGTACCGGCGGACTGCGACTCGACGAACAACGCGGACCACACTGTACACATTACGATAGGAGAGATTTCCGTTGGCCGCGGGTCGCGTGATTCGTTTCGTATTTTAGTTATTACGCTGCTCCACGGAATTTCATTCTGTTGGACTTTAATCGCTTTTCCTGGTCTTAATGAATTTTCTTTCATGCTATTGTATATTCTCTATGGACATGATCGTTGAAAAACGTTTCATTCTTTGTCTGGAACAGTTTAGCGTATTTTATGCACTACACAATGGAGACTAAAGTGATTTTTAATTGTATTAAAAATTAAATTTCGTTTACTTACCTCACCGGGTGATAATTGCGCTGGAAATTATATTTCTACAATTTTGCTCTAAGTTTATGAAAAACATCTTAAAAAGATCTTAAATTTTCATGTAATCTAATGTAAATTCCAAATAAATCAATTAAAAATAACTAATAACATTTAATAATTCAGTTGAAATTAATCGTCGCCAGAAATTCATACCTAAAAGTTCCTCTATACTAGGAGGAAATTAAACATAAACAGAAATCAACGCAACTCAAAATTTGTTTTTTTTTTTTTTACAATAACACACTGAATAAAAGAAAATACCTGTTGCCTGCTAAGCTAATGTACATTGCAACCGGGTTACTTTGACCCTATCGGTTTGCGCTTTCACTTCCGATCCAATGGACGAGCGCCAGCATGTCACGGTCGGGCGTGCGATATCGCCGATTACGCTGGACGACAGGAAAAGAAAATGCAGGCGCTCGTTATCATATCGAGATTTCGATCTATCAGTTGCTATAAAGTAGGAGAAGGACCAGAGGCACGAGAGGAAAAATCATCGTGGGCGTATTTGGATTCATTTGATCCCATGATGTAACGGAAAGCATTGACGCGGATAATCGGCTTATCGGGTGAGTCTTGCTCATTCTTTTAGTTTTCAAGAGAAATTGTTTTGCATCCTTACCTTGTTTGTCCCGTTGCACAAGGATGCATTACGTTCAAGTATTTTTATAGAATTGGCGTTAATTTTCAATATGTTTATAAATATAAATTTATGATGTCTGTCTGTCTGTCTGTCTGTCTGCTGTGTGTGAGTGTGTGTGAGTGTGAATTTGAGTGTGTGTGTGTGTGTGTGTGTGTGTGTGTGTGTGCGTGCAAAATTAAAGTAAATTATATTAAGATTTAATAAGGTACTGAAGGAAATATAAAATATGGAACATTTATAGTAAATTAAGAAGAATAATTATTGCAAACATAACTAATAAGAAGTAAAAGATTCATTTCATTTGCCTCAATAGAGAAATATGTCATATTTCATAGCCAGTTTTTTAATTCAATAGAATACATGAATAAAAGTTTGAGCTTTCTTCAAATGTTAATATATTTTTAATCAATAAACTTCCATCGACTCTTTTATCTTAATAATTACTTTACCAATTTCAATTTACTTAAAAATATTATATCATGATAATAAAATGGATACTTTTTTAATCGAATTAACTATTTTAATTATCTCACTTTCTCCCTGAAATTAAATTGAAATAAAACAAGCGTTTATCCAAACAAAGCTAAAACAATTATTTAAGAACAAATGGGATTTTATTATTGCGATTAATTTCTGAATTTTCCAACTGTCACACTTATTATTTATTATTTTTTTATTTTTTGCTTGAAATTATCTTTATTATTATATAAGATTAGTTGAGTAAAATGTATTTTTAATTAAATTTTTCAATAAAAATTACCCTAAATAAGATTATGTATATAAAATTATACTGCCTACCGAAAAGGTCAAATAAATTTATTGTTGTAGATATCACGCTATGTTAAAATTTAATTTCTACGAGCTAATTTTTAATGAAAATTATATAATAATAAATTTTAATAAACTTTAACCTTAAGTATGCCCCTGAATACTAAATAATAATCTTATAATAGCGAAAAAAGAATAACAAGAAGGTACCAATAAAAGGAATTATATTCGTAAACTGACAAAGGATAAACATACATGGAGTAAATCTATACATCTCTATATGAAACTTAATTAAAAAAAGCTATAAGATGGCACACTCAACAACGAAACTATCATTGAGAACAAAAGTCATCCGAATAGTCGGTCGGAAAGGAGTTGCTCGAGCGCGTATGATGCTTTATTTCTGTTTGTTTTTTTTTTTCATACACGCATTCATATTTCTCTCTACAGTATACTACTGCTATTCGAAGCAAATAAGGGTTACCCGCATGTATCGTACAATGACAATTATTGCACCCTGTAATCGTTGTTTAGGCATATCCTTGCAGTTGAAGATCAGATAGAATTTCTCTTTTATACACACACAACGGAGAAAGTTTGTTGCTTTTTTTATAAAGCTGATTTTGACATTATCTATGTGGATTCAAATTCGAAATATCGTTCTCCTTGTCATTTATTTATCTTTATAAGTTTACTTTCTCTAGCAATTTCATGTATAGCTCTTTTTACTTAAATATCTTTTTAAATTGTTTTTATTGTGTGAATATCGTTGAAAAGTGTACATATTGTACTTATATTTAATAAAGTATATTTATATTTATTCTTATACAAATCGTATATTTTGTTGCGGTGTTTTATGTATTGCAAATCAGTATGGGTAAATATTTTATAAATATAATTCATTAAGTATAAAAAGTATTCATTGATTCTATTCAATATACATTCAGCTTGAAGCTTACAAAGATTTATGAAAAGATAAATAAATATAAATTATTTTCCTAAATTAATAAATATCAATGTAAACAAACTTGTATTAATAATATAAAACTAATATACATCATAGTTCCCTTTTTCAAATTATTATAAGTGAACTTATTAAACAATAATGAAGATCTTACAATTAATTGATTTAGAATTAGTCATTTACGTCAAGAATAATATGAATTATTCATGTACTGTGCATGCGCCTAAGTATACTCTTACTTCCGTAATGCTTGTAAAGAGTTCACATATGATTTACTAAACTGAATATGTTCGTGCTAGGCATTCTAAGAGTGAGAAAATATGATGCTAATTAAAACTGA